>FR990050.1:17589485-18941485 GCA_905404095.1 Glaucopsyche alexis
TGTAGGAGGGACAAAAGAAGAAGAGACGAAATTAATCAAGAAATTGAAGAGGAAGGGGAATGGACTAAAGTAGAAAGTAAAGAGAAAAGATTTAAAACACAGTTAAAAGAAAAGATTGAGATATATATTTCTTGTAACGAAAAAATGCCTAAGCACTTTTCTTTAGCTAAATTATTTAAAGCTTACAACATTGCCGATATAGAAAATGTTAAATACATTAACCCCTTTAAAATTCGTTTGGATATTGGAAGTGAACTAAGTGCACATAAAATTGAAAATTGTCAAGAATTTAAAGAAAAAGGATGGAGAATAACAAGGGCAATGGAAAGAAACTTTTCTTTTGGAGTAATAAAAGACGTGGACCAAGACCTATCCGAAGAAGACATATTTAAATCAATTTCATGTAACGATCCAGCTAAAATAATATCAGTACGTCGATTACAAAAGCGTAACCGGGAAGGAGACGGATGGATGCCAAGTGAGGCGGTACAAGTATGCTTTAAAGGTACATTTATTCCACAATACATTTATGTCGATAGTCTACGTATTAAAGTTAACCCGTACGTCTTTCCTGTCTCCCAGTGCTCAAAGTGCTGGAGATATGGCCATACTTCAAAAAAATGTCCCACTAATAAAACTGTGTGCCCAAAATGCGGTGAAAGCCATATTAACTGTGAAACGCGAAATTACAAGTGTATTAATTGTGATGGAAACCATATGGCTTTACACAAAACATTATGCCCTGTTTTTCAAAAAGAAAAAAGATTAAGAGAAATTATGGTAGAATTTAATTGTACTTATAGGAAAGCTTTAACTATCCTGTTCCTCCTTCTCACCCTGCAAGTCTCGATCCTCCTTCGCAACTATCTTCCAACTTGTCAGACGAAAAACTCATTAAGACAGAAAGTCAGCAAAAGACACCAACGTTTTCGTACTTAGAAGCAGCGATGAAGAATGTTATTCACAAACGTAAAATCTCCCGAAATGATAAGGATCGTCTTCATACTAGACCTGATAGAAATATCACTTCAAGTCCCATATTAGAGGAGACTTCATTAGATCCAGGGTCGAAATCAGAAGAAAGAAAAGAAGAAAAAGTACCGCATAAATCCGTACGAGTGGAAGAGTTGGTAACACGAATAAAAGAAATTATATTTTTAAGAGAGACATCTGTAGGGACAAAATTTACGAGTGTGATCAAGTGTTGCTTAGAATGGATTATTTTGAGTGTAGTAGAATATATTTCCGACTGGCCTCTCTGTAAGTTATTATTTGATTATTTGTACTTAAATTATGGAACCTAATAACATTAATTGTAGATTAAATTTAGCTCAATGGAATTGTCAAAGTGTTCGACCAAAATTAATAGATCTGGAACACATATTATTTCACATGAAGATTCACATTGCTTGTCTCAGCGAGACGTGGTTAGAATCCGACAGTCATCTTAAGGTGAATAGTTATACTGTATACCGTAAGGACAGGAACGACGGCTATGGCGGTGTTGCTATACTGGTGCATAAATCGATCAAATCAAATTACATACATTTAGATAGTTTAAATACCGGTATAGAACTCATTTGCGTAAGGATTTATAACTGCTCACATCTAGAATATGTTATTTCATTGTATTGCGCGCCATCTGTACATACATCCAAAGAAGATTGGGATTATGTTTTTTCGAGATTCAACAGAAAATTGTTAATCCTAGGCGACTTCAATGGACACTACACAAATTGGTCCCATAAAATAGACCAAAGGGGTTCTCAAATATATGATGCACTCGCGGATTCAAATTTAGTAAGCTTAAATGATGGGAGATACACACGTATTAAACTCGTTAATAATGAAATTCAACAATCTTCTCCAGATATTTCTTTAGTTTCTATGGATGTGGCTTGTAGGTTTTATTGGGATATAACCAATGAGTCGTTGGGAAGTGACCACCTCATTATTAAGATTACCACATACGTTAGTAATAATCACAGTAATTTACAAAGAAGGTTTAATTATAAAAATCTGATTGGACACAATATCATATTACCCTAGAAAAACTTTTTACTCATTTTAATGTTTTTAAAGACCTTCAGAAGTTATATGACTCTTTTGTTAAATTAATATATATTTCGGCAGATCAACACATTCCATTCATAAGAATTAATGAAAACCCTTCTAATAATTTTACCCCAAAACCGTATTGGAATAGCTCGCTGTCCAAATTAGTTGCCGAAAGACGTTTGGCCTTATCTAAATTTCGACGTAATCCCACCCCAAGAAATTTTGATATCTTGAAAAGTAAAATTAAAGTAGCCCAAAAACATATACGTAAAGCCAAAAACGAAGGGTGGAAAGAATTTTGCTCATGTTTAGATGAAAATACTTCCCAAGCTGCCTTATGGAAAAGAATGAGGTGGTTTAAAGGGCTAAGTTCTCCTAGACAACATATAAGTAAAGATACGGCGTACGAATTATTACAGAACTTAGCCCCTGATTATGTTTTAAATGTATTCCCATTAGTTAAATCCTCAAATTTAAAATTAGAATCGGCTATAACAAGACATGAGTTGGATGTCAGTTTGCGTCATGCCGACACCTCACCTGGTAGTGATAACATATCCTACTCCATGCTTTTACATTTACCAGAAAATGGAAAAGTCATTTTATTAAGTATTTACAACATAATATTTACAAGCGGCATTATACCATATCAGTGGCATAACATAGCTGTCGTTCCGATACCTAAACCCGGAAGAGACCCCCAGTCTGTATCTGCTATAAGACCCATATCATTAATATCATGCGTATGTAAAGTTCTTAATAATATTTTACTGAATAGAATAGAATGGCACTTAGAGAGCAATAATATGTTATGTGACGAGAATACAGGTTTTCGTAAATGTAGATCTACTATAGATAATTTGTCGAGGCTAGTATCAAGTATTCAAGTAGGCCTTTCAAAAAAACAGCACACTTTGTCCTGCTTTATTGACATAGACAACGCTTATAATAACGTTAACATAGAACGCTTAAGGTGGTTCGTTTCCTATACAAAAAAACAATGGACATTATTTAGGTAATTCCATACTATTACTACATAAATTTATATGCACATCTATTTATTCTGCAATACAATTGTCGCAAAATGTATTTAAAATACTTTATTTCACACAGAAGTCACATTTTTATTGAATTTTCGACAAAAAGTGACATAAGTTACAAATGTCACTTTTTGTCGAAAATTCAATAAAAATGTGACTTCTGTGTGAAATAAAGTATTTTAAATATATTTTGCGACAATTGTATTGCAGAATAAATAGATGTACATATAAATTTATGTAGTAATAGTATGAAATTACCTAAATAATGGCCATTGTTTTTTTGTATAGGAAACGAACCACCTTAATTACAAAAATGGATAGTTTCGGTCTAGGACAAAAAATATGTTTATATGTTTGGAACTTTTTAAAAGATAGGAAATTAAGTATATTTACGGATAATAGTATAATAAGTAGACATGCTTCATTGGGATTAGCCCAAGGAGATCCCTTATCTCCTACTCTTTTTAACATTCTGACGAAGGATGTAAGTAAACCTCAACTTGAAGTCTGTTTATCTCAATACGCCGACGATTTTGTACTATACACTATGAATCAAAATATTGAAATTTCTAGAATAAAATTACAAATAGCATTAAATAATTTTGTTAATGAACTCGCTGACGTAGGTTTGAGCGTATCGGCCACAAAAACTAAAATATGTATTTTTCAAAATAAACATAGAAGTGACTCAGTTTCTCTTAATGTTTATGGTAGATCCTTAGAAATAGTAGAAGATATCAAATATTTAGGCATTTGGCTGGACAGAAAATTACGTTGGTCTAAACAGATAAATGATTTAGTTAGTAGAATATCGAAAATAATAAACGTTTTTAAAGTGTTGTCTGGGCCGGGATGGGGAGTTCATCCTATCCACATGAGACGACTGTATATTTCTTGTATTCGCAGTAAACTTGATTATGCAACTTTTATTTATGGTAACGCTTGTAAGACTCTTTTGTTGAATTTAGATAAAATACAAAATCAATGTTTGCGCGTCGTAGGGGGATTTATAAGAACTACACCCATTCACGTAATGGAGTCAGAGCTAAACCTACCGCCTTTATTCATTAGAAGACAATATCTCGCTGGTAAATATTATCTTAAAATTAAATCCTTTTCGAACCACAATATATTAAGTATTTTACATGAACTAGAACCTTTATGTCAAAATTCTTATTGGAAATGCAAAAATAAACCTATTCTGATCTCAGTTCATAGGGACTTAAAAGAGAAGGCCTTATATACAAGTAAACAACTGGGTATGTTCTCACTTAATACTTGGATAAGCAATGTGAATCTTCAAAATATAATTAAACATAATATAGAAACCGTGAACAGTGCAAAAAGAAGTTATAAAATATTGGATTTAGAACGTATTTGCAGCAAATTTATAAGTGAAAATTTTTATCAATATTATAAAGTTTATACAGATAGCTCCAAATATAATAACGAGTGCGGACTAGCTATGTATGATCCACAATTAGATATCTCAATGAAATTTCGCGTTAATACAAATTTATCAATTATGTCTTTGGAATTAATTGCCATATTAGAAGCCATCCTGTACATTTCTTCGTTTAAGCCGGGCGACTATGTAGTGCTCACCGATTCTAAAAGTGCGCTTCAGCATGTGGCTCGGTGTACCTCGAACGGTCGAGGAGCACCGATAGCCTACAAAGTGATTGACGCCATACTAACACTCTCATCTTGTGGATATCGGGTAGTATTACAGTGGATACCATCGCATGTAGGGCTGACGGGTAACGAAACAGTAGACCGTCTCGCCAGAGAAGCTATATCCGATGGTACGACGATATATTGTATGCCATATTACACTGACACATTGTACTTAGTCAAACAAAACTGTATAAAAATTTGGAATGAATATTTCGATGAGCGCTCACAAGCCAAAGGAATATGGTATAAGACCATACAACCTAACTTACGATCGTCTGCCTGGTTTACGAAGTCCAACTTTTCTAGAAATACAATAGTAACTGCTATGAGACTTCGTTCCGGACACATCCCACTAAATAGCTTCGCGTTTATGATGAACAAAGTAAATACCAGAAATTGTATTGATTGTGACAAAGTTGAGGATGTCTATCACGTGATGGTGGAATGTGTTCGTAACGAATCGGAGAGGAGTACCTTTTGCATTGTTTACGGTATAAATCTACACGAAATCGGTGTATGTAATAGCATTTTGGCTTGTCCCACATCGGACGAAGCCAAGATGCTATACAAACTAGTAGAATCAGCGACAAAACTAAGAAATAGGATTCTGATTTAATGCTTAAACAATAATTAGTTAAGTAACCATGTAGTTATTATTTGTTTGTATTTTTTTGTACATAACTATGGGGATGGCATAATCTTTATAGATTAAAACCCCTTATTATCTAATAAAGATTAAAAAAAAAAAAAAAACATAATATATACAACTAAGGGCTGATTTTTCAATCGTCAGATATCTCTTACCTGAGGAATAAATATGTGACATTGACAGATTTTTCATACAAAATCTGTCAAAGTTACATATTTATTCCTCAGATAGGAGTTATCTGACGATTGAAAAATCAGCCCTAAGTATGCTAATACTTGAACGGATTAGTTTTCAAGCGCAGCAGAATAGATTTAGAAGAAAAACGCAAGACTACTTATGAATACATACAAAACTTTTTGCTGAGCAGTCTCACGCACTTTAATTTTTATATTCCAATAGAGTTAGTATCAGTAATAAATTAATGTGGCTGTAATAAATGAAACTTTCTCAATTTAATAAATATAATTTCAGTCGCCAAGCGGCTCGAGTGTCCGGTCAAGCGGCGGGGCGTCCCCTCCTGCGTCTACTTCAGCCACGCTCGACCACAGCAATCTGTCGCTCGCGTTCTCTACTTCTGGATCATTTATCGCCAGTTCACTACGTAAGTAATCTGTACTTTTATACTAATATAATAAAGTGGAAGATTTGTTTGTTGGTTTGAATTGAATAAGCTCCGAAAGTCCTGGGCTGATTTTAATGTTTGGCACAGATATAGAGTAGACCCCGGAGAAGGATGTAGGCTACTTTTTATCCCCAAAAAGTACAGTGTACAACATACTGATGTAAGAAGCTTTCACGTCTTTTAACGTCCTAGCCACACTATTTACATAAAAGTACAAGTTTAAATTTGTAACCTAGAAAGTTTGAATTATAAATAAAAAATATTTTCCTATATTGTAGTAGCAGCCAGTGAGGCGAACGTATCTGAACCAGCGACATCGGCATCGACACACCCACAGTCAACAAGTGTACACCGGTAAGTTTATTTATATTAATATATTGTAATAAATAACTGCGTAATTAAATTCTGTACTAGACAAATTTATGTACTGTAACTAAATTCTGTATTCAGTTCAATGACAGTAGATACAGAAACTTTTTTTTTTCTCTTGCTGCACATAAATTGTAAACACTGATAAATTCGCAGAATATTGCTTAGTGATAATTTCAATATTTAAAACACCGAATATAATTCTCACACTCAGCGGATAAAGCAAATATTATATTATATTAATCTTTTAGTTCCGGCAGCCCCCTACAGCTAGCGGAGATGTTGAAACGTAAGCGCGCGATCAAGCGGTCGAGCGGCACGAGCGGACGGCACGGACGCCGTCGCGACGACGCGGCACCGCACAACGTGACCCACCCGCTGCCGTCCGTCGCTGCCGTCGCCGCTGTTGCGTCGCACTGTACGTATTGTTTGTTATCACCCTAATAGCAGTCATATAAGTCACATAGTGTATGTGTCACCGTAAAATTGTAAAAACCGTTAGATTGTAATATTACTAGAGATATTGTAATATGTCGACAGTTTGTCAAATAAAAATTTCTTTTTACAATTTACACGTTATTTTTCGTTATATTGTAATATTTACCGTGCCGATTGGTGAAACGACAAGTGCCCTGCAATAAAAAAATTTCAGTCGTCTAGCCTATTGTAAGGAGAAATTGTTATTTGACAATATGTCGACATTTTATAATATCTCAATTTTATGGTGACATATATGCAAATTTTGTATGTCGGTAAGTGACAGTAAACTTACACTAAAAAGTAAGATAAAGAAATTTATCGAAATCAGGTTGGAAGTTGTTACAATTTTTTTAACTGACAATAATATTATTTATAGCATCAAGCGTAGCGTCCGCGTCCCGTTCGGCGAGCCGTATGGGCGGCACGTCTAAAACGTCCTCCTTCCTGTCCTCGCTCAACCCGTCGCGCTGGGGCCGCTCGCCCCACACCCACAAGGACTCCGGACTGCTGGCGTCCCCGCACCAGTCCACTAATCTCACCGTACAAAACAAGTGAGTGTTATTTTCAAAGATCAAGATTTAAGAAGAACTGTTAAAGATATATTTTTAATCAATTCTAAATCGATAATCAAATTGGAACAATTTCGATCTTATTCCTACTACCTGAATTACACTTTATGATTATTTAAATCGACTTACATAAACTAACAATAAAATCTTATACAAGACTTATCTTTACACCCCAAACCCCCAAGGACGTCTGTAAGGACACGGGTATATCCGCAATGTGAGATATATTATGTTGTCTATCATAACAAACCTAGAGTTATGGAGGGGAGAGGAAAGGACAACTATCTCTGTATGTAAAAAGTGCTCACTGAAATGCGTCAAATTAGAGTGGCGCCGCAGTAGCAACAGGGTACATTCCAAAGTAAATGAAGTTAGCAATAAGAGATGGAGTGAAGTTAGTTGAGAATTAGTTATTGGTTAGTTATTTAACTCAACTAACTTCACTCGCATCTCTTATTGCTAACTTCATATTATACCCTCTTCTGACTCTGTCGCTACTATGGCCAGTTTTGGAACTGTTATTTGTCTACTTTTGTCTGCCTTAGAGAGATAGTCCTGCTTTTCTCTACCCTCCATATTTGAGCCTTCGACACATGCCGTCGTTCTTAGTGACTTCCTTATTATAGATTAATTAAGGAGATTAATCATTATGGACGAACCGGAGGTCCCCACGTCCCTACCTCCCTACAGGTTCATGTGCCAGAGGCATTTTGCAGATAAGTTGGTAAGTGGCGGTACTAGGGCGTTTTCGAATACTGGGAGACTGATGGGCTAGTACCACCGCAGGCTCTGCAGCGGCCTTATCCACAGGATCTCTCTCCATGGTTAGGTTTGTCCCCTCCCTTTGACAGTCGTCATCTGATTGAAGCGGGTCCAGTTCATATGAGACCCTCTCAACACAGTGCAGTGGCTTGACAGTTGCGTATATAACACGCCATTGTTGTCTATTACAGAGAGAAGGTTCGCGAATGGATCACGTGGCGCGCGGGGCGGCTGCGCGGCGAGTGGGGAGCCCTGAGCGGCGGCGGCGGTGCGCTGGAGCAGCTGGCCGCGCTCGCCGCCGCACTGCCCCGCCCGCGCCCCGCCTCCGCGCTGCGCCGCCTGCGCGACACGCTGCGGGACCACGACGTGTCGCCGTTCGAGGTACGAGCAAAAACAATACTGAAGAACACCTTTACTACTGTTTCGTTAGTTGCAAAATACCTTAGAAAATCGTCACTATCTCTTAAAAATGAGACAAATATGAGCAGTGAAATTTATCAACTTTCCATGCAGGTCGTATAATATGAAGTCACATCATACATATTGGTGTCAAATTAACAACTTTAAAGTTTGTTTTAAGCACTTACGGATCGTGTCACTTTTCTTTTTCCCGACGTTTCGGCTACTTTACAGCAGCCGTTATCACGGGAGGACTGAGGTGTCATTACACAACTTCAATAAATAGTGACAGTGCTTAAAACAATGAACAATAATCGCGTAAACATAAGAAAACTTTCTTTTTGTAATAATTCAGTTCTTGGTTACGTTCAATGATATTTATAAACTGAGTTAGCTACACGGTTTATCAAACAATATAGAAATATTTAAGTAATTTTACTCAGTCACTTACACTATTATTTTTCGCAGATCAATCATTCCGGTGTACTGGGCGCGCTCCTGCAATTCCTAACGGGCGTGGACCCGGACGCGGAGACTACAGAGGATAAAGACGACGAGGCGCGCGAGTCGACCGAGCAGACCGTGGCGTGCGAGGAGCGTCTGCGCCTGTTCCTGCACGTGTTCGCCGACCTGCCGCTAGTGGCCGAGTGAGTGTCATACATAAATACTTGCATTATAAATACACCTCCAGGCAATCCGCCTATTTTTGGCATCATTAACATTGTAAGTTAGATTAATGTAATACGCTTAGTTTTTTTTATCATGTGACCATTCGATAATGTCGGTAAATGGTAATTAGAATTTTATTTTTTGTGTATTTTATTAATATACAAACTGTTTCAGGCGGCTCCGCCCGCGTAAATATAGTATCGGATATCCTGCGGGAATACTGTACTTTTCCGATATAAAAAGCCAATGTTTTAGTCCAGAGCCTGTTTAGGCTCTGGACTAAAACAAAGGCTTTAGTAGTAGTAGTTTACTACCATACCAAATTTCATCAAAATTCGTTCAGTAGTTTTTGCCTAGAGAGTAACAAACATCCATCCATCTATATATCCATCCTCACAAACTTTCACATTTATAATATTATTATGTAGTAGGCTTTCTTCATTGTTGAAAGAGGGCCATCGAGTTCGAACATAAAAGTATGTTCTATTATATGATCTATGTAGGAGCTGCTTACTCAACTACACCTTTTGATGATATTGATATAATTTGTTAACACGAATACTAATTGCTAAAATGATTATGAATGCGCGGTATGATTGCTTGATGCGGACTGGGCCCGACAGCGTGCACTTTGCCGCACAAACACAAAGAAATGATGTAGAGTCAGCAATGTATGTGCTAGCTCGTACAATCTTATCTAACCTGTAGTATATTTTCACAGGGATAGCGCGTGGGCGGAGCGCGCGAGTTTAATCGGCGCCGGGAGTGGTGCGGGCTCGCTGGCGGCGCTAGTGTTGCGTGTGAACGCGTGCGTGTCCCACCTGGAACAGTTCCCGGTGCGCGTGCATGACCTCCCCGCGCGCCCTGCCACCTCCGCGCTCAAGTTCTTCAATACGCATCAGCTTATGGTAACTGCAATTTTTATAGTGTTTTATCATTTATGTCATTTTTAGTATTTATACTTCAATGGATCTATTTTGACTCCCATCCACACATTGAAATTAAATTGTATCGATTGATATTTTAGTACTTTTTAGACCAACAATTATTTAGAGTTTCTGTTTAATTCAAAGGTTTTTTTTTTCAGTGTGATCTCAAACGTCATCCGACCTGCTCAAACCTGAAACAATGGAAAGGTGGTGTTGTTCGGATAGACCCCTTAGCTTTAGTCCAAGCCATTGAAAGGTGAGTCGTAGAAGTATATTTTGTAATTAGTTAGTCCCGTAATATCTACGAGCTACAAGACATTAAATCCTCTGTACATATGTAATTTTGTGCATAAAAATAAATAAAATTATCAGGTACCTCGCTCAGCGCGGATACGCGCAGCCGCGGTCCCGAGAGGGATGTGCGGGCGCGCACTCGGACGACGAGCCGGCCTCCGACGACGACGTCGACGACGCGCTCACCACGCCGCCGCACCACCCACCCGAGTGAGTGCAATGAGATTTATGCATGCTAATCTTTATTAAAAAGTGGCAATCATCATCAGCATAATCTATACTTCTATACTAATATTATAAAAAACAAATGTTTTTTGCACTGAATAGGCTCCAAAACTACTGGATCGATTTTGATGAAATTTGGCACATATATAGAATAGACCATGGGAAAGGATGTAGGCTACTTTTTACTGGGGAAAACTCTGCGAGATTAACTTTTGCGTGCACGAAGTCGCAGGCAACAACTAGTCTTTATTAAAAAGTGGCAATCATCGTCAGCATCATCTAAAATAAAATTTAAATACATATCTTGTGACACAATCTTTGTTATTGAATTCATTTTTTGTTTGTTTGTGTCCATTTAGTAGGTCTGAAAATAGGTCGTATTCTATTTTTATAGCCGTTTGTTGATAATATGAATGTCCCACTCCAGATTTTTATGGCCAAAGAATAAATGTTTATTTAGTTCGATATGTACTTACATAAAATATACTCAAATATATCCTTGTATATTTTACGAATGCCAAACTGATTCTCAAAATGAACTCAAAATGCCAAAATGATACCAAATACATGGATATAATTCAAAGCCTATGACTGCCTAAGTTTAAAAAAATATTATATATTTTAACAACACTTTTCGTGTAATATCTTTAATTTTTACTAAATATCTAACATTTGTTCTATTATTTCAGCTCCGACCACAAACTAGAGTTTTTGATAGGCGACACGGTGTTGCCGTACAACATGACTGTATACCAGGCGGTGAGGCAGTTCGGCGAGCAAGCTGATGCCGACACCGACACCGAAACACCCTTAGGTAAGAAAAAATAAATAACATTTTCCGTTGCCACCAGATCTCTTACCTAAACCGCCAAAATGCGATTAAAAAAACTCTTGCGAGTGTTTGGCGGACACGGGCGCCGGAAATAGTGCTCAAATAAATAGCCTCCATGGTCCAGTGGTTAGAGCATTGGCTCTCGACTCGGCGATCGTGGGTTCGATTCCCGCATTGGAACAACAAAAAAATGTTGTTTCCAAGTTTGGTTAGGACAATGCAGGCTGATCACCTGATTGTCTGACAAGAAAGATGATCCATGCGTCGGATGGGCATGTAAAAAGTCGGACCTGCGCCTGATCTCTCGTCAGTCGTGTCGGTTATCTGTCCCACTCGATTATGAGAGTAAAGGAAGAGAGAGTGCTCTTGTGTACTGCGCACACACTTGGGCACTATGAAATTTACTCCTGCGTAACTGGCCTGGTTTCAATGAAACCGGCCACCGTCATCGATATTGGTGTGGGGAGTTATTATTATTGTAGTAAATGAGGGTTTTTAAATTCGTGACATCTGACACCTTTTTGACATGACAAGGACCGTCATGCGCCGCCAGGTGAACGAAAAAGAGAATTCTTATCGACTGTTTTTGATACCACTTAAGCCACCAGATGTTAAGCCACCACGTTTTGTGTGAGTTGGATCTGCCCCCTAACGGCAGGAAAAATATCAAATACCCTTATTGTAATGAAATATACAATAACGTTGTACTTTTTCAGCGAACGCCGGCATATGGGTGCAGACGCACACTATATACTACCGCGCGGTGGAGGCGGGCGAGCAGCGCGCGGAGGCGTCCGCGTCGCGCAAGGGCAAGGGACAGCCCACCAAGATCTCATCTAGACGTAAACCTGATCTCCTGTGGAACGGTATGTAATACGTCATCTTATCAAATGGATTGCAAATATGTCGCTCTTGCGTGACTGCTTTGTTGTAATAGGCAAGCGGACTGTTTTTTTTTTATTGCATTAATGAATAGTACTCTTAAATATGAGTAACTTCTCCGAAGAAACCGTATATCAAAAGTCAATATTTTCAAAGGTACAGCGATTTGTATACAAAATTTAGCGAGTCTTTATACTAAAAAAATTTTTTTTTTTTGCGATATTGGTAAACAAAACCTACATCATTAGTTTACTCACATCATATACAAAAACATTCATTATGGTAAGTATGAACTTAAACGCACAAATATCGGAGATATTTACAAATATATTCCTGCGGCCATATACTTCATATACTACTTCATACTACTTCATATACAAGTGACGTCATTTTTAGGTCGACTTTAGTATGGAGCGTTTTTAGGAGGCTCGCGAAATTTTTTATACAAATCGCTGTACCTTTGAAAATATTGACTTTTGATAAACGGTTTCTTCTGAGAAGTTACTCATATATTTTAAGAGTACTATTCATTTATGCAATAAAAAAAAATTGTCCGATTGCCTATTGTTAATAACTTCGCAATTGGTAATATCTTATCGAGAGAGCTTTTGCGTGGAGTTCGGTTTCCATACAAAATTTTAACCCCTTTTTCACGCCCTTAGGGGACGAATTTACATAAAACCTTTCTTAGCGGAAACCTACGTCATTACAACTATCTGTATGCCAAATTTCAGCCAAATCCGTTCAGTAGTTTCGGCTGTGCGTTGCTAGATGAGTCAGTCAGGTTTGCCTTTTATATATTTAGATAAATTATCCAGAAAGCGTAAAACGAACTCATTTTTCTTTTTGACTAACAAAATGTTCGTTAAGCAGAAGGCGTAGTACCGACTCGCGGCTCGCCCCTCGTCGCCCTCCTGCGTCGCGGGTGCTCGCTGGGCGCGGACGTGCGCGACGCGGCGCTCCCCGCGCTGAGCCTGCTGCGCGCGCTGCACGCGCTGTCCCGCCACTGGCACACGCTGTACCGCGCGCCCTGCGTGCCCGACCACCGCCCGCTTGTGCCCAACGCCGAGTTCGTCAATGCCAAGGTACACTTCATTAACGTTTACATACAGTCTGTATTGTGAAAATGGTTCATAGGTTAGCACAATTCGCCGCGTATAGGTTTCAAAAGCGAAAAAACACCACTCCTAGGACGCATTTTATCTTTTTATAAACTGTAATACTTTTTATAATAACTGATTATAATATGTAAATTACTTTAACCAATCTGATTTACGATAAGATCATGAATACTTACTTATATAATAGGGATGTTGCCTAGTGTGGAATATCACAGTTTTACAAATTAAATTTTAAAATTGTGGTTAAAGATACATAAATCTGAAAGAAATAGGTATTTAGAGTGACGGGATAAAAAATATAAGCAAATAAAAAATATTGTCCATCTCTTTCTCGCAAAACGATTCGTGACGTCACAACCTGCTACCGCCATACATTTTGTAATGACAAATGTATGGCGGTAGCAGGCTGTGACGTCACAGGCTGATATATCGCTCTCTTTCATATTGTAAATTTCAATGATTTGTATCTACGTTATTTTTTCAGATATACAAAAATGGGTTCTGGATTGTTTATTAACATGTTGTCTTACATCGAATAGACGCAAAAAAATTTTTTTGGCAACATGCCTATTATAGTTGTTCATTTATTCTGAATATTAATGAAGTTCTAAAAATTGTTGCTACAACAAATTTGATCGGTTTCAGCTTGCTGCCAAAGCCAACAGACAACTTCAAGATCCTCTAGTGATTATGACCGGCAACTTGCCTCCATGGTTGAAGCGAGTCGCTTATTCATGGTAAGTTCATATTTATACATACTGTAGGATTGTATCGTTAAATGTTTCTTTTATTGTGCCAACCACAGACATCTATCGACTAAAGCACGCGAGTGTATGTACTTCGCGTGTAAAAGAGGAGTAAAATTTACCTTCTTCAGTGCCATTTCCTCTCGAATATACTCGGTGCCAAATGTCAAACGAAAACTAAAAAACGCGAGGGCGGTGCGCGGTTACGCGACGGCCTTCGCATCGTTTACTCGAGGACGGGGAGTTCGCTCCATTAAATTGCTCTTGTGACGTCACAGTAGGTAGAAAAATAAAAAAAATAAATAAAAGAGACTTACGTGGTCTATGGTGCCAATAGTTTATTATAAAAACCTTAACATAATACATGAAAGTTTGTCGATGTCTATATTGAAATAAAAAAAAGTTTTATTATAACTTTACATTGCAGCCCGTTCATATTCCCGTTCGAGTGCCGCCACCTGCTGTTCTACGTGGTGTCGTTCGACCGCGACCGCGCGCTGCAGCGGCTGCTCGAGGCCGGCGGGGAGCGCGCGGCGGGCGGCGCGGACGAGCGCGTGGCGCCGCGCCTCGACCGCCGCAAGCGCACCGTGCAGCGCGACAACGTGCTGCGGCAAGCGGAGCACGTCATGCACGAGTTCGCGCACTCCAAGGTACGGAATTCTCTACATAAAAATGTACATCATACATATAACCACGCCTTTTTCCCGTAGGGGTAGGCAGAGACCACTTCTTTCCACTTGCTACGATCTTTACATACTTGTTTCGCTTCGTTCACTTTCATTCTTACCATCTATTCCTCCTCTTACATTCAAAATAGCGAAACGGCTCTCCATGGTCCGCTCCATAAAAATGTAGTAAAGTAATTTAGAGCCAAAAATATTTATATTTCCATTAATTCGCAGCAATTCTCTCATCTCGATCTATTTGGAAAGTCACTCGACAGACAAGACAGCTATGTTTGTATAGCAAAAGACAGTTAACAATCATGTAAATATTTTTATTACCAAGGTGGTTAGTAAATCTATTTCATACTTAATTCGTTTAGATCATTATCAAAACTTTTTAAACAACTCTTTTGCTTAGTGTTAAGGGAAATAATACAAGTTTAGAATATTAAATAATTCTAACATTTTGTATCGTTTCAGGCATTGCTCGAGATCCAATACGAGAACGAAGTGGGCACCGGTTTGGGGCCTACCCTAGAATTTTATGCGCTCGTATCACAAGAATTACAACGTGCCGACTTAGACCTATGGCACGGTAGCGAGAACTTCAAGCAGAAGCCCACGTCTTTCGGCGGGGAGATCGTGAAGAATCAGCCGCCAGTTGTCACAGATAGATCGTCAGACGCCGCGGCGCGTTTAGCGTCATCGGTCCGCGACGCACTGAACCTCGACGAAGACAGGTCTCCGGAACCTTCGGATTTAGAGAAAGAGACGTCGATACCGACGCCCGCGCCCGACGCCACGTACGTTACGTGGCCGTGCGGCCTGTTCCCGCAGGCGGTGGGTCGCAACGTCCGCGCGTCACATCTCTCGCGGGTCAAAGCGAAGTTCCGCTTCCTCGGCAAGTTCATGGCTAAAGCTGTTATGGATTCTAGAATGGTGAGTTTCATGTTTAGTCCTGATTTACACAAGGAGAGTTTATCGTACGATTTGGGCGAGAATATCGTATCATATTCTCGTATACGAGATTCGCCATACGATTTTCGCCTTCAAAGGTTGTTTACACTATGCAAGAATATTCTCGCCTGACATTGTCGCCTCCTTGTGTAAATGAGGCTTTAGACACGAGTATTTAAAATATTCAAGCCACCTTTTTTGACAGAGTATAATTTTAATTGTAAAATTTAAATACAATACAATTTCACACTCGGAACATTCCAGAATAGATGATAAAAAATTTGGCAAATCCAAAAAAGTGCACGCCTCACACGCGTTTTACACTATAATCAGGAAACCGTAAGATGAAAAATAAAACTTGATATTCTATGAAAAAATGTTGATTAATATCTTTTAAACCATTCAGAGTTTAATAACGCCTAGAAATATGGCTCATCCTTAGAATAAATAGAAACATTTAAAAAAAGATTCAGCTCATTTCATTGCCTATATTTTTCTTAATCGATGGAATAAACAGACGCACAGTCCTACGGACAGTGTTATTTTTTTTTATTATTTCATTTTCTATCACATAAATTAAATTAAATAAGTAAAAAAACAGCCTACAGTCATGTTTGAAGTTCCTAGTTGTAAAAACATCCATTTTATTAAAGTTTATAATTTTATTTCGGGTATTTCAAAGATTTATGTTGTGAACTTGTCACAACGCAGCCTTTTGAGAGTAGAGCACACCCGAGGCGTGTAATTAATTATCCTGTAGATTAAGCCTCTTCTAAAATTCTGTTGTTCAGGTGGACATCCCCCTGTCGGTGTCGATGTACCGGTGGCTGACGGGCGAGCAGGCGTGGCTGGGGCTGGGCGACGTGCGACATGTCGCGCCCGAGTTGTGGCGCTCGCTGTGTCGCCTGCGTCAGGTCGCCGAGCGCGCGCACTCCATCCGCGACGACGCGCGACACACGCCCGAGCAGCGGGCGCACCTGGTACGTACTCGATCATCGATAGTGAGGTGTAAAGGGGTGTGTAACACGTATCTGATATAGCCTAACGTGACGGCATAACACGTCGTGTTCACTTTATAAACGTTTTTTGGAAATATTTTAATATAGTCTTTCGGCGCGTCTTCTTAAGTGGCACACGTCCCGGTTGCCGGGTAGTCGGTCACGAAGTGTATGGACATGTACGATAGCTTTCAGACTTACCAATGTACATACATGGCCATACACATTTCTACTAATTGTAAAGCGTTATTTATTTCGATTAACACTACATTAATATTATAGATCAACGCATTAGAGCTAGACGGGTGTCCGATCGAGGAGCTCGGGCTGGACTTCATCCTGCCCGGCGACGGCTGCACGGAGCTGCGGCGCGGCGGGCGCGACATGCCGGTGACGGCGCACAACCTGCACGACTACATCACGCTGGTGACGCACTGGCTGCTCTATGAAGGTACTTATGATACTGGAACTGGGTGTTGCTTTTTCATTGCACATTCAATTGTGAAGAAAACTAGCTGTTGCCCGCGGCTCAGCCCGCGTAAAAACAGTATCCCACGGGAACACTACTTTTTTTCGCGATAAAATCGCCTATGTTTTAAACCAGAGCCTAAACTACTACCAAACCAAATTTAATCGAAATCCGTAGTTTTTGCGTGAAAGAGTAACAAACATCCATCCATACATCCATCCTCACAAACTTTTACATTTATAATATTAGCTGTTGCCCGCGTAATTATAGTATCCCTCGGGAACACTGAATTTTTTCGGGATAAAAAGTAGCCTATTTTTTAATCCAGAGCCTAAACTACTATCATACCCAATTTCATCAAAATCCGTTCCGAAGGAGTAACAAATATCCATCCATACATCCTCACAAACTTTCACATTTATAATATTAGTAGGATTAGTAGAATATTAGCAACGCCGCAACATAGAATGAACAGTTATATGAAACTTTTTAGGGTAGGTTCGGCGGAAATGCTATATTCTCACAGAAAACCGGCGTTAAATCACGCAAGGATACGTACCTCATTTAAAACTATAATTATTTCATAATAAACCACTTGGTGTCTCTTCACAAAGTTTAAGTTCTTAAAGTTAATTTAAGTTCGATGTTTTTTTCAGGTGTACTAAAACAAATGGAAGCTTTTAAAGAAGGATTTGAATCAGTATTCCCATTGAACAATTTGCGGATTTTCTATCCGGAGGAACTGGAACAAGTGTTCTGTGGAAGTTCATCAGGTATGTCACGTAAACAGTTAAACAAATCCAAGGGTCACATATAATTGTAACCTCCATCTTATTGGAAGTCGGCTAAATATATATATATATATATATATATATATATATATATATATATATATATATATATATATATATATATATGTTGAAGACTCCATTATAGGGTAAGATATTTGTTACAATATTATCGAATAGCTCAAATGCTGAACGATCAGAAACGTGACAAGTTCGATGCCACGTATCCCGTATTTTTATCCTCAGATTTTCTAATCCAGTCATTTCCAAATCCAAACAAATAATAATCCCATCTCCATGACAACGATTTCCTATGACATCCCTCAACACTGGCATCGAACGAGTCCAAATAGTACTATTTGACGTTTCCAATCACAGACAATCTTAGCTTTAACACGCTCCGACACGGCCATTCTGACAATTCGCACGTCCCTGTGCGAAACAAATCCGTTGACACTCCGACAAGATCACCCTGGCGACTCTGAGATCCTTGTGTGAAGAATATTTATGTGCATCAACGCTCCGACACGGCTATTCTGTCCATGCACACGTCCCGGTGTGAAGCGTCTCACGTCTTCGTTTCAAGTTTCTGAAAAAAAACATTTGACAGCACAGTAAAAGGTTCTCACTCGGTCAACCTGACATCGGAAAATTAATAAGAACTGCTTTAATCCATGGACATAACATTTAATTTTCTCATATTCTAACACATCAATACCTCCCTCCTGTGTCAATTACACTCTAATTAACATCCTTCATCTAACCTCTATCTAGTGTTCTCAGAGTTAAGTTTTAATTTACATTTTATACTCTCACATTTTATACTCTTAGATTAAACACACATGAAGTATACAGATACAACACAATATCAACCATAATCTTGCTACCAAATTAATCATGACATGCTTTACCACACACTCCACACTTTACATGTACCATCTCAATATCGAAAAACAATGCTACTATATTCCCATCCGGTAGGCAGCTAAAGAGCCGACTCCATGCGGGCTAACTATGTTCAACCACTGCAGCATTGGTACAATTCAAGGCCACCTCTATCCGGTGCACCTCACTACAAAAAACCACTGGGTTGCCTCCCTCCGGCACCCAGTCACAAGGCCACCTCCCTCCGGTGCACCTCACTACAAAAAACCACTGGGTTGCCTCCCTCCGGCACCCAGTCACAAGGCCACCTCTCTCCGGTGCCTACTCTCGTCGAGTAATGGGCTGCCTCCGTCCGGCACCCAATCACAATCCTCACTCGGAATCCACAGTCGCAATTCGCATTCGCAATCTACAGTTGCAATTAACAGGTGCAAACAAAAATATTCACAGTTTACATCTTTTAACAAACAGTTTACAATGTACTTCAAAATCTTAATGTCTTTTGGACCGCTTAGATTATTACCGGATTGAGCGCGCCGAACATCTTGGTGAACTAACTAAACCTACTATTAAACCAAAAGCTAATATCATTTTACTTTAGTGCTAAACAGAGCGTCGTATTGCATTATCATACACGTCACGAACTTTTAACAAAATATTTTTGCATTTAACTTTTTTTTTTTTTTTGAATATCATATCCTTCACAATTCTCCGAGATATAAGGGAATCTTAGTTTTTCATGAAATCGGAGCTTGCACTGGAGCGAACGAAAAGAAAGTTACAATGTCAAAGTATTTCGTATTTTTTTAGCTATACACACTGCAATTAATAATGAAGGGTCAGGTGTTTCACAATACTCCCGCCGAATGTAAGCAGTTGTAACTTGTTACACTAAGTGAACATAACACATATTAGGACGATTACGCAAAAGATTGATATCAATATAAAACTTTTGAATTTTCAGTTTGTGATGGAAATTATACGTTTCTTTCTCATAAATTCAATAATCGTTTGGTCGCAATCAACTCTGGTGCGTTTATAACGACAAGGGTATTCAACTCGAGGTTCATTTTCACGTTTACAGATGAGCAATCGGATTGTTGATGGAAAATAACCATAGCCGTCGCTTTTATTATCATACCAAAAGAGTCATATATGCGTTGCTAGTCGTTAAGATAATCTTTGGTCTCCTGTCGCGCAATTTTTAAGTATTTTTGGTTTTACCTAAGTCCCACAATATTCTAGGCAATTTGATTTTAGCATGTGTAACAATATACATTCGAAGCCCACAAAGTAAACCAAAAGGTCGATTCTACTAATCAAATTCCGTAACAATACAGTTACGATCCAGTCCCGATATTATATTAAAACTGTAAAAATGGCACTCTCACAAACGTCTAACCAACGTCAAACCCGTTTTGATTGGGCACAACTCCAAAAATCAGTTCATGACATCAAGACTACTCATCCACAACTCAACAAAAGCAAACTAAAAGTGTAAGTCAACTACGAGAATTGGGGTTCAGAATAACTGATAATTGACACAGAGATGACTGAATATACCAGTAGTGAAAAACCTCCTCCTGACATTTCATAAGCTTATTTCTACATCTGTTACTTTCTGGTCGATATCCTTTAACTTCATTGGAAGTAACTGCAATTTTAAGTCCACGGTTTTAATATGCGATTCAGGCTTCTGAAACTTTGCCATTACTTTCTACTTAAAACTTTACCGATCAATAATTCACAATATTTATAAGATCAAATAGCTCATAAATATCAGATAAAGTAAGATCAGGACAAAGATTGGTGATTTGATTTGATGTTCGTTTTCGCAAACTAGAGTATGTATGTTGTGTCTATATGATGACGTTGCCATAGGTTGACATTTCCGGTTAGGTTCAAGTGGTTCATTTTTCTGAAGGTTTGGGGCCGTTATACAAAATACTCCATAGACCTTAGGAAAACAATTATTATTAGCAAAATCGGATATTAACTTTTTCATTATGCCTGCTTTTTCTTAAAACAGAAACCTATGTTCAGAAGATAGATGATTCGTCATTTCGTTAAATAATAGTAAAAAAAAACAGTCATTCGTATCGTATCGAAATAAGTTGTTATTTCTTTGTTCTAAGTAAACATTTTTTCAATGGCTCGGCTCTGATCACTAACATTCCCAACGCTGGGGCTCGGATCTCTCATCAACTGGAAGTTGCATCAGTCTACTACACTACCTAATCACAGAACACTTATTACGGAGAAGAATGTCGACCTCATACAAAAAAAAATTGGGACCAGATAAGCGCCTCTAGTGAACTGCCTCTTAAAAATTTTAACCGCCTTCCAACAAAGGAGGACTACTTAATTGACTATATGAATATGGCGACAAATTTAAGATACGTAATTATAGTTTAAGATATCGTTAAATTCCTCTTTCGAATACAATTTGATATTCCAACAAAACCGATTTACCATCTCCATAAACAATTCATTAATACTGCAGAACAATATATTCATTTTTTTTTTTTTTTTTGTTTTTCTTTCGAATGGGGCTACGTTAATGTCATTTAAGTTGTTTTAACTTAATCGGACTGGTGACTGCCATTTGGCTAGTCTTTATGGTACAATATATTAATTATTCGTGAGCCTCATGTACATAAGTCTAGCGTTTTCGATAGCGCGAGGCAGAAGCGACATAGTGTCATCTGTTGTGGTTTTAAGTAGCTTTTATGTAACGTTAACCCTGTAAGACAGAGCGATATATTGAAATGTCGCCATTCTCGTTGCACCGAACTGCCCCCTTGTACCTAATACTAAAACCAAGAGAGAATTTATGCAAACAATAATTATCTGTCAAAATAAAATCATCCCAAAGTACATACGTATCATTCCAAATTAATAAACAATTTCACTTGGTTAGATAATAATCTAGCGCCTGACACATGAATTTTCTACTACTATCTACTATCTATAAGTATCATGCGAATCCTTATTGCAAAGTTAGATTTTGACAAACGGTCAAAACTGTATTTTCAATTTGATCCAAAGGTTGCGAAGTACTATAATTTTATGTTCGTTTTAAATATTCTTTTTACTTTTGTCTCATGAAATCAATTGTAAGTTATTATGTACTCAAATAAAAATGTCATTCGTGAGAACGCGCAAGATCACGCTCCTTCTATATCATAACAAAGATTACTTAAATTTGCAAAATTTAAACAACTATGTCATACATTCTTATAGCATCATTTGCAAAATAGCAGTACATTGTAAGAAGTAAATTATTACACTCATGCACATCGTCTCAGACTTCAACAGGCTACGCGTAGCTATATAAGTAGGTAGGTACACACATATGCAGTCGTTCCATACACAAACTAGTATCTAACCTAAAATCTTAGTTTGAGATGCGCTAACTCGGTTAGACCATGAAGCCATTAGCAACAAGAGAAGCAACATCTTATATGATCTTTATTAGCTAGGTAATTTCGCTATGTGTATCAAAATATGAAAGAGACTTCATAAACAATACTAGATCAATTCTACCAATATTTCGAGAAAAATATCGTAATGGAAGGAATACGCTCACCACAGTTATTGAGTGTCCAAGTTGGAATCTTTATGCCCAATACATTATCCTTTATTCTTATTTACCAACTTAAGAGAGCAGAACTGCATCTGCCACGTGATTTATCGTCAATTCCCTCCAAGTATGTCAATAAATAGTGTCCTTGTCTCCCGCTGTAAAATAAAAATAAACAATACATGTCATATCTCAGAATTGCTATTAAACTAGCTTTGATGTTCTGATGCAGCTCAACGTCTTTAACAAAACTTTTCCTTATGCAGGACAATCAATTGACTTGTGTCCCTATCAACCACAAACAAAGTATTTGCGAGCAGTGTGTTGACCACAGGATCTTATATTCTCTAGTTTTGGCTTTCCATCTCTTATGTTTGTTATTATTATATTTTTAGCGATCAATACAATTCAACTTCAAGTCAAGAATCTTGTGTACTAAGTCTCCGCTACGGATTAACAGTAGTAAATACACTCTTCTGACTCTAGTGTCATTCTGATCGGTTTCGATCTAATATTCTATTACTTTCGTCGGACAACTTTTAGTTTTCTCCACGTTTTGGACTCTACGCATTTGTTCATTTGCGATATAAGCAATTTGCTCATCCTGCGTGTCATTCTCATTCTGCCCTTTGCACGTTATGCTCCGAAGGGTCTTTCTATGTGGGTCGTGATGTTCTTGTCACTTCTGATGTTGAAGACTCCATTATAGGGTAAGATATTTGTTACAATATTATCGAATAGCTCAAATGCTGAACGATCAGAAACGTGACAAGTTCGATGCCACGTATCCCGTATTTTTATCCTCAGATTTTCTAATCCAGTCATTTCCAAATCCAAACAAATAATAATCCCATCTCCATGACAACGATTTCCTATGACATCCCTCAACACTGGCATCGAACGAGTCCAAATAGTACTATTTGACGTTTCCAATCACAGACAATCTTAGCTTTAACACGCTCCGACATATATATATATATATATATATACCATTGTATATTTTACTACGTCATTTGGCATTGAGTCAATGCCATTGACTTTCTGGAATACTAATATGAATACATTTGAATGATATTAGTTTATATTTAAAGTGTTTCATATATTAACTAAAGAGCTTTTCAAAACTTAACTATTCCGCTTTTGATGAAACTGTTTCTTTTTGTTTGGTAACATTCAAATTTACACTGTGCGAAAATAAAATTGGGCCAAAACTTAATAGTTAAATGTACCAGAAAAAAAAAGATTAAAAAGCTTGATTTTGTTTTGATTTCGTTTCGAGAAAAAACAAGATTGTGAAAAAACAAAAAGTGTAATTGTCAAGTTTTGAAAAGTACCTCCTCAATTTACTATATAACTTCTTATATAAAAAAACTTTAAAATTCTTTATAGGAAGTCGAGATCAACGCTGGGACCCGAGAATGCTCGCAGACTGTATACGCCCCGACCACGGCTACAACGCCGAATCACGTGCCATTCGTATGATCATTGATATTCTGGCCTCTTACAATCGAGAAGAGCAGAGACTTTTCTTACAGTTTGTCACTGGAAGCCCACGTTTACCAACTGGAGGTAAGATCAAGTATATCATTACATATTTATGTTAGTTAAAATATAAATAAAAAATCTTTGAGTGAGTATATTTTTATACACAACTAGCTGTCCTGGCATTCTTCGTACCGCCTTAGAACTAAATTTGTTGACGTACTGACAGCAGCGCTACCTACCGGGTCCAATTGCAAATCTAAACCATTCTCGAATCCAAATTCATCCATTGTCAAGACACAAAAATTTTAAATCGGTCCAACCGTTTATGAGTTCAGTGACACACACACACAGAAGAAATATGTATATTATGTCACCATACAATTGTAAAATAATTAACGAGATCGTAAAAATATGTCGGAAGATTCATAAGTATATATTTATAATCTAACGAAACATAATGTTTTAAATTATAGGCAGCGTATCAACATTTTACAATTTCACTAGTTATATAACAGTCTAACGGTTTTTACAATTTTACGGTGACATATATAAAGATAACACAAAAAATCTCTTAACTCAAGGATTTTTCATTTGTTATCTAATATATTATTATGTTTAAGTTAATTTTATTCTTAATATTGACAGTATGTAAAACTCGCAAATAAACTTCTCTTTCAGGTTTCAAGGCATTAAATCCCCCATTGACTGTCGTGCGCAAATCATTGGAGTCGTCACTGGACCCTGACGAGTATTTGCCGTCGGTGATGACTTGCGTGAACTACCTGAAGCTGCCCGACTACAGCAGCGCAGAAGTGATGCGCGCCAAACTGCGTCTAGCCGCCTCAGAAGGCCAACACTCCTTCCATTTGTCATGAACAATTAAATTCTTCGTTATTATTTTCATTGAGCTCGACCCTATAGTGATTTTGTCTATGAGTGCGATTGTGGTTAGTGATATCGATAAATTTCCTCAGAAGTATCGTGCGCCACGCCGCGCCGATGACTGTTTATGTGCAATCCAGAGTGATTTATTTTTCCATGAGACAGACACTCGAGTGCTGTGAACTATAGTTTTGTTTTCTTTAGATTATAAAAAATATGTTTATAAATATATTATGTTGTGTTAATTTAATGTGATAGCTTTGTATATTTCTTTATTTAGACTTTACATATAGGAGACATAACAATGTGCAGACTTTGTACTAATTTGTGACAAGGAGCTTACGAGCTATATACTTACATTATATCACATGTAAGCTTTTATAACATCTGAATTATTGTCCAGTCTGTACACATATTTATAGCATTTATTACCAAACGGTGTATGTTTTGAGAATAAGTAACATATGAAGAGTAAATAAAAGTGCAAAATTTAATATGTAATAATTTCAATAAACTCTGTACACAATATTTTTCTTTATGAGTTTTTCTTTTTTAATACTAGTCAGTACTAAAGTGGTAACAACGACGTCGAAAGTATCATTGCATCCAACCAATAATCACATTCTACCTGTAGAATATAAGGTGTATAAGATAGGTTATATATAACAATAAAAATATATTTTTAGGATTATGGTATATTTTAACTTTCTTTATATTAAATTCCTTCAGAATTCAGGTATCTGTGACAGGATTGATCTCTACTGTTACAATGGTCGTCGATACTTGATATAGATGTACAGAAACATTATCCCTTTATTTTTGCATGTAATGTATTATTTACACAAAAACAAGTTGTTTGTGATTAACTAAGTAACTCTTAAAATATATAACATTTAACATTACTTTGTCGCATAATTCTCAAGTCTAATAAAATCAAAATAATTGGAATGACTTTACTATCAACCCCCTTCCCACTAAATTCCCTTAACCGACAATAAATAAAATCGGTGACAACTAAAACACCAAAATCTTAAAGTACCATTGCCAACCAGCCAAGGATCAGACAGGAGCCTCCAATAGGTGTGAGCCGACGTAAGCGCCTTTCACCAGTGAAGGCGTGGTAATAGCATGTGCCACAGAAAAGTCCCATGCCAACTACGAAGAAAGATCCAGCCTGCAAATTTTTCAATAAAACCATAGTTAATAGTTAATTCTGCGAGTTCTTTACGACAAAAGAAATCTTAAATTAATTAATATTATGTTTATAGCAGTTTTTCCGCTAAATAATACCCACAACCTGCAAGCAAATGTGTGAGTGCACGCATAAGCATGCGTAACGCACCTCCCTCCTCCCACACTGCTTATGCGTGCACTCACTCAGATGCAAGATCGTGCAAACACCACCACCACACAAGCAACAATGTCGGCAAGATCGTGCAAAGCCCCACACCACCATGCAGGTTGCAAAACTCGACGCGCGTTTTGCCCCGAACCCGGAGCATCCTCAGGAAGTGGACTTGCGAACAAAGTTCGTTAGTATATGTACGTATATGCGTGCACTCACACATTTGCTTGCAGGTTGTGGGTATTATTTAGCGGAAAAACTGCTATAAACATAATATTAATTAATTTAATGCTATGGATTTCCGCAAAGTAACGCCTGATTCTATTAACTAAAAGAAATCTTTACAACAAAGAAAACTTTCCATATACATAATGAAACGAGGCTGACCAATGTTTTTTCTGGGCAAGCTAAAGTGATCTAGAAGAAAATACAAGAACATCTCTGCCATCCTCAAACTAAAAGGTTTTGGGACGACAAATCTGCATTTCTACTTTTTTATATTCACAAAAATTTTCGTGTAAAATTATTTTAACACGCATGCAATGTTTGTTCGCACGTCACGAGTCTAGCCAACTGGCAGTTTCATTCATCGCCTACGGGGCACGCATGCACGGACTGCTGTCAACACACATCTATTGGTGCTATTGTGGAAATTTAAAAAGTACTCAAAACTGCTTTAGGCCAGATGTGAATTAAGTATAATATAACTTAAATATTCTAAGCTTTACTTTCATTGAGGTTTTAGTGCAATATTTGCATCTGTTAGTTAAACCCTGATTGAGTGTATTAAAAATTGTGTATTTTTTTAAATATACTTCTGCTTCCTAATTTATGGATTATGAAGAAGAAATACATCAAACCTGTAACATCATAATAAGATCAGTATGATTATTGACATACAGATAAAAAAAATCCTACAATAAATAGTAATAAGAGCAAAAAGGGTAGTTTAAAGATGCATAACAGTTTTTAATTATTGTGCCTCAGATAGGAAAAATATTGTATAGAAGAAATAAAAAGGATAAAACCATACTAACTATATAGGGTCTTCTGCAAAGTGGTACTGTCATGAGAGCAAGGGTGTGTAGGAAATGGAATCTGTTGGATGTTTCAAATATTTTCTTAAGATCCTCTTTGGCTTCCGTTTCGGGGAAAGTGCGGTGAGCTCCCATCGCTCCGAGAACGACAGCACTGGCTCCGCTGAGCCCCGCTAGACGCACAAAAGGCCCAGCTTCCTGGGCTAGCTGCCATAACGACATCCTGATAACAATTGGCTGAGGAGCTTCAACGGGCTTACTTTTAAACACACCCTGTAATTGAATAAGATTTATCAATAAGAGAATAATCTTGATGGTACTATAATATGATAACGTAATCTACGTATTTGATAGTAAATCGAACTTACTATATTGCGTAAAACATTCATAGCTCCCTCCGTCACCGTATTAATCATAAGAGTATCGAGTAGATTAACCATACCTTTACTTTTAGCTGCTTAATTCATTAATGTAAATAATATGAAAGCACAAAATGCTCGCTTTGTACCTTTAAAAATTGCAATTGATCAATTGATTTTTGACAGCAATGAGCAAAGCTGTCTGACGGTGACAAGTGAGTGACAAGGACATTTATTTTTCTGGCTGTACAGGGCTGTACCATGGATATAGTACCTATGGATAGAAGACTCCGAATTTTGTAATTGCTAAAAAGAACTGTATTAACTTGGCAATAGAGTGTATTTCACAATGCACGTATCATAGAGGCAAATCCGAGCCGAGCGAGATAGCCAGAAGCGAGGCTGTGTATCTCGTTCTTGCATGTTGCCAACCAGAAAAATGTTGGTATTTATAAAAAGTAACTTGGAAAATCTTAGATAAAACGAGTGTACTTTATTATTATTTTAACAAATGTTTATAACTATATCATATTCTAATTAAAAAAGTTAGAAATAGTCATATAATACTAAATAAAAATGCAGTTTACATTAAATCCTTTTCCTTCTTTTTTTATTAGATGGTATCATTCGCAAGACAATAGATACGCCATTACACATATTTTATGCTGAACACCGGATAATATTAAAATTGAAAATTGAAAATAGTTTTATTTCTTACTTCATGTATCTCCGTAACTATGTTTTTATTATTTATTTGATGATTTAACAATCAAAATTGTGAAAAAATGTTGTGTATATTCTTGTCGAAGTAAAAGTTATGCTGGTTGCAATATTTCGTTTATTAGTAACATTAGTAAGTTAATTGTTAATGTTAATCTAGTTATTCTAGTAAAAAAGTGTTAACATTAAAGCAACTGACGTTATTAAGAGTTATAATTGTACTACGTTTTGTTATAAACTAGTCAGTAGCGACTCGCCTAGAATCGTAGTAAGTACTGAGAAAAAACGTGTGAAGTCGAGTAAGGCCTTTAATGATAATATAATACAGTTTTTATACATTTCCCAACAATGAAGAAATGCGACAAAAATGGCTCAATCGTGTTTAAGTAAGGCAGAGAATTACATAAAAATATGTTACATATTAATGCAGCCGTCACTTCAAACCTTCTTGATTTTACATTATTCAATCTAGTCGACTTTTAAAGCCTCAGCTGTATATCATTCAGTGTTTCACAATTTGTCTCACAAAGCTTTGCAGTTTGCCACAGCAGAAAATATTATTGTCACCCTACTAGAAAGGGACACACGGCCTCTCTTCCAACCTCTCGCTCAGCTCGTTTTTTTGCTCACAGTTATCGGTCCTGTTGTGACGAAAACTCTGCTTTCTGAGTAGGTTTTATGAATAAACAAGAGTACGGTGTACTGGAGGAAGTCTGTTGAATAATCTTAAACCTAGAACAAACACAAACATTTAGGGTTATTTTAGTACCGCACACCTTACAGTTTTATTTTGTTAATAAGAATAAATGTACATAAAGTTTCAATGAAAGGAGTATTTACAAAACACAGAACAGATTTAAGGTTGATAGGGCGGGGAATTGTAGGAGGGAGGGAATCATATAGTGAGGATAGGTTTTTTGGACATGAGAAGAAACTGTACCAAAGACGGCTGTACAGCTTTTATCCATTGCCACCATAGAGTATAATAATTGCAACTGTCATGTTGAAAAGGCGGGAAAATAGATTTTTCGTTTTTTTCAACACTTTTTTTCTAAATCGTCAGGTCCCAGGGCTGGACAGCTCCTGACGTCACAGCTTGTTAGAGAGAGAACGTAAATTGGTCAATACTTGTGAAGAAACGAAACAAAAATGTTATGTTTTGTCCCTTTCGCTGTAACCGGGTTTTTGGCACAAAGCTGTCAAATTTGACATTCTTGTGCCAAACAAATGACTGTGAAGATTGAGGTTTCGTTTTAATTGAACTCTTTTGTGTTTTTGGAGTGTTTTATGTTATATACTCTTTTGAGATAGAGACTCTGTGTAGTTTTAAGTATTTTAACAATGTGTGGATGCAGTATTTTGAGGTGCAAAAGTCGCAGCGAACGAAAATGTGCTGCCGTAACTTTTCACTCGTAATTAGCTATAGCTCGTGTTTTTTTAGTTTGTGATTGCTTGAAACATAAGAATGATGATATATGGATGTAAATACAGTCATATTTTCCATAGAAAGTGAGATGAAATCAGTATTTTTTACATAATTCGAAACATATTCTAAAAATATATTTGTCTTAGTGTTGCTATTTAATTTAGTACCAAAATATACTGACTTAAAGTTCTTTCGGTAAAAATTTAGTATAATATCCCACGATTCCACGATTTGGGGAGGAGGGAGTTAAGAGGGAAGGGGAGGGGGAGGGTTGAACCCCCACTCCCCTCATCAGGAAACCCACAGTTACTGAGATATTAGTGGTTTAAGTTTTGGGGTTATAAACTAAACGACTAGTTTAGTTGTAATTTGGAGTGGTAAACATAGTTGAGTAATAGGGTGACAGCTAACCCTAACCGGAAACCTCACTAAATATAAATTTTGGATACATAGGTAATTAATCAAAGAACAAATTTTCCATCTTTTTGCTAAAAAGTGGCCCCGTGCGAGTTTCTTACGCCGATTCTTCTCGACGGGCCAGTTTCTTATTGATATATGTATTTTAACTGTTTAACTTTTTAAGTGTGTTGAAGTGAATGAAGAATGTTTGAAACATCTACTTAAATAAAAAACTATTGACTTTTTTGACATTGTTTAATTTTCATATTAAGAGAAATACCTACCCTACCTAACAGTATTAATAGTAAGACTTTTTGTTAGCTTATGCTTGGTCTACTTCAGAAAAAGTCAAAATCACCATATGTGTCCATAGAAATTGCCTCAATTCCTCATAGATCTCATCATCAGGTCACTACTTTTTTGAATGAAAACAGTACTAACTTGGGATTATACTTTATATTAAAACTACTGAACTGATTATCATGAAATATGGCCCAGATATAAATTAGACCACGGGAAAGGACGTAGGCTACTTTTTATCGCGAAAAAATGTACGGTCCCTGTATAACGATACTTTATTTACGCTTTCACGTAAGTATTACTAAACCGATTATGATGAAATTTGGCACAGAGTGGAGTTGGAGTAGACCATGGGGAAGGACATAGGCTACTTTATATCATGGGATATATACCCGTGGATTACTGTGCTTACGCGGGCGTAATGGGCGCGGGCTGGACCTTTTTTTTTTAAATATTGGAAAAGGTGTATGTTGTAGGAGTAGGTGTAGGAGCAGGTGTAGGCGTAGGTGTCTGAGTGGGTGTAGGAGTATGGGTAGGAGTAGGTGTATGAGTTAATGTACGAGTAGGTGTTGGAGTAAGAGTAGGAGTAGGAACAGGAGTAGGTGTAGGAGCAGTTGTAGTCATTTATTCATTCCAGTTCATATTTAAGACAGAACAACGTCTGTCGGGGTCAGCTAGTAATATAATATAGCTAGCTGTCTCGACACACGTTGTTCTGTCATAAACATGAACTGGAATGAATAAATGATTTTACCTATAATGCATCCTACGTCCTAGTCCTACACCTACAACCTACACCTTTTTCATTATTTCTCAGTGCGTAAGGCTTCCCTGAACTTCCACAATTATTTTCAATTTAAATCAAAATGAGCCAAATCGATCCAGCCGTTCTCGAGTTTTGAGTCCCTCGTGAACGGAATAAAAAGTATCTTATGTCCTTCTCCTGGTTTCAAGATAACCCACCAATTTTTAGCCAAATCGGTTCAGCCGTTCTTGAGTTATAAATATTTTTACCACGTTCATAATATTTTGTTAATTTAACTATTACTCTCGGTCTTGGCCTAGAGTTAACTTATTAATAGGTCTCGATCTAGACTGAGAATCCAGGTACGATCGTACTCTAATCGCATGTTTTCTTATAACCTCTGACTCATAAAAAATAACTAGAACAATTTAATCACCACTATGAAAATATTAAAATTTACTTATTTTAATAATGAGTGATGCAGGGCAAAACTCGCTCTACGATCCTTATTTATTACTGACTACGACGAGAAAACTTACGTGTACATCCTAAGATCAAGACAAAAATACTACAATTGAAGGCTATGTTTGTACATGGCAACACATAGTGGGTGAGCGAGATGCACTCTAGTGGTTACAAGAGCTGCGGATCTATAGGTACTTTATCTTAGGTCAGGTCCAAACAAATCGTCAATTCGTCAGTGCAGTCGAGTCAAGTCAGTCTATTCAGTAAAGTGATAGGTAGACTCATGAAGCATAGATACCAGGAGTCCGAACGGTATAGGCTTTTTAATAATAATTATGTACACAATAATAGGACCAGATCTTAGTTCTCTTTTCTGCCACTAGGCGTGCGAGACCGACGAGTACCGAGTGTTGCCAATACTATTATACCGAGTGTTGCCAATACTATTATTTATAACAATTATTTTTAAATTACCGTTAGGCAATTACCGTGTTCTACGGTATCTATTTTTCGAGAACAGTTTCTAAGAATTTCCTAAAACTTTTATATAATAAGATTTCAATCTTTCCAGAGCTGTCAATAGCAACTTTAAACTTCCCGCGTAATTTCAAACGAGTGCATGTCGGACCGTCGCGCGCTCTACCGGCAAAAATCTGTCCCCGTAATTGAGACCATTATTTTAACATTACGTTCGGACTCCTTGTTATCTATACTTCGTGGGTAGACTCTTTACTGAAACTTCATAATCCCTAGGTTTCCGTAAAGCGACCTCCCTAGGACTTAAGGTGGTTCGTTTCCTATACAAAAATACAATGGACATTAATTAGGTAATTTCATACTATTACTACATAAATTTATATGCACATCTATTTATTTTGCAATCTGGGGGCACGGCACACAGTGGTCCCAATTTTGACGTTCATACTCATAGAACTCGATTCTTAAAAATCGTTGTTTTTTTCGCTCAGGAACGTTTCGGGGCATTGTTTAAATATAAATATTAAGATATAAAACACTTAGGTTTATTTGTGTGCGTAAAATTAACGTTTCAATTTTTTTTTCTATGGATGAAAACATTCAAATTATTTTTATTCAAAACTGATTGAAACTGACACCTTGGTTTTCACAGGGATTGTTGTCCTAGACGAGACGAATCTTACAAGCTATAATACATGTACTAGTTTTTGCCCGTTTGGACGTGGAATAAACGTGAAAATTTTCTATGGACGAAATCATTCAAATTCATTTTATTCGAAACTGATTGAAACTGACGTCTTGGTTTTCACAGATATTGTTGTCCTACACGAGATGAATCCTACAAGCTTTATTACATGTACTCGTTTTTGCCCGTTTGAACGTGGAATAAATGGAAATTTTTTTCTATGTACGAAATCATTCAAATTCATTTTATTCGATACTGATTGAAACTGACATCTTGGTTTTCACAGTTGTTATTGTCCTACACGAGTCGAATCCTACAAGCTACAGTACATGTACCAGTTTTTGCCCGTTTGGACGTGGGAACATAAATGGTTAATTTTTCTATGGACGAAATCACTCAAATTCATTTTATTCGAAACTGATAGAAACTGACATCTCGGTTTTCACAGGGATTGTTGTCCTATATGAGATAAATCCTACAAATTATAATACATGTATCTGTTTTTGCCCGTTTGGACGTGGGAACATAAATGGGTAATTTTTCTATGGACGAAATCATTCAAATTAATTTTATTTGAAACTGAATGTAACTGACACCTTGGTTTTCACAAGGATTGTTGTCCTATACGAGATGAATCCTACAAGTTATAATACATGTACCCGTTTTTGCTTGTTTGGACGTGGGAACATAAATGGAAAATTTTTCTATAGATGAAATCATTCAAATTCATTTTATTCGATACTGATTGAAACTGACATCTTGGTTTTCAAAGGGATTATTGTCCTATATGAGACGAATCCTACAAGTTATAATACATGTACCTGTTTTTGCCCGTTTGAACGTGGAAACATAAATGGAAAATTTTTCTATAGATGAAATCACTCTTGAGTCGTTTTTTTTTCCAAACGGGCAAAAACGGGTACATGTATTATAACTTGTAGGATTCGTCTTGTATAGGACAACAATCTCTGTGAAAACCATGGTGTCAGTTTCTATCAGTTTCGAATAAAATGAATTTGAATGATTTCGTCCATAGAAAAATTACTGATTTATATTCCCACGTCCAAACGGGCAAAAACAGGTACATGTATTGTAGCTTGTATGATTCGTCTCGTGTAGGACAACAATCGCTGTGAAAACCAAGATGTCAGTTTCAATCAGTATCGAATAAAATGAATTTGAATGATTTCGTTCATAGAAAAATTACCCATTTATATTCCCACGTCCAAACGGGCAAAAATAAGTACATGTATTATAGCTTGTAGTATTCCTCTCGTGTAGGACAATAATCGCTGTGTAAACTAAGATGTCAGTTTCAATCAGTTTGGAATAAAAGGAATTTAAATGATTTCTTCCATAAAAAATTACCGCTTTATGTTCCCACGTCCAAACGGGCAAAAACGGGTACATGTATTATAACTTGTAGGATTCGTCTCATATAGGACAACAATCTCTGAGAAAACCAAGGTGTCAGTTTCTATCAGTTTCGAATAAAATGAATTTGAATGATTTCGTCCATAGAAAAATTATTGATTTATATTCCCACGTCTAAACGGGCAAAAACGGGTACATGTATTGTAGCTTGTAGGATTCGTCTCGTGTAGGACAACAATCGCTGTGAAAACCAAGATGTCAGTTTCAATCAGTATCGAATAATATGAATTTGAATGATTTCGTCCATAGAAAAATTTCCCATTTATTCCACGTTCAAACGGGCAAAAATGAGTACATGTATTATAGCTTGTAGGATTCGTCTCGTGTAGGACAACAATCCCTGTGAAAACCAAGATGTCAGTTTCAATCAGTTTCGAATAAAATGAATTTGAATGATTTCGTCCATAGAAAAATTTCCCGTTTATTCCACGTCCAAACGGGCAAAAACTAGTACATGTATTATAGATTATAGGATTCATCTCGTGTAGGACAACAATCCCTGTGAAACCCAAGGTGTCAGTTTCAATCAGTTTTGAATAAAATGAATTTGAATGATTTCGTCCATAGAAAAAAAATTGAAACGTTCATTTTACGCACACAAATAAACCTAAGAGTTTTATATCCTAATATTCATACTTAAACCATGCCCCGAAACATTCCTGAGCAAAAAAAAACAACGATTTTTAAGAATCGAGTTCTATGAGTATGGAGCGTCAAAATCGGGACCACTGTGCGGCAGTGCCCCCGCCAAGTCGAGCGCGAAGCAAACACTGCCGTACCATCCTTTACTGGAACCATTTCGCCGCATTTTCAGGCCCCTATTTGAGAACCTCTGGATAAGACCAGAACGCAGAAATTTTCGTCATCCAGTAAGCTATAATCACATACTTAAAATCCAAAATTTCAAGTCTGTAGGTCATTTAGTTCCGAAGTTAAGCGAAAGCAAACTTTCGCATTTATGACACTCACTCACTCACTCACTCACTCACTTATACACTCACTCATGATCATCAAAATAGAACTAGTACTTCCCATAAACTCAGAGAGCTGAAATTTGGTACAGAGTTAGGGTTTAATGGCCACATAAAGGGAAAACTATAAAAACTAGGATAATCGATCTGGGGGCACGGCAGTGCCCCCGCCAAGTCGAGCGCGAAGCAAACACTGCCGTACCATTCTTTACTGGAACCATTTCGCCGCATTTTCAGGCCCCTATTTGAGAACCTCTGGATAAGACCAGAACGTCGATCTGGGGGCACGGCAGTGCCCACGCCAAGTCGAGCGCGAAGCAAACACTGCCGTACCATTATTTACTGGAACCATTTCGCCGCATTTTCAGGCCCCTATTTGAGAACCTCTGGATAAGACCAGAACGTCGATCTGGGGGCACGGCAGTGCCCCCGCCAAGTCGAGCGCGAAGCAAACACTGTCTTACCATCCTTTACTGGAACCATTTCGCCGCATTTTCAGGCCCCTATTTGAGAACCTCTGGATAAGACCAGAACGTCGATCTGGGGGCACTGCAGTGCCCCCGCCAAGTCGAGCGCGAAGCAAACACTGCCGTACCATTATTTACTGGAACCATTTCGCCGCATTTTCAGGCCCCTATTTGAGAACCTCTGGATAAGACCAGAACGTCGATCTGGGGGCACAGCAGTGCCCCCGCCAAGTCAAGCGCGAAGCAAACACTGTCGTACCATTCTTTACTGGAACCATTTCGCCGCATTTTCAGGCCCCTATTTGAGAACCTCTGGATAACACCAGAACGTTGATCTGGGGGCACAGCAGTGCCCCCGCCAAGTCGAGCGCGAAGCAAATACTGCCGTACCATTATTTACCGGAACTATTTCGCCGCATTTCAGGCCCCTATTTGAGAACCTCTGGATAAGACCAGAACGTCGATCTGGGGGCACGGCAGTGCCCCCGTCAAGTCGAGCGCGAAGCAAACACTGTCGTACCATTCTTTACTGGAACCATGTCGCCGCATTTTCAGGCCCCTATTTGAGGAGCTCTGGATAAGACCAGAACGCAGAAATTTTCGTCATCTAGTAAGCTATAATCACATACTTAAAATCCAAAATTTTAAGTCTGTAGGTCATTTAGTTCCGAAGTTAAGCGAAAGCAAAGTTTTGAATTTATGACACTCACTCACTCAGTCACTCACTCATGATCATCAGAATAGAACTAGTACTTCTCATGAACTCAGAGAGCTGAAATTTGGTACAGAGTTAGGGTTTAATGGCCACATAAAGGGAAAACTATAAAAACTAGGATAATCGAACATCTGGAGTACCTGGTGACCCTGATTAGAAAACACAAGAGCCCAACCAAACTATTAGAGATCGACATACCGCCTTTACAAAAAATATTCAACATGGTGGTGGGCCGCTTCATTTGATGTCAAAAATCGAAGGTCTGAAATATCTGATGAAGAATCCTCAGCTGGTTTCAGCTGATTAGAGATATGGTAATGCCCCCCTTCTACTATTGGTACATAAAAAAATCGACTGTCATTTCAAAAACCTAGCGAAGTGGGACACATCTTCTAATTTAATCTAGTCCGTAGCATTCCACTGCTGGCCGAATGCCTCCCTTTCTGCTTTTGATACGCATATAAATAAAATTAAAGGAAAACTCTGGATAAGACTAGACTGGCTTTTATACTTATATTTACAAGTTTACAAGAAGAAATAGTCGAACGATTAACTTTATTGTACTCGATCATTACACAAATTAAATAAACAAATTACACTGAAATCTAGTAAAATAAATCAATATGCCCACGTTTCTACAAAAAGAAGTGAAATCCCACCAAAAACATTCTGTAAAAAACTAGCCAAATCTCGATAGAGCTGCTTGTTTATCTCTAAAAAGTAGTGAAATCTAGACAAAGTCGTGCCAAGTCTAAGGTTCCTTACTGCGATTTCTTTATTATTATAGTTAATGTTGTGTGACTTGGCCGTTGAACATTCTTTATACGTTACAAGTGGGTACAAGTCAATTTTGTTTACACGTAATGTATAACACGTTACGTTGTAACTACCTATGTTTATTAAGCGAGATAATAGCCCATACTGGTATTGGTAATTGGACGCTAGTGAGTAGTGTCTCATTTTGGGCTGTTGTTGATTGTAGAACACATGTATTGGAGCAATGGTGTCATGGAGCCCCTTTTGTACCATTGTGTACCCTTCAACGGCCAAGTCACACAACATTAACTATAATAATAAAGAAATCGCAGTAAGGAACCTTAGACTTGGCACGACTTTGTCTAGATTTCACTACTTTTTAGAGATAAACAAGCAGCTCTATCGAGACTTGGCTAGTTTTTTACAGAATGTTTTTGGTGGGATACAATTGTCGCAAAATATATTTAAAATACTTTATTTCACACAGAAGTCACATTTTTATTGAATTTTCGTCAAAAAGTGACATTTGTAACTTATGTCACTTTTTGTCGAAAATTCAATAAAAATGTGACTTCTGTGTGAAATAAAGTATTTTAAATATATTTTGCGACAATTGTATTGCAAAATAAATAGATGTGCATATAAATTTATGTAGTAATGTATGAAATTACCTAATTAATGTCCATTGTATTTTTGTATAGGAAACGAACCACCTTAAGGAGTTATGAAGAGAACACAAAGTAGCACGCTTTTTAAAGTTAAACTACTTGCCCACACGCCTTGCAGTGCACTTGTTTATTTCTTCCACAAAAAATTTTGTTTATTGTGTTATAATGATTTATTTTGAATAGTGATCACTGAAAGGGGTGGATTACCGGATCGTGTGCAACGGCACTAACTCTTTCACATCCCCGCAAAAACTTTTTACGTTTCTACGTAGAACAGATAAATAAACTAGGCTGCGTGCTAATCATTGTCATCATTATCATTATTATTATCATATAGTTTATAACAAAGTCCCTTTTTTTGTCTGCTCCTATGTACCTATGCTTAAATCTTTAAAACTACGAAACTGATTTTGATGCGGTTTTTTTAACAGATAGAGTGATGAAAGTTTTTAGGTTACATATAACATGTATAACCAATGTATAACATAGTATAGGTACACAGATAATTTTAGAGGTTTCTAATGTCCTAAATAAACACATCTTTTTGCGCTTACATTGCAAACGCTGGCTGAACCTTACGATTACGAGATTGATCAAAATAATATACTACAGTTTTGTTAATCTTACAAAAGCCTACAAAAAAAGTCCGTAACGGCATATTATTATCTCTTAGGGATAATAAATAATAATAATATCTATGGACGCTTCACACCACGTCAGTCTGGCCCCGTGGTAAGTATCCGAAGAACTTGTGTTACGGGTACCAGACAACGGAAATATATTTAATACTTTTTTATACTATACTTATATTTAAGATTTTTATTATATTATACATATATTTAATACACATCCATGACCCAGGAACACAGAAAACTTTTTTGTTCCCTGGCGGGATTCGAACCCGCGACCTCCGGCTTAAGCGCCACTGCGCTCACCACTGAGCCACGGAGGTCGTGGGATGACCCACAATATCCATTTTTATCCTTTACTTTAACTTAAATTTAATAGCTTATTTACGAAGCGATTTTAAGCAATACAGCACTAATCCTTTTCCAATTTAGTACCTTAAATGCATTGCGCATTTAATATACACTAATATGGCCTTTCACAGCATGTAATTTAAATGAATATTTTCGAAGATATTACCGATTTAAAATTGCTTAAGTACGTTATATCCTTACAAAGCTGACAATATTACTGTGCCGCGGCCCGCGACACACATTGACATGGGACGCGTAATACGTGCTACTCGTCAACCGGCTCGTCGCACACTTACACAGAACACTATTACCCGCGGAGCACACTAACCAAAATTGGCCCGACGTCGGGCCAATTTGAGTCTTCACTTTTTACGCGCATTGCCATATCTACCTCTTTTTAATTATAATATATCTATGGCAGGGACACGTTTCGCCAGCACTCGCGACTCGATACTTGCGCTCCTGCATCGCGCTATCGAAAACGCATATATACGTATTTATAAGAGGCCCAAGAACATGTTGTACTGCAGTTCTTAAGGAATACCCATAGAGGTGGTTGGTCAGTTTTATTGGAATGTCAAATAACATTTGAATAGTAAATTAAATGAGTATTCACTTCACTACATAGTATAAAACAAGTCGCTACTCGCTTTATCTGTTTGTAGTCCTGGTACAACTACCTACTTACCTATACAGTAATAGGTACTGTATTCTCTACGAGCGTATTCAGCTTTTAAATTTTTAGGTACATAAAGAGGGAATTAGACAAATGTGTATGTAATACGATAATATAATAATAAGGCTTAGAATAAAATCTATGAATAAAAGCAGATTATTTTATAATTTTTTATTAACAACACAGACATGTAATTCATACAAAATACTTCTATACAACAATTATGTCTATGTTAAAATTTAAAAGAATGTCCATTCTAATTTCTTCTTATGCCTAAACTATTTGACTGACTAATGAAGTAACTAAGTAATTTCTTTCAATTCGTTTTGCTTTTCACGTCTATCTTGTCGGCAGGACAGCAGATACCGGCGAATCTGAAAAAGGAAATATTATGTTTAGGATTTCAACAGTGTCGTCGTTTCAGCCTGGTGACGTCCACTGCAGGACATAGGCCCAAAGATTTCCAGTGTGACCGCTCGCTCGCGGCCTGTATCCACCGACTCCCTGCGACTTTTCTCAGGTCGTCTGTCACCCTGGTGGAAGGCCGTCCTACGCTTCGACGTCCAGTTCGTGGTCTCTACTCGAGAACTTTTCGGCCCCAGCGGGTATCGGTTCTACGGGCTATATGTCCAGCCCATTGCCACTTTAACTTGCTAATGCGCTGGGCTATGTCGGTAACTTTAGTTCTGCTACAGATTTTCTCATTTCTGATTCTATTACGTAGAGAGACTCCGAGCATAGCCCGAGCATAGCATAGCATAGCATTCAACGGTGTAACTTATTTTAACCTTTTCGTTTCTGATTTTGCTTAGTATTAATTTACAATACGTCCATATAGTTACATGTTAAATTAAAAAAAACTAACATGATAACTAATATATAAGCGTTAATATTTCGCCTTAATGCATTTTTGTTACATATGATACATATTTATACTATAGAATTAAATATAATTGTATTAGGAGACTGTTTCCAGTTAATATAGACTTGATGAAATAGCAGCCTTGAAATTAAATTTACAAAAGCATAAAGATTTTCTAAGCTATCTGATCCAGAAAAACATTTTTTGGAACGTAACAGAATAGCCTAAGTACGATCTATTCTGTGCTACCAAATATGAGTACACAAAAAAAAATCGTAAAAATCGGTTAAGCCGTTTCGACGGAGTTCCACAACAAACACGAGCTCTAGATGTTGCCCGCAACTCTGTGCGCGCTAAAGCAAATATCGAGAGGGACCGTACATTTTGCTGCGATATAAAGTAGCCTATGTCCTTTCCCATTGTCTAATCTATATTTCTGCCAAATTTCATCAAACTCGGTCCAAGTAGTTTCGGAGCCTCTTCGATGCAAACAAACATAAAAACAAACCTTTCCTCTTTATAAAAATAGTATATATGTCACCGTAAAGTTGTCAAAACCGTTAGATTGTAATATTACTAGAGATATTATAAAAAGTCGACAGATTGTCAAATAAAAATTTCTCCTTACAATTGTACGCATTATTTTTCGTTATACAGGAATACTTTTTCATCGGTACAATAAATTTTACCACGTCATTGGTATCGATAATAGAGTACATTTCTCAAATAAAAAAAAATATATATTTTTTTATTTCAATTATTTTATCCTATAACCAATCTAATACCGCATGTGCGCACTAACTACAAGGCGTCAACGGGTGTGGTATGAGGTAGGGGGCGGCGAGGTGGGGTAGGCGATCGGCCGGGCATCGATAGATGCGTAACGTATCCACATTTTGTATTAGTTTAGCGGATAAGTTCGGGGATTGATAATTTTGTTTTTTTGTTCCAAAGGGGTAGTAACAAAACTCGCTAGTATTTTTTATTTTTGACAACTATTACGTATGTTGATTTATTGTACTGGTGAAAAAATAACCCTGTATATTGTAATATTTACCGGGCCGATTGGTTAAACGGCAAGTAGATAATTATAACGAGAGATAAAGCGTACAATTGTAAGGAGAAATTTTTATTTGACAATCTGTCAATATTTTATAATATCTCTAGTAATATTACAATCTAACGGTTTTTACAAGTTTACGGTGACATATATACAACGATAAACATATAATCTCACCCATCATTAACAGTACAGTACAAGTCCCGGTACTGGTCGGCGCCAATATCGCGCGCGGCGGCGCAGCGCGTGAGGTACACGCACGCGCCCGCCGCCCCGTCTGTCGCGCGCCCGCAGCTGGCGTCACCCTCCGGCCGCTTGGGACCCTGTAACGTTACATCGAGTTTTATAGAGCACTAGCTTTTGCCCATGTAAATACAGTATCCCACGGGAACACTGTACTTTTTCGGGATAAAATGTAGCCTATGTTTTTATCCCGAGCATAAACTACTACCATAACAAATTTCATCAAAATTCGTTCAGTAGTTTTTGCGTGAAAGAGTAACAAACATCCATCCATCCATCGATCCTCACAAACTTTCACATTTATAATAGTAGTAGGCATTATCCTAAAGGCAAACTCGAACAGTTATAAATATGAAATAGGGATAGGTATATTAATGTGCCTTACTATGATTTACTAGCAGTCGAGCAAGGGTGTACCTAACACAAAATTCCGTATTATAAATCTAAAAACCGAGTTACTTACATTTTCATCCTTGCTCAGTTTGAGGCTAACTTCTGTGCCGTTGACGTTCAGCAGGAGAGCGTCGAGCGTGGAGTTTAGCAGCTCCTCGGCCCAGCTGCACCCTTCCAGGTGATACTCTGACAGCTTGTTGACAGGCGCCGCCGTCGTTGACGCCAGCTGAGTTGGCGGCAACCTTGGCGTAGATAGTGGCACGACGAAGCCTGCGTCATAATCTAAACGCAAAGTAAAACATTAGTATTGTAATAAAACTAAGATATTGTAATAATTCGTTGAAGATAAAAAAAAAGTTCATTATGTAAAGCGTGATCGTGTAAAACCAAATACAAACCTACTTGTCTATATAAAACATAAAAAAATAGTAACTCTGAAACGCAGTTCTATACATAATTTTTCTTAACGAATCCTCGATCAGGCTTTAAATAAAAAAAATATAATAAAATATATTCTAAAATTAGGCACAATGACAGCACGTATTCTTATACATATATGCATTATGTGTACGTATAGTAAATATTATGCGGGTCGTTTTAAATCTACACGATATTTGCTTATAATTATGTACCTACTTACAAGTCGAACTGCTATATTTTAATATTATAATATTTAATATATTATCTCACATCATATTACATACATACATATAATCACGCCTTTTTCCCGTAGGGGTAGGCAGGACCGCCTCTTTCCCGTAGGGGTAGGCAGAGACCACTTCTTTCCACTTGCTACGATCCTTACATACTTCTTTCGCTTCATCTACTTTCATTCTTACCATCCATTCCTCCTCTTACATTCAACGTAGCCAAGCGTCTCTGCATGGTCCGCTTTTCGCCTCCGCGAGAACGAGACGTGATGGGTGGCGAACCACATCGCCGCCATTTTGGATAATTAAATTATTTTGGATTATCCATTGCGTTTCCACGGATCGGTAGAGAGGGTAGGAATAGGGAAAGGGAAGGATAGGTGGTGTGGAAAGGAAGATTGGTAAGTTAGAATGGGAAATAGGGAATGTAGGATATTACCGCCCAGGAGGGCAAGGGATAGGACAGTAATAGCTAGGAAAGCCGGGGTCGCATACCCGTATACTATACCACAACTACCGGACAGGTAAGTTGGGAAGAGTATCCCATGACATTTTACATCATATTCTAGTGACTAAATACAATATATAACTATAGAATTATATATAATGCATTATCCATACGTGATGGCCCGAGACGATACACAAACGGTGAACGGAACAGACTCGGACTGTGGAACAGACTCGGACTGAACAAGTCTGGAACAAAAAAATATGAAGGGTATAAAATAATTACACAGAAGAAAAATAAAAAAGTTAAACTCAATTTAAAACAAACTCAAACAAAATAGTACATATTTTAATAGCAGAAGTCACGATAAAAATCACAGTTTTGTTATTGAATTAAATAAAACGTGTGTTACCTTTTATCTATGGTGTCACCTATCAAAATAACATAACAAAATTTTTTAAATGATTGACCCTAATGACGGCTATTAGTACCGGTGCTGGATTTGCTGGATGCGCCGTGAGTATGGCCCTTAATTTTTGCCTACAAGTCCGCTCCAAAGTTGCAGCCTTTACTAGTATATATCTGTATAATCTATGGTCGCAGCATTGAATTTGCAGGCTGGTCGTTCAGTAGAGCGATTTATTAAACGTGCATTAACTTACAATGTATAGAAGAAGTCGAACCACTGCCAGCATAATGAAAAAAAAATCAGTTTATGTTAATTCATTTTCATCTAAATAAATAAAGAATACTCACCGTGGTGCGCGTAAGCGCGTTTTGGTACTGAATCTGCACATAAAATAACAATTTTCAGACACTTTATTAAATTTTAATCATGCCATTAGAATAGGTAACCCCGATGAGCTTTCGAAAGCGAGCGAAGATGATGCCACAACGTGACTAGTTACTTGAACGTGACCAAACGAAAATAAAAATTGTCCTTGAAGCAATTATTTTGATATTTGATATCTCCCATATAATATAGATCCTGCTATACAGTGCCCGGCCAAATAGAATGTTCAGCGAGTTTTGAAAAAAAAAAATATTTGACTAGTGTCGGCACGAAGTATAGAATACAGGAGTCCGAACAGTATAGGCTTTTCCATAGTATTTATGTACACAATAATAAACCCAGATCTTAGTTCTCTTTTCTGCCACTGGTTGCGCTAGAATTTTGGACGTATCGATGCTATTATGGTGGACCAATCAGCGCACAGTCCTGAATCGCGCTTGGTACTTCTTGAACAATAGCGCGCTCTACCGGCAAAAAAATTGTCCCCTAAATTGAGACCATTATTTTAACATTACGTTCGGACTCCTGGTGATATACTTCGTAGAGTTTTCTTTTCGCACATAGGGGGCGAACGTAAATACATGAGGTATTTAGGGGGGCGAGGAGAGTCCAGCCGAAACTCACTTGGGGAAGAGAGGGGAAGGGATCTCAGCAAATTTCATCATAGGTCGATATGCGTACTTTATGATCGGGTACTGTAAGTCATTTGCTTATTTTTATTTTGGATAAAATTTATTCTTGTTAGATCGAATACTTCTTAAATAACATACACTTACGTACCACATTAATATTATGATATTTCATATTATATTCCATATAAATTAAACGTGCTGTCATTGTCATGCCCCAAACAACCAATTTCTCTTAACTTACTTATTTATTAATTATTATACAACACACATTCTACCAGAAAAATATTGTTTATAACCTTTAAGTGTTAGGATGTGTGTTACATATCATGGAGACTAGAGTGAGTGATTATGAAGACAGAAAATTATACAGAATGTTGTAAAACGTTGCTAAAGATTAACACGTAACGATTTTAATAACATCCTGTATGAGGTTTTGTATAGTCTCACCCGACACGTCCTCAGATTCGAACATTTCCGGAGCCGAGTCGTGCGCCAGAGACAACGCCACGCCGCTGTACGATTGACCTACAGTACAGCATACCTCTATTCATTAGCCTACTCTATGGCTATAACATAAGGCTCAACTCACACTGGCACAGAGTCGAAGCGACGCGACGCGTCATATTTTTTCGCCTACAGCATATTCATCTCTATTGTTCTATAATTTAAGTACAAATTTCTGCTATGTAAGTATGGAAGCGCGCTTTGACGCGCACATTCGCGCTTCGACGCCCGGATGGAGTCGAATGGAAACGCGTACTCGGGCGCAGTGAGGTGTCAGACGCCTACCACAATTTTATTTTTCTATTCTCAGCTTCTGATATAAATTCACTTACTTTCTCTTCCTCTTTAGCTTCTGATATTAGCGCAATCATGATATGATCGATATCAACCATCGTATACTGTCGAGCGAGCACTATTCACGAATGTTCGAAAGTCTCTGAACTGGTTCCGGCACTCTGTGATCCGGACGCGCTTACGAGCATCGTCGCACGAAGGCTCGCGTCGCCGAGCAAAACATGACGCGTCGCTTCGACTCTGCGCCAGTGTGAGTTGAGCCTAAAGGTCCCCTGCTGCCCTATTACAGAGGGTATGTTCCGATATGCACTGCGACCACTGTACTGGGTGACGTCAATTCAGTATACTGTGAAGCCGTTCCATATAGCCAGTTACACTGCTGCTCTATTACCTCATTTTATGGTCTTCAACTATGACGACTAGGAATGGTCTTCATTTTGATGTTTTAACTTTTTAAAACACGATTTATGAAGTTAAAATGTCAAAATGTTGACATAAGAATGAAGACCATTCCCAGTTGTCAGTTGAAGTCTATAATATTATGTAATAGGGCAGCTGTATAGGCTTGGTTGGGACTATATGATCCGGTATTCATCGGGCCGGGGAAAATTTAGAGCACTGAAAATAGAACTCTGCGCTCATACAATAGAGTTGAAAATCGAAGTGTCTAGTGTGGAAATGTCATATATGACATTGACATTTGGCTCCGACACTTGTGTGTTCGATTTTCAGCTCTATTGTACTAGAGCAGAGTTCTATTTTCAGTGCTCTGAATTTTCCCCGGCCTTACGGATTCCCGATTCCGGATATAGGGCTTTCACCGACATACAAGAACAGTGTGCCAATTTTATTTGATAATTCTAAGGATATATTTTCAAACATTGATTCGATCAAACAAGAATAAAACATCCAAGCAAAAACAATAGATATATTACATTTCAAAATAATTATAAGCATTAAGGATAAAGCTTATTTTCGTTTGTTCGAATGATATGCCCTTCATACTGCATAGCAAAAATATTCCAAGATATTTAGGGTTTGTTACGACTGCACTGCGACCGCTGAACTGTGTGACGTCAATTCAGTATACTGTGAAGTCCAAAGACTTCTAAAGACGGAGTCATAGTTTTTGAAAGTTGGTACTATGTTTTTCTGTTGCTCTGTCTTACTAACGATGTGTCAATACGAGCGAATGAAAGAGCTTATATCGGTGTATAAACGCGTGTTTCGTGTCATGTAATGACCAGCTCAGTAGGCCATTGCAGAGCAGTAGCTCTGTGTATTTTTTGTATTTTATCAATGAAAATAAATGTGTAAAGGACATATTAATTTTAAATCATCTAATATGTGTTGCTCCGCTGCATATTGTGCCTCAAGAATGACGACAAAAGGTGTCAAATACTTGGAATTATCATTTTACACGTAATGTTTTAACAATATTTTGTGAACTAAATAATGAGTATTTTTATAATATAAACAGATAATCATTAAATTTAACGAACCCTTTTTCGTACTATAGCACGCTTTAATGATATATAATATCACGTAATGAGTAATAATTTGTGCAAAATAAAAGCTTTGTTTTTCTGCGTATTTTGAGTGATGTACCCTACTGAGTGAACTGACACAAGAGTTTATCGATATAGATAATAAACTTTTACTAAACGGTTTTATTAGGTCTCGGAAATGCTCCGGAAGAAGAGGCGAATAGATTGAAGCAGTTAGATGCGAAAATTAGAAGAGTGTGTCCCACCAGTGAGACAGCTTGGTGTGACGGTATTGATACGGGGAAGATATTTCAGTTTTACCGGACAATTATGAAGACTTACGATAATATATACTTTCTTAAACATATTTTTTTTATTTAGTTTCCAATTAAAATGCACAAAGAGCATTTTTCCATTATCCGATCCGGATCGAATATCGAATGCCGATACAGTAATCGATATTCAATAGCCATGCAAGGGCAAGTAAAATATATGAAACACATAGGTCTTTCACATTATCGGTTTGATATCGGATTGAAAAGCACTTTTATTCCTGTAAATATGGGCCTAGCAGGAACAATTGACAGGTGCGTAAATGCAATGTTATCGAATGTCAATTGTATGAGCGCTGTCATAATTTTTATACAAATCTCTTTCGATAACGTAACGTTTACGCAATTGACAATTGTTCCTGCTAGGCCCCCAAGCAAGTGAGTAATCTGACTGACTCAGCTAATCTCTCAATGTATTTACTATTTAGATGCTAATCAAAAATGCAAATACAATACAAAGAGAGGAAATCGAAGGCACTATTTTTGTGTTGTCAGATTTGACATGAGACTCGTGTGTTCGATTTTTAGCTCTATCGTATCAGTCCAGAGTTATATTTTCAATGCTCTGAATTTTCACCGGCCTTCCAGATTCCTGATAATATGTCCGTCGGGATATATTATCGGGTCGGTATTACTAAGGCTTACTTACTAATAAAGAGGAGGTTCTGTGTTCGGCTGTATATATGTCACCATAAAATTTTAATAACCGTTAGATTGTAATATTACTAGGGATATTATAAAATGTCGACAGATTGTCAAATAAAAATTACTTCTTACAATTTTACGCGTTATTTTTCGTTACATTGTAATATTTACCGTGCCGATTGGTTAAATGGCAAGTGCCCCGCGACGCCATATTTGTTTTCTTTTTCATAATAATAATTAAAACTAAAAATAATGCGTACAATTATTGTAAGGAGAAATTTTTATTTGACATATTATATATTATATACAGACGAACACAGAACCTCCTTTTTTTAAAGTCGGCTAAAAATATTTATGAATGGTCTATTTCTATTACAATAGTGCAGAATTGTTAGGAATTGTAAACTTTCAATTGGTAGATATAGGAAGTAATTTTATTTAATGTAAATAGTTATTAATAAAACGTTTTCTCATAATACTTATTTTATAATTAAAATACGCAATTGACTGAATAGTGTGAAAGAATTATGCTACTAATTATTTCATACATTTTACTCGCCTTTGGCTATTGTGTATCGGCTATCAGCATTCTTTACCGATATCGTGTCGGATAATGGGAAAACGCTTTTATGATAAAAACTAGATGTTGCCCGCGCCTTCGTGCGCGCTAAAAGAAATGCCGTGCCGCAAAAAAGTAGCCTATGTGGTCTTTTCTATATATGTGCAAAATTACATCAAAATCGGTCAAGTACTTTCGGAGCCCATGCAAACAAACAAACCAAATAAGAACACATTATTTTTTACACATCTAATAAAATCTTATTAATTTCAAATACCTATATCTTAAATTAAAAAGGTACTTAATGAGTTTTACACATTATAAACTGATGACATAAAACTTAAAATGTGTTTATAAAATAAAAATTCAGAATTATAAAAATATCTACAAACGTCGATAGGTACCACAAAAATGTCGAGTAGTTTATCGATATTATATCGATATACGTTACATCCCTGCACGTACACTAATACAATGCACACAAGCAGAAAAAGGACACGCGTTTGCTGGCTAAAACTCTCTCTAGTGGTTATATACTCAAAGGTGAAGTCGTTCCTTTAAAGTCATTTTGACGTTTGACTTTTTAATAACGTGATCAAAGTACTGCGAGTACCTTACCTCGAAAACAGTGCTCACAGTAGAATATGGCGGCGATTTATGACGTCATAGGGTACTGTGGCAATATACTGCCTATACTGGCAGTCCATAGCGGAACGAATTTATCTACAGTGATAGCACTGTGCACTATGAAGTGCTCGCAGTGCATATCGAAACACACCCTTAATATCTTATGTTTAAATGTTTCAATATAATATTCTCCTAATTCACTAGTCTGCATAATTCACTTTACTGTTAATGCATGCAAACATTTTTGTAATTAAATGAATTTATTTTCCCTGCATTCTCAATGTTCATGCTAAGTGTTGATGTGATACGCGCCATTGGCTAGCCGCACACGTGCAATATTATTGACAGAATAAAATTGTGAATACTAGTCAACACATACAAAAAAAACGGCAATATGGCCCGTACACAAGGAATATTATTGTCAATACGAGCATTATTGACAGTAATATTGCACGTGTGCGGCCAGCCATTGATGTGTAATGAATGAATGGAAATAAACAGACGTTACTCACTGGCTAAGTCGTACTGAAGTGCAGGGCCGGACAGGCCGAAGGCGGCGATGGGCGCACCGCCGCCGCCCGACAGCGGCTGGATGTAGCTGGCCGACCACGCTGCAAATGTTTATTATTATCATAATAATAATAACTCCCCACACTGATTTCGGTGACGGTGGCCGGTTTCATTGAAATCAGGCCAGTTACGCAGGAGTAATTTTATAGTGCCGAAGTGTGTGCGCAGTACACAAGAGCACTCTCCTCTTCCTTTACTCTGGTGTTCCGTCTGTGGGACGGATAACCAACACGCCTGCCGTTCGATCAGGTGCAGGACCGACTTTTTACGCATGGATCATTTTTCTTGTCAGACAATCAGGTGATCAGCCTGCATTGTCTTAACTAAGCTTGAAAACAACATTTTTTGTTATACTTACTTTAAGTTTTGCCACAAAAAAAGATTGATAATTAAGGATTTTTTTCTCTTTTAGTTTGTAAAAATAATTTAAAGTAAGTAAGCTAGTTATATAGTGATTTAAACTTACGCCTGTTGTATGGTGATGCTGAAACAATAAAAAGGGGGTCATGTTACATTAAAAAAAATGATATTTAAGTGTCATATTTTATTACAAAATAAATCAGAAATTCATACTAATACCAAAAACTTCTATGAAAAAGTAAATAACAAACAACAAAAACATAATATACGAATTTGGAGCAAGGGACTTTATGATATTTGCAGAATATAATAGAATTATGTGTGTGCCTTACCGTTGTCGTCTACAGACTCGGCGTCCACGGCCTTGGTAGCGTTGGGTTTGACCACCACCAGAGATGTCAGTGACGTCACGAACTCATACTGAAAAAACCAAATCAATATAATAACAGCTATTTAAAAACTGTGTCCCGACTACACATATTAAAATGCCTTTGTCAGGCCATCGTCACGAATCTATTGACACCTCATTCATTACAATCGGATCAGTGATATACTGAAATACAGGGTGCTTGGTTATCAGAATTAAATATTTAACCCAACATTAGGCCACACTATTACTTAAGTAATGGCAGTACGCATAACTAAAAATGTTCGTGATTTACACAAAAATAACATGATTAAAATTTCCTGACAACTCGCACTTCGTATGGACACATCACACTGCCGTACAACACCGCCGGCTTCAAGGTCACGCGCTCGTCGTGTAGTACGGGCGCGCGGTGGTGAATCGAATTTAAGTATTTTATAGGATAATCTGGTCAACATCGACTTCACATGTTATATATATTTTTGGAACGAGAATCGAACACTGATTACGCTCCTAGAATATCTTTTTTTGATAACCGACCATGCTGTATATATGTGTTACCAAAATAATTACCCTTCTTTTTCGCTTCGCCATAGTTGGGTAAAAATGAGATGTGACTGTGCCATGGCCACGGTTCGTTTAACACGTAAATACGCAGCAAATTGACCTTAATGCCGTCTTGCACTCCATGCATCACAGTCCTCATTTAACGTAATTAATTATAATTATAAAATTTATAATTTGATCCCTCCGTGGTCTAGCGGTTAGAGCATTGGCTCTCGACTCGGGAGGTCGTGGGTTCGATTCCCGCATTGGAACAACAAAAAATGTTGTATTCAAGTTTGGTTAGGACAATGCAGGCTGATCACCTGATTGTCTGACAAGAAAGATGATCCATGCGTCGGACGTTTATGTAAAAATTCGAACCCGCGCCTGATCTCTCGTCAGTCGTGTCGGTTATCCCACTGGATTATGAGACTAAAGGAAGAGAGAGTGCTCTTGTGTACTGCGCACACACCTAGGCACTATAAAATTACTCTGGCGTAACTGGCCTGGTTTGAATGAAACCGGCCACCATCACCGAGATCGGTGTGGGGAGATATTTTATTTGATCCCTTAGATATTGGTCATTATATCAACTTGGTTGTGCTATCGGAATTTAGATAGAGTTGACATACAACTGTACAACGAAAAGACATTTAATAGGAGTGAATCTTTTATGCTATATGTCAAGAAATATTCAAAAATTTTTAAAAAAGTTTGTCAAGCAGCGAAGGCACTTCACATAAAAGGAAAAATAATGAACTCTAAAAATAAAGTGAAAACCACTTGGAAGATAATTGCAGATGAGACTGGAAGAGGCAGATCCAGTCGTAACTCTAAATTTGAACTTTGTGTCAATGATAAAAAGGTCAATTCTGACCTAGAGGTTGCGACGATCTTCGAAAAGTTTTTTGCTGACATTCCGGTCTCAACTACAAAAAATTTAAATTCTTCACCTGCAGTTGCTGAAAAAATACTCAGAGAAAATGTCAAGGAATGTGATGTCAATTTTAATTTTAGAGAAATTGACTCCAGAGATATTATTAACACCTTCAAATTACTCAATATTAAAAGTACTACTGATCTCTGGGGTATGTCTATAAAAATTATAAAATCAATAATTGACATCATTGCCCCCTACCTAGCCTTAGTTTTTAATAATTGTATTAAGAAAGGTGTGTTCCCTGACCTAATGAAGCATAGCAAGGTGATGCCTCTTTTCATGGCTGGGAATAAATCTGACCCAGCCAATTATAGACCAATATCTATACTACCGACTTTCAGTAAAATTTTCGAGAAAATAATATTAAATCAATTGCTAGCTCATTTTAACATAAATAATTTATTACATAGCAATCAATTCGGGTTTACTAAAGGTCGGTCCACAACAGACGCAGGCATCAGTCTTCTATGCAGCATATTTGAGGCCTGGGAGGGATCGCATGATGCACTTGGTGTCTTTTGTGATCTATCCAAGGCTTTCGACTGTGTCGAGCATGCTACGTTGGTCAAAAAATTATACCATTATGGTATAAGGGATACGGCACTTAAGCTCTTAAGCTCTTATCTTAAAAATAGAACGCAGAGAGTAGAAGTAAATTCTACAAGGTCTAATGGGACCAAAATAGAATTAGGTGTGCCACAAGGGTCCATTTTAGGCCCATTTCTTTTTCTCATCTATATAAATGACCTTCCTTATCTAGTTAAAGATAAGCACGAGATAGTACTTTTTGCTGATGACACTTCACTAATTTTTAATGTGAAGCGACGACAGTCAAATTACGACGAGGTAAATAGTGCTCTCTCGAAAATGGTACACTGGTTTAATGTTAATAATTTACTTTTAAATTCCAATAAAACAAAATGTTTAAAGTTTAGCCTGCCAAATGTTAGGCAGACACAAACCAATGTACTATTAAACGATGAGAAAATGAACCTAGTATTTCTAGGAATAACACTAGATTGTAAATTACAGTGGGGTCCCCATATTGCAAATCTGGCTGATAGGCTTAGTTCTGCAGCATATGCAGTGAAAAAAATTAGAGAAATTTCCGATGAGGACACAGCGCGGCTAGTTTATTTTAGTTATTTTCATAGTATAATGTCATATGGCATTCTTCTATGGGGAAACGCTGCGGACATTAACACAATATTTGTGCTGCAGAAGCGAGCTATACGTTCTATTTATAAGATGTCATATTTTGAATCTCTAAGAGATAAGTTTAAAGAAATAGGTATTCTGACCGTCGCTTCTCAATACATTTTGGACAATGTGTTGTATGTCAGAAAGAATTTAAATAACTTTAAAAAGAAAAGCGACAACCATTGTAGGAATACTAGAAATAAGAACAAGTTAGAAATACCGGTGATCAGACTAAGCAAAGTAAGTAAATCGTTTAAAGGTTCATGTATACGCCTTTACAATAGAATCCCAGAAAACGTTCAAAATCTTACCATTAATAAATTTAAAAAAGCTGTTAAAGAACGTTTGTGTGCTAAAGCTTATTATAAAGTCAGTGATTTCATTAACGATTGCACACCTTGGGAATAAGATGGCCCCCTGCAAGGCTGCTTTTATTTACTTAAGTATGCTCTATGTACTTATGACTAATGTTATGTAGATTAAGTTACAACATTGTAAAAATATTTTTTTTGAAAAGAACAATTTTCCCATCTTTTTGCTAAAAGGTGGCCCCGTGCGAGTTTCTTACGCCGGTTCTTCTCGCCGGGCTAGTTTCCGAACCGGTGGTAGGCATCATGTAGGACAATTCTATAAGTGTTATTTCATAACCTATATGGAAATAAAAATTTTGAGTTTGAGTTTTTTTATAGGAGTAGATGGGTACAACCCAAACAAAACCCTCAATTTTGCTAGTGGTTTTTGACTTGCCTTCCACAAAGCAATTTTAAAGACAGAAAAATAAATTACCTGTAAAGCAATCTTCAGTGCTTTCTTCTCGGGACTGTTCTCAGTCTTCTGGTCAGAGTCGGACGCGTCTTTCTCGTCTAACAGCTGTTTGACGGTGAGGTACGCCCATAGCCTTTCCAGCGGTAGGTACTCAGACTTCACTTTGGACACCGGCACTTTGGCAGTCAGCTCGTATTTTTTCTGCAATTGTAACGTGTATATTTTATATGTCACCGTAAAATTGTAAAAACCGTTAGATTGTAATATAACTAGTCGAATTGTAAAATGTTTATAGATTTCCGACGCGAATATTCTGCATATAATTTAACACATTACTTTTCGTTAGATTATGAATATATTATAGTAATGAATCTTTCGACATATTTTTACAATCTCGTTTGTTATTTTACAATCTAACGGATTTTACAATTTGACGGTGACATATATCTCTTAAAATATGGTTTTACTACATGTATGTATCCGACGTTAAAAGCATGTAATCTTCACGCGCACGTTTATACGCAACGGACGGCAGTGAGTGCAAACATCGTCAGCCTTCTTGTGACGTCACACTTGTTATTGCTTGCGAATCGTCGACGCTGCAAAGGTCAAACTCCTAAGGCACGATATCCACAGTGGCTGCTATTTTGTGGCGTCACACTTCAGTATAGTCTGACCAGGAATACAGCAACCTCGTCATATTGTGGAAAATTCTCGATATCAAAATAACTATCAATAATGTAAAATTTTCGAAATTTAACTAAACACATTCCAGTTTTTCGTAGTGTTGCTGCCGCAAAAAATGAAGTCCCCTCGGCCCAGAATTTTATTTTCCTGGCCAGACTTTACGTACCCCAGCGAAGCCGATAATTCGCCGAACTCCTGCGGGGCGATATGTAATATCCGCCATCTTGTGACGACACAACTCAGTACGTACCCTGGCGAAGCCGTCGTCGACGCCGCAGTAGCCGAACACCTCCGGCGTGAAGTCCACCACGCCGTCCGACACGCGGCCGGCCACCACCGCCTCCGAGCCGTCGTACACCGTGCGGAACTTGTGCTTCGTCAGAGAGCCTTCTTTGATCTGAAAGTTTAAGTGATTACTTAAGAGTGCGCTAATCAACGTCTCGAACTCATTGCGGCGCTCGGGGAAATGCTTGTTATTTCACCTAACATCGGGGAAAAAATGATTTACCCATAAAATAGTAATCTATACTTATAAGAGAAGCTTTGTGAAGTACTTTAGAAAGGGCATCCTTAAATTACGCAAATCGACACTCAGCTGTTGGTGTTTTATGAAAAAACTATATAATATTATTGTCTGAAGTAAAGTTATTTCAATTGCTGAACAATCAAACTGTGTCGGTAGTTGCTGGGCTTTTTTTATTTTCATTCTTCGTTTGTTTTTTATTTGCGGTCAAATTTGCGCTAAAAATCCGATGTTCGGAGGTTATTATCTTCTAAACTAATTTAAATTTAGAAATATATGCACATACCGACCTAGATAAGTGTCATAAAATCGTTATTACGCTAGAGTTTAGGTTAACAATGTTTGACTTTAGAGGAAACCACCAACAGCGTTTGTATGGAGAAAAAACCGACTAGCGCAGCCTTAAGCATCTAAACACACTTTAGACACTGTTAACGCACAGTATTGTTACTTGTGAAAGAGTCTATAATATTGACAGTGTAGCACATGCGCTCGTCGCCATTCTGCCCGTGTGGATATCGCCAAACTACTTAACTTCTTGGCATTGAAAGTTGCTATGAATGGGCCGTCACGTAATGATACTTAAGCCTCACAGAAGGCTAATATCATGGAGAATAGAAGTAAGGAGGAAAGTAATCGAAAAAAGAATAGTTCCAAAACTGGCCATAACGGCGCTAGAGTGAGAAGGGTATGTAATATGAAGTTAGCAATAAGAGATAGAGTGAAGTTGTTGAGTTTAGTTATTTAATTTTTTCTATGACTATAAGAAGTTTTTAGTAGTTAATTTAGAAAAACATGGAAATTCTTATTACTCGCGTAGGCAAAAATATTTTAATAAATGTAACCGAAGAAGATGCTAAGATTAAATTCTGTCTTAAAAATGTGCCGCTTTACATCCTTGCTACAGTGGCGCCACCCTTATTTGATGCTTTTTAGCGAACACTTTTCTATCCCAGAGATTACCTTTATTCTCCATGGCTAATATATAATTAGAAATCACGTATGAGTTGCGTTACGTCAAGTGAGATCGGAGACCCCAGCGTTACTTACCTGGTCGGCGGGGTATATGAACTTGACGTCGGCGAGCAGCGGCGAGGAGACCTGGCGGTAGAAGTCGCGCAGCTGCAGCGCCGCGTCTGCCGCCTCGTGTACGTGCCGCATGAGGCCGCGTTACGTACCTGGTCGGCGGGGTATATGAACTTGACGTCGGCGAGCAGCGGCGAGGAGACCTGGCGGTAGAAGTCGCGCAGCTGCAGCGCCGCGTCTGCCGCCTCGTGTACGTGCCGCATGAGGCCGCGTTACGTACCTGGTCGGCGGGGTATATGAACTTGACGTCGGCGAGCAGCGGCGAGGAGACCTGGCGGTAGAAGTCGCGCAGCTGCAGCGCCGCGTCTGCCGCCTCGTGTACGTGCCGCATGAGGCCGCGTTACGTACCTGGTCGGCGGGGTATATGAACTTGACGTCGGCGAGCAGCGGCGAGGAGACCTGGCGGTAGAAGTCGCGCAGCTGCAGCGCCGCGTCTGCCGCCTCGTGTACGTGCCGCATGAGGCCGCGTTACGTACCTGGTCGGCGGGGTATATGAACTTGACGTCGGCGAGCAGCGGCGAGGAGACCTGGCGGTAGAAGTCGCGCAGCTGCAGCGCCGCGTCCGCCGCCTCGTGTACGTGCCGCATGAGGCCGCGTTACGTACCTGGTCGGCGGGGTATATGAACTTGACGTCGGCGAGCAGCGGCGAGGAGACCTGGCGGTAGAAGTCGCGCAGCTGCAGCGCCGCGTCTGCCGCCTCGTGTACGTGCCGCATGAGGCCGCGTTACGTACCTGGTCGGCGGGGTATATGAACTTGACGTCGGCGAGCAGCGGCGAGGAGACCTGGCGGTAGAAGTCGCGCAGCTGCAGCGCCGCGTCTGCCGCCTCGTGTACGTGCCGCATGAGGCCGCGTTACGTACCTGGTCGGCGGGGTATATGAACTTGACGTCGGCGAGCAGCGGCGAGGAGACCTGGCGGTAGAAGTCGCGCAGCTGCAGCGCCGCGTCTGCCGCCTCGTGTACGTGCCGCATGAGGCCGCGTTACGTACCTGGTCGGCGGGGTATATGAACTTGACGTCGGCGAGCAGCGGCGAGGAGACCTGGCGGTAGAAGTCGCGCAGCTGCAGCGCCGCGTCCGCCGCCTCGTGTACGTGCCGCATGAGGCCGCGTTACGTACCTGGTCGGCGGGGTATATGAACTTGACGTCGGCGAGCAGCGGCGAGGAGACCTGGCGGTAGAAGTCGCGCAGCTGCAGCGCCGCGTCCGCCGCCTCGTGTACGTGCCGCATGAGGCCGCGTTACGTACCTGGTCGGCGGGGTATATGAACTTGACGTCGGCGAGCAGCGGCGAGGAGACCTGGCGGTAGAAGTCGCGCAGCTGCAGCGCCGCGTCCGCCGCCTCGTGTACGTGCCGCATGAGGCCGCGTTACGTACCTGGTCGGCGGGGTATATGAACTTGACGTCGGCGAGCAGCGGCGAGGAGACCTGGCGGTAGAAGTCGCGCAGCTGCAGCGCCGCGTCTGCCGCTTCGTATATGTGCCGCATGAAGCCCTCGTTGCGGAGAGACAGTTTGCGCAGGAACTTACGGTCTGCGTCCTCGCCTGCAAGCGGTATTTCGTCAATTATATTAGTTTTAAAGGTAAGACCGCACAGCGGAACTACGCGACACGGCACGGCCAAATATTCTTTGTATGAAAATGTATGACTACGCGACGCGGCCCTGCGCGACAAAGTTGACCAACTCACCAACTTTGACGCACCGTGACATGTCGCGTAGTTTCGCTGCCGCGTAGTGCGATAAAGTAAGCGGCGCGACACTTCACATTTCAATAACCTATCTATTTATAACTATATCAGTTAAAAACGTCGTCATTAAATCATTTACCGGTTTTTCGCGATACAAATTTGACGTTTTGAAGCGATAGTAATTATGGTAGGTTATTGAAACGGGCCGTTAGAGCCTATTTAACGATATATTTATAAGTGTCAACTTGTTCACATGTTGTGTCTCTGTCACTTGATGTAAAGTAAGCGAGTGACAAAACATGTGAAATAGTTATCCCGCATAGTAGAGCATTGCAAAGCAGGCCCTAAAGACAACATGTTTTAATGTTTTTAAAAATGAAATATTAACTAACCGAAAGCGAGCGAGAACAAGGCGGCGCGGCGTCTGCCGGAGTTCTTCTCTGTGAGGTGCGAGATAATGCGGCCGGTGTCCGTCACGCCGACGGTCGGGTCGCCGTCCGTCAGGAATATCACGATAGGCTCCAGTTGATCTGAAGAAGAAACGTAGTTATAAAAACATGGGAATCCTACTAATATTATAAATGTGAAAGTTTGTAAGGATGTATGTATGAATGGATGTTTCTTACTCTTTCACGCAAAAACTGACGAACGGATTTTGATGAATTTCGGTATGGTACTAGGTTAAGCCCTGGATTAACACATAGGCTACTTTTTACCGAATAAGTACAATGTTCCCATGGGATACTGTATTTACGCGGACCGAACAAAAGCTAGTTGCTGTATATCAATAGATTTGACTGACTTGTAAATAAACTACATATTGTTTTAAGTTTTAACATACCAGCTTTCTCGTCGACCTTGTCATCGATCGCAACGCTGGTTTCTTTTGCGGCTTCAGTAGCGGATTCATCAGCAACAATAGTCTCAGTATTAGTTGCAGGTTCTACGGTAGTTTTGACCTCTGTATTCGCTTCCGCGTGCGGCTGGTCGGGAGATGGGGTTATTTTTTTAGGTGGTCCGTCCTTGCCGAAACGAATTAGGTCCAACGCCACATCTAGAGCACTGTAGATGTTGGTGCCTGAAAAAAATAATAGTTTATTTTTTTAGTATACGCAAATTCGCACGCTGGAGCGTACACGCGCACGTAATTCGTTGCGTACTGATTTTGTGATAAAGACATATTCGTGTACTTCTTAAAAAGTATTTACGGTGAAAGGATTTTTAGTTGATGGTGTTGTTGATATTTTAGAGTGTTGAGACAGTTCATTTTGAGTGTCCAACTCAGACCGTCTGCTGGCGTAGAAAGCGGCAATCCGCTGAAAGTGGCAAAATTCATTCTCAACAATATTGACTTTTGATATACGGTTTCTTCTGAGAAGTTACTCATATTTACGAGTAATATACATTTATGCAATTAAAAAAGGTATCATCCCCTATTGTTTCACACCTACTATGCGTTTCTGACAGCTAATTTCGATTGTTCTAAATAATTACCTCCAGACGCCTGCAAGCGGGATACAATGATCTGTGCCTTTTCAATGTTCTCGGGCGTGGCAAGAGAGGGCGCCAGCAGTGTCAACGGTTTCTGCGGCGAGTCGTAGTATGAGAACGTCGGCTTCTTCTCGGGCTCGTCTGCTTCTTTTAGATCGTGAACCTAAAATTATTTACAAATACAAAATCTACAAATACAGTTGCAGAGCCAAGCTTCGGCAGGAATGGGCCGGCTCGACCGGATAAATACCACGACCTCACAGAAAACCGGCGTGAAATAACGCTTGCGTTGTGTTTCGCCGAATGAGTGAGGTTACCGGAGGCCCAAGGGGGGATTGGGGATTTGAAGGACCAGGAACGCAAGTCGCTACACCAGAGCAGTTACAAGTACAACTCCTCAGGTGTTGCGAGTGTCCATGGGCGGCGGTAATCGCTTACCATCAGGCGATCCGTCTGCTCGTTTCCTGGTTCATTACATTAAAAATAATAATAATGTGATGAAAATTTGTTGGTTCAAACCAACTATATAGCTCTAATGCAAACGTGGTTTACATTAACGTTTATAATAGTGTAATGAGTGTTACATTATTATGAAACTCGATGAAAAGAAAAAAGGCAATAAGAAGAGATTGAGATTTAAAATTGGAGTTGGAAAATTATAGTAACTTTATTACCTCAACAGACGAGTCGAACTCGACGATGTTGAAGTAATCCCCTGGGTTGAGTTTGGCCAGGATGGTCTTCATGGCCTCCCTCAGCTGTTCGACCTTGCGGCCCATCATGGAGCCGGACGTGTCCAGCACGAACACCACGTGCTTGCGCAGCGGGGGCAGGGACGCCGGCGCCAGAAAGTGGACGAAGTAGCCATCGTTTACCTATAAGCATGACATGAACTATATTGAGTATATGTGCGAAATACCTTCGAAAACTTGTATTATGATTTATAATATTGTATAGATATACAAGTTATTTATACTTGGAGGTTGAAACCAAATTCTGTTGATTATATTCTACTAGATGTTGCCCGCGACTTCGTGCGTGCAAGAGGAAATCCCGCGGGAATCGTACATTTTCCGCAATAAAAAGTAGCCTATGTCCTTCCCCGTGGTCTACTCTGTATATGTGCCAAATACATCAAAATCGGTCCAGTAGTTTTGGAGCCTATTCGATGCAAACAAACAAACTTTTCCTCTTTATTAATATAGATGTAGGTACCTAATGTCGTTTCGGTTATTACGCCGAATTATTCATATACGCGTCAAATAATGCTAGTGCGAGGAGGACAACATATTAATCCACACGCCAGTCATGTCGGTCATCCGTCCCACTGGGTTACGAGAGTAAAGAGAGAGCGCCCTTTGTGTATTGCCTACACACTTGGGCACTTTAAAAATATCCTGCGTAGCTGGTTTGGTTTCAATGAAACCAGCCACCGTCACCGAAATCGGTGTGCAGAGCTAAATACATATGTAAATCGAAACGAGGTAAGTACAGCCGATAATAATTATACGAGATTGCCCCGTTTTCGTCATCATGATGAACCATGAAAGCGCCTCTAGCGGACGTAAAAGTAACTAAAATTTTCATACAATATTCCTCATATTTCTCGTTCACGTACACGTAACGATACCGCAAAATGTTCCTGCTTGGGGTACTGAAAGTTTGGTCGCTGACTGAAAAAACACCATGTTATTTGTATAATGTAATTACAAACATATTTACCAGAACTTCCCCGCTCTTGGACCTGTCCACATCGTACTGCACGATGAACTGGCCGAGCATGCCCTCCTTGTCCTTGTTCTCCTCGTCCTCGCCGTACCAGCGCGTCTGGTGGGCTTGAGATTCCTTGGTCTTGGCCTGAAAAGGTAATACAAACGTGTATGACATATGTGTGCCCATGTCAGAAGTGAGGCTAATAAGTAATAAAAAAATCTATGAACGCTTCACACCATGTCAATCTGGTCCACCGGTAAGTTCTCGACGAACTTGTATTACGGGTACCATACAACGGAAATAATTTTAATATTTTCATATTATACACATATTTAAGGTTTTTATTATATCACACATATATTTAATACACTTCCATGACCCTGGAACACGGAAACACTTTTTGTTCCTTCGGCGGGATTCGAACCCACGACCCCAGGCTTGAGCATCAACACGCTCAACCACTGAGCCACAGAGATCGTAGGTAAAGCTGAAAATCGAATACTCAAGTGAAGGAGTGGAGCGGAGAATCCCGCTCCTTCCTTCCGACAATTATTACTATACTATTTTAACCCCCGACGCAAAAACGACGGGGTGTTATAAGTTTAACGTGTCTGTGTGTGTGTAATTTCATATATTATGACAGCTCGCCAGTCGCCACATCGAATTTCCACTCTATTGTATTAGCGCGAGCGCCGAGTTCTATTTTCAGCTAACTTCATCATGTCGCTTTTTGACTGTGCGCGCGCAACTTATAATTTTACTCTCATGTTTTTTCGAAACACGACAATAGTAGTTTAACTTCAACCATAATTCGCATGTAATTTAATGCTTATTTAGCTGTTATTTTATCGAGTTAAAAATAGGATGCTTGGTCAAGAGAATGCCCGTTAGAGTTCAATTTCGTTATTGTGCTTGAAGGTCGACAAAATTATCACCTGTTTAAATAAGATTTTACCATAAATAAATAATTATTAGGACGAGGACAATGTTCTATTTATTGACATGCAATCAATAGTATTAAATTATAAACACTTATTATATGGTGTTAAATAAAATCTTTAATTTATGCATATTAAATTATAAACACTTATTATGTGGTGTTAAATAAAATCTTTAATTTATGCATATATATATTCAACTTATTAAAATTAAAAAATTTATTAAAATTTTATTAAAAGGCCGTTAAAATCTAAATATTGCATTTAAGGTATAAAATATTCTACCGTACTTTTTTATAATTATTTTTATTACTTAGTTACTTACAATAGTTTAAAGCTGCATTTCACTTTCAAAGTAAAAAATGATTTTTCATTAAACTAGTAACATTAGAAAAAAAATGCCGTAATGCCGAATTTGAAAACAGAAATATCTAGTGACCACTAGATGGATCGACAAGACCACTAGCAAAGATAAACTTACACCGACCTAGTTTATCTAGATTCTAGAGGATCGTTTTTTTGTCGTGACCTACGAAAAAGCCAAAAAGTTATGTAAAAAGTCTTGCGACCCCGTCATTATAAAATTATTATAATAAGCACTTATCTTTATACTTTTGTCAGCTATACGTTATATTAGCCTCCGTGGTCTAGTGGTTCGAGCATTGCCTCTCGACTCGGAGGTCGTGGCTTCGATTCCCGCATCGGAACAACAAAAACCATTGCTTCCAAGTTTGGTTAGGACAATGCAGGCTGATCACCTGATTGTCTGACAAGAAAGATGATCCATGCGTCGGATGGGCATGTAAAAAGTCGGACCTGCGCCTCATCTCTCGTCAGTCGTGGCGGTTATCCGTCCCACTGGATTGAGAGAGTAAAGGAAGAAAGAGTGCTCTTGTGTAATGTGCACACACTTGGACACTATAAAATTACTCCTGCGTAACTGGCCTGGTTTCAATGAAACTGGCCACCATCACCGAAATCGGTGTGGGGAAAATATATTATATGAGCCTTCACGTCGCGACCCCCCGGTTGAGAAACGATGGTCTATCTAGAGTTTATGTTATTTCTTCGGAAACCGTGTATAAGTTGGTACTCACAGCGTATATCTCCATAAGCCTCTTCTGCTCGTTAACATCAGGGGTGAACGTGATAGTCGCCTCCTTGTCTTTGTTGCTCCGCTCGATCAGCGCTTGAGTGTTTTCTGGAACATATTATACCCAAATGATTAGACTGTTTCAAGTCTGAGTGAAAAGTTATCTATAAACATTGATCATTATCATTTGACGGTTCTTCTACATATTTTACTAATAAGGATATATTAAATCGAGTATATACCGTGTTTAGATAATAGCACACTTCCATTGACCTACAGGCTGTCTCTAATCAACGTTAATTTTCGATTTGAATCTTTCTTTAGATCTAACAAGAATAGTACAAATCAGCCTCCTACAAACCTCAATTCTCATATTTAAAGTAGACTTTCATTGTACTTTGATTTTATTATAAGTGAAGCGACATGCTATCGTAAACTGATTTTATGAAGTTTCGACCAATCAGCGCGTTTCACGTTGGTTTGACGTTTACGAGAATGCCGTTTGGCAGTTTTAGCGTATCGAGACTTGATTGTAATTGCATTAAAGCAGGTTTATTTAGCAGAATTGACCCTCAGATTCAAGTAGAGAAAACGTCCGTCTAGCAGAATTGTCGAAAGTCATGACTTATTTCTGTCTAGTGTGTAATGTAACAATTTGTCGACATTGCGCCACGTACAACCCGTGTGTAGTCGTGTTGTCGGCACATTAACACGCCGCGACGCGACGCGAGATAGCTATAATATTTAGCTCTAGAAAGGATACTCACGGGCATCTTCATCAGTGGCATCCACTTCGTTACCGGTCCTGACTTCCGGCACTCGTAGCTGACTGATCTTCTGCGTCTCCTTAATGTGAACCGTCACCTTCATGTCGGGCACGAGCGAGCCCGGGTGCAGGTTGATGGCGTGGTTGTACACGCCGTTGCGCCGCACGAGCAACTCCTCGTAAGTCAGGTTGAAGATACCCACCGAGTTGGGTTCCACGTTCACGGATACGGTAAAGTGGTTGGAGTCGCGGGCTCTGGAATTGTTATTATTGGAGTTTACTCCTTATCAAACGATTTTCATATTATATAAGCCCGGGGCATGGACTTAAAAAAAAAGCGGACGGAAGGTGAGCTAAGCATTGAGTGAAGCCCAACAATAGCGGCGACCTACGTTTGTGTGAGATTTACGGACAATTGCCATTGGCGTACTGGCGGCCGATCGTCTTACTTTGCTGTGAATGGATGCGTGCGGCACGTGTCGCTACGATACGACCGGCTTACTTTGATTGCTTCACTATTCATATTACTGACGCCGTGTCTGCCTTTTTTTCTACGTCTATGGCCCGGGTTATGACAATATATTATGGGAGTATAATCGAATTCACGATGTCATACGGTCACACAGTACGGTGTCACACGAGGTTAGCCGAAGATGATTCGGTCGCTTTGCATTGCACACCAAATTTTACTTTTTACAGTAAACTCCAGTCGTGCGTTGGAGCTGATACACACTTTTTATTAAAGTAATGGGATATGCGCTCACTGGAGGCAAAATTGTCATCGGTACACTTTCTTTCTCAGTTGTAACTTGAAATAGCACGTATCTACACTAATTTTTGCTTTACGCTACTCACTTATTCCTTCATCACATAGATACGTCATTCCGTTATGGAGTAAGATGTGCCTTTGTTCAAAATGTATTTCTAGTTTTAAGTAGTATTAATTGTTAACCTTTATATGGAAGAGGTTGGGGGAGGCCTACGCCGAGGAGGCGACTACATTGATAAATAATTAGGTGGAGTGACTACTAATAAGCAATTACTATGGGAGTGCAAAAATCAATGTTAGAATAAAGGCTTTTTTATTTTATTTTATAACTAGCGACCCGCCCCGGCTTCACACGGGTACAATAGTATGTATCTGTATAATCTATGGGTACAATACTGATACTAATAATGCGGGTACCTTACTCATAGATCTAAATTCCCTACCTAACCCCGCCTTGGTGACGCCCACTTCGCAGCGGGCCGTGCAGCAGAAATCGTAATATTTTAATTTCGCCATAACTTCAAAACCAAACGTCCAATTTTAATCATTCAAAGACCAAATATTATCTACATAAACTGTTCTTAGTGATGAAATAATTTATTTTCATAAGGATTAATAGCATGAATAAAATAAACGCGTTTAAATGTAGTCCAAAAAAAAATCAAGATTTCTAAATAAAAAAATGGTTGTTGTGCCTCACTCAATATAGATAGGTATAGTGTGTCGGGGACTTTTTTGTAGATATTTATAAGATCTACAATTAATTAGAACATTTTACGGTTCTATCTTTTATAGTTTAGGCAGCGTACGCAAAATAAGTAACTTTTCTGGTTGATTTTTTACACCTTGTGTCCGAAAACCCCAAATACCTTACGGAACCCTATTTTTTTCCAAAATAAAATTTAGCCTATGTTACTCGTGGATAATGTGGCTTTCGAATGGTGAAAGAATTTTTGAAATCGGTCCAGTACTTTTTGAGCCTATTCATTACAAACAAACAAACATACAAACAAAGTTTTCCTCTTTATAATATTATATAGTATAGATTGTTAACCTTTATATCGTGTGTAACATACAAAATGAAATTGTGGTCGGTACATTTCCTCTCTTACACACTAAAATTCGATCGAGGAAAGTCGTTTGGTCCTTCTGTTATAGTTATAACACAATGTCACATCGACACAGTTTTGTTATAAGGTCTTGACTCTTGCCTTCTAAGTGGAACAATTGTTTAATTATTTTATGGTGCTTGGATTTTACTAGCGATTAGATGAGAAGCACTTGTTTATAAGATTTAACATGTTCATTATGTTTGATGACGCTGAATACCTATAGCTTATTATGGGATGATCATGACGAATAGCCAGTTTGCGTGTCTAAAGATAATTGAGTATGGCGTCATAATATTTGATGACCTTCTAAATGCATGTATGTAAGTTAGACTCACTTTGCAGCTACATGGGCGGCTCCGAAACCTTGGGAGACAGCATCGTTGTAGATTTGTTTCGCTTCTTCTTTTTCTTTTACATACGCCTTGTATTGCTTTCCGTCTAGTGTCCTGAAATCGTTCAATTCATTCATTCTACTAGACATAGCTAGGATTTGGGAGAACTTCTTGTTTAATTATAGCAAGTTGTCATTCCTATTATTTTGTATTGAGTAGACTATTGACCCACTTGTCAATATCTCAAATATCAATAAAAGCAAAAATATGATCTTGCTTACGATCATATTTATATTTTAGAAAACTTTGTCCCGCATACATAATTAATTAATGCTTGCTCTAAACATCAGATATTATAATATTTTGTTCTTGTAGATACATAATGTGCTTTGGCCTGTACTATTACGTTTTTTTAGAATAAAAAGTAGTCTATATTTATGACAAGACAATCTTATATTAAGTATTTCCACTGCTCAATCAAATCTGTTCAGTGGTTGAGAACACACATCCGTCCATCGATTTGCATTTATAACTAACTAAACGACTAAAGGTAGATTAGAAAATTATCTTTTTCGAAAAGAAATATACATACATAACAAAACCGCTAATAAACGCAGTCTCAGGCAGAAGGACTCTGAACGTTGCCTCCTGCGCGCGTTTGCCGGGGTTGCGTACGTGCGTCACGACCGCCGTGCGTGCGTACCGCAGCGCGATCTCTGACGTCACGTGCATTTTCGTGAGCTTGATGGGCACGCTCTCTTCGGTTGTCACTTCTGTGGTCGGGGCTGGGCTTGATGTTTCTGTGCCTGTGCTCTGAAAATAAAATGGGGTAATTTGATTTGTGTGTTTGTTTGTGATTGAGATGAAAAGTGTCCTACTTAATCCTTGTGTAATATTAAAACTATATGTTGCCCACGGCTCCGCCCGCCAATATCTTTACCTACTGATATTATTAAGAGAAAAGTTTCTTTGTTTGTTTGCATTGAATAGGCTCCGAATTTTGATGAAATTTGGCACAGATATCTGATTAGACATATAGACTATAGAGTAGACCGCGGAGTTCTCCCGTCTACTCTTTACCTACTCATACTAGGGCTTCTCTTAATCCCGTGGTCTAGTGGTTAGAGGATTGGCTCTTGACTCGGAGGTCGTGGGTTCGATTCCCGCATTGGAACAACAAAAAATGTTGTTTCCAAGTTTGGTTAGGACAATGCAGGCTGATCACCTGATTGTCTGACAAGAAAGATGATCCACGCGTCGGATGGGCATGTAAAAGTCGGACTTGCGCCCGAACTCTCGTCAGTCGTGTCGGTTATCCGTCCCACCGTCACCGTCACCGAGATCGGTGGGGAGTTATTATTATTACTCTTAATCCCTAAAAAGTTCAGTGTTCCCGTGGGGAGTTTCTCACCTGTACATCATCCGACCTGGCCACGACGATCGTCTCCTGTGTGGGCACCGCCGCCGGATACGCCGCAGCCACCAGCAGGGCCAGGCAGAACGCCGTCGACCCAAACGCCATTGTCCTGTTACAAAGGTTTTTTTTTTAAATTCTGACCAAGAATATAAATATTAAATACTAACCAAGAATATAAACACCTATAGTGCGATTCAAATGAGAATAGGATCGAGTCGGCGCCATATTGTGACGTCATAGCTGTCAATTTTACCCAATTGGGTACCCAATTAGGTAGGGTGGGCAAAAAAAGTTTTTATCTTTTAATATAATTTATTTACAAAGAGTGAAAAAAATGTAATCTGAATCTAGCTCTTCAATTTCGCTTATCTCTGTATTACTGTCCGAGTAGTCATCGTCGTCTATGTATTATGTAACACAGCGCCTCGTTTACTCTATTTATCCCTATGTAGTTTGTGCTCATTTTCGAGCAAAATAAGTATGACAATAACAAAAACAATATAATTTTCGCAAGTTGCCTTGCACCAACAATGAAAAACAAAATGTTAATTTATGATTTTAAAAACGACTTATGAATATGTATTATTATAATTAAATGTTTAGATAATTTAACGTTATTATTTAAATTCGATGTAAGACTATTATTCCTCTTCTTTTATTTATGGCAATCGCGGTTGCAAAGGTTTTGCACCATTCTGCTAGTGTCGAGTATGTATATAAAGAATTATTTTGACTATTATTATTGGCAAATAAGATTTTCTGCTAACCGTACTTTTCAAGTGACATTTGACAGATAGAGGTCATTGACGTTCCTATTCTCATTTGAATCGCGTTATATCAATGTTATAATAGACCGTAGGTCATTGAGAGGTTTTTTTACTTAACTATGTCCGTTTTTTAAATTCGTAAATTAATTCGTTAGTTAATTCTTCTTTTAAATTCGGCTAAAATTTTAACTATTTCTGTACTCAATCTCCTTAATTTTGAAGTCAATTTAGTTTATTGAATTTTCCGCAACATGACGAGGATTCCCGACATGACATACTGGTCAGTATATATGTTACAGCCAAAGTAATAAATCCGGATATTATATATACTATCCAGCCATTATTTATAATGTCTACTCATTTTAGACAAAGTGATAAATGACACAGAATTAATCACATTGACTGGCCATTTTATATAATATCTTCGAAGAATTGGATAAAGTAATAAAAAAGTAGGTACAGGTAAAGAGTATAAAATTGTATTTCAATCTGCCTTTATATAATAATAATTATAATGTTTATTATAATTATTATAATAACATTGTCATAGATACAATTTTATTGTGATCTATATAAAGCAATTTAACTTTATGAAATATATTTTTTATAATAATTTTACCCTTTTTAGGGTTCCGTAATACTTAAGTAACCCTTATAGTTTTGCTCTGTCCGTCTGTCTGTCTGTCTGTCTGTCCGCGCCTCTAGCTCCTGTAATTATGAATATAAATTGATGAAATTTTGTGCAGTTATAGATTGTGTACAGATCACAGTTTCGGGATCATAAAAAAATAATAATTTTATATTTTAGGGGTGGCTCTCCATACATGTGAAGTGGGGATGAAAAATATTTTTTCACTCTACCCCATCGTGTGGGGTATCGTAGAATAGGTCTTTTAAAATAAAGGCAAGGTTTCATACGTTACTTTTTTATAAAGTTGACCATTTTCGAGTAATCGGCCTCCAAACTAGTTTGTAAGTTGGTCCCCCCCCTAGCATTTTTAAACTATAGGAGATAGAAACTTGCAAATTTTCATGCTGATAGATCATGCTAAAAACTCTTTAGGAAAATTATTGTGATCCAAATCGGACAGGAACTTTTGGAGTAATTAAAAAAAATCATATTACGCATTTATAGTTACGGAACCCTCCTTACACATGTCCTGACAAGCATGTCATTAATACCCGAGAGCACTTGGTAAGGATTTAGTGATATATGTTAAATTATTAACTAACGTTTTAAATAAACAATCGAATATATAATTATTATTGAATACGCGCCAAGCTTCCATTAGGTATTGTATAGTTGTAAAAATAAGATGACGATGATGATTACTGTAAGTTACATAGTGGCATATTATGCTTGCAGTTCTTTGAACTCAGTTCTTAAGTTTGAGTTTGAGTTTGAATGCCGAAATTTTCAAACGCGTATATTTAAAGACTGAGGAGTTCTGATCAAAGCTTATGGTGATCATCAGGTCACCACTTTAGTGAAAACGGGACCAACCTCGGATTATAATCCGAGGTTGGTCCCGTTTTCCCGAAACGAAAGTGAAAAGACATGCAGAACTTCCGCGGAAGCGGAAGCAGAGGCAGAGTTCTGTTGCATCTAGGGTTGCCAGGCGTCCGGATAAAGCCGGACGTAGTTAGGCTTTTTGTTTGTGTATCCGGCCAGGATAGACAGTGTCCGGCTTTTATTAGGTTTTTTACATTTCGCAAACGATGGCAATAATGATGACATATGATTTTTTTATGTATAATTTTTTGGTGAAAATCAAAAAGGCTCGATTTTAGAACCCGCCGTATTTATTAACACTGAGACCAATAGTCAAGAATGTAGTGTGTCCGGCTTTTTTACCCAAATGTCCGGCCAAATTGGGTGGTCTGTCCGGCTATTAGGTTTGGCGACCTGGCAACCCTAGTTGCATCACTAAGTTGAATCGTGTTTATTACTTTAGCTAACTTTGGCCCGCTATTATGAATAATATCCGGACAAAGTGATTAATTTATCACATTATCTAGACAATATAGTTATTATATATAATGACCAGTCATTATGTATAATAGCTATTTAATCACATTGACTGTAACATATATATAAGGTTCGGTAAAATCAATTACGGATATTTTGGGCATAATTATGATCTACTGCTTATGTAAAGAATTGTTATACTAGAAAAAAAAATCTTTATATGGGCGAGTTTACGTTTTGCGGAGAGTCACCCTCACCCATACAAGAGATGATTATTTTTTTGCCTAAATGTCTTTACATAAGCAGTGGATCATGTGCCCGAAGTATCCGTAATTGATTTTTAGAGACTATATAAATCCAAATCCCAACTCTACATACCTACATATTTTGTGTGAATACTTTTGTCTTGCGAAACCAAAAATATCAAGAGTTCATGACCTCATTGATGATATAAGTATTCGTGTTTATGTATTCGCTTGCAGAATAACAATTATCTGCAACACGAAGTTTGTTTGTGCTGCATCTGTGACTGGTGACCGGTTAGCTACGATCACCTTCGTGTAGGTACTTACATGGAACGATAAGCCTATTCTTTGGCATTTTAGAATTCCGTACCTCGAAAGGAAAAAAACGGAACCCATAAAGGATCATGCACTTTAGATCACTTTGTTGTCCGTCCGTCTGTCTGTCAAGACCCTTTTTCTCAGGAGCGCGTGGAGGTATCAAGCTGGAATTTATATCAAATACTCAGGTCTACTGTCCCTTAGAGCTGTGAAAAAATCAAACTCCTAAACCAACGCAATCAAAAGATACAGCCGTTTATGCCGCAAATTTTCGACACTCGCAAGGGAATCAACACCTACAGGGTACTTCCCGTGAACTCAGAATCTTGAAATTTGGTACGAAGCAACGTCTTATACTTACCTAGCACAGATAAAGGAAAATTTGCGAAGAGTAAATTTTTAGTTACTTCATATAATAAACATATTTTTAATAATTTTAAACATACTACCCCCCCCCTACTGTAACTCGATTGTCGTGATGGGTGAACTTTTACTATATAAATACCTATAAGTTTGTACGGAACCCTCAGTGCGCGAGTACGATTAGCACTTGGCCGCTTTTTTATATAATCTCATAATTTAAATGAGTCATTAAAAGATTTAAGCAAGAAATAGTTTTCGTTTTATATGTTATTTTTTTTTAATAAAAAACAACTTTATCACTTCTCGTATTATGAATATTGTTTTCATTTCTCATACTCGGAAAGTAGTGTTGTTTTGATCTGATTATTGGGTGGAAAATGCTGCTTTCCTTTCATAGGGAGGGAAAAACTCATACAAATTCATTCCGGCCCAAGGGTCTACAAAACTTTAAAAATAGAACTGCTGTCACTTGTAAAGAGTTTTATGTAAAAAAAAACTGTTAAAAAATGTCATGACTTTCTAAACAGCCAGTGTGAATTTCTTTGAGCGGAATAAGCCGCGAGTGCCGCGACAATTACGCGGCGAGCGGCAAGTTCACTATTTAAAATTTAAAAAGTCAACACAAATTAGCAGGATACTAAAATCTGTTATGTATGAATCTGTGACGGACTTTTGTGCTAAGATTTGAATTGAATTTAGGTTCATTTACCATATATTCTAAATGAAAAGTAGAGTGTATGCCACGGGTAAAAGAATGAATTCCTACTCGGACTATAGCCGATATCTAACTACCTCGGGCTAACAATCTACTATTACTGCCTGACAACTTTGTAAATTTATTTATTTTTTATGATATACCATCATAAAAAATAAATAAATTTACACTATACCTATAATACAGTCATATCTAAATATAAACACAAATTAAGACCTAACGACGTACATAACTATTATTTTTTTATCATACACTTGGAAAAATAATAAATAACCTTACCAAGAGCATGTCAAGAAATATCTAAGGAGGGTTCCGTAACTATATCAACGTGCAATAAGTTATTATTTTTTCAAATAACTTTAAAAGTTACTGTCCGATTTCGCTAAAAATATTTTTTCTCCAGAGTACTTAGCATGACCTATCAACATGGAAAGTTACATATTTCTACCTCTTATGGTTTGGAAATGCTAGGCACCAACTTGTGAACTACTTTGGAGTGCGATGGCTCGAAAATATTTTACATAATTAAAACTTCACGAATTATTTCGTGTTCCTCGCCTTCATTTCAAAATAAGTATGTACCTATTTAACGAATGATTATAAAATTATCGCCACTTCACGTGTACGGTGTATGCAAGTGTATGGCATTGCCTCCCCTGAAATACAAAATTGTTATTATTTGATGATGCTAATAGTAAAGTTTTCTAGTTTTGTCTTTTTATGTTCAACAACAAAAGACAGAAGGACGGACGTATGGACAGAGCGAAACTATAGGCAGTGGCGTAGCGTAGTAGGGGCGGGGGGCGGCCCGCCCCGGGCGGCATTTTTAAGGGGGCGGCAAAACCTAAGTAAGGGGGCGGCAAAACCCAAGTAAGGGGGCGGCAAAATTGACGTCCGCCCCGGGCGGCATACACCCACGCTACGTCACTGACTATAAGGGTTCGTTATAGTTACTACGAAACCCTAAAAAGCATATTGACCTTTTAGAGTAATTTATATTATACGTTTTGCCATATTCTTAAACGATAAAAAGTAAAAAAAAACATGACATCATCCATAGTAATTTATTGCGATACCGAGATTTAATACTGAGAAACCGAAATCACGAATAACGATACGATACATTATACTTAATATAGCTTTTTATCATAAGACATAAATATTAAATATTATTAAACATAATATATCTAAGGTTATCATTTTTATGCAAATGGGTTATATTTTAGTATGCTACAAATGGATCACGTGCTAACAATAACTTATTGCCCCTTTACATGTAAGTAAATCAGGTGCAGAACACAATATAATTAAGTCTGCCTTTGTACATGTTTTTTTTATAAGGGGTCCGTACCTCGAAAGAAAAAAGGAAACCCTTATAGGATCACTTTGTTGTCCGTCCGAATGTCTGTCAAGACCCTTTTTCTCAGGAACGCGTGGAGGTATCAAGCTGGAATTAATATCAAATACTGAGGTCTACCGCGGTCCCTTGCAGCTGTGAAAAAATCAAACTACTAAGCCAACGCAATCAAAAGATACAGCCGCAAATTTTCGACACTCGCAAACTCAAAACCTACAGGGTAGGTACTTCCCGCGAACTCAGAATCTTAAAATTTGGCACGAAGCAACGTCTTATAGCACAGATAAAGGAAAAATTACGAAAACCGTTTTTTAGTTACATCATATAATAAAAACATTTTTAATAATTTTAAACTTACTAACTTATTAACTTTTCTCATGAACGCGTAGAGGTATTAAATTGAAATTTATATCAAACACTAAAGGTTTATAATACCTGCTGTAACAAAATCACTACAGGTTTGTACGGAGCCCTCGGTGCGCGAGTCCGACTCACACTTGACCGGTTTTTTTTTATTGTATGTAATAACTAATAAGTGCTCAGAATACTGAATACAGAACAAGCGCGTTGACGGTTTCTGGTTTGTTCTGTATTCTGAGATTAAGTCTCAATAAATAAATAAATATACTGAAGTATGTAACCGCAAGTGGGATGAAAACCATTGCTAATCCGAAATAAACGATCATATTTTATCAAGTCATTCAAACTGTCCTAAATGAAGATGACGGTTTGTCACCTACGGCGCATCATGTTGTACCTATCCTAGGTGTAGGTACTAATATTATAAATGTGAAAGTTAGTAAGGATGGATGAATGGATGTTTGGTAATCTTTCACTCAAAAACTACTGAACAGATTATGAAATTTGGTGTGGTAGTAGTTTAAAATGTAAACTCTGGATTAAAACGTTTTTTATCCCGAAAAAGTACGGTGTTTCTTTGGGATTAACTATATTTATGTGGGCGGAGCCACGGGAAACAGCTAGTCTTGACTCTTGACTATTTTTTAATCGGATTTCTGCACCACATAAAACTAAAGACACTATTTCTATTTAAGAATTAACGACTTTTCGATCGACCGTTACAAAATACATAAATTAGAAACGGTCCCACAAACGTCTTGGAAACAACAGATTTGTCGTGCCGAATAGCAAATCTTGTAAAGTGGATCAACTTCGTATTGTCTGTTAAATTGGCTTAATCCATCGCGAATTTCTAAAAGCCGAATAGGGATGATGACTACATCTACAATATTTAGTTTCATTAATATACTCAGAAATATTGAGGCATTACTACTTGGTAAATGTAAAAAAATATAATATTTTATGCATAGTTTAGTAATTAGATATGTAAAAAGTATAAAAAGTACAAAAAAGTTCAACTTTGGCTATTGATATTTTTATTTTTTCGCATTACACAGTCTTTCAGGGTTTAAAGTTTAAAAGGATTTTATCAGGCAAAGGAGTAAAAAACATTTGCTCGCTTTCTCGGTTTGAACACATTTAACATAAAAACATACATATAGTACAAATTAGTATCAAAGTTCTGATTTAGGCTGTTGATTATTTTTCTCAAATAACTTCAAAAATCATCTTTCAGATAGGGTTAATGGGGCGGCAAAATATGGCGCAAAATTTCTAAATACGCCTCTGTATATTGGTCAGATCTCTGTATTATATATACCAGCCGGCACATTTCGGGGGGGGGGGGGGGGTTTGAACCCCCTAAACCACCCCCTGGCTACGCCCATGACCTAGGTACAATTTAACCTAGGCGTGACGTCACAGCTAGGTACGACTTTAGTATGAAGCGTTTTCACGAGACTTGCGAAATTTTGTATATGTCACCGTAAAATTGTAAAAACCGTTAGATTGTAATATAACTAGTTAAATTGTAAAATGTTTATAGACTTCCGACGTGAATATTCTGCCTATAATAATTTAACACATTTTTCGTTACATTATAAACATATATAAGGTTTGGTAAAATCAATTACGAATACTTCGGGCACATGATCCACTGCTTATGTAAGTAAAGACGTGTGGGCCGAAAAAAAATTGTCATACTCATACTAAAAAATCATCCCATGTATGGGCGACTCTCCGCAAAACGCAAACTCGCCCATATAAAGAAAAAAATTTTTTTTCGAGTATGACAATTATTTTTCTGCTTAAATGTCTTTACATAAGCAGTAGATCATGTGCCCGAAGTATTCGTAATTGATTTTACCAAACCTTATAGTTATGAATCTTTCGACATATTTTTATAATCTCGTTAGTTATTTTACAATCAAACGGTTTTTACAATTTAACGGTGACATAATATACAAATCGCTGTACCTTTGAAAATATTGACTTTTGATTAAGGTTCTGTCTCTTCTGTTAGGTACTCATATTCAAGACTACTATTAATTTAAGCAATAAAAATTTTTTTGTCATCTATGCCTATTAACTGTCATGGCTCGGGTGGCCAGTTCAGTGCCGGTTTTAACATTACCAGCGCCCTGGGCGATTACACACATTTTGTTATTAAATTGTGTGTTTTTTATTGCAAAATCAATTATTTTATGCTCATCGTGGTTTTACAATGAAAACTATGTAACTGGGTGTGTATCGGGTATTTTATAACACATTGCTGTTTTTAGCTTTGAGTATCCAAAAGTGTTTTTAGTGACAAGACAAGGTACTGTAGATGTAGGACTTGTCTGTCTGTTAAGTTTTATTGGCATTGTGAAATGCCCGAATCCGGATCATATAGTATGCAAATAAAAGTCTATTACAACTACGGAAGCGTTAAGTTACAGTATTTGCAGTAAAAGTCATCCAATCTCCATCCAATACTATTGCTGACAAAGTGGATCGTCAAACAATATGAGACGTTTAGGGCAGTTTTAAACTGAGTTTTGAATTACTACAACCTATTGTTCACTGTTCACAAAGACGCTATACTAAGTAGGTAACACAATCTTCTCATCATCATCAGCATGGACGAACTTTTATGCCAAAACTGACAACTGAATAGAGCCAATATTCAAGAGGTATTAGTAAGTACACTAAGTACAAAATGCATCAAAGTCTGATCTGAAGATTCTACGGTGACCTCTGCATTATCTCCATCCAATACTATTGTTGACAAAGTGGATCGTCAATCAATTTGAGACGTTTAGGGCAGTTTTAAACTGAGTTTTGAATTACTACAACCTATCGTTCACTGTTCACTAAGATGCCATACTAAGTAAGTAACACAATCTTCTCATCATCATCAGCATGGACGAACTTTTATACCAAAACTGACAGCTGAATAGAGCCAATATTCAAGAGGTATTAGTAGGTACACTAAGTACAAAATGCATCAAAGTCACTAGACTTGGTCTGATCTGAAGATTCTACGGTGACCTCTGCATTTAGTAATTATAGTATATAATATAAAGTATAAATTTAGTAGTCTGCAACATGTTTAAAACTAGTTTTAAGTATTGCTAGAGCATAATGCCAATGGCCAATCTTTATCGCATCATTAAACTGTGCAAACATTAAATGAATCTCAGCAAAACAATCCACTGATAAGTAGATTGGAAGTCAGGGTCATGTCAAACGTGATACCGAATGCTGTACGTGGGGAAAGCCCTTCTCGGACTGCACACAGATGGGGAAACCCGAGGGTAATAAAGTATTTAAGATTTTAAGTCGGCTCGAAATTGGACGTACCTACCTACAGACAGCAAGTATTTAAGAAATCCCATATCCAGTCCGTAACAAATACTTTCCTAATGTCTTAGTCACTGCCATAGAAAAACAATGATTGTCAATGGACATTAATAAAATTGTTTTGAATAATAACGTAAAATAGTAGTAGGTAGGTACTGTACCATTATTTTCCATTACTAAAGTGTCTGTAGTGGGCCAACATTGGCAATTCACGCCTTATGTACTTAAAATACAGAAGATTTATCTCTTTCACTTCTGTATTTTTGCTGATCACGTCATAAAGACGGTAAAAGCCAGTTATTGAGAAAAGGTAAATACCCTGAGGGACGATGCGCATTTAGTAATACATGCTCAAAACGTCATTATTCTTGACAGCGTGTTAGATAACTTTAGAATTTTTGTAACTTATAATAACGAATATCATTTATTTAGTAGGACAAAAATCTAAATTGTGCTTAAGTGTTCGCTGGTCACTAGTGGTCAGTTACACAAACTGTGGCCGTAAACGAAATGACTATGATTTGGATCTCTTCTATTTTTATCATAGTCCACAAAATACTGACGATATGCTTCCGTGAAGGGAGATCGACTGTAACTGTACCAAATCACTTCTGGGTGTAGCTATATGCGAATTGTGACGATTTATCCTACAACATGCTAACAAGAATCAACGATTATTCGATTGAGTCAACTTGTAGTCGTTTTTAAAAGACCTCGGAAATTATGTAAGCGGGTACATGTTTTAGCAGTTTTACATCTCAAAAAACATGAAAACCAAGCTTCCTAAGTACTCGACAAAACTGATACTTTGCAGACCGATTACTTACATACGGATAAAACGCCAGTGGAAACGATTAGATCACCTAGTCCCCTTTTATTACTTGTTTCTGTTGCGAATGCATCGATGAGCGATCAATTATTTATGTAATCAAAAGTAAAATCGGCCGGCTGCGCCCGCGCCGGTAAATACTAAATGGAATTATACTCACTCGTTTGTTTACGCTCAACGAGATGATTGCATCAATTGCCACTCAAACTCTGGCACGTTCCGCGTTCACTCCCTGAAAGGTAAGATAGCCACTGGGCGCGATACGTGTGTCCCCTCCGTGGCCCGGCGCGGAACTTGTTACGAGACCAGCCGCATCAACTTTTATGTAGGTACTATGTACACACACACTGTTATGTTGTTGTTTTAGTCGCGAGTCACGACCCGAGCCGGGCATTCCGACGTGCTCCTCGATAGACGATTTTAAAAAATATTTTCTTGTAACTCCTGTTAAACTAGTTGGTGATAAGGAAAATAATGATTTTTATCAAAGTTATGTTAGGTCATTACATATGAAATTTAACATAATACATTTATTTAATCAAAGTATATACCATGAGAGCCTGAGATCTGCTGTGCTATATCGCGCGCCACCCTAACTTTATATGATATAGTATACCTAGGCCACGATTACTTGGTGTTCACACAATGGCACCTGGCTCATTGCTGTTCGGCGAAACAATCACAATGGACGAAGGCGATGGTGGACTCGTATGTCATCTGGTGATTTCGAATATACCTATTTTGCTAAAATATCGCTAATCCAACTAAACAATGGGCCATTATGTGAACACCACTGATCAAGTGGCTACACCATTCCTTTCCATTTCCATTCCTTTGATGTGTTCCTAAAAACCGACTTTTCGATTGCGCGCCACGATGGGCAACCGGCAATTGCCCAATGCCCACCAATATGCACCATTACTCCGTGTACACAAGGCTACTTAAAATTTGTATACTATTCAATATTTTTATACCTTGACTAAGGTGGAAATGTATGGAAGTATTTATTATTACGTTTTAACACCTGTAACATTGTATATACCTGCATTTCACAAATAAATATTATTTCTACAGTATTCCCGACAGTAGCGTTGCGAGCCTTAGTGGGGCCCCAAATTAGTTTTGGGGCCCCGAGTGATGAGTAAAAATTTGCAGGGGGCCCCATATAATTGATACGGATGATACAGCGGTAGCTACGCCCCTGATTCCCGAGAGATACCCGATACTTTATATACGCGGGCATAGCCGCGGGAAAAAGCTAGTATTAATTGCAATTCTGTGCAATAGTTGCTCTTTTGAAATCGATTCGATAAACCCCCTTTTCCTTCTCAATATTATGTTCGATAAAAGATTCCAAGAATCCATAGCATGAAAATAAGTTTATCTGAAGCTCTCAGAACTGTGATAAACCTGTTAACAAAACAATTAAAAAAACCCGCGATTTATTTCAAAGGATTCGTGACTTGTTACCTACTTAGATACAAATATATTAATAGAAGGATGCTAAAAATAATACTCGATTGGTAGCTTTTTGAATTTCTCTCGATGAAACATCCTCGTGCAGGTTTTAGAATTAATTTACTTACATAGTTTCATCTTGCAATCTACATTTGGCTGTTGCTAGTATAAATTCTTTAGGCGCTCGGAAGGCATACGAGCTATATTTTTTCACTAAATGTTGCCTGCGAATTCGTACGCGCAAAAGAAAGCCTCGCTATAGTACCGTACATTTTGCTGCGTAAAAAGTAGAATATGTGTTAATCCTGAGTTTAAACTACTACCACACCAAAGTTAATCAAAATCCCGTTCAGTAGGTTAAATTGCGTGAAAGAGTAACAAACATCCATACATACAAACTTTTGCGTTTATAATAATTTTAGTAAGGATTGAAGTAGGTACATAAAAATTTATAATTTAGTAATAGTGGGAAAAGTAAAAAAGGAAACACCAAACTTGATATTTTATTTGAATCTGGCGACTGAGACCACGTTTCTTGTGTTATTTATGTGTTGGATAGTCCATTTATCGAGGAAAGCTTTAGGCTATGTAGCATCATGCTAAGCTTAATACGAGCGGAGCACCAATCATGAATGTTTCAAAATCGGGGGTTTCTTTTCCTTTTGAGAGCTTACGCTGCGGAAACGGTTAAAGTTTCGCTAAAATTATGTATAACAGAATTCCCTTTAAAAGTTCTAAAAAAATGTCCGCGACTGTATATGTCTATCATTTAAGGTTGGCTCACAATAACCTTTATAAGCTAACCAAATTTGTTATAAAATTATTAAACATTATTTGTGAGGGTGTTTTCATATTGATGATATTTAATCCTTATCCAAGTAAATACGTCATTCATTACAAGCATTTAATTTAGAAGAAATTTGCCTTTTACGGGCGGTACTTTCAAAGGGCGGCAAAATCTCACTCTTCTATATACACCTACCTACCTGTAGTGTCAGTGGCGTAGCGTGGGTGTCTGTCGCCCGGGGCGGACGTCAATTTTGCCGCCCCCTTACTTGGGTTTTGCCGCCCTCTCACTTAGGTTTTGCCGCCCCCTTACTTAGGTTTTGCCGCCCCTTAAAAGTGCCGCCCGGGGCGGGCTTTTAAGGGGCGAGCGGATTTTTTCTTAGATTGAATTGATTATTAAGGCGCGAGCGGAGCGGCCAGCAGCATAACTGTCACATAATTTTAAGCTTTACCTTAATATAAATATAAAACACAGTTTTGCTTGAGACAACCGCCACCGCTCACAGCATTTGTCGATCACTAGCGGGTATTGGCAGCTGTGTGGCGGAGGTTGTCTCAAGCGAAACTGTGTTTTATAGTAATGAAGATAATTTAAAGTTATATGACAGTTATGCTGCTGGCCACTCCACTGTCATTTAGTGTGAATCTGCCCTTATTTTGAATTACAACTTTTAACTGTAATTGTTAGTATATTATGACAAATATTATAGGAAATAAACAGCAAATTAAAATACGAATTTATTAACAAATTATGCAAACAATCAGTAAGTATTAAATGGCATTACACCCCTACAGTTTATACTTTCACACAGGCACTTTTTTCCACAAACATTTTGTTCCGGAGGTGAAATGTCAATGCTGTTACAACCATAGTCAAAAGTCAGTTCCACTCCAGGTAAAATATCTTCACTACTGAATACAGCTAATTTTGGTATTGGAGAATTCACTCTCACAGGTATAATTTTACAATTTGGTTCACAACTGTGATTTAAATAGCGCCCAATGTTACCGATATAGCTGGGGTCAACGAAGGTCTGTATTGTTCTATCATTACAGTGTTCGCTTAAACAAAATATGTAATTCATTTTACCAGATTGTTGGTTAAGATTGCTACGAAATATAGCCTGATCCCTAGTTAATAATTCTCCAGCATATTCACATATAAATGTACCCTTTGGTATAGTGTGGTATGTAAATAAACCCAAACCTTTCAAACTATTTTTACAGCCCTGAACAACAAGACAGTCAATAGGTCCTTTTTGAACAACACGATTTCCACAGTCATCAGAGCATGTACACAGATCATTACATTCTACAATAAAGTCTGTATTCACATCAAATAATCTGTTTAATTGATAGCCAGAAATGTTTTCTTTTGAGTTGAAAATATAATTTTGAATACCCCCAGATTGTTCTAAGCACTTGCAGCGTGTATCACATTTACTACATTCACATGAATGTATTACCTGAGAGTTATATTCGATAAATACTTTCTTAAAATCTTCAGATTCGTCTGAGGGCCCAGGAATATTTTCATCAACATAAACAAGTGTACTAACCGTATGAGTGTAAGAATCCTTCATTTTCTAATTTTGTTTATTTCAAAATATTTAAAGTACTCATTATACATGATTTACTAAAAATCTGTTTCGTTTTTTGAAAATTTTTTAATTTTATAAAATAATTCCTTTTTTTTTTTTTTTTTTTTTTCGCCCATGGGGCAGGCTATAGTATTTCAACCATACCGCCTAGTCTTTCGTGGAATTTTTCCTTTCATTATATATTAAATTCATTTATGTCTTTCGTAAAACAGTAAAGTAATTAGTAAATTTCAATTTCTTTCATATCCATGTTTTAAGTTATGTCAAATCGTTATCGAGAGGTGTCAGATGTAACAACACTTGTTTTGTCGGTGGTCAAATCCGTGCAAATATGTGGCAAATATCATAGGTAGTACATCATTTATACAAAGAAGTAGGAAATTCCATAAGACCTTATTTATAACCTTAAATTTTATCAAATTACGACTAATTAATTATTAAAAGTATTAAATGTTAATGCAAGTATAAGTATTAAATTAAATAATTATATGTCCTTTACAGTCTCCAAAATGTATCTGTACAAATATAAATAAGTTGATGCATTCATAAGTAGCTCCTGTATGTTCAGCGGGACCTTTTCAGGCTTCTCATAAATTTTTAAAAGTTCACCCGACAACACAAGGCGCTGAATGTTGAAGGACGAACATTCGAAGAAGAGATGATGTAGAGATTGAACACTTGATGTTTGACAATGATCACAGCATGGCGAACTAACCATTCTGAGACGATGGAGATGGTAATTTAAACGACAATGACCAAAGCGCATACGACAAATAATTGAATAAATTTTTTTATTTATGAAGTCGCCTTTTTTACAGAACCAAGGTACAGAGTTAATTTGAACATCCAAACTATTATACCAAGCACCCTTGTTTTCATTTTCTATGCAGTGATATGAATATCTCCCCCATGCTTCACACATACGCCGTTTTAATAGAGTAACCGCGTCTGTGTGGGGCACAGACACATCAATATCAGAGCAAGGTATTAAGTTTTCCATTTCAACAATTTTTTTAGCAAGGGAATCTGCTTTTTCATTGCCTACTACACCAATATGCGATGGTACCCAAACAAAACGAACTACTATGTTTAACTGTGACAATTCAACCCATAGTTCTTTTATCTGATAAATTATATAATTAGTATTAGCATTTAATGTATTATTAGCCAAGTTTTTTAAAACACTCATACTATCACTTACTACGATCCAATATTTATGTTCTGAATAACAATTTTTTATATATTTCATAGCATTTAAAATAGCAACAGCTTCAGCTGTAAAAATACTAGCAGTATTAGAAATTCTCCTACCAATAGCTATATTTGAAGAGGGCTCATAAAAAGCAAAAGACACGGCTGAATCACTCTTGGAACCATCTGTATACATCAATTTGTGATCTGACCACTGTGACAACATTGTATATACTTCCTTTTTTGAAGGCAAATCCTTTTTCTTGTTTATAATTATGTCCATTGCTGGAAACTTACTATCAAAAGTTCCTTCATAGCAAGGTGAAATGTGTTTAGATTGATAAATATTAATATCTTGAATAAAATCTATAAAATTTGAAAGATCTTGCAACATATAGAAAGGTTTTAAACCTATGCGAGTAGGTGAGTGCAAAAAATTTATTAAGAGACTATTACTAGATATACTGTATAATTTCAAAATAAACCTTTCTTTCAAGTAATTGAATCGAATAGCTAGTGGTGGAACATTACATTCAATCTGTAATGCATTTACAGGAGTACTTCTGAATGCCCCAGTTATTACACGCAAACACTTATTTTGCAAAATATTTAAACTATTTACAAGTTTAGAATCTGCAGCAAAACAGTAAAAACCATATTCAAAGTGACTACGAACTAAAGATTTATACAACAATAACAAAATTTTAGGGTCTGCACCCCAGTATGTACCACTCAAGGATTTTAATATATTGTAGGCTTTATTAGCCCTACCAATTAGGTTTTTTATATAAATATTCCAGGTCAAATTATATGAAAAAATAACTCCCAAAAATTTAACCTCAAGTGTAATAGGTAACATGCAATTGTTATACATCACAGCAGGAATACTATGATTCTGTTTACCAAATATAACAACTTTAGATTTAAGAGGATTAACACAAAGATCAAGACAACAGAAATATTTGTACAAGTTCGCTAAAGCAACATTGACTGATTCAACAACCTGAGAAACATTCTTCCCAGATGCATAAACAACTAAATCATCTGCAAACTGTAGGTTTTTAACCTGAGACCCTAAAATTAAATTTAAACTACGAATATACAATATGAACATCAAAGGCGATAAAATACCACCTTGACAAGCTCCTTTTGACGTCAGTCTAGGGCCATAGAGGTGTTTGTGAAATTTTGTGAATACTTCCCTGCTACTGAGAAATTTTTTAACCCAGTTTGTAATTTTTCCAGGGATACCTATCAGTGACAACTCACTACACAAAACATCTATATTTACACTATTAAAAGCACCTGCAATATCAAAAAATACAGCAACCAAATTTTCATTTTTGGACAAGGAATTATGTATATCAAACTGTAATTGGCAAACACTTTCCCTAGCAGAACGATTCCTACGAAAACCAAACTGATTTGATGGCAAAATACTATATTTTTCTATATAGAACTCTAAACGTTGTTTTAACAATTGTTCAAATAATTTCCCAACACAAGAAGTAAGAGCTATAGGACGATAAGAATCAGGATGCATTTTAGGCTTATCAGGTTTTAAGACAGGCACAAGACAGTCCATCTTCCAGTTATGAGGTATAATATCATTTTCCCATAGTAAGTTCAATAAATGTAAAAATATTTCTAAACTAGTAGTACTAAGTTTTTTGAAAAGTATATAAGGCATGCCATCGAGACCATAGGCAGTATCTCTTCTGGAAGTTAAGGCTGATAGCAATTCTTGTATAGAAAAAGAGTTTAAAAGAAAATTATTGCTGGGATTGGTGTCGTTATTGTAAGTTTTTGTGTCATCCGATACAAAGTCAGGTGTATATTTCTTAAGAAAATCTAAGACCCAGCTATCATCACTCTCAGCGTTAAAATGATATGTTCTATTATACTTGCGCATAAATTTCCATATGACAGATAATGGTGTACATCTGTGAAATGTTTCACAAAGAGAAAACCAACTTTTTTGTCTTTCTGATTTTAAAATAAGCTTTTTACATGCACGAAGTCTTTTAAATTGCAGGTAATTTTCTTCCGATGGATTAGATTTAAAATTAAGATATGCATTTTTAAAATTTAATACAGCTTCTGTGCATTTTTGGTTCCACCAAGGAAGCGAATACTTTTTAGTAATAACTTTATGACATGAGCGGCTAACAACATCAATACTGACAGTAGATTGATTAGAATTTGGTATAGAATTTGCAGCAGATGAGCGCAAAATTGTACAAAACTGAAGATATGAATCAAGAAGACTTAAATTATCAACTTTAAAATCAAGTAATGATTCATCGACACAACTTCTGTACCTTTGCCAATCCACCAATCTATAGTTTGGATAAATGGGCAAATGTGCAGCATTGCAACGATAGTTATATTCCTCAATATTATGTCTATTACTAATATTTACTCTTATGATTACAGGAATGTGATAACTAGTACCAAGAGGGCTATCGTGTACACCCCATTCACAATTAAGTGCTAAGGATGAAGAAACCAGGGTTAAATCCAAGGCATTAGGACGCCAAGTTAAAGATCCAACTGTTGTTGGTTGACCATTATTAAGCAGAACTAAATTATTATCATCAATGACATCCAAAACGTCACGACCACGTATTGAGTCTGAGCCACAACCCCAAGAGGAGTGATGAGCATTAAAGTCACCGGCAAATATAAAAGGTTCAGGGATAGATTTTATTAATAAATCGAAGTTACGTTTTTTGAATTCTGGATTACATCTCAAAGGACTATAAAAACTTACTATACTAATTTCTTTGTTATCAACTTTTATTTTTACACAGATATTTTGCAATGAGTTGTCAAAGTAGGTATTGACTTTATTGTAGGCAATACTTTTGTGAATAATTATTGCAACTCCATTATGTTTGTTACCAGTATCATTTCTTTCAATATTATAATGTTTTATTTTAAAATTTTGTTGAGGTTTAAACCATGTTTCACTGATAATTGCTATGTGTATATTTTGATTGTAAAGAAAATCGATAAATATATGCTTATTACTATTTAAACTTTGAGCATTCCATTGTACTATCTTCAATTCGGAGAGATCCATTAGGAGGTTAAGGAAAATTTATTGTTAAAGGACGTTTTCAATGTTTCTTTTATCGATGCAAAATTAATAGGTGTATCTTTATTATTAACTATTTGAATAATTGTATCAACTAAACTATTAACAAACCTATCAGATTTCATGAGATTATTAACTTGAGTATCTAAATTACGTGTTGTTAGAGCTGGGAAGGCATTAGTATCAAATAAATCTGAATATGTGGCATTCTTAGCTTTTATTTTATTTTCCTCTACTTTTCCCTGTTTTTTCGGACATTTAGAAGAAATAGCGATATGATTACCCTCACAGTTTGCACATTTGGCATCCTTGGGGGCAACTTTGCAAGATTTAAAACTGTGTTTCTCTGCACAAATTGAACACACTTCCGAATTACGACAAAATTTAGCAATATGTCCAAAACGCATACATTTCAAACATTGTTTAACAGGTGGAATATATATATTTACTTTATGGCGCCAAGAGTCTAAATAAACATACTCTGGTAAGATGGTTGAAGCAAATGTGACAGCAACTGCCTGTGTAGGTATGAACGAAAAACTACCACTATCGCTTCTGACACGTCGCATGAAGCGTCTGACTTGTATAACATTCTTGGAGCTACCAATCAGAGAGAATATTTGTTTATTAGACATATCTATTGGAACAGAGGTGAGAACACCAGTGACCTCCGTGTCCTTAGCAGGTATTGAAGCTTTAAAAGATAACTGATCAAGCAGTTTCTTGTTTTGCAAAAACATATTTGCATTGTTAGGCAAATCAAATGTTACACCGACCTTATATTTATTAATAGTACGTAAATGCATGACACCAGATACCCCGTGTTCCCTTATGCCCTTGGAAAGAGCTAAACGATGCTTATCGCTGAATACAATATTCTCATCTAAGTTAGTAAGAAAAACAATCAGCCCAGTCTGTTTGGAGTCCTCCGCATACTTACGAGTATACCCTTTTACTCTATAAATGGTATATTTATCTTTGGATTCCTTTTCCACATCCTTGGACTTAAAATTTGAGCGCGCCGAAGCCATGGATTCCGCTGAATCAGAGTCCGTGGATTCCAGCGGCTGCTGGCTTGAACCTGAAGGGACGAGACCATCCCTCTTCCGCTTCTTTTTCGGCATTACGCGATGTTAATACACCACTTTACACTTATATAAACCCAACGAAAAAACTAATATTTACAAAATTATTAAAGAAATAACTCTGGAAAGATTTTATAGAAAATTTTCTAAAAAGCGCGCCTTTCCACTTCAACAGCTTCCCGCCTTTTTCTCAAAATTAATTCCTCAAAATTTTTTTGTCGTCATTGAAATGACAGTTGGTCTATATTTTTTTTATATTTATTTATATATGGCGTCGGCTTATAACCATTTGCCAGTGTCAAGTAAAAAAGGCGGGAAACTGTAGAATATTCGTTCAAATTTTCATCACCATTATATTTCTAAATCGTCAAGTCCAAAATGTAATCAAAGTCCAAATAAATAGTCGTGGTAGTCAATGAGTCAAGTCAGTCGATTTAGTAAAGTAGTAGACGCTTTACTGAAACTTCTTAGGGAGTTTTGACCGATGACCGTATACCCAAGCAAAATCGGGAAACCCAATTTAGCACGCATTTTGTAGTTGTATCACTTGCTCACACTAATTGTGCACGTCAGTCGTCAACGAATTAACGAATGGTCATAATATTGTACCAATATTACATAATAATATAATCTTTGAGCCGAAATAACACAAATAGAAAAAATAGCAAAGAAAGGGTAAAACGTCTCCACACTTGTAGCACTATACTAGTCTGATTCACAATATCCATTTCAGTGAATTTCTGTCCAAGAGCACCGAAAATTATGATCTCATTCGATTCGAAATGACCTCTAGAAACTTTTTTAACTATTTGATATTCGTTGACGTGTTACAAGTGTGTGCACAGTCATTGGTGTGCACAGTGCAAGTGGTACAACTTCAAAAAGCGTGCTATTTTGTGTAAGCGCTAAAACTCCTTAGGACTTTTCAGTATAGAAGTTTATTCCACTTTATTGAATTGACTGACACTTTACTTATTGACTGCACTGACTATTTATTTCGACTGGGACTTGACGATTTAGAAAACAGTGTTGAAAACTGTACAACACTAGCAAATGGTTTTAAGCCGAAAATAGTATAAATAAAAATGATCGAACGTCAAAAATGGCGTTTTTACTGTCAAGCGCACGTCAAGCGAATCAATGGCTGCAATGGCTTGTCAAATGTCAAGAGAATTGGACATTGGTTGTCTGTGCGTGAATTTGCTGCCGCGCAGGCGCAGTACTGTGACGTGACGTAACGCCCATTCATACTTTTTGTTCATTCAATGGAACAAATTATTTTATTGATTACTGTCGTTGTGTTAATCTATTTGCCAATTTAATTGGCCTAAATTATTAATTAAATAGTGATCAATTGTGTGGCCCTTTACAGTGAAGTGATTTTTCATATGCTAGCCAACCACGAAGTGCATTCATTGATAAATTTTAGAAAAGACAAAAACTGAGCACATGCGCAATCTAAAGTAATGTTTTCGAAATTTGTAAATGGCTTAGCTGTGCCTATAATCGGTTGTGTTGAACATTTTTATTATGTGGTCGGCTAACGATTTATTCTTTCCTTGGTAAAAACAAGCTCAAGTAGAACATTACGACACTCCGGAAGTGGCGGGACTTGCCGGCCGAGGGGCTCGTTCCGAAAGAGATAACAGCGGATGAAAGAGATAAACAGTTATGGATTTAACATGGCGGACGAAACGCGTAAAGTGCGAGTAGAAGAGAGATTGAAAATAAAGATTGGTATGTATTATGATTATTAGCTGATAAAAGACATGTATTGAGGCTGCCCGCATTGAATATTAATAATATTTGTCGTTCGGAGCTTGCGAAATTCAATGATATGTTGTGGGTCTGTGATGAACAGGTGGTACGAGGTATACAGAATCCAGGGGTTTCTAAATAAAAAAATCGTACGTTTTCGATTGATTGACGAATGTAGTGCATTGTCGTGAAATAATTTCGGGTTATATTGATGTTTTGTTTGACTTTTATCAGATTACATCGCCCTTTGTTTTTGTCATTACCTGCTTTGACAGCTCGTGAAGTTATGAATGAATTGCTAAGAACACAATGAACTCGCGCTAAATCTCGCTTGATTAGATAGGTATCTCGTAGGTACCTAGACTTTATTATCCAATTGAAGGTGATTATGTAACCTTTGTTTCAGTAACATATTTGCCTAAATACATGTTTTCGATTAGTTTTATCAGGCCTTGTGTGGCAGTAGTAAGCAGTAACCTATTTAATTTTATAGTCATTCCTAGAAGTATAAGACTCTGCCAATAGAGTTTTGACCTTTATTAATATGCAAATTAATAATTAGACTATATATTCTGGAAAACACAGAGGTATCAAAGTAATGATAGGGTTCAAGGCACTAACAACTTTTTTATTTGCGAATTTCGAAAACACTTATGCCTGCTTAAAACAAAACTATTAATCAAGTAATACAATTTGCACATTTTGAAATTTTCATGATTTACAAAGCCTATCTTTTGGTTAACATTATTCTCTTATGGCTGGTTTCAATAACGTATCTACCAATAACTACTTTTTAAAAACATCACAATATTTGGGTATCATTTGCCGGTTTTTGGACATACAAATGTGACATTTTATACAAATAGTTATTGGTAGATATAATGTTATGAAAAACAGGCCGTTATAATACTATTAAATGTCTTCAACATTTTGACTTTTCCTACTTAAATCATGTCTTTCATGTATGATGAAAACTTTTAAATAATACTTGTGCATGCTACTAATATTATAAATGTGAAAGTTTGTGAGGATGTATGGATGGATGGATGTTTGTTCCTTTTTCATGGAAAAACTACTGAACGGATTTTGATAAAATTTGGTATCATAGTAGTTAGGTAGGTAGGCTCTGGATTAAAATATAGGCTACTTTTTATCCCAAAAAAATACAGTGTTCCTGTAGTTATATGGGCGGAGCCGCAGGCAACAGCTAGTTTATACATAAGGGCATCACAGACAGAGAAAATACTAATATTTTATCTTATAATAATATCTATGGACGCTGTACACCATGTCAATCTGGTCCTGTGGTAGGTTCTCGAAGAACTTGTATTACAAGTACCATACAACGGAAATATATTTTATACTTTTATATTATACAAATATTTAAGATTTTTATTATATAATACACATATTTAATGATCCAGGAACATGAAAAAACTTTTTGTTCCTTTGGTGGGATTCGAACCCGCGACCCCTGGCTTGAGCACCAACATGCTCAAAGTCTGAGCCACATAGGCCGCCAAAAGTCGTATGATGCCTTAATATTTTTGTGAAGTGTACTGTAATATGAAAATTTCATAATAATAATATAATATCTATGGACGCTTCACACCACGTCAATCTGGCCCCGTGCTAAGTATCCGAAGAACTTGTGTTACAGGTACCAGACAACGGAAATATATTTAACACTTTTATACTATACACATATTTAAGATTTTTATTATATTATACACATATTTAATACACATCCATGACCCAGGAACACAGAAAAACGTTTTGTTCCTTCGGCGGGATTCGAACCCGCGACCCCGGCTTGAGCACCAACACGCTCAACCAACTGAGCCACAGAGGTCGTCGAAATAATGAAATATTATATAGTATCTTAGCCGTCTATGATAGTTCATACAAAATGTATAAGCAAGCAATATTTTATCTTAACATAAAATATTAAAGTATCTTCATCATCTGCGATCTCCCCCTTACTGTTACATTTTTTTGTTTTTGTAAAAATTTGTAAATTGCTACACTAAGTAATTTTTAATTTATATTTGAATATACATTTCAATTTATTGACAAAATTTTAGAACATAATAATACCAATCAATGTAAAAAAGAAATACTTGTTTATTTTTTTATTTCTGTATAAAATTAGCTTTTACCTGCAGCTCTGCCCACGTAAATACAGTATCCCAGGGGACCGCTATACTATTGCGGCATAAAAAGTTATAAGATAATTGTTATTCTATAGTTTAAACTACTACCATACCTTTCATCAAATTCCATTCAGTAGTTTTTGCATGAAAGAGTAAAAAATATCCATCCATCCTCACAAACTTTCACATTTGAAATAGTAGTAGCATTAGGACAACTTAAAATATGAAAAACATTAATAGAAATCTTTCGAGTGTAAGAGTAAACATTTAGTTAAATAATTGTAAATATGCCTGTATAAAATGATTGATTTGCTTTGTTATCAACTGGAGAACATAAATCTTAAGATAAGGCAAAGTGTGTCTGCGATAAGAATGCAGTATGCCTTCCAGGGCACGACCCTTTCCACTCCTTTGCTATTTTGCTATCTCATACAATGAACCTTACTGTGTACCTAAACACTAAACTTATACTCAAACTGAGTGATAACCCTATTTGCAACTGATAAATATGTGAAAGACATGTTGTTATGTGGCCTATTATAATTTTACTATTCATTATTATTCAGTTGCTTAATAGCTGGTTTTATGTCAGCTAGACAGTAGACTGTGCTTACACATTCATGTAGGTTATGTACTTAGTTGCATTATTACTATTAAAATTATATAAAATGTCAAAATATAATATAATACGTCTTGTAATAAGTTGTATGGTAACAACGCGAACAAACCCGATGGCGATTCCTAGTGCTCAGTGGCTGATTTACCAGCAGGTTGAGTAGGCTGGAGCCTAGGGTGGCAAATATTAAGGGGCAGCAAATTTAGTTCTTAATTTTTTTTATTTCGATTTACAAATAAAAGAAAATTATTATACATAAGTACTTACACAAAATACGAATTTCGAAAATTGGAGAAAAAAATCAAATATTTAACAAAAATCGGTATATAGTCCTAATATATAGTGCTAAATAATAAATATTTCAACACCTCTACATAAACTAATAAATGTACATAGCTAATGATTTGCTGCAATTGCTGATAATTATTTGCTGTAAAAATAATAATCCAGGATCTAATATGGTACCATAGTTCTAAATCATACTAACCATACGGGATAAGTTAATGTAACGAGGATGATGGAACACAAATCATAAAGTTGAATATTTTTATTGATAGAAAATTGATATGATTGTGGACTTTAATATCAAAATTTAGAGGCGGCAAAAATTGAATAGCCTATGGGCGGCAAATCTGTAAATCCGCCACTGCTAGTGCTCCTATATAACTGTACAGCGCACTTACTACTAGTAACAGCAATAAAAACTATGATTTAATATGAAACATCGTGTATGGTGTCTCCGTAGGTGCGTAGACGGTGGAAGCTATAAATTTAATGTATAAACGACGATACTTATGGCGACTTCCGCCGAGCCTTATCTGCAATGCACCTTTGTTCTTAACATCACTAGTCAACTCAACCAAATTGGGTCGATGTTAATTGTATCCTATTACTTTTTGTGCACTGACTCACTTGACCGCTACTCAATGACAGCAAAAAGAGTTGCGCCAGGACGGAGGATCTTATCGTAAAGGGTCGTCCATTAATCACGTGATGCCTAAAGGGGGAGGGGCGGTCCGAAAATCACTTAAGTATCACCAAGGGGAGGAGGGGGTATAAGGAGACATCACGTGTATTAATTTTCGAATCTAGTCTATGCATACCGAAATTATTATCGGTTGTAGATTCGTAGTGTCGTTTAAATACCTATTTACAAGACAAATGACTCGTATATTTTTTAATTGCTTCAATTATTCGATTAAATTGTTTTTTAAGTTAAAGTTTTTCTTCAAACATGACCTGCTTACTATACAGTTTAAAAAAAATACACGTGATCTTAGGTGGTGGAGGGGGGGGGGGGGGAGTATAAAACCTCACCACGTATCACCAGGGGGAGGGGAGGGGTCTAAAAAGTTGTTAAAACATCACGTGATTAATGGACGGCCCCTAAGCTAGCTGCGACACTGCTAGTAAAGATGCACTTTATTTAAAAATACTATACCTCATTTTTAACTACGTAACGTGACGCTGAGGACTGTTATGGTATTTTTTAGCATTGTAGTGCATGTACTAGGTGTTTTATTTTTGTTTAAAAAAAGATTTTGTTTTGGACCGAGATGTACCCCAATTAAACATTTAAATAAGCGACTATCATCTAAAAGGACTATGATATATCGGTCCTTTTAATATTAATTACGTTATTTAGCAGTATTTACCAATTCTTTCATCAAGTACTGTCATACCTACGTTACTTTACTAACCAAACTAGTAATTAGTTAAATAGTCATAAAGTAATTATCCTACATGACAGTTAATTGGTTATGATTCTTATTCTGCATAATGAGAGATAAAAGGCAGGAAAGTTAACAAGTTAATTTTCTAAATATTTCGAAAAAATGCAATAATTCGCGTAAACTTTCTCTATTGCGAAATTGTGAATTTTATCAATAAGCAGGAAAATAATTGAGTATGTAAGTAAACTTGTAGAAGACCTTTATTACAGTTAAGTACATAATTACGTAAAATTGAATCGTATTTTTAACTGGAAATACCATTTATCAATGAAATAAATAATTAATTGAACGAAAACATTTTTTTTTTGGTAATCCCCTGATTTGTCAAGCTGCAAGCGAGCTGATGATGATGAATTATATCTAAGAACACTCTCGATCATGTTAGCTTTCAAACAAATACAAAAAGAAACTAGAACAAATTCGGTTCATCCGTTTGGGAGCTGCTATGCCACGGACACACAGACAGACACGTCAAACTTTACAATAACAACACCCCCCCCCCCTTTGTTTTCGTCGAGGGTTAAAAATGAATGTGTAATCAGATACAAATTAGTGTTGTACGATAAAATATCAATCTGACTGTACTTATCTATAGACCGCGTGAATGAGGCGAACTAGTCTTTTCCATTGAGTGCACCCATTCATGGAAACTCGACGCTCCGTTAATGAAAAACCGAGTTTGTCGCTATCGACGCGCGCTCACGTGATCACACATTTTCATTCAAAACCTGCATCTAAGATAAGATTATTTTGTTATTACGTATTAACTCTTAAAACAATAACTACCTACTTTTTCATTGAGTTTCTCTATATATTTTTTCTTACGTTATATAATACGAAATAAATTGTTGTAATCTTTGTTGAATGGAAATTTATTTTTGTATGTATAATTTGAGATTGTTCGAGCGTATTAAAATAAATTAAGTCGAGTATACTATAATAATACTTTATAAGCCATCCGTGAAATTGTAATTCCACGGCTTATAAAGTGTTAAACATTAATTAAGGACTAAAATGGTACAAAGATTTCGTTCATGAAAAAAATAATTCATTACGACGCATAAAATTAAATGTTATCGATGTTACGGTAGGCACAATTAATGATAACAGCTCGTATCGATATCGTTTTGGCCGGAACGTTTACGTCACTTTGTTACGCATCGGTTACACATGTAAAAATAAGTATGAAAAGGGGCGACGACCTCCGCCTAATGCTCACGTTACCGAAATGCTACAATAATGAATTCACATATATTCAGATTTCACTCTCTACGCAACTGGCTATGAATCACAATGCCATAATATCCAGTGGATATCTACCACAGTCTATACTCACCGAAGGGCATGATTTATTAATCTTATACTCATTCCTCCTTACTAATAATCGCTGTATAAGCTTTGAATAGTTATACAGTGTTTTGTCTCCTTCTATCGAATTAAAAATGTCACTTGTGTGACGGGAACAAAACACTGTATAACTATTCAAAGCTTATACAGCGTTTATTAGTAAGGGAGATTGAGAAGTACTACCTAAAGGCTAAAACTATACAAAGTACTCACTGAATGGCATGATACTATACAATGCAGGCCGATCACCTGATTGTCTGACAAGAAAGATGATCCATGCGTCGGATGTTCATGTAAAAAGTCGGTCCCGCGCACCTGCGCCTGATCTCTCGTCATTCGTGTCGGTTATCCGTCCCACTGGATTATGAGAGTAAAGGAAGAGAGAGTGCTCGTGTGTATTGCACACACACTTGGGCATATAAAATTACTCCTGCGTAACTGGCCTGGTTTCAATGGAACCGGCCACCGTCACCGAGATCGGTGTGGGGAATGGGGAGTTATTATTATTAGGTTTCTCAAAAACCTTAAGTGATTTTCATAGTTCATAGGTACTTCATAGTAGGTAATAATTACCTAATATAATTGTGTGAAATTGTTTTTTTTATTATTAATAGAATGTGTCGTTATAGTTACTATCTACGTGGTAGAGCCATGCTTCGGCACGAATGGGCCGGCTCGACCGGAGAAATACCACGGGCTCACAGAAAACCGGCGTGAAACAGCGTTTGCGCTGTGTTTCGCCGAGTGAGTGAGTTTACCGGAGGCCCAATCCCCTACCCTATTCCCTTCCCTACCCTCCCCTATTACCCTATTCCCTCTTAAAAGGCCGGCAACGCACTTGCAGCTCTTCTGATGCTGCGAGTGTCCATGGGCGACGGAAGTTGCTCTCCATCAGGTGACCCGTTTGCTCGTTTGCCCCCTTATTTCATAAAAAAAAAAAAATATCTTGAACGTACACATTTAACAATGTGTGTCTGCTTTGCATATATTTTGTTATTTCGGAGAAATCGTCTCTGAAATACCAAATGCAAACATATTATGTTGATGATAACATAATGAATACAATTTAGTATGATGCAACGTAAAAAGCACATACATATAATATGTACCTAACTACTTACGTGTAATAATAATTTTTAATGAGCTACTATTATTTAGGCCGTTTAGATAGTAACTATTGTTATAGGAAATTGTAATAATAATTATTTACCATAATTGCCATAATAATTAATAGGTACCTATGTTAAAACATTCACAAAACTAGCTTTTGCCCGCGGCTCCGCCCGTGTGTTATTATATAATATCCCACGGGTACAATGTTTTTTTTTTAGAATAAAAAGTAGCCTATGGCCATCCCCGTGGACTTACTAGTTATTTTATATATCTGTGCCAAATTTAGCCTATGGCCATCCCCGTGGACTTACTAGTTATTTTATATATCTGTGCCAAATTTCTTTAAAATGGACCCAGTAGTTTCGGAGCCTATTCAATACAAACAAACAAATGTTATCTCTTTATAATATTAGTATAGACATGCTAACCGTAAATAACGACGGCTTCATTTTGACTGCCCCCGCCAAGACGATCTAAGCGAAGCGCAAGGGCACTACCAGAACAGCTTTTCTTTAAGCGTTTCGTCGGTTATGACTTATGAACCCTCATGACTTGGGTTCGGACTTTGGATTACCTATACCAGATAAACGAAATTTTTAGGATTTGTTCCCAGTAGCAGACTAATTATAGAGGTCTTATAAGACTAGTATACTACAACTAGAGGTCTGCAAATTATTGTAGGGAACCGTGTTAAAATAGTAACAATAAAATAAAAAAGGAAATAAAAATATCGTCAAATGTAAATACTCTAAACGCTTTAACTCTACAAGCCTAACTTCACAAACTCTACACCTTAGTCAAGCTATGTGGCTTGCCCGTTTCTTTCCTTCAAGAATAGTATAACAGAAAAACAGTGCGTAAATTTTTCACCTTACGCCCAAGCGAATGTAGCGAAATGGTCAGGCCACATAACTTGACTAAGGTGTAGAGTTTGTGAAGTAAGGCTTGTAGAGTTAAGGCGTGTAGAGTCAGAAGTTTGGTTTTACATGAGATCTGATTGATAGCTTATTGACAGTTTCTGTTTTGGTGGGATATTTTTAACTAGCTGTAGGTACCTAACAGATGTTGTTCTGACTTAACTATGAACTGGAGTAAATAAAAAGTAGGTGTTACCTACAGTTTCTAAAGGTATAGTTGTTGGTACAGAATCTATAATTCTATACTAACAACTTTACCTACTAATACTATATGTTGGGGTTGGCCATTCTTATTACTTAGGAGTTAGGACCTACAGTTTCTAAAGGTAAAGTTGTTGGTACAGAATCTATAATTCTATACTAACAACTCCTACTAATACTATAATATGTTGGGGTGGGCCATCCTTATTACTTAGGAGTTTAGGAGTATGAAAAAAGGAATCCTACAAATCAACCTATTCTCATACCCACCAAAAACCCTTTCGGAGGAGTTCTGTAACACTGTGGCACGAGAAGTTTATATATAAATTCGATGTACCTACTTAAACATAAAATCAATCTTTAATTTTTTCTACATTTTTTATATTTTTCTATTATGCGTGTTGGTAGTTGGTACTTGGTTGCCGGTAGGTTTCATTATTTGTGTTAAACATTTGTGATTTGAAACAGCTCGTTGGCAGTTTTTCTTTCACTTCTTTGTTCATTGTTTGTGTGTGAAATAGGCGCTATAGAATATTGTTTAAGTACTTGTAGTAAATGTACTTACTATAAAGTGACCTAGCACACTCTAAAGTCGATTTATGGCCCGTTTCACAATAACCGAGATATAACTTCCATAAGCAAGCTATTCGACATCATCATTATCATCATCATTACATATCATAAAACAAAGTCCCTTTTTCTGTCTGTCCCCATGTATGCTTAAATCTACGGATTTTTTTTAATAGATAGAGTGATTCAATAGGAAGGTTTTTATGTATATAACATGCATAATATAATACAGAAACACAGATTATTTTAGAGTTTTCTAATGTCCTAAATAAACCCATTTTTTTGCGCTTACATTGCAAGCGCTGGCTCAACCCTACGAGATAGAACAAAATAATGTATTACAGTATTGTTCATCTTAAAAAGTCCGCGATGGCACAATAAATATTTTTATCCTTTATTTTAATTTAAATTTAATTGCTTATTTCAGAAAATTTAATTGCTAATTTCAGTATAAATTATATGTAAGTAACATGACATTTTTAGACTAAATTAAATATTAATTTTATGTAACTTTGAACTTAGGTATTAAAATGTAACATAATGGGCTTAGTATGTATTAATAATTGTAATATTTAGTTTTATATAATATTAAGCTAGACATTTGCATGCCCAATTGGGCAAATGTGATGAACTTTTGTTAACCTAATGTAACATCTTTAAAAACACACATATTGCAAATAAATAAATAAATAAATAAGAAGCGATTTTATTGTTATTGTACTAGGTCGCGTACTTCACTTTCTATAGAAAAACTCGCGCGCAAGTCATTTTGTCATACTGCATACCCAGTCCATATGGATGTCCACACCAATATGAAATGAATGAAATTTTTATTTCCAAAAAGTTACATACAGAGAAGTTTATGCTATGCCCCTGCACTAGGCAGAGCCTGTCCCGCAGGTGGCATAAGACACAATTCGCACAGATATGTCCAAGTTTACAAAAAAAGAGGTGAAAGACAACATTGCTTTACTTTTACATATATATGTTTGTATCTTGGGTGAAGTTTACAGTAAATGGCAAACTAACAGTTTTAAATGAGGCGTACGTAATGACTACCGCCCACTGGGCGCTGGGCGGGACTCATTGTTATTGTAATATGAAGCACAATAATTATTATTAGTCATTATACTAAAAAGAGAATAAAATAAATATTTAAACCATACAATAAACGCAATTTTTGTCGTTTTTTGCTTGAAACGCGACAACAGGCAGACGCTTGAAATATTAACTGAATAATATTGAGTTATTTATTCACGTTCAAAATAAAATAAACTTCAAATAAAATAAGTATTTTAGTGGGCGAAGGCTATACAAGTCTAATTTGCTAGAAATTAACGACAGATTACAGATATAATATGCAATCTCTTCAGACTACGGTAGTTTAGAGAACGGGTTTCAATTATTATTTGATTAAGTTTTAGATATTTAGCTATTATCAACTTCAGAGCTGCATGTCCTACCGCCTACGTGGGTGAGGGCCTAGATACCTGTCACCTGAACCTTCTACGTAGGCAGTCCTGACATGGAATGTTATTGTAGTTTCATTTTCCGTTCAGACGACTACATGTAAAATATTTAGTTTAATATTATATTCAGAAATAAATATTGAGGCATTACTACAACTACTTGATAATGTAATTATGTGTACTTAGTTTAGTAATGAATAATGATACTTACAAGTTACATCTGAAAATTACAATAATGTTTCGGTTTTTGCTAAACCACTAATCATTAGGAATACTACATCATATTCAGAAACATCACGGTAATTATGAACTTCAACGTACAAAAATTTCGGAGATATTTACAAATATTATGTTCCTGCGGCCCTATATTTCGTATGTAACTGTTAGTTGTTACCTAGGCGTGACGTCAGTTAATGCGACGTATGGAGCGTTTTGACGAGACTTGCAATATTTTGTAAACAAATCCCGTACCTTTGTTTTTATTGAATACATAAACTAACAACTTATTTATAACTACACTAGCTGACCCGGCAAACTTTGTTCTACCTTAAAGGCAATAAATGAGCAGATTTTAGATTTCATTAAGTGCAATTTTTCATTAGGATAATAGATATAATTAAAAAGAAATCAATTATTTTAATCAGTGAAGCATCTTGTAATAGACGACATTTTTCGTTTTATTATCAGGCGCAAGAATAAATAACGCAGATGGTCTTCCGATCCGTGAATATGCCACATATAATTGACCAGGTGAAAAATATGGATTTTGTAGATTCAGACCACAAACTTTCAAGGATTGGCCTTGTGACTTATCGGGATCTTCGGAATGAGAACTTCCTCACCTTCGAATTTTCCTTTGAGTATCGTCGCGTAAATCACATTATTTGTAAATTCCTAAATCCCTTATATACTAAATCCCCAAACATATTTTTCTGCGATAAATAGTAGCCTATGCTCTTCTTCGTAGTCTACTCTATGTCTGTGCCAATTTTCATGATGATCGTTTAAGTAGTTTTACGTAAAAGCGTAAATACAGTTGTCCACAGGAACCGTACATTTCCCGCGATAAAAAGTAGCCTATGTCCTTCCCAGTGGTCTACTTTATATCTGTGCCAAATTTCATGATGATCGGTTAAGTAGTTTTTACGTAAAAGCGTAAATACAGTATTCCACGGGAACCGTACATTTTCTGCAATAAAAAGTAGCCCATGTCCGTGCTCTACTTTATATCTGTGCAAAATTTCATGATGATCGGTTAAGTAGTTTTTACGTAAAAGCGTAAATACAATATTCCACGGGAACCGTATATTTTCTTGCAATAAAAAGTAGCCTATGTCCTTCCTCGTGGTCTACTTTGTATCTATAGCAACTTTCATGATGATCGGGTAAGTAGTTACGTAAAAGCGTAAATACAGTATTCCACGGGAACCGTACATTTTTATGCAATAAAGAGTAACCTATGTTCTTCCTCGTAGTCTACTTTATATCTGTGCCAAATTTCATGATGATCGGTTAAGTAGTTTTTACGTAAAAGCGTAAATACAGTATTCCACGAGAACCGTACATTTTCCCGCGATAAATAGGATCCTATGTCCTTTTCCTGGTTCTAAGCTACCTCCCTACCAATTTTCAGCCAAATCGGTTCAGCCGTTCTCGAGTTATAAATAGTGTAACTAACACGACTTTCTTTTATATATATAGATTAATAATTACTTATTTTTAGATCAGTTTTACTTAGTGTACACAATAGTTAATTATAGGTGTACACTGTAAACAGACAGCATTTAAAGAAAATCCTTCATAAAAAATTAACATAATAGTTTTTAGTAAAGCAGACTGTAAACGCTCTAAGAATAATAATTTGTAAAATTTTACGTGTTTGGCAAATTATTTGACAGTCTGCGGTCATGTTTGACGTGTTTGTCTTGCAAACTTCGTGTTTGGCTGTATGTTTCAAAGATTTGATTGACCTCGTGCAGCATGCTTGTCATGGTTAGTAGTAGTATAGTAGTTTGCTTGACAAACAGGTCCATGTTTGATGTGTTTGTCAAGCAAACTACGTGTTTGGCTGTCGGGCAGCTTAATCAGTGCGAAAATGTATTCAAGTATGCATAATATTACATCGATGATCGATTCTATTTTGACTCACATACAAATTGCGTGCGCAACCAAACTATCGGCGGACAGAAAGTCTATGACATAGACTTTCTGTCCGCCGATAAGATAAGACAGTCTTATGAATCCATCATTAAGATCATAAGCCAATATAAATATAGAGATTGTGCAGTTGATAATGATTTATGATTGAGTGAAAAGGTTTTTAATTGGCGTGCAGTCGATAACGAGTAACGACCAACAAAAGGTACGATGTGGGAATACAGATAATCTCGGTAAACGATTGCAACCGCCCAATGGTTTCGACATTGTTTGCTCACAGTACCAAGAAGTTTCGTTTGTGCTCCAGCTTGTGCAATCGTCATGTCATCACTATGAAAAGTCATTTCTTTTATGGGACATCCCTATACACAAGAACTGCTACTTTAAATAGCGATTTTCTAAATTGTATATTTATTATACATGTTGTTTTTTTCTAAACAAAGCGACAAACACCACAAAATTTTTACAAGAAATAGAAACTCAAAGTATTTAGATTGTTCTCATAGCTGCGTACTTTGTTTTTAAAAAGCTTGGCCAACGTACTCTCAGTTTCGACACAGTACGCACGAGTGTGGAAACGTTAATGACGCTACTATTGTGATCTGTGACTAAGTAGCGTGTACCATAGTCATTTCCTCAGACTGGCATTATTCGAACTCCCGTTTCACTCCCACGATCCAGTTCGGTATGGGGTATACGCCAGTTTGATCGCCGTTTTCGCATCGTAATTATGAGCTGAGTTTCTCCCACTCCAATTACGAATTTGTGTGTACACGCTCAACACAAGGTCTTTGTTTGACCCTAACAATCGCCATAATTGTCGGCGTAATTACTGCCATAATGACGTATGTCGTTACATTATTTAGTGAAAGGTCGATTTTGCTCTTACGTTGCTTACATACTTTCTATGTCTATCATTTTGTATTATCTTGTCAAATTGTCCGTTAAATTGTCTGCGCTTATTAGGGACTGATTTAGACGAGGAGCACGTAAGGCCGTTGCGTGTGCCATTGCCCGAGCCTTTTCTTTATTAGAAATAATTGTCCCCTAAGGCTTGATGAGTACCAAATATGATCTGTTTCTTGATATCGGTAACATGAGATTAGGATTTGTTGACTTGGCTCAGAGAAAGATAAAAATACAAAACCGTTTTTCCTACTCGAGAAACTTGTCAAGCCAAATGAAATATTTTACAGGATAGTCTTACAAGGAAATAGTGAAAATTCTACATCCAAGGTGGTCCAAATATATTTTCTTTGGTCTTTATTTAAAAACATCCCACAACACTGTGTGTTGACATTTATAAGATCAAATAAAAAATAATAATTTCAGAGTTCTATTGAGATTTGAGTCATAGACCGTGTAATGTAATATTATCCCTGCTGAAAAGTGCTGTATAATTTCCGTCGACATGATCTTAACATCCTGTGAGTCTCTCCGCTCATAGCAACCTACACAATATTGCAAGGTTAACTTATTTTAGATTTAGACATACTTTGGAGAACATTTTGAAAGATATTTAACGCCTTTAAAAAAACCTAATCGATAAAATTAAAGTGTTGAATGTCCCAGCAAACACTACGTGTATGTCGTATGCAATTTCTCAATAGATTTTCTTAATGCTGTGAAGTAATCGTATTGAATGTATTTTTTCGCAATTGTTGCCCTTTGTAAGAAATATAACACAAGGAGACTCTCATGTACACCTTTTAAACGAATTCCATTAAAAATACGTGGGAAACATTGTATGAGTAAACTAATAATAGTGGTTTGAAAGCTTAATGGTAGTGTATTTTTAAATATATCTTAAAAAATAATTGTATTCATTAATATTCATTATTACCTATGTAAGGTAAAAGAACTAATGCTCGACATTGAACTAAAAGACGACATTTTCAAGAAAAATGTTTTCTAATAAGAAAACTAATCATTAAAATAACATGGCTACTGATGTTAAAGACACTTAGTCTCATCTATGATACATGCTCAAAAGTTTGTGAACATTCAGAAGCAAATTTGAAAATGGCATCAGTTGACAATAAACAATGTAAGCAGGTTGGCGTGTTGGGCTTATTTCTTAGCGTATTTCATAAGGCAACTGACTTTTTACAGGTATAATTTTTTTCTTAAATTTATGATTATTGGCTTCTGTTAGTTTCGATATTAAAAATGTACAAAATTCTTGAGTAATTAGGACCATTTCCTGGTTATTTTAACTCGTTTTTGTATAAATTTTAAGTGGTGTTACTATTAGTACCAGAAATGAATCAAAACCTAAAAGATGACACGTGTGTCTTCTACTAGGGTTACATCGAACTGAATTTGTTAGCTTATTTTAATACAAATTTAGCCTTATGCTGTAGAAAATAAGTTCCTGTCTGAGTTTCGTGTCTTTTACTCTATTCTAACTAAAAGAAGACAGTGTCAACTATTAGGGTAAACTCGATGTCAACTATTAGGTTATACTCATTAATTTCATATGAAGTTAAAAGGAAGACAGAAAAAAGTACCCTCTGTTGTTTCTTCCACACAATAAAAACAATAGTATAAAAAGGAGAGAAAAAAGAATGAAATGGATGAAAAGAAAATAACCAAGAGCATGTCAGGACTTGTTTAGGGAGGGTTCCATAACTATCAACATGCAATAGGTTTTCTGCGAATTACTTCAAAAGTTATTGTCCGATTTCGCTCAATATAATTTTTCTAAAGAGTTTTTAGCATGATCTATCAGCATGGAAACTTACAAGTTTCTATCTCTTATAGTTTAGAAATACCGGGGGGGGGACCAAATTACAAACCACTTTGGAGGCCGATTACTCGAAAATGGTCAACTTTGTAAAAAAGTCATATATAAAACCTTACCTTTATTTTAATAGACCTATTCAACAATACCCCACATGATGGGGTAGAATGAAAAAATATTTTTCATCCCTACTTCACATGTATGAAGAGTCACCCCTAAAATGTAAAATTATTATAATTTTATGATGCCAAAACCGAGATCTATACACCATCTATAACTATACCAAATTTCATCCATTTATATTGATAATACAAGCTACAAACGTGGACAGACAGAATGGTATGCTGTGATAAAACCAAAACTGTAGAGTAGAAAGAGTCAAATAGTAGAAGTCTCAAATTACGCCAAAAAATATTGTTGCAGGTGATAGGCTGAAATAAACATTTAATTTTCCATTAAATTTAAATAGGTAACTTGATGTGATGTTTGTCTACTATTAGTGCCAATTGATGTCTATTTTTGGTGGATTTGATTTTCGACGCTGTCATCTTTTAGTGTCTACAACAAACCTTAGAAAATTGTAATTATTTGTTGAAAATACAACAGTCTCCAAATATTTTATATGAAAAAGTTAATTTCTAAATGTTGCTCAAACAGGAAAAGTAATTGCAACTGTACTTATTTGGTAAATACCAAAGATTTCAACTCAAGATAGGCTATCACGTACATTTAGCCGAAAAATTTTTTATACAAGAAAAAATTACGCCATCTATGTAAAATCAACGGAACTTCGATGTTCCTTTGATTTTACGATTTTACCATTCCGATGGAACAGTCGCTAGTCGTATGATAAAACTTTGTAAGGGCGTACAACGCATACATTTTTTTTAAATACATATCTTGACTAAAGAAATTTTAATAAAATTGTCCGGCGTAATATAAGTTTAGCTCGCATTAATACTGGAATTACTAAAATATTAACAACAATAAATTAATAAGGCTTACAAACAAATATAAATTTTATAGATACGTAATGTAATTTAAATATTTCATATTTCTTTTTACATTACTCTCATTATCATAAAGCATAGACGAGGCGTGTTGAGGCAAAAAGTGTCCACGCTTAAACTGCCCCACTTTTGGGGTTTTTTTGGGGCAGTCGAGGTTTTATATTTTGTCATCTTGACATTTCGACATTTGCTTTCCGCAGATTTTTCAGTCCACATTTAGTTGAAAATATCTTCTGAAATCAAGATGGCGTAACTTTTTCTTATATATTATTTGTCAAATGTATGCCAAAGATTAGGAACGCACTTTTAACTCCTCTGGTGATTAGTACCCATAGATGGCGATAATTACATACTAGAATATTATACAGATATTATAACGGTGTAATAGATCAGTGCAATGGCTAATGTTGTATGCATACTAGATATTTTAACCTAAGCAAGATATTTTAAAGGATTTTACAAGAAAACCATTTTTTTCTTCTATACGGCGTATGGATCTAGACCAGACAACAAATTTGTTTTTACACATGTGCCGTAGCTCCAGCGGCGCCACAGAAGGGGCGGACGTTTCACAGCCAGCGCTGCAGCAAAAATTACATACAAATCCTAGCGCAACAGCACTTAATATTCCTTTATTACCTAGATAAATAAAACAAGACTTATTAAAAATAAAACTAAATATATTAAGTACCATAAAAAATGGAATTATAATTTATAAAAACTTATACATATTCTAATTCAGTTGAAAATAATAATCTACACTAATATTATAAAGAGGAAAACTTTGTTTGCATGTTTGTTTGTTTGTTTGTTTGTAATGAATAGGCTCAAAAAGTACTGGACCGATTTCAAAAAATCTTTCACCTTTCGAAAGCTACATTATCCACGAGTAACATAGGCTAAATTTATTTTGGAAAAAATAGGGTTCCGAAAGATATTTGGGTTTTTCGGACACAAGGTGTAAAAATCAACCAGAAAAGTTACTTATTTTACGTATGCTGCCTAAACTATAAAAGATAGAACCATAAAATGTTCTAATTAACTGCAGATCTTATAAATATCAACAAAAAAGTCCGTGACACACTATACCTATATATGTCGAGTGAGGCACAACAACCATTTTTTTTATTTAGAAATCTTGAATTTTTTTGAACTATATTTAAACGCGTTTATTTTACTTATGCTATTAGTCCTTATCAAAATAAATTATTTTATCACTAAGTACAATTTATGTAGATAATATTTGGTCTTTGAATGATTAAAATTGGATGTTTGGTTTTGAAGTTATGGCGAAATTAAAATATTACGATTTCTGCTGCACGGCCCGTTGCGAAGTGGGTGTCACCAAGGCGCGTGCGGGAGGGGAGTTTAGATCTGTGAGTAAATTTTTTGTTTTGTGTTCGTTGTAACTATGATGAATAGTTACTTGAATCCCTTTTTATTTAGTGTTTGTCGTATTATTATTTACAACAAATGTCCACTAAGTAAGACAAAAGAAAAAAAATAATAAACTAAGTATGCCAAAGTACTCTATTTTGTGTAACATTTCATTTAGTAATATTTCAGAAATACTACTTTTTTTTCTCCAAAAGTGCATAATGTTAAATCGGCTGGCCCCTGAACATTGTAGGTGGTTGTTGTAGGAGTAGATATAGACAGTAGGTGCAGGTTGTAGGTGATCTACATCTAGTAGATGTAGCTTGTAGGTTTTTAGTGGGGTAACTACTGTTTACCTACCAACCTACCACCTACCAACTATAGGTATGTAGTAGGTCTAGATGTAGGTTGTAGGTGTAGGGTATGACTTATGGGTGTAGCAACCTACGCTTACAACCTTCAAGTAAAGTTATTTTTTATTCAATTTCATAATTCACAGAACAACGTCTGTCAGGCCAGATGGTAAATAATATTTTTAAATATATGTAAAAATCAAATAAATAGTAAACCTTAGTTTCATTTTATTTAAATTAATCAAAAATGTGAATACTGACGGGTAAGGTTAGGTTTGGTAATAGGTACTGAAATAAAAAAAAACTTCATCTCTTAATTCTGTACTAATAAATCAATAATAGAAATGACGTCCCTACAAAGTTACCTTTTCACTGTTGCGCATACAATAACCATAGTTTCTTTCATAGTTGGCCGCCATTTTTTGAATATTTATTTAAAATTCCATAAGTATTTTAATTGTAACAAACAATATTGTGATAATTACCCGTGATGAGATATCTTTTTTACAAGTTTGTCATAGTTTTTACAGCCTTTAATAACGCAACTACTCGGCATTTTATGAATTATATGTGGACTGGATAAAGCAAACGTAGAAATGGTAAGATCACGAGTGCCAAACCTCAACTGTCAAAATGGCCCCAAAATTTAAAAATTGGGGCCATTTTACTGGAGACACTTTTTGCCTCAACATGCCTCGTCTATAATATACGTCTATGGTAAATACATTTTATATTTGGCAATGAAGTTTGATTCGTCCTTAAAGTGTCTAGTATTAGTGCTTTTACCTTATTCTGTAATTTTAAGGTATCATCCTACTATCCTACTAATACATATTATAAATGCGAAAGTTTGTGAGGATGGATGGATGGATGAATGTTCGTTACTCTTTCACGCAAAAACTATTGAACGGATTTGGATGAAATTGGAATAATAGTAGTTTAGGCTCTGAAATCAAACATAGGCTACTTTTATCCCGGAAAAGTACAGTATTACCGCGGGATACCCGGGATATATGATAGGTGGACGCCTTATTAGGCATCGCACACAATTTATAAAAGCTAGCTGTCCCGACATATGTTGTTCTGTCTTAAATATTAACTGGAATGCATAAATAACTACACCTATAATGCAACATCGTACCGTAGTACGATGTTGCATTGCAGGTGTAGTTATTTATGCACTAGGACGTATCCTACACCTACACCTACTCCTACGATCTACATCTTTGACAATATCTCTCACCGTTTAAACCCTCCCTGAACTTACACTTATTATATCAAGAGTAAAATTAGTCAAATTGGTCCAGCCGATCTCGATTTTTGACTCCACCGGGAACGGGATAAAAAGTATCTAATGTCCATCTCCTGGTTCTAAGCTACCTCCCCACCAATTTTCAACCAAATTAGCTCAACCGTTCTTGAGTTATAGTGTAACTAACACGACTTTCTTTTATATACGTAATATACGTATATAACTATATAGCCATAGTTGGGTAAATGAAGATTATCCTTGTTTAGTGTCCACCATAAACGTATTAGGAACAAGGCAATGCACGTACATTGTACAATGTACATAATATAACACCTATTCATTTAGATTCGCTTAGGACTTGTACATACAATAAGTATTCAAGTCATAGCTCATACATACTATGCAATCCTGCTAGTCCTGGTTTCCTAACAAACCTAACCGTTTGTACTCAGTTTAGCAGGTATTGCTAGATTTTTTTACTCTTTCACGCCAAAACTACTGAACAAATTTAAATGAAATTTGGTACACAGATAGTCTAGAGTCTGAGAAAGGACATAGGCTACTTTTTATCGAGGGGAAATGTACGGTTCCGACGGGACACGCTCTCTCATCTCTGTCTACAGTGCAATAATGTTCTAACACTGAAACTTATCTTTACGTGGCTAAAATATCCAACCGAAAATGCGAAACTCTCCACACCTATTTCAAGTTCTGGGCAAAATACTACGGTGTGGCATGGCGGTAGCCTCGACTGCTTTGCCCTTATAAAGGTATATTCGACGAGGTCGCACTCCATCGCTCCATTGAGTAATGCGACACGTTTTTTTTTTCATTAAAAAAGCAACTTAACAATATAATTGACCCCATATTTTACTTCAATCTTATAGTACGTTTACATACAATACACGCTGCGTTTAATCGTGAAAGTCGCCGAACCATTCATTCCAATTTATAAGTCAAGGTCCGAAGCGTGCTCAAGGAAAACCTAAAACGATTAACGAATTCACCTGAAGTAGTGAAAAAATTATTAGGTAGTAGCTTTTGCCCGAGGCTCCGCCCGCGTAAATACGGTATCCCACGCGAACACTGTACTTTTTCGGGATAGAAAGTGGCCTATGTGTTTATCCAGCGCCCAAACTACTATCAGATTTCATCAAAATCCGGTCTGTAGTTTTCGTGTGAAAGACTACCAAACATCCCTCCATATATACATCCATCCATCCTCACAAACTTTCACATTTGTAATATTAGTAGGACAACAGAGTTGCTAACCCACTAACCACAGTAATTTTCATTTACAAGATACCAGATGTAAAAATCATTGTATATTGTATTCATTTTCCTGTATATTGTAATTTGTAATATTAGGTAGGTATTATGTTAACCATTTAGTATGTATGAATGAACTGTGACGCCTGTAATACTCGTAGTAGATCACGATATCGTGTTTTGTGATCACTGGTCAGTGATATTAGTACGGTCTGTTATGTAAATACTAAATACACACAATACGTCAACTGCTTGCCCAAATATACGGATGGTAAACTAGATAATAAAATAGGTCCCCACGCCGATTTCGGAGACGGTGGCAGTGGCGAGGGGTTCCTATAACTCCATTCCTATCGGCTTCCCTTACCGCTTACCTTTTGACGACCCTCATCAAAATCCCTACCTATTATACAGGCTACGGCTTCCCTATGAAGGAGAACCAGCCTTCGCCACTGGACGGTGGCCGGTGTCATTGAAACCAGGCCAGCTACGCAGGAGTTTTTTAATAGTGCCCAAGTGTGTGCGCAGTACACAAGAGCACTCGCTCTTTTGTAACCCAGTGAAACTTATGATCGACACGACTGCGCCTAGGTATAGGTAACATCAAATAGGTACACATTTTGCTTATCTTCGATAATTGTTAAAACTTACTAAGATTATATTCTTCGGGTCTTTATTTTGCAGAACTCTAAATCAAACCAAAATTTGTCGTTTATGAGCTGAAATTTGCTTGTTACAGGTGAAGCAAAGCAACTACCAGCGCGCAATGGAGCCGCCTGCCAACGTGACATATACTGCGTGCTGTCTCTCGACCAGGAGGAAATATTCCGCACTTCCACCATGGAACGGACACTTAAGTGAGTATTGTCAATTTCTAGATATTTGGCGCCCAACGTGGGGCCCAAAATCCAAATCCATCGCCTTAACTGTATCTTGCTCTATCAATATTAACGTATTTCATGAGTATTATCAACTTTGGCGCCCAACGTGGGAACCTAATCCTCCATTAGTAAAGAGCCTCTAACTTTACAATTATTTTATATTTTTATATCAACACTGAGAATTTAATATCATTATCATTTAATTACGAACACAATTTAGATTATAACACGACCATACAATTGTTGATAGTGTGGGGACTCTAACACGAGCAAGTGGGACTCAGAATGTTAAACCTACATAAAATACAAAAGAATATTCGGACCACGCCTGGTTGAGGATAAAAGGAAGTAACATCATTCAGCCTGGTGACAGACGGACGGACAGACAGCCAGACAGCGAAGTCTCAGTAATAGGGTTCCGTTTTTAGGCACCCTTTGGGTATGGAACCCTAAAAAATGATATTTTACACGCAACCGCCCCGATCTAAACAAAATATTTGCCTTACTCACATAACGGATTCTTTGTTGGGCTTCCGGCCAGTCTTCCGGTAGTGACTAGTGTAATCGCAAGTCGTAACTAGAACATATTTAGGGAGTATTACTGGGTCAAGGTGGTACTTGTTGTGCGTGCAATCGCGCTTTGTAATAATTACCGTACGGTTTTAATTCGCACTATAATCGCGAATATATACGCCTAAATACTACATCCTGCGCGTTTACTACGAGCTATTCGTCACATCCGTACCTGCCGGTAATATGTCAGTAATTTAAATACATTAAACGTTGTGTGCTATATATGTCACCGTAAAATTGTATAAACCGATAGATTGTAATATTACTAGAGATATTGCATTATGTCGACATATTGTCAAATAAACATTTCTTCTTACAATTTACACGTTATTTTGCGTTGTATTGTAATATTTACCGTGCCGATTGGTTGAACGGCAAGTGCCCCGCGCCATATTTGTTTTCTCTATCATAATAATAATTACAACGAAAAATAATGCGTACAATTGTATGGAGAAATTTTTATTTGACAATCTGTCAACATATTATAATATCTCTAGTAATATTACAATCTATCGGTTTTTACAATTTTACGGTGACATAATTATATAATGTTATTTACATATAATTATATGCTTTATGCTTGTGTATTATGTACATAAGGTGCTTGCAAATCAAGCACATACTATGCAATATGAGAATTTAGACAGGATGATATAAAACTAGGTGAAATAAATATTTTTATAATTTACTACCTTTCCCGACACACGTTGTTCTGTATTAACAATATGAATTGGAATAAATAAATATCCAAACAGGTAAACTGAACACACCTATATAAAATAAAATAATAAAATAAAAACATATTTATTAAACACATCAGGGACATATTACACAGCCAAAAGGATATCAGACAGACAACATGGATCTATAAACGCTTATTCACTACCTACAACATAAAATATAACATAAAATGTAAAAAAGAGGTTTAAGTTTTAATTAAGTTTTAGTTAATAAAATTAAGTTTTTAGCTGGTTTAATGGCTATGCAATGCCCACATTGAGTGTTTAAAGGGAAACCACTCAGGCTTCAGGCTTGGAACCGCGGCGCCTGATCATTGTCACATATAGAGATGGCCGTTATAACGTAAAGCGTTTAAAATAGCGTGCTTTTATAAATAAGTTGTAAAGTCGTTTAAAAATTTAAGCGTTTATCACTTATAATTATCGTTCATATCGTTTATAGTCATAAAGCCATAAGTGTGGTATGAGCAAAGAAAAATAGTTCTTATGACAGCGCAATAAGAGTGAAAATTCTTTAATGTAGCTCATCACTTATTTAAACGGGTTATTTTTTGTACTTATAACTATTAAGCTTTTTCGTGTTTATTCACTTTTTGTTAGTTGCGCTTTGCGGGTTGACGAAAACACGTTATATTACGTTACGCAATAATTCGTATTTTAATCGTAATAGTGGTGCATTGGTGGCTTACCGTGAAGTTTTAATGTAAATAATAAATATAATAATGGTCCATATGGACGTAATATAAACTTTTCGTGTAGTGTTTTAGTATTAAGTTTATTTAGTTTTTGTCGTAAGATGACGAATAAACGACGTGAATTGGAACAGTAATTTATGGAACTACTTTGAAAGAAATGAGGTGGAAAAAGTGGCGATGTTTGTTATCCTATAAATCAACTATTACTAATGATAAGCAACATTTAAGATTAATGCATATTATCAACATGTAAAAACATTTTTATGAGTTCATATTATTATATTAATAATTAATTATTCAGATTTCATACAGTCCTAAGCCTGCAAAGTACGAAGGAAAGTTAATTTAAATCAGTTTAAGCGATCGAAAAACGTAACATAAGCGCAAAAAATATTATAACTTATAAGTGGCAATAAGTAGATAATCAAATAAGCAACTAAGCAACTAAGCAGTTAAAAATAGCTGCTATTGAATATTTAATAACGGATAAGTTAACTTTTTATTTTAAGCCGTTTATCACATCTCTAGTCACATATATTATACTAGCTTTTCCCCGCGACTTCGTCCGCGTGGAATGTTACTTTGGGATATCGCTAAAATTTACCCGCGACTTCATTTACGTAGAATAAGCGCTTCCACCTCACGACTGCCCGCCCGCGCAGCGCGCCGTACTATAGCGCGCATGATTTTTTTATTACTGCGATATCTTCTAAAATACTCATTGAAATCAAATGATGTAAACGGCAAATTTCTTCTAGATTAAATGCTTGTAATGAATAACGTATTTACTTGGATAAGGATTAATATAATCTTTATGAAAACACCTTCACAAATAATGCTTACTTTTAGAACAAATTTGGTAAGTATAAAAAGGTTATAGTGAGCCAACCTTAAAAGATAGACATATACTGTCGCGGATTTTTTTTAGAACTTTCAAAGGGGAACAATTCTGCCATACATCATTTTAGCGAAACTTTAACCGTTTCCGCAGCGTACGTAGCGAAAGCTCACAAAAGGAAAAAAAGACCCCCGATTTTGTAACATTCTTGATTGGTGCTCCGCTCGTATTGAGTTTAGCATGATGCTATATAGCCTAAAGCCTTCCTCGATAAGTGGAGTATCCAACACAAAAAGAATTTTTCAATTCGTACCAGTAGTTCCTGAGATTAGCGCGTTCAAACAAACAAACAAACAAACAAACTCTTCAGCTTTATAATATTAGTATAGATGTTCAATTTGTCACATATATTCATATGAATATATGTGACAAATTGAACACAATCTCACCGTTTAACTTTTCTCCGAACTGCCCCAATCATTTTAAGACCAAAATTAGCCAAATCAGCCAAGCCGCTCTCGAGTTTTAGCGAGGCATTGGAATTGCAATACATTTTTAACCGATTTAAAATATAGAGGTTCTCAGTTTGACCTGTATGTTTGTATTTTGTATATATATTTGTCAGTAATTCTATTTGGACGGGGCTTTCACCATTGAATAGCACACTTATTTTATATAAGATTTCACTATGCACGGCGTAGGACTGATGATGACAACTGATAACTAGTTCAATAAACAGACGGCATCGGAAACTTATATTGCACGCAGGAATGTGCCCACTGACCATGTCCTGATTTAGCTGATTATAACATTAATAACAGCAAACTCTACAGCCTAGAAATTACGTTTATAATATTACTAGATGTTGCCCGAGACTTCGTGCGCGCAAAAGTAAATTTCGCAGTAAACCTACATTTTTCCGCGATACAAAGTAGCCCGTGGTCTACATTTGTGCCAAATTTCATTAAAATCGGTCCAGTAGTTTTGGAGCCTATTCGATGCAAACAAACAAACAAACTTTTCTTCTTTATTATATTAGTATAGATGTACTTAACTTTACAAATAAGACACAATGTGTTATTAATTTAAAACTAAAAAAAAAATATTAACTGTGCAAAATATCATACTCCTCCGTTCGCATCATTCTCGTAAAAATGTACTGAAAGTTTTTGCTTCGCGTATTTAATGTATAAAAATAAAATATGATTTTTAGGACAGGGTGTATCTTGTTACTTGATAGTGATATATTTGTTATAAATATTTAGCACTCGAACTAGGTTCATCTAATACCATTTTATTTCTATTGCTTCCTCTATTAATTGACGGCTTATATTGCAACTCCATAAAGTTCCCATCCTGTGCTAGCATTAGGGTTCTGTTGAAGAACATTCTTTTGTACATTTACTATAGGGCTAAAAAATGGCATCTATAACTACATTTTTTATAAAAAAACTATAACCCGACTACCGTAAATTAAAAATCGAGGGTTAAGAACTAGAGTAGCGTAAGGGCAAAAATAAAAAAAATATATCCATTCGCTTTTTTAATCCCCATTTTATTATGTGCCAAAAAACTGGAGCGATTTAGTATGTAGATTACTTAGTACAAAAATAACATCTACACTATCTACACTAATATTATAAAGAGGAAAACTTTGTTTGTATGTTTGTTTGTTTGTTTGTTTGTTTGTTTGTTTGTTTGTTTGTTTGTTTGTTTGTAATGAATAGGCTCAAAAAGTACTGGACCGATTTCAAAAATTCTTTCACCATTCGAAAGCTACATTACCCACGAGTAACATAGGCTATATTTTATTTTGGATAAAAATAGGGTTCCGTAAAATATTCGGGTTTTTCGGACACAAGGTGTAAAAAATCAACCAGAAAAGTTACTTATTTTGCGTACGCTGCCTAAACTATAAAAGATAGAACCATAAAATGTTCTAATTAATTGTAGATCTTATAAATATCTACAAAAAAGTCCGCGACACACTATACCTATCTATGTCGAGTGAGGCACAACAACCATTTTTTTATTTAGAAATCTTGAATTTTTTTTGGACTACATTTAAACGCGTTTATTTTACTCATGCTATTAATCCTTATCAAAATAAATTATTTCATAACTAAGTACAGTTTATGTAGGTAATATTTGGTCTTTGAATGATTGAAATTGGACGTGTGGTTTTGAAGTTATGGCGAAATTAAAATATGACGATTTCTGCTGCACGGCCCGTTACGAAGTGGGCGTCGCCAAGGCAGGGGTGCGCGTGCGGGGGGAGTTTAGATCTATGGTATTTCATACGATAAAAGTATACCCACCTACTTATTTCATTAAGTTTTAGTAGGTACCTATATTAATTTGTTTCTGTTTGTTTTGACTAGATTTCGCCCGTTTTGTTAGTGATTTAAAGACATTCTGTAGTATTAGTATCAGTATTGTACCCGTGCGAAGCTGGGGCGGGTCGCTAGTATCAAATAAAAATGATTTTTGTTTACTGCAAAAATGAAGTCTTTCTACTTACATGAATCTTGAACTTCATTTTGCTAAAAAGTTACGGGCACAATGATCGAAATTTGAATTACGGAGCGAATAGAGCGCCGAATATGCCTTTAGAGTTATCGCTCTAATAACGTATCTGCTCATACATTTTTATAGCAGATAATTTGATTATGTAGCTTAGTTAGTTTCGTCCAAATAAGCGTAAAGTGCCGTTACTGCATAAAAGGGACCTTGCTTCGTGCCCTTCCGTGATTTTTATGCCTGCCAAAATAACGTAAGGGTGTGTTACGTATTATGGTACTAAATAATTAAAGCAAGGGAATCAGTTTTTATGTCAATAATAGTGTAAAAGCTATATTTTTGCCTTGATGTTATAATATTGTGTGGCTTTATAAAAAACTATAACCCGACTACCGTAAATTAAATATTATAGTCTATGCTACCCGGGGCCCGGGCTATTCTTATTTATTAAGAATTAACTGACACCTCGTTTATTTAAATCGAAACAGTAGTTTAAGCGCTACGGGGAACAAACATACGTAGACTGCCAAAATCGTTACCCGTAGTCGGGTAAAAATAAAAATTTGGTAGAACGCGACACTCGTAAAGTTACCAAGATAGTGTTTAGTAATTAAGTTGCCAACAATTAGTGGCTCAGTTATGATTGACGATGGAGCTCACTGCTCGCTAAATAAGTAATTAGACTTCGGAGCTGCAGTTAATGTGTTAAAAGGGCGGGAAGTAATTTCGCATGGACGAAGCGCCTAAAGGCTAAATATATATGATTCAAAGGAAGTTATACGTTTTATTGTTTTGAGAAGATTAATATGAGTCGGGTAAATAAGATCCCACTAAAAACATTTTCATGTAAAGTAATGCTAAGACGATTCCATTTGACTCGCACTGTCAAAAAGCTATCTCATGTAAAATCAAGCTTCCGATTCTACCAAACTTCTTACTCTAACGACTTAACTCTACAAGCCTAATTACACAAACCCTACACCTTATTCAAAGTATGTGGCCTGGCCATTTCGCTACATTCGCTTGGGCTGGGTGGGCTGGGCTGGCTTGGGTGGAAAGTTTACGGACTCTTTTTCTGCTATACTCTTCTTGTAGGAATGAAACTTGACTAAAGTGTAGAGTTCGTGAAGTTAAGGTGTATAGAGTTAAAAGGAGTTCTGGGGGTCTAAAAAGGCCACTTTAGGTGTTCCATATTATGTTTCATATATTTTGACAGTTAAACCGTCAATTTTGACAGTTTTCAACAGAAACGCGTAAAATGGCGCACATAATATGAATTGCATATGATTCATCTAATGTTCATCTAATATTCACCTAAAGTGGCCTTTTTGGACCTGAGTTCAGTGCTTTTGGATCCAGGGTATACCTTGGTGAAAAATAAAATCCTATTTTTTGGTATCATTGTTGAAATCCCGCGGGTACCAGAACCGTTTTCGCGATAAAAAGTATTCTTTGTCCTTCCCCAGTGGTCTTTTCTATAAATGTATGTGCTAAATTATCCACAGCATAAACTACAACGTTAACAACAACAAGCTTGGATTACTTCAGTAAAAGTCAAAATTACCGTATGTGTATTTATATAGCGGACCATGGAGAGACGCTTGGCTACGTTGAATGTAAGAGGAGGAATGGATGGTAAGAATGAAAGCGGACGAAGCGAAAGAAGTATGTAAGGATCGTAGCAAGTGGAAAGAAGTGGTCTCTGCCTACCCCTGCGGGAAAGAGGCGGTCCTGCCTACCCCTACGGGAAAAAGGCGTGATTGTATGTATGTATGTGTATATATATTATATACCCTCGATTCTCCATGGATCCCATCATCAGTTCACCACTTTGGTGAAAACGGGACCAACCTCGAATTATACCCTTTACATCAAAAAAATAATTTTGAAAATCGGTCCACAGAAGGCGATGTTATCGTTGAACATACAAAAAAAAACACGTACAGCCGAACGTATAACCACCTTCTTTTTTGAAAGTCGGTTAAAAAAGCAAAGCTAACGTTTGCTCCGCTTTCGCGTGTCGTATGTCGTCGTCGTCGATCGGAACTGTAAAAAAGTAACAAGTGCATTTCAACGAGCGGGGAGGTTTGATGTGCAAGGGCGGTGCCGCGCGGCAGTGTTACCGCTTACCGCGTCCCGGATGCGTTTCCGGCGAGCGTGCGTCGGCGCGGAACGTCCCTTCCGCCACAACCCTCGCCCGCTTTGGGATGTGAATGAATCGCCCGCGCCGTCCTCCGCCTCCCCCCGCACTGCCCACACGCATTATTCATACATTTTCACACAGAATTGTAACGCCCCAACATCAGGTGATGTTCAATTACCATATGCTCGGCCCCTGGATTAATTATATCAGTATTAGGAGTGGTCAGTAGTATAGCACGAAGGATGATCTACGCCACCGAGCGTGTAATGGCATAAATACCAGATGGTATTTGTAAATGGCTATAAAATATCTTTAATAACTAACGACGTACTCGTATGTCATGTAAATTGCAGGAAACGTTAGAATATCTTCGACAGATCTAAAATACCGTTACTCGATTGACATTGCAACGAAATTCTTTCGCCTCATTTCACATGCAAGATATAAATATTTGCTTTCGTTAAAATACATTTTTAATATTCTCACGGTATATATTTACTGATAGCTTAACCTCGTAGATAAATTTCAAGAAACCAGTTTCACCGGCTTAATGTAAATTTAATGTGTTTCTCATTTACAATAAATCCTTACCATAGGCAGTTTCTGATCTACCATAAATTTTATTTCCCTTGCTAATAATATATTAATGTGTACGAAGATGATACGATGGCTAACTAATATGACATATTAAGCAGCTACAGTTGCTTTAGCTTAGGAGCCTCTGCTTATTATCCACACATTGATAAATAAGTAATTATAAAGTTGGATTACAAAGATAAAATGCAAGTCTCAATTACTTTGTGTCAAAAAGCTACCTACGTGCAATCTGAGCAAGGCAGGACTCGGCCATTGCGAAATGATTATATTATAATTGCAACATGCAAAGTTGCGATTTTAAAGTGTAGGATTTAAGTAGGCGCGTGCGGTAAAGGACATACTATAATTGCTATAATACTACACAGAAGGTAAAGGTTTGAACTTCAAGTGAGCACAAAAATGGCACCGGTTTTTTCTGATTGTTGGCTTGAGCAAAAAACTCTTAACGCACCCTTTATTTTTGCTATGCAAACATAAAGTGGCGGTTACATGAGTAGCAAAAAAATAATATTGATAGTTGACTTGAGCGACAAACGCTTAACGGACCTTTACTATACAAACAAAACTTTAAGCTTAAAGGATCTCTTGCTCCTACAACACAAACGCTGAAACTACTGTGGGATGTTGTCGCGGTTGTCAGTGAATATAATTTACGATGTATCGGAAGTGATAAGGACTCGTGACCCCAGAGGTGATGAGGATGCGGTGTATCGGAGGAAGTGTCGCGTCACTCGCCACACTCACTTAATGAGTTCTTTGTCTCGCGATACCTTATCTCATGTCCGATATCACCGTCCATTCTGTGACGGTTTTAGATCAATAGAGTTCAAAATGTAGTGTGAAGCAGTGCGCGCACCGGCAACAAAATTGTCTTCTTCCTCCACCATTTGCATTTCGATTATCGACTTTAGCGCACGCGAAATAGTCAACTTTTCCGTAAAACATGACTGTATAGGAAAACAATCGTGTCTTGCGGAAAAGTTTACTCTAATTTTATAGACAGATAAGAGACAATTTTATTGCCAATGTGTTTTTTTTTCTGGCGAAGGGAAATTAATTGTCCACAGCGTTCTATTTGCTTTCGTGGCTTGGATTAATGTATTCGAAGAATTGTCATCATCCAAATAAAACAAATGATCATTGCATATTCTTCTGTTTTCGAGAAAGTTATCTGTAAAGCGTTAAGAACTGACCCAAATAGTATTCACCCAATTGAAGGATTGTCTAATGACAGCGCAGGCCACAGACCTGTAATCAAGCTCAATCAGTGGAGTAATGGCGGGATATCCATCCTAGATAGGCCGAGATACGGCGGTAGCCGGTACCCGATAATCATTGATTTGTACAGGTGGCCGGGATATAATGCCAATTGCCAAGGAAACCGGATATGATTTTGATTTTTCATTGGTTCAGTGAAAACCAAACAGTAGGAGGATAGGTATAGTGGCAGTAGATAGGACCCAGAAGTAGATGTGGATGAAATAGGCAGGATAGGATTCTTTATTCTTCAAGACTTGCAGCAAATGTCTGTCTTCTTAAAACGTTGCGTACTCTTTCTGTTTAATTGGCGAAAACTACAAAGTACATAATATTATGAAGATTACATATTGTTATAAATGTCATTTGCTTTTATGGTTATAAATCATCGAGCTACAGCGATACAGTAACGAGCGCTGTATCTAATGGCACTCACTCTTTGAAGTAGCTCCCAGAAGCAATATCGACTGGGGAATGCCATAAAATCCGTTCGAGCCCCGCCGCGGTGCACACAAACGGAAGCTCTTAAGTGATAAATTGGTGCCGGAACCTCGTGGCGCGTAAAATGATCATCGCCCGAGTCAAATTGGGCTACGGCACTGACGACTTAAGTGCGTTGCTCCGGTACATCCTAGCCGCTGAGCGCTGACGTGAGCGCTGAGCGGTGAGACTGCCGTAAACGTGGGCGTGTACTCTACTAATTGATTAATGTCATGTGTGAATGAATGTATGACCATTCATGACACGCTATTTTAGGTTTTTCCACGCTAGCGCGGTAAGGTGAACCTTGAATTGGTTGTTTCAATTGTTTTTATCACGTTTCTGAAGTCCCGTACAAATAGTACTTTACGCTTTGATTTTGTTACTGTTAACGGCATACTTACAGTAATAGTGTTAGCGTAATTGTATTTCATTTAGTGGCTGAATTGATGATAATAAATGTGTGAATGCGCTAATCGTCACACCTACTGCATCTGCAACATAATCTCGTAGACTCACTCGCGAACACGCCCGCATTGAAATATACAATATCTCTGTTATTGACTTATTGTACACGTATTCATACTCACGCTATTCATTATAGTGATTGCTGGCGAAATAATTGCTTTTATTTAGGTCAATCAATTATTTTAAAATCAAATTGTATAATTATAGCAAAAACTTGAAACCTCAATGCTTAAGGATAACTGCTCGGTCTATTTGAAGTTCGAACATAGGTATAATGTAGTAAGAGGATATTTAAAATTTAATTGTAAAATTATTCAATTTTAAATTTAAAACATGTATGCCTTTGGTTATGTTCTGCTGCTATCGGTTCAATTCATACTCCATTATAACAATATTTGGCGCATGCGTAACAACTTCATTCATTTTACAGGAGGAAAGAAAATGAGACTTTCATTGACGCGAAGGAACAATGAATGTACAGTTAGTGTCGCGTTGCCCAATTCCGTGCCCTTGCTGTCCAACCTCTAATAATGGGACGCGCCGCCCCCTCTTAGCCGGTGACAGTTCCGCCTCCGGTTTATAAATACCCGCGCCGGATGTACCAACCGCCGCGCCGCCGCTACACCCATATCGTATTGTATAATTACAGTTTTTACACTAATTTGAGTCTACAGGGAAAGAAGATAAGGAATACAGGGGAAAGAGAATAAATGATTAAAAATCATAGTTTTGGAGAGGCCTTGCAAAGGACGTCTCGAGGTCGAGGCTGAGACTACTAAATCATAGTTTATTAGATCTCTATGTAGAGTATCCAAATATCGAGTGTGCTAAGAAAAACAAATAAAAGTACATATTATTATTTTATGCATTATGCAGTTATTATTAACTTTTGTCCGATATATTAAATCGTGAGATTAGGAGGAGGGGAAGGAGGTCGTGGCGATCTCACGATATCTCACCGGGGCCGGGAGGGTGGAGTATGTACATATGCACTTAAGTTTAATTTTGATGGATACATTGTGTCGTGAGATTAGGAGGACGAAGAGGGGGTCGAGGCGATATTTCACCAGGGTTAAAGTTCTCGAAAACGTCTTTAATACATGTTCTAAGATCCCCTGTTACTATCCCTTTCAAGGAAGTTCTAAATCTCGTAGGATAGTAAACTATATATCCTCTTTACACCGTACACAGCAATTACGCACTATTCTCGTTAATGCTATTGACTATAAATAATTCTCATAACACACCATAAGCAAAGGTCAAAGCTTTAAGTGAATTCCCTTAGCACGTAAAATGACGCATCCCACATAATTGATGATGTTCCTTCGCGTCATGTCGACTTCTTCTATGTATGTGATTAATTGACAAGATTTCACTATAAGAGAACAAAGACTCTTGTACCAACTACGCGTAGTATTTAACATTATATGAATACAGCCTATGTAGACGGGTCTGGATAAGTTTTGAGGGTGCAAAAATTCTAAAGTCTTTTATTTTTTGCATATAGTTTCCGGACCTTCTTCTTAGTCTAAAATTTGATTTTGTGCCATTTTGGATGGCTGCGTTTGTAGCAATTTAGGTTTTTGTGTTTTTCATGGATATTGGCCCAAAAGTAAATTATAGCTAAAAATTTTACTTTCACGATATTAAGGAAAGAGTAACCGATGCACATATGCAGTTTGAGTCGTATCCAACCAGGGGTTTCCTGGTATTCGGCTACTATATAAAACATGGTCCCACCAGGCCCACAACTATTCTAATGTCTGACAAATCTTAAAAAACTGTTCAGAGTGTTAATATCTGAGTCTGTAAGAAAGATGTGCCACATTCGGCAATTTCGTATAAAGATATTCCATTTTTTTTCCTCAAACTCGCTATAAAAACTACTAATGAAATGACTTTTAGTTAGTAGAGTTCATATCTATATGATGATTATGGTGTTACAAAACACTTTCTATAAGTTTAACCATGTTTATCCGCGGGTTTTTTATTAGAATGTAAAAAACCAACTTTTATCATGTATCAATGGCGAATACGGGGTGCGGGCCTCTCGCCACGCGGGGAGGGGCCCAAGTTTCATATTAATACGACAAAATGAATGACAATTTATGTGACAACTTGACAAGTAATAATGTTCTAAATGCGAAATTTATAATTTCAATTTTAAATTTATTTCATGTTTAATGATGCCAAGACGAGACCATAATATTATGACTCGCCAATAAAAAATGTCTTCAGATCTCGTCTAGAACCTTCTGACTCCACTATAAGTTCTCTAACTCTATAAAGATTGAATTTACAAACTCGTAAAGTAGAAAATAGGCTTATGATAAAAAATATTTTAGTCACTGTTCATAGCTTTTCTGTTAGAGAACACAATGTTCCGGCACAACGACGACGCTCGAATGTTGCTAGTGTGGGGTGTGCCTTATACAAAAGCTCATGAAATAATGAAACGCTCAAGCTATGCATTTTGACTCATTAGACGGATCGCGCTAGCTGTTTTTTAGTGGGAAGTGGAAACATTCTAATGTTGCTGATTTTTTTCTGTACCTATATGTAGTTGATAGAGTAGTCCCTAGGGAGTTGATAATTAAGTTTTGTGCCATGTCTGCCTATTGCCTTTTCAGCAATTCGATTATTTGTGGTTAATTTTTCCGTGGCTGCGTAACGTGAGACTTTAAAAAAATAAAAAGTCAAAGAGTGTTCCCAAAAAGGCAAGCAAAGTTTAAAATTGATGTAATTCAAAGGTCAGTTATACAAAAAACAAAATAACTTAAAGATAAAAAAATCATAGCTTCTAATACTACTTACTGTACCTACGCGGGCGGAGCTGCGGGCATCAGCTAGTTTTAACATAAAACTAACAAGCAATAATAAATAAATAGAAAATCAAAAATAAAAAACCTTTTATTTCCAGTTTCACAAATTAATTATTTTTATAATACTAATTAAAAATTATAATAAAATTACAAATTAAATTAAGACTAACGTTAGGTATTATAAATCAATTATTTTATAAGACTAACATCATTATAAATTAATGCTAAACATCGAAAAGCAGTACAAGGATCGGTCCACATTCGTACGTAGTGCCCTGATGTTTCACTAGGCTCGACTTGGCGGGGCCCTGCCGTGCCCCTAGATATAAAATTGTCAACGGGATGAATAACAATATATACAAATATTATTTTGTTGGTTTGTAAAATGTATTTAATTATATAAATTATTACAATCAATTAATAACACGAGTATTAGAAACATGTATTCAGCAACCTACGTATAAAATTCAAGCGTTGAAATAATTTATTTATTTTTTATTAAATAATACTATATATACAATAAATATGATGTAGCTGAAGAGACTATTCGGTTAAACGACTAATTTCAAGAACTAAAATTAGGTATTTGAAATTGTAATTTTTTTGGTGTTAGATAACCGAAGTTTCATGTGGAAGCCTATCGGATATCAAATTTTATTGTGCATTTATGTATTGTATAAAATCAGGCGACAATTACATTCAGCTTCGTCATTCGTGCTACGCAAACAAAGTTGCGGGCAAAAGCAAGTTTAAATTTTGTAATCGCTGTAAAATGCGAATTATATAAAAATTTTGAAATGTAGTCGAATGAATGACATTTTATCACACACATAATTACGTATAATATGTGTAATGTGTATGTTGTAGTGCGAATATTCCACAATACTTCGACCGCATATTATAATAATATTATTTTTGCATTTTATTATTTAAACCCTCCATGAAAAAGGCACAAACTTGGAATATAGATTCTTTATGACTTAATAATATTGAATACGTGAACTTTATTTAACGATTTTGTGTTTTTGGAGCGCTTTTAGCTTAGGGAAACTAAAAAACTTAATTTCTCGAATCGCAGTCGCTTAATGTGGCACAAAATTTGGAATTAGGCCTATTTTAGTGGTCTTAAACAGAAAATAGTCGTTTATCACACTTTAGAATTTTTGCCGGTACTGTTTTCAAAAAATGACCCTAAGTCATTTTTTACTGGACGAAAACGACGCAAATTAAGTCTCCATACTCTGGAAGCTGTCCCAGTTAAGATACCATTAATATTTTAAAATTTAAATCAATATTGCCACTTTTATAGCCATATAAAAAAATCAACCACAAATAATGGAATTGCTGAAAACGCAGTGGGCAGAAATGGCACAAAACTTAATGATAAGCTCCCCAGGGACTACTTTATCAACACACAAAAATTCAGCGACTTTAGAATTTTTTCCACTTACCACCTCGAATACGCCTAGCGCGACCCGTCTAATGATACAGCTGAATACGTAACGACCGCAGTTGTTACAATAATATCCCACCAAAAACATTCTGTAAAAAACTAGCCAAGTCTCGATGGAGCTGCTTGTTTATCTCTAAAAAGTAATGAAATCTAGACAAAATCGTGCCAAGTCTAAGGTTCCTTACTGCGGTTTCTTTATTATTATAGTTAATGTTGAGTGACTTGGCCGTTGAACATTCTTTATACTTTAGTGGGTACAAGTCAATTTTGTTTACATTTGTAACTACTTATGTTTGTTAAGCGAGATAATAGCCCATACTGGTATTGGTAATTGGACGCTAGTGTCTCATTTTAGGCTGTTGTTGATTGTACAACACACGTATTGGAGCAAATGGTGTCATGGAGCCCCTTTTGTACCCTTGTGTGCCCTTCAACGGCCAAGTCACACAACATTAACTATAATAATAAAGAAACCGCAGTAAGGAACCTTAGACTTGGCACGATTTTGTCTAGATTTCATTACTTTTTAGAGATAAACAAGCAGCTCCATCGAGACTTGGCTAGTTTTTTATAGAATGTTTTTGGTGGGATTTCACTTCTTTTTGTAGAAACGTGGGCATATTGATTTATTTCCCTAGATTTTAGTGTAATTTGTTTATTTAATTTGTGTAATGTTCGAGTAGAATAAAGTTCGAGTAGAATAAAGGGGCCTGAAAATGCGGCAAAATGATTCTAGTAAAGAATGGTACGGCAGTGTTTGCTTCGCGCTCGACTTGGCGGGGGCACTGCCGTGCCCCCAGATCGACGTTCTGGTCTTATCTAGAGGTTCTCAAATAGGGGCCTGAAAATGCGGCGAAATGGTTCAGTAAAGAATGGTACGGCAGTGTTTACTTCGCGCTCGACTTAGCGGGGGCACTGCCGTGTCCCCAGATCGACGTTCTGGTCTTATCTAGAGGTTCTCAAATAGGGGCCTGAAAATGCGGCGAAATGGTTCCAGTAAAGAATGGTACGGCAGTGTTTGCTTCGCGCTCGACTTGGCCCTGCCCCCAGATCGATTATCCTAGTTTTTATAGTTTTCCCTTTATGTGGCCATTAAACCCCAACTCTGTACCAAATTTCAGCTCTCTAAGTTTATGGGAAGTACTAGTTCTATTTTGATGATCATGAGTGAGTGAGTGAGTGAGTGTCGAAAATGCGAAACTTTGCTTTCGCTTAACTTCGGAACTAAATGACCTACAGACTTGAAATTTTGGATTTTAAGTACGTGATTATAGCTTATTGGATGACGAAAATTTCTACGTTCTGGTCTTATCCAGAGGTTCTCAAATAGGGGCCTGAAAATGCGGCGAAATGGTTCCAGTAAAGGATGGTACGGCAGTGTTTGCTTCGCGCTCGACTTGGAGGGGGCACTGCCGTGCCCCCAGATAGAAGATGCATAATTTTTTATTAGCTTTTCGAAAAGTACTTAATAAGCCAGGAAATATTGTCATTGCAATGGCATATCTACAATCAACCGTTGACAAATAAAATTGATTGTACTAACAAAAAATGACACAAATAACATAAGGATTGAACAGTATCTAATTTTCGTTTTGCGATCAAAGCAAAAAAAATCGTCTTTTTTAAACGACTTCCAAAAAGGAGGCGGTTATACGTTCGGCTGTATATATATATATTTTTTTTTTTTTTTTGTATGTTCGCGGATAACTCCGCCGTCTGTTGGCCGATTTTCAAAATTCTTTTTTTGATGTAAAAGGTATAATCCGAAGTTGGTCCCATTTTCATAAAATTGGTGACCTGATGATGGGATCCATGAGGAAACGAGGGAACTCCTCAAAATTTATATGGACACATATGGTGGTTTCGACTTTTTCTGAAGTAGTCCAAGCATATGCTACCAAAAAGTAAGATTTTGCTCCAAGGTATACCCTGGATCAAAAAGTACAGAACAGAACTCCTGACTCCTTATAGATACATGTTTGGGGATTTTGGCGTTGTTTAAAGAACTGCAAGCATATGCCACTTTGTCAATTAGAGTAATCATCATCATCACCACCACTATCACAGCATACATCATCACATTATGATGATATAGAAGGTACTTCTCATAGTATTTTACACTAACACGGAGATCTTTGAACATTACTCTGCCGCTTATGTAGGTACCTATTTGCAAAATTATTTTGTTGTTGTAAAGGGTTTAATTCGAAATTGGTCCTTTAGTCACTAAAGTGGAAACGTGATGATGCGATCCATGAGGAATCGAGGGAACTCCTCGAAATTTATATCGACACATATAGTGATTTTGACTTTTACTGAAGTAACACAAGCATATGCTACCAAAGAATAAGACGTTGTACCAAGGTATACCCTGAATCCAAAAGCACTGAACAGAACTCCTCAGTCTTTAAAGATATGCGTTAGGAAATTTCGGAATTGTTTAAGGCCACGAAGACCAAGCGAAATAGGCATTTAACGCTTCCAAGAGTTGCCCGCAATTGCCGCAAAGCGAGCCGCGCGCCTACGTCGCCGGCGTGAACTTACATGAACCCAAAGTGTTACAGTGTAGACGTGTCGGCAGTAGGTCATCTTATTTAATTATTTGTATTGAAAAAGATAATAAAATCCATAGATAACTGTTTTAATGCAACACATAGCACACATAATTTGAATAGATATTATAGGTAGGTACCTACCTAAGTAAAAAATGATTAAATTATATTCAATTATTTTGACAGTTTCTATGCAGTGTGTTCTGTTACAAGTATAAAAACACGCTGTGTTCGATGTGTGCATGGAGACGAGTACCTATCGTTAGCTCGTGTGGTCACTAAAGTACGTGTCGTTTCGTGAGATAATAATACTGTATCAGGTAGGCGCTGACGATTTGATGGTAACTACTTAGGCAGGCACTTGCAAAAAATGTATTCCTACTGCCGAGTCCGCACGTTTGCCACTTGCCGCAAAATCCAAACCTCCACAAACGTTTGACTTTTTGAAAATCCAGATTTCCGAATTTTTTCTCCCAAAAATCCGGATTATCCGGATAATTCAGATTTTTTCATTTTTTTTAAATTTGTTGCATATTTTATAAAACTTTAATGTTTATTTTACTACTATGTTGTAACAAAACTTACACTCATTAGTAAAAAAAAGAGTTACTTTTTTATAATTTAATTTAAATAAATTCTGATTTTAAGTTGTAAGTATTAGAATTACAATCTGAATAAATAAAAACATAATGAGATTATATCAAAATTATATACTTAATTATATTATTTTTTTTTATTTTTAGAAATATTTTTGATTACGTTTCAAATCCTACAATGTTCAGTTTTATAGTTAGTATTTTATTTTAAATAAGGTATGTATATATTGTTATTTACTAAATGTTCCAGCAGAAAGAATTATAAAAAATTGGAATAGCCTGTGATCTTTTTAACGCTTTTTTTACATATTCACCACTACCGTTTTCGTAAAGTTCCATTTCTATGTGAAAGTACTAACGTAGGAAAATTAATACAGTTTAATAAAACGTAGGAAACTGAAAATCCTTTAAATCGAGATCCGGGGAATGAAGACAAATCATTTGAAGCATGGGGCTGAACAAATAATTTTGTATGGACGAAATTGGACCACTTTTGAGTTATTGAAAGTAAAAATCACCCACCTGTTTGGGTAATAATTAAACACGTAAATGGTGCTTTTAATTCCCTCGGTAACTAACAGAAGTACAATAAGCAATTCTAAGCACAATTTAAAACCTATAACTGTTGTAAGATCTTTATTTTAACATTTTACTTACAAATAAACAGTAACATCTTACTCTTCATTGCACTTTGAAGTTTCCGCTATAAGATGAAAACTACATTACTTAAAAAAATAACAGTGGTTTACACAAATCGTTGGTGCTATTTTTGACACCTATATCTTATCTTTAAAATATTATCTAAAAATAATTATTTCTACGCAAAAACAGGAGCGTTGATTTTCATTTAGTTTTGCTACTGACTCGTTCGGAAAAACTCTCTCTAATCTTAAACCAACCAGTCAGGTATTATCGACTCCAAAACTTCTTCCTGATATCATAGAGATAATATTTAGGTATTTGGACTTAGATATTCATTATTTAGAAGATAATTAAATATAGTTAAACCACTACATTTCTTTTTAAGCTGTCATATTAATTTGGCATTCTATGATTGTAGAAATTAAAATTGCAATAATATGTTTCGACTTTCGTTAGTAAGAATTCAATAAATATAAAAATACAAAGCTTTAATTGGGTTTGGATTTGCTTATTATACTTCTTACTACTTGTGCAATTGAAACTGAAACCATATTCAGTGTTTTTATAAATTGGATCACCTATTAATGAACTGTACTACTACTGAAAAAATATAAAATTGTAAGTATCTTAGAAACAGTCCATACATCTATACTAATATTATAAAGAGGAAAACTTTGTATGTTTGTTTGTTTGTTTGTTTGTAATGAATAGGCTCAAAAAGTACTGGACCGATTTCAAAAATTCTTTCACCATTCGAAAGCTACATTATCCACGAGTAACATAGGCTAAATTTTATTTTGGAAAAAAATAGAGTTCCGTAAGATATTTGGGTTTTTCGGACACAAGGTGTAAAAAATCAACCAGAAAAGTTACTTATTTTGCGTACGCTGCCTAAACTATAAAAGATAGAACCATAAAATGTTCTAATTAATTGTAGATCTTATAAGTATCTACAAAAAAGTCCGCGACACACTATACCTATCTATGTCGAGTGAGGCACAACAACCATTTTTTTATTTAGAAATCTTGAATTTTTTTTGGACTACATTTAAACGCGTTTATTTTACTCATGCTATTAATCCTTATCAAAATAAATTATTTCATCACTAAGTATAGTTTATGTAGATAATATTTGGTCTTTTAATGATTAAAATTGGATGTTTGGTTTTGAAGTTATGGCGAAATTAAAATATTACGATTTCTGCTGCACGGCCCGTTGCGAAGTGGGCGTCGCGTCGTCGCCAAGGCGTGCGAGTTTAGATCTATGAGTAAATTTTTTGTTTTGTGTTCGTTGTAACTATGATGGATAGATACTTGAGTAACTATTTATTTAGTGATTGTTGTATTGTTAGTTCTGAAAAGTGTAGGTATTTCATACGATAAAAGTATACCCACTTACTTATTTCATTAAGTATTAGCATAGTAGGTACCTATATTAATTTGTTTCTGTTTGTTTTGACTAAATTTCACCCGTTTTGTTAGAGGTTTAAAGACATTCTGTTATCTGTAGTATTAGTATCAGTATTGTACCCGTGCGAAGCCGGGGCGGGTCGCTAGTATACATATATAGCGGCCATAATATTTTAACAGATCTTCATCCCTCGCATTTCCATTTAATGGATTGACTATGTTCTACCAAATAACTTGAATAAATGGAAAAATGTGTCAACAATTTCAACAGGACAACAAATAATATCAAATTATCCAAAGGCATGTATTTAAACTCACGACAAAACATATTTATTTCTTATGTTTACGCGAATATTGTTCATTGTTTTAAACACTTACGGATTTTGTCGCGTTACGTAAACGTAACCGTAAAACGTAAACCGTGACAAAATCCGTAAGTGTTTAAAACAATCACGACAAAACAATTAAATTTTGGATGTGAAAATACCGAATATTGAATACTAAATGTTGGCTAAAGAATATAAGGAATAAAAAATTACAAATCTGGTGACTAAATAATACCACTGAATATTCCAAACTGGCAGACTGATATTATATTAGCGAACAAATAACCATCTTGGCGACAATTTGTGAGTACACATTTAATTTAAGAATAGGTACATATATTTTCCGTAATGTAGGTAACTCAACATACAAGCAGCAAAACCAGCGCACATAAAAAAAAAACAAAGGAGCGTACAAAATTCCCAATTTTTAATTTTCCTCGACTTGGTGTAGATATTGGGTAGATTCATTTTGAAATTTAAAAATAACGGTTATTCATTTTTCGCAAAATTAACATAGGTGTCGTTACCAAGTTTTTGGGGGTGCTGGATACGAAAATGACATTCATTTTGAAATTCCAATATGGCGGACATACTTAATTTTATAAAAATAATATGGTTGTCCCTTTGTTGGTTTCTGGGGGTGCTGATTACAAAAAAGTCATCCATTTTAAATTTCCTTAGTAACCCCGCAACCTCAAATTTTCTTCATGATGGGAGAAAAAGAAATTCGAAAATCCTGAATATTCCAACATTTCTATAGCTTTATGCATCCCGGCCCCGGTTTTTCAATGTAGAGCATTTATATTTTTTTAATAAAATAGATTCTATCTCGGAAACGGTGCATCCTAATGAAAAATAATGAAAATTTCCTCCCCCTTAGAAACTCCGCAACATCATATTTTCTTCATGATGGAAGAAAAAAAATCTGAAAATCCTAAATTTTCCAAATTTTCTATAGCGTTTTACACCGTTCGTGTCTCAAAGTAGAGCATTATCGTATTTTTTCTTTCTATAATGGCTTCTATCTCAGAAACGGTGCATCCTACTTGAAAAATAATGAAAATTACCTCTCCCTTAATAACTCCGTAACCATATATTTTCTTCAAGATGAGAGAAAAAGAAATTCGAAAATCCTGAATTTTCCAACATTTCTATAGCTTTATATATCCCTCGTATCTCAATGTAGAGCATTTAATTTTTTTTTATAAAATTGATTCTATCTCGGAAACGGTGCATCCTATTGAAAAAATAATGAAAATTTCCTCCCCTTAAGAACCCCGCAACACCATAGTTTCTTCACGATGGAAGAAAAAGAAATTTGAAAATCCTGAATTTTCCAAAATTTCTATAGCTTTATACACTGTTCGTGTCAAAGTAGAACATTGCCATATTTTTTTTCTAAAATCGCTTCTATTTTAGAAACGGAAAAATAATACTATTACTGGAAAAATAATAAAAATTTCCTCCCCCTTAACTCGGAAATCGCATATTTTTTTCATGAATGCCAAAAAAAGAAATTTGAAAATCCTGAATTTCGAAAAGTTTCTATACCTTACATAGCTGGTACCTCTACAAACTACATGTTAATTTTACGAAGATTGGATAGTCTCCATTTTGGAAAATGAAATTGGAAGACAATTTTATAATCAGCATATGAAACATGGAAAAAGACATCCATTTTTAATAAAAAAAAAAAATATACGCCATTTTGGAATTTTAAAACGGATTTTATTTTCATATCATTCTGCACCCCCAAAAACCTTGAAAACGATACCCATACCAAAGAAAAAAAAACCTCCAATAGTATCCAAAACTGGGATTTTCCGTAGCTTGCAAATTGAATTTTTAGCAGCTATTAATTTATCAATCAAATCTTTATAAGCTACTTACATGGTATAATGGTCACCAACTTATCGGTGCTAATTGGATTAAATTTCGCTACTTTTTATCTGCCGATTTTTGTATTTTTTGTCACTTGAGTGATTTCACCAGTTTGGTAATTTAGTCGCCAACATATTAATTCGCTGCCAAATTCAGCAATACAGTATGCTCACGTGCAGTCACCAACTTATTTTTTGTTCACTCGATTAATTATATCCCTTATTCAAATATTGTACGTCTAGAGTACATACTAATTACAATTAAAATATGTAATTTTCATAGTAGTAACCAAGATTGATTGAAGTAATTTAGTCGCCAGCATATTAATTCGCTGCCAAATTCAGCAATACAGTATGCTCACGTGCAGTCACCAACTTATTTTTTGTTCACTCGATTAATTATATCCCTTATTCAAATATTGTACGTCTAGAGTACATACTAATTACAATTAAAATATGTAATTTTCATAGTAGTAACCAAGATTGAAAAAATCGAACAATCCGGATTTTTCGAATTTTTCGAATTTCGAAGTATCCGGATTGCAACCCCTACTTGCGAGTGACTTGGTGTGTTCTGCAAAGGCAAGCATGACAGATGTTGAGCTCGTATCCTTATATTTTATTGTAAATAGAACAGCCTCCGTGGTCTAGTGGTTAGAGCTTGGCTCTCGACTCGGATGTCGCGTGGGGAGTTATTTATTATTATTATTGTAAAAACAGAAATCGAAATAAAAAGAAACGAAAAGTACGGCAAAGAAGATGGTAGATGTTACAAATTCATAAAAACCGTTTACTGGCTTATTCAATAATGTACTAAGGCTACTCCACGCATCAGCTACTTTTTTCTCATAATACACAACACAATAATATATGTATGGACGCTTCACACCAAGTCAATCTGGTCCCGTGGTAAGTTCTCGAAGAACTTGTGTTACGGGTACCAGACAACAGAAATATATTTAATAATTTTTATATTATACACATATTTAAGATTTTTAGTATATTTAATACACATTCATGACCCAGGAACACAGAAAAAATGTTTGTTCCTTCAGCATTCAAACCCGCGACCCCCGGCTTGAGCACCAACACACTCAACCACTGAGCCACAGAGGTCGTCTCATCTGGCAAAAGCAACGACGTGGCGACGATAATGTTATTGTGTATGGTTATAATATGTATAACTAGCCGATGCCCGCAACTTCGTTTGCGCCTAACTGACGGAAGCGGAACCCTATTTTTTAAACGGAACCCTAAAATAAAAGTAGCCTATGTTAGACCTTATGACATCAGCTATCTGCCAGTGAAAGTCCCGCGAAAATCGGTCCAGCCGTTTCAGAGATTAGCCGGAACAAACAGACAGACAGACCGACAGACAGACAGACAGACATACGGACAGACATTTTAAAAAATTGGTATTTTATTGTAAGTACCGAATATACTTTCACATGCATTATGTGAAAAGCTGTTAATTTGAGGTTACAAACAGACACTTCATTTTTATTTATCTGTACCTATAGATTTAGTTAAAAAATAAAAAGAAGCATAAAAAAATACAAAACAAACTTTCCTATAGATTTTTATTGTATTATATTATGTCCAAGACCCGGGAACACAGGAAACTTTTTGTTCCTTCGGCGGGATGCAAACCCGCGACCCCCGGCTTGGGCACTAACATGCTCAATCACTGAGCCACAGAGGTCGTCTCATCTGGCAAAAGCAACGACGCGGCGACAATAAAATGTAACATGTTATTGTGTATGGTTATATGTATAACTAGCTGATGCCCGCAACTTCGTTTGCATAACTTCGTTACCCGCAAGTAACGAAAACGGATCCCTATTTTTTATACGGAACCCTAAAATAAAAGTAGCCTATGTTAGACCTTATAACATCAGCTATCTGCCAGTGAAAGTCCCGTGAAAATCGGTCCAGCCGTTTCAGAGATTAGCCGGAACAAACAGACAGACAGACAGACAGACGGACAGACAAAAATTTTAAAAATTGATATTTTATTGTTAGTATCGAATATACTTTCATATGCATCAAGTGATAAGCTGTTAATTTGACATTACAAACAGACACTTCAATTATATTTATCTGTATAGATGTATAGATATATAGATTTAGTTCAAAAATAAAAAGAAACATAAAAAAATACAAAGAAACTGACTTTCCTTTAGATTTTTATTGTATTATACATATCCATGACCCGGGAACACAGGAAACTTTTTTTCCTTCGGCGGGATTCAAACCCGCGACCCCCGGCTTGAGCACCAACACGCTCAATCACTGAGCCACAGAGGTCGTCTCATCTGGCAAAAGCAATGACGCGGCGACGATAAAATATAACATGTTATTGTGTATGATATGTTCAAAAATAAAAAGAAACAAAACAAACTGTCTTTCGTACACTGCGTTAGAAACGAAAGAATTGTTCGATAAATACGCGGGTAAGGCGTGCGCTAGCAAAACTGACATAGGTCTGTCCTCGTCAACGCCTAGCGGGCGACTGTGGGGCGACTCTAGCGGCTTACGCACGCTGCATTTCAATATTAATTTATTGTTAAAATAATTAAACCAACATGCAAAATGTAACCAGAAATTATTCTTTTTTTAGTTATTAGCTTTTCGTAGATATGATTTTTGAAAGTAAAACTATCATGAACTTCATGAACAAAAAGAAAAATATTCAAATTTAGCCTCCTCTTCGGAATTATTTTTGATCGAGTGAAGTTTTCAATATTATGTTTCGAACCACAAATTGTTAAAGAACATTAAGTAAACAACAATGTGTTTTTTTTTTGGTTTTTTAAAGTTACTATTTGTTTGTTTATTATCGATTCAAAGTCATGTAAAATTGGGTCCACGTGGCCTTAAAGAACTGCAAGCATATGCCACTTTGTAACTTACAGTAATCATCATCATCATCTTAATAACAATACCTAATGGAAGCTTGGCACGTATTCAGTTATACATTCGATCGTTTATTTTAGACGTTTTTAAGACGTATTAATAATAACTTAACAAGATATATCACTAAAAAGGGTGAAATTATTATTTTTAAACAAAAAATTAAACCGACTTCCAAAGTAAAAATACACAAAAAAGTATGAAATAAAACTTATTTTATAAATAATTCCCCTTTTAAATTTGTCTATTTCTCTACTTAATCTTCTTAATTTTGAAGTCGTTACCAGTAAATATGAACGTGAGTTCTATAAAATATTGTAGGATATCATTTGGGCTGGTAGCGACTTCAAAATTAAGAAGATTAAGTAGAGAAATAGACAAATTTAAAAGGGGAATTATTTATAAAATAAGTTTTATTTCATACTTTTTTGTGTATTTTTACTTTGGAAGTCGGTTTAATTTTTTGTTTAAAAATAATAATTTTAATCCTGTAACTTTTTAATTTAGCACTAATTACTGTACTTTTGCATTTTTCGGTCCATATTTATGTTACCTTTCGGAAAATATAAGAATTTTGCTGATTTAAAACAAATGCATCTTCTCTATTGTCCCATGGTTTCCAAGAATAATAAAAATGTAAGTCATGGCCATCTATACTCGTATAATATTTTCTGAGATTGATATATATCATAGAATCTTTCCTGATTGGAAAGAAATCTGTAGAGTTACACAAGAGTCCACGCAAACGTTAAAGGGAAATGATCGGAAAGTGACGTGTTTCAGTTCCACACTGTTTTCTACACTAATATTATAAAGAGGAAAACTTTGTTTTTATGTTTGTTTGTTTGTTTGTTTGTTTGTTTGTAATGAATAGGCTCAAAAAGTACTGGACCGATTTCAAAAATTCTTTCACCATTCGAAAGCTACATTATCCACGAGTAACATAGGCTATATTTTATTTTGGAAAAAAATAGGGTTCCGTAAAATATTTGGGTTTTTCGGACACAAGGAGTAAAAAATCAACCAGAAAAGTTACTTATTTTGCGTACGCTGCCTAAACTATAAAAGATAGAACCATAAAATGTTCTAATTAATTGTAGATCTTATAAATATCTACAAAAAAGTCCGCGACACACTATACCTATCTATGTCCAGTGAGGCACAACAACCATTTTTTTATTTAGAAATCTTGAATTTTTTTTGGACTACATTTAAACGCGTTTATTTTACTAATGCTATTAATCCTTATCAAAATAAATTATTTCATCACTAAGTACAGTTTATGTAGATAATATTTGGTCTTTGAATGATTGAAATTGGACGTGTGGTTTTGAAGTTATGGCGAAATTAAAATATTACGATTTCTGCTGCACGGCCCTTTGCGAAGTGGGCGTCACCAATGCGGGGGTGCGCGTGCGGGGGGAGTTTAGATCTATGGTATTTCATACGATAAAAGTATACCCACCTACTTATTTCATTGAGTTTTAGTAGGTACCTATATTAAGTAATTTGTTTCTGTTTGTTTTGACTAGATTTCGCCCGTTTTGTTACGAGGTTCAAAGACATTCTTTAGTATTAGTATCAGTATTGTACCCGTGCGAAGCTGGGGCGGGTCGCTAGTATCAAATAATGTAACGCCGACAGGAAAACTGTTAAAATATAGTGTTCATTTTAAATTATAATGAAGTTTTTAAGTTCTCACAATTGAGATGAATCAGAACGAAACTGTGGCTAGACTGATAAGTGATAGCGAGAACGTTAAACTATAGGACTACAGTGACGTAATTTACAATTGGGTTGTGTAAACTAATACAAATTGCGATAAGAGGGAATGCTTTTGTATGTAAATCGGTTATTTTAACTGTACTTCGAAAAGGGCGTAGTGAATCGTGATTAAAAGTAGTTTTTAGTTTTTAAGTTTAAACCTTATGTTTTAACAGCGTATAATATGTAATTTATTTTATTTTTTCTTGCAGTCCATTTTTCGGAGAAGAGTTCCAGTTTGAAGTCCCCAGAAGATTCCGATACCTATCCATATACGTGTTCGATCGTGACAAACACCTCAAGCAGGACAGAGTACTGGGAAAGGTTGCCATCAAGCGCGAGGACCTGCAGCGGTATAACAACAAAGATCACTGGTTCTCACTGCGACCGGTCGACGCCGACTCCGAGGTGCAGGGCAAGGCCTACATCGAACTGTCACTCGAGGACTCGAGGAAGCGGCTGCGAATGGACCCCAAACCGCCCGACCCCTGCCCGGCTGCCGACAACTGCTCGGCGAAGACTAAAGCGAAAAACCTCACTAGGCTATCGGAATACTGCAAGGAGAACATGAGATTCGGATCGTGCTCGAGTTCGACTAGCAAAAAGCTCCTAAGTCCCGTTTCAACGGAGCCCTCCCTGGCTCTGTCGCGGTCGGAAAGTCTGAAAGACCGCGCGCAGTGGGCGGTGCGGACGAAACCTCCCATGCACGCGATGTCGGAATCCGACGCGTCGCCCACACCCACCGCCGTAGACTACTGGTCGGACCCCGAGAGGCACTGCGAGGCCCGCGTGGGACCCGACACCTTACGCTTACGAGTTCTGGAATGTTCCGAGCTCACGACGAAGAACGGCCAGTGCGACCCCTTCGCTCTCGTGACGTTGCTGTACTCGAACGGACGGAGAGTCGAGAGACGAACCAGACCGAAGAAGAAAACTGTCAACCCGCAATTCGACGAAATTTTCTGCTTCGATCTCGTGATGGAAGCGGATCCTAAGGACAAGGATGGATCTCAAACTGTAAGTATAGACTTTGTGGCCTATTGGTCGTAAGGCTTGGCTCGAGGAAACAAACTAATGCGTGATTTACTGGTGCAGGCCGGTGTAGCGTGCGAGGCCAGGGTGTCGGTGTGGCACGACGCGGCCACGCCGGTATTCCTTGGCGAAGTGAGGCTGCAGCTCCGGCAACCCACCCCCGCTCCGTTATGCGCATGGTAAGCCGTAAGACTCAACACTCCTTTTGTTTTCATTATTATTTATTAGTACTACTATTTATTAGTACTAATGTAAAATTGTAGGTATGTTAGTACAATAAGGACGAGCGCTCACTTGAGAAACGACAGACAGCAGACTTAGGACAGTTTTTTCGCACATAGACAAGCCTGTCTTACGACTAAAACATTGACAGTTTTAAGACGGTTGTGTCGCTCCAGTTTCATCTATGAGACGTTTTGTTTCTCAAGTGTGCGCATCTTCATAAAGGTGCTCCATCACCTGGAGCATTCGCGTATTATGTAACGTTACATATCCGAACATTACATTAGTGTTGGAGGATTACCGAGCATTAATGCACACCTTGTAATGATCTCCTCTCGGCGCTTAAAGTCGAATCTATAACGTTATATTACACGAATGCTTCAGATGAGGGAGCACCTTAATATTATGTATTTTGTAATGCAATAGACTGTCCTAAGACTGTCGTGTTTCAAGTCTCATCTCTCAAGTGAGCGCTCGCTTCTATCTACGCTACTCTACGTTACTTAATACGCTTAGTGCCATTGCACACGTTCCGGTTGCCGGGTAGCCGGTACGCCGGTACGTGTGAAAGCTGTCGTACATGTCCATACACTTCGCGGCCGACTACCCGGCACCGGCTACCCGGCAACCGGAACGTGTGCAACGGCACTTATTCTGCATTCTGCTGCGCGTATTCTGTAGGAGTAGGTGCAAACAAGCCCGCACATATTTGCACCCACAGTAAATAAAGAGAAAACTTACCACAGAGAAATTAAAGAGCTAATTAATGGGGGCGGGGACTAGTGAAAAATGACTTATCGTAAGCTAGTTAAACATTCTAATCGCCTATTGCACTTTCCAACAGCGCTGCTGCTGTATTATTAAATTAACTACCCACCACACTTTCTTTATGGTGCAACGTTATTACGAGGAAAGCCGTCGGCGTTAAAGTTTTAATATTCCTTAATCTGTCCCACGCGTAGCGAACGTGTTGTGTGGGCGGGTGTCGCGACTCGCGGGTATTGTTCAACATGCAATGTTCCGATCGAGTGGAATCTTAATAATCTAAGAGTGGAATACTGTACTAGTCACTAGATATTGTAACATTAAGAGTGTAATAGCTCTTTATCTATGTAGACTGTAGGAGTTAGAGACGTATGGAGAATGTGTCTGATTAATTCGAAACAAATAGCCTAACACAAGAGTTGTTAAATTGCGTAGATATCAGATATTTGATCATAAGGCGCATCACAGACGGCTAAGATATCTACTATTTTCATATTATGTACTGTAATATTATGAAGTATATCCGGGCATCGAGATAATACGAGTTACGATTGGAAGGCCAACACAACTTCACAGAAAACCGGCGTGAAATAATGCTTGCGTTGTGTTTCGCAGAGTGAGTGAGGTTACCGGAGGCCCGAGGGGGATTGGTATTTTTTAACGACCAGGAACGCAAGTCGCAGCACCAGATGAGTAACAAGTGTAACTCCTCTGGTGTTGCGAGTGTCTACGGACGGCGGTAATCCACTTACCATCAGGCGATCCGTCTCGTTTCCTGGTTCATTTCATTAAAACAATTGCAGACCTCAAGTACATTATACGGACGCTCTAACAGTGAAGGAAAACATCGTGAGGAAACCCGCCCATGGTTGGCCCCAGACGTATTGACCAATCATTCCTCTGGACTAGGCTGACTGCGTTGTGACTTGTGAGAATACCGTATGTGCCTGGGCGACCATACGACAATTAAAAACCGACTGTCCCAGGCACTACAGTGTTTCAAGAGTGGTTACTTCGCTCGGAGAATACTGTAAAAAAAAGAAAAACGTAGGCCTTTTCATCCGTTAATGGATCCATTAACGGATGAAAAGGCCTAAGTTTTTTTTTTTCATAAAAAAAATTTGTCAGCGGGACATAGATTAAAAGATGATCTTAGACTTAAAACATTTACTGGTTTTTAACATTAGCAATTATTAAGAATATAATATGTTAATATCGCGGTGTTGAGGTGTGTGCGCCCGCGCGCGTCGCCAGAGAGAATGTGCCAGCGCTGCGGCCGCGCCGGAAAACGGGAACGCTCCCCGCGCCCCGCTGTAGTGTTGGGGCAGTGCCGCTAGTGATGTGCGCGGCTCGAACATACTGGGGGCCCTTGAAAGCCCTGCTTTCAAGACTTATTGTCTTTATCCAGCAGCAGACAGAGCCGGTTGAGAGCGCGCCGGATGACTTCTCGCGCCGTGGTTAGGTCCGCTACTCGCGGCACCCCGTCAGCTCCAGGATGCAGCTTCATCACTCGTCCCAGCCTCCAGGCCAGTGGTGGGATGTTGTCTTCTTTGATTATGACGAGATCTCCCTCCTTCAGGTCTCGACATCTGGTTTTCCATTTTGACCTGGACTGCAGCTCAGCGACATACTCCGCCTGCCACCTCCTCCAGAAGACTTGACGTGTTTGTTCGATCAACTGGTATCTGTCCAGACGTCTGGGGTTGATGTCCTCTAGCGCTGGAGCCGGAAGCGACGTCAGTGACCTGCCGAGGAGAAAGTGTCCAGGTGTGAGCGCTGCATGGTCAGTAGGACAAGAAGAGAGGGGGGAAATGGGTCTAGAATTAAGGATAGCTTCCACTTGGGCAAACAAAGAAGTGAGCTCCTCAAATGTCATATGTGTGCTGCCCAAGGATCGTTTTAAAAGATGTTTGGCAGATTTTTATGCCTGCCTCTGCGTAGCCGTTGAAGTTAGGAGCGTAAGCCGGTGAGAATTTAAACTTTATACCCTGATCAGCTGCAAAACCCACAATAGAGTCAGAATACTTGCTAAAAAACTCGCTGAGCTCCCTTGCAGCTGCCACAAAATTTCTGCCATTGTCGCAAAAAAATTCTTTAGGCTTACCCCTACGAGATATGAAACGGCGCAGGGCTAGTATAAAAGAATCTTTAGATAGTTCGCTAACACACTCAAGATGGATACATTTATAACGGAAACATATAAAGAGACACAAATAGCACTTCGTTATTTTACACCCACGCCCTCTACGGTTCGTGATTAAAAAGGGGCCCGCAAAGTCCATAGCAACAGTGGAAAATGGGAAGTCGGGAATAAGTCGTTATGGCGGTAAGTCGCCCATTATGTTTTTCATTACTTTAGCATTAAATCTATTACAAGTGACACAACCGCGTACCGTACGTCGTGCCAGATCCCTACCCCCGATCGGCCAGAACTGCTCACGGATAGAGGACAGCATGAGCTGCGGTCCCGCATGTAAGAGGCGTTTGTGTTCGTGAGTAAATAAGAGTTTAGTGAGTGTGTGCTTTGAATTTAAAAGTATAGGATGGATTTTAGTAAAATCGAAATTTGACTTACTTATCCTCCCCCCCACTCTCAGGATGCCCTGAGAGTCCAAGAATGGTGACAAAGAAGAAAGAGATGATTTTGGACTGATGGTCTTATTTTTATGAAGTAATTCTAACTCTTTGGGGAAGGATTCCTGTTGTGAAAGCTTAACAAGGACTTTAAGTGAAGTGTCTAGTTCTTCAACGGTAAGTGGACAGTTGACTGTCTGTTTTCTACATTTAATGTTAATGAAGCGAAGAATGTAAGCAACAATACGACGTAATTTTTTGTAATTAGAGTACCTTTCAAAATCAATTACAGGATTCAATGAGGATTGTGTCTCTGTGTTTAGTACAGTGATAGAGTGTTTAGTCTCAGGTAAATCAGAATGAAGTTTATCATTAGGAAGAGAAGGCCATTCACTTTCTGGACCACGAAGAAAGTTTGGGCCGTGCCACCAAGTCATGTTCTCCGTTTGATCGAGATGTATATCGATTCCGCGGGATGCGAGGTCTGCCGGGTTCAACGACGTAGGCACATAATTCCAAGCGGCGCCATCTGTAAGTTCTTGTATGGAGGACACCCTATTAGCAACATAAGTCTTAAGTCTGGACGGACAGGATTTCAACCACGCCAGCACAACGCTGGAGTCTGACCAGAAAACGCAACGAGCGATAGGCTTACGAAATGCGTTACTGACGGTGGAGGCGAGACGAGCACCGAGTAAGGCGGCGCAGAGCTCCAGACGTGGGATAGTGGTGACCTTGACAGGTGCAACACGTGACTTAGCACAAAGAAGATTACAAGAGTCCTGACCCGACACAGACGTGGACTTAACATAGACGCACGTTCCGTAGGCAGCTTGCGAAGCATCGCAGAACACGTGCAGCTCTATGTACGCTGGAACAAGTTGATTAAAAATATCTCGCGGAATATGAAGAAGTTTCAAATATTTAACGCTGTCTATGAAGCGTTCCCAGCATCGACGAATTTCAGGGGGAACCGGGTCATCCCAGTTCAAATGAAGACCCCATATTTTCTGTAAAAGAATTTTCGGTTTGACTGTGTACAGAGTAAGAAGACCCAAAGGGTCGAAAATTTTAAATGTCGCAGATAGAATGCTGCGTTTTGTGACAGTGCTAGGAGCCTTGCCATCGATGTCGAAATGAAGAATGTCAAGAGTGGGATTCCAGCCTAAACCCAATGTCTGCGCGGACTGACTGAGTATGAGATTACCAGCCTCTGATTTTAGATTTTCAGACTCGATGACGATAGAAGAATTCGATCGAAATTTCCTAAGATTGAAGCAGCCTGCAGACAGTACCTTAGAGACAGCATTTTTGATGAAGAGCAAATCTTCCTCCGAATCAGCACCACTTAGAAGGTCATCACAGTAGAAGTCAGATTGAATTATGTCCTTGATAGCATCAGCAGACGTACATTGACCCTGGGGGCCATGACCCGCAGAGGGGTCATCCAAGATGTCAGGTGATTCCTCACCTAGCTGCCACAAACACCTAGCAGCAAGAAAACTGGCGCTAGCAAATCCATACGTCACTGTGTGTAGTTGAAGAGACCTGAGAGGAAGACTTTCACTCTCACGCCATAAGATGAGTTGAAGATCACGGTCCGATTCGGCTAAGGAGATTTGTCTATACTGTTATCACCAGACAGTACATATTTGTAATGACGAAATCTAAGCAAAATATTGAAAAGTGAGTCCTGAATATTAGGGCCTACCATTTGCAGGTCGTTGATAGAGAAGCGCCGGATGATGTACGCGCAGAGGCGTCAAAGACAACACGCAATTTTGTGGACTCACTGTTCTCTTTAAGAACAGCATGATGTGGTAAGAAAGTAAGATACGCCAGGTTTCTATACAGGTGCCTCTGAAAGATGACCTAGATCTCGATATTCATTAATGAAGTCAACATACTTTTCTTTCAAAGAAGGATTCCGTTTGAATCTTTTCTCCAAACCGAAGAAGCGCTTTTTAGCGAGATGATATGACTCACCTAGACAATCTGGCGAATCGATGAGAGGTAGCTTGACGCAGAACCTACCATCCTCAAGACGATGTGTGTTTTCAATAAAGTGACTCTCGCTCTCTGTAACGATGTCCTTACGTTGATCAGTTAGGAAGTCTTCATATTCCCAAAAACGTGTCAAGTCAGACTGAATGTTATCAACTGATGCAAAATTACAATGAAGTTCCTTTGAGTAATGAAGAGATGGTGCTTTACCAGCTATGACCCATCCTAATTTTGTGCTACACAGAAAAGGTAAACTTGGTCCCAAAGAAATTCGTTCGGAATTAAGAAGTTCCCAGAAGATGTCTGCTCCTAAGAGCATGTCAACCTGTGAAGGTTGATTGAATGAAGGATCCGCCAATATAAAAGAAGATGGCAGATTGAATGAAGATATGTCAATATGAAGCTTAGGAAGTTTATCCGTAATACGAGGTAGCACCAAGAACTCTATTTCACGAGAGTAGGTACCCTGTTTCGATTGAATGACTGCAGAGCATCGCTCTGGAATGATGTTCAACGAAGCATTTCCAATGCCTAGAATATTTGTAGTGCCCGATGGTTCAGAAGCCAATTGAAGACGATGTTTCAAACTAGTTGTAATAAAAGAAGACTGACTTCCACAATCCAACAGTGCCCTAACACTCTCAACCTTGTCAGTATGAGGATTAATGATGTCCAACAAGGCAGTAGACAAAAGAGATTCAGAACATGATGAAGATGAAGACATGACGACAGGAGCCTGGACCTCAGCCTCGCCCTGTTGACTAGTAACTTGACTACAAAGAGAAGCCTCAGCATTACGTGAGGGTGTAGTGTCAGAGTTATGTTTGTGTAATACCGTATTGTGCCGCCTCTTACACGCGCGACAGCCGCCCAGACGGCATTGAGCTGCAGTGTGCGCAGGCCGCATGCAGTTGAAGCAGAGCTTCAACTTTACCGCTTGAGCCCATTTCTCGTCCGTGGTCAGAGCCCTGAAGACATTGCAGTCGAAGATTCTATGCTTGCCCTGGCACACGACGCATGGACGCGGTTGGTTGCTGTTGCCAGCTGAAATTACAAAAGATTTCATGTGAGAATCATTATAAAATTGTTTATGAGGAGCTTTATTCTGTGCCGGATGTAATGAAGGTTTGTTTACTTGTTTGTCTCTTTTAGACCTACACAACATTTCCAACACATCAGCACGTGACTTCAAAAAATCTCTAAAATCATCTAAAGTGGGAAAATCTTTTTTCAAACCGTTCCTGTATTCTTCCCATTTAACACTAGTGCCTGAATCCAGTTTAGTAGAAGCTAAATATATAATCAAGGTATCCCATTGATCTACTGGTTGGCCTAATGTTTTAAGAGCTCGCAAATTCTTTGTAATGTTATCACTTAAAAATCTCAAACACTTGTCAGATTCCCGTTGTATCTGTTCAATATTAAGCAATGAATTTAAATGATGGTGGACAAGTTGACGTTTGTTGTTATACCTGTCACAAAGAAGCCGCCATGCTGCTAAGTAATTATCTGAAGAGATTTCTAAATTGGAAATAACCCTCGCCGCTTCACCTTCTAAATAGGAACACAAGTAGTGAAATTTGTGGATGGGCCTCAAACTCTCGCTGTTATGAATAAGCGACTCATACATGTCACGGAACTCTAGCCACTTAAAATAAGAACCATCAAATTTATTGATTTTAATCTGTGGCAGTTTGAGTCCCATCAATTCACCATTGCTGCAGCATGTATGTTTGTTTGATGACCCTGAGTGGGATGACTTGCAATCCTCTTTAGGCTTATGCACTTCAATCAACTCCTGTGCGAGGGCCAGGCAATAGTGAAGACTGTCCTCCACACTCTCCCTAGTTTCAAGCTCTGCAGCGAGTTCTTCAGAATTTAATGACTCGATCTGATTTTGCAACTCATCAAAACTTTGAGAGATCACCAAGTATTTATCTAATTTAATTTGTAATTCTCTAATTTGAATTGAAGTAAGAGAAGTGTCTTGCAAATCTGATAAATAATTTTGAAATCTAGTTATTTGCCCCTTAATTGAACTGCGTTTCACCTTAAGTGTATTTAAATCTGACACTTTGCTATCATAAGACATGATGAAATATTTGATGATCACAAATGAATAAATAAAATGAAATAAAAGCTCCAAATAAAATTAAACCGGCTTACTCCCCTCGTATATGATGTCTTGAACGCCTGTGGTCCCACAGTGGACAGCGATGAGGAAGTAACCCGAGGTACGCAGAGGCAAGAATGAAGATCTATGTGCTCGAGCAGACTCGACAGCACTCACACGATGATAGATGTATTCTCACTGAAATTGTAATGCAAGTAATATGTAAGCAAGCGTGCAATAAAGAAGTGCACAGCGTGAAATGCTATAATTAGCACATGACACAAAATGAAGATGCAACAGTGTAGTATAGGTTATCTTATGTAAGGAAGAACATTAAACTACACTCTTTTAGTGAAAAAAAATAAGGGTGTGGTTGTAAAACTACACAATGCCACTCATGTCCCCCATATATTTTCGTTTTATAGAATAATAATGACCATAATATAAAGACGTATCTGGCTGTGCAGACGTTAAAAGATGATGGTCATTATACAAGACGTATCTGACTATGCAGACGTTAAGAACTTAAAGGAAGATAAGCATTATATTAAGACGTATCTGACAATACAGACGTTTTGAGATGCGTAATGCGCATGAAAGATGCAAACTCAATGCATGATAGGAAAAATTAAGTACCTATTTAATTAAAGCATAATATCGTACCTAAAGCATGTGGTACTTTACGTACATAAAGGTGCAGGGATGCGCAGGCACACCGCCTAGCTTAGGGCATAGCACACATGACAAAAAGGTTCGGAACCACGTGCCCAAGCTGCGGAAAAAAGGTTAGGTTAAAGTAGGAATAGGAAAAGCAGGCTCACGACACTCTCCTTGTAGCCATTATGATGCAGCAGGTTGCTTGCCCATGCAAGCGTTGTTGGTCTTGAGCTCCAAACGCGCCTTCCTCCGTTGATAGCCACGCGCACGCGGCGAAGTCCGTGGAGAGCAAAATGGCGGCGGCGACTCGATCGGCTTTTAGGAGAGATCCGAGCCCACCCGGGGGCGCCAATTATGTCAGCGGGACATAGATTAAAAGATGATCTTAGACTTAAAACATTTACTGGTTTTTAACATTAGCAATTATTAAGAATATAATATGTTAATATCGCGGTGTTGAGGTGTGTGCGCCCGCGCGCGTCGCCAGAGAGAATGTGCCAGCGCTGCGGCCGCGCCGGAAAACGGGAACGCTCCCCGCGCCCCGCTGTAGTGTTGGGGCAGTGCCGCTAGTGATGTGCGCGGCTCGAACAAAATTGCTCTTAAAAATAGTACAAATAGTAGCTATAATGCATAATGTAACATTGTAGCGGCTCTTAAAAATTGTAGCTATAATGTACCATTGTCAGGTTCTTCCTCACGTCCCGCGCGGGCGGAGCGCTGTCTCGCGGGGCGACGCCGCCCGGCACGCGGCTGTCGGCGGCGGGCGGCGCGGCGCTGGGTTCCCTGCGGCTGCTGCTGCAGTACACCGTGGACCACGTGTTCCCGCTCGCGCACTACAGCGACCTGGAGCAGCTGTTCCTGCGCAGCGTGCAGCAGAAGGTACTTCGTACTCTTTTTAGAGCTAATCTATGCTAATATAATAAAGAGGAAAGGTTTGTTTGTTTGCATCAAATAGGCTCCGAAACTACTGGACCGATTTTGATGAAATTCGGCACAGATATAGAGTAGACCGCGGGGAAGGACATAGGCTACTTTTTGTTGTGGCAAAATGTACGGTTTCGGCGGTATCCCCTGTTGCGCGCACGAAGTCGCGGGCAACATTTAGTAATTAACTAAAATCTATACTTCTATACTAATATTATAAAGAGGTAAAGTTAGTGAGATAAGAGGTTGTACAGGGTAACTCTTTCACGCAAAAACTACCCAACGGATTTCGATGAAATTTGGTATGGTAGTGGTTTAATCTCTGGATTACATAGGATACTTTTTATCCCGAAAAAGTACAGTATTTCCGTGGGCTACTATATTACGCTACGGTGGAATAAACATACATACATACCTGTGGCGAACGCTGGTTCTCTTTCATATGGAACCCCTAGCCTGTATAATAGGTAGGGAGGGTCTTCAGAAGTTTTATTTACCATTGTTAGCCATTAGGGGCATTGTTTCCATGCCATACAAGTTTGTAGTTAACTTCTTCACAGCGAGTGGTGACGAAAACTCGCGCTCAGCACACAGAAAACCAAATTATAGTATTACTAAGATTAACTCAACGTGTTTACCAGAGAAGTAGTTAACTACATCGTTGACTATGGGATGTGACTTGTAAGAGATATTAAAGTCGGCTCGCAGTACAATTTATGACACACTAAATATAGTAGCGCTGATGCCTCGCACTTTTACTTCCGCTCTGAGTAGGGTTACCATATCTCAGGATTTGTCCTGAGATTTCAGGATTTTTCGACTCTTCTCAGGATTCCGGCCGGATTTAGCAAATCTAGTGATAGCTCAGGATTTTCAATAAAACACAGGTTACATTTTAAAGATCTCTCTTATTAAACTACTAAAAATAATTTTCTTTTAGTAACAATTGCAGTTAAGGTGGTTCGTTTCCTATACAAAAAAAACAATGGAAATTTTAAATACATTTTGCGACAATTGTATTGCAGAATAAATAGATGTGCATATAAATTTATGTAGTAATAGTATGAAATTACCTAAATAATGTCCATTGTTTTTTTGTATAGGAAACGAACCACCTTAAAATCAATACTTATTTATCAAAGTGAAACAAACTAAAAATAATCTTCTTTTGGTAACAATTGCGGTTAAAATCAAAAAAGTCGCGTAAAACGCGTGCGCAAGATAATAATACGCTTTTGAGAGAAAATTCTCAAGCTGTAGAAAATCTCAGGACTTTTCCATGGAAATCAGGCCCTTTCTCCGGACTTTTGATTTTTTCATCTGGTAACCCTAGCTCTGAGGTAGGACATGGACAATAACTTAGGTCGAGAAAGTTACTCCATTAGACAAAATATGCAACACTGTTGCTATCTTCTCGGATTTGGCTTGCAATATTTTTGTCTACAAGCAATCTAAGCATCAGTTCACACCGAGACAAGAGTCACGACTCACGACGAGCGAGTGAATAAAGTTCTGGGCTTCTAGTCAAGATGCTTTCGATAATTTCGACGGCGAATTTCGAAATCAAAAATGTATGGGATTTGACATAAGTCGTCGATAAGTGACATGTCGCTTGCGATGCGTTATGTCAAATCCCATACATTTTGTTTTCGAACTTCGCCGTCGAAATTATCGAATGCATCTTGACTAGAGGCCCTGAATCGCTATCTTAAATACGCAGCACCGCACCGCGTCGCATCGCGTTTCAGTGTAAGCTAACCCTAAGATATACTCATAATACTTCTACTGTCACTTAATATTTTAACACACACCTTTACCAAGTTAAAAAAAATTACTTTCCTGTCTAGATATTTTTTTTTGTTGTAACAAAAAAGCACATAATATTATGTCTAAAGTATAGAGCTTGTAGAGTTTATCATTAGGTACATAAGAAGTTCTTAAGTAATGATACAATTTTGACAGTACAAGATATATAGACTAGTTCTGGCAATATTTTACATAAAAATGTTTACAAAAAACGTATTTAATTTCGTATCTGTTATTAATTCGAGCGCGCGTTTCGTTACTTTACTAGGCTCATCTTCTCGAAGCTCATATCAACTAGTCCTAGAAGCTAGGTATTTTATAAACCATTTCTATTCATCGAACAATCCCCAGGTGTTTAATCCCCCGAATATTGAATGAGTCATTGTAATTTGTGAATAATCTGCGCGGTACGATATAGGTGTACTCGAGTCTCAATAGCATTGACTCATGCGTTACATAACGCCATTCATTGTCAAATACGTTACCGGTAACTATTTACTGAATACAATTACATATGTAGATCGTAGACCATTACAACAGCTATTAAATGTAAACAAAACAAACTATTTATTTGAAATAAAACATCTAGATAAACAATTAGTTGTACTGTCAATAGGTATCCCACCAAAAACATTCTGTAAAAAACTAGCCAAGTCTCGATGGAGCTGCTTGTTTTTCTCTAAAAAGTAATGAAATCTAGACAAAATCGTGCCAAGTCTAAGGTTCCTTACTGCGGTTTCTTTATTATTATAGTTAATGTTGAGTGACTTGGCCGTTGAACATTCTTTATACTTTAGTAGGTACAAGTCAATTTTGTTTACATTTGTAACTACCTATGTTTGTTAAGCGAGATAATAGCCCATACTGGTATTGGTAGTTGGACGCTAGTGTCTCATTTTAGGCTGTTGTTGATTGTACAACACACGTATTGGAGCAATGGTGTCATGGAGCACCTTTTGTACCCTTGTGTGCCCTTCAACGGCCAAGTCACACAACATTAACTATAATAATAAAGAAACCGCAGTAAGGAACCTTAGACTTGGCACGATTTTGTCTAGATTTCATTACTTTTTAGAGAAAAACAAGCAGCTCCATCGAGACTTGGCTAGTTTTTTACAGAATGTTTTTGGTGGGATTTCACTTCTTTTTGTAGAAACGTGAGCATATTGATTTATTTTCCTAGTTTTTAGTGTAATTTGTTTATTTAATTTGTATAATGTTCGAGTAGAATAAAGTTCGAGTAGAATAAAGGGGCCTGAAAATGCGGCAAAATGGTTCTAGTAAAGAATGGTACGGCAGTGTTTGCTTCGCGCTCGACTTGGCGGGGGCACTGCCGTGCCCCCAGATCGACGTTCTGGTCTTATCTAGAGGTTCTCAAATAGGGGCCTGAAAATGCGGCGAAATGGTTCCAGTAAAGAATGGTACGGCAGTGTTTGCTTCGCGCTCGACTTGGCGGGGGCACTGCCGTGCCCCCAGATCGACGTTCTGGTCTTATCTAGAGGTTCTCAAATAGGGGCCTGAAAATGCGGCGAAATGGTTCCAGTAAAGAATGGTACGGCAGTGTTTGCTTCGCGCTCGATTTGGCAGGGGCACTGCCGTGCCCCCAGATCGATTATCCTAGTTTTTATAGTTTTCCCTTTATGTGGCCATTAAACCCCAACTCTGTACCAAATTTCAGCTCTCTAAGTTTATGGGAAGTACTAGTTCTATTTTGATGATCATGAGTGAGTGAGTGAGTGAGTGTCGAAAATGCGAAACTTTGCTTTCGCTTAACTTCGGAACTAAATGACCTACAGACTTGAAATTTTGGATTTTAAGTACGTGATTATAGCTTATTGGATGACGAAAATTTCTGCGTTCTGGTCTTATCTAGAGGTTCTCAAATAGGGGCCTGAAAATGCGGCGAAATGGTTCCAGTAAAGGATGGTACGGCAGTGTTTGCTTCGCGCTCGACTTGGCGGGGGCACTGCCGTGCCCCTAGATTATGGCTCGGTTTAGCCTGGCCACAGGCGTTCTTAATTTGACACTCTTTAAGAACTTTAAATTCAAGTCGAAGGCAAAGTTTCCATACAAAACGTTCCTTAAACCTTAATCCTTCAGAATCTTCGAACAGAAGAATGTCAAATTAAGAACGACTGTGGCCAGGCTTTGAGTTCTCAACATATGTGTGACGTCATGATGCGGTGTCTGAATATTGTCTATGGATTAAGATTCTTAAATTCAAAAAGGAAATCAGCACGTCTGTGGCCAGCTTAAGATCGCAATTTAATCTATGTAGATCTAATTTCAACAAAGAGACCATTTGACCAGATTTTGAAACATTCTTGATTGGTGCTCCGCTCGTATTGAGCATAGCATGATGTTATATAGCCTAAAGCCTTCCTCGATAAATGGACTATCCAACATAAAAAATTCAATTCGAACCAGTAGCATTCCTCGGTCCTCCTGAGATTAGCACGTTCAAACAAACAAACTCTTCTGCTTTATAATATTAGTATCAGATTAACATTAAAACTGAAACAGTTATTTTCTTAACCTCAAATACGGTCGTATAATGTGATTCAAATAATTACTTGTGACCTGTGAGTAATGCATGTGGCGAAGAGAAAGTAAGCTTTGTTTACAAATATTCTTTGTTACGATATACTGATTACGACTCGTATCTGATTTTTTTAAAGAAATGTTTGAGACTTTAAAACGCATTGTCGGATTTGTTTACGAGTTCCCTGTACGTGTAAGTCTAGACGTGTGCCTACCTAGTAATACCTGACGCCTGTATTGTCTGATCGTTTCGTGGTAATTTTAGATGGCGCCACTTTTTTCCATTCTCTTATTTTTCAATTATTTTATAGCAAGTAAAGTTATACAACAATTTCTTGATTAAAAAACCCTTAAACTATTTGAGTAATAGGTCATTCGTCAAGAAAAATCTTGCTTGCTCTATTTAAGATGTAGGTATTTGTATGATCTGTCCGAGATTGCACGTTTAATCCGTGTGAGAAGAAAAAATATGCATAATAAGTGTATTATGCATATTTTTTCTTCTCACACGGATTAAACGTACTTAGTGAAGTATGCCTTCATTATTCATATTCGTTCGCATGCAACGCGATAGCAGCGGCGACGGCACTGCCGTCCGGAATCTAGTCTGAAACTTATTCATGGAGGCTGGAACTATATTATGATCCGGAATCTGGAAGGCTAGGGTAAATTTAGAGCATTGAAAATAGTACTCTGCGCTAATACAAAAGAGATGAAAATCGAACACGCAACTGCGGAGTCAAATGTCAATGTCATATGACAGCTCGTCACTCAACTCTTCGATTTTCAACTCTGTTGTATCAGCGCAGAGTTCTCTATTTTCAGTGAAACTTCTGGGCCCGCCGGATTCCGGATCATTTACTCCCAGCCTTGTTCCTGTAGAAAACTGATCGTTACTTCGTCATAAAGATTTACACATTTTTTATATTATTAACATAGACGTATATATGTTACAGTCATTGTGATTAAATAGCTATTATACATAATGACTGGTCATTATATATAATAACAATATTGTCTAGATAATGTGATAAATTAATCACTTTGTCTGGATAGTATTCATAATAGCGGGCTAAAGTTAGCTAAAGTAATAGACACGATTCAAATTAGTGATGCAAAAGAAATCTGCTTCTGCTTCTGCTTCCGCGGAAGTTCTGCATATCTTTTCACTTTCGTTTCCGTTTCGCGCTTCTCCCCGGCACGCTGCGGCCCGGCATAATGTGCGCGTACCTTTAAGGGTATAATCCGAGGTTGGTCCCGTTTTCACTAAAGTGGTGACCTGATGATCACAAAAGCTTTGATCAGAACTCCTCAGTCTATAAAGATACGAGTTTGAAAAGCATTGTTCAGAGAACTGCAAGCATAATATGCCACTATGTAACTTACAGTAATCATCATCGTCACCTTATTTACAATACCTAATGGAAGCTTGGCGCATATTCAATAATTATATATTCGATCATTTATTTAAATCGTTCTTAAATTTTTTAAATAATATTTTAACAAATATCACTAAAAAGGGTAAAATTATTATTAAAAAAAAAACTTTATAAAGTTAAAATACTTTATATAGATCACAATAAAATTGTATCTATGACAATTTTATTATAATTCTTATAATAAACATTATAATTATTATTAAATAAAGGGAGATTGAAATACAATTTTATAATCTTTGCCTGTACCTACTTGTTTTATTACTTTATCCAATTCTTCGAAGATATTATATAAAATTGCCAGTTAATGTGATTAATTTTGTGCCATTTATCACTTTGTCTAAATTGAGTAGACATTATAAATAATGGCTGGATAGTATATATAATATCCGGATTTATTACTTTGACTGTAACATATATATTATTATAGACGAAGCATGTCGAGACAAAAAGTGTCCCCCACTTAAATTACCCCTTTTGGGGGTTTTGGGAACGTTTTGACATTTGAGGTATGGTGCAATCAAGATGGCGTAACTTTCTTGTATGAAAATTTGTTCTGTCAAATGTACGTCATAGCCCATCCTTAGTTTTGTAATCATTTATTAACCCGAAATTTCATTTTTTTTTTGCAGCCAATAACAACGTCAGCGGTGTACATCCTGGGCGAGGTGGTGTCGAGCAAGACGGACGCCGCGCAGCCGCTCGTGCGCCTATTCACGCACCACGACCTCGTCGTGCCCATCGTGCGCGAGCTCGCCGACGCCGAGATCTCCGTGCTCACGTCAGTTACCGTATACATAGTTACATACATCCCTCCTACTATTGTAAATGTGAAAACGTACAGCAACAACAGCCTCCGTGGTTCGATTCCCGCATTGGAACAACAAAAAATGTTGTTTTCAAGTTTGGTTAGGACAATGCAGGATGATCACCTGATTGTCTGACAAAAAAGATGATCCATGCGTCGGATGGGCATGTAAAAAGACGGTCCTGCGCCTGATCTATCGCCAGTCGTGTCGGTCCGTCCGCCCCACTAGGTTTCGAGAGTAAAAGGTAGAAAGAGTGCTCTTGAGTACTGCGCACACACTTGGGCACTATAAAAATAAGTCCTGTGTAGCTGGCCTGGTTACAAAAATACATTGTTCCCTTGGGATACTGTATTTACGTGGGCGATCGCGGACAAAGCGAGTGGATTTTAAGATTACTAGATGTTGCCCGCGACTTCGTGCGCGCAAAAGTTAATTTAGCAGAAACCGTACATTTTTCCGCGTTAAAAAGTAGTCTATGTCCTTCCCCGTGGTCTACATTACATCTGTGCCAAATTTCATCAAAATCGGTCCAGTAGTTTCGGAGCCTATTCAATGCAAACAAACAAACAAATTTTTTCGCTTTATTATATTAGTATAGATAGGCTTATTAGCTTTTGCCCGCTGCTCCATCCCCCGATATACATAATTCCCCGAAGAACACTACTTTTTCGGGTTAAAAAGTAGCTTTTTTTTTGCGCGCACGATGTCCACATCTAATGGTAAAATGCTTTCGAAAAATAGTAGAATTAATTCGCCAGGTTAATTAAGTCTACCACGTCGCTATTTTCCAGAACAATAATTTACAATGAAAGTTTTTCATATTTATGGGCGGCACTTTCTGGTAATAGAACTGACTGTATGGGAACACACTGCCACGGTTCACAAACAATGCGATCCCACCATCACGTTCCAATTACTCTATAATAGCGGTTGGAATATTATCTTTTGTCAGGGAGATCTTACGCATAAAATGTCCATCGACATTTTTTCTATAGTCTCTAATTAGTCTAATTTCACAAGCGTTAAGCAAGTATGAACATAATGCTATCTCTGTGAGAGTTACTACTTACTATCATCAGTCATCACGGTTGCTCGACGATAAATCAAATTTGAAAACAGCGTGCGAAAAAACAACAATCCTGTTACCCCCTTACTAATAAACGCTGTATAAGCTTTGACTAGTTATACAGTGCTTTGTACCCGTCACACAAGTGACATGTTTAATTCGATAGAAGGAGACAAAACACTGTGTAACTATTCAAAGCTTATACAGCGTTTATTAGTAAGGGGGTTATAGTATAACCTATCACAATTCACAAATCATAAAGTTTCGTTCTAAAACGGTGTGGAATGGTAGATTTATTTAATAGGTAGAATGGTATTTGGAATGGTGAATTTATGGACGATCATATGTGATGCTATTAATATTCTAGTACAATTATAATATTAACTTATGACTCCTACAACATGCAACATACCTATTATGTATTTTAACTTAAACTTATTTCTCAAATATTTGCACGCCATATGTGGCAGAATATGTTTGTAGTATTATAATTATTGTAACACCGTTTATACCATATTCTCGCAAATAAACGATATGATTTGATTTGATTAAATGAGCAAGTTACAGAAAAGAGAAAACAAATTGATACGTTGTAGGTATCCTAAGGAGCTGATAAAATGGTTTAGGTTTTTTTTTTTCATTTAAAAATTAATTGCAACGTAAAACGTAAAATGCAGTGTCGTCGCTATCGGCGCGGCGCGATATTGTTTATTTGTTTATTAGCTTTATCAGTTATTACGTCTATTTCCTGCACCTCGCGGCCTGAGTACATTCGGTTCACTGATAACCCAAGACACCTAATGTTATATAATTATTCGAAGATTTACTAATAATATTTTACTCACACTTAAAAGTAGGCATGTAAAACTCTAGTTATTGTACTAACTAGGGACTCGATACTCCTATTATATATATATTTTTATGAATTATTATTATTTTGTTACAGTGACGCGACAACAATATTCCGCGGCAACACCCTCGTGTCCAAGATGATGGACGAGGCGATGCGGCTGTCGGGCGCGGCGTACCTGCGCGCGGTGCTGCGGCCCACCCTGGCCGCCGTGCTGGCCGAGCGCCGCCCCTGCGAGATCGACCCCGCGCGCGTCAAGCCCGTCGCCGCCGTCGCCACCAACCTCGCCAACCTCAAAGACTACGTCGAGCGGGTGAGTGTGACACAAGATGATGGACGAGGCGATGCGGCTGTCGGGCGCGGCGTACCTGCGCGCGGTGCTGCGGCCCACCCTGGCTTCCGTGCTGGCCGAGCGCCGCCCCTGCGAGATCGACCCCGCGCGCGTCAAGCCCGTCGCCGCCGTCGCCACCAACCTCGCTAACCTCAAGGACTACGTCGAGCGAGTTAGTCGAAATCAAAAATAAAAATTCATATGGGTTATTAAATAACAATCACGGAATTGTCCCTACGTGATGCCTACCACCGGTTCGGGGAACTAACCCGGAAGAACCGGCGTAATAAACTCGCAAGTAGTGTTAAAACTATGCAATGATCAGGATGTCCACAGAAACAGTAAACTAAAAAATTAGCTACCGGCGTCTCGAGATATGAGCAGGTTCCTTTCTCAAGGATCGCTAAATAGTCCAATAAGACTGGAATGCTGTGTTTATAATGTAACGCTAACCATTATTTGACTCAATCTATCCAAGATAAGCTGTATAATACGCGAATTATGTTTATTATCATAAAGTCACGCTTATATTTACCAAAGACTAAAGAAGATTTAAACAGACATTAGGCAGCTATACTGCGTAAGCGATCCGCGTCTATAATGCGAAGAGTGCGAGACAGTTCCAACAGATACCTGAAGGAAATTACAATTAAACTAGAAAGTCCTATATGGAGACACTGGACTAATCTTCATATTATATGTATAAGCTTCTATGTACTATAATAATAAGACATTTCATATTATGTACTTTCCTTACTAACATAGTTATAAGAATCTTTGTACAATACTAACACAATTATGGATCCATGGTCTGAAATAAAGTATTATTATTAGGTACATTTTCCCTATCACAATAAAAACCGAAATCTAGTATTCTCCTTATTCGCTCTTCTCCCCGAACAAAAAATCTAACTCGACGTGTTGATTGCAGGTGTTCGGCGCCATAACGCAGTCGTACGCGATGTGTCCGGCCGTGATGTGCCGGCTGTTCGACGCGCTAAGGCAGTGCGCGGCGCGCCACTTCCCCGCCAACGCGGAGGTGCGCTACAGCGTCGTCTCCGGCTTCATATTCCTGCGGTTCTTCGCGCCCGCCATACTCGGACCGAGGCTGTTCGATCTCACCACGGAGCAGATTGTACGTATACATTCAATTGGGTGTTTGACAACATGTAAAAATTTAGTTTTTTTTTTATAAATTAAGAAATAATTAGGTATTACAATTTGATAAAAGTAAAAAGAATTAGGATTTTACGTGTAGTTTTGTAATTATATGCATTTCGAAGTCACAAAAAAGTTGAAATATTTTTTTAAACGTTATCTAGTGTATAAAACATAGATAATTAGTTTATTTACATCATATACAAAAACATTAATTATGGTAAGTATGAACTGAAACGCACAAATATCGGAGATATTTACAAATATGTTCCTGCGGTTGTATACTTCATACACTTTAACCAACTTGCAGAATTTAATATACAAATCGCTGTACCTTTGAAAATGTTGACTTTTGATATACTGTTTCTTCTGAGAAGTTACTCGTATTTAAGAGTATTTATGCTCTTAACTCGTATTTATGCAATTAAAAAAAAGTCCAATCCCCTATTACTTCTCTAGAAATTACCTGATTGATAATAATAGCTCCCACACCGATGTCGGTAATGGTGGCCGGTTTCATTGAAACCAGACCAGCTACGCAGGAGTTATTTCATAGTGCACAAGAGCACTTACTCTCCCTTTACTCTCGAATCCTAAAAGGACGGATAACCGAGACGACTACTGGCGCAGGTCCGACTTTTTACGTGCCCATCTGACGCATGGATCATCTTTCTTGTCAGACAATCAGGTGATCAACCTGCATTGTCCTAACCAAACTTTTCCACAACATTTTTTGTTGTTCTAATGCGGTAATCGAACTCACGACCGAGAGCCAAGCTCTAAACCACTGGAACACGAATGCTGTTTAAATAAGATCAGATTGATACCCACGGTGAAGTATTTTTTTGCGTAGCCATCAAAGAGTTAAAATAGAAAGTTTGCAAGAATAGAGTCATGATTACATATTCACGCCTAAACTGAATAGGGTTCATTATATTATAGTTTAAAAATGAGACTAAAAAATCTAAAGTTTCTTTTGTTTTAGCGGTTACAGCTAAGTTACAGTTACAGTAAAGCTATTTCTTAAAACCTTTCATACATATTAATTATAACTCACTTTTTAACACCCGACGAAAAAGAGGTGTGTTATAGTTTGACGTGTCTATCTGTCTGTGTCCGTGGCTACGTAGCTCCCGAACGGATAAACCGATTTGGATCTATTTTTTTTTGTTTGAAAACTGACATGATCTAAAGTGTTCTTAACTATAATTTATCATTTCTAGCTCGCTCATGCTTGACTATTCGGGAGTTACTTAATTTTTTTGATTTTGTCTATTCATAGGATCCACAAACCAATAGAACGCTGACGCTGATCTCGAAGACTATCCAGTCTCTGGGCAACCTCGTGAGCAGCAGGTCTGCGCAGCAAGTGTGCAAGGAGGAGTATATGGCGGAACTGTACAAGAGTTTCTGCACAGCGAAACATGTAAGTTAACGTTCGTAGGTCCTATTGCTTTATTGATAAAATGAATAAAGTAAAATTAGTATGTACTAGCTGGTGCCCGCAAATTCGTTTGCTTATAAGTGGAACCCTAAGAAAAAAGTAGCATAAATTACTCCTTATAACATCAGCTATCTGCGGTCTGCCAGTGAAAGTCCGATTATCCGGAACAAACAAACAGACAGATAAAAAAAACTATTTCCAAAATGTTTGTCTGGCTGTCCATCTGTTAGTCTGACCTATTTTCACGGACCTTTCACTGGCAGATAGTTGATGTCATGAGGATTAACTTAGGCTTCTTTTACTTTACGGTTCCGTTTTAAAAAATAGGGTTCCGTTTCTGTTAGTTCTATTCAAACGAAGAACTAGTGCCCAGTTAGTAGAAAAATAATTTAAGAATTATACAGGAAGATTAAACTTGATTACCATGTTTCAGGTGCAAGCGATTAGACAGTTCCTCGAGATAATTTCCTCAAGCTCGGATACTCAGAACAACAATGTTCAAGAGACACCTGTTTTGCTAAAAGAAGGGTGAGTATCTCCATAGCTCTTACCAATCTCACACTTAAACATTTTTCTTGCACGTACACAATACACGCAACTTGCGTGCTGTACGCATAATTGGCGCAGCGTGTACGTACTTAAGGAGAATTCGTTTTATGAGGACTGTATACATTTGTTTTCAATTGTAGCACTTCACTCAATACAACTTCTTTTTTCTTTTCTGCATCATTTGGAACAGTTATGGGTATGTACTTTGATTTTCTTTATTTTCCCTGTACATTCTTCGATTTATTTTTTTCGTTTTGTTCACTGGTTTGTTTTTGTATTCTATTTTTATGTAACGAAACTTGTTTCGTTTTGTTATTTATGATTTATCTTTAAATGTTACTTGATGTACGTATGCAAACTAAATACAAATTTGACAGAAAAAGGTCACTATTTATTGTTAATAATAATAATTAATAAAGCCAATGGCTGTGTTCCGCGAACAATAGCGCTTGTTAACGCTTCCTAGCGCTAAAGAAAAAAAAATAGACTATCGGCCAGGACACGTTTCCTAAATGGCGATCGCTGGCGTAAGCAGACATAAGCAAAATGGCGGATTATGTTAAGAGTATTGAAATTAGCAAATATGTCCTGGCCGTTAATCTGTTTTTTTTTCTTTAGCGCCAGGAAGCGCTAACAAGCGCTTTTATCCGCGGAACACAGCCATTGTATTAATAAATAATATACGGGTCTGGTTTAATTGACGGCAAACCTTCTACAACACCGCAACCTACACTAGGGTAGTTAACTACATGTAAAATATTCAGTTTAATTTATATGTTCTGAATTAGGTATTATTACATACTTGTAAATTTATGTGTTGTTTTGAATAAGGTGCATTTCAAAGTTACAAAAAGTTGAAATATATTTTGTGTCGGCAACCTAAATATAATTAATTAGTTTACGTTAATACAAAAACATTAATGAAGTATTTATAAACTTAAACGCAATAACTTCGGAGATATTAGCATGTATGTTCTAGCGACCTGTATATTTTTCATACGACTGCAGGAACGCGTGACGTCAGACTTTTGTATGGAGCGTAATCACGTGACTTGCGAAATTCTGTACTACAAATTGCTTTTTTTAATCGCAAAACCTTTGTAAATATTGATTTTAAATATACTGTTTTCTTTCTGAAAAATTCAGCAATGCTCACTCATTTACACTATTAAGTGCGAGCGAATACGCATGACTTCAGTTATTTTTATATGAATAAGAAATATAAGTGGTGTTTTATTGTTCGCAGGACGATGATCAAGCGGTCGGACGGCGTGCGCGCGGGCCCGGGTTCGCCGCGTCGCCGGTGGACGCGACCCACGAACGCATACTCCAAGAGGAGACACTTCCGACTCACCAGGTATTTATCACCCTGAAATCATTAATAACACCGGGGGTGTGTATTTTGAAAGGCATGGCATTGGTAAAAAACCGGCCAAGTGCGGGTCGGATTCGCGCACCGAGGGTTCCGTACAAACCTGTAGTTATTTTGTTACAGCTCAAAGGTATATATAGACCTGAGTATAATTAATATGAATTTCAATTTAATACCTCTACGCGTTCATATAAGGAAATTGGTAGTAAGTTTAGAATTATTAAAAAATATTTTTATAATAATATGATGTAACTAAAATTTTACGGTTTTCGCATTTTTTTTCTTTATCTGTGCTTTAAGACGTTGCTTCGTACAAAATTTACAGATTCTGAGTTCACGGGAAGTACTCTGTAGGTTTTGATTTCCTTGCGAGTGTCGAAAATTTGCGGCATAAACAGCTGTATCTTTTGATTGCGTTGGCTTAGAAGTTTGATTTTTTCCAAGGGGCAGTAGACTTGAGTATTTGATATAAATTCCAGCTTGATACCTCCACGCGTTCCCGAGAAAAAGGGTCTTGACTGAGAGACGTACGGACAACTAAGTGATCCTATAAGGGTTCCGTTTTCTCCTTTCGAGGTACGGAACCCTAAAAAGAGACAAAAGGCAAAAATATTATGTACGTAAAGAAGAAAGAAAGTAATCAACGCATGGTTTTTATAGTGTTCTAACGAAATACAGTCCTGCAAGGATCTTTTGGCACTTGACGGCGACGAATGTTAGTACTGATTTTGTCCACGAGCCAAAAGATCCTTGTACGATTATATTAATATATTATTTTGTTTTTTTTTTAAGCGGCGAGCTATCTTGGTCGCGGGGCGGGTCGCGCGCGGCGCACCGGCTGCCACTGTCGGAGGTGCTGAGCGTGCAGCCCGTCGACTGCCCGCCCGCCGGCGCGCCGCTCGACGCTAACAACATCTTCCAGATAGGTGAGACGATTATTCATACCAAAGAGTAAATATCTACAAGCGAAGAGGAATCAGATGTATAACATTCTAGGCAATAAAAACTCTATTTACCAGTAATAAGGTGCAACTTCACTCGCGGCGGAAATCAGTGCGAACTCGTTTAGATGCCTACAGAATTGTTCAACGTGCTAATTTCAACCTTAACGCTTTGAACTATGATTCATATTTTGTTGACGGATGCGCGACGCGCGCGGGAGTAGACGTGTAGGGCTGGCGGCACGGGCGGCGGAGACGCGAACTATCGGATATATTCACTTACGCGTCGGTGCTCGCTGGCGTGCGAGCCCTTAATGATTTATAGCCGCCGGCGACTATCTCGTGTTTCATACCTACTGTGCGGAGTGACACAGGCCTGTACATACTGATGACATAGCGTAAAAAGGCCGCTACCTCCAGGCCCACCGCTAGCTGTTTCGTCGCCCGCGTGCGATACCGATTATGCCGCCCTACGATTACTTAATTACTACGAGTTTTGTCAAAAAAAAAGGAGATGAGTCGCTCGATTTGCCGCCCTTGTGCGGTGCACGCTTTGCACGCCCGCTTACGGCGGCCCTGGCTACCTCGACATAACGGCGCATTGTGCGGTATTTCGGCGAGTGCACTCCTGTCGAACAGCGATTATGGTGCTATTCTCGCCGCTCAATTTGTGGCAGCGGCCTAACAGCGAGGCAACGCATTTGATGTTTGTGGAAATTTTGATACTGATGCATTGGTTGTTCATTTAAAGAAACTTGACAGGGCGAAGACGCAGACAAAAGCTAATAGTGCATGAACGCCAATCGATGACCCGTACTGACTAATCTAAACAAACCAATGAACGGATTTTTTTTTATGTAATGAACCAGGAAACGAGCAGACGGATCGCCTGATGGTAAGCGATTACAGCCGCCCATGGACACCCGCAACACCAGAGTAACTCCTCTGGTGTTGCGACTTGCGTTCCTGGTCCTTAAAATCGCCAATCCCCCCATGGGCCTCCGGTAACCTCACTCACTCGGCGAAACACAACGCAAGCGTTATTTCACGCCGGTTTTCTGTGAGGTCGTGGTATTTACCCGGTCAAGCCGGCCCATTCATGCCGAAGCGTGGCTCTCCCACAGGATTGCCTTGAATGTCGGCCAAAAAAATTGTTTATTAAACAACTGAATTTTACATAGGTATAATTTCATATACATTTATTTAGCCAAACTGCAAAACAATTTACTGATGCAATCTGCCCACATTTATGTTTAATAGTTCATTCTTTTTGTATGTAATATTAATTGTTTTTTTTTCTTGTTTAATTTCCAGTTCACAGTGAGCGCGTGCTGTTCGTGCAGGCGAGCAACTGCGTGGAGCGCGCCGAGTGGCTGCGGCTGCTGCGCGCGCTGTGCCGGCACGCCGCGCCGCACAAGGGCTACTACTGCGGCACCAAGTGGACCTGGTCAGTTCATATACGATTGTAGCTATTGTAAAGAAAATAATGCAAGATATTATGCAAACTTTTTCTTATTATCGTTTCGGAAAAAAACAATAAACAGGGAAGGGTCTTCTAAAAATCAATCGAACCGTCCATTCAGTCCAGTTACACTTGTCACTTCTCTGGTGTTGCGATTTGCGTGTTCCCAGTCCTTAAAATAAACCTAAACCTAAAATCCCCAACCCCCCTTGTAATTTTCATTTGATATATATTATGTTGCCTTTTGGAAACTTCTCTTTTGTTTTGATCTTTCTTTTGTCTATACTAATATAATAAAGAGGGAAAGTTTGTTTGCATCGAATAGGCTCCGAAACTACTGGGCCGATTTTGATGAAATTTGGCACATATGTAGATTAGACCACGAGGAAGGACATAGACTATTTTTTATCGCGGAAAAATGTACGGTTTCTGCGAAATTAACTTTTGCGCGCACGAAGTCGCGGGCATCTAGTATAAAGACACAGATTGAATAACTTTGAATTTTAATCTCATAGTAGTTTATTGAACAATGTGTGAACAATACGGTGTGTATTACAGTTGCGGGCGTTCGGAGCGGCGCGCGGAGGGGTGCGGCGCGGCGACGTCCGGCAACGCGGAGTGCGGGCGCGGCGCGGCGCTGGCGATGCGGCTGGACCCCGCGCGCGACCTGCAGCGTCTGCACACGCTGCTCGTGGCGCACTCCGCCCGCCTCGACGAGCGGCTGCGGCGCGCACCAGGTAACCACGGTCGCGCGGAAAACCGCCGCGTAATATTATACTGTACATAATATACATATAATAACTCCCCATACCGATCTCGGTGACGGTGGCCGGTTTGATTGAAACCAGACCAGTTACGCAGGAGTAATTTTATAGTGCCCAAGTGTGTGCGCAGTACACAAGAGCACTCTCTCTCTTCCTTTACTCTCGTAACTAAGTGGGACGGATAACCGACACGACTGACGAGAGATTAGGCGTAGGTCCGAATTTTTACATGCCCATCCGACGCATGGATCATCTTTCTTGTCAGAAAATCAAGTGATCAGCCTGCATTGTCCTAACCAAACTTGGAAACAACATTTTTTGTTGTTCCAATGCGGGAATCGAACCCACGACCTCCGAGTCGAGAGCCTATGCTCTAACCACGGTTCCCTATTTTTTTCGCATAAAATCATATGTCACTATGTCATATTTTACTTGGCATAATTTCATTTGACCTAATAGTAGTTTCGCATAATACTCATTTGGCATAACTTTCTTAGCATAATTTTGTTTCGCATAATTACTAAAAGCATAATAATCGTTAGGCATACTTATTGTAAGGCATACATTTTTTACGCATAATATTAATTAAGAATAATATTTTTATATTATAATATTTAAAAGCATAAATATATTTACGCATAATGATATTTAAGCATACTATTATATTTACGCATACTTCTTTGTAGCATTTTTTTTTCACATACTAATGAATGATAAATTCTACTAAGTGTCCCAGTTAAGACGAAATAACAATTGTAATTGCAATTTTCGACTGATTACGAAATTAAACTCAGACAAACAACACGAATTGCTATCTAAGAACATACCGAGCCATAACCACGAGCCTAATGCACTTAAGGATAAAAGTGAGTTTTGTTTTTGCATTAATTACTATTATTTAACCTTTTGTATTAATTATTTTAAACATGTTCGCGGCTTACGGGTGGCCCTTGGGCCACCCCGCCGCGACTTAACCTACTGTTACACATGTTACACTAGGTATAATGAGTGTAATACCTGCTTTTAATGTTTAATAAATATGCGTTTAGTTACCTTAACCGTGTTTTCATTATGTCCTTCCATTTTATGCATATTTGTGCCTTGTGACAGAATGTCTTGAATTTATTATGACTAAAAAATATGCAGTAACGAGTTTATGCCAAAACATAATAGGCAATCGGACAAATTTTTTTTTATTGCATAAATGAATAGTACTCTTAAATATGAGTAACTTCTCAGAAGAAACCGTATATCAAAAGTCAATATTTTCAAAGGTACAGCGATTTTTATAAAAAATTTCGCGAGCCTCCTAAAAACGCTCCATACTAAAGTCGACCTACAAATGACGTCACTTGTAGGTTATAGTATATGAAGTAGTATATGAAGTATATGGCCGCAGGAATATATTTGTAAATATCTCCGATATTTGTGCGTTTAAGTTCATACTTACCATAATGAATGTTTTTGTATATGATGTGAGTAAACTAATGATGTAGGTTTTGTTTACCAATTTCGCAAAAAAAAAATTTTTTGGTATAAAGACTCGCGAAATTTTGTATACAAATCACTGTACCTTTGAAAGTATTGACTTTTGATATACGGTTTCTTCTGAGAAGTTACTCATATTTAAGAGTACTATTCATTTATGCAATAAAAAAAATCAGTCCGCTTGCCTATTACGCCAAAGTTAATTATGACAAGAAAAATTATGCCTTACGAGTTATGCCTCATTAAATTAGGACAAAAATATTAGTCTTAATGATATTTATGCCTAATGATGTAGTATGCCAAGAAACCATTATGCCAAAGTAATATTAGTGAGGTATGTAAATGTAAACAAGTGAGGTATGCCAAATGAAATTATGCCAAATAAAATTATGCGAAAAAAGGGAATCCTTCTAACCACTAGAGACTGTACGAGGGTATCAAAGCAGAAAGGGTTTTTAATATAGGAAAGCCAAGCGATGGAAAGTGATTATGTTCGCCTATAGACATGCATCACGTTGTTTGGTACAAGTTTTTTAGACGCTTAGTTTCAAACGATATTGGTGTGAAACTGTTCAATTTGAACTCGTTCTGTTTCGTACAAATGAAATGCTAATTGTACCCCGTTCGTTTGTTTAGACGACACGAGTCCGGAGGAGCGCGAGGCGGAGGACGCCACACTGCGCGAACTGCAGAGGATCATGTTCGACCTCGAGCACCGCCACTGTATATACAGACGGTCGCTGGTCCGGGAAACTAAGTACGGCAGCAAGTGAGTATCACATACGTTCATTATAAATAGAAAGGGCATTGGGAATTTGACTGCTAAAATTAGGTAAGATGCGAGCGTAATAGGGAAGCGGACAATTTTTTTTTATTGCTTAAATGTATAGTACTCTTAAATATTAGTAACTTCTCAAAAGAAACCGTGTATCAAAAGTCAATATTTTCAAAGGTACAGCGATTTGTTTAAAAAATTTCGTGAGTCTCGTAAAAACGCTCCATACTAAACTAGACCTACAAGTGACGTCACTTGTAGGTTAAGGTGTATGAAGTATACGGCAGCCGATTTGTAAATATCTCCTATATCGCACAAGCGTTTAAGTTCATACTTACCATAATGTATATGATGTAAGTAAACTAATGATGTAGGTTTTGTTTACCAATTTCGCAAAAAAATATTTTTTTTGGTACTTTTTAAATGTATTTAATTAGTAAACTACACATAAAATTATATATATTTTTTACATTTACATACTAGGTAGTAATGCCTCAATATTTCTGAATATTTAGTTTCATTAACCTCTCGAGCGTCGCGCTTTAAAAACGTCAAACTGAACAATCGTCACCGCCCTGCGCGGCCCCGGGGCGAGGGGTGCGGCGGATTTCCCGCTTTTTTATTTTTCGAGATTATATTGATTAATTGCTGCTAAAACCTATGCATGTGATATATATTTAAAAACTAGAATAAATTGCCTAGATGACTATGTAACTGGAATTTTAAAAATACTAAATGAATACAAGTAATCTTGATGTGAACGCAATGTTTACACAAAAAATCCTTGCGTGTCGCTCGGTAGTATACGGCAGAAGGCATGCGCGTTTGTTTTTTCGATTTTCATTGGTGAATCGTTAGTAAAACCTTAGCATGTTATATATTTTTGGAAACTAGAAGAGATTGGTCAATAAAATTAAACTAAATATTTCAGATGTAGTCCAAACCCCTATTGTATCTGGATTACATCGCATATCTGCAGGAGGTGGGATAAATACTTCTGCGAATATTCATATAAAAATAATATATTAACAATTTATCTGTGTTTAATTTGTCACTTGACTGACAAATATTTAAGGCGCCTTCAATTTACCTGTTTGTTACATTTAATATTTTTTTTTAAATCGGCCGGCCGCTGGAGGTTTGTAGGTGTAGATGTAGATTTAGGTGTAGATGTAGACTGTAGTTGTAGATGTAGTTTTGGGTGTAGTTATTTAATTATTCCAGTCGGGCAACAAATTTTAAATAAATAAATAAATAAATCTTTGTTATGTTTTTTTTTTTAATATTTATAATTTTCTTTGTTTCAGGCAAGCGCCTATAGGCGACGACAATTACCTTCACCTGGCGGGTGCGGCCGGCAGCATCGACACGGGATCATTCCTCTGGCGAACCCGGCGAAGCGATTTCTCGCCGACGGTGGACCTCGACGGGAAGACTCTTCCTCTACAATCCTCGCTAGATATATGCTCGAGTACGGAATCGTTAAAACTAGCTCGGCACGGGGACGAACGCTCCTCGGGAAAGTCCAACAAATCCACCGGCAGCGGGTACCTCACCATGTCCTGCATCAAACACGAGCCGTCAGAGGACAGCGACGCCTCCAACGAGAAGCCGGCCCGGCCGCCCAAGCCCGCGCGCCTGTCCCCGTCCCGAGCGAATCTCACCTCGCCCACCTCCCCCCTGTGTGAGTACGTCGACGTCGAATTGAAACCGCCGATCCGACGACCGAAGCCGGAAACTCTTCCCAAGAGGCTGGAGATCGACCTCGCTAACCGGTGCAAGGAGTACGAGCTGATGGTCAACTTCAGCAGCCACGCGGTCGACGACGACGAGCCCCCGGCCGTCCCGCCGCGAGTCGGCGCCGCGGCCAAAGTTCGTCCGCAACCCAAACCCGTAGAAAACTTAGTGAAACCGGACGAGCCCGTCGCGCTCCAGTCGGAGATCCTCCTCGGGTCGAGCTGCAGCCTCCCCGACTCCTCGCCCTCGCACGAGCTCGAGAGCTCCGCAGAGTGTGACGTCACTCGGCCCGGAAGTAAAATCGATACGGTCTCGAACGACGATAGTCTCCTCGATGAGCTGCAACGCGACACGTATTGCGTTCTCAAAGTGTGCGAGGACGAGCTGGCGGACATCGCAGCCGAGGAACCGAAACACGAGGAACCGATTACAGTTAAACAGGAGAAGGAGGAGTATGGAATGTTCTCCAGGTTGAGCTTGCAGAGGAAATCGAATCCGATCAAAACGCCGCCTACGTCTGGCAAAACTTTAAAGACCTCGAATTCTACGTCCAACGTGCACGACGTCGCCTCGAGCACGTCGCGGCCGTTCGCGGAGCGATTGACGCCGTTCTTCTTGAAAAAGAAACCCAAGCCGCCGGACGAATCGCACACGACCAAGTCTACGCGGAAAGAGGACAACCTCATAGGCCGTCTGACTCCTCGGTTCGGACAGTCCCGGCTTCAGGTTCGCGGGCAGTCGCTCGATCTCGCTCAACCCGAGAGAGCTAGACGAATCGAGCGCTCCGCGACGACGGTCAACATACCCACGCGGTCCTTCGACTCGTCGATAGTGGCAAAACTGCTGACTCTGCGCAGGTGCGGAGCGCAGGACGAGGTCCAGTGTCACGGGTTCGTTCGGACGGAGGAGGACGGCGAGCGAGTGGGTGGGGAGAGCGGCGCGGCGGCGCAGGCGAAGGAGGCGCCGCGCGACTACGGCGCGAGCGAGGACGACGGCACGTGGCGGCGCGCGCACGGCCCCATCCTAGCGGCCGCCTCCAATGATATTAGACTGTAGAATACTACGTGATCGCTAACTTTGAATTTATGGTCAAACGTCTTAACGCTAAATAAAAGTTAAAGTCTACAATATTTTCATCTGTATACTGTCAGCTGTATTATAGAGAATTATAAATGTATATCATCTCTGAGCGTAACGATTTACGTGACTTAAATATTTAACTGACAATGGAACCGCTCAATTGCGTTATCCATCGGTGGCGTTCGTCGTGACTGATGGAATATTGACTAGGAAAACGTCATCTGTATAATTATTTTATGACAAATGACTTTAAGTCGATGTGACGAGTGGGAGCGACCGGAGAGAACGGTGACTTCTAAATGAGGGTTGTATTTATTTCTATATTTTTTGAACTCCTTTTCGTCGACCTGAAATATGTGCCTCCTCTAGTTTGTAGATAATATTATCTAAAGTGTCCACTATGTTTAATTATATGATATAGTAGCGTTAATACTCAAAAGGTGCCAAGTATTGTGCGAGTACGCCTCTCGGCGTATCGACTCTCATTCCTTATGCACAATAATTATGCGAAACCGAACTTGAATTGTACTAAAGAGTTAATTATTTTTCTGTGATTGGTGTAATTGTCCAATGTTGAATCTATATAAATTTATCATATTTTGTGTATGTGTAAAATATTTTTTATAGTAGAACAATGCCATAATTTTTTAATCATAAAAAATACTGATTTTTTACAATAATTTAAGATATGGCTATATTTCTAGGCACAACTAATAATGCTGCATGCTGTACCGTTTTCTGAATAGCAGCTTATAAGCTCCTTATAAAATAATATACTCTGTATGTGAAATTACACCGAAAGTACACTCAACTAATCGTTTATAATGCACAAACATGTAATGTACTTAACAATTGATATTAACAATATCTCACGAGAAATATTTGAATACGTTAGTGAAATTATATCTTGATGTTATAATAAAAAGGCCTTAGCATTTTGTAGCCTAAAGTATGGCCTTGCAGAATCATTAAAAACTGTGATGCACTTTACAAAATCAGCTCTAATTTTTATTGTAGATAGAATATGTGTAATGCTACTGAAATTATAATTTCTTATAAACTTGGACAATTTGTTTAAGACATGTATGTCATGATGAACAGAGTATTTAACTAATTTAAGTTTAAATAATAATTTAAATACCATATTGTTAGAATTGTCAGCATTCAGAAATGTGAAGATTCTTTATGGTATAAAAAGTATAAAGTAATGTACAAAATAATATTTCTTTAAAATATATTAAAATGTTATTTATTTCGCCTATTTCACTTTGTTAATAAAATTACAAATAAGTTTAAATTTATTTATGCATTTTTATTTCACTTTAGAGTAACTTTTTGAATTTAAGTAATAACGAAACTTATTGAACAGTTATTTGTGTGAATAAGTAGTGTTATTTCGATTTAAAATTACACCCCACTATTAGCAAAAAGACAGCATTCTCCCCGACGCAGCTTAATAAATCATGATTCATGCTGCTTTCTTGAAAATTTGTAAAGCGTTTGTCAGACTCGATGTATTTAATACGATTTCAAAATTAAGAATATTGAGAAGAGAAATGGTTAAAATTTTAGCCGAATTTAAAAGGGGAATTAATTAGAGAATAAGTTTTATTTCATACTTTTTTGTGTATTTTCACTTTGGAAGTCGGTTTAATTTTTTGTTTAAAAATAATAATTAAGGTTCTATTAGACCTGAAGCTCAATTCTTGTATTTAAAGTAGACTTTCATTTTACTTTGATTGTATTAGAAGTGAAGCGACATGATAACATAAACTGATTTTATGAAGTTTCGACCAATCGGAACGCGTTTCACGCTGCTATAACGTTTACGAGAATACCGGTAATTGACAGTTTTAGCGTATCGGGACTTGATTGTAATTGTTTTAATATTGCAGGTTTTATATTATGGTTTTATATATATTACTAGCTTTTGCCCGCGGTTCCGCCCGCGAGAAATGAGGTTTTTTGGCCACTCCCGACTGTACTCTAAGTTAAGTCTGTATCTTCCTTATCTTACGTTCTCTATTTAATTACTAATTGTTTGTCCGAAGCACTATCATACCATATTTCATTTAAATGGTTTAAACTCTTAAGCTATGAAAGACATTAAAAAAATATACACAATAGTACATTATCCCTCGGGAACACTATTATATAATAATAATATAATATTATATAATAATAATATAATAATAATAATATCTATGGACGCTTCACACCACGTTAATCTGGCCCCGTGCTAAGTATCCGAAGAACTTGTGTTACGGGTACCAGACAACGGATATATATTTAATACTTTTATACTATACACGTATTTAAGATTTTTATTATATAATAAACATATTTAATATACATCCATGACCCAGGAACACAGAAAAACTTTTTGTTCCTTCGGCGGGATTCGAACCCGCGACCCCCGGCTTGAGCACCAACACGCTCAACCAACTGAGCCATAGAGGTCGTCTAATATATCTTTTTGGGATAAAAAGTAGACTGCACGTTTGTCCAAAGCATAAACAACTACCATACAAAATTTCATTCAAATCAATTCAACCTTTTAGCAGTAAAAGACAGTCAAAGTACACAAAATAATACATTATCCCTCGGGAAGACTCTATCTTTTTGGGATAAAAAGGACACTGCGCGTTTGTCCAAAGCATAAACCACTGCCATATACCAAATTTCATTCAAATCAATTCAACCGTTTAGCAGTAAAAGACAGTCAAAGTACACACAATAATAATACATTATCCCTCGGGAACACCGCAAATTTTTGGGACAAAAAGTATCCTATGTCCTTTCCCAGGACTCAAAGTATCTCTGTACCAAATTTCATCAAAATCGGTTCAGCGGTTAAAGCGTGAAGGGGTAACAGACAGACAGACACACTTACGCATTTATAATATTAAAGTATGGATGTACACAAATTAAAACATTATCCCTCGGGCACACTGTATATTTTTGGGATAAAAAGTAGACTGCGCGTTTGTCCAAAGCATAAACCGTGATCTACGTAGTGAATTATCACAGCTAAAAAGTGTTAATTCAATATGTAGGTCACCTGATGCAGCAAACGTCACTCGTCGTCGAGGCGCGCAGGCGGTCACGTTGAGCCCGTCAGCATTATCCGACGGGTCAACGAACATCGTTGCTGCCGCCCCCGCTGCCCGCTCCCCGCCCGCTAAGGAGCCGGTGCCGAGTTACGCAAGTGTCGCCGCTAGCGAACCCCCGCCACCTCCCCCGCGTTCGAAAAACAAAGGGAAGAAGGAGGCCCCTGCAAAAGAGCGTCCTCTTTCTAAAAAGGACCGAACGTGCGATGATGACGGGTTCATCAAGGTCGAGAGGAAGAAGAAGAAACCCGTCGTCCGCAACCATCGCGGCACCGCACCCGGAGGACCCGAGCAGCTGTTGCGGTGTGAGACTCCTGCGACACCGCTGTACGTGTCCCGGCTGCATTGGTCTACGACGGTCGAGCAGGTCGTGGACTACATCAGGAGCAAAACCAGCTTCGCCTTGAGGGTCGAGCGGTTGGAATCTCATCATAGAGTGAATTTTAGTTCTTTTGTGGTGAGAGTTCCAACCCATCATTTACCGACCTTCGAGAAAGAGGAGTTCTGGCCGATTGGAGTCGCCTTCAGAAGATTCAGAGGACGACTTCCGAACACTTCGCGCCCCACGTCGCAGACAATACGTGTTTAGTGTTAGTGTTAGTTATATAATATAGTAATATGTATGTTAGTCTATAAGGTATTTATAATATGGGCCTATGCAGCCCGAAATAAATGGTATTTATTTATAAACCACTGCCGTACCAAATTTCATTCAAATAAATTCAACCGTTTAGCAGTAAAAGACAGTCAAAGTACACACAATAATAATACATTATCCCTCGGGAACACCGAAAATTTTTGGGACAAAAAGTATCCTATGTCCTTTCCCAGGACTCAAAGTATCTCTGTACCAAATTTCATTAAAATCGGTTCAGCGGTTAAAGCGTGAAGAGGTAACAGACAGACAGACAGACAGACAGACACACTTTCGCATTTATAATATTAATAAGTATGGATGCGTTATCAGAGGTTTAATTCTGAAACCTCTGATAATGCAATCAAATAAAATCAAATTTATTTCAGGCCTTAGTTTCAGGTACCCTCCATAGTTTCAGGCAAAAGACCCATAAAACTTACGTATAGTTTATGAATGTAAAATAAAAGTAATATTAAAAATTTTAAAAACCCCCGACACAAAAAATAAACTTTAAAAAATAAAATAAAATTTAAAACCTATTACATATATTATCACATATTTATAATTATATTATGTAAGTTGAAATATTTTTATTTTCCAATCGTCGCCTCGTCGGGGGACCGCTAAAGTTTATAAAATGTTTATAAAGTATTTTTACAAAAACAGCTAATAAATTATTACGAATTACATTTAGATATGAGCGATTTTTTTTCAGAGTAAATTCTTTTGTACGTTCTGCGACTACACCTGTTTTTTTCACGTAGCGGTGAATGTAAGTATGTGATAATATAATTATAATTGGTTTAAAATTTTATTTTTTAGAGTTTATTTTTTGTGTCGCCCCCCGACACAAAATTTAAAATTTTTAATATTACTTTTATTTGGGATATAATTAATCGAGCGAACAAAAAATAAGTTGGCGGCTGCACGTGAGCATACTGTATTACTGAATTTGGCAGCGAATTAATATGTTGGCGACTAAATTACTAAACTGGCGAAAACACTCGGGTGACAAAAAATTCTAAAGTCGCAGATAAAAAGAGGCGAAATTTAATCCAAATTAGCACCGACATTTATAAGTTGGTGACTTAATTTCCGAGTTGGTGACCATTATACCATATAAGCAGCTATAAAACCAGATTTGGTTGATAAATTAATGGCTGCTAAAAATTCAATTTGCAGGCTACGGAAAATGCTATTTTTGGATACTGTTAGAGTATGTTTTTCTTTGTCATGGGTGTCATTTTCTAGGTTTCTGGGGGTGCAGAATAATATGAAAATAAAATCTGTTTCATAATTCCACAATGGCGTAAATTTTTGTTATTAAAATTAACAAGGTTGTCCTTTTCCAGGTTTCTGATTCTGATTACAAAATTGTCTTCCAATTTCATTTTCCAAAATGGAGAATATTCAATCTTCGGAAAATGAATATGAATACTAAATTAAAAGATCTTTGGGATGCTAATTAGGATTGATGATTATTACAGTATGTTATGTAGTTCAAAGTACCAGCTATGTTGGTATAGATTTTTTTTTTAATTCAGGATTCATGAATTTTTCTGCCATTCATGAAGAAAATATGCGATTTCTAGATTAATAAGGGTGAGCAAATTTTCATTACTTTTGCAGTAGGATGCACCGTTTCTGAGATAGAAGCGACTATAGAAAAAAATATGACAATGCTGTACTGAGATACGAGGGGTGTATCAATCTATAGAAATGTTGGAAAATTCAAGATTTTCGATTTTTTTTTTCTCCCATCATGAAGAAAATATGATGTTGCGGGGTTTCAAAGGGGGGCGAAATTTTCATTATTTTTTTCAATAGGATGCACCGTTTCCGAGATAGAATCAACTTTATAAAAACATAGTAAATGCTCTACATTGAGATACATTCCTAGATGTATAAAGCTATAGAAATGTTGGAAAATTCAGGATTATCAAATTTCTTTTTCTCTCATCATGAAGTAAATATGAGGTTGTTGGGTTACTAAGGAAATTTAAAATCGATTACTTTTTTGTAATCAGCACCCTCAGAAACCAATAAAAGGACACCCATATTATTTTTATGAAATTAAGTATGTCCGCCATATTGGAATTTCAAAACGAATGTCATTTTCGTATCCAGCACTCCCAAAAACCTGATAAACGACACCCATATCAATTTTACGAAAAATAAATATCCGCCATTTTTTAATTTCAAAATTAATCTACACAATAATCTACACCTCCCTAAAACCGAGAAAAATAAAAAATTGGGAATTTTGTACGCTCCTTTATGGTTTTTTTGTGTGCGCTCGTTTCGCTGCTTGTATGGTTTTTGAGTTACCTACATCAGGGAAAATATATGTGCCTATTCTTAAATTAAATGTGTACTCACAAATTGTCGCCAAGATGGTTATTTAGTCGCTAAAACATAATCTGTCTGCCAGTTTGGAAAATTCAGTGGTATTATTTAGTCACCAGATTAGTAATTTTTTTGTTCCTTACATTCTTTCGCCAACTTGGTAATTTAGTATTCAATATTGGGTATTTTCACATCCAAAATTTAATTGTTTTGTCGCAAGTTTAAATAGGGTGAACGTACCAATTATCAGCACTTTAAGAGATACTTCAAATTTAACCCCGATTATTACAGAGGGAAATACGTTTTTACCCATAATGATGGGTTTTCTGGGTGCATTATTTAATAAATGACTGATTTTTATTTCATAATATAGTTTACTTTCATCCACATTTTGTAAAAATAATCATAACTAAAAAATTACCCTGTCGCCAATTATTAGCCCCCTCGTCACCAATTATCAATTTCGATGAAATTTTGTATTAGTAGCGCTCTAGATTAAAACAAAGCATAAAAAGCACAGTTTGTTCCTATGGGATACTATATTTACGCGAGGGGAGCCACGGGCAACACTATGAAATAAAATAATGATGAGAGAATAATCTCTTTTTATACCTTGCCTGATAATCAGTTTCATAAAAATTTGTCTTTAAAAAATATCAAATTAATTCTTATTAATTAGTCAAATCTTTCTCATTAACCTTAATATATAGTTATTCCAAGTTTAAGTGTAGTATTTTTAAGAAAATTTTTATTCCACTAATATTCTTAAGTCTTAATGAAGCATCAAAATAAATTAGTAAATGACTATGGTAAAATTACTATTGAGTTATAGTTTATAGTACAGGAAACTGGAGAGACTTGATCCCCCCTTTTGTGTTTTCCCCTTATTTTATATATAATATGGATCCTATTTAAAATAATTCAAAGCGGCCAAGTGCGAGTCCGACTCGCCCATGTAGGATTCCGTAGCAGCAAGTAACATAATATAAAAGTTCTTGTAGAGAGTTGATTGAATGAAAGGTAAATTGCAGTTTACGATTTATGACGTATTAAAAAAACTTCTTACTAGATCTCGTTCAAACCAATTTTCGGTGGAAGTTGCACACTAATATACATCATATATTTTTTTAGTATTATCATTCTCTTCATGGGCGTAGCCAGGGGGGGGGTTTAGGGGGTTCAAACCCCCCCCGAAATGGGCCGGCTGGTATAATATATACAGAGATCTGACCCATATACAGAGGCGTATTTAGAAATTTTGCGCCCGAGGACAATTCACATATTTTGCCGCTCCAGTAACCCTATCTGAAAGATGATTTTTTTAAGGTAATTAAAAAAAATCAACAGCCTAAAACAGAACTTTGATACTAATTTGTACTATAAGTATGTGTTTATGTTAAATGCGTTCAAACTGAGAATGCGAGAAAATGTTTTTTACTGCTTTGCCTGTAAAATCTGTTTAAACTTTAAACACTGAAAAACTGTTGTACTAATAAAAAACAATAAAATCAATAGCCTAAACAGGAATCGTGAACCTATGGCACGCGTGCCATCGAATCCTCGAACCTATACACAATATTTTGACATAATTTGGGCACGTCACTGATCAAAAATTTTGTAATTATGTACGACGAAAAAAGTATGAAATAAGTATTATATGACAAACGTAACTTAATTTTGTCATCTATAAATTACGTAAATTTTACTTAAATTGAAATTACAAAATCACTCTATCTTTTAGGGCTTAAAGTTTGAACAGATTTAATCTATTAACTAGGAAAAAAATTTGCTCGCTCGCTTCGCTCGCTCGCGTTTCATATGAAAAATATATTCAATTATTCAGAACCGATGTTCTGTTTGACTGAACTGGTCGACTGTATGGTATTTTTCTAAATTTCACCGTTATTTACTGTTTTAGCTACACGTTTGAACAGATTTTTAACCTGTAAAATAGGAAAAAAATTTACTCGCTCGCTTCGCTCGCTCGTGTTTGGCTTAAAGAACATATTATAAAATTCAGTATCGACGTTCAGCTTTAGGCTATTGATATTTGTATTTTTTCGCATTACACAGTCTTTCAGGGTTTAAAGCTGAAAGGGGTAAAAACGAAAGATAATGAGGGCCCATTAGCTAATGAGCCCATGGCTTTTAATAGGTTAAAGACTAGTATTTAATGTACTTTTAGTTTTTCTTTCTTGAAACACAACACCCCCCCCCCCCCCCCCCGAAAGTAATGTACGTTTATTTTCTTGAACCCCCCCCCCCCCCGAAACTAAATCCTGGCTACGCCCATGATTCTCTTATTATAGAAGTTACAGGGGGGTGACACACATTTTACTACTTTGGAAGCGTCTCTCGCGCAAACTATTCAGTTTAGGAAAAAAAATGATATTAGAAACCTAAATTTTTGAAGACCTATCCATAAATGCCCCACAAAAAAAAATTTGAGTTTCAATTCTAAGTATGGAGATCCCCCAAAATTATTGTTTTTTTTTTTTCTATTTTTGTGTGAAAATCTTAATGCGGTTCATAGAATACATCTACTTACCAAATTTCAACAATACTATAGTTCTTATAGTTTCGGAAAAAAGTGGCTGTGACATACGGACGGACATACAGACAAACAGACAGACATGAATCCATAAGGGTTCCGTTTTTTGCCATTTGGCTACGGAACCCTAAAAAGTAGTACTGAAAACGTGTACTTTATCTAGGTTAAAGAATTTGCAACAACTAACCGAATATCAGTCAAAATAAGTATTAATTTACCTGCTAAAACTCAAGACACGTACATATTTGTTTTTTTACTTAAGGCTGCGCTAGTCGGTTTTATCTCCATACAAACGACTCAAATTTTTGTGTAATATCGATTTTTATTACACTTATCTAGGTCGGTATGTGCTTATATTTCTAAAATTTTAATAGCCTCCAAACATCGGATTTTTAGCGCAACTTTGACCGTAAAAAAAACAAACGAAGAATGAAAATAAAAAACAAGCACATACCGACACAATTTTATTATTCCGAAATTGAGATAACTTTACTTCAGACATAAATATTATGTAGGTAGTTTGTTCATAAAACAGCAACAGCTGAGTGTTGATTTGCGTAATCTGAGGACACCTTTTCTAAAATACTTTACAAAGCAATATAAATGTGTGCACTATAGCTTCTCATATAAGTATAGATAACTATTTTATGGCTATATCTTTTTTTCGCCGATATTATGTGAAATAACAAGCATTTTCCCCACCCGCCTCACTGAGTTCGAACCGTTGACTAGCGCACTCTTAAGTCCCAATATAAAGGAAACTTAAACTTAAACTCTATAAAAAATTCATGCAACTTAAAAGAGTACGTTGATATAACATTCATTTGTTCCATAGTAGACCACTAGTGCTGATAAATTGGAATTTACAAAATATTGGACCCAGATGTCAGCACCATATGTTTTATCATTAATTTTGCTATAACTTTAACTCTCTTTTACTAGATAAGCCTCATAAAACATATCAGATATGAGACAGACCAAAAGTTTGAGTAAAAAATATGAAAAAAGGTCAAAAATAGCATAATATGAAAATACGTGAGCTTACAGTCGATCACAAGGAATCTGCCAAAAAAATTCAAACTGTAGGACCAGCGTTGCCGATTTGTGGGGAATTCCCCAAACTGCGGGGAATTTCAAGTCGATTGGGGATTTATTGGGGATTGGCACTATGTGGGGAAAATGTGGGGATTTTAACATTTCGACATCTTATTCTCATCAGTAAATATTTCATCATTCATTATCGTCACGATATCGACCTTTTTTAAAATCATTATGTATGGCATGGCTATGGCACATTTCTAGTTTTAAACTACTAGTAGATTGACATTTGTTTATGATCAGGGGCTTCCCTTTTTCCCTTTCTTTAACAGATACTGTTGTATCATTTATGGCTGTAAGAGAAGGAATAAAAAACCGGGCGGCAGCGACAAGTTCTACCCTTCAAACAAAATGCTTTCCACAAAAATATGGAAAAGAATATGAAAGATATCAATATTATTTAAATAATCTATATATACCTATATAAAAATGAATCCCCATCTCCATTGGTCACGGCATCACGTGTGAACGGCTTGACCAATTTCCCTAATTCTTTTTTTTTTTTTATTGTGTTTGTTTCAGGAGAAGGTTCATATGTAAGAAAAACTAAGAAAGTAGCGTGGAACGATAAAATTAAAGAAAACATATTGATCATATTAACTGTTTGTTTGACTCTTTATTTTTATTAATTACTTATACCAGTGTTTTTCAACCTTTTTCATGATGCGACCCCCCTTGTATGAAAAAATATTTCGCGACCCCCCGACCATTACTTTTTTTATCATGTAAGTATGTGTATGTTACAGTGTTACAAATATTCATTCCATACGACGTTTTTATGCGTCTCCATAAGTAGGATTCGGTCATTCGGATATAAGTACATAATATAGTACATCAAACACATTATTTTACAATTACATACAGCGATGATATCGATAATAGATTTATGAGTATATCCTTTCGTTAAAATTCTCTTAATTAATAAATCAGTCTTTATTTTTTTTTTTTACTAAAGTTCTCTCGACCTCCGGCGATCCCCCTACAGAAGCTTCGCGACCCCCCAGGGGGTCGCAACCCACAGGTTAAAAACACTGACTTATACTAATGCGAATTATACTCAGCTAGTAGAATATTGTTTCATTTTTTAAAAAACCTATGTGGGGAATTTGTGGGGAATCAGCGGATTTTTGTCCCCAAATTGGGGAATTCGATCCCGATTTTTGGGGAAATACATAAATTAGCATTGGCAACCCTGTGTAGGACACCAACACTCATTTACTTATATGTCGCTGTTTTTAAGTCGAAAAGAGTGGCGACGCCGGCAGTAGATTCCAGAAACATTATATTTTTGTTTTTATTAAGTGGAAACAAATATTAATAAGTGAGAAGCTTATAATTCTAATATTTGTTCGGGGTACTGATAATTTGGTACAGTGCTAGCAATTAGGTGTATCACCCTACATGCCCTTTTATTTTATCCTTGTAAAAGTAGGTATAAATAATGGTTACCTTACCATATACATACTTAGAACATCATTGAAGTAACATGGTTCCAAATTTCGAATTGATAGGACATGTGGACGATAAGTCAGATCCCCTGATCAACTAATAAAGAAAATGTGACCTCAAACGGCTAATCAGGTAATGATTACCTTTAACCTTACCATGTTCTTTAAATATCGTTGAAGTAACACGGTACCAAATTTCGAATCGATCACACATAAGAAAGTTAGATCCCCTCATCAACTAGAATTAAGAGCTGATCATCTTCAAACGGCTGATCAGGTCATGGTTACCTTACTATGTTCTTTGAATATCGTTGAAGTAACACGGTACCAAATTTCGAATCGATCGGACATTGGAAAGTTAGTCAGATCCCCTCATCAACTAGAAAAGAGCTGATCATCTTCAATCGGCTGATCTTCCCACCACCAATTTTCTCATCAAACGAAGCTACGAACACTCGATTAAGTCATCAATATTCTCTTTCAGTGCGCTTTCATTTGAGACCCCACTCGAGTATATTTGCACATTCGGTAATTCTTCCCCGCTTTCACCCCCCACAACTTTTAAACGGCTCAACCGATTTTCATCAAACATGTCTAAGAACACTCGCATGTAAGTCACCTATAATACAAAATAAACTAAATTGAAATCGCTTCATCCGTTCGGGAGCTATGATGCCGCAGGCAGACAGACAGACACACACACACACACAGACAGACATGTCAAAAGTTAAAGTGCTTACATAATAAATACAAAATATGTAGGTATTAACTGTCTCAACACAATACTTGGCATAAAGGTCTCGTTACCAAGCCAATAAATCTTCAACAAAAAAAAATTCTGTCAAGTGTCATGAGTCATGACAGCTCACAGCAGAATAGCAGTCATTTCAATTTGTCAAAGTCGGCATTCTAGCATGGCGTCCATTTTATTTTTAGAGGGAAAATAAATAACAACTTTAAATAATAATAGTGTAAATATTACAGTAAAAACTAATTAACTACATTCTAAATATCATTAACTTTAGGAAAAATGGCTGATACAGTAAATATGTCATTAGGTATGTAAACAATTTAGTTACCGATTTTGCACTATGTCTATTTTTGATAAATTGTGAAATACCAAATCTTTCAACTAAATGTTTTTTTAATTCATCAAATTTTATTCTAATAACAATGCGTATATAAACAGATTAGGGTGCATGGTCATAATGTAACAAAAATGACGCATCGCAAAGGTATCAAAATAGAACGCTAGGGTTATCCATATGCTTTCTCTTTTGACAGACGAAATCATCAAGCAGAATCAACAGAATAGAGTGGGTCGAACTCGTGGGAGAGGCGGCGGTAATGTCCGTGGTCGCGGAAACCGCGGTCGAGGAGGTCGCGGCGGGCGCGGCGGCGGCGGCGGAGTCCGAGGCAGGTCGCAGTCTCGACCGGGAACACCGAATGGAGCCCGCGGGAGGTCACGCTCCCGCTCTCGGGTCACTCGACGAAATCAGTCTCAGACCAGATCCTGGTCTCAACAGAGATCCCGCTCTCAACAGAGATCGCAGTCGCGCCAAAGGCGTTACTCTACTTCGAGAGCAAGGTCAGCCTCCCGATCCAGATCGAGAGGCATGACACCTAAAGGTCGAGCTGGCCTAGAGGAAACTTATTCTCAGATGCCTCCACTCACCAGGCGCAACAGAGGCAGAGGTAGGTGTTGCAACATTTTTGTAACATTTATTTTCTAAGCTTAACTTGTCTTTATATAATTGGTGTTTTATTTAAAGTAATCTATACAGCTCATATTTTTCAAAATAAGGCAAAAGAATGCAAAACATCCATCAAAGTCATTTGTTAGATTTTGTATTTAATTCTATATATGTAATAAAACTTAATATTTGAACCTCATTTATGTCGTCTTTTTATGTTGACAGTATTTTTTTTAAATGTGATGAAACTCAATACAAATTGAAAACATTAATAGAGTAATGTTAAACCTGTTTTCAGGTGGTGGACAAATGAGACTCCAAAGATCTAATTCAACATACAACATCAGAGGAGGTGTCCATAGCAGACTTGGAATTTCAACTCGTAGCAGTTTTAACTCAAACAAACCTTTGGCTCTTGCAAAGAGGGGTATTATTAAACGAGGTAGAGGACTAACAACAAGAAACAGATACAGCAGTGTTGGATTAAGATCTGATCAAATATTACAAGAGCAACGACATAACAGCATGATAAGATCACAAACATTCACCCGGTCCCGAAATAACTCTGTAGGTTCGGCCTCCCAGTTGACAGTCAGTGTTGCAAATGATTTTGCAAAGAGGCGTCGCAATAGCATGGGTAGCTCAGGATTCTTGAACAAACAAAGTCTAGCCCAATTGAATAATCACTTTGGGGGATATAATACACGAAGAGGTCCAGGTAGTGTTAAATCTGTAGGTTCTAATCGATCAAATAGGTCAAATCAATCAAACTCCAGCAGAAAATCACAGCGTGGCCGTGGACGTGGCAGGGGTGGAAATCGAGGAGTCAGTAGGAAGTTTGTGAACAAGCAAATACTTAATCCCAAGTTACAAAAGGAAATTGCAGCTATTCAGGGTAAAAGCTTAGGAAATAGTGTCACTGAAACGCCTGGAGGAGTAAACTTCTCTCCTACTCCAGCAGCTACTACTCAGACGTTACACCAGAGATTTGCAACTGCTTAAGTTGAGCCAATATTTTGTATGACAATTTGGCAGTATGCTAAATTTTTTTGTTTTGTTTTATGTATGTTACATGAACGTTAAACTATTATTATCCGTAACACTATTTTTATTGACTGTAATAAGACTCTTTTTATTACTTTCATGTACAATATCATAATATGTAGAAGTTGCTAAACAATACATTATGCCGAAGTTAGCTTTTGTTAAAATAGGATTTTTCAATATCCTGATCAAATTATGTAGCTTCCATACGTTAGTAGTTATTGACCTTCAAATTATTTTCAGAGGGCACACTTATTAGTATTAATGTGATGCATTTTTATAATATTTTGAAGATTTAACAGCATAGCTGCAAACAATAAGAGTTAAAGTGGTTACTATAGTTATGAGTGTAAATGAAAATTTGTTTAATCAGAACAAATATGAAACCCACTAGAACTGTGTTAACTTGCATAATGTGTTGCAAATTAGTTTGCATTGCTTTTAATTTGAGATCAGTTTTGCAATAGAATTATTAATTTTTGTATTAACCATAGATTTGACATACTTTGCTTACAAATTACATCTCTTAAAAAACTCACTATATGACTTACTGGTTTTCTTAAAGATATTTTGTTTACTAATAAGTAGTTGTTAAGTTAAATAAATATATGTATAAACAGTCTTTATATTTTTTATTTTTCCAACATAATATTATATACAGGATTTACACATTTTTATTGTGTACATCTCTTACATTTTGTATATTTTAGGCATCATCATAAGTGAATCTGTAACTGAAAGAAAAAATATTTCAATAAGATATAAATTAATTCATAGATTGAGGAAATCAAGAAAAGTAGATGTTTGATTTTGGGCCAGGTCTATATACATAGGTAAATAGGAAAAATATAAGTATGGGAATTTCATAAAAATACAAAAAAAATAATTTGAAGAATGCATACAAATGCATACAAAAATGATTATTTAAAAAGTTTTACGTGATAACCCTATTTTTAGGTCGGCCATAGCAGTAATTGCTTGGATAAACTCAAACTCAAAATTTTTATTTCCATATAGGTTATGAAACAACGCTTATAGAAATGTCCTACATGATGCCTACCACCGGTTCGGAAACTAGCCCGGCGAGAAGAACCGGCGTAAGAAACTCGCACGGGGCCACCTTTTAGCAGAAAGATGGGAAAATTGTTCTTTTCAAAAAAATAATATTTTTACAATTTTGTAACTTAATCTATATTATAACTAGTGATGTGCCGGATATCCGTATCCGTATCCGCGGATATCCGAGGCAGAAGAAAGATCCGTATCCGTGTCCGTATCCGTTACTATTTGGCGGATCTTTTACGGATCTATTTACCTTATTAATATTAAAATTATAGTTGAATTATTTAAATTAGTGATTACTGATTAAGGTAGCGACTAGAAATAAAAAATATTAAATTCAATACCTACAGATAATATTCTTGAGGATGTTTTCTTTGTAAATGGTTTTTTAAAGAGTTGTGCTTTTACCCTTAGGGGCCATCCATAAATAACGTCACACGAATTCCACAATTTTTTACCCCTACCTCTCTCCTTGTCACAGTTGGTCAAATTTTACACTTTGCACATTCATCATTTACTAACACAAAATAATTCCAAATTACACTACTAAACTTCTTTGTAGGCATTTTTTAAAACTCATGTACCATTACCAAACAAGTGTTATCTATGCTGTCCAGTGTCACACTAAACTATAAATACTAAAAAACTATAAACAAAACAAAAGAAAGAACCACCGTGCAATGCAAGTCGAAACATGTGTGAAGGTCGCGCGCACCGACACCGACTGAGTAAGAAACTAAGATCCGTATCCGTATCCGTATCCGCGGATCTTGACACCAAATATCCGTATTTAGATCCGTATCCGCGGATATACATTTTTAACGATCCGGCACATTACTAATTATAACATTAGTCATAAGTACATAGAGCATACTTAAGTACATAAAAGCAGCCTTGCAGGGGGCCATCTTATTCCCAAGGTGTGCAATCGTTAATGAAATCACTGACTTTATAATAAGCTTTAGCACACAAACGTTCTTTAACAGCTTTTTTAAATTTATTAATGGTAAGATTTTGAACGTTTTCTGGGATTCTATTGTAAAGGCGTATACATGAACCTTTAAAAGATTTACTTACTTTACTTAGTCTGATCACCGGTATTTCTAACTTGTTCTTATTTCTAGTATTCCTACAATGGTTGTCGCTTTTCTTTTTAAAGTTATTTAAATTCTTTCTGACATACAACACATTGTCCAAAATGTATTGAGAATAGTGATGTGCCGGATCGTTAAAAATGTATATCCGCGGATACGGATCTGAATACGGATATTTGGTGTCAAGATCCGCGGATACGGATACGGATCTTAACTTTCACGCAGTCGGTGTCGGTGCGCGCGACCTTCACACATGTTTCGACTTGCATTGCACGGTGGTTCTTTCTTTTGTTTTGTTTATAGTTTTTTAGTATTTATAGTTTAGTGTGACACTGGACAGCATAGATAACACTTGTTTGGTAATGGTACATGAGTTTAAAAAAATGACAACAAAAAAGTTTAGTAGTACAATTTGGAATTATTTTGTGTTAGTAAATGATGAATGTGCAAAGTGTAAAATTTGTGATGGAAAATATTCCCGTAAGGGCAAAAGCACAACTCTGTAAAAAATTATTTACAAAGAAAACATCCTCAAGAATATTATCTGTATTGAATTTATTAGTTTTTATTGCTAGTCGCTACCTTAATCAGTAATCAGTAATCACTAATTTAAATAATTCATCTATAATTTTAATATTAATAACGTAAATAGATCCGTAAAAGATCCGCCAAATAGTAACGGATACGGACACGGATACGGATCTTTCTTCTGCCTCGGATATCCGCGGATACGGATACGGATATCCGGCACATCACTAATTGAGAAGCGACGGTCAGAATACCTATTTCTTTAAACTTATCTCTTAGAGATTCAAAATATGATATCTTATAAATAGAACGTATAGCTCGCTTCTGCAGCACAAATATTGTGTTAATGTCAGCAGCGTTTCCCCATAGAAGAATGCCATATGACATTATACTATGAAAATAACTAAAATAAACTAGCCGCGCTGTGTCCTCATCGGAAATTTCTCTAATTATTTCATTGCATATGCTGCAGAACTAAGCCTATCAGCCAGATTTGCAATATGGGGACCCCACTGTAATTTACAATCTAGTGTTATTCCTAGATATACAGTGGTGTCCACTAAGTTCATTTTCTCATCGTTTAATAGTACATTGGTTTGTGTCTTCCTAACATTTGGCAGGCTAAACTTTATACATTTTGTTTTATTGGAATTTAAAAGTAAATTATTAACATTAAACCAGTGTACTATTTTCGAGAGAGCACTATTTACCTCGTCGTAATTTGACTGTCGTCGCTTCACATTAAAAATTAGTGAAGTGTCATCAGCAAAAAGTACTATCTCATGCTTATCTTTAACTAGATAAGGAAGGTCATTTATATAGATGAGAAAAAGAAATGGGCCTAAAATGGACCCTTGTGGCACACCTAATTCTATTTTGGTCCCATTAGACCTTGTAGAATTTATTTCTACTCTCTGCGTTCTATTTTTAAGATAAGAGCTTAAGAGCTTAAGTGCCGTGTCCCTTATACCATAATGGTATAATTTTTTGACCAATGTAGCATGCACGACACAGTCGAAAGCCTTGGATAGATCACAAAAGACACCAAGTGCATCATGCGATCCCTCCCAAATATGACTTAAGACTTAGTTCAAAATTTTAGGAAGAGAGGTCTTTTTGAACGTCATATGTCTTTCTTTAACAAAAATCATGACATTGTCAAAATGAGATTCTTAGGATAATTCTGATCAGTCATTGTGATCTGATCCTCCATGTTTTATTTTACTTTGTGTTGTTCTCCTCTCTCCTTGGTGAAGTTAATTTAAATGTACATTGAAACGAAGTGAAATTAAATAAAATAAAGAATAGGAAACAATTACCATATTACATAGCTACATTTACATACAGTGTACATAGAGCTGGCCCACGCCTCATACATTTCTAACATCTCCTTTAGTGAAAATATACTTACAATTTTCTCCAAGAATATTGATTAATATTAACCCATGGAATTTGTGTAAGTGATCAATATCAGAATTTTCTGATTTACTAGTTGTGCTCTCAAATGTCCATCCTAAATGTTGTCCGCAGTGTGGACATGTACATATTCGCCACGTGTAACCAGGGAACCACGAATCGGCACCTTGGCTCTACAAAATAAATGTTTTTAAGTTTTATAGCCCACTTTCAATATAATTATATGTCACCGTAAAATTGTAAAAACCGTTAGATTGTAGAATAACTAACGAGATAGTAAAAATATGTCAAAAGATTAAAAACTATGTTTATAATCTAACGAAAAATAATATGTTAAAACATAGGCAGCATATTCGCGTCGGAAGTCTAACAACATTTTACAATTTCACTAGTTTTATTACAATCTAACGATTTTTACAATTTTACAGTGACATATACACAAACAATAAAAATATTATTTACTTGTCCCATGTTTTTGCATCTTGCTTTTTCTGTAGTTATTACATCAAATTGTACACCAAATGGATTTACTAATGTCTGCACTGTTATATTTTGTCTTCCAAATAGGTTTTTGGTATCCCTTTTTTGTGCTCCAGCACTGAGTTTACTAAGTATATAATATGAATCTGCTACATCAGCCCCGCATTTACGACATAGCAATAATTCTGAAAATATTTTTAGCATTAAGTTTTAAATTACATCAGGAAATCCAAAAGTAATTCAATAGTCCAATAATTGAACTCTATTTGTTTACAAACTTTGGATACTTACCTTGTGCATTTTTTGCCGAATCTGTGAATATCTCTGCCAATGTATAGTAGTTTATAATATATATTATAAAAAATAAATGGTAAAACATGCCTTAATTCTTATATTAAAAATAAACAACGAACTTTTCTTTTGTTGTAAAGTTTTCTTCTTCTTCTTCGACGATATTTTCAATTTTGACATTTTCCTCGAATACTGAAACGTCAATGTCAAGTTGTCAATATTATTTTTTTTATTTAATGATGGCGTTACGGCTTAAAACTATTTGCCAATGTCAAGTAAAAAGGGCGGAGTCTATAGAATTCGTTTAAAGTTTTCAACACGAAGAATCAACGAAGAATAGATACCAGGAGTCCGAACGCAATGTTAAAATAATGGTCTCAATTACGGGGACAGATTTTTGCCGGTAGAGCGCGCGACGGTTTGACATGCACTCGTTTGAAATTACGCGGGAAGTTTAAAGTTGCTATTGACAGCTCTGGAAAGATCTTATTATATAAAAGTTTTAGGAAATTCTTTGAAACTGTTCTCGAAAAATAGATACCATAGAACACGGTAATTGCCTAACGGTAATTTAAAAATAATTGTAATAAATAATAGTATTGGCAACACTTGATGTAATAGTATTGGCAACACTTGGTACTCGTCGGTCTCCCACGCCTAGCGGCAGAAAAGAGAACTAAGATCTGGTCCTATTATTGTGTACATAATTACTATGGAAAAGCCAAGGAATTTGTAAGTATTATATACAACTGGAAAGAGCTCTCTTTTAGTTCGTATTGAATTTTGACCCCAACCATTGACCATTGGCCTTGACCTTGACCCCCAATCATCTCCATCACATTTACCCTTACATTGACCTTTAACTCCAATTGTCCCCCCACGAAAAGTGTCTCCAGTTAAATGGCTCGACTTTTGAGATTTTTGAGGCCATTTTGAAATTTGACGTACAGTGAAATCACGATAGAGAAAACAAGTGTCTCCAGTTAAATGGCCCCACTTTTGAGATTTATGGCGCCATTTTGAAATTTTACGTCCATTGAAAACACGATAGAGAAAAGAAGTGTCTCCAGTTAAATGGCCCCACTTTTGAGAATTTTGGGGCCATTTTAAAATTTGACGTATAGTGAAAACACTATGGTGAAAAAAGTGTCTAGTTACATGACTTGAGATTTTTCACTTCTACCGGTACTCCTGGAGTGCAACCCGTTGTTTTTTTTTTTATATTTAATTCACTACCTAATGTTAAGTTGAGGTGGTTTAAATAAAAAAAGTTATTCTAAAAAAGTTCCTTTGGGAAAGTTTGTAATCATGAGCACTACCACGTGGTAAATTATATTTTACACTAATTAAAAGTTTGACGACCTCTTTGGCTTAGTGGTTGAGCATGTTGGTGATCAAACCGGTCGCTGGTTCGAATCCCGCCGAAGGAACAAAAAGTTTTACCATGTTCCGTGTCATGGTTGTGTATAAGTAGGGTAGACCGGGGACAATTGAAACACTTTTACTTTAAATGTATGTATTGATCATACTACATAAATTTATGCAATTGAAACTAATTATATTTGTAGATAATATATCTGGCTATCAAATGTAGTATCCCGCAATAGTAAAATTGTATCAGGTAAACGACAAATTTAAAAAAACCAAGTGGAAAAATAATGTTTCAATTTACCCCACTAGGGGGTCAATTGAAACAATAGGTGGGGTCAATTAAAACACTTAAATAAAAAATTAACAAAAAAAAGAATTCATTTGTTATAATATATTAGAACATGTTATAGAATTAGTTTTCAACTATATCATATAAATATGGGCAAATTTGGACCACATTTACCAATATGCTTCAACAAAAAACAAACTGCTTTTAAGATTTTAAATAACTTGGAAATTATTCAAGCTACAATAGTATTTTTTAGATACAAAGCTTTCATTTAACATAAATAATTAAAAGGTAACCGAATGTTAATAATAGAACCTACAACTATGGCTAAAATAATATAAAAATAGTTTCATACAAAATGGTAAGTTTCAATCATGACTATGTTTCAATCATAAAGATATGGTTATTTTGCTATTCATTAAAATAATATAAAATTTGTATTCAAAAATTACAAATAATATCTTCTATTCATTCTAATTGAACAGCGCCTTCTTCAACAACAAAAACTCTAACTTCCTCAAACCTCTGGTCGATAGTCCAAAATATATAATATTGGCACTTTTTATGGCATATTTTGCTATTTCGCTTCTTGAAAACTTTTTGCTGATATATACCTACCCCATTTTAATTTCAGCGATTAGCGTGTCTTCTCGTACAGATTCTCTTTTTTTCTTGTACCTACTTAGAGACTTATGTTCCACATTAAATATAGCCGCAGCTTTTCTTAATTTTCTACTTGCCAAAACCTCTTCGTATTGATAGGCAAATAGGTCCTTTGAACTTCTGTTCGTTGAAAGTATACGTTTTCGTGGCATCTAAAAATTAATAAGATAATAATTACTTATGTTTTCTTCATTCGAACTAAAATTATCAATCGATATTATACTGAAAGGTTTACGTAAGTAGATGGTAGGTAGCTTGAATAAAGTGCACTCACTGAGCAATGTCTGTCAGAACAGCCAGTTATAGTATTATATTAATAAAAGTGCATACAATATAATAATATGAACGATGGGGATGTTTGAAACACGTGGACGATTGAAACGTTTCAATCGTCCCCTATACTGTTGTAACAAATGTCCCCATACGAGAATTTGCATTTGAAGGTATTTTATCGACATAAATACTGAATTTAAAGTGGTTCCGATTATATAAAAAGAAACCCAACTAACCAAAGAAACCACTAAAATAAATCAAACAGCAAAAATTACCATAATAACGAAAATATTAAATAATCAAAAACGTTGAAAATACTCACGGTAGGTGACAAAAATCAATAAACCTCATTTGTGCACGACTGCTTCACGCGATGTCGCGGACGGTACTAGAGCAAGTTCGGACATGTTCGGTGCGTCGAAAAAGTGTCAGTTGAACGCCGTAAGTACATTAGTTTACTAGAAAAACGCGTTGTTTCAATCATAGCGCGTTTCAATTGTCCCCGGTCTACCCTATTAAATATGTGAATTATTCACATATTTAATACTTATAAATATGTGAATAATTCACATATTTAATTATAATAAATAAATTAAAAGTAAAAAACTTAAAAAAAACAAGCCTTTATTTGAATGCGCTAAAAATAATAAAATATTTTTTCTTTTTAAAACTTTTACTATCAACTTATAACGTAATTACACAATTTATATGATATAAAAGCTTGTCGAGAATCAAACAAATTGTCTCATAAATCCATCAGATCAAGTTACTTAATTTACTTCTTTGATTTGTTGTTGGTAGTGTAGCATACGCTCGAAGTACGTGAAACAAGAACATCGCTCTGATAAGAGCGTTTTTACGTCGTTTGTCGATCGAAACAAAGAACACGACATTCGTACAAATAAAACGAATATCCGAGTATAAATCCGTGACTGGAAACATCTTCATTCATCTTGACAGCGTTGCAGCCCCGAAAAGGACTTTTTCTAATAAGAATATCACTTTGAAGCACTACACATCACAAACAATCTTCATTCTTCACACGGCAACAGTCGGCGCGCCGAGGTGCTACGTGACGTCGTGTTCCCGCGGCGGCTCGCTCGAAATGACCCGTCGCTTGCTTACGTCGTCACGCGCCGGGCCCTTTGAAAGGGGCCTTGGGCGGGGAATCACGACCAGGGGCTTTTGCCCCTCTACGTGAGGAGATCCGATAATGAAACGCCCAGTACGAATACTGGGCGCAAAAACCTGTTTTAAGGGGAAGGTTTCCCCCGCGACAGAACGCGGGGGAAACCCGAAGAAATTAGGGGTGTGTAGAAGCGACGGCCGAGGTCGGCCAAGACCAGCGGAGGACTCCGGCGACGATTGGGGTCCTGATCCGGGGACCAGGAAGCGTGTATGGGTCCACTCCCCGCACGCCGCTTTTGTCGACCGCGGACACAAACCAACCTGGGAAAAAGGATAAAAGGGAAGGATTCCCTTGCCCCGGCATACGTACCGGGGGGGAGCGCTGTATTTTGTGAGCGCGGGGAAAGGAGGGGGAGGGGGGGCAGCAAACTAGTGGTGCGTATTTGGGCGCGCAGTGCACGAGCGCGCCGGCATCAATTGAGCTGCGGTGTCCCCAGATGGCGTGTAGGTGCACTATAGCTATCTCGTGCGGCGGGCATGCGATGGCAGCGGGTCGGAAACGACCGGGCGCATCGCTTCCGCTCGCACTATTTAGAAGTGGATTTCGCTGTAACATAGAGCAAAAGTTAAAATTCCCACGCCCGGGGGGCGCGGGGGGGGGGGGGGGGGGGGGCGGTGCGCGTAGCACGCGTTTGTCCCGAGTCCGGGATGCGCATTGTGGATCTCCGGCAGTCACATACAGCTCCTCTGATAGGAGCCTCTGGATGCCGGAGATATCCATCCGCGGGTCCGGTACTAGGGCCTGGGGATCCATATTGCTACAAGAGCAGCAAAAGTAGGGGCGCCTTCGACAAGGGCCTGCATAATTGCGGTAAAAATTTGCTCCCCGGCTTGAATTTTGTAATAAAAATTTCTTGCCAGGGAGAAAAGGGTCTGCAGGAGTTCTGCAGTTGATTGGGGGGCCTCTTGGTTACTCACCTGAGGTGACGGAGGGGCAGGAGATGGCACACACTGCGGGGCAGCCATGTGAGTAGTCAGCTCCGGAGCGACTGCAACTTCAACGGCCGTGACGGCCGAGGAGGAGGCGCTGGGAGTACGAGAGGGGCGCGAGGAGCGCCGAGTCGGCAGAGTTACCTGTGTAACTGTCTGGAGTGGAGCGAGCGTCGGCTCGAGCTCGGACTCCGAGGCGGCAGCGGAAGGAGGGGCGACATGGGGGCCGGCCGTAGGGGATACGGTACCTTTCCTCCTCTTTGTGTTTTTCCTCCTAGGCTGCGGTGCAGGGGGGTCGGACGCCGTTATAGACGAGCGCCGGGGACGGTGGTCGTTGGCCTCCGCCATCAGTGAAGTGGCGGTAGGCGGGGGCGGTGGTGCCTCTTGCTCCGGAGAGGGAGGCGTAACTAAATTGTCACTGGGCGGGGTGGCGCGGCCGTTACCTGTGTGGCGGTTTCGCGCCAGCCTGCGGTACACAGGGCAATGCCTGCTGTTACCAGGGTGTGCCCCCCTGCAGTTGGCGCAGGTGGGTTCCTCGGAGGACGGACGGGGGCAATCCCGTGCGTGGTGTTCACCGGCACAGTAAGCGCAAGCTACCTTTTGGTGGCAGTTTTGGCTTGAGTGCCGGAATTTCAAGCATCGGTGGCATTGAGCGGGGCCGTTGTTGCTCCGCCAGGCTTCTATTCTCACGCCCGGCATGTTCAGGAACTCAGTTATCTGAAAAATGCCGGGTACAACGTCCGGAGCCCTTTTAATACGGGCGAAGTATATGCAGCCGGAGGGCTCGTAGAGGAGACGTACTCTGCTACGAATCCCAACTCAGCGAGGCCCTCCTTGATATGGTCGGTGTTGGTCAAGGCAGGTAGTCCCCTAATACCTACCTTGATTGCTCGTTCCTGGGGGCGAGAGTAGGAAAACCAGGAGGCGAGTCCGTCCTTCTCCAGGTTTGAAAGGTAGCGTTTGACGGTCCGGAATTCAAATTCGCTTCGGGGCGTGAAGCGAATTCTGGAACCGCCTGAAATAGCATTCGGTGTATGCCCCAAAATTTCCTTTAGCCGTCGGAAGTGGCGCACCCAGTCATCAATCTTCTCGACGACTAGGGGCGGGAAACTAGTTGATGCCGGGGGCGGCGTCGAAGGCGAACTAGGCGGCGTCGGAGAGGATCTCGACTTCGCCGGATCAATAGCGTTGACTGTAGCTGTGGTAGTTGCACTCACCTCTGCGTATGTCAGCTGTTGGTCAATGTAGTTGACCTGAGGTGGTGCAGGATTCTCAGCGACACTGAAGTCAATGAGCGGTGGCGGGAACGTGAGAGGGCGGTGTTTAGTTACCGCTGGTGCGGCACGGCGAGTGTCTCGCGGCGAGGAGGCCGGCGAGACGTCAGGAGATCGCGGTGTTACCGCGGTGGTGTAGCGGCGCGGCTCAGAGGCCTGCGAGTGGCGGGCTGAGCCCGCAGAATCGCGGGATGTACCCGCTTGGTAGGCATTTAGTTGCCCTGAGAGCGCGTCGGGGCAGCGAGAGTCGCTAGCCCGCGCAGAACGGCGCGATGTGCGCTTCGGAGAGGCCGGGCACTGTTCGGCTGTACGGGGAGGGAGCCCGGACTCGCCTCGGGCCACCGTCGGAGGGCATTGGGGCGGGGGGGTAACAGTACACCCCCGCGAGAATGCCGAAGACGGCCCGGGGCGGGCGGTGTCCTCTCCGCACAAGCTAGGCTCGGTAGTCAGGCAGTGGTGCGCGCGGACCCGGGTCGAACGCGAGCTGGACCTCGAAGAGGCCGGGCTGTACGTCGTCTCGGAGTCGGCGCGAGAATCGATGCGGTAGGCGCGGCTGGGTAGCCGCGGGTCACACACAGTCATTATCAATTGGCACAGCAATCAACATATACACAAAAGTCACGAGAACGGGACAGTTGCACGAATACAAACAAAGAAAAGTACTCACGTAAACGCGGTCTTAAGAAACACTAAGTGTACGTACACGGACGGCACACACACTTAGGGGGGCTGTCTCCCCGTGACCCTACACTGGGATAAAATCCCAGCGGGAGGCCAAGGGCAGGGCAACTCCCCAGCAAGGCGACAATCTACACCCTATTCTAACGAAGTAGAATGTGAATTGACGATCGCTATTAGGAGTTTGTAGGCACTGCACTAGAACGGGGTCGACACGTAGCGGCACGTAGGCAGAGCTACGACGTAGGAGCTACGGAGCAACTGCAGACGCGCGCGCAACGGGAGACAGGACGATCCTGACCCGTCGCACGTCCACGTTTGTGAGAAAGCGTCGTGGTATAGCGCTAATTTGTCGTTGAGATTTTGAGATACATAATTTGCAACGACATGAGCGGTTTGAGATGCAAATAGGTCTATTACCGGTATGCCGAAGCGTCTGAAAATCCGATCCGTACAATGAGGCAAGAGGTGCCATTCTGTGACTGCTTTGAGACGAGACAGATGGTCTGCCTGAACATTGAACTTGCCCGGAAGGTACTGGGGTATTAAATGAATAATATTGTATTCGTTTAGAATATGATAAATTTGAAAAGTCAAATTCATAAGCATTTCCGAACGAGTGCCTCCTTCGTTGCGCAGATATGCTATTGTGGTTTTGTTGTTGCACTGTATTAAGACAGTTGAATTTTGGAGGCTCCGACCACGACTTTCTAAAACCTTTAATACTGCCAACATTTCTTTCTGGTTGGAATGAAGATGCGATTCTTTGTCCGACCAAACTCCCACCAGTGGACAATTGTCCAAAAGTGCACCCCACGCTAAGTCGGATGCATCTGTTGTTAAAAAGTGATTTGGCGTAGGAAAGTGCAGTGGAGATTGACGGTGATAATTTTGTAGCCACCATTTTAAATTTTTTACTGCCGTCTTTGAAAGTTGAATTACTGTATCTGTTTTTAGATTTAAATTTAGTAGGTTTAGAAGATTCCGAAAATTGAGCCTCCCATTTGGTACGACAAAACTCGCAAAGTTTAGTACTCCGATAATTCTTTGAAGGTCCTTGAGCGTTATTGTATTTTTTTGTAGAATTAATAATAAATTTGCTTCCATACTTTTTTGCTTCTCTATGGGAAGACTCTTTATGTTTAGCCATGGATCCCAATGAAGTCCCAGATAAACCATTTGTTTTTGTGGTATTAATTGGCACTTCGACAAGTTTATTTGCCAACCTAAATATTGAAGGGTGTTCACGACAAGTTTAACTTGGGATTCTAATACAAATTCGTCCTGATTTGCAATTAAAAAATCGTCTAGGAATACAATTATGCGTACTCCTCTTTGTCTTAGTATTTGTGCTATCCAATTGGTAATTGAAGCAAAAACTTTTGGGGCTGTGCTCAACCCGAATGGTAGGCATGTCATTTCGAGTAATTCCGAATTGTAACAGTCTCAGAAAGCGACGATGATTGGTTTTTACTCCTAGGTGGAAGTAGGCTTGCGAAATGTCGATTTTGCATAGCCAATCGTTTGCTTGTATGAAATCGGGAATGCGAAACATGCTTATCAGTTTGAAATGATCCGTGATAATATATCGATTTAGGGCCTTCAAGTTGAATACCGGACGAAACGTTTTGTCCGATTTTGTGACAAGGAACATGGTGGACAAAAAACTTGGGGTTGGTTTTTGTACAGTTTGAAGGATCCCTTGTTTCTTCATCTGCACAATGAGGTTTGTCATTGGTAAGGAGACAGGGGTTTCGAAAATTGGTTTGTTTACACTTGGTACAATCAATGGAGGTTTTCGGAGAAATGGTATGCGATACCCTTTTATAAGTTTCAGAATGTGCTCTGGGGCACCCAACTGCTGCCAGTGATTGTAATAATTTAGCAATTGACCAGCCCTGAACTCATTGTTTGGCTGAAAATAGTCAGAATTTGCGTTTTCTGTCAGTTTCAGGCTTGTTAGTCGATCCGTTTTGATGACGGTTTGCTCTATTGTGAGGGTTTTGTCGGTTTTGTTGAGGTCTTTGTCGAAAGTTACCTCTATTTCCCGACCCTCTACGGTTAGAATAATTAAAATGTCCCTGCGAGGAACGTTGGTGGTACTCACCCTGCGGGGGTGGGACATAGTGCGAATGAGAGTGGATGTTACTACAACATCCGCCTGTTACGGTACCCTGCGAGGGTACATGTCTGCTTTTAAATCCCTGCGAGGGATGAGACCTTGCCTTAACATGTCCTACTTGCGTAGTAGGTTTATTTACAGCCATAAATATTTTATGCGTGCCACCATATTTATCTAAAGCCAATGATAGCTGTTCTGCGTTAAACAAATTATTACAAGATGGGGGAATTTTGCGTATTGCCGACTTTACAAGTGGATCCTTGATAAAATTGGTGATACCATCCCTCCGCATTTCAATAACTTCGGACCTATGACCGCAAATTAATTGTAGTAAATCAGAAGAAGTTTTGTTAAATTCACCTTTATAAAATAATTCAGAAAATTTCTGACCAATTTCATCATTATCAATTGTATTCTGTGATCTAATCCAATTTAAGAAATTATTTGATGTGGTTTGGAAAATTTCTTGTTGATTATGTAAACAATAGGTAAGAGCGGCATAGGCTTTGTCTGTATAAGCAAGATGGCGTAAAAAATCATAAGCTTTAAATTCGTCATTTGTTTCCAGGTTTGTAAAGCCCGGGCTGTGGCAATATTGTTTTTGTGTGTCCGCATAGCGAACTTCGCTCCATTCTCGAGTATCAAAATGTTGATAATCGTTAAGAAGTTTCAAATAGTTGTCAGGCGTTTTTGGAACTGCGGGTTCCTTTACTTTATCAAATCAAATCAATAGATTTCAAAAGAAAAAGTCTTATCGGGGCTGGTTTCATTACAGTTAACATTGGACTCACAATCCTGGAGAGAATTAAACTCTGTATTAATTTCATATGGATCCAAAGAAAGAACGTCATCGTCTGGAGGGCTAACTTGACCAGATGGGCGAAGACGTTTAGAAAGTTCACTTACTTGCTTTGTTAATAAGTCCAGTTGAATTGTGTTGCGGGAGCGTTTACCTCGTTTGTGATGGCGCCGGCCATGTTTGCGCTTTCTACTCGATCGTTTGGAATAGTCCGTACTCGAACTAGATCCGGAAGAGGAACTGGACGTAGATGAGCTGCGTGACCTTCGCCGAGGTCTAGATGGTCCAGGCGCGGACGTGGCCTCTGTTTCGAGTACATTTTCTTCAGAATGTTCCATCTAATATGATTTGATATCTAAAAGTATAATAAGTGATATAATATTATAGAAAATAAAAGTATCAATAAGCTCTAGAATATACGTATTATAAACTTTATAGTTTACCTACTTTTTAAATTGTTAAAACTGACGTAGATAAACAATCGAACTGAAAAAGTTATTCCAAAATAATTTATTTATATTCAACTCGAGCACAAAAGTAAGAAACATAACTAATAATAATTAACAAGAAAATTACTTACATGGGAAACGTTTAAATATTTAACTCACTCGACCCTCTAGGTCGGGAAACAAAACGCCAATGAAGCTGAAATCTGCCTCAAAAATCGAGGCAGCTTGCTGTTGGTGGTAGGGATACTTAAAAAGGCGGGAATGTGGAAAGGTTACCCCTTCCAAATCCCGCCAAAAGTAAGAACGGAAACTGAAACACTCACAGGAAGCGGAAATGCCTCTCTCAGTAAAATAAGAAAATAAGCTTTGAATAAGTCAAGCTATTTAATGTCCTATATTCCCTATTAAATCATGTTGTCACCCGAACATCTAGAATGTTCCAAGGGAAATACACAGCGTTTTGTGTTGCAACTATTCTATTTTCATTTCTTCCATTTTACTCTACCAAAATGCAAATAATCAAAAAATAAATAACAAATTTCTAATTATCGGTTAGTATGTAGGTTCTAAATAACTAGTGATTTTTAGTTTACATTTCTCTCTCAGATTATGAATAACATAATATTAAACCGATTTTATTAGTATTTCTTGCTTATACACTATATCGCACATAAAATCTACCAAACCTGAAATTTAAGGAAATATATAAACTGGCTACACTAGGTTACTTGTTAGAACGAGACACAAGGATAACTTATAGCTAGAGATGTGATAAACGGCTTAAAATTAAAAGTTAACTTATCCGTTATTAAATATTCAAAAGCAACTTTTTTTAACTGCTTAGTTGCTTATTTTCTTATCTACTTATTGCCACTTATAAGTTATAATGTTTTTTGCGCTTATGTTACGTTTTTCGATCGCTTAAACTGATTTAAATTAACTTTCCTTCGTACTTTGCAGGCTTAGGACTGTCTGAAATCTGAATAATTATTAATATAATAATATGAACTCATAAAAATGTTTTTAACATGTTGATAATATGCATTAATCTTAAATGTTGCTTATCATTAGTAATAGTTGATTTATAGGATAACAAACATCGCCACTTTTCCCACCTCATTTCTTTCAAAGTAGTTCCATAAATTACTGTTCCAATTCACGTCGTTTAGTCGTCATCTTACGACAAAAACTTAATAAACTTAATACTAAAACACTACACGAAAAGTTTATATTACGTCCATATGGACCATTATTATATTTATTATTTACATTAAAAGTTCACGGTAAGCCACCAAAACACCACTATTACGATTAAAATACGAATTATTGCGTAACGTAATATACGTCAACCCGCAAAGCGCAACTAACAAAAAGTGAATAAACACGAAAAAGCATATTAGTTATAAGTACAAAAAATAAGCCGTTTAATAAGTGATGAGCTACATTAAAGAATTTTCACTCTTATTGCGCTGTCATAAGAACTATTTTTCTTTGCTCATACCACACTTATGGCTTTATGACTATAAACGATATAAACAATAAGTATAAGTGATAAACGCTTAAATTTTTAAACGACTTTTCAACTTATTTATAAAAGCACGCTTTTTTAAACGCTTTACGTTTAAACGGCCATCTCTACTTATAGCTATATCTCACCGGGATCGGTTTTTTTATTGCGCACGTGATAAGCTTTAAGTCTGAGTAGTAAAGATCAGTTTTGATTGAATTAAAAGAAAAAAAAGTTTGAAGTACTCTTTCCTGTTGTATATAATACTTACAAATTCCTTGGGAAAAGCCTATACCGTTCGGACTCCTGGTATCTATGCTTCATGTTCTAACTTCTAAATCATCAAGACTGAGTCCAAAAATAGTCAGTGCACTGTGCAATCAATGAGTCGAACAATTACCACTTTACTTAATCAACTGTATTTATTCATTGACTGCACTGACTATTTATTTGGGCTTTGAATAGACTTTAGATTTGTGTTGAAAACTTTAACGAAAATTTTATTTTCGCGTTTTTTTAAGTTGACAATGGTAATTGTTTTATGCCGTAACGCCAATAACCAAATAAAAATAGGAAAAGAAGAAGAAGTATTATATGTCATATTCTCGAATCTCGATTGCAAAATATTTTTTTGTAAATACCAAAGAGAATATAATCACTACGTTTGTAAATACCTATACTTTTCAAAGAAATCATAGAAAAAAGTATACATATAGAGATAGAAGTCGCACTAACGCTGTTTGACGGTTCAAAAATGAAGGTTCGATGTAGGTCCTAGCGCCACCTGGTGTTGGTGCAGTTGCACTAAATGGCTGTATATATATATATATATATATACATAGGTACGGATTTACGGGATTTTTATGTCAGAATTTTATGTTTCAAAGACCTTGATTTTTGTAAGAACAGTGTTTATTTGTTAAGTTTCCTTAGCAAATACACAATTCACACAAAAAAAAAGCCTTTGAAACATAAAAATCCGACACAATAAAACAAAACTTAACCAAAAAAGAAAAAATATTTTATTTTCACATATGAAATGGAAAAATATTATTTATTAAACACGTTATACTTTTTATACTCTGTTTAGATCCAATTTAATTTAAACGTAAGCGAATACTCGTGTAGCTACTTATTCAAATGTCACTTATTTGCCGTGCAATAATGAAATACACACAATGATATTTGGTGAATTTTGCTTTCGTTTAGATTAATTGTGATCTGAACTGAGTTTACAACTTAACATTCTTAATACTTATACTTATAAAAATGACATTTAACTGCTGAGATTTAAAAAAGAACCATAAGTTAAACATGAGTACAACATTGTTATCAATAGTTTTAAGTTTTTTGTAGTAAATATTATTTTTTTTTATATTTTGGAACACACTACAAGATTTAACTTTAATTCATAAACATACTAAATATATGCGACATGTCAAACTTATGTAACATGTGACCTGGGCCTGTTTAATAAATGTTACAAATGGTTGTAAATTGTAGTTTTTTAAAGAATACAACTTACAAGTTTACCATGGTGGAAAATTCACAAAATGTACCTACAATTTTACATATTTCCGTGTAATAAACATTTTCTCTTTACAGTTAACTTACAAATTTGTATTTAGAACTGTTTTATTAAACACATAATAATTGTAATAACAATTTTACATATTTTGTAAATTGTAGTACAATTCCGATAGGTGGACTTGTCGTGTCAGAAATTCACAATTTAGTGCCTCAACCTATTATAGAAAGTTATTTGATACACAAAAATGGACAATGGTTCTAACAACTAGAAGTAGTGACAGTAGTAGTGATGAATAATATTATGTAAATGAACGGCAACGGAGTTTTTCGAGAAAGGATTAATTTTACTGTTGATGTGACAGACACAGTTACAGTTTTTTAATTTTGTTTTTGTTTTACATTCAAGGCAAAAAATATATAAATAATATTAAAAAAAATTACACTCATGAATTTCTTCAATAAGAATTTACATTATAAGCAACTTTTAACCTACAACTACAAAGAAGAAGGGGCATTTTTGTATGGAGTCCATCCATACTATTGTAGCACTACAAGACATATCAAATAAAAGGGCTTGAAGTGTGTAATTGTATTGTATGACAAAAATTCTCTAAACCATAGGAGAAATGCACCATTTCTTAGTATTGCTAGCAAGGAAGAATGTCTGGTAAGTAATGGTATACGGCAAACTTCAGGAAAATGTATTTCAACAAAATGCTTCATATTTTTGAAGAAATGTATGGGAAAATAATAAAATGTTAAAAATAAGCATACATTCTGTATTATTGCACCATTTCAGTGATTTTTTTAAACATTTTTTTAATTTTGAACCCTCATTAACATTTTCCCCCCATGGTTTAGAGATTTTTCGTCATACAATAAAATAACATACTTTTTAAGGCCTTTCTTGTTGTTTCATTTGATATATGTCTTGTAGTGCTACAAGGGTGGGGACGTTTTGCCACTTCTTCTTTGTGGATACAATTTTTCATTGAAATACTACAGGCGTTTTCTGCACGCACACACACTGTAAACGTTTATAAAACAGCACTTGTAATTACAATATTTGTAAGACTTTATATGTAAAATTCTTACTTATTTGTAAGGGTTAATAAACATCACTTGTCACACAACAAATTTGTTACTTATTTACAAAATTGTCGACTTGTAACTTTTATTAAACAGAGCCCAGGTATTTACAGAATTAAGAATATAATTATTTGATATTGAATAAATCTTGCCAGATATAATTTCATATAAAATTATCACCAATTATTAATACAACGTGTTCTTTTTGATTCCCATAGTTACCTTTAGATTTAGGACTATGTTATTATGAAAACATTCAGTACCATAACATTAAATGTAAATCCAATTATGTGTCAATATTTAGAGCACCACATAATATCGCGATCGTCACCATTATACTTAATCATTTAAGATATCTATTATTACCTTTAAAACTATGCATTTTAGGACCCCATAGGAAATTTATAGAGAATGTTAGTTTGACAAAAGGAAGAACTCCGTTTTGTTTCTCTATCTAAAATACAAATAAATACAATAAATTTAAGGCCTAAACAGAAAAATTCAAAACCTGCACTCAGCTTGATTAATTTTTTGTTGCAGAAAAAATACGAAAAGCTGGCATTAGCTCTAATATCTGACATTTGTTTCATTTTTTATTTATTTTTGCGAATTTTCCGCAATATGGCAAAATTTTGTATAAGCCCAGTCAAGCTATAAAATCCTTTATACATAACATTAAACAATTTCAAATATTGATAAGTAGTAGCAATAGGCTGGGTAAGCTAACCAGCCAACCGGCCAACTGGCAACCGGCAGCGGTGATGATCAGCGAAACTCCAAAACCACATTTTTCAAGCTATTTTTAAGAGGTATCATAGAAATATTATTATATATAAAATTCTCGTGTCATACATAGTGTTACCCCGACACACTCCGAAACGGCTTGACCGATTCTTATGATTTTTTTAACATATTCGGTAGGTCTGAGAATCGGTCATGATCTATTTTTAAACCCCTAAATGATAAAGGGATATTTTATTTTTACATAAAACTCTTAATGTCTGTCGGGTGACGGGTCACCTAGTATACTTATATTATTATCTGTTACACTGTAATAATACACACTACTTCTTGCACTATTTCCACTTTAATAATTATTTTACATTAATTTTAATATATTACACGACCGGTTTCGACAAATTCATCATTAGGCGTAGGTAGATTATAAAAAAAATAACAAACACAAAAAAATTTGGGATCTTACTTAATGACCAGACATGCCTTTCGAGTTCCATATTATTGCAAGAAATTTAATTATTATTTATAGGTTATACTATCTTCTACATTTCACCATTAATTCAATTTGTATCCAAGGGTATAATTTAGATCATTTTGACTTAATTTATTAATTTTAAGGTTATGTTTTAATTTAATATATTTATTTTATATTTATTAAAGCGAAAATAGTGCAAGAAGTAGTGTGTATTATTACAGTGAAACATGAATTTCCATCAAGAACCTACAGTACAATCAATAACATATTATTTGTTATTACAGTACACTTTATATAAAGATTCAGACATCTTAAGATAGAATATTATAGTATCTTCGCCACCTGTGATACCCTTAATAAGCTTGTATTTGTCACCGTAAAATTGTAAAAACCGTTAGATTGTAAAAATATGTCGAAAGTTTACTGCCTATATGTTTATAATGTATCGAAAAATAATGTGTTAAATTATAAGCAGTCTATCGACATTTTACAATCTCACTAGTTATATTACAATCTGACGGTTGTTACAATTTTTCGGTGACATTAGTCTAAGATCAGGTATAAAGAATATTATATAAGGTTTGGTAAAATCAATTACGGATTCTTCGGGCATATGATCTGCTGCTTAATATTAAGAAGTAGATCACGTGCCTGAAGTATTTGTAATTGATTTTTGGAGACCTTATATAATATCCTCATCTGTTATTCATTTGCGTTATGTTTTATATTAAAGATAAAAACAAAATAACAATCGCAAATAGCCTGCTTAGTTAAAGTTCGTGCGGATATTAATAAATAATTAAAGTATACTGGGAATTTTCTATGAAACAATTTGCTACGGCGACCAAAGACAAAATAAGGCTTGATGTAAGCGTAATTATTAAACCTTGATTACAACGACTCAGGTCGCACATCTGCAGGAAGTGTGCTAAATTCTCATAAATTATAACTGTCTTTGACTTGACTCCATTTTTCTATGGATGAGAATTAAAATAATTACAGGAAATGAAAATTTACAATCTAATAGTGGTTTGTGATCGACAATTTTTAAACAGCGGGTCATAAACTCCCAATGTCTTTTAAACGAAAAGGCTTCATCTAGATACTTCTAATTTATTTTTGGTTCCGTACCCAAAGTCTCTGTGTGTCAGACAGACAGTGACTTTGAGTACGGAAATTTTGTGAGTGGATATTTAAACTGTAGTTAGACAGTTTAATTTTTTACCGGCGATGTATTTCTGTTGCGGCTATAATACAAATACAAAATTAAAAACAATAAATATTTAAGGGAGGACTCATACAACAAACATGACTTTCTTGCCATCATCAGTAGCAATGTCAACATTAATTGCTAGTTATGAAATTAATAATTTTTTGATCAGAAATGCTACTCATTGTTGACGCTTTCACATCGAGAAAATTAAGAAAATAATTATCTTTCTTAGTCAAAATAGTTTAAATCGATTCCTTGTACACCAAAAGTGACTAGCCTAATTGTTGAATAACAAAAAACAAATTAACTCTGCCTGAATTAAAAAATAAATTTATGTAGCATATATTTTAATTCAAGTATTTTTTTTTTTATTCAAAGTTGGTATTTTTATACACTTTCTGAACGTATATATGTGATGCCTACCACGGGTTCGGGAACTAGCCCGGTGAGAAGAACCGGCGTTATATAGATGGAGCTTTTTCGTTTAATATTATCTGCACGGAATTTAATTACGAGATAAGCATATTTGCGATAGATATGTTAAATATGAAACTTATTGCAAATAAATAATAGTTGAAGGATATATTCCTTATACTGCATCTTGTACTACAGTCACGACATCTCTTTCTAGAGGTCAGCCACGACGTCTTCGTCCATCCTCCCAATCAATGCTTATTTTTCTACCATATTCGGGATCCAATTCTTATCTTGACTTTCTTGACTTTCAGCATTTCATAGTTAGATTGACACGTTGAATACATAATACTGAAAAATAAAAAGCATTGGTTTAATATAAAAACTAGTAAACTTTATGGTTTATGATTTAAAATAATAGTATCAATGGACGCTTCACACCACGACAATCTGGTTCCATAGTAAGTTCTGGAAGAACTTATGTTACGGGTACCAGACATGGGAAATACATTTAATACATACATACATATAATCACGTCTTATTCCCGTAGGGGTAGGCAGAGACCACTTCTTTCCACTTGCTACGATCCTTACATACTTGTTTCGCTTTATCCACTTTCATTCTTACCATCCATTCCTCCTCTTACATTCAACGTAGCGAAGCGGCTCTCGATGGGCCACTTTTCGCCTCCGCGAGAAACGAGACGTGATGGATGGCGAACCACATCGCCGCCATTTTGGATACTTAAATTATTTTTTACGATTATCCACGCATTGGCGGAGAGGGTAGGAATAGGGAAAGAGAAGGATAGGTGGTGTGGAAAGGAAGATTAGTAAGTTAGAGTAGGAAATAGGAAATGTAGGATATTACCGTCCAGGAGGACAAGGGATAGGACAGCAATAGCTAGGGAAGCCGGGGTCGCATACCCGTATACTATACCACAACTACCGGACAGGTAAGTTGGGATGAGTATCCCATGACATCTGTATACAATACATTTAATACTTTTAAAATTATACACATACTAGCTGATGCCCGCGGCTCCGCCCCCGTATGTACAGTAAGTAACCCACGGGAACCTTACATGTCCCGCGATAATAAGTAGCTTATGTCCTTTCCCATGATCTACTTTATATCTGTGTCAATTTTCATGATAATCGGTTTAGTAGTTTTTACGTGTAATTGTAAAAAAAAAGTATCCCACGGGAACCATACATTTCCCCGCGATAAAAAGTAGCCTGTGCCCTTTCTCAGGCTAAGAGACTGTCTGTGTACCAAATTTTATTCAAAATCAGTAGTTTTGGCGTGAAAGACGGACAAACAGACAGACACACATTCGCATTTATATTAGTATGGATTTAAGATTTTTATTATAAACACATATTTAATACACATCCATGACCCAGGAACATGAAAATATTTTGTTCCTCCTCAACCCCCGCTCTGGCTCAACCCCTGAGCCACAGAGGTCGTCAAGTTGAGTATTAAATAGCTCCCCACACCAATTTCGGTGATAGAGGCCAGTTTCATTGAATAAGTGTGTTCGCAGTACACAAATGTACTCTCTTCCATTACTCTCGAAACCCAATGTGACAGATAACCGACATGACTCGCGAGAGATCAGGCTGACCCATCCGACGCATAGATCATCTTTACTGTCAAACAATCGAGTGGTCAGCCTGCATCGTCCTTATGTGGAAACAATTTTTGTTGTTCCAACACAGGAAACAAACCTAGGACCTCAGAGTCGAGAGCCAAGCTCTAACCAATGGACCATGGAGGCTGTTAATAGATACGTATTAAATGTTAAGTAGTAATTTTAGTAGCCTTATAACAAAATGAATTATTAAAAAATTAAAAGACCTGAAATTATTCAGTATTTTTACAAATTAATCATTTTTTAAATAAATGGTGTGCTTACCTTCAACGGCTTTTTCTTGTTTCTTTTATTAATTATTGATGACCATGGACTAGCTCTCATGTTTTAACTTTCGATTCCACGACAATAGGTTGCACCACAATAAATCTACAAGAAGCGCCCACACTTTTCCATTTGAAGCTGAAAAAAATAATCAGGAAATTAAAATATGATATCCTTATGTTTAAATAATAATAGGTACTTATAATTAGGGATGACAAATGTTTTAAGTCATGACGTCAAGGGCAATAAGGGTATTTTAGGTATTATGTAAGACATCCTATAGATAATATTATTGACAAATTTGGCAACAAGGAACATCAATGAACAAAGACGATCTTCAGGAGCAGAACGATTGGCTACATTTTTAAAAATTTTAAATATTTTATGATTATCCGTGCCAGGACACAGTTTTACTTGAGCGAGAAGCCTTTTTAAAGATTTTGGAGAGGGCAAAGTAAATAGTTTATACAATAAAGTATTATAGACCTTAGGACTTCTTTTACAGATAGATAAGGATAAAATTTTCTCGTCTAAAGTAAAACGACGTCCTCTTAGTTTTTTATTCCTTTGAGTGAATTGCATTTTGCAAAAAATTCGAGCAGGCTTTGTAATATTTTCCACGGATTCAAGCCAACTTTCAGCTTCATCTAATCTAGTTTGTAATGATGCTCCCCAAGATCGGGATGGTTGGCGCTCATTGGGCGGCCAGGGAGGCCTACGTTCAGCAGTGGACGGCGATAGGCTGATGATGATGATGATGACGTCCCTTACGCAAGTTCCTTACTGTACGACGAAGAGATCTTACTTCTGCTGCCATTTTCTTATATTTCGGAGGCAGCATTGACTCTGTATAGTGAACATATTGTAACATTCAAGTTTAAATTTAACCAACATTTAAGAGTCCCTTTTTTAGTTTCATACAAACTTTTATACCCTAATACACCACATGTATTAGGGGATAAAAGTTTGTATGAAACAATTTTGAAAAATCCTTCCTAAGTGGATGCCTTTGTCATGATATGAGGAATACGTGTCAAGCATATTTTACTCGGGCATTTGTTATTAAGTAGGTACTCTTTTTCGAATGGACCAATAAAAAAACAATAATCGATTTTTGGGTGAAATTGAACACTGCGGAGTGTGCCAAAGAAATATAATATATATGCATTCATTCATACATACCTACACTCGAAAAAGAAAATCCTCTTTCTGACGCAATTGGGTAAAAATTGTACTAAAATAGATACAAGTTAAATACACTACAATCTACACTACGTACAAAATAAAACCCTTTTGGACCTAGGGTATACCTTGAAGCAAAATTTTACTTTTTGGTAGCATATGCTTGAACTACTTCAGAAAAAGTCGAAATCACCATATGTGTCCATATAAATTTCGAGGAGTTCCCTCGATTCCTCATGGATTCCATCATCAGGTCACCAATCATGCCACGGAAAACGGGACCAACATGGGACAATATCCTTTATATCAAAAGAAGAATTATTTAAAATATATATTTTTTAAATAAAATAAATTTAATCTTACTCTTGCTTCTTTTTTTATTTACTTCCTGGGAGCCAGAAAGGCAATAGTTACGCTCTAAATCAATACGTCGAGCGGGTGTTAAAGCAGCTGTAATAAATGTGATGCTAGATGTTAGCTGCACTAAATTTTAATAGACAGTACTCAGTTACAGGACTAAAAAGGACTAAAAAAACGACGACTTTTGAAGTGAAAACTTCTATTGACGCACCACACACACATTTTTTTTCCTATAATTGAGTAACCTGCCAAAGAGCATGTGCATTATCATTACATACTAGCTGACCCATGCCCACTTCGTTAGGCGTTACAAAATTCGATGTAATGATGATGAGAGTAAAAAGTATCCTAAGTTACTCCTTATAACATCAGCTATCTGCCAGTAAATTCCCGTGAAAATCGCTCCAGCCGGTTCAGAGATTAGCCGGAACAAACAGACAGACAGACGCACAAAGAAAACTTTTAAAAATTGATTTTTTATTGTCACTACCGCATATACTTTCATATTCATTTAGTTAAAAGCAGTTAATTCAAAATTACAAACAGACACTTGAATTTTATTTAATCTTACTTCATATTATTTATTCTTTTTATTAATATTATTATTAATTAATTATAAATTATATCTATACTAATATTATAAAGAGGAAAACTTTGTTTGTATGTTTGTTTGTTTGTTTGTTTGTAATGAATAGGCTCAAAAAGTACTGGACCGATTTCAAAAATTCTTTCACCATTCGAAAGCTACATTATCCACGAGTAACATAGGCTAAATTTTATTTTGGGAAAAAATAGGGTTCCGTAAAATATTTGGGTTTTTCGGACATAAGGTGTAAAAAATCAACCAGAAAAGTTACTTATTTTGCGTACGCTGCCTAAACTATAAAAGATAGAACCATAAAATATTCTAATTAATTGTAGATCTTATAAATATCTACAAAAAAGTTCGCGACACACTATACCTATCTATGTCGAATGAGGCACCACAACCATTTCTTTATTTAGAAATCTTGAATTTTTTTTGGACTACATTTAAACGCGTTTATTTTACTCATGCTATTAATCCTTATCAAAATAAATTATTTCATCACTAAATACAGTTTATGTAGATAATATTTGGTCTTTGAATGATTGAAATTGGACGTTTGGTTTTGAAGTTATGGCGAAATTAAAATATTACGATTTCTGATGCACGGCCCGTTGCGAAGTGGGCGTCACAAGTGCGCGTGCGGGGGGGTGTAGATCTATGGTATTTCATACGATAAAAGTATACCCACCTACTTATTTCATTGAATTTTAGTAGGTACCTATATTAATTTGTTTCTGTTTGTTTTGACTAGGTTTCGCCCGTTTTGTTAGAGGTTTAAAGACATTTTGTAGTATTAGTATTGTACCCGTGCGAAGCTGGGGCGGGTCGCTAGTAAAGAATATAATTAATCTTGTAAACAAATAACCTAACCAAGAGCATGTCAGGACATGTCAAAGGAGGGTTCCGTAACTATAAACACGTAATATGCCTTTTTTTAATTACTCCAAAAGTTACTCTCCGATTTGGTTAATAATTTTCCTAAAGAGTTTATAGCATGATCTATAAGCATGGAAATTTGTAAGTTCCTATCTCTTATAGTTTAAAAATGCTAGGGGGGGGACCAACTTACAAACTACTTTGGAGGCCGATTACTCGAAAATGGTCAACTTTATAAAAAAGTAACGTATGAAACCTTGCCTTTATTTTAAAAGACCTATTCTACGATACCCCACACGATGGGGTAGAATGAAAAAATATTTTTCATCCCCACTTCACATGTATGGAGAGCCACCCCTAAAATTTAAAATTATTATTTTTTATGATCCCGAAACCGTGATCTATACACAATCTATAACTGCACCAAATTTCATCAATTTATATTCATAATTACAGGAGCTAGAGGCGCGGACAGACAGGCAGACAGACAGACAGACGGACAGAGCGAAACTATAAGGGTTTCTCAAGTATTACGGAACCCTAAAAATGGCGACTGCTCATGAGCATATGTATGTTGAGAGTGAATGTTATAAAACTATTATAATATTATAAAAAATATATACTCACACAGCCCTAAGAACTCGTGATTCACTTCTTCTTCCGGTTCCTCAATCCCACCAAAAGATTGTATAACACACACTTGTCCTGGTGAATGTAGTTGAGGTGTTACTCTAATACAGTCTGAAAAAATAATTAAAAAAACTTAAATGACAAGAGAATATTTTCATTCTGGATTGTGCATAATACGTACATAGAAATTTAAAGTGCATAATATGAACTTTCATAAATACTGTTCTATAACATTGAACATAGAAATTAGAATATAATGCTTTTAAAATTCTTTAATGTTAAGGCCTAATAAAAAAAATAATAACTGTCTGCCAGTTTGGAATATTCAGTGGTATTGGATGTACTGATGCTATTATGGCGGACCAATCAGCGCACAGTCCTGAATCGCGCTTGGTACTTCTTGAAAAATGGCGAGCTCTATCTGCAAAAAATCTGTCCCCTAAATTGAGACCATTATTTTAACATAAGGTTGGACTCCTGGTATCTATACTTCGTGTTATCATCTATTACAGATGATTTAAGTAGAGTGCAGAGTATTAATACATATTTTTAAATATTGAATTATATTGCTACTCACTTGAGGAAGGTAAGTCAATGCTAAATGAATCTGCAGAGGAAAAATGTGTACCTGGAAATATGGTAAAATATTGTGATGAATATGATATAACATATAAACTTACCTGTGAGTATTCAATTTAAAATTAATTATTTAAATATGAATTGTACTAATAAATACTTATTGAAAGTAAAGAAGTCTACAAACAGCAACTATAATGTAAAGATGTATATTAAAGAATGATACATCTCATTAAATTCCTCCCTTTGATTAGTCAGAACACTATACACAAGACATATTTATATTTCTACATATTTGAATCAACAATATTATAATATTCATTACAATACATCTATTCTGTGATAAACACATTTTACATTCAGTAAGTCAGAATGAAGGCAAAGATGCATAAACATCCCCTGAGACGATCAAACCAATTTGATTGTTTACAAAGCTAGTTTGACCGGTTCGTCAAAAATTAAAGGGTTTGAAGCTTGTTTCATGGAATTACTTAATTTTGTTTTGTTTGACAGTGAAACTGAACAGTTCTGTTCGACAAACTGACTGAAACTGATGTCAAACGGTTGCATTAAACACATATGGTTTCAGCCGAACCATTTGATTGTGTCAGGGCCCTTTACAATACCTGTGTTTGGCGGAGAAATGTGCTGGAAAAAAGTTACAGATTACATCGGCCAGGACACATTTACTAACTTCATTACCGCAAATATAATCCACCATTTTGCTTATTTAAGGCTTGGCGATCGCCATTTTGCTTACGCTTTTTTCTTAGCGCTTTTTTCCGCCGAACACAGCCACTTATTGGTATGTGTGATACCAATTGGTATAAATTATTATGTAAAGCATCCGTAATAATACAAATAATAGCTGCTATCTCTGAACTCCTAGATGAATTATAAAGACTTACTTACCAATCTGATCAGGTAAGTGCAATTTTGGAATTGCAAGCCTATTAATGCGCCTATTCCACGTGTATAGTTAAAATTTTCTTTATTGAAGTCGTTTGAAATAAGATTCAACCAAGCTTCAAACTGTTTTGGGTATTTGATAGGATTAGGGAAACGATGTATAACCTTTGACCCTAAAAGAAAATATAAATATTAAAATAAGATCGAATAGTAAAAAGACTTAACTGTGAAGATAAAATCTAAATTGTATTTAAATTACTACTGATTGTAAATTATGTTATAAAACTTTCAACTACAAGTCTTAACACCTCATGTCATATTTATTTGGAATGTAATAAAATAGTAACCGAGCAATGCTTTGTTAGTGTTAACTGTTGTTTTTTACTTATTTAACTTGTTAAATGCATAAACAATATTAAATATAACTATTTTGCGTTGACTGACTATTTTTAATTGAAACGAGGTTATGTTAAATATAATATGATATGTATTACTTACTTTTTGCTGGTGGGCAGCAAAGTGCATCTAAAGCTCATGATGGTTTCTTTTCTCGGCTTCTTTAATAGAAATTTACAACAAAAACCAAATAAAAGCAGCAATTCCGTTTTTACAAAAAAGCAGCCATATTTGATAATAAATAAAATTAGAGCTGTAGCAAACCGGATGTATTCGATACCGAGTAACGAAACGTGACACACGAATACATTTTCGTTACTCGCTAAGCAATCACCCGTGACGGTGACGACTAGATATTTATTTGTAGTAGTTTTTACCTACAATTATGCAGGCCCTTAAAGAAGGCGCCACTACTTTTTCCGCCCTAATTTCCTTGTGGCTACCCAGGCCCTAGTACCGGACCCGCGGCTAGATATCTCCGGCATCCAGAGGCTCCTATCGGAGGAGCTGACTGTGACTGCCGGAGATCTACGACGCACACTCCGGACTCGGCGCATACGCGTGCTACACGCACCCCCCCCCCCCCCCCCCCGCGCTCCTCGCGCGTGGAAAATTTAATTCCGTTTTATGTTCGCAGTGATTTAACGAGTATAAAGTGCTCGTACGAGCGGAAGCGTTGTGCCCGGTCGTGTGCGACCCGTAGCCAGCGCATGCCCGCCCGACGACATGGCAGCCAATTTAAAATGTACGCCACCTGCCGGGGACACCAGTGCTAGCTGCCCTGGCTCGCCCGCGAACGTCGCTCCCCCCTTTCCTTTCCCCGCGTTCAGCCAATTTGCAGCGCCCCGATACGTATGTCGGGGCAAGGGAATCCTTCCCTACACCTTTGAACAGGAAATATTTATAACTGAGGATGATTAATATTATTATGTATTTTTAAAGTGAAACATCTTTCCTCATGATTTCTTGCAATTTGTGGGACTGATGTCGTGATATGGGAAGGAAGTGTGTAACAGGAAGAAGTGGAAGCGCGCGCTATTTGGCCGTTAGATTCGAGCAAAATATTTCAGTATTTGTTTTTTTTTTTAAATTTTGATATTGATTTCTATCAGTGCTTAATGGAAATATTTCCATATTTTTTATCACATTAGAAAATGGTACTAAGCATTTTGATTGTATGAAATATTTACATAAAATGTTACACATATGCGACTACTGTAAGGCTTACTCGATAAAATATACGTGTAAGTTAAGAAATATATTAAAAAAATAATTATTAAAAAAAAATTAGTTTGCTCGAATTAACCGCAAATCTAATAATAAGTCTTATGTTTGAAAGACCTTGCATAATTTTTCACCATATTATGTGAAAATGACGCAACCCCTATAAATTGATGATCTCTTTTTAAGGTTCTATAATACTTTAGGAACCCTTATAGTTTCGCTCTGTCTGTCTGTCTGTCTGTCTGTCCGCACCTCTAGCTCCTGTAATTATGAATATAAATTGATGAAATTTGGTGTAGTTATAGATTGTATATAGATCACAGTTTCAGGATCATAAAAAAATAATAATTTAATATTTTAGGGGTGGCTCATCTTTTTAGCAAAAAGATGGAAAATTGTTCTTTTTTTTAAAAAAATGATGTTATTTACAATATAGTACATAGAAGCAGCCTTGCAGGTGACCATTCTATTCCCAAGATGTGCGATCGTCAATAAAATCATTGACCTTATAACAGGCTTTTGCACACAAACGTTCTTTAACTACTTTTTTAAATTTATTAATGGAAAGAATTTGAACGTTTTCTGGGATTCTATTGTATAGGCGCATACATTGACCTTTAAACGATTTGCTTACTTTACTTAGTCTGATCACCGGTATATCTAGCTTGTGCTTATTTCTAGTGTTTCTACAGTGATTGTCGCTTTTAGTTTTAAAATTACTGATATGCTTTCTAATCTAACATATAATACATTATCCAAAATGTATTGAGAAGCGACGGTCAGAATACCAATTTCTTTAAACTTTTCTCTCAGAGATTCAAAGGGGGACATTTTGTAAATTGAACGTATTGCTCGCTTCTGCAGCACAAATATTGTATTAATGTCTGCGGCACTTCCCCATAAAAGGATGCTGTAAGACATTCTACTATGAAAGTAACTAAAGTAAACAAGTCGCGCCGTGTCTTCGTCAGAAATTTCTCTAATTTTTCTGACTGCATATGCTGCAGAACTGAGCCTATCTGCAAGATTAGTAATATGAGGACGCCACTGTAATTTACTATCTAGTGTTATACCTAGAAATACAGTGGTGTCCACAAAATTCATTTTCTCATCATTTAATAGTATATTGGTTTGAACTTGCCTAACATTGGGCAATGTAAACTTTAAACATTTTGCTGTTTTAGAATTTAAAAGTAAGTTATTAACATTGAACCAATATACTATTTTTGAGAGAGCACTATTTACCTCGTCGTAGTCTGACTGTTGTCGCTTCACATTAAAAAATAGTGAAGTGTCATCGGTAAAAAGTACTATCTCGTTATCATTATCTTTAACAAGATAAGGTAAATCATTTATATAGATGAGAAAAAGAAACAGGCCTAAAATGGATCCCTATGGGATACCTAATTCTATGTTGGTCCCAGTGGACCTTTTACTATTTATCTCCACCCTGTGAGTTCTATTTTTAAGGTAAGAACTCAAAAGTTTGAGTGCAGAGTCCCGAACACCATAGTGGTGCAATTTTCTGATCAATGTAGCATGCTCAACACAATCAAAGGCCTTGGAGGGATCGCAAAACACACCTAATGCATCCTGTAAACCCTCCCAAGCTTCAAAGATACTACAAAGAAGACCTATACCAGCATCCGTTGTGAATCGACCCTTAGTAAAACCGTATTGATTATTATGTAATAATTTGTTTAAATTAAAATGCACTTATAACTGTGTTAAAATATGTTTTCAAATATTTTACTGAGAGTTGGTAGAATCGATATAGGCCTGTAATTTGTCGGATCAGATTTATTTCCTGTTTTACATAAGGGTATTACCTTGCTATGCTTCATTAAATCAGGGAATACACCACTTTTTATACATTCATTGAATATTTTCGCTAGATAAGGAGCTACGATATCAATTATTGATTTAATAACTTTTGTAGACATGCCCCAGAGATCAGCAGTATTTTTAATATTCAACAATTTAAACGTGTTAATAATATCTCTGGAGTCAATTTCTTTAAACTTAAAATTGACATTACATTCCTTAACATTATCTCTGAGTAGTTTTTTAGCAGCTGCAGGTGAGGAATTAAATTTTTTTATAGTTGAGACCGGAATGTCAGCAGAAAACTTTTCAAAGACCGTCGAACTTCCAAATCAGTAGTATTTTTTTTATTTTCAAAATAAAGTTCAAATTCAGAGCTACGACAGGTGACGTTTCCAGTCTCACCAGCTATTACCTTCCATGTAGTTTTAATTTTATTTTTAGAATATTTAATTTTATTCTTAATATAAAGAGCCTTAGCAGCTTTACATACTTGTTTGAAGGTTTTTGAATAGTTCTTAACATATGTTTTAAATGTTTCATTATTATTAATACTTTTTTCAGCATATAATTCATATAGTCTTTGCCTGCTAATTTTAATTCCTGCAGTTGCCCATTCAATAAAGTTACTTTTTTCTTACAATTTCTAACCGTTTTAGTTGTAAATACGGAATTAAATTGGGTTCTTATTACCTTAAATAATTTACTTAAAGCTTCATCTGAGCTATTTGACCCATCCAATAATTGAATATTTGAACTTAAATTATTTCTAAATTTCTCAATACGTTTTGTATTCACAGGAACAAACACAAACTTTTCCTTTTGGTTACGGTCATAATTAATATTGAAAGGAGCTAACTGTCCACAGTGATCAGAACTGAGCTTATTAATTATCTCTTTTTTTTTACGCGTTTATAGTTACGGAACCCTCCTTAGACATGTCCTGACATGCTCTTGGTTAGGTTAGGTTAGGTTATTTTTTGTTGGTTATATACCTTAAAACCTTTATGAATATGTTGGCTCATGCATAAAGTTTTTAATATTTCGTTTTAAATATTTACAATTCATAATATTTTCAAATCCGAGTTTAAGTGACAATCCTACGAAAAATCTTTGAGTGCTTTTAACTTTGTTAGTTCACGAGATTGACCTATGATTTTTTCTATACGTGTAGACCAAGTTACCTATATTTATAAATAAAAAAGAAGTGTCGATTTTGCGGACTATTCGAGTTATTAAATGAAATCGAAAATGTTAAAAATGATCTTTTCTAATAAGCTTAAAATAGATTTTGTTACTGAATTATCTCCGTCTTTAATGTCTTCATCGACTAAATAAATCTACTTGATGCTAATATGCACCAGTAATTTTTAATGAATTTTTATTCGTAAATCCGGGTGAAATATTTCGCATTTTTGAAGGCTTCTATCTCCGGATTTAGGCATATTATAAAATCGGGAATTCTACTCTCGCATTTATTTTGATCTGATCTTTAAAGAACTGCAAACAAAAAAAAGGATCATGTAACTTTTTTGGCTTTATAAAACACTGTGCGATCGTAATGACGATTCCCATCGTCGTGCCCCGCACCGCACCGCCGATGAGACCTAAAATACGTTTCTGCGTATTTAAGGTCATTACTCAAGAAGTTTGCCGATGATTATACAAAGATCATTGACAGAAGTAATGCTACCCTGAACCTACTTGAGACGTGTTTTTACCGAGTTAGCGCATCACTATTCAGAAAGAAGAAGGAAAATATAAAATGTATACGGCTGAAGGACTTTGTATCCATGGTCATGAATAAATTAAAAATAAAACAAAAAAAGAAGGAGATTTTGAAGGGGATTCCCCGTTGCATATGTGTGAGTGTGGAACCGTCGTTTACACGAAGTGGCCTACCCCTGAAAGAAATACATACATACAAAAATAAAGAACTATGTTGGTGATAAAGAATTGTTTTGAATTGTGATTGTTGTGCTTACTATACGAAAGAAATAAATATTTTAAAAAATGTCGTTCTTCAGAAACGTTACAGCTGGTTTCGCAATTAAAAGTCGCGATACTATTCTTAAAGAGTCCATTATAAATCATTTATCAGAATGCGTAAAAGATATACAATATAATAGCCAGTTCGAAGAAAATTTTCACAGTGTTCTAGGTTCATGCGACTCAACCAACACTTTATGTATGTCTCTCGAGGCCGTGTTTCTACATGGATTGAAGGATACATTTCTACGAAAAGCCAAGAATGTGCTAACCGGGGATCCAGACTATCGTCCTCAGTCGAGTTTCTGGCCTCTGATACTCGTTTTATCGCATAGACAAAATGTCGATCAGATATCTTCTTTGCCACAAATTACAACAGAAATTGGACAGTGTCGAGCATGGATTAGAATAGCTTTAAACGAATGTCTCTTATCGTCCTATATGTCGACTCTTCTGAAGAACATACCAGCTATAAAACCATTTTATAATAGAGGCGCATTCGTTTGTGATAATGAAATATTAGAAGTTGCACAAAAGCTAATAGAAGGTCTTGAGTCATGTGTGCAGTTCAATTTACCAATAAATTCGAGTTTACTGAACCAGTGGCCCGAACAAGTTCTAATGCAAGCAGGTATTTGGGTGCCCACAGTGAGAGTTGCTCCTATTAGTGCAGGGCTGGATGTAGCCAGCACACTGTCCACTGAGGTGAAGCCAAAAGTGGCCACAACGCCAACACACTCTACCAAAATTACTGGCTTAGGGAAAATGCTTGCTCTAAACGAAGATGAAGCTCTAAACTTCATTCTATCTAGTAGTCCCAATACAACTTCAAATAAAAACTTTGTCTCTGAAAATAAAATATCAGAAAGTAAGTCACAGGACAAGAATAAAAATAAAAGTTTTACTTTAAATGAGCCAGCCACTAAAAAAAACAAAGAAGTAAAAGAAGAGGTAAAACAAGAAAAAGAAGAGACAGTTGTACAATCAGCTATTGATGTACCTGGGACCAGCTACGATGATTCTGATCCAAAACTTCTCTACTCCTCATCTGTAGACTCTGCAGAGTTTATTGCACCTTCTGATATTGTCATTACTGGAAATTCATTAATAGGCAAAGGTTGGTCAAACGATGATGAAATGAATACTTCCGTACATTCTAATTCCTCACATGGCAGCAGTATGATTAAAACCCCAGAGATACGAAGCTTGTCATCACTCATTGATAACTCAAACCTATGTGAAGAAACAAGTAATGTACCAAATCTAAGGGATATCATGAAAGACATTCACAAAGAACTGAAGCTCACTTCTGACGATAATAATGTGAGCACCAGAGTTATTGAAGAGGTATCAACTCCAGAAGATTCTGCACTCCAGGGGCTGGATTTTGAAGTAATACCGAGTGCTACAACCAATAATTTCACTCCTGCTGAATTACAAGCCATGATCAAACAATTAGGGACCCTATCGAGGGAAAAAGGATTGGATTATCAAAATTATCAATGTAAAGGTTGCCAAGATTTACTCGGGAGTACAGTTTCAAAGGCAAAGGTGTGTGGTTATACCGGAGAATATTTTTGCTCCAACTGTATGGACGAAAATGTTTTTATAATCCCAGCCAGAGTGATCCACAACTGGGACTTCAAAAGATACCCCGTTTCTAAAAAGTCAGCCTCATTTCTATTAGAGTTTCAACATCATCCGTGGATCGACATGAAAAAGCTTAATCCAAAAATATATAGTGGTGTGTCAGATATGACCCATCTGCAAGAATTACGAATACAACTGAACTTCCTTAGAGCATATATATTCACATGTCGAGAGCCTGTCATTGAAGAGTTACAGAAGAGAGTATGGCCAAGGGAATATTTGTATGACCATGTTCACCTATACACAATATCAGATTTAGCACAAATACCCAACAGTTCTTTGGTTTTGCAATTGGAAAAAGTTGTAAACTTTGCCAAATCACATGTCCTAGACTGCTGGTTGTGCAGCCAAAAGGGTTTCATATGTGAAGTTTGCAGAGATCCAAAAATATTGTACCCATTTGAAACTAATTTGACGTATAGATGTGATGAATGTTCCAGTGTGTTCCATTCTAAATGTCTTAATGAAACCGTACCATGTCCAAAGTGTAAAAGAAAGCAGGAACGTACTAATGATTCCTTTATTGATGCACTACAACCTTATATAAAGTAGTAAAAATAGGTTTAGAAATATTTAAATGCGTAATTATTTGGTGTTTAAATAGTGGTGCAAATTATTTAAGGAAAGTTATTAATGTGATGGCAAGAGTGAATAGTCTGAAAAAAAAAAGAAAGAAGAAAAGTTGGTATACTTAGATAAGAGTAAATAATATTAATAATTAAAAGGTGGTTCAAATGAATATATGAAAACACAAAAAAAGGTTGAAGCTTTTTAGTATTTCACAAGTTACATGAAGTAAACAATGTAGATAAAAATATTTGTGGCCGAATGAAATTTCTTTAAGTCCAATCTAGGATTTATGGATGCATATGCCTATGTAGTTTTATGATATTTTTACAGGTCAGGTTCTTGTTCTTGTTCAGATAAAGACACAATCTAATAAATGTCTGTTGGAAGCCATGCTTACTTCCATGAGCAAAATACACATATATATTATAAGGTGTCAAACTTATACATACCTAACTTACCCATCAAACACCAACATGAGAGCAAAATTGTAGCAAAAGTAAGGATAAGTATGACTTCCAGGTGCCATTTATATAATATTGTTATATACCGTCTTGTCTGAATGAGTATTAGTATATCATACCAAATAATTGGCATAATAATAATTAAAAACTATTTTAATATAAAAATGAAGAGATGTGTACATATTATAATAATTCATATAAAATTCATTACTTAGATCTTATTTAAACAAATCTTATTGGAAAGGAAGTATAAAATATATTTCTATTATTTCTTAAGTAATATATTTAATAATAAATTTTATTTCTTTAATGAAAGTTGTATTTTGGTATCTGGCCTCCAATTTCCCTATGTTTTTAAAATAAAAAGGCAATTATGAAACTAAATTTATTATAAAATGTTTATAATACTTTGTTTCATATAAATTAGATTAATTCTTATATATTACAAAATATACAATATTTGGCTTGGGAAGCATTTGGTTGCGTGCTGTGATTGCTATATATATCACGATAATGTGCATATTTTATGTCAATGTATATGTCACCGTAAAATTGTAATAACCTTTAGATTGTAATAAAACTAGTGAAATTGTAAAATGTTGATAGACTTCCGATGCGAATATGCTGCCTATAATTTCACACATTATTTTTCGTTAAATTATAAATTTTTAATCGACATATTTTTACAATCTCGTTAGTTATTTTACAATCTAACGGTTTTTACAATTTTACGGTGACATATATTTTTGAAACTAATGAATATCGCTGAAGCCATAGGGCCCTTTTCCTGCCACGCGGATTGCCACACGTTTGCGGGTCTCGGACGCATGCGTGCTGCCCGCATTATATAATTCCATACATATTTTACTTGTCCAGCGGGCAGCACGCACGCGGTCTGGAACATCCTATCACGGGCGTGTGGCCAAGTGCGACCAAAACCCGCACGCGTGTGGAAACTCGCGTGTCAGGAAAAAGGCCCTTAGTTTTACTTAGTACAGAAAGCCACGGTAGGTCCTTAGTAGCTTATTAAACTCATACCATTATAAGTAATGTGTGCTGAGTGAGAGTTTTTGTCACTACTCGCCGTGAAGTTGACTATAAATTGAATGGCTAATGTATGAAGGTATAACAGAAAGGAGGTGTTGTAAGTAGATTTTAGTATGAAACTGTGTGATATTTTGCGGTGTGAGGGGGTGCCTGACTCCGCCCTCTCATCTACCGGTCAATAGCAAAACTACGTTTTACGTTCGTTATAGACCTTAGTAGTTTTGCTATCTTACACTAGATGGCACTAAACACCAGATTACATCTTAACATCTTTACATGAAAAACAAAATATTGCTTTACGGCTGAAGTCTTTGGGCAGTCCTGCAAAAAAACTTTAGTACACATGATGATAAAAATAACATATTAATTTTGAGTCAGTACGTATTTAGAATATATAAGGTTTGGTAAAATCAATTACGAATACTTCGGGCACATGATCTACTGCTTATGTAAAGACGTTTGGGTAGAAAAATAATTGTCATACTCAAACTAAAAAATCATCTCATGTATGGGTGGGTGACTCGCAACAAAACGCAAACTCGCCCATATAAAGAAAAAATTTTTTTTTCGACTATGACAATTATTTTGTTGCTTAAACGTCTTTATATAAGCAGTAGATCATGTGCCCGAAGTATTCGTAATTGATTTTACCAAACCTTATATTTTTAATCCTCGTGATCAAATCGGCAAGTAGAATAATTTCTAATTTAACCGAAGCTGGAGACTTTTTAGAACAGTTAGATATAATAAATTTAGTTTTTAATTACTTCCACATGAAATGTAATGGGCTCCATAGCATTAGAACGCCTTTTTTGAATATTTTTTACATGATAAAACACAAAACTTCATCATTTTATTCTTAGAAACTTGAAAAGTACAAAAAGTTATCGAAATCACAGAGGTGTGCACAGTATAAACGCTGACAGTACATTGATTTAGGCCACGCCCATTGTGATGACGTAGCGGGCCGAGTAGAAATCACAGTGCACAGTTGCTTATGCCGTCTCTTCATCAGCTCCATGGGCCGATGGCATCGAATAAGTTACCATTGTTTGCCACGAGTGGCGTTGTTTCGGTGCCATACAAATTGTAGTTAACTTCATCACAGCGCGGCGAGTACTTAGTGAAAAAAATTCGCACACAGCACACTTTTCAACCTAACTGTGTATGCTCGTAGAAAATATGAAGCAGGTAACCTATACTTAATAATCGCCAGGAGATCCAGAGCAATTTGATTGACCAGTGTTTCAACTTTAGTGGTTTCCTTTCCCCACGCGTCAATTGAGATTTCCCCTTCTCTAGACTTTTTTCCCTGAAAAATTATTCTGCAATAGTTTTTGTAAAAATCTGCGCAACGGTCACTTCACACTTATCATTGGGTCACACTGTAATAACTTATAAGGTAGTATCTACTAACTGCTATTCATACCACAAGTTTTGAAGTGTTTTGTGTAATTTGACTTTCGTCATATCTATATTTGGCAACGCCGCGTTAGCAAAAAGAGATAGAAGAATGCTTTCAGTAAGTCTTTTTCAAGCTGAAAATAAGTTAATACGCAAACATTTATAAATTTTCCGCAAAATGGCGAAGTTTTTTTATATTTTTGGGTTAGGCTTTACCTATGATTTCCCTCGATATCACCTTTTCATCTCTTTCCTCTTTTTCATTCCCTCTGTACCCTAATGTACCTCTCGTGGAAACACTAAATTTACGTTTTAGAGGCTCTATTTTATAAGCGACACCTAGCGAAAAGAAGCAACTAAGGCACAAAGCCAAAGCAAATGCTATCCAATCCAATCTTTGATACATAATTTTAAAGTATATTATTATGACTATCTTGTTCTATTCAAATTTAATATATCACTTAAGTAACTTTGGGCGTCGTTGGGTTTAGTCTTTTTATGTTTGGCTGATTTATTATTAAGATTGGACATTGGCTCATCAAGAGAGAACTCTTCTAAACTTTCGTCCAGAAGCTTTTCGGGTTCCTCCTGTTTTTTGGACTTCTTTTTAGATTGATAGCTGAGGGAGTCTTTATCGAAATCGAGTGGCACAATACCTAGATCGCCGCTGTACCTATTTTTAGCGACTTGTAAATATTTTTTGCCACGAACGGCTGTCAGTCTTTTGTCCTGAAACAAAAATAGAAATCATTTTATTATTATTATCAGCAGCAATTGCCAGAAAGAAATTAAAAGATATCGAGTACATGAGTTGAGAGAACAAGTAAATAATATCAATTTGAATAATATGTATTCAAAACCAACAATTAATCTAACGAACAGAATAATAACTTCGAGTCATTGTCAATTATAAATTATAATGCCATTAAATCATTATCAGACAAACGCATTTAGAGATAAAAATAAACAAAACACAGATACTATAGCTGTTGTGTTTTGTTAACTTTGAGTCAATATGTAGGTACCATTATTTCTTTTTATGATTGTTTGCAAATAAGTAAAAAATTAATAAATTTCAAGTACCTAACCCCCGAATCGTCAAGCAGTGAGCGAGTTGATGATGAATTATAGCTAAGAATACTCTGACAGATTTCAAACAAAAACAAAAAACTTAGGCCTTTACATCCGTTAATGGATGATTTATACAGTATTCTCTGAGGGAAGTAACCACTCTTGAAATACTGTAGTGCCTGGGACAGTCGGTTTATAAAATATGTCGTATGGTTGCCCAAGCACAGAGGAATGAATCAATACGTCTGGGGCCAACTATGTGCGGGTTTCGTCACGATGTTTTCCTTCACCGTTAGAGCATCCGTATAATGTACTTGAGATCTGAAAAAGTCTCATTGGTACACGCCACAACCTGGGATTTGAACCTGCACTCTCTCGAGTGCGAACCAAACGGTCTACTACGCCACGGAGCTCTTAAACTAGATTAAATTTTTTTTTTGGTTTACAGTTTATCAGTTTGGAAGCCACGATGCCACGCACAATCACACAGATAGTCGCGTCAAACTTATAACATCCCCCTTTTGCGTCGGAGGCAAAAAATATATATTACAAAGATAAGTGGGTACTATGCAATATACGTTATGCGCAAATACAATTGAACCTGACCCCCAGAGGCGGCCTTACCCATTGCGAGGCTCCGGGCGGCAGATGTTTGCGAGGCCCTTTGTCCTTCGTGAAAATTATGTGATGCGAAATTAGGTCTGGTTTTTTAAAGGATTTACAAAATGGCATGTATTTAAAGGGATATAATTAATCGAGCGAACAATAAATAAGTTGGCGACTGCACGTGAGCATACTGTATTGCTGAATTTGGCAGCAAATTAATATGTTGGCGACTAAATTACTAAACTCAGGAAAATACTCAGGTGACAAAAAATACAAAAATTGGCAGATAAAAAGTGGCGAAATTTAATCCAAGTTAGTGACTATTATATATGGTTTTATAGCTGCTTACATCGTAGGCATAAAACCAGATTTGTTTGATAGATTAATGGCTGCTAAAAATTCAATTTCAGGCTACGAAATATCGCATTTTTTGATACTGTTGGAGTTTGTTTTTCGTTGGCTTGGGTGTCGTTTTCAAGGTTTTTAGGGTGCAGAATAATATGAAAATTAAATCCTTTTTGAAATTCCAAAATGGCATACATTACATTTTTTTATTAATATTAGTATAAGAGTACTTTTCCAGGTTTTGAGGGTGCTGATTACAAAATTGTCTTCCAATTTCAATTTTTAAAATGGAGAATTTTCATTCTTCTTAAAATAATTGACATAAGTACTAATTTTAAAGTTCTTAGGGATGACGATTAGGATTGATGATTATTATTACGGTATGTTATGTAGTTCGAGATACCAACTATGTAAGCTAAAGAAAATTTTGGAAATTCAGGATTTACAAATTTCTTTTTCTCCCATCATGAACAAAATATGTGATTGCGAGGTTATTAAGGGAAAGAAAATTTTCATTATTTTTTGAGTATGATGCACCGTTTCTGAGATAGAATCAATTTTATAAAGAAATTTAAATGATCTACATGGAGATACGAGGAATGTATAAAGCTATAGAAACGTTGGAAAATTTAGGATTTTCAAATTTCTTTTTCTCCCATCATGAAGAAAATATGTGGTTGCGGAGTTATTGAGGGGGCGAAAATTTTCATTATTTTTCAAGTAGAATGCACCGTTTCTGAGATAGAAGCGATTGTAGAAAAAAATAATATACGGTAATGCTCTACTTTGAGACACGAGCGATGTTTAAAGCTATAGAAATGTTGAAAAATGCAGGATTTGCAAATTTCTTTTTTTTCCCATAATGAAGAAAACATGTGGTTGCGGGGTTATTGAGGGGGCGAAAATTTTCATTATTTTTCAAGTAGAATGCACCGTTTCTAAGATAGAAGCGATTATAGAAAAAAATAATATACAGTAATGCTCTACTTTGAGACACGAGCGATGTTTAAAGCTATAGAAATGTTGAAAAATGCAGGATTTGCAAATTTCTTTTTTTTCCATAATGAAGAAAATATGTGGTTGCGGGGATATTAAGGGGGAGGGAATTTTCATTACTTTTTCAGTATAGAAAAAAAAATAGAGCAATGCTGTACTTTGAGGTACGAGCCATCGCTCGTTGTTGCCCGCGGCTCCGCCCGCGTAAATTCAATATCCTTCGAGAATATTGAATTTTTCAGGATCAAAGTAGGCAACCTAACCTAACTTAACCATTTCCGAGATAGAAGCATACTAAAAAATAATATACATTTATTTCTCCTGTATATCCATAACACCGCAATATTTTCTTAATGATAGGAGGTAAAGAAATTTGAAAATCCTGAATTTTCCAACATTTCTATAGCTTTATGCATCATCACTCGTATCTCAAAAAAGACCATCGCATTATTTTTTTCTATAATCGCTTCTATGTCGAGAACAGCTGGTAATCCTATTGAAAAAAAACTGGCCAACTCCGAGTCGGACTCGCACATCGAGGCTTCTGTACAAACCAGGGCCTCGATGCATTCGATAATTTCGACGGCGAACTTCGAAATCCAAAATGTATAGGAAGTTTAAAATTATTAAAAATATTTTTAACTTCCCACTAAGAAAATCTAAGATTTTCCAAAATCGTGAAGTTATTTTGAACGGTTTGACCGATTTTATTGCGGCTGACGCTATTCGAAAGGGTAGCCAACTTAGATTTCGAATACAATTTGGACCGATTCGGACAGATAAATTTCAATAAATCTCAAAAAAATTCAAAAGTTAAGTGTTTTTTTGGAATAACTTTTAAACGGCTTTATCAATCAACTCGAAAACTAATCAGCTCTTAATCTTAAAAAACCACATCAATCGCCGTCTATCCGGTCAAAATCGGTTGATTCGTTCGAGAGATATCGTGCAGGAAAGAAAACCGAAAAAAAGTGTTTTTTTTTTTCGGAATTACTCCGAAATTTTTCATCTAAAATTTTTTTGTTGTTTCTTTTAAAGTACATGAAAAACTGCATCAATTACCGCCAATCGCGTGAAAATCGGTTGATTAATTCCAAAGTTATGATGAACATTTTCAAATCTCGACAGCTGAATCCGCGGTGAGTGTCAAATTTTTATATGGTATTTGACACTCACCGCGGATTCAGCTGTCGAGATATATGAAAATGTTCTTAGAGAATAACACTGCTGACCCGAGTGTTATGGAATAAAAAACCGATTTTCAAGTGTTTCGAGGCGCGATATTCAAGTACCACATATTGATTTTTTCAATTATGTTTTGAATGAATGAATTAGTTAACTAACTTTATTTTAATTTTCCCTTATGTTATAACCTTAATAAATAATTAAGAATCAAAATTAAAAAATTCATAAAGATTTATCTATATGTATTTTTAGATTTTGAAAATCTATAGGTGTTTTTTAAAATTTTTAAAAAACACCTATAGATTTTCGTTGTTGCGCGAGGCCCCTGCAAGCGCGAGGCCCCGGGCGATTGCCCCGTTCGCCACCCCCTAAGGCCGCCACTGCTGACCCCATTGATATAAACAGTGTCAGCGAAGAAGAGATTAGCGAAATTCAATGACACTACGGCGATGCAGGCGTTGCCTCCAATAGATTATTATTATATCGCCGTATAATACTCCCACACGGCACACCGATCTCGGTGACGGTGACCGGTTTCATTGAAACCAGGCCAGTTACGCAGGAGTGATTCTTATAGTGCCCAAGTGTGTGCGCAGTACACAAGAGCACTCTCTCTTCCTTTTACTCTCGTAACCCAGTGGGACGGATGACCGACACGACTGGCGAGAGATCAGGCGCAGGACCGACTTTTTACATGCACATCCGACGCATGGATCATCTTTCTTGTCGAACAATCAGGTGATCAGCCTGCATTGTCCTGACCAAACTCGGAAACAACATTTTTTGTTGTTCCCTTGTGGTGAATCGAACCCACGACCTCCGAGTCGAGAGCCAATGCTCGAACCACTAGACCACGGAGTAATAAGTTTAAGGATATCATATACGCCGTATAATAAATCGTAAAACTTATTAATTTGCTGTTTTAACTTTTATAACATTTAAATGATTTAAATCAGTGTTTTTCAACCTGTCGTCGCCGTAGGGGGTCGCCGAAGGTCGAGAGAACTTTAGTAAAAAAAACAATAAAGATTATTTTTGTTTATTATTATCTATTGATTTAACAAGTATGTATGTAATTGTAAAATAATGAGTTTGACGTACTATGTTATGTACTTATATCAAAATAATAATTATGGAGACGCATAAAAACGTCGTATGGAATGAATATTTTTAACATTATAATAACATACACATAAGTACATACATGATAATAAAAAATTATAATTTAAAAAATTTAAAAACCCGACTGCGTAAAAAGTGAACCAAACTAAGTAGGTACATAATTAAAACTGAAAAGAAAAAAACAAGCACTTAGATATCCGGTGGTCTAGAATTCTATAATATATTATTGAATTAATACTATTGGAACATAACAACTGAACAGTCGGGATCCATTATTCGACAGCCAATCTAATTTTTCAATATGTAATTGGTAGGTAATATCCATTCTACTTAAGAGTACCTACCTATATCTACCTACCTACTCTTGATAAGGAAGAATGTAAGTACTAGGTACTCATTATAAGAGGAAGTTTTAATCCTTTACTCGTGAACACTTATTTTATTTTGAATTAGTTACTCAATATTTACGAAATTAAATATAATATAACTGGACCGCTTCCTTTTTTGGAAATCGATAAAAAATGATGTAATCGATGAAATGGATCGTCGACAGAAGTTAATTGACGAACATACAGATTCACACCTCTTCACCATCGCGCCTAGATAGACAGATAGATAATGTTTATTTGCTCAAAATAAGGTACAATTTCAAGGTGTTACAATGATAAATTCTGTTCTTGCTTATTCTGCCTTTGATAAGGCTCACAAATGTTCATAATATTATTAAAACTTAAATAATAATTAATTAAAACAAAAACATATATTATAACATTAAGTATAAGGTATTTAAGTCACAGTATGAAAACAATTTATTGTCATTTTTAAATTAACTTAAAAAATCAAATTAACTTAAAAAAATATATTTATTCTTCAGTTTATTTTATGTCTTAGTATGTATGTATATATTAGTGATTTCATAATTATATATTTTTTTTAAATTAGAATATATCTTAACAAATCTAAAAACTATATCTTAACAAATTAATAAGCAGATTTGAAAATAACTCATTCTCTCATGTCTTTTGAACTCGAAAACACGTCGAGCTTTTGTTAGCAAGTACTTAAACCATATTGTGCGAAGTGCAATAATTTTACTATCCATTTCCAGGCAGAATATAATTAAAATTTCTCTTTTCAGAGTACGTCACTGGATCGAAGTCAGCGTCAATATTTCGACTGTTTAAAATTCCGTCCATCATCATCACTGGACTGGTGATCGTGATCGTCTCGAATACGTGGGCCTTCCTGGACCCCACTCTTGAACCTCACCTGCGGCAGTTCGGTCTGTCCACCAAGCAGATTGGTCTGATATTCATGCTGTTCTCCAGTTTGTACGGCATATTCAGTCCTATATGGGGATGGGTGGCAGATAGGTTGGTTTTCATTTTTTTTTCTGTTTTAATTCTAATTTACTTAAATAATATCTAGGTAGTAGGTACAGCTTCTTACAAGCTAAATAGCTTGTAAGTAGCTGTAAAAGTAAATAATACTTTTATTACCATTTTACCGCATTCAGCATTGCCAAAGAATATATAAAATAACTAACGAGATTGTAAAAATATGACGAAAGATTAAAAACTATATATTTATAATCTAACAAAAAATAATGTGTTAAATTATAGGCAGCATATTCGTGTCGGAAGTCTATCAATATTTTACAATTTTACGGTGACATAATATATATTACTAACGGCGTTGCTCTGTTTCTTAATATATTTATTTTCTACTCACCTTTTTAGGGGTTCCTTGTGGTAAGTACTGCAAGGAACCCCTATAGTTTCGCTCGGTCCGTCTGCCTGTCTGTCTGTCCGCCCTTCTACCTGCAGTAATTATGAATTTAAATTGATGAAATTTTGTACAGTTATACATTCCGTAGGTAAGGTATAGATGTTATTTTGGCATCATAAAATACTTTTATATTTATATAATATGCCTATGTGTGCCACATAGGCATATTATATTGCATGTGTTTTTCTAATTCTACCCAATCGTGAATGGTATTGTCAAATATGTCTGTTTAAATAAAGGTTACACGACCTTTTTTACAATGTGAACCATTTTCTCTCCTCCAAAGGTCTCCAAATTAGTTTACAAGTTGGTCCTCCTCCTAGCATTTCTAAACTATAAGAGGTAGAACTTGTAACTTTCCATGCTAATAGGTCAGGAATAGGTAATACTTCTTAGGAAAATTATTTTGTGCAAAATCAGAAAATAACTTTTGAAGTTATTTTAAAAGCAACCTATTGCGAGGTGAAAGTTACCGAACCCTCCTTAGACATATTGTCCTAAAATTCTCTTGGTTAGGTTATATTAATTTATTTGGTTTAAGATTTTAATTTTGGTACCGATTCCGACTAAGGCAAACATTTCAAAATACATACCGAGTGACGATTCACTGAAACGGCCGTTTTATAGTCTGAGTCACAAGATCCCTGTCAGTGAATTTCTGTCCAAGGGCACTGAAAATTATGATCCAGGGCTCATTCAATTCGGAATGACCTCTAGAAACTTTTTGAAAAATTTCAAGAGGGCCTCGAAAAAATTGCAGAAGGTATAAACAATTTAGTAAAAAAGGGGGTATGATTTTTTGAAAAAAAAAAACCTTAAAGAGGAGGAAATTTCTTAAAAAAAAGGCTTACATCTTGAAACTTTATCACCAATATTTATAATTAAAATTTAGAGGTGAAAATAGTGCTAAAAGAGGGTGATGCACGTCCCGCGCGCGCTGACCGATAGTACGGACCCGCGCGCCGAGATATTTTCAAAAAACCATACCCCCCTTTTTTACTAAATTGTTTATAACTTTTGCAATTTGTCCCTCAATTTTTCAAAAAGCTTCTGGAGGTCATTCCGAATCGAATGAGCCCGGGATCTTAATTTTCTGAAATATAATTAATCTTAATAAGAAATGGATTTTGTGAATCAGAATTTTTTTTTTAGTTTGTATAGTTACATATAAATTAAAGTAAATGGTAGTGAATTAGAAATCATTGATAATGTTAAATACTTGGGTGTGTGGTTAGATCGGCAGTTGAGATGGAATAAACACATAAATGAAACCTTAGAAAAGTCTCAAAAACTTATATCTTTGTTAAAAGTACTTGCGGGATCTGGATGGGGTTTACATCCCATACACTTACGTAAACTGTATATATCCTTAGTTAGAAGTAGACTTGATTATGGTTGTTTTCTGTACGATAACGCCGCATCTTCCCACACATCCAAGTTAGATAAGATTCAAAATTGCGCTTTGAGAATTATTGGTGGTTTCATCAGGTCGACCCCAATCCATGTAATGGAGAGCGAACTTAATATACCCCCGTTATTTATTAGAAGAAATTACCTCGCATACAAATTTTGTCTAAAAATTAGATCTAGACTTTCCTGTACTTTAGTTAAATTAATGAGCGATTTTCAAACTCTGAGAACTGGAACTTTTTGGAATAACAAAAAGAAACCTCTCTTATCCTTGGCATATGATGAAGTGCAGGATGAACAAATTCATTCTTCTTATCCACTAGATATGTACTCTTTAAAATTTTGGGTGTCGTGTATTAATTTAAAAAATGTAATTAAAACTACTTTAGACTGTATAAAAGAAGCTAAATCGTGTTATGAATGTAATAGTTTAAGAGCCGAAGTTGTTGTAGAGTTAAATCAAAAATATTTTCAATATTATGTTGTATATACTGATGGCTCCAAATCTAAAGATGGTTTGGGTGCAGCTCATTATGATCCATATGCAAAATATTATGAAATATTTAAATTACACCCCCAATTGTCCATAATGTCGGCGGAACTATATGCAATATTAAAAGCCATAAACTACACCTCAAATTTGCAACATAAAAGAGTTGCTATATTTACAGATAGTAAAAGTGCACTCCAACACATAAATACATGTTTAACTGGAAAAATCGGATTATTTGTAGCGTACGACATATTAAATAAAATAAATGAGTTTATTTCTAAAGGTGGCTCTTTGGTATTGCAATGGGTTCCGGCGCATATAGGTTTAGTAGGTAACGAGGAGGTTGACAGATTGTCAAAAAAAGCGGTAGTAGAAGGAACTATTTCGTATTTAATACCTAATTATTCAGAATATTTTGGAAAATATAGAAATAAATGTTATGAAAAATGGAAAACTTATTTTGACGAAAGATCTAAATTAAAAGGAATATGGTATAAAAGTATACAATCTGAACCTCCTCGCATACCGTGGTTTCTAGGTAATAATGTTAATAGGTTAAGACTGATAACGGCTTTCAGGATGCGTTCTGGTCACCTCCCATTGAACTCCTTCGCATATTTAATGCGTAAAACCAACTCTCCAAATTGCGAAATATGTAACAAAGTTGAAGATCTATTTCACATATTAATGGAATGTGTCCGCGACGCTCCTAAAAGAAACATACTTGTAACAAAACTTGGCTTAAATTTACATAATATTGGTGCTTTTCACGGTTTGTTGTCGCAGCCAACATCACCTGCTGCAAATATGTTATTTTCATTGTATAGTCAACGTAGATAGGACTTAATGTAAGAGTTACGATGGGACTGACATATTCACCTGGTGAAAAAAGTCCCTTTAATAAAATAAAGATTAAAAAAAAAAAAAAAAAAAAAAAAAAAACTGAAAAGAAAAAACAAGCACTTAGATATCCGGTGGTCTAGAATTCTATAATATATTATTGAATTAATACTATTGGAACATAACAACTAAACAGTCAGGATCCATTGAAAAATTAGATTGGCTGTCGAATAATGGATCCCGACTGTTCAGTTGTTATGTTCCAATAGTATTAATTCAATAATATATTATAGAATTCTAGACCACCGGATATCTAAGTGCTTGTTTTTTTCTTTTCAGTTTTAATTATGTACCTACTTAGTTTGATATGGCGACTACTGGACGTCATATTGTGAAAATGAAAAAAATGAAACTCAACAAACTATATCAAGTGGGATATCGTTGAATAGGTATTTAAAAATCATTGTTAGTTTTCTCTCAACATTTTTCGATTCGATTGACCGTTTAGGATCTATATCGATTTAAAGTTGCGTAACAACCATTCTCACATTCCAGTGATGTAGTACTGATGCTGATAGGAAATCCAGTCTGGTAAATAGCTAGCTAGGTACTCATAACTAAAAAGTATAAAATAAAAAATTATAATTTAAAAAATTTAAAAACCCGACTGCGTAAAAAGTGAACCAAACTAAGTAGGTACATAATTAAAACTGAAAAGAAAAAACAAGCACTTAGATATCCGGTGGTCTAGAATTCTATAATATATTATTGAATTAATACTATTGGAACATAACAACTAAACAGTCAGGATCCATTGAAAAATTAGATTGGCTGTCGAATAATGGATCCCGACTGTTCAGTTGTTATGTTCCAATAGTATTAATTCAATAATATATTATAGAATTCTAGACCACCGGATATCTAAGTGCTTGTTTTTTTCTTTTCAGTTTTAATTATGTACCTACTTAGTTTGGTTCACTTTTTACGCAGTCGGGTTTTTAAATTTTTTAAATTATAATTTTTTATTTTATACTTTTTAGTTATGAGTACCTAGCTAGCTATTTACCAGACTGGATTTCCTATCAGCATCAGTACTACATCACTGGAATGTGAGAATGGTTGTTACGCAACTTTAAATCGATATAGATCCTAAACGGTCAATCGAATCGAAAAATGTTGAGAGAAAACTAACAATGATTTTTAAATACCTATTCAACGATATCCCACTTGATATAGTTTGTTGAGTTTCATTTTTTTCATTTTCACAATATGACGTCCAGTAGTCGCCATATTGAATTTTCACTAACGTCATCATGGGCGTAGCCAGGGGGGGGGTTTAGGGGGTTCAAACCCCCCCCCCCGAAATGGGCCGGCTGGTATATATATATACAGAGATCTGACCCATATACAGAGGCGTATTTAGAAATTTTGCATCCCAGGACAATTAATATATTTTGCCGCCACAGTAACCTTATCTGAAAGATGATTTTTTGAAGTTATTTTAGAAGAAAAAAAATTAACAGCCTAAAACAGAACTTTGATACTAATTTGTACTATATGTATGTGTTTATGTTAAATGCGTTCAAACTGAGAATGCGAGCAAATGTTTTTTAATCCTTTGCCTGTAAAATATTTTTATACTTTAAACCCTGAAAGACTGTTGTACTAAAAAAAAAAACAATAAAATCAAAACCCCTAAAACAGAAATCGTGAACCTATGGTACGCGTGCCATCGAATCCTCGAACCTAAAGCACAATATTTTGACATAATTTGGGCACGTCACTGATCACAAAATGTTGTAATTAAGTACGACGAAAAAAGTATAAAATAAGTAGGTATTATATGACAAACCTAACTTAAATTTTGTCATCTATAAATTACGTAAATTTTACTTTAATTGAAATTACAAAATCATCCTATTTTTTACAGTCTTTTAGGTTTAAAGTTTGAACAGATTTAATCTATTAACTAGGAAAAAAATGTTGCTCGCTCGCTTCGCTCGCGCGCGTTTCATAAGACAATATATTAAATTATTGAGTACCGATGTTCTTTTTTAGCTGGTTGATTGTATGGTATTGTTATAAATTTCACCGTTATTACCCCCCCCCCCCCCCGAAAGTAATGTACTTTTAGTCGTTTTATTTTCTTGAACCCCACCCGAAACTAAATCCTGGCTACGCCCATGAACGTCATGTCTTTAGTGACACTCGCCGGACTAAGAGGAATCGATTGACGTGTGAATCATAAAAATCGGCCCAGGCGTTTGGTCTGTATAGTGCTTCAAAGGAACATACATACATACATACATACATACATACATACATACATACATACATACATACATACATACATACATACATACATACATACATACATACATACATACATACATACATACATACATACATACATACATACATACATACATACATACATACATACATACATAGGCTGATAAACACATTACCACTCCTTTGCGTCGCGCAGTCGGGTAAAAAAGCGAAGGGTCGGGGGGTTGCGAAATATTTTTTCATACAAGAGGGGGTCGTATCATGAAAAAAGTTCAAAAACACCGATTTAAATGATCACATACATAATTACATACCATGAACTACCTATACTACCTTTAAAGTAGTACCACAAAGTATGGTAGTACTAACTCTACGCCTATTTACTATGTCCAAATATTCCTGTTGAACCAGTTATCTAAAAGTATCAATTGCATGCCTTCTTATTTAGAGTATCAGAACAGTCATGTTTTTGCAAAATAAAATGGAATTGGCTTCTATTTGGACTTGGACAAGACCGAACTATTACTTTGCTGGTAATTTAGTAGTGACTTCTTTTAGGAACAGATAATAATATTAAATGAATACTAGCTTTTGCTTGCGGCTCTTTACACGTTAATACAGAAGGTATCCCACGGGAACACTGCGCTTTTTCGAGATAAAAAGTAGCCTACGTGTTTAATCCAGAGCTTAAACTACAACCATTCCAAATTTCATACAAAGTAGTTTTTGCTTGAAAGAGTAAAACACACCCATTCATCCATCCATTGCCATCCGTTCTCACAAACTTTCATATATTTTATAATAGTACTGTATAGTAGGTTTTCATCATAATCTACATTTTTTTATAACCTAGAACCTTGCAGTTATAGCCAGGGGCCTGTTTCACGATCGCCCGATAGGTTTCGGTTAGCTTATTCTGAAGTTTTGTCGCTACTTAAGTATTATATCACATCGACGATCGACAGAGACAAAACATGCAAATAAACTATCTAAAACTTATCAGTAGATTATGAAACAGAACCTCAATTCTCGTATTTAAAGTAGACTTCATTTTACTTTGTTTGGATTGAAAGTGTACCGACATGTTACCGTGAATGGATTTTATGATGTTTCGACCAATCAGAGCGCGTTTCACGTTGGTTTAACGTTCATAAAAACACCGTTTTGAGAGTTTTAGCGCGTCGGGACTTGATTGTAATTGTATTAATCAGGTTTTATTTAGCAGAATTGCCCCCCTGTTTCACGATCGCCTGATAAGTTTCGGTTAGCTGATTCTGAGTTTTGTCGCACATCGACGAACGACAGAGACAAAACATGCTAGTAAATTATCTAAAACTTATCAGTAGATTATGAAACAGGTTACAGGCCCGTATAGCCCATTGCCACTTGCTAATGCGCTGGGCTATGTCGGTAACTTTAGTTCTGCTACGGATTTCCTCATTTCTGATTCTATCACATAGAGAAAATCCGAGTATAGTCCTCTCCATAGCTCTTTGAGCGACACGAAGCTTACGGATAAGCCCCATTGTGAAGGACCACGTTTCGACTCCATATGTCATCACCGGTAACACACAATGCTCATACTTTTTGGAAATCATGTACCTGATGATTTATGTATGCCCAAAGTGTGTCAACAGTTCTATCTACCTTATCATAATCTAGGCTAATCGGATATCACAGTCTCACCTGAATGATAAGAACATTATCGGCTTCTTGAGATGCTTTTGCGCTGCCGAAAATGGAACTCGTCGATAGGTCTTCTGACTCACGCTCCTAAAACAAAAAAGAATAAAACATATTAAACAAAAGTTCAACCTTCTTAGAATGAAAGGATTAGTCCATACCATTTTTTTTTACGAATAAAAGACCATGTGCCTTAAAAATATTTAAAGCAACTGTGTCATGTACCCAAGTGTACGGTGTTGTAAGGTACCTCGTAGAGGTCTACACTACACGCCCGAGCGATAATATTTAAAAATATGTATTCAAGCATCTTGAATCATTCACACTTTACCTACCAATATATTTTTAATAATTATTACACTTGTACATATGTAAGTACCTATTTAGTCTAGCCATAAATACTGTTACAATTAAAAATAAACAAAATATTACATTTGAATTTGGAATCTGTCATTTTTATATGACTATTCATTGGGTTTTCTCATTTTGGCGTCAATACATTATACAATATTTTGCGATAATAAAATGGAGTGAGGTGATAAAGACAACCGAATCGTTGTGATTGCATTACACAAAGTAGGTATGGAACCAAATACAATTTTTAAAACTCTCCATATGCTTGGTATTAGTAAAATGTTTGTGTACCGGGCTATTAATAGGTACAATGAGACCTGAGATGATTTATGGTCAGTTTTAGAGAGTACGGCTTGCTCTAAACGCCATGATAATTTGTAATCCTTAGAACAATCCGTACGATTGGCAGTGAAGAATTTTCCAATACAAAGAGTGCCTGCGTGTATGAGTTCTATTGATAACTGGCCTCAACGATTAAAGGACTGTATTGCAGCTAATGGAGACCACTTCGATTAAGCTTTATTATGTTTTAAATGCTTTTATATTGATGTAATAAACTAACACACAAGTAATAAATGTTATTTGCAATATAATGTTTTTTTCTTTGTTTCAGTATTTATGGCAAGACTAGGTAACTACTAGGACGTAGGTATGTACAAAGTTGTTTAGTACATCTAGAAGTAGTATGCATTGTTTATAATGCTAGAAGTAGTATGCATTTTGTAGTATGCACGCAACAGACTGCGACCCCCTTTAAAAACAAACTCGACTCCCCCTAAGGGTCGCGACCCACCGGTTGAGAAACGATGATCTAGCTATAGGTGAGTACAGTGTACCTTGCGCGGGTGCATGACAAGCGTGACGTGCGTGTGCCGCGCGGTGGCGAACGCGCGGAACGCGGCGACGACGGCGTCCTGCCGCGCGAACCGGTCCTCCCCGCCGCCGGACAGGCCCAGCATGAACTGCACGTTGTCCACTATCACGTGCGCTATGTCGTGCATGTAGCGCGCGTGCTCCACCGCCTGGGGAAAGTTCAGTGGACTTCAAAATGGCGGCGCCAGCTACTAAACTATGGAGGGTAGAGATAAGGAGTACCGTAAAAAGCGTTAAATACGGGGGCGCTGAAGACTTAAAGAGGTATAAAGCGGCAAAATTTAAACAGATAACTAAATCTTCTTCGATTATGTTTATAAAAATATATTCGACTACGCGAGTAAGTAGAACATTCATGATTTACTGAATTAACTACTTTGTCTACTAAAGTCGTCAAACATTTTAAATAACTAAACTCACTTCACCCCATCTCTTATTCCTAACTTCATACCATACCCTTCTTGTGCATCAGGCCATTGTGGAAGATTTTTGAACTGTTATTTATAGCATACAGCAGGACACTTTTTCAACTTTTCTCCCATAAGAGATGGTTCTCCTTATCTCTACCCTCCATATACTAAACAGAGAACCACGAAGTATAGATACCAGAGAACGATGATTCACTGTCCTCATTTAGCGTGATTAATTATTTGATCCTTTAACTATGGATAATAGGAGAAAGGAGGACCATCTCTCTAGGGCAGAAAAGCTAAAAAGTGTCGGACAAAAGTAACCAATTAATAGTTCCAAAACTGGCCATAATGGCGCTAGAGTCAGAAGAGAGTATGAAATGAAGTTAGCAATAAGAGATGGAGTGAAGTTATTTGAAAGCTAGTTATTGGTTAGTTACTCTAATAAATTGTGGCTATTATGTGGCGCTCTTTTTAAAATTCTTCCACATGCTACTATAGCGCCACTAAAGCTCGCTTTCAACGGACACTTTTTAATACACGAGATGGTCCTCCTTACCTCTATTCTCCATGCCTTTAACCAAAATATACCGATATATCCAGTGGTGTAAGTGGGATGATAGATCTGTTACTTGTTTGATGCCGCGGGCTCTATGTAAGCAGTTTGAAGACGCATTTACGTCAAAAATACACAGTGTTTTTAAATCCTGTTAAGTTTCTTGACACTGTAACAGCTGTCGTTTAGATATTGATATCCCAGGCGCGCCAGATTACCCTTATATTCTTTGTGATAAAATATATAATATATTGTAGTATAAGTGTGTACAATTAACGTATGCATACCCGCTAGTTTTTGCGGTGGGCCAATTCTAAGGTACAGCGGGGGGGGCCTTTGATCTCAGCCCACAATATTTTTGTAAACCGCGTTTCAAATGAGAATAGGAACGTCAATGACCTTTTTCTGTCAAATACCACATGAAAAGTGCGATTTTCAGAAAAACTTATGTGCATATAAATATTAATAGTCTTGCATCGAATTTAAATAAAAACGTTAAATAGTAATCAATTATCTAAACATAAAATTAACTATCGTAACAGTCTAAATTCGAAATAATATGGCGCCGACTCGATCCTATTCTCATTTGAATCGCACTATACCTCCATAACAACGTTGAGGGGCTGCTGGCCGTGGAAGGCGAGGTAGTATATGGGCAGCTTCTGGAAGTCGTCAGCGTGCGTGTTGAAGTCCTGCAAGTGCTGCTCCAGCGGCAGACCAGCGAACTGCTGCAGCATGGTGCGCGCGAGACGAGAGTTGCGGATCTCGAAACTACCCCAGAGCGTCGTCACCTGAAAATATAACCAGTTACCCTTAACTACAGTTAAATATAAAGATAAAGAGAGAGAGAGAAGAGTTAAAGATAAAGTTTACAAATTAATAAATAAATGAAAGTGTCTATGGAATTGAAAATGTCACTAGTTGTTGTACATTTGTCGTTTCATCTTCTTCAATGTCTGTCGTTTAATCTTGAGCTGTTTTTATCATCTATGATTTTTGATAAATCATAATATTCAATAGTTAGAACTGTTAAAAGTCGAGCTTCTTGATAAAAAAAAAATGACTTGTTATTATTGTAAGTACATATTATGATGATGTAAGTATAAAATAAAGTCACTTACCCGGTCTGTTCACTTACATATTTTAAACTACTCAACGGATTTTAATGCAGTTTTCAACAATAGATAGAGCGATGCAAGGGCACAGTGTTTTAGAAATCCACAAAATCGGACATTTCTAAACTAAGCCCATAGCTCGACGGCGTCTTGTATTCCAAACTTAAGAGTAAACACCCGTGTACCAATTCTACTTAGTTATTGAGTTAAATAATTTGGAAGATGAGCATTTTTTTCAAGTCATCGATTCATAAAATTAATTTATTACGTCAATTGCGAGGCGTTAGAACAAAGTATATAACAATTACTTGTTATATACTTTGTTCGATACACCATTTAGACGCGCATTTTTTATACTTTATTACGTTTCTGCCACTTGATTATTTTTAGAGATATTTAATTTTTTTCACTTTTCAAACTTAATTTTTTTTCTTCGATACTAAGTTGTTTCCGCAATTGTTTTTTGTACTAAAACATACTTTGTTATAGCTTCTTTGTACAGGATTTTTTTCTATTGCCGATCAATCTAGGAACGGGAGAAATAAGCATTATTTTATTTTTAATTAGCCCCTGACCTATTTTTAAGAGCAATGTTTCTTATATCATAGATTTTACGAAAATAAAAAATTCATAAACTCCGATGAAAGGTAGAGTGTAGCGCGGGAAGGGGTCCACCCTACTTATCGATGACTTGAAAAAATGCCCATCTTCCAAATTATTTATCTCAATAACTAAGTAGAATAGGCTTGTTTCCACTAAGAATAAATCGGATGGCTTAGAGTTTCTAATGATTAACCATGATAATTAGTAAACAATAAAACAACTTTTTTATTGAAATAATAAAAGATTATTGATATTTTTGGAAAATAAAATCGACATAATGAGGCGTTTTATCACGTGACATTAAACACCAATCAGAGAAGCGTGACGTCACACCTCGCGAAACACTGTGCTTGTAGCTGTGATTTTCGTAAGTGAACAGGATAATTCGAGTAAAACGTAGTGATTATAATATTCTCTTTGAATTCGAGTTTTCAGCAGTTATGTGGTATATTATGGTAGATTTTGCAAAATTCGATTTTCCTATACATTTATAAATAGATTACATATACATCAAGTTGTGTTTAATACTTACATCAAAATGATCTTCACAGAAATAAATTGTGGAAGCAGTTGATAAAGTAAGAGCATATTGCCTCCTTGCCATTTCTAACCACTTTCTTCGTATTTGTTTATTGTTAGGTACATATATGAATAATTTGTTTGGCGTTTTTATCGTTGTACTTTTACATTGGGGCACTACACAATATTTATAATACGAGGAATTCATTATTTACTAAAAAACACGATTGACTGTCATAAACAAACACGGCTGTTTCGTGAGGTGTGACGTCATTCAAGACGCCATGACAGTCTTGGCCTTTTTCGCGGTCGATTTTAAGTTAATTTATAAAAACACCAAAATACTAATGTAAAAGACCTATTTTTCTTAAAATAATATATTTTTGGGGTAAAATAGATGCTAAGCTATAGTTTTAAACAAATTTCCAAATTTTGTCAACTAGCCTATTGGTACACGGGTGTTCTACTCTTAAGTTTGGAATACAAGACGGCGTCGAGCTATGGGCTTAGTTTAGAAATGTCCGATTTTGAGGATTTCTAAAACACTGTGAAGGGGAAGGTTTATATGTTTAATATGTTGCACCCGTGCGAGCCAGGTCGGGACTAGCAAGTAGGGAATAAAATAATTTGCATGATTGATCCATCCAACCATTGGGCCCCGTGAGCCCCACCGGTGACCCCCCAGCGCCGCAGCTATATATGTCACCGTAAAATTGTAAAAACCGTTAGATTGTAAAATAACTAACGAGATTGTAAAGATTCAAAACTATATATTTATAATCTAACGAAAAATAATGTGTTAAATTATAGGCAGCATATTCGCATCGGAAGTCTATAAATATTTTACAATTTCACTAGTTTTATTACAATCTTACGGTCACCATATACATGACGTGGTAGTAACTAACCCCCTGCTGCGCGAGGTCGAGCGACATCTCGGCGCAGAGCGTGGTCTTGCCGCAGCCGGTGGGCCCCGTGAGCACCGTCAGCTCCCCCCGCCGGTGACCCCCCAGCAGCCGCGACAGCGCCGGGAAGCGCCGCCACTTCACACCGCGGACCTACAAAACAGATTTATGGTATAACACGCAACTGACAAGCGTCATTATATCCGCAATACCAGAGATGCACCACTTCCTAGGGGTCTAAAAGGCCACTTTAGGTGTTTCATAATAGTTTCATATATTTTGACAGAAAATGTCAAGTTTGACAGTTTTCAATAGAAATGCGTAAAATGGCGCACAAATGAACGTGCAAATGGAACGAAGCAATAATATGAATTGCATATGATTCACCTAATGTTCACCTTAGTGGCCTTTTTAGATCCCCTGGGCTTTTATAAATCTGACTGATTTGGGTAAACAACGCAAGCATATAATTATTTCAGTTAATTTTCTGCGAGGCCATTACGTTTAATACGACTGCACTAGTAAAGAAGTGTTCTGTCCTACTGACATATATTATGTTGAGATAATATCTTACACTAATCTCTGTTCTAAAATACTATGTGCAATAATTAATTACCTTATCAAGATTAGTAATTTCAGCGTACACATCGTCTCGCAGCGACGCGAATGTTGTGATAGAGCGGTGGGCGGCGGGCTTGGCCTCGGATACCAACATCTTTAGCGACAGATTGGCTTGTGCTGCTTCTGAGGCCGTCACTAGACCGTCTGTTGGCCTGTGAATATTAGAATAGCCAATTAGCCATAGCGAGATGCCTGACAGACAACAGCTGTACACTGTACACCAATTTCTTTATCTTATTGCGTGTATGGTCACCGATTACGTATGACGCGCGCGTTGATTACCGCATCTCTCGTGTAGCAAAGAGTATTTTATACTAGCTGATGCTCGCGGCTCCGCCCGCGTAAGTACACCCACGGGAACCATACATTTCCCCTGATAAAAAGTAGCCTATGTCCTTTCTCAGGCTCTAGACTATCTGTGTATCAAATTTCATTTAAATCGGTTCAGTAGTTGCGTGAAAGACACACAAACAGACAGACAGACACACACACTTTCCCATTTATAATATTAGTATGGATGTATTAATGTTTTCAATTTTGTAATGAGAAATGATGTGTATCAAGTATGTATTTGATATGAAGACTATAAATGTTAAACTACCTGTTAATGTTCTGTGTCAAAACCGGGTTCATTTACCTTATAAAACGGCACCTCTGTTCCCCAAGTTTCTCAGCCACAGAGCGCATGTTGTTCCAGTCCCCCCACAGACACAGTCTCTGGTGGTTCTCCAGGGTGGGGAGGACTACTGGCGGTAAAGTGCAGTTGTTCAGCCATATAAGGGTTCCTGAATAAAGAAAGTTATATAATTGGATAACATTCTCCAACACAGTTATTTAACATTATATAACATTGTGAAGGATTTTAATAATTTATATTAATTAATTTATTTATTTACAGCGCATTTCCATATTTTATATGACAAAAATAATTTCTCAAAATGTAAAATATATTACATTAAAAAAAATAGTAACATGTCAACCACTAGTAAATGAAAGTGGAAGTAGGCGTGGTTTGCATGCCATGACTAAGCATTCTTATGCATAGGTACTTATATTCATTCAAAATTTATTAAATTTAATTTTACTTACTATACAAAATGTCGTAAGTACTTTTCGCAGTATAAAAAAATAAACCTTATTCATCGGTGTGATGGCATATTTTTAATTATATATCTGTTAAAACATGCTAGTTTCTACTAAAATATAAACAATTAATGAACGCATTATTTGTGTGTAGTGTGATGTATGATTATTATTGGTGTATTTGTGAGAGTTTGGATATAACAACTTCCATATCGTAGATGCAGAAGCACAGCAATGTGCGGCAACAGGTCCCTACTAGTAGGACCACAATGGAGTGCCGCGTCACATAGATTCCAAAATCCTTATTACAAACCTGGAACTTTACTTTCTGCTAAGCTCAAGACGTCTTGTATATCAGGCACTAATATGGCTTGATCGCTTCTAGTTTTTGTAGCTCTGCATTGAAATAAGCCCGCTGTGTGCATTCCCGAATATTCCGGCTCATCCTCCATTCCAGCTTTGATTTTCCGATATCCAACAACTTTGTCTAGGCAGTTTGTGAGTGGGAAATATAATACTGTGTGGTCATCGGATACTCGGACATCAGATAATACTTTTGTGGCTTCATTGTGGTACTGTAACATAAAGAGAAGTTTCCAATTTGTTAAAAAAATGGTATGTAATGGGAATTAATGCCAAATTATTTAAATTTCCTAAATTAAATCATTAACTAAAAATTCAAGTTGATGGAAAATATGTTTTAATTTATAAATATATGCAATATCACAATTCATTTATAACTTACTGGATATTCAAACAAACGAAATAGATTAATTGCTTCACTTTCATTCAAACTTGATAAGGGAGAAGTATCTTCCACAATCTTTTGCCAGTTGTTTTGAAACGCATTAGCATCATTTTGCAATTGTTCTATGTAATCTTTAACTGTGCCTTCTAGTTTTCCTTTTTTAATAATTCGTTCCAGAATATTCCAATCCCCATGAACATTACATTTAGGACACACAAAATTACCTGGAAAAATATAATATTTAAGTTGAAATAAAATTTAATGGCTACCTTTAAAATAAGTAATCATTCTTTATAAATTTTCATATTGGAGAATGAAAAAGAAGTGATGCGAGTCTTGAATTATGTGATCTTAAGGCCTTCTTTTGAGTAAAAATTTTGAAATACCCAGTGATTATTAATATTATATATCTATGGAAATACCACTTTTAGCTGACCTGTAGTTTTATTGACGTACAACTTATTTTCACTTTTTTTCTGGTCTTCAGGAGTTTGGCAGATTGTACACTTCGTTGATAAAGCTGTAAACCCATCTTGAACTGCAAAACCCTTCTGCCGGAGCAACTTTCGAATATCACTTACGGTTACTTTAGGTATGTCGTTCAAGCCCAAGCTATGTATATATTTTACTATGACACATTTGTTGGAAATCACATTTTTTGTTACTAGTATTTTATTCAACCTATTGACTCTTAAAATAAAATACATTTTAAAGCTTAAAGTTTATTATAAAAATTGTAAACAAGTACATAACCTCGAAACCTCATTGTTTTGATTTGGTCATTTCACAATAGCTGTCAGTTGTCAATGTCATTCATTCTTTTTATTGTTTTTTTTTCTTTGGTTTTGGCACTGACACGTCTTGGGGTTAGTGTACTTTGCCATAGACAAGGTTTTTTATTGTTTAAATGGCGTCGGCTTATAACCATTTGACAGTGTCAAATTAAAAGGCGGGAAATAGAATATTCGTTCAAATTTTATTATTATTTCTAAATCGTCAAGTCCAAAGTCTAGTCAAAGTCCAAAATATAAATAGTCAGTGCAATGAATGAGTCAAGTCAATCGATTCAGTAAATTGGTAGAAGCTTTACTGAAAGTACCTAGGGAGTTTTATAGGTTACACAAAATAGTTTTTGAAGTTGTACCACTTGCCCACAGTAGCTGCTTACATTGAGGAGCCCGGCGGGAGCGGAGGCGGACTACTAGTGTGCTCCGCATACCTACCTGGGAATGCTCCGGACCCCACTACTAGAGATGGGCGATGGGTAAATACCCAATCTACCCATTTGGGTATATACCGGGTAGATTGGGTAAATACCGGGTATATTGGGTAAATACCCAAAAGTGGTGGGTATATAAAATTTAGCATTTGTTGCAACTCCCGGTTTTTTTAAAAACCTCCCTAATATAATGCATATTTACTAACGAATTCATATTTGTTAAAATACGCACCGTAAAATCATAAACCAATATAGTTTTGAAAATTAGAATATGTTTCTCTATGGAAATACATATTATAAAAAATAAAATATTAATGTTCAGGGCAATACTCAATTCTTTCTCATGGTCCAGCGTCGTAGATCCAGTAGACCGTCAATAGTAAGCTGTTATTAATTGGTAAATATAGTTTAAAAAAAATATCGACACTAATGATGCTAATTATAGTCGTAATAATCGTGTTGGATCTACGGCGTATAACTTCTATGCACAGATTATAGAGGAACAGATAAGCAGCTACATAGTTATCTATCGATTTGATTGAACAACTACAAGCATATATACCACGATTATGTGAAAAAAACGTGGGCCGTTAAAGGGGACGTCAAAATTTTCAATTTTGGAACGTTCTATGAAAGCTGTTTCTAAGTGCGTAAGAATATAATATCGATACCTTGGGGTAAAAAGGTCGTATAAACCATTTTACCCAAAATAAGTTATTAATGCAGTTTTATTTAAAATTTTCTCTATCGATTGGTGCATGTTCGTTCGTTTTAATCTGGTGACGTCAACTGCAGGACATAGGTCTCCCCCATAAATTTCCAGTGCGACCGGTCGCTCGCGGCCTGTACCCACCGACTCCTTGCGACTTTTCTCAGGTCATCTGTCCAACTGGTGGAAGGCCGTCCTACGCTTCGACGTTCAGTTCGTGGTCTCCACTCAAGAACCTTAAAGCCCCAGTTCATCGATTTTACGGGCTATATGTCCAGGCCATTGCCACTTTAACTTGATAATGCGCTGGGCTATGGTAACTTTAGTTCTGCTGCGGATTTCCTCATTTCTGATCCTATCACGTAGAGAGACTCCGAGCATAGCCCTCTCCATAGCTCTTTGAGTGACACGAAGCTTTTGTATAAGTCCCGTCGTGAGTGACCACGTTTCGGCTCCATATGTCATCACCGTTAACACACACTGCTTGAAAACTTTTGTCTTCAGACACTGAGGGATTTTTGATGAGACGATGTTTCTGAATCTCCTGAACGCTACCCGGCCGAGCTGGATTCGACAGTTGACCTCTTTTTTGAATTTGGACCTACCTAACTGGACTTTGTGCCCCAGGTATATAATAATATAGTCGTCAACAACGAGCGTAGAATTTCCAACGGTCACTTGGGTGGGTACAACATGGGCATTAAACATAATTTTTGTCTTATCCACGTTCATACTAAGTCCTACCAGTTGTGAAACTCTACAGAGGTCTTCTAGCATAGTGTTAAGGTCTTTCAGAGTTTCTGCCATAATCACGATGTCATCGGCAAATCGAAGGTGAGTGATGTAGTCGCCATTTATATTGATCCCAAGTCCTTGCCAGTCTAGGAGTTTGAACGCATCCTCCTGCAGCGGAAAACAGTTTCAGAGAGATGACGTCTCCCTATCTGACACCGCGCTGCGGTGGGATCGCCTTTGTGCTATGCTCCTGTACTCGCACGTACATGGTGACTTTACTATATAAACACTTCAACACTTCGATGTACCGGTTACTACCGGTACATCGAAGTGTTGAGGTGTTGATCCGGCATCTCTGAAGAGACTGTAACACCGCCCAGGTCTCAATCAAATCAAAGGGTTTCTCATAGTCCACAAACGCCAAGCACAGTGGCAGATTATACTCCTCATTTTTCTGTATAACTCGGTTTTATGTATGTGGTCTATGGTACTAAAACCTCTTCGGAAAGATTTCCTTGACTTCCAGCCTCCCGAACAAGCAGATGCTTGTTCGGGAGGCTGGAAGTCATCAAGCTTCCGATCGAGACGATTCGTTATGACTCTTAAAAACAGCTTATAGACATGGCTCAGCAGCGTAATGGGTCTGCGATTCTTCAGCAAAGTCTTATCTCCTTTTTTGAAGAATAAGACTGCCACGACTTCGCTCTATGCCTCTGGCGTTTTGCCCTCGAACAAGGCGGAATTAAAGTCTCTGGAGCATTTTGAGTGTTGGTGTTCCACCAGACCTCAGCAGCTCCGAGGTGATCCCATCCTTGCCCGGCGTCTGTTTTTAAGCTGTTTAAGAGCCATACTAATCTCGTATAGGCTGATGTCCGGGATATCTTCCGTGTGATGTCGATTTAGTAGCTCTAGGATCCTTAGCCAGATTAACGACAGGTTCGGCAACTGAGGTGTAAAGTTGCTCATAGAATCTCTCGACCTCTGCGAGCAACTCAGGCCTGGCTGACACAACTTTCCCATCCTCTGTCTTCAGCTTCGTCAACCGGCTCTGCCCAACAGACGTGTCTCTTGCAAACACTTTTCAGCCCTTGTTTCGCTGTATCCTGTCCTCAATACTTCAAGTATTAAATGGACGAATATCGTGCTGCAAAGACTTTTACATCTGTCTGTTAAGCTGCCCATAAAACCATCGCCAGAGGTTTGAAGAATAAGGGTGTGTCGACTAGCCATTAGTGTAAGCGTGTGGTTGGAGATTTTCTGTGGCTTACCTCTACGGCGGGTCTCACAGTACTTTGACCCAACCGCATGGATAGTCTCTGCGAACCTGTCATAGATTTTGTTTACTGAAGCGTAGTTTTCCAGGCCAGCAAAGCGGTTTTGTAGCTCGAGTTGAAAGCTTTCGGGGTTTCTAATTCCAGTTTGAGACGGTCGGAGCGTAGACTTTACCAAGCGAGCTCTTTCGAGTTTGATAATTAAGTTAAATGTGCCTCGCACCATTCGGTGATCGCTGCCGATTTTCACTCGGTGTATCACGGAAACATCCTTTAATATCTATCTCTGGATGCTCATAATGAAGTCTATCTCGTTTTTGTCTCTCAGGGCTCATCCAGGTCCATTTCCTGTGAGGTGGCTCCTGGAAAAATTAATTCATCATAAAGAATTCTTCCTTTTCCATAAAATCAGCCAGCCTTTGACCCTTGGGATTCCTCTGACCAAAACCAATTTTTTCCCACTTTCAGCTCGTTTTCCCCTCGCTTGCCTAATTATGCGTTGAAATCTCCCATAACAACATTGAAGTGAGTTTTCGAGTTATGTATGACCTTAGATATGTCCTCATACATATAACCTCTACTTCTTCATCTGGGTGAGACGAGGTAGGAGCGTAAACTTGTATGACCTTCAACGAATATCTTTGAGATATTCTGAGTATAAGGTACGCATCCCTACTCGACACACTTTCGATGGCCACGATGTTGTTGACAAGAGACTTGTGGACGAAAAACCCGATTCCACCTTGGGACTGTTGGTCGCCTTCCCAGTAGAAGAACAAGATAAAGATAAGAAGTTTAATAAAGTTCGCGGAAACTTTGCTGCCCATTTTCGGTATGTATTTCCCTTAGTCGTCTCTTACGACACCCACGGGAAGAGATAGTATATGGGGAGGTGCTATTCTTACTCCGGCATGGATTGGTGCATGTAACACTTTTAAATTCGCAAAAAATGGTATATGACTTCAACATCTCAACATAGTTTTTGTTGAAATGTATGATGTAAGATTCAAAATATAGATATTGCTTCGACTATTTGGTGTAATGTCATATTAAATAAGATTAGGTCATAAAAGACAGTAGATTGAGTCAAATACAAATGCACTTGGTTGTAAAAACCAAAGTTCAGTACGATTTTGATTACCAACATAACAAATGCGCTTGGTTGTAAAAACCAAAGTTCAGTACGATTTTTACTTACCATTACATTATTATGTTTACTAAAATTTGATTTAAAGATTAAATTCCAAAAGAATGTATGAAGAACAAAAAAAAATATAAAAAAGCCTTTTTCCTCTATAAATATATAATTAAAAGCTATAGAAGTGGAATATTAGTGATTAATAACTAATACAACATTAATCAGAGGTAGTCATATGCTCAAAAATTGTTACAAAATGTTGAATTTTATCTACCCAGCATTTTGGGTAGATATGGGTATTTACCGGGTACGTATGGGTATTTACCCGGTAGGTGGGTAAATACCCGGGTACGTGCCCATCTATACCCACTACACAGCTATTACCACTGATGGACCATGTCGGAAAGCAGAAGAACCAACTTATCATGGGAAGTGACTGCAACTCCCACCATACAAGTTGGGGTAGCACCGACACAAACTCCAGAGGTGAGAAACTCTTTGATTTCTTAATAACCAACCACCTTACCCTGCCCTACTTTGAATCAGGGCGCTAAACCAACATTTATTACACCACTGTGACAGAAGGTTCTAGACATTACAGTATGTACCCAGTAATAATACTCATGAAACTGAACAACTTTCCCCAAGAAACATAGGTCGAAATATATAAAAAAAATTGGATCTCCCATACCAATTTTATTAGCTGACCATGCGGTTTGTATGCGAGGTCCAAATTTTTTTTCTTTTTTTTTCGTTTCAGATTGTTACACTAACATGTTACACGTTTTATTAGTAACTAGCTGATGCCCGCAACTTCGTTTGCATAACTTCGTTGCCCGCAACTAACGGAAAGGGAATCCTTTTTTATACGGAACCCTAAAATAAAAGTAGCCTATATTACAGCTTATAACATCAGCTATCTCCCAGTGAAAGTCCTGTGAAAATCGGTCCAGCCGTTTCAGAGATTAGCCGGAACAAACAGACAGACAGACAGACAGACGGACAGACAAAAATTTAAAAAAATGATATTTTATCGTTAGTATCGAATATACTTCCATATGTGAAAAGCTGTTAATTTGAAATTACAAACAGACACTTTAATTATATTTATCTGTATGTATGTATATAGATTAAAATTTGATATTTTATCGTTAGTATCGAATATACTTCCATATGCATATAGTGAAAAGCTGTTAATTTGAAATTACAAACAGACACTTCAATTATATTTATCTGTATAGATTGCACACTTCTGTCAACCAATCGAGACCAATTTTAATATGTTAACCAAAGACTTTATGTTAACAATTTAATTACAAATAGCGTATAATTATAAGGTTACTGGCTGGTTACTGGAGAAAATTTGTTCGATCTGTGCAGAAAGTTGTTCAGTTTCATGGGTATTATCACTGGGTTTCGGATGGATATACCTTATATGTCACACGCTGTATTTACTTAGGTACCTGTTTGAACGCGGCTGCCAGGTAATAGGGACCAGAAAAAGGTAGTCAACCTAGGTGTTGCATGTTGTGTACATTATAAACTTTTCACTGGAGTTTGTTTTGTTAGGTTAACCCGTCGGTGAAATCATGAAAAAAAAAATATTTTTTTATACTTTCATTTAATATATTATATTCTATACTAGACCATTTTTTAAGGGATTGCCTAATTAAATTATGTTCAGAAACTTTTGATAAAATATCACTTTCATCTGGTTAACAGAACAGTTCGACCTTAGTTCGTATTCTCTACTAAACGGAGCGTCCGTATAAGATGCCAGAATGACATTAAGGCCAACATTTCAAACAATACGTATCGCAATGTTTGGGATATATAAAGTGTAAATAGAAAATAAAACATAGTTTATAAATGTTATCTTATTATTAAAAATAATTACATATATTGCTAATCTTAAAACCTATATTACCATCTATTAATTGTCCTAGATACAATTATTCATAAGTAAAATCTAAAAAATTACAAATTCCATTCTACCACATACTGATAACGAAATGTTAAGAACATAAAATGTGACCATGACAAAAATATATTTGGGTGTAAGCTAAACACAATAATTTAATTAATCTAAAATAACTGACACCTTATAAATCTATTTAAAAACCTCTACAAAATATTTTATGTGTACTCTTTGATATTGTTAGTATTTTATTAAATAAACTAAATATTGAGGCTTGTCCCATAAGGTACATGGAAACTTAATTTGTATTTGGAAATTAATTAACATATTTATATCTCATTATCTACAATAACTAATATTTACAAAAGGTAATTTGATTCCATCCCAGTAACAAATTTGGTTTTTCTACACTCTAAGCCACGAAAGGAAATAAATATTGTAAACAATGCACTTCTGTCAAAACACGCAGCACAAACAATAATATTCTAAATTAAATCAATCCAAAGTAACAAAGAAAATTGTTGACTCGTGGAATGTAAACCGGTTTAGCATCATTCTTAAGTAAATTTAACAGTTTTGTTATCCAAGCAGACGACAAGACAACGAAACTGGGCCTCTAGTCAAGGTGCATTCGATAATTTCTACGGCGAACTTCGAAATCAAAAATATATGGGATTTGACATATTATGTCATCGCTTGCAATGCCTTATGTCAAATCACATACATTTTGTTTTCGAACTTCGCCTCGAAATTATCGAATGCATCTTGACTAGAGGCCCTGTTTCTTCTTTTTGATCCAATGATTAAAAATCCTAATGTTTATGAAAATTATTTCGTTTCGTGGTTCTAGTTCTAGTAGTTTTAGTATGGCTGTTGCGGGTACTGGTGTCGCTGCAAGTGCTGCACGAGCGGCCCCTGCTGCATGGCCAGCATCTGGCGCATGCGCTGCTGCTGCGCCAGCTGCGGGTACTGCCCGCCCTGCGCCGGCGCCATGGCGCGCGGGTACGCGCCGCCGCCGCCCATCCCGCCCATGGTCACGTTCGGCGCTTGCTGTACATACGAAATTACAAATTAAATTAAGCATAATTAAATTATTGTTTTAATTTTTAAATACTTGTATCGTAGACATGGCTTATTTTTACCCGACTGCGCGACGCAAAGGAGTGGTAAAGTGTTTATCAGCCTGTGTATGTATGTATGTATGTTCCTTTGAAGCACTATACAGACCAAACGCCTGGGCCGATTTTTATGATTCACATGTCAATTGATTCCTCTTAGTCCGCCGAGTGTCACTAAAGGTGAACGCACACTTATCCGAGCCGAAAGAATCGAACGAATCGAATTCCACGAGGTCTCGCATACCTATCCGCGCCGAAAGAATCGTTTTTATTTTATTCTATTTTAGCCCTTACTAGAACGTAACACGATGCGCTTACTAGAATGCAAGCGCATCGGCCGATTCGACCGCATCGCTCGCATCGAATCCGGTGACGTCGTCCGAATTCGTCTAGGAGTTCTGGGGTCCTTCCAGATTCGACCGATTCGATGCGGGCAAATGAGCGAGGTTTCATAGGATTTCATATAAAGAATTCTAAAATTCGTTTCCTTCGGCGCGTTCGATTCTTTCGGCTCGGATAAGTGTGCCTTCACCTTAAAGACATGGCGTTAGTGAAAATTCAATATGGCGACTACTGGACGCCATATTGTGAAAATGAAAAAAATGAAAATCAACAAACTATGTCAAATGGGATACCCCATTTGACATAGTTGAATAGGAATTAAATAATCATTTTTAGTCTTCTCTCAACATTTTTCGATTCGACTTAAAGTAGAACTAAGATAAGAAGTATAACAATAAGACTAAGTGAAATAATTGATGTTATGTTTGTTAGCAGGCGGGGCCCATATATTTTTGTACGATTTATAAATTTGCGAATGGTTTTTTTTTTTTATAAAACAAGGGCGCAAACGAGCAAACGGATCACCTGATGGAAAGCGATTACCGTCGCCCATGGACACCCGCAACAACAGAGAAGTTGCAAGTGCGTTGCCGGCCTTTTAGGAGGGAATACGCTCCCTTCTTGAAGGTTTGCAGGTCGTAGTGGTCCGGAAATACTGCTGGCGACAGTTCATTCCAGAGTTTTACAGTGCGCGGCAGAAAGCTTCGGGCAAAGCGCACGGTGGAGGACTGCCACTCATCAAGGTGATGAGGATGATAAATATTATGTCGCATGGAACGGTGGCGAAAAGTTGCAGCAGGTATAAGTCCGAACAATTCCTCGGAGCACTCCCCGTAATATAACCGATAGAGAATGCAGAGCGATGCTACATCTCTATGTAGCTCTAAGGAGTCAAGCCTGTTTGAAACACTATGGCAGTCGACAATTCGAGCGGCCCTACGTTGGATACGATCCAGAGGGAGAAGCTGGTACTTTGGCGCCCCTGCCCAGAGATGAGAACAGTATTCCATGTGAGGCCGAACCTGCGCATTATAGAGTTGTAGGCGTTGGACCGGACTGAAATACTGCTTTGACCTGTTCAGAACACCAAGCTTCTTGGAGGCTAACTTGGCCTTGCCCTCCAGATGATATCGGAACTGGACCTCGCTCGATATGTTAACACCAAGTATTCCAATGTTGGAGGAGACAGTTATGGGTATGCTTTCAAAACGAGGACATACGACCATTGGTAACTTTTTAGCGGTGAACGCGCAAACTTGTGTCTTAGAGGGGTTGAATTGGACTAAGTTAAGTCTACCCCATTCAGAGACCTTCTCCAATGAATCTTCAATTTGAGAGACAAGTTTGTTTCGACTTTCAATGACATTTTGCCGAGAGATGTTCGTGTGGCCGGTATATGAGGCATCACCCGTGCTGTCATCTGCATAGCAATGAATGCCATTGGTTTGTAACCGCCGTCCGCCTGCTACCAAACATAACGTCAATTATTTCACTTAGGCTTTCAGCTCATAGTGTAGTCTGTTTTCTCAATCTTGTTTCGGTCTTTTTAGTGCGTTGCTTAGGTATCTGTCTTTTGGCAGTCGGGTTTTTTTATTTTTTTAAATTATTTATTTTATTTGCCATTGCCTTCTTGTCTATATTTTCTGATAACAATTTTTACGTTTTAAAATATACAATAGAATTCAATACAATTTAAAATTACAATTAATCACAACACCCTACAAAATCATATCACAGATTTAATCACTAAGTCTAAGTACTACTGTTTCTTTTATTTACAATTTTTTATTTTACTATTATTTGTTCCGTCTTCGATATCCGGAATCCATCTTGAGTCAAGCACCCGTCTTTCTGTCGATTTCCGGCTACTTACCTCCCTCCACGTACGGCAGATTGCGCTAGTGTCGTAGGTTTGAGACGGTTGCGCGCCTAACTGACTTTCTTCATTATGGCGTCGTTTTTCTTGTCGTGAATATCGGCAAAAAATTTTTTTTGTTACGTAAATTTTGCTAATTGCTACAGTTTAATATAATTTAATTTGAAAGAAATGTTAAATAATAAAAAGTGTAAAATCATATTTAGTATTTAACAGTTAACAATAAATTTTCGCGATTAAAGATTTTCTTTGCCGAACACGTGTTCGTAATTTTACTTCGCGATAAATGTAGCATCTCCTTCCACTGGAAGACGAAATCATGAGCGAGTCAAAGGATTCCACTCCGCGTAAGAGGAAGTCTTCCCGTTCGAGAGAATCTACGGACAATTCATCGTCATCGTCGTCTTTGGAGCATAGGGTCGATTCGGACCCACGCGGAAACAAACGTTTCCGCGCCGTAAGTAAACGTTCCCGCCATGTGAGTAATGAACAATTTAAACATTTATCGCAACAAGTTGCGTATCTGACTAACTTAATTGCGTGTAGTTATAGTGATACGCGATTGCATGCGTCGGACATAAACGTAATGGGCGGTAGTTCGATAAACATTCCCGCCGCGGTTTCGAACAATACTCTCGAGTTGCAGCCGCCGCAAAAGCCTGCGCAAGTGTTAAATTTGTCTGATCTATCCACTACAGTGAAAGATCCTTTGTTTCCAAAATCGAATGACGAACATTATAAGAACATTTTTGATTTACAAAAATTTAAGAGTAGTGACTGGAATTGTATTCGTTTTTCGGACGCTCAAAAGAAATATGCTACTGTTCCGGGCTTTATCGAGATGAACGTTAACGACGAACTTAGGCGTTTCGCCCCATCGGCTACGGACGAAAGGTCATTGCGCCTCTATTTAACCGAACGTAGTTTTGCTTCGATTTTAAATGCTATTTTAAAGCAAAAGGACGAGTTGCGTAGTAATTTACAGTCGTTGATAAATTGGGCCACGGATAGTGATAAAAATTTAACTCCTACATCTTTGTTTGATAAAATTGAACAATAGGGTATTATCCTATGATGAAAAATGAAAATATACATCAGATTGTTGATTTTATCGCTAAACATTAATTTAAACCAATTTAACCAACTTTTTACACAAAAATATGTATGATTTTTATAAAATATCAAAAATAAAATTATGAATTTTTCACGTTTGACCACGTGACTAAAAACGCACGAGATTGGAATGTGACGTCATATTCTTACTTCTTCTTCTTTTATTAATGGCCTCCCGATTTCCGTAAAGAATAGCCAGCATCAGAATCATTAACGTAATGCGTCAGCGAGTAATAGCCACTTTTTCCGCATTTCAGTGTTCTTTGGTATGGTCACAAAGATTTTCCCCTGTGTTTTAATAGACGTATTAGTGCATTTTGGCACTACGCACCATTTATAAGGCATTTTTAATAGGCTTAAAACATTTATTTATAAACGTAAATAGTAGGTATTCTGGGATTTTGTATTTTCAGTGTAACTTGACACTTGACAGTTACAATGTTACAAGTATGTGACGTCATGACAACTCATTATAGCGTTTTCGCGCCTATAATATTAATTTAAACTTTTAGGCTAATTTGCAAGGAAAAGAAAGAAATTCACAAATAATGGTTCAAACTGCTAATGTATTTTGGTATTAGGAACAATTTAACATACTTTTCAAAAACTTGGAAAGTACCCTATTGTTTAATAAGGATTCCGGTTACACAAAAGTTTCGGACGATATTTTACAAATTGTATGCGGCCGACGGGCCGATTATATTAACGCGCGTAGAGAAGCAGTGTTGAGACAAATACCTGAAGAATATCACAGCAGTGCGTTACAAAAAATTCCTCCAGATGGAGAATTTTTATTCGATAAAGACATTTTGACTGACGACCTCCGTGGCTCAGCGGTGAGCGCAGTGGCGCTTTAGCCGGAGGTCGCGGGTTCGAATCCCGCCAGGGAACAAAAAAGTTTTCTGTGTTCCTGGGTCATGGATATGTATTAAATATGTGTATAATATAATAAAAATCTTAAATATAAGTATAGTATAAAAAGTATTAAATATATGTCCGTTGTCTGGTACCCGTAACACAAGTTCTTCGGATACTTACCACGGGGCCAGACTGACGTGGTGTGAAGCGTCCATAGATATTATTATTATTATTATTTTATCCTCGTACCTCCAAAAAATTGGGGGGGCCGATAAGCTCGCTCCCATGGCAGGTCCATCCACACATAACCGTTACACGGGACTCGCTGCACCTGTTCATTATTCTGCTACTAGCTTTGCTAATCATAAACAGTCCGACACGTTTTTTCGATCGTACAACAAATCAAAACCAAACAATCGAAAATCGGAACAACCATCTAATAAACGAGCTGTATATGCATCAAACTATAAAAGCAAGCGCGATAGCAGAATTAAACCGCAAACAAAAGCAAGTTCACCAAGTAACCGATATCACTAATGACTGGCCGAAATTTCGAGGAGGCTGTCTCGTGAAATATCAGCGTGTTTGGGAAAGGTTAGGAGCACCGGATCACATTTGTCAACTTTTGAAAGGGGTTTTAATACCATTCATTCGAAAACCACCTTTAATTTATCCGGGAAAGACGGTTTTGAAAGCATACGAGACCAAAAAGAGTTCGATATGTCACAACAAATTCAGAGCATGCTGAAACAAGGAATCTTAGAGAGGGCCGAGGTCACTCCCAGCTATGTCTCGACCTTCTTTCTAGTGCCTAAACCGGACAACAGCTTTCGGCCGATTTTCAATCTGAAGACGCTCAACCAGTTTCTGGAAATAAAGCCCTTTCAACTTTTCAGCCACTTTAGAGTACCGAGTTTCTTGCAGAAAGGAGACTGGATGGCGAAGCTAGACCTAAGCCAAGCGTACTTTCATCTGAGCATTGCCGAGAAGCACCGTCGGTTCCTGAGGATGAGCTACGAAGGCACACTGCTCCAAATGACCTGCCTACCCTTTGGTCTGGCGTCAGCACCACGAACGTTTGCTACCTTAACCAATTGGGTCGCCGAATACCTCAGGTCTCACGGCATCAGGTGTGTGGTCTATCTGGACGACTTCCTCCTAGCCCATCAGTCCGTCGACCATTTGACCGAGCAAGTAGCTTTTACCATCGCCACGATGAAGCTACTCGGTTGGATGGTGAACTGGGAGAAAAGTGTGCTGGCTCCGACGCAACGCCTAGAATTTCTGGGCGTCACTTGGGACACCATTCACAATACGAGGTCCTTCTCGGAGCCCAAGTGCCTAACGCTACGCAGGGCACTTCAGCACCAAATTTCGGTTGGCAGTTGGTCTCTCAGACAGGCCCAGTCCCTAATGGGAAGACTCAACTTCGCCACATTCGTCGTTCGCCGAGGTCGTCTACACTGTCGAACACTGCAGTATTACAGTCGACGTCTGTCCACCAAACATCCATACCGAAAATCTCCTATACGCTACAGGAGATGGTTTGGTGGATAAAGGAAGCAGATGGGACATTACCGATACACTCGAACCCGATAACTCACTTCCTAACGACCGACGCGTCCAACATCGGTTGGGGTGCGCAGCTTGGAGAAAAGAAGATGGCAGGAAGGTGGAAGCAGGATCAAAAAGATTGGCACGTAAACCTGAAAGAGCTGTATGCCGTTCACGCAGCGGTAGCCCAAGAGAGCCATCAACTACAGAATGCACAAGTATTATTACAGACGGACAATCGCACTGTAGTTGCCTACATTAACAAGGAAGGTGGTACGAAATCCAAAAAGTTACTGCAACTGACACAACAACTTCTTTCGCTATTGGACGAGTTAAATGTATCTTTGACAGCACAGTACTTCCCGGAAAAATTTAACGGAGACGTAGACGCGCTGTCTCGAGGGAAGAAATGCCCAGAATGGCATTTGACAGAAGCAGCGACTTCGATGCTCTTTCATATGTGGGGGATGCCACAAATCGATCTCTTTTCGTCCGCGACAGCCCACGTAGTCCCGAGCTATGCGACACTAGATCTACGGGACCGCCGAGCACAGTTCTACAATGCCTTGAGTCGCCAGTGGAGGTTTGATCTAGCGTGGCTGTTTCCACCACCAAACCTAATTCCGCAAGTATTATCTCACTTGAACACGGCAATCGGTCGATACATTCTCATAGTACCCAAGTGGAACAAAGTTTTTTTTGGCGAAGTGAACGTCGAGCGTTACAGACACCACACTCAATCCCGAATCTACGCAATGTACTGATCGACACGGTCACAGGCAAGCGCCCTCCTGCAGTAGAATCAATCAACTTGGAGGCCTGGCTGATCTCGGGTGGATTGATGTAATCCAATATTGATCAATGCGAGAAAGGCTTTTTCTTTCTTATTTTTAATTGTTTTGGACCTAAGTAAAATTTTTGAATTGATGTGATTAAGTCTAATTAATATTAAATGATGTATTCAAATAACACATTATGGCATCATTTTCAAATTCTTTAAATTTGCAGTATGTGTACCAGGAGATAACAAACACACCACTCAAGATGGATTCCGGATATCGAAGACGGAACAAATAATAGAGAGTTTTACCTTACAATAAAACTTACCTATTATTTTTCCTGAGATATCCGGAATCCAGGTAATCCCTACCTGGTGCATCTCGAGCTCCATAATGAAGAAAGTCAGTTAGGCGCGCAACCGTCTCAAACCTACGACACTAGCGCCATCTGCCGTACGTGGAGGGAGGTAAGTAGCCGGAAATCGACAGAAAGACGGGTGCTTGATTCAAGATGGATTCCGGATATCTCAGGAAAAATAATAGGTAAGTTTTATTGTAAGGTAAAACTCTCTATTTTTATACAGTACTGCAGGAACACCTCTTTGTCTGCTCCTATTGCTGGCAAAAATCGAGCACTCGAGTAACAAGTGAGGTACCGGCTCCGCAACTCCAGGCTTACACAGGCAGGACGGATCCTCCTTCAACTTGAATCTTTTCAAGTAGAAGGCGAACCCGCCATGTCCAGTCAGTACTTGTGTAGTGTGGTGTGTGGTGTCTATCTTGACAACTATTAAATTAAGCAACTAATATATTAAGAGGCATATTAACAATTATGGCGTTGTTGATCTCAGAAACTTTGATTTAACATAGAAAAAAAAACTTATTCTAAGCCAAAAAAACTTCGAAAATAGCTTTAAGTTAACTGTGAATTACTCCTATCTACGATAATATTATTAAGCAAAATTTATACCAGAACAATAATTGTTACTTCATGAGGAATAAAATTTTTATAATTTTAAAGCATCCTATTTCAATAAAAACGATAAATACAACCTGCAAAATTACTACAAATGCGATGCACCGGCCGTCCGAACTCAGTACTGTGCGCTCCTTGCAGAGTGCAGATTTGTAATAGGGCTCTTAATAAGATGTGTATATCGTAGACAAAATCTGTCACATACCTGAATATACTGTGGTCTGGCGTTTTGTCTTTGTTGAGCTAAGTATGCTTCTTGACTAGTACGTCCGCCCATGATGTTCTAAAAATAATTATATACATATTTTACTGTATGGTATTTTTATAGAAAAACGCCAACATAATATTATTATGTAAATTTTATTCACCTGTTGGAATGATTGCTGTCCCGGGAAACCGCCCATGGAATTTCCTCCTTGTGGCCCCATCGAACCGGACTGGCTGCTCATGCCGCCCATGCCGCCGCCCTGTCCCATCTGACTCATCTGGCCCATCGCTTGACTCATTTGACCCATGCCCTGTCCCATTTGACCCATGCCTTGTCCCATTTGACCGGACTGGCCGACCCCTTGGTTCATTTGGCCCACATTCTGTCCTATAGAGTTTACGCCCTGGCTCATTGGATTTACTTGCTGTCCTATTTGACTCATTTGATTACTCTGACCCATACCCTGAGAAGCGAGAAGTATGACATATTATTACAATATTTTCACAAATGAAGTAGGTATAGCATTATATATTATGACAACGACGATGGTGATTTTGTAATACATGGCGCGATGTTATATACAGGGTTATTTTTTCACCAGTACAATAAATCAACCTTTGAGTATATAACCACTAGAGAGAGTTTTAGCCAGCAAACGCGTGTCCTTTTTCTGCTTGTGTGCATTGTATTAGTGTACGTGCAGGGATGTAACGTATATCGATATAATATCGATAAACTACTCGACTTTTTTGTGGTACCTATCGACGTTTGTAGATATTTTTATAATTCTGAATTTTTATTTTATAAACACATTTTAAGTTTTATGTCATCAGTTTATAATGTGTAAAACTCATTAAGTACCTTTTTAATTTAAGATATAGGTATTTGAAATTAACAAGATTTTATTAGATGTTTAAAAAATATTGTGTTCTTATAAGGTTTGTTTGTTTGCATGGGCTCCGAAAGTACTTGACCGATTTTGATGAAATTTTGCACATAAAAAGACCACATAGGCTACTTTTTTGCGGCACGGCATTTCTTTTAGCGCGCACGAAGGCGCGGGCAACATCTAGTTTTTATCATAAAAGCGTTTTCCCATTATCCGACACGATATCGGTAAATAATGCTGATAGCCGATACACAATAGCCAAAGGCGAGTAAAATGAAATAATTAGTAGCATAATTCTTTCACACTATTCAGTCAATTGCGTATTTTAATTAAGTATAAAATAAGTATTATGAGAAAACGTTTTATTAATAACTATTTACATTAAATAAAATTACTCCCTATATCTACCAATTGAAAGTTTACAATTCCTAACAATTCTGCACTATTGTAATATAAATAGACCATTCATAAATATTTTTAGCCGACTTTAAAAAAAGGAGGTTCTGTGTTCGGCTGTATATAATATGTCACCGTAAAATTGTAAAAACCGTTCGATTGTAATATTACTAGAGATATTATATTATGTCGACAGATTGTCAAATAAAAATTTCTCCTTACAATAATTGTACGCATTATTTTTAGTTTTAATTATTATTATGAAAAAAAAAAATATGCCGGCGCGGGGCACTTGCCATTTAACCTATGTGTTTCATATATTTTACTTGCCCTTGCATGGCTATTGAATATCGATTACTGTATCGGCATTCGATTCCGATATCGTATTCGATCTGGATTGGATAATGGAAAAATGCTCTTTGTGCATTTTAATTGGAAACTAAATAAAAAAAATATGTTTAAGAAAGTATAATTATATAATTGTAAGTCTTCTTAATTGTCCGGTAAAACAGAAATATCTTCCCCGTATCAATACCGTCACACCAAGCTGTCTCACTGGTGGAACACACTCTTCTAATTTTCGCATCTAACTGCTTCAATCTATTCGCCTCTTCTTCCGGAGCATTTCCGAGACCTAATAAAACCGTTTAGTAAAAGTTTATTATCTTTATCGATAAACTCTTGTGTCAGTAGGGTACATCACTCAAAATACGCAGAAAAACAAAGCTTTTATTTTGCACAAATTATTACTCATTACGTGATATTCATCATTAAAGCGTGATATAGTACGAAAAAGGGTTCGTTAAATTTAATGATTATCTGTTTATATTATAAAAATACTCATTATTTAGTTCACAAAACATTGTTAAAACATTACGTGTAAAATGATAATTCCAAGTATTTGACACCTTCTGTCGTCATTCTTGAGGCACAATATGCAGCGGCGCAACACATATTAGATGTTTTAAAATTAATATCTCCTTTACACATTTATTTTCATTTATAAAACACAAAATATACACAGAGCTACTGCTCTGCAATGGCCTACTGAGCTGGCCATAACATGACACGAAACCCGTGTTTATACACCGATATAAGCTCTTTCATTCGCTCGTATTGATACATCGTTAGTAAGACAGAGCAACAGAAAACAATAGTACCAACTTTCAAAAACTATGACTCCGTCTTTAGAAGTCTTTGAAATCAACATACGTAATAGTTGTCAAAAATAAAAAATACTAGCGATTTTTGTTACTACCCCTTTGGAACAAAAAAACAAAATTATCAATCCCCGAACTTATCCGCTAAACTAATACAAAATGTGGATACGTTACGCATCTATCGATGCTTTGTTGCCAACTCGTGCGCCGCCCGGCCGATCGCTTACCCCACCCGCCCCGCCGCCCCCTACCTCATACCGCACCCGTTGACGCCTTGTAGTTAGTGCGCACATGCGGTATTAGATTGGTTATAGGATAAAATAATTGAAATGAAAAAAAAAATATTTTTTTTTTATTTGAGAAATGTACTCTATTATCGATAACAATGACGTGGTAAAATTTATTGTACCGATGAAAAAGTATTCCTGTATATGACATTTTAACAGCCTCCGTGGTCTAGTGGTTAGAGCTTGGCTCTTGACTCGGAGGTCGTGGGTTCAATTACCGCATTGGAACAAAAAAAATGTTGTTTCCAAGTTTGTTTAGGACAATGCAGGCTGATCATCTAACTGTCTGACAAGGAAGATGATCCATGCGTCGGATGGGCATGTAAAAAAGTCAGACCTGCGCCTGATTTCTCGACAGTCGTGTCAGTTATCGGTCCCACTAGATTATGAGGGTAAAGGAAGAGAGAGTGCTCTCGTGTACTGTGCACACACTTGGGCAGTATACTATTTCTCCTGGGTAACTGGCCTGATTTTAATAAAAGTGGCCACCGTCACCGATATCGGTGTGGGAAGTTATATTATATATAAGATCACTTGTGGACATCCGACTTAATTTCTCTTAATAACAAAAAAATTGAATGTTCAATTTAGATCCCAAACTAAGTACTAAGCTTAGTAACTTTTCTAACCTGATTCATCATCTGCTGCTGCCCGCCCTGCATCATCTGCTGCCCGTAACCATATCCCTGCTGCATGCCACCGTACTGCCCGCCGAACATCTGCCCGCTCATGCCGCTCATCTGCCCACTCATCTGGCTGCCGCCCATCTGTCCGCTGCTCATCTGGTTGCCGCCCATTTGGCCGCTGCTCATTTGACCGGCGCCCATTTGGCCCGGACCCATCTGGACTCCTCCCATTTGGCCCATCGGACCCATGGCGCCCATACCACCCATTGGATTCATTTGACTAGAACGGAAACAGACCATATTAAGTTTGAAAGTATATTGTAATGTTATTGTGAATGATCTTGTTTCAACTTTTGATAGCGACGGACTCCGTCCATTAGATATTTTTATAATTATCACTTAGTTGTTAAGATAAGTGTGTTATAAATTATATTAAAAGAAAAAAAAAACTTTTATACATCTACTCCTTATGTCAAATATGTAACTCGTTATTTTTGTTGTTATCTGTAGTGGTCCATGTTATTCCTGTGATTGTTTATTGTGTAATACTTTTAATAGCTAAATTTCCTATGCATTAGTGATTAGAGTATATATTATAGTGCGAGAACTCACTTGGGCTGCATCTGGCCCATCTGGTTGGGCTGCATTTGGCGCATGCCCTGACGCGGGAACGCCGGCCCGCGCGGGTGCGGCGCGCCTGGGTAGCCGCCGCTCTAGTAAAAAATACAACTTTTACATATTATATACAGGAGAATTTTATAAGTGGGTTAATATGCAAACCAATGAAAAATTATGAAAAGTACCTATAGGAATCTCTACCTTTATCTACACTAATATTATAAAGAGAAAAACTTTGTTTGTATGTTTGTTTGTTTGTTTGTTTGTTTGTTTGTAATGAATAGGCTCAAAAAGTACTGGACCGATTTCAAAAATTCTTTCACCATTCGAAAGCTACATTATCCACGAGTAACATAGGCTAAATTTTATTTTGGAAAAAAATAGGGTTCCGTAAGATATTTGGGTTTTTCGGATACAAGGTGTAAAAAATCAACCAGAAAAGTTACTTATTTTGCGTACGCTGCCTAAACTATAAAAGATAGAACCATAAAATGTTCTAATTAATTGTAGATCTTATAAATATCTACAAAAAAGTCCGCGACACACTATACCTATCTATGTCGAGTGAGGCACAACAACCATTTTTTTATTTAGAAATCTTGAATTTTTTTTGGACTACATTTAAACGCGTTTATTTTACTCATGTTATTAATCCTTATCAAAATAAATTATTTCATCACTAAGTACAGTTTATGTAGATAATATTTGGTCTTTGAATGATTAAAATTGGACGTTTGGTTTTGAAGTTATGGCGAAATTAAAATATTACGACTTCTGCTGCACGGCCCGTTGCGAAGTGGGCGTCACCAAGGCGGGGTGCGCGTGCGGGTTAATGTTTAGTTTAGTTTAGTTAAATAGTTTAGTTATTTTATAAACATCAAATTGATAATATCTTAAAATATAATACATTATAATATCTATACATCTATACAGTTAAATACAATTTAAGTGTCTGTTTGTAACTTCAAATTAACAGCTTTTTACATAATGAATCTGAAAGTATATTCGGTACTTACAATAAAATACATTTTTTTTTAATTTTTGTCTGTCCGTCTGTCTGTCTGTAAGTCGGTCTGTCTGTCTGTTTGTTCCGACTAATCTCTGAAACGGCTGGACCGATTTTCACGGGACTTTCACTAGCAGATAGCTGAAGTTATAGGGTACATAGGCTACTTTTATTTTAGGGTTCCGTTTAAAAAAATAGGATTCCGCTTTCGTTAGTCATAAATAAAGTCGCGGGTAAATTTCAGCGATATCCCAAAGTATTGTTCCACGCGGACGAAGTCGCGGGCAAAAGCTAGTTGTTATAATAAAGGTAGAGATTCCTACCTGCCATGCCATGCCATGCCTTAAATTTAATAATATAATTACATAATAATTTTCCTATTACTTGTGTCAGATATAACAGTGTCGCGTCAAAGTCCCGTCAATATGTAGGCTTCCTTTATAGTGTTGCCAAATTAAATCCCCGTGATATTCTGGCTAAAAGACTAATACGAATTGTCTTTGCGCCCTTTCTAAATCTTACGAATGCCTTGTTCGTACTAGCACAAAATAAATAATAGTACAAGTACAGAAGACTCACTCCGAAAAGTCATTTAAAGAAATAGGGACTCTTACTACGATACGATTAAGTTCAATTCAGATCGCGCAGCGCTTGATCACCTACATTTCTTCTTATCTTTACTTTACTTTTATTAACTTTCCATCGCATAACTCTTATCTTTTATGGTCAATGTCAACCAATAAATGAATTGAAAATGAAGAAAAAAAAATAAAAATGGCGAAATCGGGGGTTAGGCTGATCAGTCACACTCTAAGGTGTTAGACCTTAGAGTGTGACTGATCAGCCTAACTCACAGGCTACGAAGAAATGTGTGTGCGGGGCGACAATAGAAGTTTTAACTTCAATAATTCACCTGCATCTGGTTCATCTGCTGGAAGGGCCCGCGCTGTCGCAGCATGTTGCTGAGCGCCTGCTTCGACTGGGTATTGGCGGGCTGCGCCACGCCGCGCGGATTCACACCTAAATATAAAAATATGAAATAGAATAGGGAATTTAATTTTAAATTAGGGAAAAAGTACACAATACGCTGGGAAATATTGTCCTTGAAATGACATATCTTCAACCGTTGACGAAATACAGTCATCACAAAAGTGAGATGGTTGGAGAACATAAATAACGCCATATACAAGAAGTTCATGACAAATGACGTCACTGATCACAACCACAGTTAAAATGTATGAGGGTCAATACAACATTGATTTTATTACTTAACTACTGGGTTTATGTTTATGATTGTTTAAAGAAAAAATGATACAAATAACAAGGATTTGAACAGTAAATTTAATTTTTCAATTTTAGCGAAATAAATAAATAATCGTCGGACTTTTTAGTCCGCAACTTTTAAATTTAGCGATTGATTACTGTTTTTGCATTTTAAATACTTTTGCTGATTTATAACAAATGCATATTCCCTACTACAAAAAAAGTTCATTTCAAATCTTATCAGGCGGAATGAAAAAGGCTAAAGGACTGTTTAGTGTTTAAAATTAGAGAGGAAGTTTACCAAATTTTTTTTTATTATAAATTATAAAAATAAATTGTTATAATTAAACAAATATGTGAAAGAATTAGAAAAATATCTCTAGAAATAAAAAAAGGTATGGGACTTTGAATTTGCGTTGCAAGTAACGCCACCAGACCCGAATGAGATAAACTACGCCGGACGCCCCAATTTTCACCGCCTTAGGGGTAGAATTTCAGAAAATCCCTACTTCTGGTATCCTACGTCATACAAATTAAATTAAATACCATTTATTTCGGGCTGCATAGGCCCATATTATAAATACCTTATAGACTAACATACATATTACTATATTATTATATTATATAACTAACACTAACACTAAAGAACACACCCTCCAATTCAACACACCCTTCAATTCACAGGTCTCTTCGATCAGCGGCTTAGGTTGTGCGTTAATCGTCTCAGGGTCACGGACATTCCCATGATCTATTTCTCAGTCATTTATTGATGGATTCCAAAAAATCTTGCAGAAATTGATTATATTTGATATATATTTCAATACCATTACGTCGAATAAAAATATCAGTAAACTTCTCCAATCCGCAGCTCCGTCTGCGCAAATACAGTACTGTACATTTTAGGGATAAAAAGTGTCCAATAATTTAATCAAGATCATAAACTACTACCATACTAAATGTCATTGAATCAGTTCAGTAGTTTTTGCGTGAAAGAGTAACAAACATTCATCCATCCTCACAATCTTTCGTATTTATAATAGTTGTATGATATGATCATACATTTATTGAGTAGACCACGCAAGTCTCAACGTCTGTATAGAAGTGCCATTATTTTTCTACCCACTGTGACATCACAAGAGCGATTTTATGGAGCGAACTCCCCGTCCCCGAGTAAACGATTTATAGGCCGTCGCCACGCGACGCCCCGTCGCGTTTTTTAGTTTAGGTTTTCGTTTGACATTTAGCACCGAGAATATTCGAGAGGAAATAACGCTGAAGGAAGTAAATTTTACTCCTCTTTTACACGCGAAGTACATACACTTGGGTGGTCTACTCAATAGACAGTTGTTTACCTTGCTGGTAGTAGTTCTGTCCGGGCGGCGGGAACCACTGCTGCTGCTGCATGAACTGCGGCTGCTGCGCCGCCACGCCGCCCGCCTGGCCCAGCCCGTTCGTCTGTACACATAAATATTTTATTTGGAAAACTTACAGCTAACAAATAATATCAATAACTTTAATTAATATAAAACAAACAGCCGATAACAAGTTTTCATTAATAAATAACGTTTTGGAAAATCAATTACATAAACTTTGGGTTACTGATTTACTGAAGAATAAAGAAGAAAAGATTTCAAGAAGAAATAAAAAATAGTATGAATGGTTCTATGGAGCTGAAAAGTATAGTGACCTCACACAGCTCATTTCAATTGGCTGAAATTGATTGAATTGATATATTGAAATCATGGTTAGTGTCGTAAAGAGTGCAATGTAATTATTTAATGTTGTATTAAAAAAATTGCGTCTTATAATTATTTTTCTATCTAAACGTCCTTGCATAAACAGAAAATCATGTGCCCAAAATTTCTATAAAATATTTTGCAAAACTTTATATTTTATAGCAGTTAGTACTATGATTTAAAATCTTTGATAGTAAAATTATATTTTTATGCACTTTAACTCTCATTATTTATTATTTCCTGACTGATTTTTCTTTTAAGAATCAGAATACTTAATTGAAAAAAGTAATTTACAGTAAAATAATTAACATTACAATAATTTTAGCTCTGGCGATTTCACCCGCCTATTTGTTAATCTAGGGTACAAATTATCTGTGTGCCAAAAATTTATTAAAATGAATTGAGCAGTTTTGGCGACACACAAACTCTCACTTTTTTAATATTAGGGTGTTGTTGCTTTTAAAATTTCGTCGCGTTTTTAAATTAAAGTTTAATATGTGCAATGTTTTTTAAGAATACATTTTTTACTTACCGGCGTTGTTGGTTTCGGTTTCTTTGCAATATTATTTTTCATCTTGCAAGACATCTTACGCCCTTTGCCGGAACCAGTAGGACTTGAATCCAGATCTCCGCTATCCTAAAAGCGAGACTCGAAATATTTATGATAAGCAAACTTCATTCTCTCTAAGGAAACTTATTATTTTAAAACAGTTTATTAGGTTCCTGTAAATATTATTTCAAATGATTTTCCATTATCCTAATCGATTTTTTACCTGTTTACTGTCGTTATTGTCCAAGTCCTCAGGCGGTAGCGGTAAAGATTCTAGGTAATAACTCAACGGTTTCACCAAACTGTGTGTGTGGTATTTCAGTAACCTGTAAAATAGAATATATATTATGTACTATAGTATAGATGAATAAAAAAAGGTTTGAATGAAAGTTAACTAACTTAGTAACCTTTGCATCCGTTAATGGATGATTTATACAGTATTCTCCGAGCGAAGTAACCACTCTTGGAATACTGTAGTGCCTGAGACAGTTGGTCTTTAAATGTCGTATGGTTGCCCAAGCACATACGGCATTCTCACAACATAGCCTAGTTCAGAGGAATGACTGGTCAATACGTCTGAGGCCAACCATGTGCGGGTTTCCGATGTTCACGATGTTTTCCTTCACCGTTAGAGCGCCCGTACACGCCACAACCTGGGATTCGAACCTGCACTTTCTCGAGTGCAAACCAAACGGTCTACCCACTAGGCGACGGAGCTCTTCAAATTAATAGTTAACGTCTTTGTAAACGGCCGGCTTTTTAATGATTTTACCTTATAGAATATAGACAATATGCATTGCTATAGAGTCCTCACTTATCGTAATGTATTTTATGATTCTTCAGCTATTCAGTAGTGTATTAGCATTTCATAACAGAAAACTTTAATCCCTGATTATTTTAACATTCTTTTTGGGATTGGATTGGACAAAACGATAAGTCATTCAAAGGTGATGGATAAAAATGGACTAATGAAATAACTTATATATCGTATTTTGGGGTTGTAATTTTGGTGACATCATTTCATTGCTGTGGATTGTGTATGACTGTCGACATAAAATTTTGACCACCTTTTTTTAAGTCTTAACAAATAGTTAGCCCTAATAAATACTTATAATAGATTGTTTAGCCATAACAAATAGTCAGTCCTACCTGTGAGCGTTCTCGTACGTAAGGGGTTTCCTCTCGATCTTGGTGGCGGCGAACCACGCCCACGACAGCGGCGCGGGGTTCCGCCCGCCCTCCACCAGCTCCCAACTCGACACGCGCTGTTTCTCCGTCAGACGCAGGCCCTGGTTTATACGGAGACAATGTCCAAATGTTAGGTTCGGAGCTAAGTTTGTGTGTTCTAAAGAGTGTTCGATGGAGGGTATTTAACAAAAATCTATAGTCTGGGTCAGTGTTTTTCAACCTGTGGGTCGCGACCCCCTGGGGGGTCGCGAAGCTTCTGTAGGGGGGTCGCCGGAGGTCGAGAGAACTTTAGTAAAAAAACATTTTTTTATTTATTTATTAATATTTATTGATTTATTAAGAGAATTTTAACAAAAGGATATACTCATAAACCGACCATCGATATCATCGCTGTATGTAATTGTAAAATAATGTGTTTGACGTACTATATTATGTACTTATATCCGAATAATAATTATGGAGACGTCGTAAAAACGTCGTATGGAATGAATATTTGTAACACTGTAACATACATAATATTACATACGTGATAAAAAAGCGAAGGGTCGGGGGGTCGCGAAATATTTTTTCATACAAGGGGGGTCGCATCATGAAAAAGGTTGAAAAACACTGGTCTGGGTCATCAATAGAAATAATAAAAAATGCATACAAACATATTACATAGGTTCACAATCACTTTTGTGCAAATATAAAAAAAAGTTACTTTAGTTGCTCGATAACTTGTATGTTAAAACTGTCAGATTTACTTTAAAATAGGGGATCGTATCTTTTTTAATGGCATAAATGAATAGTACTCTTAAATATGAGTAACTTCTCAGAAAAAACCGTATATCAAAAGTCAATATTTTGAAAGGTACAACGATTTGTATACAAAATTTCGCAAGGCTCGTAAAAACGCTCCATACTAAAGTCGGGTTACAAATGACGTCACTCTTAGGTTAAAGTGTATGAAGTAGTAGCAGGAACATATTTGTAAATATCTACGATAAAATATTTTACATGTCGTCCGATCCCCTATTATGTGGACGGCCGGTGGTATTAAGTAGCAAAAAAATGTTTACTATTCATGTGGATGGATGTGAAATTGCTTATTACTGTTACGTGTGTTACATTGAGATGATTTTTTGGGCTATATTTTAAATTTCTTGTCGTGGTTTTAAATTTTAAGTATAGACATAAGACAATGTCAAAAAGTTCAGATCAGAGCTAAAAGTGTTCTAATGCCGTAATTTTGTTAGAAGCCAGTTACCTGTTTCTTGTCGCTGTCGAACTCTGTGATCTTGTTCCCTTTTTGGTCCACAATACACCCGAGCGGCTCGCAGGCGATTACCTGTGCCAAAAAACAAAAACAATTCACTTTTATACTTTTCTAAATACGTTAGAAGGAAATAATAGTATAAAAAAGGCCGAGTATCTAGAGAACATAATTTCAAAACAGAATAGAAAAATTACAATTCGTACACCTAGCGCCATCTATGAATTGCCGTACTTTGGAAAGTTGAGTTGTTATTTAAGAAGTATAAGTAGCTTCCAACAGATGGCGTTATATCGATGACGTTATATTCAAAATAGTTTTATAACGCGACCTTAAAATTTCACTCTCAAGGTCGCTAATGAATAAAGTTTCAGTTAAAATATTATGCAGATCCAACAGCATTCATTTTCCAAATCATAAAAAAAATCATAAAAAAACCGATGCCGATATTAAAAGTTGATGAGTCATTATTGTAATTCTAAAAATATGTCGTAAATAACTAAGACATTGATTAACCCGTAACATTTACTTATTCCCAAAGTTGTTTACCTCTATAATAGTGTTCTTGGACAGCGGCAGCAGCTGTCGCACGGATTGCACGCTCGGGCCGTGCCGATCTCCTATCTCTTTCTTCAGTTTCTTCATCAGATTCTGATAGTGCTTGCGATTGTTGTCGTCGCCGCCCTCGGCTAGCGTCGAATGTATCAGAGTGGCAAGCATGTCGATCAAAGTCGTGTACAAGTTGCTGTGACACAGACTATAATAAATTTATTGTAGACACGCAGACCTTGGACCGGTCTACGCAGCGAGTCGTTAATTGTTGTCCACGAGCCATATAGTGCATATTTTCGTCACTTTCTCTCGGTCTCTCTCAAATGATTTCTAACTCAATTATTATTATACTGGCTTTATGATATAACTCTCAGAAGTATTTTATAAGTTATCGCTCGAGAGAAATTTGGTCGTTATAATTTATTGCTGGCTCGCGGATTACATGCACGAATGAGTTACATGAATGAGTGTTACGTGTGACACCTCGACTCGCTGTGTAGATTATTGAAACACACACCATGAAATAGTTTTGAGTTAGAAGCGCCAAAGCGTGATTTCTGACTAAGAGTGAACTAATTATTTTCTTATTTTTAATTTGCTTGATTTTTTGTAAATTGTCTGTCAGTTGGACCTCTCTTGTTATAATGACTAACCCATATATTTAATGACTACACGAAACTATGGTATGTATATGATAAATAAAGCAGAGAATGACCCTTTTGGTGTATGTGGGTTTTATGTCTTATCACGGCACCTTAAAGTATTATTTTCTTCATACGGGACTAGGATACAACTACGCGCTACGGCCTAAGCTTGGCTTTAGGGATTAAGAGTCTGATTTAACAAGAGTCATTAGTAACACTGAATATTTTAGGTATTTTCAACCTATCACATACTACGAGTAAACAGTCAGACTATTTCTTAAACGATATGAAGAACTGAACTTTTAACACATTTTTGATAATAACGTACCAAATATTCATCGCGTTTTGAAATATTATAGCGTACTTCACTATATTTCCGTCATTCGGCGTACCAAAAAACATCCATTTTTCGTCATATAACGTACCAAACTCTCTCAACATTTGCACCACTTCAACGTACCTATTATTATACGCGTCGATGACCTGATGAGCCAGCAACTGAGTCAACAGCACAGCCCAGTCCGACGTGAGTTGGTAGGAGCGTCGTATGGCGTCGAACATGCCGCCCGCCAGCGAGAACCGCAGGCGGAGCGCGCACGGCGCCGCCTCCTCCGCCCACTCCGCCCCGCCCCCGCGCTCGCCCTCTCGCGCGTGGGTCAGGTAGTGCTGAAGTTGCGCGTGGATGGAGCTCAGTAGGCTCTCCTAAAATATAGGTTTAGCAAAAATTTTATTTCCTCTTTGGGCAGCTTTTAATACTTACAATTTTTGCTGTTTTATGGCGGATGCTTGGCGCTTCATGTTTATCGACAATACTCACAGAGAACTTTACCTATACCAATTCTAAAATTTCAGATATGGTCGACCTGTGTCAAGTATCGTATTTATAAAGTACTATGTGAGTTTCGTCGATAAATAATTTAACATTGTGCGTGTATCATTACCATTAGCCTATATAATATATTTATATTAGCCTATATAGTAATAAGTTTCAATTGTAGATTTGAATACTGAAACTATATTTAAATTAAGTGACGCTCAAGTCACATGCTGTCCTTGTCATTTCGGCTAGCAAAGACAGCTACAGCCCGTGAATAGGAGGGCTCTTAATTTTGATTAGCGTTTCAGTATTCGGATGTAAGACAACTACTCTAATGTAAGCGGCAAAAATAATTCATTTATGTAAAACTAAATAAATATTGAATAACTACATAACACATAAATACTGTCTGTAACTAAGATTTTATTGTATGTAAACTAGCTTTTGCCCGCGACTTCGTCCGCGTGGAGTTCGGTTTCCATACAAAATTTTAACCCCGTTTTCACCCCCTTAGAGGGCGAACTTTTCAAAAATCCTTTCTTAGCGGATGCCTACGTCATCACATCTATCTGTATGCCAAATTTCAGCAAAATCCGTTCAGAAATGTTAGCTGTGCGTTGATAGATGAGTCAGTCAGGTTTGTCTTTTACATACATACATACATATAATCACGCCTTTTTCCCGTAGGGGTAGGCAGGACCGCCTCTTTCCCGTAGGGGTAGGCAGAGACCACTTCTTTCCACTTGCTTACATACTTCCTTACATACTTCTTTCGCTTCGTCCACTTTCATTCTTACCATCCATTCCTCCTCTTACATTCAACATAGCCAAGCGTCTCTCCATGGTCCGCTTTGTCTTTGTCTTTTATATATTTAGATTTAATTTACACAATTGCTGTCGTACTCCAAGCAGCTAGAGGTAGCTATGGTTACCTTCTGGTCATCCTGGTTACGTAGACACGTGAGCACCAGCGACAGTAGCGGCTCGTTGGCGAGCCTCACGGCGGTGCCGCACGAGCAGCCGCTCGGCGCGCTCATGCCGCGCTTGCCGCCCGCGCCGCCGCCCACCGACCTGTATATAACGTGTGAGTGGGATAGGAATATATTGGTCTCTATTATCAGTGTGCGAGAAAGTTTGCCACGCAAGTGAGAAAGACAGGAATGTAATTGTCTCTATTATTAGTGGGCGAGAAATCTTGCAACGCAAGTGAGTAAGACGGGAACGTAAAGGAATGTCATTGTCTCTAAAATCAGACTGTATGCAACGTGTGAGTGAGACAGCATGATCTGCACTAAATATACGTGTACGAGAAAGAGAGAGCTAGTGATATACTTCTCTTAGGTAAGAGGCGACATACAGTCTAATTTTAGAGACAATTACATTCTTGTCTTACTCACTTGCGTGACAAAATTTCTTGCACACTGATAATAATAGAGACAAATACACTCCTATTAAGAGATTTTGAGTAAGACAGGAATGTAATTGTCTCTAAAAATCAATCTGTGTGCAACGTAGTATTGAAGATTAGCACTAAACATACGTGTACGAGAACGAAAACAAACTGTGGAATACGTGTCGTTTTTTTCACTTATATTTTATTTTTCGTGTACATACCCCTTGTAGCTCGGACTCTGATGGCTTTTGCAGTCGCGGTGGGAGCCGCCGCCGCCGCTGTTGTTCGAACAGCCGCCATTACACCCCGCACCCCAACCATTTTCTAAAATCTACAAATAGAACGATGCAAATTATAGCATCAATAAAATCTAAACTCCGATCTTTTTAATTCAAGATCAAAAAAGCTACTACAGATACGTCACTGTCAAAGGTGTCAAAGTGACTTATGTCATTGTCAAGTGAATATTTCAGGTTTCGCCAACCTTTTTGCGATATGTTACTTTATTTATTATTGGCATTACTGGTCAACATAATGATTAAACAAGGTTTTTGTCAAATAATCCTTATTGATATAAGCTTTTATATTAATATTAACGGTTTTTACTAGAATAGTCGAGTAGTTTATCGATATTATATCGATATACGTTACATCCCTGCACGTACACTATTGCAATGCACACAAGCAGAAAAAGGACACGCGATTGCTGGCTAAAACTCTCTCTAGTGGATATATACTCAAAGGGATAAACAATATCATGGTGTTATGGCCTAAAAAAATGGCGGCGATAAGATAACGACCATAAAGCGAGCTACACACAATTTTTCTGCTATTTTGTAAATTAGGTACATGTATATTTAAAATATTATATTAAGTATGTTACTTTAGCCAGTAAATTATTGCACCAAATGTTATGAATACCTGAAGTGATACCAGTAAAATACCAGGTATACTACCAAAAATTACCGATGTTTAAGATTTTATTCGGGCGTTTTGTATTTATGTAAAATAAAATAACTCAGGTTACTTATTTAAATCATCTGATTAAAATTATCTAAGCCTTGTTTTTAGAAAAAATGATTATACTCTTGCACAAATATTTTATTTTAGTGGCAATATTGTAGTAGTTTTTTTGATCTTGAATTAAAAATCCGACTTTAGTGGTAAGCATTAAGCACCTAAACAACTTGTATGGAGAGATTTTTGTGCACAATAGATATTATTATAACTATAGTATAGTTATTTTGTCCGTGCAGTTTGGGTCATAACATAAATTATCGGAGCGGTGAAGCGAGTACTTCAGTCTCTCTCCCACTCACGGGCCTTATGGGCGAGCATAGTGATGCGCATTATTGTTGTCGATAAGCGTTATCGACACTGTATTTAATAGACATTGTGTCACTAAAGAAATTCAGAGAGAGAATGCGCAAAAACACATTTCCCTTAGATATATGTACTAAATTAGCATTGCACTAATTTGCAGGTATAAGCCGGGGGTAATAATGGAAAACAAATGACTCAACATAACGATGTCACACCATCCTTTTGGGTTGTTGTATGTTATACCGCACCGCCTTCGATGACTCATTTGTTTTTATCGATAATGGCAATGAGCCCGCGCAACATGCTCACCGCCCTAGCTGGGCTATGATTTATGACCCAAACTGCACGGACAAAATAATTCTACTATAATTCACATTATCTATTCGCTGGCGAGAACGGTTCGATCATTTTATCAATAGAACTATCTGGAACCCACCTGCCCCGCATGCTTGAGCACGCGGCCCTGCACGGCGGGCGGCAGCTTGGTCACCAGCGGCGCGACCAGCCACACCGACTCCGACCACTTGCTCGTGCTCACCACGCCGCGCTCCGTTCCCATGCTGCAAATTAATATAACGTTATAAAATAACTTCCCACACCCCGCCAAAACTCCCTGACTATATATTTGGACTTTGGACTTGACGATTTAGAAATATGGTGATGAAAATTTAAACGAATATTCTATTTCCCGCCTTTTACACTGGCAAATGGTTATAAGCCGACGCCACATATAAATAAAAATAAAAACTCCCCACACCAATTTCGGTGACGGTGGCTGGATTCACTGAAATCCAGTTACGCAGGAGTAATTTTATAGTGCCCAAGTGTGTACGCAGTACACAAGAGGACTCCTCCTTTACTCTCATAACCCAGTGGGACGGATAACCGACAATGTTCGAGCGATCAGGCGCAGGACCGACTTTTAACATGCCCATCCGACGCATGGATCATCTTTGTTGTCATTAGACAATCAGATGATCGGTCTGCAATGTCCTAACCAAACTTGGAAACAACATTTTTTTGTTGTTCCAATGGAGGAATCGAACTCACAACCGAGGCGAGTCGAGAGCCAAGCTCTTACCACTAGACCACGAAGGATGTTATATAATACATATAACAAAAGTATATTGAAGACAAAAATCCATGAGTGTAACTTGTCTGCATCGTTCTGCAATCAACAGTGGACACAAATAGTATGAACATTATTCTGACTGTAGGAACCGGTTAATAATATTTTTCTGATGTCTTAGTAATATATTATGTATAATTTAGTTACTAAGCTGATTTTTTAACATGTTTATGCTGTTTGACGTCAAAAAGCGCTTCCTAATAGGCCTACTTTGAATAAAAAAATTGAGTTTGATTTTGAATAACGTTACTAATGTTGGAGAGCCACGCCGCAGAACTGGCGACACTTAAGGCCAGGACAAAGCTCAAAAATAAAATGATTTTCACTACTCGTATGCACATTGTAATAAGAGTAATTTTTGCTTAGCATTATTTTCTATATTCATGTAGAAGTCGGTGTTTGCAAGGTATTTCTAAAATATCTCTTGAAATATTGTACAAATCACAAAAGTGTTCGGTTTAAGTTGAAATATTAATTATTTATCAAAAAAATATGTATGGTGCTGCACAACATTATTTTTACGTTTTAGGAGATTTCGTGATTTTTAAGAGGTGAATTTAAGATTTTGTAACTCAGGAAATATTTTTTTTTTTTCAAAATGTGTACGGTTCAGAACATGTCAAGGATTGTGTACTTTATCCCATATTTTTTTCCACTTCGTAATTGAACTCTGACTAGGTAGACTAGGTGACGGGAAATGACAAAGTAGCCTATGACCTCGCCTTAATTCTCAATTACGCGACTTGCATCACAGTCCTCACTTATCGTAATAAATTATTTGTTCGTGTGGCACACTCACCGGTCGCGGTCCGGCGGCGGCGGCGCGGGCTGCTGGAACACGTTGATGACGGCGCGCGCGACCGTGTCCAGCCACGCGCTCAGCTCCGCCGACCCGGGCGGGTACTGCAGGAACATCAGCTGCAGGTCCATCCACGACATGCGCAGCGACCACTGCTCCAGGTTCTGAAAACATACGACTGTGAGAGCCCGGAACAACGTAAGGCCGCTGCCTCGAATTTTGCGAGCAGCGGGGCGGCAGCGTTAGCGGCGCGGGCGGATCATATGCGTATATTCAAATGGACGGGTTCTCGTAAACAGAGGCGCGTGCGCGGGTAACGAGTGGTGAGCTCCAGTCAAGCGGCGACCGCACGTGCGTCTGCATTGCAGTGTTGCACATTTATTTTTCTATTTTTGTATTTCTATTCTTGTGTATTTCAATTCATAATTTCGATAAAACTCGCCTTTTATTTTTCTTGCCCTATAAGGTATGGATTCACTTCTTCTTTTGCCCACAATAAATCAAGCGTTAGGAATAAACGATCAAAAATATGTTGTCGCCGTTATTCAGACATTTCTTTCGCGAATAAAAACAAATATCTTGACGACACAACCCCGAATACAACACTACGCCGCTATAGTGCCGCACGATCTGCCCGCTGCTTTCGAGAACGAGTCTGCGTTGCCCGCGACGCAACGCTGCCAACGCCGCCGCACCGCCGCCCGCAAAATTCGAGGCAGCGGCCTAAGAGTATTCATTTGTTCGCCGAACTGCTCGTCTCGCCTGTATTATCCATTATTAGGCTGGGACTATATGATCCGGAATCCGGGCGACTGGAGAAAATCCAGTGCACTGAAAATAGAACTCTGCGCTGATACAACAGAGTTGAAAATCGAACACACAAGTATCAAATCAATCGACTTTCAGCTCTATCGTAGTAGCCCAGAGTTGTGTTTTCAATGCTCTGAATTTTCTTCGGCCTTACGATTCCGAATAATTTAGTCCCAACATTATAGTACACTCGATATATTATAATGTCTCCGAAAATCAATTACGGATACTTCGGGCACATGAGCCACTGCTTATGTAAAGACGTTTAGGCAAAAAAAAATTTGTCATACTCAAAGTCTCATGTATGGGTGACTCTCCGCAAACGCATAAGCAATAGATCATATGCCCAAAATATCCGTAATTGATTTTACCGAACCTTATATGTACTTACTATGGAAGTACCTTGAAAATATAATTACCTCTAAGAGCCGTGTAATCATAGTCTTCTGGTCCAGGTCGGGGTGAGTGTGACTGGCCGAGTCCGGGTAGCATATCATATGCAACAATCTGTAAATAATAGTTGCCCTGTAATATAGCCTGTATCCTAGAGGATTAGTTAGAGTCTGGCCAACGAAAACTGTCCAAGAAAAAAAGGCGGGAAATCAAGAGCTGTTAACCCTATACACTGCTGAAACGGAGTTGATACTATTTATTATTCATCAAGTAATATCAACTCTATTTCTAGTATCAACTCCGTTTAAGCAGTGTATAGATAGGGTTAACAGCTTTTGATTTTTTAAAATTCCCGCATTTTTCTTAGACAGCTTTCGTTGGCTTGACTCTAATTTAACAATTATTATTTTTCAAATACAATTTTAAATTCGAACCTTATTCGAATTAACGTTACACAAATAGGTAACTATGGCGTCCAGACCTATTACCATTATCATCATATAAATATACGTGAAGCAAAAACTTTAGAATTACAGTTTAACGAGAATCGTGCTAACGGAGGAGTGATGAATGAAACTTGGTACAGTTAAAGTTTACGTGGAGGAAGTGCAGAAAGCATTTTTTTTTAATAATGCTTCGAAGCACATACAATTAATAAAAATAAAGTAACACACTACGTGCCGTTGCACACATTCCGGTTGCCAGTTAGCCGGTCGCGAAGTGTATGGCCATGTACACCGGTACGTGTGAAAGGGTTCGTACATGACCATACAACTCCCGGCCGACTACCCGGCACCGACTATCAGCAGTGCGATTCTCTAAGCGCAAACATCGTAACAGCCTAGACGGCAGCGGCTGTTACAGTGATGAGAGCTTTATCGGTATTCTCTAAGATTAGTTTCTACGCTGTTCGACACTAGCGCCGCATGGCTGTAGGCGGCGTGATTTGAAATTAAATATTTAAATTTTCTTATATGAAATCGGTATTCTCTAAGCAAAACAGCCAAAAACTTCGACTACAGCCTCGACGTACGCTTACAACTTTTAATGTCAAATGAAAAGCTACAATTTCGTGGCTGTAGCCTAGGATTTTCGGTCCATTTACATTGTGTTTAGTTTATGTTAGTGATATTTGAAGTTGGATTACTCTTTAAAAATGTAAGTATTTAATACCTACCTAATATAATATTACTTTACAATCTATTTAAAAATGCAGAACACATGAAGCAGTAATTTAAAGAAATTACGTAATTGTTTTTTGTGATAACAGGGCCGCAAGTCTTGTGTATGTTGTACCTTCTAAAAGAAGCTAACCTACCTACCTTAATAATTGTCTAGGTACTTGTTAATTGATCTTTGTAGTTAAATATTTGATCCAGTGTAGTATCTACTATCTACCTTCTGTGTTACAACTTACACCTAAGTATAAGTATGTACATGCTATGAATAAGTTATAGTGAAACTTTGTATTTCTATTTTACTAATCTATTATTATTACCTATCTACTACTATACATGAAGTGACGACAACCTTATTTTATTTTTTCCAGATTCTATAAACTATCTTTTTTGGCCATTGGAAGCTACCAGAATATAGTTGGAAAATCTCTTTTTAATTATGAGTTACAGTCATCTGCTTATTGAAATTGAATCAAAGGTACTTGAGGTAATTATATATAATATATTATATGTACCTATATAAAGTTCCCTGTGTCGACGCTTTAGCTCTTTGACTCTATCTTTTGTTGCAGGTTTTGACATAATTAAAATTCGTGTGATCGGTTGTGTTAATGGTATTTTGGTGGGTATTATTCGTCCCAAAATACAAGAAGAATGTTATTACTGCAAAAAAGGCTACCATTCAAGAAATGATTTAATTGTAGGTATTATATTATATAACATAAATTTATTAAAATATAAAAGTATTTAAAAATATTTGTTATCTTGAAAAATGATTTTCAAGGGGGGGGGGGGGGGCTACAGCATCACCTGGAGCAACTAAATAGAGACAGCATATTTGTTATGTATGAAAAAAAATACATGTTTGCAGTTGACATTTAATAGTGAAAAGGCAGTTGATAATTTACTTAATATAATATCAATTATTCACAGGTGATTCTGCTTATGGACAGAGATCCTACTTGATGACCCCATGTGCCAATCCTGAGCCTGGTTCTCCAGAGTATCACTACAATACACTGCATAGTACAGCAAGGAATAGTGTTGAAAGGACCATTACAATTTTTAAAGGCAGATTTACATGTTTAGAAGAAATTTGGGCAAATGAAGTGTTGCAAAGTGAGCGTCATCACATAGAACTGGCATCTCTAGGCACCCTAGAACATGGTCGGGCTTGCCAACGTCAACTTATATGTTATGGTCTGGGAGACGATAAATAATAGTGTAAATTGCTTTTTTACATGTAATTGTATTAATTGTTAATACATACATAGTTAAGTAGTACTTATATATTTTTTTTTTACATTATAGTATTGGAGTAAAAACTAAATCATAGCTTTTATTCTATTTTGCATCAAAGTTACTTTTTAAATATGACTTATTTATTACTTCCTCTATATAATAGTAATTATTTTAAATAAAAATATTATGAAATTAAAATCAAAGTTTATTGTTAACCACAAAAAAAATACTTAAATTTCATTCTTCATGTTAGAGCTAGGTATTAGGAGCTCTAAACTGTAGTATTGTTTCAAGCGATTGCCGTGTGACGTCGCATATGATATCACCTAAGCGGCCTATTGCTGCCGCCATTATGATGGGGCCCTGTGCAGCGGCCTCCCACGCCCTTGCTAAGGCCTCCCGCTTGCTCTTCGATAGCAATAAACCATTCAGGAAGGCTTGCCATCTTGAAATGACGCGACGCTGTAACGGGGGAGATGTCTGCATATTAATTTACCATTTCAACTCTATCTTGTATTCATAATTTCATTTCATACACCTTAAAACTCATTTGGTGAAGTAGCAATTATTGGTGTTAGTAGATTTTCAGCTACTGTGTCTCCCACAACAGCAGCTGCAGTTTCGTCCTAAAAATTAATACACTTTTTAAAACCCAAATACATTGAGTAGGCAATTACTTAAATATCTAAAATTATTGTTGACTTATATTTACATAGAAGGCATTGAAAAATACTGAAGAGAAATACTGGTACGTCGGTCGTCGTACGAGAAACATAATACGTGATAGTAAAATAATACTTACTTGTTCAAATCAGATTGTTTATGTTCACTGTGTGATACACAACAATTCGCAACAGACAACAGTACCTATAACGTTTTGGTTAGATACCACTGATTTAGCGAACACACATTATTTCACATGTTCCCCATGTTGTATCACAAAATATTTTAAGTGGTTGTCGTAGGTCGCTCGAATCGACCCATATCCAATTTAAAGCATACAAGACATTAGTGTGGCACTTGACCTTCTAACATGATCGAGTGGATTTTTTAATTTTTTCACATATAAGAGTTTAAATAGGTTACGTTTTTCACATGTTTGGTGTTTTTGTTTACAAACAACTCTGCTTATGATTTGACAGGTAACTTTTTTTTAACTGTCACTTTAATAATGCTAAGACTACATTTACTAGAAATATTTTTACCTTTTTCTCAGCAATTTGCTATTATTCTTAAACAAATACATTCAAGTAATTCGTAAATATAACTTTGTATTCAAAAGTGCTAATAAGATAATAAAATTTGACAAAGAAACAGCCAATATTTACGAGATAAAATTATATCGATAGTGCAAATACGGATGCGCCCATCCCTCAAAAACAGCCTTGCGGACAGCCGTGCGCTCACGCAGCCGAGAGATCGTCGACGAGCTAATAGAGCTTAGAGAATACGAAAAATAACGCCTTGACCACAGCGAACGATGTGACGGCTGTGACATCCGTGATCACAGCGACGAGCACAGCCTCAACACGTCGCTTAGAGAATCGCCTAGCAGGCAACCGGAACGTGTGCGACGGCACGACCTCTCACGCACTACCATGTGTTTTAATAATAACAGTAGGTGTCGGTTTGACACAATTGTCAATCTTTCTTTCACATTTCATAGACAAAATTTTTAATGTGTACCTGAAAATCCTAAAAAGTCGAAACTTAGAAATTTTAATATAAATTTTAATATCAATATGAATATGGTCGACTTTCGACCACTAGCCAACCTCTAGTATATTATTTACCTTTGAGCCTGCCTCGGAGACAGCGCCGAGTCCAGCAACATATCCGGCTGGTACAGCTCCTCAGGGTTCTGCAGACACTTCTGCAGCACCCACTCCTCGGAGCAGATCTCCGCGGCCACCCGCCGTGCCAGTGAGGACAAGGATTGGTGCGATGAGTCCAGCAGGGTCGAGCCGACCCCGCCGCTACCCCTACAAGTTATATAATTATGACCAAAGGCCCCCAGTTTATTAAATGGCTAGATGAAACGCAGACATATTGTTAAAGGACGGGATAAAATGTCCAAAGGTATGAAACATTGACGTAGATAATAAATATATAGATAGGTTAAAAGCTCCCATCGTACTGTTCTTTAAAATTTAATGCTATGACTTTAATTAAACTTTTTGAGTGTAATAGAAATTGAAATTTGGATTGTAATAGGGAGTTACTTGGATTACCTACGAATTTCCTGGTTTCATTTCAAAACTTTCAATAGATTGTGAAGCAGATACTTTTAGATCATCCAGTAAAATCAAACGTTGTATGTTTTTACAATATTAAATATAAAACAAATAAATCACATTAAAATTAGCACACAAAACACATATTATTGACAAAACACCGGTAATTCCCATACACGTGAAACATTTACATTCTTGTCAACATTGACTGTCTCAGGAGGCATGAAAGAACTGATGTCTGATTGAACTCGTACATAAAAATATACTATGAACCCTCGTTCACTTAACACATAACTGCCATACATTTTACAGCCGGCGCAACATCCAAGTGAGCAAAGACCCTAAGGATATACGAGTACATCGTTCAATATAATCTATACGTAAACATAGAGACAATAGCATACTATAATGCTACTAATTCAAACGTTATTTATTTTGTTAATAAAATCAGGTGTTACTACTACCTTGCGGAAATCCGTGGCATACAATTTAATTAATATTATATCTAGCAATATCCCTCTTGTACGATATTGTTGCTTGTGTGATGGTGGTGTTTGCACAATCTTGTTTCTGAGTGTACGCATAAGCAGTGTGAGAGGAGGGAGGTGCTTTACGCATACTTATGCGTACACTCACACATTTGCTTGCAGGTTGTGGGTATATTTTTTCGCGGGATTTTGCTTGGTATAATATTAATTAAATTGTATGTAACTTATTTACCGTAAATAAAGAAATACAATGACACACTAGTTTGGTTTAGTTTAATATTTTGTTTACGTTTAGACTATATTGGACCTGAACAGAGTATTATTTAAACTCATGAAATAAATATATACCTTGTATATAAACCTTCTTACTAATAAAAATATTAAAAAAAAAAGGATTAAGCCATACAATGTTTTGTATGGCTCTGTCGAGCGAGTTTACCAACGTATCAGACAATGACAAAACACTGTGTAGCTAATCCGTTGTGTAAATATTTTTATTAGTAAGTAGGTAACTTTATACATCAGACACAAGAATATTACAAAATATATTAAAACAACACAACCATATAGACCCCTTTGATAAAATAATATATAAAGGTGATGAAAAACAAAGTGGGAGACAATTAGCATTGGTGATGTTTAATATAGCCCTGTATCCAGAAATGTATCGTTTCATTTGTATATGTCACCGTAAAATTGTAAAAACCGATAGATTGTAATATTACTAGAGATATTGTAATATGTCGACAGATTGTCAAATAAACATTTCTTCTTACAATTTACACGTTATTTTGCGTTATATTGTAATATTTACCGTGTCGATTGGTTAAACGGCAAGTGCCCCGCGCCGCCATATTTGTTTTCTTTTTCATAATAATAATTATAACGAAAAATAATGCGTACAATTGTATGGAGAAAATTTTATTTGACAATCTGTCAACATATTATAATATCTCTAGTAATATTAGAATCTATCGGTTTTTACAATTTTACGGTGACATATATATAATATTATGGTTTACAGGTTTTTTTACACGTCTAAGTTAAATATCTATACCAATAATTTTATACTATGCAAATTATAAAGTACAAGTCAGAAGGTAGTCATTGATGAAGAAAAGCTAGTTTATAAATTTGAAAACAAGTGAAATTATTCAAACACCTATTAATGTGTTTGTTCTTTTGCTAAACTATACAAGTATCTTAGCGGCCTGTTTAAAAATGTCGAAAGCAGGATATTGAAATTATAAAGTATGTACAAAGAAAATATTCTAGAAAGTTCCCTCGTCATATAGGGCGGGTTCTATACAAGGAAGACAATGTGTTGGAATGGTTGAAAATGTATTTGAAAATTAGTCAACAGATTATGTACAACGTGATTCCTGTAAGTAGTAAAGCTCTTGAATGCATTTTTACGCAATTAGTGACAAGTTATTAGAACGCCAGTACAAAAATGGCCTACATTTTTATTTCTTTTAATGGTAAAGTTTGGGGTTAGGTCACTTTTGCACTGACGTCAACGAACAACGGGCGTAGCATGACCACCCTATAAATGAGTCTATTCTAGGAAGAATAGACAAAATGACACACTGTACAAACATTAATACCGATCGCAGCAAAATAGTTCTTATCTTAAGGTAGCAATTTCGGAACTTTTGACGAACGTATCTTCCATCACAAGTTAAGCACGACAGCCATTGTCTACTCTAATAGCTACTAGTAGAAACGTTTATTTTTAATAAATATAAAATAGTCTACATCGTGTCAAAACATTTTCTATCCGTTAAGCAGGGCTATTCACAAGTCCCGTTCTACTCGGATTCAATAATTTCGATAATTTTCCCGCACGGCGATTGGTCGCCAAAATGCGGCAAGCTATTATTGGTTGCCACTTGCCGCGCGGTTATCGAATGCGAGTCGAATAGAAATCGTGAAAAACCCCGCTAAAAACTCAAAATTTATTCGTTTCTGTCAAAAGAAAAAGAAGACAAATATGTCTATCAAGAAATGTTGACTTCTCTTGACGACCTTGCCAACTTGGATTACGGACTATTTTGGTAAGAACTACATTTCTCTATTCTTCGATAGAAAACACTTATTTCTTTGCGATGATCACGCTACGCCTGCAGAACAGAGGGCGGTGAGATGACAAACACATCGGTGATTCTATGGAGGTATGTGGATGTGCATAACTCATAAAATCAAAATAACAAACCTAGGAGTTCTATGGCCCCCACTCTCAGTATCTACCATCCTAAAGATAAAACATAATAATATTTTATAAATAGAATAAATTTAGGTTATGTCAAATAAAAGTTGAATCTAAATTCGAATATTTGTTTTTATTTTATAGATAAGAGGTACTTTGCATAACTCCCACCACACCGATTCGGTGACGGTGGCCGGTTTCATTGAAACCAATTACGCAGGAGTAATTTTATAGTACACAAGTGTGTGCGCAGTACACAAGAGCACTCTCTCTTCCGTTACTCTCATAACCCGGGACGGATAACCGACACGACTGGCGAGAGATCAGGCGCAGGTCCGACTTTTTACATGCCCACTCGACGCATGGATCATCTTTCTTGTCAGACAATCAGGTGATCAGCTTGCATTATCCTAACCAAACTTGGAAACAACATTTTTTGTTGTTCCAATGCGGGAATCGAACCCACGACCTTCGAGTCGAGAGCCAATGCTCTAATCACTAGACCACGGAGGTACTTTGCATATGCCGTGCGCGTAGCAGTCGTTCAAAAGTTGATTTTAAAGCAACAGTAAATATGACCACTTACTTAGGTCCGCCATCATTTTGACGCCAAATAACCATTAACGTTTTTTTAATCCTTCTATATATTTTAATGTAGGCACTTATAAAACTACACAGTATATAATGTAAGGTCACAACTTACGTCATCAGATCTAGCTGTGAGTCGCTGGGCGCCGTATCGCTGGTGCCCAGTATGTGAGACAGTTCGCTCGACTTCTTCCCCATAGGCTTGCCTCCGTCGCGGGCCGTTAGTTCACCAATTACTATAAAGAATATTCGAGATAAAGCGTATGAAGTACTAATACTCATAATAACTAAAGCAGAAGTAGTTGTGACGTTATAGTAAGGGCGAAAATATGTTGCGGTCATAGACATAGACAAGGCATGGTAAGGAAAAAACTATCCCCACTTAAATGGCCTCACAATAGAGATAAGGTGAACAATATACGAGACAATGCGTTTCGCGTCGGCCACAGAATATAACTCAAAATAAGCGCTAAGCTAATGACGCAACCTTAACTAATGCATACAATAAAATCATGTTTTGTATCGTCGTTTTACATACATCGACTGTCACTTCTATAGCAAAATAAAGATTGCAGAGGGTCAACCCTTTAGCTGCCATGCAAAAAAATACCATGGTTTGTCAGGCACATGTGACTACACGGCGTTCTATCGCTTTTTTTACGTGGTATTATAGTACTTGCTACCGCGGTGCCGGCGCCACCAGTATATCAGTTCCGTCGTCATTTTATCCTGAAAGAGTTATCTCGAGAAGGACCATCTCCATCATATCAACCCTTCAGGCAAAAAACTCACGGAGCGATTTTCAGTCGCGCCCGCCGCTATCGTGGAACTGCGATTTCATTTCAAAACTCACGAGACCGTCTATTTGCGCGATTGCAAGTCGCCGCGGTTGCAATTTAGACGGGTCTGGATAAGTTTTGAGGGTGCAAAAATTCTAAAGTCCTTTATTTTTTGCATATGGTTTCCGGACCTTCTTCTTAGTCTAAAATTTGATTTTGTGCCATTTTGGATGGCTGCGTTTGTAGCAATTTAGGTTTTTGTGTCTTTCATGGATATTGGCCCAAAAGTAAATTATAGCTAAAAATTTTACTTTCACGATATTAAGGAAAGAGTAACCGATGCACATATGCAGTTTGAGTCGTATCCAACCAGGGGTTTCCTGGTATTCCGGCTACTATATAAAACATGGTCCCACCAGACCCACAACTATTCTAATGTCTGACAAATCTTAAAAAACTGTTCAGAGTGTTAATATCTGAGTCTGTAAGAAAGATGTGCCACATTCGGCAATTTCGTATAAATATATTCCATTTTTTTTCCTCAAACTCGCTATAAAAACTACTAATGAAACTTTTAGTTAGTAGAGTTCATATCTATATGATGATTATGGTGTTACAAAACACTTTCTATAAGTTTAACCATGTTTATCCGCGGGATTTTTTATTAGAATGTAAAAAACCAACTTTTATCATGTATCAATGGCGAATACGGGGTGCGGGCCTCTCGCCACGCGGGGAGGGGCCCAAGTTTCATATTAATACGACAAAATGAAATGACAATTTATGTGACAACTTGACAAGTAATAATGTTCTAAATGCGAAATTTATAATTTAAATTTTAAATTTATTTCATGTTTAACGATGCCAAGACGAGACCATAATATTATGACTCGCCAATAAAAAATGTCTTCAGATCTCGTCTAGAACCTTCTGACTCCACTCTACGTTCTCTAACTCTATAAAGCTTGAATTTACTACACTACTCGTAAAGTAGAAAATAGGCTTAAGATAAAAAATATTTTAGTCACTGTTCATAGCTTTTCTGTTAGAGAACACAATGTTCTGGCACAACGACGACGCTCGAATATTGCTAGTGTGGGGTGTACCTTATACAAAAGCTCATGAAGTAATGAAACGCTCAAGCTATGCATTTTGACTCATTAGACGGATCGCGCTAGCTGTTTTTTAGTGGGAAGTGGAAAAATTCTAATGTTGCTGAATTTTTTCTGTACCTATATGTAGTTGATAAAGTAGTCCCTAGGGAGTTAATAATTAAGTTTTGTGCCATGTCTGCCTATTGCCTTTTCAGCAATTCGATTATTTGTGGTTAATTTTTCCGTGGCTGCGTAACGTGAGACTTTAAAAAAATAAAAAGTCAAGGAGTGTTCCCAAAAAGGCAAGCAAAGTTTAAAATTGATATAATTCAAAGGTCAGTTATACAAAAAACAAAATAACTTAAAGATAAAAAAATCATAGCCTCTAATACTACTTACTTTACCTACGCGGGCGGAAATGCGGGCATCAGCTAGTTTTAACATAAAACTAACAAGCAATAATAAATAAATAAAAATTCAAAAATAAAAAACCTTTTATTTCCAGTTTAACAAATTAATGCTTTTTATAATACTAATTAAAAATTATAATAAAATTACAAATTAAATTAAGACTAACGTTAGGTATTATAAATCAATTATTTTATAAGACAAACATTATTATAAATTAATGCTAAACATAGTAAACATATATCGAAAAGCAGTACAAGGATCGGTCCACATTCGTACGTAGTGCTCTGATGTTTCACTAGGCTTGACTTAGCGGGGCTCTGCCGTGCCCCTAGATATAAAATTGTCAACGGGATGAATAACAATATATACAAAAATTCTTTTGTTGGTTTGTAAAATGTATTTAATTATATAAATTATTACAATCAATTAATAACCTAATAAATAAGTCCTTAACCACGAGTATTAGAAACATGTATTCAGCAACCTACGTATAAAATTCAAGCGTTGAAATAATTTATTAATTTTTTATTAAATAATACTATATATACAATAAGTATGATGTAGCTGAAGAGACTATTCGGTGAAACGACTAATTTCAAGAACTAAAATTAGGTATTTGTAATTGTAATTTTTTTGGTGTTAGATAACCGAAGTTTCATGTGGAAGCCTATTGGATAGCAAATTTTATTGTGCATTTATGTATTGTATAAAATCAGGCGACAATTACATTCAGCTTCATCATTCGTGCTACGCAAACAAAGTTGCGGGCAAAAGCAAGTTTAAATTTTGTAATCGCTGTAAATTATGCGAAATATAAAAATTTTGAAATGTAGTCGAATGAATGACATTTTATCACACACATTTACGTATATGTGTAATGTGTATGTTGTAGTGCGAATATTCCACAATACTTCGACCGCATATTATAATAATATTATTTTTGCATTTTATTATTTAAACCCTCCATGAAAAAGGCACAAACTTGGAATATAGATTCTTTATGACTTAATAATATTGAATACGTGAACTTTATTTAACGATTATGTGTTTTTGGAGCGCTTTTAGCTTAGGTAATCTAAAAAACTTAATTTCTCGAATCGCAGTCGCTTAATGTGGCACAAAATTTGGAATTAGGCCTATTTTAGTGGTCTTAAACAGAAAATAGTCGTTTATCACACTTTAGAATTTTTGCCGGTACTGTTTTCAAAAAATGACCCTAAGTCATTTTTTACTGGACGAAAACGACGCAAATTAAGTCTCCATACTCTGGAAGCTGTCCCAGTTAAGATACCATTAATATTTTAAACTTTAAATCAATATTGCCACTTTTATAGCCATATAAAAAAATCAACCACAAATAATGGAATTGCTGAAAACGCAGTGGGCAGAAATGGCACAAAACTTAGTGATAAGCTCCCCAGGGACTACTTTATCAACACACAAAAATTCAGCGACTTTAGAATTTTTTCCACTTACCACCTCGAATACGCCTAGCGCGACCCGTCTAATTTTGGGGCGAAAATCGTAAGACGGGCGACTGCAAATCTAAACATAAGAATTTCGCCCGCCAATCGATCGCAGAGCGCGCGGGCGCAAATCGAGGCTGAGGTTGTTCGCGGCCCGCGCGATTCTACTAGTCGCCGGCCGATGCAGCTACACCCGCAAACAATCGCGCACGCTGCGGGCGTAAATCGCGTCGTGAGATTTGCTTTAATATTTTACATACATATTTGCATTCTACAGAAGCTGCGGGCCCGCAAACGCGGCGGGCGCGACTAATAATCGCTCCGCGAGTTCTTAGCCTCACACGAAAGCCTCTGAGGAGAAACTCACTGAGCATGGCCTTGAGTGTGGCGAGCACGGCGCCGATGCCGATGTTCTTGTGCGCGGCGGCCAGCAAATGGCGGTCGCACGACAGCCGCACGCCCGCGCACGCTCCGCCCGGCCCCGGCGACGTAGACACGCTGTACAGGCCTGTGTGAATGTGTTAATATAACATTAATTAGAAACTAGATGTTTTCCGCGACTACCGTGCATTTTTGAGCGATAAAATGAAGCGTTTTTCCTTGTAGTACTCTATAGTACTCTATATCTGTGCCAAATTTAATTAAAATCGGTTCAGTAGTTTCGGAGCCTGTTCTCTTGAGAATATTAGTATAGATAGTGTACAGTATAATTGGGTACACGACTACATCTAAAATATTTAGTTTCATTAATGTACTCAGAATTTTTAAGGCATTACTACTTCGTAAATGTAAAAAATTATAATATTTTATTTATAGTTTAGTAATTAGATACATCTAAAAAGTACAAAAAATTTAATATTTTTTTTGCTAAATAAGTAAACAAAACCTACATCATTAGTTTACTTACATCATATACAAAAACTTTTATTATGGTATGTATGAACTTAAACGCACAAATATCGGAGATATTTACAAATATGTTCCTGCGGCCGTATACTTCATACACTTTAACATGGACGTGACGTCACAGCTACGTACGACTTTAGTATGGAGCGTTTTCACGGGACTTGCGAAATTTTGTAAACAAATCGCTGTACCTTTAAAAATATTGACTTTTGATATACGGTTTCTTCTGAGAAGTTACTCATATTTAAGAGTACTATTCATTTATGCAATAAAAAAAATTCAGTCGTGTAGCCTATTGTAGTGGCAGTAAAAAGTAGGTATCTGCTTCTTTTCCGTTATGTATGACAAACAAGCATAGGGATGGAGAGAGCGAGACGGTAAATAGATTCCACATCCACTGATTTAGGTGAGATTATTTGTATACGAATTTGTATGCGTTGAAGCTTCGCTTATATAAATGCCTAATGATCGGTGTTTGTGGTTACAATACCTGGTTGCGGCGTGTCAACAGTCTTAAACAGTCGCAGTAGAAGATGGCAGGAGAGGCGCGCGCCGGCCTCGGGCGAGGGGGCGTTGGGCGTCGCCCCGCCGCCGCACGCCTTCACCAGCGACGGCAGCGCTGCGTGACGTACGAAGTCCTCCAGCGAGAAGCAGTGCCGGGCTGTGTATATATTATACTTCAGTAATTACAAATTAGATCGTAATTCCTTCGAGGAATTGTTATTTGTTAATGTCTTTTTTAAGACAAGCTCCAACCTCAAAAACAAAATGATTCACATTACGCAAATGCAAATTGCAATAAGATTCTTTTTTGCGTAGCATTATTTTCTATTTTCATGTAGAAGACGGTGTTAGCGACGTATTTTTTAAACATCTTTTGAAATATTGTACAAATCACAAAAGTGTTCGATAAAAATTTAAATATAATATATTAATTATTTTACGTTTTAGGAGATTGTGTGATTTTTTAATAGGTGATTTTATGATTTTTTAACTCAGGAAACACTTTTTTTATTAACACATTTTAAAAACAAAATGTGTACTATTTAGTCAATGTGAAGGATTGTGTTATGTGTACTTTATCCCATATTTTTTCCACTTCATAATTGAACTCTTGGACTAGGTAGACTAGGTGACGGGAAATGACAAAGTAGGCTTGGACCTCGCTTTCCGCCTTAAGTGAGGTTAAATAGGCTAGTGTATATTAAAAACTAGACAAAATCATTTGATATCGGCTAACGTACCGACGAGTATACACGTGAATACGGCTAGCGCGTCGTGCGCGGCCGCGTCGTGCAGGTCCCTGTGCAATAGTAGGTCAGGGTAGAGGGGGGAGAAGGGGGCGTGCGCGCCGCACAGCGCCACCAGCGCGCCGAGCCACTCCGCCGCCAACGCGCTGCACCACGCCGTCATCTCCGCGCACGCCACGCCCAGCTCGTTCACCCTGAACGAATGCCACAAGAGCAAAATTTATCTATGACTTTGAATACCTTTTAAATTGCTGTCAACTTCCATGATGACATCTGCATTTAAAAGGTTGGCTGTATTTGGCGGAAAGCGCTCGTGTGCGAAATGGCGATCGCTAAGCGGCAAATAAGCAAAACGGCGGATTTTGTAACCGTTATTGAAGTTAGTAAATGTGTCCTGTCCGACAACTGTTTTTTTTTCTCAGCGCTAGCAATTTTTGTCAAGCGCTTTTTTCCGCCAAGCACGGCAATTGTTTATGCAGTATAATATGTATTATATAATTGTTTTATGAGTCATCCAAGGAAAGCTTCGGAAGGAAGTTAATTCAAGGTTAATGTTCTAATGGTTCTTACCATTGTTAAACTGATTAAATATTTAGGTCGTTTAAATTTTAAGATTAACAAATCTTTGTCACTTATGAGCCTAAATTTATATGTGATTTTTATACCTGTCGTTGTCGACCTCCCGGCACACGGCCAACATGGCGGAGCAAACGAAACTGTATCTGTTTGCTGGCGACTCGGCCACCTGGCGAGCCCAGGCAATCTCTATTTTACCTGTGCATAAAAATTTTACCCCCTTACTAATAAAAATATTTATACAGTGGTTAAGCAATACAATGTTTTGTCCTTGTCTGCTAAGCGACTTTTCCAACGTATAAAACAAGGACAAAACATTGTACAAGGGGATTAATCTATTATGTTTTATCACATTCAGTGATTTTAAATTTAAAATTTTATTACCTTTCCGAGGGTTCGTGAAAAATTCACTCAGAAATTGTGGATTGTAAGTATAGTTAGAGGGCGTTGGTTGTAGTGGCGCATAGAGAGCTTGCCTGAAACAAATAGACAATCATAATTACACATAGTAAATAATGTAGATTATATAACTTTTTACAATACATATGTCATGGGATACTCATCCCAAATTACCTGTCCGGTAGTTGTGGTATAGTATATGGGTATGCGACCCCGGCTTCCCTAGCTATTACTGTCCTATCCCTTACCCTCCTGGGCGCTAATATTCTACATTTCCTATTTCCCACTCTAATTTACCAATCTTCCCTTCCACACCACCTATCCTTCCCCTTCCCTATTCCTACCCTCCCCACCAATCCGTGGAAACGCAACGAGTAATCATAAAAATAATTCAATTATCCAAAATGGCGGCGATGTGGTTCACCACCCATCACGTCTCGTTTCTTGCGGAGGTGAAAAGCGGACCATGGAGAGCTGCTTCGCTACGTTGAATGTAAGAGGAGGAATGGATGGTAAGAATGAAAGTGAACGAAGCGAAACGAGTATGTAAGGATCGTAGCAAGTGGCAAAAAGTGGTCTCTGCCTATCCCTTTACGGGAAAAAGGCGTGATTATATGTATATATGTATGTTACAATACATATTAGAAATCTCAATGCGCAGTAAAATTATTACAAAAAGCCAGCCATTTTGCCTTAACCGCAAGTGATGCTTTACAGAAGTTTATTATCGCACGCGCCCAAAAATTAAAGACGTATTTATGTCAAGAAAAAAAAAAACTTGATCTTCGGGTACGCATTGGCGAAGGCGTCCGCGTGCTTTATTATGTAGCTATTAAAGTTTATTATCGCACGCGCGTTAAATTTAATACGTATCAAGAAAAGAAAAAAAAATATATACTTGATCTTCGGGTACGCATTGGCGAAGGTGTCCGCGTGCGGCGCGTGGAACAGATGCGCGGCCGCCTTGTACAGGTCGTGCAGATGGGCGAGCACGCAGCGCTCCGCCGAACTGCAGTCGCCCGGGTTCACCACGCACTTGACCAGGCGGCAGAGCTGCTCGAACGCGGTCGACGTTTGTTCCACGCACACTGACAGGAAACACTTGAACTTATATATTTTTATTTAAATAAATCCGATACACATCCTTGTTGAACGTAAATATAATTTATTTATGTATTTAATGTCGCCCGCGACTTCGTGCGCGCAGAGAGATCCCGCGGAAACCGTACATTTTGTCGCGATAAAGTAGCCTATGTCCTCCGTGGTCTTCTTTATGTCTGTGCAAAATTTTATAATTATCGGTTAAGTAGTTATCACGTGAAAGAGAAACAAACTCACTTTCACATTTATAATATTAAGTAAAGTATTATGTATTTATTTATTAAGGTTACGAACCTGACAATGCGTTTACAAGCAACAATTTGATTTCCACACATTATTTTTCCATGTATGTGGATGTTAACATAAATGAATATACATAGCAACTCACACAAAAGACACGAGTGGTACCGCCGCAGCGCGCCGACCGTGTACAGGGCGAGCGCAGACGTGTACGCCCGCGGCGCCGCCAGTCCGCTGCTCAGCGCACCGCGAGTGATCAACGCAGCTTCTACTTCCGATAGCTCCTTCAGTATCTGTTAAAAATAAGGGTGTTTGATATTTTTTCTGCCATTAGGAAGCAGACCTAAAGCACACTAAGGCTGGTTTAAGTGTCGCGCTGACCGTTCGCTGACCGTCAGCGCGGACACCGAAATGTATGAAATGTCCGCGCTGACCGCTACGCGTTATTAGAAAACGCTTCCTAGAATTACATATATTTCTCCCTATCAGCGCTGGCCGACAGCGCGCGGTCAGCGCGACACTAAGGTCCGCCTTAGCGTCATCTGGTGACGTAAGTGGTATCAAAAACGGTCAATAAGAATTTTCGATTCTTTTTCTGTCACCAAGCGTTTGGTAGCCCGACAGTCATTATCGTGTCCAAAAGCTGTCAGATGTCACGAATTAAAAAACTTAGTTTGCATAAAATTAGTTATAGCTAGACATTATTATAATGATGTTATACGACGAAAACAAAATGATAACACAATAATAAGAAGATCTATTATCTTATTATATCCGTATTATTTTCATTTATTTTATTAGTTTTTAATTCTAGTTTATATTTATTACTCAAAAATCAAACACTTCAAGTTCAATAAATACTACAATCTATCAATCAAACCTGTATGCACGTCTCTATAAGTCCGTTGACGTTGAGCGCAATCTCGAGCAGATCGAGCGCGAACGCGACGTGCTCGGGCTGGGGGAGGTACGTGGTCGCGCCCGCCGCGTACGCCGCGAGCGCCTCGCACACTGCCGCGCCCACCGCCCACGAGACCGCGCCTTGCTCGTACATAGACATCGCCTGGGAAACGATGAAAATTAATCATTGTGATATCACATACTTTTTAACGAAAGACAAAAAAGCTCTCGTCACTCCCAAAGTGTTTACACGGTAGCACATAAAAATCGAGTGAAGGTAAGGTAGGCCATTTAGTTGTTACTTTCATTCAAAGTAACTGTAATTCCACAGCCCTTCTTATTTATATTTTTAGTTTAGACAGTAACTAATATATAGTTTAGATAATAATTTAGATATTATGTTAACGAGTTTTTAAACCCTTTTTTTATATTGTAATGTGAACCCTATGTTTTTACCAATATATGATATCACTGTGTAATGCAAATTAACTCACATGAAACTTTTGTGTCACAGCTTCAAAATTGAATTCGCTTCGCGAGTGCTTTTTGATCTTCCCACCTTCCGCCACGTCGATCGAGAATTTCTTGGAGAATAGTTTGCAAATTTCTGCAAAAAATAAGAAATCGACTTAGCACAGAATTACTGTTGAAAGAAAAATATAGCAATGTTTTTTTTGGAACGAAGTTCCTTATCGCGCGTTGTGAAAGGGGGCTAGACGGAAAAAATTCTTACGAAAAGTTGTCACGACACTTTTTTAATTACAAAATATATTATTTTTTTTAATTAAATATTTACGCGTATACATTTATTATATTGATGTATGTATGTATGTATGTATGTGTGTATGTATGTATGTATGTATGTATGTATGTAATGTATGTATGGATAATATCGGTTCGGATATTGTATTATTATTTATTTTATATATACATGTACAATTGTCTGTCTGTATGTCTTTTTTTTTGCTATAGTAAGCTATTGTAAGCTGTGCGGCGTCGCATGTTTCTCTGTCTGTCTCTCTCTCTCTTATAGAAAGCAAGCCAGATATTTTCATCCGGAACTTCGTTCCATCCGGGTGTCCCTTGACACCTCTCAAGTTTTTTTTTTTAATATTAATAAACTAAGGGCCGGTTCTCACCGCAATGATACGCGGCGCTTAATTTTAGATGGCTATTAAAAATTCATTATACAAGAATATAGTATACGTTTTATTCGATTTCAATGTATGACTGGTGTCAATGTCGCGTATCGTTTTGTTTCGGTGTGAATTGACTCTGAATTCACAAAATACGTATGAGGTATAGACGTATATATTTCTAGATGAATCGTACATTTTGCCGCAATAAGAATTAGCCTATGTCCTTCCCGTAATCTACTCTATATCTGTGCCAAATTTCATCGAAATCGGTCCAGTAGTTTAGGAGCCTATTCGATGCAAACAAACAAACAAACATACAAACAAACTTACCTATTCTCTTTATAATATTAGTATAGATAGACGAGGCACGTTGAGGAAAAGTTCTCCAGTTAAATGACCCCACTTTTGAGATTTTGGGACCATTTTGACATGCGATGTATGGTGAAAACTTGTTTTCTTCTTGATGGCTGACATTTGAAGTACGGCGAAAACCAAGATAAAGTTACTGTATGAAGTTTTGTTCTGTCAAATGTACCTCATAGCCTATTTTGAGTTTTGAAATCTTTGTATGAGGACGATGATGTCATACCTTTGATCATCTTCTTGACGGCGTGCTTGGCCTCGTCGCGCTGGCGGCCGACGCCGTACAGCAGGATGTGGCGCTGGTTGGCGTCGTGCGGCGCGTGGTCGGGCTCGGCGGGCGGTAGGGGGAAATGCAGCGTGTAATGGTAGTGGCGGGACGTGGAGCGCGGAGCCGCCGTGTTTCCGCCCGCACTGCTCGATGACCGCACGCCTGGGACACGCAAGCAGTATTGTGAGAGACGGGTAAGCTTTGGATTGTGTGGGCTAGTCAACGGCTCGAACTCAGTGTGGCGCGCGGGGAAAATGTTTGTTATTTCACCTAACATCGCGGAAAAAAAGATATACCTACCCATAAAATAGTAATGTATAAGAGAGAGAAGCTATAAGAGAAGCTATAGTGCACACATTTAAACTGCTTAGTAAAGTATTTTAGAAAACGCGTTCTCAAATTAGGTAAATAGATACTCAGCTGTTGGTGTTCTATGATTTTGTAACTATCTATTATTTTTGTCTGAAGTAAAGTTATCACAATTGCTGAATAATCAAACTGCGTCGGTATTTACTCGCTTAGTTTGTTTTTTATTTACGGTCAAAGTTGCGCTTACAATGTCTAAAGGCTATGAGAGGCTATTATGTTCTAAACTAATTTAAATTTAATAAATACATATAAGCACATACCGACATAAAGAAGTGTAATAAAAATCGATATTACGCAAAAATTTGGATCTACAATGTTTGACTTTAGAGTAAATCACCATCAGTGCTTGTATGGAGAAAAAACTGTCTAGCTTGCGTCACGGGCGTAGCCAGGTTTTAGTTTCGGGTGGGGTTCAAGAAAATAAAACGACTAGGGGGGGGGGGGGGTCAAAGTCCTCATTTAGGCTGTTGATTATTTAGATAGGGTTAATGGGGCGGCAAAATATGTTAATTGGCCTCGGGCGCCAAATTTCTAAATACGCCTCTGTATATTGGTCAGATCTCTGTATTATATATACCAGCCGGCCCATTTCGGGGGGGGTTTGAACCCCCTAAACCACCCCCCTGGCTACGCCCATGGCTTGCGATGTGTAGGTATTGATGAATAAGGGCACCAAAAACCAAAACCTTTGTAAATGGCCAGCAATGTACTTGTATTTATACTAGATATGTTTCGCGGACAGTGGTGACTATTTATTATTATTTAACATCGTATGCCATTTGCCAGGTCAAAAAAGTCAAAAGTCAAAATTTTTTATTCAAAATTGGTATTTTTGTACACATTCTGAACGTCGGCCTACATGATGACTACCACCGGTTCTGAAAATAGCCCTTTTTCCAACTTTTTGCTAAAAGGTGCCCCCGTGCGCCGGGCTACCTTTTAGCAAAAAGATGAGAAAATTGTTCTTTAAAAAAAATATTTTTACAATATTGTAACTAAATTGTATAACAGAAGTCATAAGTATATAGAACATACTTAAGTACATAAAAGCAGCCTCGCATGGGGCCATCTTATTCCCAAGGTGTGCAATCGTTAATAAAATCACTGACTTTATAATAAGCTTTAACACACAGGGGTTTAAAAAATCAACAGAAAACCAAGACTTTGTAACTTCAAAGGTGAGCACTTTACCTGGCACTGACATGGGTCCCATTCCCATGGACTGCATGCTCGTTATGCTCATTCCGCTAGTCATCATGGGAGAAGTCACACTGTTAAATCAAAAATAAATAGTTAAAATTATTTACATAAAATTATACTTTAATAAACTGTATAACAGTGGCGTGGTGTTCCTATAGCTCCATTCATATCGGTTTCACTTACCACCTACCTTTTGAAGACCCTCATCCGAATCCCTACCAATTATACAGGCTAGGGCTTTTCCCTATGAAGAAAAACCAGCCTTAGCCTCTGATGTATAATTAAATAAAATATAAAAGACCAATCAGACTTTTTACTACACATTCTAGATTAAAATGTAACTAAAATTTACTGGATATTTTACGTGGGAGAGCCATGCTTCGGCACGAATGGGCTGGATTGACCTGATAAATACCATGGCCTCACAGAAAATCGGCGTACAATAACGCTTGCATTGTTTAACCAAGTGAGCGAGGTTACCGAAGGCCCAAGGGGGTTGGGGATTTTAAGAACCAGGAACACAAGGGTGCATTACCAAAGGAGTTACAAGTGTAACTCCCACTTGCGACTGTCCATGAGCGGAGATAATCGCTTACCATCAGGCGATCCACCTGCTCGTTTCCTGGTCCAGTTCATTAAAAAACACGTAACTCTTCAACTTTATGTTGGTATAGTAATTTTAACTGTCGTCAATCAATATCATTGCTGTTGAAACAAACGTTACAAAACCTTTTAACCCACCTATGCAAAAGCGATGTTCAAGAAATGTATGAGGCCTGGGCCAGCCCTACGTACAGTATATGTAAATATAGCTACATAATATAGTAACCGTTTCCTATTCTTTATTTTGTTTAATTTCACTTCTTTTCCATGTACATTTAAATTAACTTCGTCAAGGAGAGCAACACAAAGTAAAATAAAACATGGCAGATCAGATCAAAATTAACTAAATAATATCATTTTGTCAATAACATGACTTTTGACAAAGAAAGACGTATGGCATTCAAGACGTCGTCTCTTCGTAAAACTGTCTACTACGTCAAAAGTCAAGTCAAAACAACTGTCATGGCCGCCCTAAAAATAGTGTTCTCGCAATAAAAAACTCTTCAAATAATCATTTTTGTACGCATGTACCCTTCTTCAAATTAATTTTTTCGTATTTTTATGATATTCCCATATTTTTTTCCTATTTACCTATGTAGTGTACATAGAACTGGCCCAAAATCAAACATGTCTATTATTGATTTAAAGAAAATCTTATCCTATTACCTGTGTGAAGATTCCCCTGGATCTTTTGGACTATCGGGCGCGTCCATCGAGTTCTGCTGGTCCTCCTTGATGTGTTGTAGCAGCTTGTCCAAGTCATCGTCTATTTTGGAGTCGTCGAGATCCATGCGGACGTTCTCCTAAAATATGGTCAATTTTACTAAATTTTACGGAATTATATTTTCTCGAGGTCGCCCTGTGATTGAAATTCGTCCATTATAATGGGGTATTTTCCAAGTTTTTGAAAAATATGTCAAATTGTTCATAATAACATAAAATATTTGCAATCTGAAACCATTCCTTGTGAATTTCTTTCCTTGGAAATAAGTATGAAAGTTTAAGTAATAAAGCCGCCAAAACGCTAGAATGTGTTGTCGTGACGTCATGTTCTTGTAACCTATCAAATCCTTGTACTACCAAATCACACTAAACATGTCAATGAAATCCTAGAATGGTGATAACTTTGGTAATTATTGTTTTAAAATGCCTTTCGTATGGTGCTATACTATTATTACAAAGAGAAACGCTGATATTCCGCACAAAACTTCGATTGACAACTGACATACCTAAAATTTTTTAAAACGACGTTTACTGTTTAAAAAAAGGGTCTTGACAGACAGACGGACCGACAACAGTGATCCTATAAGGGTTCTGTTTTTCCTTTTGAGGTATGAAACCCTAAAAAAGAAGAAGTACAAAAATTTGACATCACGTTTGACGACTGTGCGTTGTTAGTCACGTGGTCAAACGTGAAAAATTAGTTTCTTTATTTTTTATATTTTATAAAAATCATACATGTTTTATAGTAGAGTGTTGATTATATTGATTTTAAATAATGTTCAGTGATAAAATATCAATAGTTTGATGTATATTTTCATCATAGGATAGTTACTTATTCATAATATAACTTTTAAGTTTGAACTTTATAAGGTTCTTTTGACTCTTAGAAAAAAATATGTAAGTGTTTTTTCCTCACCGGATCAGCGAAGCCCTACTGTACGTATTTATTCAAATAGTTTTGATCGTTATATGCACGAAGTACAGATACCAGGAGTCCGAACGTAGTGTTAAAATAATGGTCTCAATTTAGGGGACAGATTTCTTGCCGGTAGAGCGCGCCATTGTATAAGAAGTACCAAGCGCGATTCAGGACTGTGCGCTGATTGGTCCGCCACAATAGCATCGGTACGTCAGTGAAGTATCGTACAGTGGCAGAAAAGTGAACTAAGATCTGGGTTTATTATTGTGTGTCATAAATACTATGAAAAAGCCGATACCGTTCGGACTCCTGGTATTTTATACTTCGTGGTTATATGGACATACCTCCATCTTGGGCTTGAGGTCGATGCCGGCGAAGATGTCGTCGTCCATGTTGTGTGTGACGGGCGCGCTGGACGCGGGCTGTGCCACCGTGTGCACGGCAGACGTCGGCGTCGGCTCCGTGGGCGATATTAGATCACCTGAGGGTGTATACATTCGATGTACTACACCACATTACATATGGTATAGTGCGATTCAAATGAGAATAGGATCGAGTCGGCGCCATGTTGTTTCGAATCTTGACTCTTATGATAGTTAAATTTATGTTTAGATAATTGATTACTATTTAACGTTTTTATTTAAATTCGATGCAGGACTATTAATATTTATATGCATATAAGTTTTTATGAATATCACACTTTTCAAGTGACATTTGACAGTAAAAGGTCATTGACGTTCCTATTCTCATTTGAAACGCGTTATACTACTGTCCATTAAACACTACTAATTAGTTATGAATACATATTATAATAATAATAACTCCCTCCCCACAACGATTTCGGTGACGGTGGCCGGTTTCATTGAAACCAGGCCAGTTACGCAGGAGTAATTTTATAGTGCCCAAGTGGGTGCGCAGTACACAAGAGCACTCTCTCTTCCTTTACTCTCGTAATCCAGTGGGACGGATAACCGACACGACTGACGAGAGATCAGGCGCAGGTCCGACTTTTTACATGCCCATCCGACGCATCTTTCTTGTCAGACAATCAAATGATCAGCTTGCATTTTCCTAACCAAACTACCAAACTTGGAAACAACATTTTTTTGTTGTTCCAATGCGGGAATCGAAACCGCGACCTCCGAGTCGAGAGCCAATGCTCTAACCACTAGACCATGAATATATAGTGCATATTTAAGTATGGTCGCAATAATTATATATTAGTAGTCTGATCATGTTACTATAATATCTCCATAAATAAAAAAAAACCTAACTTAGAGCATATCAGGACATGTCTAACGAAGGATCCGTAAGATTGAACCAGCAATAGCCCCATTCGATGTGGTACAATGAAAAATAACGTTACGGACGTTTTTTGCCGACTAAGGTACTCCTCCGCAACGCCCCATAAGGAACGTTCTAAAAAGAAACTCCACATGTATTAGGTTGGGGAAAAAGTTTCTTCGCATTTTATATAAAAATTCAAAAGGTTTTTTTATAAAGTTTATTTACAAGTGACTAAAGTATATAGGTGCCATTTTGTTCGATAACTTTTTGCCATCTTGTTGGTAGGTACATGATCCCATTGCTATAAAATTTTTGGGGCTTCTGATGAAAAAACTGCGACAAGTGGTTTTGGCAGTCCTCTTGTGATGTCAACCTGACACTGCCTAAGGAATTCTGCAGCGACCGAAACAGGTGGAAATCTGAAGGTGCAAGGTCAGGACTATACGGCGGATGCATTAACACCTCCCAGCCAAACTCCCGTAATTTTTTCTGATTGGCTAAAGATGTGTGAGGTCTAGCGTTATCATGGTGAAAAACCACACCCCTTCTGTTGATTAATTCCGGCCGCTTTCTCTCAACTTCTTGCTTTAATCTCATCAGTTGTTCGCAGTACAGTTCAGAATTGATGGTCCTGCCTGGCGGTAACAGCTCATAATGAATAATGCCCTTCCAATCCCACCACACACACAGCATCACATTGTTGCGAGTTAAACCGGGTTTCGCCACAGTCTGTGAAGCCTGACCGGCCTTTGACCACGATCTTTTTCGCACGTTCTTGTCGTTCGTGATCCACTTTTCATCACCAAAAAAAAAAAAAAATCAAAAATCAAAAAAGTTTTATTTCCATATGGGTTACAAAGTAACGCTTAAAGAATTGTCCATACTTGATGCCTACCACCGGTTCGGGAACTAACCCGGCGAGAAGAACCGGCGTAAGAAACTCGCACGGGGCCATCTTTTAGCAAAAAGATGGAAAATTGTTCTTTTTTAAAAAAAATTAAGTTGTTTACAATTTGAAAACTTAGGTCTAGGTATATAATATTGACAAAAGTCAGATACATATTATAGTACATAGAAGTAGCCTTGCAGGTGGTCATCCTATTCCCAAGGTGTGCGATCGTCAATAAAATCATTGACCTTATAATAGGCTTTTGCACACAAACGTTCTTTAACTACTTTTTTAAATTTATTAATGGAAAGATTTTGAACGTTTTCTGGGATTCTATTGTATAGGCGTATACATTGACCTTTAAATGATTTGCTTACTTTACTTAGTCTGATCACCGGTATATCTAGCTTGTGCTTATTTCTAGTGTTTCTACAGTGATTGTCGCTTTTAGTTTTAAAATTACTAATATTCTTTCTAACATATAATACATTATCCAAAATGTATTGAGAAGCGACGGTTAGAATACCTATTTCTTTAAACTTTTCTCTCAGAGATTCAAAGGGGGACATTTTGTAAATTGAACGTATTGCTCGCTTCTGCAGCACAAATATCGTATTAATGTCTGCGGCACTTCCCCATAAAAGGATGCCGTAAGACATTCTACTATGAAAGTAACTAAAGTAAACAAGTCGCGCCGTGTCTTCGTCAGAAATTTCTCTAATTTTTCTGACTGCATATGCTGCAGAACTGAGCCTATCTGCAAGATTAGCAATATGAGGACCCCACTGTAATTTACTATCTAGTGTTATACCTAGAAATACAGTGGTGTCCACAAGATTCATTTTCTCATCATTTAATAGTATATTGGTTTGAACTTGCCTAACATTAGGCAATGTAAACTTTAAACATTTTGTTTTTTTGGAATTTAAAAGTAAGTTATTAACATTAAACCAATGTACTATTTTTGAGAGAGCACTATTTACCTCGTCGTAGTCTGACTGCTGTCGCTTCACATTAAAAATTAGTGAAGTGTCATCGGCAAAAAGTACTATCTCGTTATCATTATCTTTAACAAGATAAGGTAAATCATTTATATAGATGAGAAAAAGAAACGGGCCCAAAATAGATCCCTGTGGGACACCTAATTCTATTTTGGTCCCAGTGGACTTTTTACTATTTATCTCCACCCTTTGAGTTCTATTGTTAAGGTAAGAACTCAAAAGTTTGAGTGCAGAGTCCCGAATGCCATAGTGGTGCAATTTTCTGATCAATGTAGCATGCTCAACACAATCAAAGGCCTTGGAGAGATCGCAAAATACACCTAATGCATCCTGTAACCCCTCCCAAGCTTCAAAGATACTACAAAGAAGACCTATACCAGCATCCGTTGTGGATCGACCCTTAGTAAAACCGTATTGATTATTATGTAATAATTTGTTTAAATTAAAATGCACTAATAACTGTCTTAAAATAATTTTTTCAAATATTTTACTAAGAGTCGGTAGAATTGATATAGGCCTGTAGTTTGTCGGATCAGATTTATTTCCTGCTTTGAATAAGGGTATTACCTTGCTATGCTTCATTAAATCAGGGAATACACCACTTTTTATACATTCATTGAATATTGTCGCTAGATAAGGAGCTACGATGTCAATTATTGATTTAATAACTTTTGTAGACATGCCCCAGAGATCAGCAGTATTTTTAATATTCAACAATTTAAATGTGTTAATAATATCTCTGGAGTCAATTTCTTTAAACTTAAAATTGACATCACATTCCTTTACATTATCTCTGAGTAGTTTTTCAGCAGCTGCAGGTGAGGAATTTAAATTTTTTGTAGTTGAGACCGGAATGTCAGCAAAAAACCTTTCAAAGACCGTCGCAACTTCGAAATCAGTAGTAATTTTTTTATTTTCAAAATAAAGTTCAAATTCAGAGCTACAGACGACGTTTCCAGTCTCACCAGCTATTACCTTCCATGTAGTTTTAATTTTATTTTTAGAATATTTAATTTTATTCTTTATATAAAGAGCCTTAGCAGCTTTACATACTTTTTTGAAGGTTTTTGAATAGTTTTTAACATATGTTTCAAATGTTTCATTATTATTAATACTTTTTTCAGCATATAATTCATATAGTCTTTGCCTACTAATTTTAATTCCTGCAGTTGCCCATTCAATAAAGTTACTTTTTTCCTTACAATTTCTAACCGTTTTAGTTGTAAATACTGAATTAAATTGGGTTCTTATTACCTTAAACAATTTACTAAAAGCTTCATCTGAGCTATTTGACCCATCATTCAAATAATTGAATATTTGTACTTAAATTATTTCTAAATTTCTCAATACGTTTTGTATTCACAGGAATAAACACAAACTCTTCCTTTTGGTTACGGTCATAATTAATATTAAAAGAAGCTAACTGTCCACAGTGATCAGAACTGAGCTTATTAATTATTTCTTTTTTACATGGAGTAATATTCGTGAAAATGTTATCGATACAAGTAGCAGTTGTGTCACACACTCTTGTCGGTTCAAGAAATAAATTAAAGAGGTTATACGATTTAAACAAAGATGTGAATCTAACAGTTGTGGAGTTTAAATCTAATAAATTTATATTAAAATCGCCACATATAATAACTTTTTTGTTAGATGCACATATTTTTGACAATACTCGTTCCATAGTTTGTTCAAATGAATCGTATAACCCTGATGGAGGCCTGTATACGCTTACAATAATAAGTTGACTCAACTCTATGCAAGCCACTTCAATAATTCGCTCAGTTGAGAGGCTCACGACATCTTTGCGTTCCTTGAATTTCAAATTTTTTCTAATTAATATTAAAGAGCCACCTCTAATGGCATTTTCTCTACTGAACGAACTTGCTAACTGGTGATCATTAAAATTGAAAATGAGTTCATGTTGCCTGAACCAATGTTCAGATATACAAATAATGTCAACATTAAATTCATTTGAAAATAACTCAATTTCAAGTTCTTTACCTACCATTCCTTGTAAATTTTGATGCACCAGGTTAATCACAGAAGATATATTATTATAATTTAATACATTTTTTATGGTAGGATTTTGTACATTTAAACTTATCTTATTTCTGCAAGAGACAATGCTCCATTGTCTTATTATCTAATTTAAATAAGAATTTGGAACATATTCCAATTCGTTAATACTACTAGTACTAGTATTCTGCTCAATAAAAGCAGTAGTCGAAGAAGCCAAATCCTTGGCTGGTTTTAAAAATAAAAAGTTTAATAGCACCCTAGCTATATGTCGCTTACAGAAGTTAGATAAGAAATACTTATCTAATCTCATATTACATAAATTTAAATTGTTTATGTCCACAATCTGACATTTTTGTTCATGTGTGTCATTTAAAACTTTACAATTATTATTAACAGCGCTATACATTAGGCTGTTAAGCTTATATCTATTAGAATTCTCTTCTCTATTTCTTTTTGGCAACATTTGTATATAGGGAAAAGTAAACAATATTACATTTTTAACATTTTCAATATTAAATAATTTTTCAAGACATTCAGTCATCTGTTTTCTGTTTAATTTTCCTTTCCTCCCGACTAGAAGTATCAATGTGGTATCAGCTTCTTCAAAAATGGTTCGGTTTCATTACGTCGTAATAAAGAATCACAAATGAGTACACGGTTCATTAGGTTTCTTTCAGTGAGCTCATGAGGCACCCAAATATCGAGCTTTTTTGTGTACCCAGCTTTTTTCAAATGCGCCAAAACCGTTTTGTGGTCAATCCCCAGTTCTTCAGCTACATGGTAACTACTAATATGCCGATCTTGCTCCACTTTTTCAAAAATGGCAACAGTTTTGTCCGTAACAGGGCGACCAGAGCGACGTGCATCTTTGATATCAAAATTTCCGGATTGAAAACGCTTAAACCAAATTTGCGCTACTCTCACAGATACTGCATTGGGTCCATAAACATCACAAATTTTTTTCGCGGCTTGTGTTGCATTTTTACCTTTTTTGTAATAAAATTTTAAAATGTATCGAAATTCTTCATAAGAATCACTCATTTTAACAATAAGAAAAACAAATGAAAATCTCAAATTTACCTAATTTGAATTTGGAATTGTCTTCTGTAAAATTAAAACTTTTTAATGATACCAAAATCAGCCAGATACAATTGGTATAGCCCAAGATATTTTATGACAAGTTCATACATACTAAAATGCGAAAAGACTTTTTCCCCAACCTATTATGTGTCATATATGGCTATAAAGCCACCCCACATTGTTATTATTTTACGATGCCAAAAATATGCAATCTATATCTTTACAAAATTTCGTCTATTGTATATATCTAACTGTCTATCATAACTGAAGTTAGCAAGAGGGGACGGACGGACAAAGTGATACTGTAAGGGTTCCTTGTTCTTAATTCGGAACCCTAAAAACTTGTTTCGCATTGATACATTCGGAGCCCTTCTATAAGCTGTGTCCTGACACGCTCTTGGTTAGGTTATTTTATAATTGAAAAAGCGATACTTAAATCTATACTAATATTATAAATAAGAAAGTGTGTGTGTCTATCTGTCACCTCTTCACGCTTTAATTACTGAACCGATTATTATAAAATTTGATATAGACATACTTTGGGTCCCGGGAAAGGACTCGCGTAAATACATTATCCCGCGGGATAATGTATTTACGCGAGCGGAGCCGCGGGCAAAAACTAGTATGGTATAAGTGACTTAAGTGTTTTTGATTCATTTATGTTTTTAAAGCGTTTTAAAACTACCTAATTGTAATTTAAAGGAATTTCTAACTTTGGATCATGCAGGTTCAATCCTTTATTAGTAACTATTATACTATTTTAAATAACATAACAGGATACATACCTCTGGATATAAGCGTGCACATGTACGCGTCGTGGGAGAACACGTCGCGCCGCACGAGCTCGCCGAACAGATGCACCAAGTTGGCGAACTGCTGACGGTTACCCGGCGGAGCGTTGGGACTTTCGTCTGTAATGGAAAATCTAGTAAAAAATATCTCCCAAAAATAGGACACAAACATTACACTGTCATAGATAATAATATTATGATCGGTCGTGGTTTATATGTTACGCAGAAAAATGACCGCAAGATGTAATAAGCTCACAGATTATACTGTAAGTTAATTATTACTTTTACTTTTATTGTTACCGATTTAACATGCAAGGATGTGATGTGATACACTAATCTAAAAGAAACATGTGGTTAAATAAATAATATTGTTTTGGTAACATTTTTGTACCGTTAAGTATTTGTAATTCAAATAGCTTTTATCGAAGCTTATTACATACTAGTGATGTAACGAATGTCTTTTTTTTAGCATTCGCGAATGCGAATATCTGCTACCGACATTCGCGAATGCGAATGCGAATATTCAGTTTTTGTTCATATTTGGCGCCAATTTGTCTATGGCTTGGCGGCAGTAGCGTTCGGAGTTCGGACAAGGGCCTCGAGTCAAGATGCATTCGATAATTACGACGGCGAAGTTCGAAAACAAAATGTATGGGATTTGACATAAGGCACTGCAACTCGCAAGTGACATGTCACATAACGATCATTTCGAAGTTCGCCGTCGAAATTATCGAATGCATCTTGACTAGAGGCCAAGGTTCGTTAGTTATGGGTTCGTTACGTTCGTATCTTCCGAGTATTGCCGAGTTCATACGAACTCATCTATGATCTAAATAAAGCGTCATTCATTCCGCTCCGCTCACTCAAACTTAAACTCAATTTTTTTATTTCCATGTAAGTTATGATATAACGCTTATAGAATAGTCCTACATGATGCCTACCACCGGTTCGGAAACTAGCCCGGCGAGAAGAACCGGCGTAAGAAACTCGCACATTTGCTGTTGTTTTCTGATATTCATATTCGCAAAACATTCGCAAAAATTTTGCGAATGCGAATGCGAATATACAAAAATGTGCGAATATTCGCGAATGCGAATGCGAATATTCGTTACATCACTATTACATACATACATACATACATATAATCACGCCTTTTTCCCGTAAAGGGGTAGGCAGAGACCACTTTTTTCCACTTGCTACGATCCTAACATACTCGTTTCGCTTCGTTCACTTTCATTCTTACCATCCATTCCTCCCCTTACATTCAACGTAGCGAAGCGGCTCTCCATGGTCCGCTTTTCACCTCCGCGAGAAACGAGACGTAATGGGTGGTGAACCACATCGCCGCCATTTTGGATAATTAACTTATTTTTATGATTATCCATTGCGTTTCCACGGATTGTTGGAGAGGGTAGGAATAGGGAAAGGGAAGGATAGGTGGTGTGGAAAGGAAGATTGGTAAGTTAGAGTGGGAAATAGGAAATGTAGGATATTACCGCCCAGGAGGGCAAGGGATAGGACAGTAATAGCTAGGGAAGCCGGGGTCGCATACCCATATACTATACCACAACTACCGGACAGGTAAATTGGGATGAGTATCCCATGACATATCGAAGCTTATTTAACCTAGGTAAACTATATTTTATTTATATTTACCTAAAACAGGAGCATCGTTATCCAGGAACCGCAGTAGTAGGTTCTGGAATATCGGCGGGCCGTTGTAGTTGCCCGTGCCGGAGCTTATCGACTCCTTGTCATCTGACCCTGAGAAAAAAAATCGGAGTGCTTTACCCTCCATCTCAGGGGCGACATTCACTACAAATGACAGATCGAGCACTGGCAAATATCAGCCATGTTGAAATATTTTGAAATTATATTGTCAATTATGTCAAAGCACGAAACGACCAGCGGCCAGCCCCGTCAACGAAAGTCCTGGCTGGAAAAAACTCACGCTCCGCTACATCTAGCCACGCACACATAGCTGCGAGCTGTCAATCATGTAGATCTATCGAATGACGGTTCTTTACGTTAGTAATATATATATTCTTTGCATCCACAGCACGTGCGATGCGTCACAGACCTCAATTAGCGTTGGTACCACGAAGTATAGATACCAGGAGTCCGAACGGTATAGGCTTTTCCATAGTATTTAAGTACACAATAATAAACCCAGATCTTAGTTCTCTTTTCTGCCACTGGCTGCGCTAGAATTTTGGACGTACCGATGCTATTGTGGCGGACCAATCAGCGCACAGTCCTGAATCGCGCTCGGTACTCCTTGAAAAATGGCGCGCTCTACCATCAAAAAATCTGTCCCCTAAATTGAGACCATTATTTTAACATTACGCTTAAGTATACGTAAACGAGAAATATGAGAAATATTGTATGAAAATTTTAGTTACTTTTACATCCGCCAGAGGCGCTTTCATGGTTTTCATACAATATTTCTCGCTTACGTATATGTAACGATACCGCAAAATGTTCCTGCCTGGGGTACTGGTATCTATACTTTGTGGTCGGTACGTACGGTTGTGCGTGTTAGCGTCGTGCGGGTGATGGTGCTGCCGGCGATCGAGCAGCGCCGCGGCCGCCATGGCGCGATGCTCGCCCCAGCGCGCGCCGCACACCGCCCACTCGCACAGCACGCGCACCACCGAGTACGAGCATAGGTACTCCTGTACAGGCACACCATAGACATGAGTAGGCCATAGACCATAGACGTATATATTATAGACGAGGCATGTTGAGGCAAAAAGTGTCTCCAGTTAAATGGCCCCACTTTTTGAGATTTTTGGGGCCATCTCGACCAAAATGAAAAAAAAAACCAATATGGCATAACTTTTTATTGTATGAAGATTTATTCTGTCAAATGTACGTCAAAGGCTATATTGAGTTTTGAAATCTTTGCCATAGACAATTAATAGGTCATTAACAATTATTAAGCTGTGCACAAAAATATTAATACAGTGCACCAATCTTTTCTTATCATTATCATTTAAAGAAGAAAACGTAACATAGGACGGGTCAAATAATTTTTAAATTTTTATGTCGGGTTCACTTTGGACAACTACTGTTTACGACTGTGTAGTAAGAAATATACTGTCCAGATATGCACCTGACACTTATAGGGAATCGACTTACGGACGCGACCAATGGCATGTTCCGGATTAACTTTTGCGTTTTTAGGGTTCCATACTTATTTATTAGAGCAACATTCTTACCGGGTCTTTGGGGTCAAGATTCGAATCTTTAGGTGGTGTACAGTTGGCGAATACTTCTTTGTATAGTGTATCCAAATTGTTGTTAGGGTCTACCCTGTCAAAACAGTGCCGATCTAAAGCTTCTAAAACCGCCAATACTCGTGCTGAAAATAAAATAAATTAAGATTTATTTATTGTCTTTGATTAATTATTACATAGATACGTTATATGATATATCCTTACAAAACTGACAATATTTCTGTGCCACGACACACATTGACATGGGACGCGTGTCAATGTGTCAACGTCGCATAGTAACACAAAACACGCTATTACCCGCCCGTCCCGCGGAGCACACTAACCAAAATTGGCCCGACTCGGGCCAATTCGAGTCTTAATTTTTACGCGTTTATAACATATCTACCTCTTTTTAATTTAATATATCTATGTTTATTGTATTAAGCTGTTACGGATTACATTTGCCGCGTACACAATCCGGCGACATAATCCGTAAGTGTTTAATACAGTGAATAATATTCGCGTTAAATAAGAAATCATTTAACATATACTTATTAGCTTTTGCCCGCCACTTCATCCGCGTGGAGTTCGGTTTTCATAGAAAATTTTAACCCCCTTTTCACTCCCTTAGGGGACCAATTTTCAAAAATCCTTTTTTAGCGGATGCCTACGTCATTACAACTATCTGTATGCCAAATTTCAGTAAAATCCGTTAAGTAGTTTCGGCTGTTCGTTGCTAGATGAGTCAGTCAGGTTTGCCTTTTATATATTTATATTTTTATTAAATATATCTCATATCAATCTTACCAAACAACAGAATCCCAAATAAATTTCTATACTCAGAAAAAAATTGTATAATGTTAATTACCTTGTGAACTTGTCTGCCATTTGTCAGTACACCATTTGCTTTCGGCTTTTTTACTTCTAGCAGCTATCTCTTGTTCTGCTTCATACACCTGCAGAAAATCAAAATAGTATGTATTAAGAAGCTCAATCATTTATTTTTGTTCTATTCAAGTATGTACTTGTTATATCTCAGACCAAACAAAACGATGAAGATAGTGCTTTGTGTAACAAAAACTCAGGCCAGTTTTTATGTATGTAATGCGCGTGTGGTCTACTACATACATAAGAAAACACACACCGCGACAGCTCGCCTTACAGGTTATGGCGTAGTTACGTTACGTGTGTGTGCGTGACATTGTGTAATTACTAATTACACAGCTTAGTTTAGACCGCGCGGCATCACTCCTTGGTATGCAGAACTCTGTCTTCACTTTTTTTTGACGGAATATGACGGAAACAAACGCCATAAAGTGACGCACAACAAAATATGTCTTTACAACAGATGATTTCGATGTTTCTATGGGTTTGGTGTTCCATAATTCTGATGGTACATTACCATTTTCCTATGCTCCTCGGTGACCTCCGAATCCATCTGTGGCATGGGCAGTGCGGAGGGCGGCAGTGGCAGGTAGTCCAAGGGTGAGCCCTGCATGGACGAACCGCAGCCCGACCACACCATTGCGGTAGGGCATTCTATGCAGATAATCTGTAAAAAGTGTATAGTAACATCAAGTAACATACTAACTATATTTACAAAAGATAGCCATTATGTTAATGTATAAAACTGTTTTGGCGGTTCGTTAAATCGAAATTACCATCTAGCCATATACCCCAAACAGTTCAGTTCAAACAGCGTGTATCGAATACTGGTGAAGACACTTGTAATCTCTTTAATGAGTATTTTAACTCAGTTTACGTTAAAAGTGCACCTCGCCCTCTCACATATAATGTTAATTCCATTTCATTGAATTCACTAGTTAATGTCAGTTCACTATACATTACCAAAGAAGCTATTCATAAAGAACTAAAAAATATTGATATCTATGAAGGTCCTGGATATGATGGGTTACATCCGATATTCATCCGTAAATGTGCTAATGAATTAGTTTTGCCATTGTATATTATATATAATAAATCTTTAACAGAGGGTACATTTCCCTCAAAATGGAAACAGGCCCTCATAACGCCTATTCCTAAAAATGAAAATCGAAATGACGTGTCTCAATATCGACCAATATCAAAAACTAATATATTTGGTAAAATATTTGAAAAAATTGTCACTCGTGAGCTCATGGACATATTGAAAAGTCACATTTCTGTTAACCAACATGGTTTTTGTAGGGGTCGTTCCGTTGAATCAAATATGCTTACTTTTACCAACTTTTTGGTGAATGCTATGGATAAAAAGTTACAAGTGGATGTCGTGTATACCGATTTCTCTAAAGCTTTTGATAAAATAAATCATGACTTACTCATAGAAAAGCTTTGGACTATCGGTATACACGGCGATCTACTTCGATGGATAACCTCCTATGTTAAAAATCGTTCCCAAGCTGTATCGATAAAAGGTTATGTATCTAGATTTACAGAGATTCCTTCAGGAATCCCCCAAGGCTCCCATGCGGGCCCATTGCTATTTAATTTATACATAAATGATATTTACAAGGTCATATATTTTTCAAATTTATTATTATACGCTGATGATGCGAAACTTTTTAAAATAATCGCAAATTTAGAGGATTACATGCAACTACAATTTGATTTAGAACAATTAACTGACTATTGCTCATCAAATCAGCTATACTTAAACCTAGATAAGTGTTCTGTTATGTCTTATACCCGTAAACTTAACCCCTTCATTTTTGATTACAAAATTAACGATAAATCTCTCTCTAGGGTTACAACTATACGCGATTTAGGTATAATTATGGATTCCAAATTATCATTTAATCTGCACATCGATCATATTGTTAAAATAGCTTTCCGTCAACTTGGATTTATACTAAGAATTTCGAAACCGTTTAAACGACCCCACACATTAAAAATATTATACTTTAGCTTTGTTCGATCGTTATTAGATTTTGCTTGCATAATTTGGAGCCCATACTACGCTTGTCATATTGCCCGTATTGAGAGAATACAAAAGAAATTTATTAAATCTTTAGAGTATGTTGGAAATCACGAATATATTTCTTATGAAAATTCACTCCGTCGACATTCACTAACAACTCTTGTAAATCGCAGGAAAATGTTTGACCAAGTTTATCTTTTTAAAATCTTAAACAATTACATTGACGCTCCTCACATTTTAGAAAACATAGATTTAAGAGTACCTAGACCTGGTTCTCGATCGAAAAATATATTTTCTGTACCACTATGTAAATCAGTTTTCACTAGTAATAGCTTCCTAGTACGTAGTGTTCAAACTTACAATAAAGAATTTGAAGATTTAGATTTATTTAACAACAGCTTGGCTGTTTATAAAATAAAGTTACGCAATCTGTTAAAAAATAAATGACCATATTCATTTATTATATTTACTAGGTAATAGTTCAAATTTAGTATTATGCCGTATTTTTTATAGTTTTCAAAAATCTATGGAACTATTAGTCTTTAAGTATTTTGATATTAATAGTTTAAGAAAGATGTAAACGACTGTTTGTTTCCTGAATAAAGTAAAATAAATAAATAAATAAATAATGCTCAAATTACTAAACAGATTGTACAGAAAATTCACGTATATATAATAAATTCACATGCATATAGATAACACGAAACCCCTACTTTTTCAGACTTAAGAAATTACAATGAAAAACCAGTTACAATCTTTACTTTTACATAATATAATAAAATAAGCAAGTAAGCAATTAAATAAGTATTATTAACCTGCAAAATTGTGGCCAATTGTACGATAACATCTCTATGGAAGGAACAGTTCAATATTTCACCGAATCCAACTTGCACTGGATTTAATGCCGCTGTGATCACTGTATTCAATGTAGCTTTCACATCCCTAGCTGGAGACTCATTCTCCTCTTTTATCTGTACATCCATGGGTTGAGATGGGTTTGGTGTTCCAATGGGGTTTGGAGTTCCAATTGAATGGTTGGGGTTTGGTGTCCCAATGGAATGATTGGGGTTTGGTGTCCCATGATTCTGGTCTGCTGGCGTTGCTGAACGTTTTATTTGCGACACATTTAGTTTCACATCACCGTCGACAGCCGGTGACATTGGCGCGGCATTCGAATCTAAAAGTAAATGATTTAAGAGTTTGAAGGAAATTATTCTGTACCCTGGTTTATGCATTTAGCAAAGTAATAAATGTATTTAGCAAAATAAACAACGCACTTGCAACTCCTCTGATGTTGCGTGTGTCCATAGGCGACGGTAATCGCTTTCCATCAGGTGATCCGTTTGCTGGTTCCCCCTTAGTTTTATAAAAATAAGTAATATTGTTTTATTTTCTTTAAAAACAACAGTAAAGGTAGCCGTCCGATCTATGCGACTGCGAGACCGCGACCAGACAATCAGGTTCTCTGGCCACTAGTGGCGTGGGATTCCTATAACTCCATTCCTATCGGCTTCACTTACCACTTACCTTTTGATGACCCACATCCAAATCCCTACCTGTTATACAGGCTGGGGCTTCCCTATGAAGGTGGACCAGCCTTCGCCACTGCTGGCCAAGCTCACCTGTCGCACGGCGAGGGTCGTGGGCATTGCTTAGTGCTCCATTTAAATTCATAGTAAACAGTGGCAGTTGGCTGCGTGACCTTATTTCGATCTCGGGTCGCGTTCTCGCGTCGCGTGCTTCGGAAGGCTGCCTCAAGACGCCACTTACCTCCATTTCTATCTGCCTTATTGAACACTGCAGGCTGGTTGAGAGTGCGGAGAGTTGTGTCTGAGAGTACAGAACATATTGACGCTGCTTTCTTGGCGCACGAAGTAGCTAACCTTCGTGATAAACCTTCACAGCAGACAAACTCTGACATGTATTGAAGTGCCAAGGGTAAAAACAACCTACAATAAAAAAAAATCAGCAAAAAAATTGCCACTTATTGGCTAGCCGCGCTCATGCAATGTTATTGAAAGGATAAATTTATCAATACTAGTTAAGACATACAAAAAAAAAAACGGCAAAGCACACGAGGAATATTATTGTCAAAATGCTTTATTGTCATCACCTACCGTCAGGCGATCTGTCTGCTTGCTTCCTGGTTCATTTCATTAAAAAAAAATACAATTTATACCTGAGAGCTAGCATAAGTTCGACAATATCTATACTTTTATACTAATATTATTAATGCGAAAGTGTTTCTGTCTGTCTGTTACCTCTTCACACTTTAACAGCTGAACCGATTTTTATGACATTTGGTATAGACATACTTTCGAGTCCCGAGAAAAATATATTATTTTGTATCCTGGAAAAGTACAGTATATCCGATAGAATATTTATACGGGAGGAGCCGCGGGAAACAGCTGTTATTAATAATTATAATAACTCACTTACCTCAAAAGACCATCATCTGCTGCTCTCTTATCCAACAACTCAATGATCCACGTGAGGAAGTCATGTCTATCCAGAAGCCCTTCATCCAAGAGATATCTGGCGAGTCTACAGCAATAATTCCACTGTTTAAGGGCTTGCCTCCAATCTGTACTTTCATTTGCATTGGGTGTAGATGATCCAAGACCTAAAGCATTAAAATGAATTGTTGAATTAATGATATTAAAAAAGGGAAGAGATCTGAGAAACCTTGCTCCTTTTATGCATAAAAAACTGAAAATTGTACTATAACGCGTTTGAAATGAGAATAGGAATGTCAATGACCTTTTTCTGTCAAATATCACTTGAAAAGTGCTATTTTCAGAAAAATATAAGCTTTCAGCAAGCCTTCCTCCACTTAAACTCTAAATGTGCCAAATTTTACACTGATCCGTATGGACAATTCTCGTAAAACCGTACTTGAGATTTTTGCTTCATATAATGATTATAATGGCAGAATGCAGCATGCAGTACATTTGTCAACTATTAACAGGTGTTGGTGAATTAGGCAATTACAATATGGCCCTGAACTTTGCACAGAAGGTTGTGCATTAACTGTTTTTAAGTGTTTTCGTATTAACTTTATTTGTACTAATTGGTCCACTGTATTAGGGAAATTTTATTCATACATAGGGGTATAAAAAAATACAATAACGGTTTTCTTCACTAGTTGTACATGCGCTAAAGTTCGCTGAGCCTATGTTCAGACTCGCCAAGATACATCGGCCGTAGTGTAATTGTTTAAAGTGAAGGAATTTTGCAGTTATATGTGTGTATTTACTTGTATTTCCTGGTGAATGCATTGATGGTGGCACATTAGAGCTATTAGGTGTTGAACTTCCTTGGGAGCTGTTTGATATATTGTGATTTGGAGTTCCTTGACCTAAATTACAAAAGCAAAAATTAATAGACCTACATTTTACAATTATCAAAAGTACATAAAAATACTAAATGTTGCTTGTGAGTTGTGACTTTGTGCACACAAAAGAACAATGAGAGAACTGTACATTTTGCGTCCATAAAAAGTTGTCTATATCCTTCTTCGTTGTCTGTGTGTTTTTTTTTCTTTCTTTCTAATTCTTTCCTCTAAAATCATATTTCGCTTGATTTATGACAACAGCAAAATACTACTTTAAGTTATAGTTAAGTGTTTTTTAGTTCTAAAATATATTTACCTGATTGAGACGGCGGTGTCTTATCAGATATATTTCCCGGCACAGCACTTTGATAATACTCTGCCAACTTTGGAATCTGATCCTTCAAAAACTTTATAAGAGTACTGGTCCATTCTATTTGTGGGAAATTTGCATGTAAAAATTATTGGAAGAAACTATAAAATCCATGATCAAACTATTTTTATTTAAATTTGTCAAAGGTAAAAAGTAAAATTATTGGACAAACTGAATTTTATTTTAAATAAAAAAAAAAAAAAAAACAACTATAGAAAAGTAACATTTAAACACAAATACTTGATTTAGCAAAAGAAATCACAGTAAAATGTTACCTGTTGTAGGATCAGGAAGTTGTCTCTTCTTTATTTTAGCCTCAGACACAGCAACCGTGTATGCGGAACTCAATTTGATAAACCATGCAGCTCGTGGCATAGTCACTTGATATTCAGTTAATGTTATGAATATTTCCTCTTTTTTATTAAAATTTGGTGCCTTTTTTGCCAATTGTGATAAAGGTTTATTTCCTAAAAAGTATATATAGGATTAATTATTGATAATGTTCCACAAGTTACAACAATGGTGAAGGATAATCAGTTTACCAGCTAGATCCTTAAACCATGCTTCAATTTGAGGCTTCGTGCGAGCTGTAGCAGGCCAGAAGTTGTCTTTGGGATTTACTTGTTGTTTCTTTCTACCACAGTCTGGTAGTGTGTTTAGCTCCTCTTTCTTGGATAAAATTCCAGAGAAGAATTGCCCTATCTATAAACGAGATATCATTATTAAAAAAGCTTTAACTATTTTGATTTTTAAAAACTAGAATGAAGTGTATTTTGTTACAATTATGATTAAACTTTTGAATAATACAAAATAGCATTATTGTATGTATTTAACAGCAAATGTTTTCTTACTTTGCTTGCTGAATAGTTGCAATTTCTGGCAGTGCCAAATTCATCAGTAGATTGTAGTGTTGTAGTAAATCCATGCTTAACATTTGCTGATGTTAGTTCATCTTCTTTCTGCCTTGGTTCTTGGGGGTAAACATCAGGTGGACCCAAGCGAGGACGCTTTAAAGGCCTTTTCTCGTACATAATACCCATTTTGAAGACTTAATAATGATGTATAGAGGAAAGCTTACTATAACATGTCACAAAAACTGAACGTCTGTCGTGTTTTAACAATAGATATTAATTAGATCATTTCAAGAACGTGTTTTTATACTACTAAATATATAACTCGATATTTTTAATAATCTTCATAGTAATCAGAAACTTTATTCCATTTAAACTGCATAGTGCATTATAATTTACAAATAAATAATGCAAAACAAGATTTACAGATACAGCGTCACAGTTAATTTTGCCGTAGACTATAGACCAGCTGTCATTAATGTCAGTTAACACTATTCACAGATAAAAAAATAAAAATATTATCTTAGCCCTCGTTCCCACGAGAATATTTCTGTGATGTCAATTTAAAACTGTAAATTAAACTAGAACAGACAACCTAAAACTAAAAACCTTAAAAATAAAATATAATAACTAAAATATATTATTAAAAAGAGTCCCTTTAGGCAAGGTTCCGAAGATACTGGCAGCGTTCCCCCTTTGAATAGCTAGACTAATTCTTTGTCCGAGGTATAGCTGCCAGCTCTTCGGTCTCCTGTGATGTCGACTAACCTTTTTCCTATTTCAATAAACAGCCTTATAGCACTAGGACCCCACGGACCAAGGGTCTCAACACCGAATGGGACAAAATCATATTCGGAGCCTAGACCCCTGTATTTGCAAGTTTTAGCCTTTTCAGCCGCTTCACAGGCCGCACCAGCTCTGTTGTTGGTTCCATGTAGATGGGAAGGGGTCAGCGTGTCTGAACAGGTTGCATCCCATACCAGCACCCGGCCCATCTTCCGAACGTAATGTTAAAATAATGGTCTCAATTACGGGGATAGATTTTTGCCGTTAGAGCGCGCGACAGTTCGACAAGCACTCGTTTGAAATTACGCGGGAAGTTTAAATGTTGCTATTGACAGCTCTGGAACAAATAATAAGAGAAACATGGATTTAAATCTAATTAAATAAAAGTTTTAGGAAATTCTTAGAAACTGTTCTCGATAAATAGATACCGTAGAACACGGTAATTGCCTAACGGTAATTTAAAAATAATTGTAATAAATAATAGTATTGGCAACACTCGGTACTCTTACGTACCGAGTGTTGCCAATACTATTATTTATTACAATTATTTTTTAATTACCGTTAGGCAATTACCGTGTTCTACGGTATCTATTTTTCGAGAACAGTTTCTAAGAATTTCCTAAAACTTTTATATAAATAAGATTTCAATCTTTCCAGAGCTGTCAATAGCAACTTTAAACTTCCCGCGTAATTTCAAACGAGTGCACGTCGGACCGTCGCGCACTCTACCGGCAAAAATCTGTCCCCGTAATTGAGACCATTATTTAACATTACGTTCGGACTCCTTGTTATCTATACTTCGTGATTAGAAGAATCACTCGTCGCAGCCAGTGGCAGAAAAGAGAACTAAGATCTGGGTATATTATTGTATACATGAATACTATGGAAAAGCATATACCGTTCGGACTCCTGGTTTCTTACTTCGTGACCGCGGCCTTGAAGCGGACTTATAATGTCTTTGGTGGTTATATACTCAAAGATCCAACCTTATATTGTAGTCAAAAATAAAAAAATGATTGACACTTTTGACACTATATAATGACGGGAATTGCTACTAATGTTGGATTTGCAGGCTGGAGGTGAGTAAATAAAATAAATACTTAATAAAAAAATACGACTGCAAATAAAGACAGATATCTAAGCCACGCACTAAAAAGACTAAAACAAGAATATGAAAACCTCCCTATTTATTTGGAGAAAACGAGCTGAAATCAGCAATGTTGTGTTTCTGTGTTATTTTTCTGAATTCGTGTTATTGGGGTTTTTAATGTGTAATATTGGTGGAATATTAACCATTAGTTATTCGTTGACGTGCACCAGTGTGGCGGAGTGACATAGCAACTACAAAATGCGTGCTAAATTGGGTTTCCCGCCAAAACTCCCTAGGAAGTTTCAGTAAAGCGTCTACCACTTTACTGAATCTACTGACTTGTCTGATTGACTACTTAGACTATTTATTTGGACTTTGACTAGACTTTGGACTTGACAATTTAGAAATACGGTGACGAAAATTTGAACGAATATATTCTAATTTCCCGCCTTTTATACTTGACACTGGCAAATGGTGATAAGCCGATGCCATATATAAAAAAAAAGATTATTGACATTGACACATCACAAACAAATGACAGAAAACCAACAGAAAATATCTAAAACGTAAAATGTAAATATAACCTCACTTTGTTGAATTTAAAGAACTAGATTTAATAATAATAAATTAATAAACTGAGTTGCAATGCCTCCTAAAAAACAAGCAGACAAGGGTAAAGCAAGTGGTGGCAAGAATAGCGAAGCAAAAGGTCAAAAAATATATAGTTAAAGTCATAAATATTTTTAGGTGATAACAGTTCGTAGATTTATTTATTTTTTTCAAATTTAGAATCCTCAGGAAAAGAGAAGAAAGGTGGGACCGCCGTCAAAGTTCGGCACATACTCTGTGAAAAACAATCTAAATGCTTAGAAGCCATGGAAAAGCTAAAAGCCGGCCAGAAATTTCCAGATGTGGCGGCCGCCTACAGCGAGGATAAAGCCCGGTCAGGTGGAGATCTAGGTTGGATGACTCGTGGCTCTATGGTGGGACCATTCCAAGATGCAGCGTTTGCTCTACCAATATCTACAGTAGCAAGTCCAGTGTACACGGATCCCCCTATCAAAACCAAGTTTGGATACCACATTATTATGGTTGAGGGTAAAAAATGATTTATAAATTGGAATATTTCTGGGCTATCTTACTTATAGTTATAATGGAAAGAATTGACTGTTTACTCAACCAATTTAATTTTGATGAATTTGAAAATATAATTTAAATACTTTACCAGATATGCAATCCTCGGCGGACTCAATAACTTCTTACTATGTAGAATATGTAAGCAATAGAGAGTAAGTAATAATACTGTTTATAATGTAACTTAATTAATACACTTCTCAATTTTATACTGTTTTTATTATTCTTGTTTGCTATTCAAATAATATTATTACACATAATTCTAAGACCTTAGATTTTTATTATAATGTGCAATTTTTTTTTTGTAAATAAATTTTTCAAGTACCTATGTCTGTATTTACAAAATATGCAAAATCCTGTTTTATAGCCTACCCATGTTTGAGCTGACATTGATTTAAAATTATAAATCTATATCACTAGTATAATGAAGAGGAAAAGTTTGTTTGTTTCTTTGTTTGTACTGAATAGGCTCCGAAACTACTGGACCGATTTTGATGAAATTTGGCACAGATGTAGAGTAGACCACGAGGAAGGACATAGGCTACTTTTTATTGTGGAAAATGTACGGTTTCTGCTATAGTAACTTTTGCATGCATGAAGTGTACAACGTAGGCAACATCTAGTATACATATTATAATATCTAATTTCCTTTTTAATTGTAACATTTAAAATATTTCTTGTGTGCAATAAATTGTTATAAAAATAAATAAAATAAAAACTAATTTCATCTTAGTCCAAATTCGCATACTTATAAAAATGACAAAACTTTTTAGCAGTTGTAGTTTAAATAAAACTTTCAAAAACCATATTATGAATGTTTCCATGCTACTTGCTGTAAATTGTAGTCTTATCATACAGCTTTTGTTTTTGATTTCTTATGAATTTCTAAAAAAAAAAAGTGTCAATAAATTACCTGATCAATGGTAGTTATACAGACAATTATTTTGAAAATTTTTAATTTCCTAAAAATATATAAACTTATTAAAATTAATTTGTTTTATGTTTTTAGGTCATTGAAGTGTTATTGTTAGCTAGTGAATTTCAACAGCAAATGAAAAAACGTATTTTAAGCAGTCATATTTTATTAGATTTTTAAATATCTTAAATTACAAAATTTTGGTTGTGGCTGCCTATGTCTTTTATAAATAAATACAAATGAGGTAAAACTTATATCTAGAAACATTGCTTGCTTTTCGAAAACAGATTGAGAAATCAATGTGATCAAACTTTGAATGTTGAGTGAGTCTTTTATGGGTCCAACACAATTTTTTTATAAATAAAATATGAGTTCATAACTAACAAATTTTGAGAACAAGCTATTGCCATTCTGGACCCTCCTTAGTTTGTTATACAAGCCAATGTTTAGTTAAACTCTTAAGTTGGGGTTGGTGTAGCGGACATATTTCAGGAGTGCATCATTCTCTTCACACACGAATGGCTTGACGTGGTGGCAAGCAACATCGTGCCAATGTACGCCGTCGTTGTAGAAATTGTTCAGAATGGCGACGCAATGCTCAGCCGCTCCTCCTTGAATGAGCTCCTGGAAAAGAAACATAGATATTAGATTTATTAAAAAAGAAAACTGGATATACTGATGTATATATCACCGTAAAATTGTAAAAAAACCGTTAGATTGTAAAATAACTAACAAGATTGTAAAAATATGTCGAAAGATTAAAAACTTTATATTTATAATCTAACGAAAAATAATGTGTTAAATTATAGGCAGCATATTCGCGACGGAAGTCTATCAACATTTTACAATTTCATTAGTTTTATTACAATCTAACGGTTTTTACAATTTTACGGTGACATATACAGTAACTAATCTTTTTAAAACTCAGAAATACAAAGTAATTTTGTGTTATGAATAGATTTATAAATGAGAAATATAAGTGTTCCAGATTTCTCCAGAATAAAAACAACTTTGGACTATTATGTTTATAATTGCATTTAAGCAGGTAAATCGATATTACATAATTATATTAAGTACTAGCGACCCGCCCCAGCCCCCAGCTTCGCACGGGTACAATACTGATACTAATACTACAGAATGTCTTGAAACCTCTAACAAAACGGGCGAAATCTAGTCAAAACAGACGGAAACAAATTAATATAGGTACCTACTAAAACTCAATGAAATAAGTAGGTGGGTATACTTTTATCGTATGAAATACCATAGATCTAAACTCCCCCCGCACGCGCACCCCTGCCTTGGCGACGCCCATTTCGTAACGGGCCGTGCAGCAGAAATCGTCATATTTTAATTTCGCCATAACTTCAAAACCAAACGTCCAATTTCAATCACTCAAAGACCAAATATTATCTACATAAACTGTACTTAGTGATAAAATAATTTATTTTGATAAAGATTAATAGCATGAGTAAAATAAACGCGTTTAAATGTAGTCAAAAAAAAATCAAGATTTCTAAATAAAAAAATGGTTGTTGTGCCTCACTCGACATAGATAGGTATAGGGTGTCGCGGACTTTTTTGTAGATATTTATAAGATCTACAATTAATTAAAACATTTTATGGTTCTATCTTTTATAGTATAGGCAGCGTACGCAAAATAAGTAACTTTTCTGGTTGATTTTTTACACCTTGTGTCCGAAAAACCCAAATATTTTACGGAACCCTATTTTTTCCAAAATAAAATTTAGCCTATGTTACTCGTGGATAATGTAGCTTTCGAATGGTGAAAGAATTTTTGAAATCGGTCCAGTACTTTTTGAGCCTATTCATTACAAACAAACAAACAAACATACAAACAAAGTTTTCCTCTTATAATATTAGTGTAGATGTGAATTGAAAATTGAGTGTAACTTGGCCCCTTGACCCCCGGCTTGAGCACCAACGCTTTCAACCACTGAGCCATAGAGTTCGTCCATAAATTGTTGTTTGTTTGTGGTTTGATTTGAGCCCTTACATTAAAATATATTTTGAGCCTCTAAGTAATTGCATCCGTTTGGTAATGATAAAATAAGTAAATATTATTATTTTGATAAACCTTATCCTGAAGTAGGTACACTTAATGTGGTCATTGAGTTATTGAATGTTGTTTAGATAATTATTTACATTGCTACTCCATTTATCATCATTCATCACCATTGAATTTTAATCTAAAAATATATTCATTATACTCGTACCAATTTGAGTATTTGCAATTTTATGTGAATACTGATTAAGAATTAAAAAATATATAAAATCCTAAAGGCCAGTGGCAAATTCTTTGGATTCTATATGTTAGGTGAATTCTGAGCTTGCATCCCCTTGGGCCGAGGCCCTCTCTGGTCGGGGGCCCGTAGCATTTTGCCAGCCCAGCCACCCTGTAGTTACGCCACTGCTAAAGGCAAATTTTACGTGAGTTATCTTCGATCAATATAAGTTGTGAGTTATCAACTAAAGCTTGCAGCGCTAATCGTATGAAACCTACATTCACTTTTCCGCGCGAAGAGTTTACCTACGTTGTACACAAAATAAGTAATTAAGTGTAAGTACCTACTTATTACGTTATGCTAAACGATAAGTAAAAACTCATTTCTCACTTAGCGGTAGGTACACCTTTACATTACCATTATGGCTATACAAAAACCGGACATAATCCAAGGTGCCAAGGTGATTACGCACGCCTCATGCGAAAGTATTGCCAAACGATAAACAATACGTGGCCCGCATAAAGATGAGCTTTTGTCACGTTTGTAGAAAGTGCGGGAACGCCCTTAGTGAATATTGCATACGGCCATAAATATTCACGCTTTCATTTTCATTACGGCATATCCGCATGGTGTACAAATATTACGCGGTTCCTGTGTGCCGTAATCGCAACTTGTAAGGTCATAAGACTCATAAGTCAATAAATGATAAAACCATAGTCGTACAATTTTTTGGCGACTCTCTATATTCTTTAATCTATATAGGTACTTGTTAAATTTTGGAAACAACGCCTACTGGTATAAATTAGCAATGGACCATGATTGTAGAAAAACTTTAAATGTGCAATGATAGAGTTAATGACCTTACTTATGTAATCTCTTCTCCGAGATAAGGCAGAACTAGAGCCAGGATCGCTCTAAGCACTTTCGTATCACTCGTCTTCGAATATCCACCTACCTACCTACGACTAGGTACCTAATTTCATGGTCGCTTAACACAATACGCAATAGTCTGTCGAATGTGGGTCACAATTCTCATTACTCACTCTGTTGTCAGGCTGAGGTTTCCCGATGCCACCGCCCTCGGACCAATCGTTCTGCTGTCTGTTGGTGGTGGGCGCCAACTTCTGTAGCTCAGCCGTCCAGAACCAGCCGTTGATCTCGTTGGGTAGCAGGTCTGGACGGTTGCAACCCTTGAAGTCGCAGAGACGGCCAGATGTCCATATGTATTTCACCTAAAATGATTTAATAGATATTGTAGGTATTGATGAAAGTTTTTTTTTAATGTAACGTTCTTGTTATGAATTAAGTACCTAATGTTGGTCAGGATTTATGATGAGGAAGTTATAACTTATCAGTATTGTCAGTTGACTTCTAAAATAGTGAATAGTGAAGTTAAAATGTAATCTTCTTTTACTAATAAAAGATTAGATAATCTACTTAGATTTATATAAATCATATAGAATTCTAGAGAAATTAGGAAGTGTTTAGTACCTACTTACATTGCATAAATCATACATAATAAGTACCCAGGTAATAGTAATAATATCGTGATCTCATCTTGCTAAACTACTATTAGTCACTGATATTTTCCACCTCATTTAATATTACTGGTGATGTATGGGAAAGTAAGAGGCGACATGACAATGACTGTTCAAAAAAGTCGATTTACTTCTCAGAACATCAATGAGAAACGAAACTTGTGTAAAGGAAAACTATTGTTTTCGATGCACGCGATAGTGATACGTTTGACAAATTATGGTGGTACATATTCTGTGCACGTTGGAGCTTCAAAATGGCAATTATCACAAACGCACGCATTTAAAAATTTAAATCACGCGTAACGGAAATGATAACGATTTGAAAATTGAAAACTTTCTTTTATTCTAATTTTAAACAATCGTAATATTTAGCTATACGATAACGCATATTATGTGCTATTATTTTTAATAATAATAATAGTACATGCATGCAAGTAAGTATACCTAGCTAATTTTGCTTTCAAAGAGTGCAACAGCGAAATCTCACGCCATAGCCGAGTGCATCGTAAAAATAAGTTTAATCTAAATATTTTACTATTATTACGTAATAACGTAGCTAAGTAGGTAAACCTTTTCAATACTGATATGGTCTGATAATGATGATTAAGACTATTTTTGGTCAAGCGAAGCACGCATGCGTGAGATTTCTAACAAAGTTGATTGGCAGAAGAACAGATTTGTGTCAAGGGTAGGACATTGTCGTTTGTCACCTTTAAGTAATTTATTTACATCCTGTTAGGAAGGTTGTAAAAAAAACAATACATTTGAAGCTACTTATCTGCTCCCTGTCTATGTAATTTTCCACTAAATATCTAAGCTTGATTTATACCCAATATACATTAATTACATAGCATTGATTTTGATTCATGAAAGGTTGCATAGATAGTAGATACTGTTCACTTTACTAGGTACCTACCGACCTATCGGCTGTTATTTAAACCAATCTAATGTATCTAGTATATCTAGCATTAATAAAAAGCAGAAAAAGCCGAAATAAAAAGCTGAAGTAGACGAAATAAACACATAAAAAGTTGATAGATTCTGCCTATTCTTTTTTGTCAATGCCTCCATGGGATAGGCCAAGATCAGATACAACATTTTTCTTCATTTTCAATTGAATAATTCTCATGACAAACCAATTAATCTTTTTGACGGATAGACGCAATATCTTACCTTATCTTGTGTAATTCTGGCTTTGACCCATTCGTTTTCGTCGCTAGTTTCCAAGGAGACGAGGTCCATGCAGCGCTGACGGCAGTAGTTTCTTGCGGTCAGCCAGTCGTATTCGACGTTACGAAGAGATGGATCCCGCCATGAGAAGAAGTAGCCCTTGTCTGATGAAAAAATATTTTCTATTACGACAATATAATTCATGATAATATTAAAAAAAAAAAAAGATGCCGCCCGAACAGGGACTTGAACCCTGGACCCTTGGATTAAAAGTCCAATGCTCTACCGACTGAGCTATCCGGGCCGTGTGAGGATGTGCGAAAATATAGTTCGATTATTATGTGGAGACGCTCCTATACAATAAAGTTCAATAAACGTTACGTAGGTAATAATAATATTACCTATTTATATATGTAAATGAAATAGCCATATAGGTAAGTAGGTAGTTTTAGGTATCCGTATCATTCATTATAAAACATTAAAAACCATACTTAATATTCATAGTTATGATTTGTACCAACTACCAGGTGACCAGGTCAGCTCATAAATTATTATATAACAATATGCAATGTAATTAAAAATACGGATTACCAAACATGATATTATAATATATTCAATGCCAAAAATAAGTTATGCAGAATATTAATACACCATACTTTTGAGTTATTGTAAAAATAATTTGACCCCCACGCGTCATATATGTTATAACGTTATTTATAGGCGTTATTTAAACCTTTATGGTACCTAATGCATGACATTTTTAATATGACAAGGTCACGTTCGAACTTTGATCTTTATACTACTTCTATCTATAACGCCACTTAAATAATACGTATTACGTAGCATTATAAACTAGAGGTCGCCCTGTGAAACTGAAATGAAATGTTTATATTGAAGTGTGAACTTTAAAAGGGTTCCTTTAAATTTGCCTTATAAATAGAAAAAAATAAATATAAATGTTGTGACAGATGACAAACGTTTTGTTTTTCAAAACTGTACTTAAACACCTCCACATAAACTTTAATTTACCGTCCGAATTTCACACTCCTCCGCTTGTACAATTGTCGTGAAACTGTACTAAAAGATTTTGCTTCATGTATTAACATAATATTAATTTTCTAGAAGTTATTATCGCTCCAAATAAAACAATAGAACGAGTAAATAGCAATGTAGATTGTATTGTAGTCTACAATTTGTAGAGTCATAAAATAGAGACTTAAGTTGCCTTGAACGTAGAAAATATAAAATGGTAAGTATCTATTACGACTCCTGCCCCATACAATCCTAGTGTAAAGGACCTTTACACACGGCTATAATGTATGTAAATGTACATTCACTACATTCCGTGATACATTATAGGTTATAGCTGTCGTGTGTGAAGCCTAAGGGTTTACGAAGTGTACGGTATTGTGTGTCGTTGTATTATTACCTTTAGTTTTAGCGACCCTATCTAAAAATAAGGCAACTAACTACTTACTCATATTATTAAACGATTTTTAAATAAAATATCTCTACCATAAAAATAACGAAAATTGTAGTCGTTCATAGACAAGGTATGTCAAATTGTAGAAGTTGCTTTCAGTCCGCATCTATTTGACTAAATCTTCTGAGATCAAGATGGTGTAACTTTTACTTGTAGAGTCTGGTAAACGAAAGTTTCCACCCATAGAAAATGAAAAATCATCGAACTTTTGAAAAATTCTCGTTTGTCAAATTGACTTTCAAGGTCGTAGAGAGTTTCTTAGTTAAAAGTTTGCAAATAACCCAGGTTCAACCTTCGTTTGCCAAACTCTATGAAGATTTTTTTGTCAATTAATGTGCGTCTTAGCCCATCCTTAGTTTTGAAATCATTGAGTCACTTTACTATAGGTACGGTACCGGATACTAAAACCCATCTCTTCACTGGTTTAAGTTTTATGTGTTTGAATTTGAAAGGAATGTTGTTGAGATTGTCTATCTTAAATCTCCGCTATCTCTCCCGGATTCTAGATAACGACCTGTTTTGTAACAGGAGCTTTATGGTGGAGATAATCACGAGAATGTCAGGGAAGATGGAATCAGTGATGCTTTTGAATATTTTAAAACTAATCGGATATTTATGCTTAGGTACCTACTTAGTTCTAATAATATTAATAAGCAGGTATTGTTTTGCTTCCCCTTTTAGTTCTGACTTTTTTTTGTAATAACAATTTTGCTTTCTCCGCTTTGCTTGGGAAGGAAAACTGGAACACTTCTTACTTCTCCTATATTCTTCTGATTTATTTCATTGCGAGTCTTAAGACAGATTTAGAATGTCACTTGGGCGTCCCTGAGATCATATCAAAGGGATTTTGTGGTTGGTTACCATTGTAGATCCTGGCTACACAAGAGTTGCAATGTATATGTGCCTGTTAAAAAGTGAGCCTTGCCCGTTAAAAAAAGTAGGTATCAATGTCACATACATTCCAGCTGGGATCTTCTTTATAATAAAATGTAAAAAATGTTTTAGGAGTGATCAAAAATGTATAATAAAACTAAATCTTTGATTAAAAAGCAACTATGTCTTATAAACCATTTTCTTTATGTTGTTATTTCTTTCGTCTTCATTAAATTTTGCTATTAAAGAAGCAGTTTATTTTTACTTATGGACGTACGTTGGAATTTTAAATTTACCACACAACATACTTAAATAACAAGAAATTGTTTATCATGTAACTATGATGCTACCTATAACAAGTTTGTAAACGGATTTACATTTTTTTTGCAACCGATTTTAACGGACACCACTAAGGAATTTCTGTTATCGAAAAACGACTTGACCATAAAAATAAAAAAAATATCATATTCTTAGGCGGGGACTATATGCTCCGAAATCCGGAACCGCGCCGGTGAAAATTCAGAGCGCTTTATTAAATAAAGCCTTAGAGCACGTAGGTAAGTACTAAATTCTTTTGTTATTAGGATTTGTTAGGAATGTCCATGACCCCTCAACCTTGTCGTCTTTTAACTATACCCGTCCTGTTGAACTATTCAAGCATGAATAATTAGTGAAAGAGTACCTATTCATATCGTCGTCGAATGAAAATTGTATGATTAACTGTGTAATTAAAATTAATCATCACAGTGCAGCGCCTAAATACAATTTTCATTCGTTAATGAATTAATGATACGAACATTGTTCGTGCTAGGGTTACAGAATACAGATTTGTATGTGATTACTGATTACTTACACACATTCATTTTGTCGAATTAATTTAATCTTTCTATTGACGTCTTGAGAGTTTGTACTCTTAAGACGTAAATAGAAATATTAAATTAATTAGACAAAACGAATGTGTGTAATGTATATTGACGAATTCTGTGGCGCAGTGGCGCTCAAGCCGGAAGTCTCGGGTTCGAATCCCGCCAGGGAACAAAAAGTTTTCTGTGTTCCTAGGAACACAGAAAACTTTTTGTTTTCTGTGTTCCTAGGACATGTGATGTGTATTAAGTACATAATAAAAATCTTAAATTGATATAAAATGTATAATATAAAATGTATTAAATATATTTCCGTTGTCTGGTAGGTACCCGTAACACAAGTTATTCGAGAGCTCACTACGGGGCCGCGGGGCCAGATTGGTGTGAAGGCGTCCATAGATAGGTATTTTTTTCTTCATTGCGCGGTAAATACTTAACATGATATTGAAATTGGTAGTATTACAGTGCCCTATATTATCTCTTTGTATACGTTTAGAATAAATTGAATCTGAACCGAGTATTATAATTACTCTTTTGTATCTGTGGCCCTTCAGGGCTACGGCAAAGAATATATTATATTACTAACGTAGCTACGGTATTGTATTGTATTCGATCGACCATGGCAGTAATCACTTAGTCTGAGTCAATCCTACTAATTTTATAAATATGAAAGTTTGTGATGATGGATGGATGGATGGATGTATTTTTGTGACTCTTTCACGCAAAAACTATTGGACGGGTTTCGGTGAAATTTGGTATTGTAGTACTTAGTTTAAGCTCTGGATTAAGACATATGCTACTGTATATCTCCAAAAAGTACAAAGTTCCCGTGGGATACTGTATTTACGCGGATGGAGCCGCGGGCAAAAGCTAGTGTCATATAAGACAGCTTGACACTCGACACTTCCATTTTCAACTCAATTATTTTAACGCAGAATTATATTTTCAGTGCTCTGAATTTTCTCCGATTCTCTCCGGTTCCGACTCCGGATTCCGGATCAATATAGTCCCGGCCTTACTATCAGGAAATTCATCTGCTCGTTTTCTCCCCTAAAAGGTTAAAGCACTTACTGTCGGAGTACCGTTCGTGTACAATCCTCTGCACGCACTGCGACGGGACGGGTGGCTCCAGGATGCGGCCATTTTGGAACTGCGCGTGCGCAACCGCCAGCACAGACAGGAGGAGTAGGTGCTTCATGTTAGTTTATCTGTAAAAAAGGTTAATTATTAAGATGAGGGAAGTTTGCACAATTTTATATTGTTACTAGCTTTTGCGCGCGTGAACGTGGATTTTTTTTTGCACTGCCGAGGGGTATGTACTTCGAAAAATCCTTCTTAACGGATTTCTACATTACTATAGGTAACTATCAGCGTACCAATATACAACGCCGTTCTGTTGTTGATATTTCACTATACAAACTTTGGACGCCCATTTTTCGAAAAATTATAAATAACGTACCAACTCGTAAGTAAAATACGTATTTAAAAATTATGCTTATAAATTGTAATTTCATAATTTGTATGTACAATTAATTGTACTGCATTGTACTATTTTTACGTTAGATAATTTTCAGAGTAAAAGACATCAACGGGCTCGTTTTTAAAGAAACTAAATGTCAGCTAAAATATGAATTGTAAATAATATATTCTTTCTGCATTCTTCATAATGGAGTTGTTCTTAATTCTATATGAGTTTTAAACGTGTACCTAACACAATACCTAATTAATTTGAGTAAGGATAACCTAAAAAAAAATTTCAAGTGGACCACTTTAACTGTAGGTAGATAAGTATTTCTGGTGTCTAGGTCTTGGACAAGACAAGCTTTTAGATGCACTAATTACTAATATAAACAAGATCCAGGATCCTCTAAATGTCAAGGAGACTAGCCACAAATATTGAATAGACAAGAACACAATTTATTTTTCATAATCTTAATTACCTTACACGTTTTTATTTGTCGTATTTAGGTATACGGATATATAGGATACGTTTAATTTAGACAAGGTAATCGTGATAAAGTGATATATCCTAAATTCTAAGTTTAGTGCCAAATTTTACAAAAATCACAAACAGGTAGATATACCTACTTCTGACGACAATTATCATTAACTAGATTTTTTCTGCGACTTTGTACGCGCAAAAGAAAATCCTGCGGAAACCGTACCGTTTTGCACAAAAAGGAGCCTATTCCTCTACATCTGTGCCAAATTTCATCAAAATCGGAGCCAATTCAATGCAAACAAACAAATCTTTCCTCTTTGCAAAATTACAATATCATTGTCGATAAGGCCTCGTTTTTATATGAAATGGACCGCAGGAAACGAGCAGACAAGATCGCCTAATGGTAATCGATCGACTGCCGCCCATGGACACTCGCAAATCCTGAGGAATTACACCGGTAACTCCTCTGCCTCCGTTATCTTCACTCACTCGGCGAAACACAAACACGTTTCACGCCGGTTTCTGTGAGGCTGTGGTATTTGTCTGGTCTAGCCGGCTCATTCGTGCCAAAGCATGGCTCTCCTAAGTTTGTTTAAAATTAGGTCAGACAAATAGGTACCTATGTATTATTTTTAAACGAATTCTTAACAAAAATTTCTAGTTTTAATTCTGAGCAAATCTGAAATTGCCCAGAACATCGAACAAGCTCTATCACCCGTTTAATTTTCAACCCTCAACTATTGAAAAGAACTAAAAGGTTAGAGGTTGAAGTTCGTACAACAACAGGCGTAGTACAAACTTACGAAGAGGTATGTTTGTAGGTATTTATGATCGCTTCCACTTTCCATCCGATTAAAATTACGTAAGAGAAAACTGTGAGTCGCGACCGGTTCCAGGCTCGGACGCAAGTGTCCTTGCCCCTAAGGCATGCGGTCGACCACTCATAACACGGAACTGTTAGAATTACCAAAATCACAGGTATTTACACAAAAAAAAATTATATGATACTAGATGTTGCACGCGACTTCGTGGATGCAAAAGTAAATCCCGTGGTAACCGTACTTACATTTTGCCGCGATAAAAATATAAATAAAAAGTAGCCTATGTCCTTCCCCGTGGGAAGGACATAGACTACTTTTTATTTATATTTTATCTACTCTACATCTGTCCAAATTTCATCAAAATCGGTCCTGTAGTTTCGGAGTCTATTCAATGCAAACAAACAAACTTTTCCTCTTTATTATATGTATTAGTATTGATATAATATTCTTAAGTTTACACATTCCTCAATAATCAGAATTTTAATACATAGAAGAAGAAAGCATTTTAATAGACGAACCTTATGAGGGGTTTACATGGGTGCGCCCTGCGGCGAAAATCATGATATTATTATAATAGGCACTTATTTAATCGGTTGTGTAAATGACAATTCGACTAAAAAAACAGGCAATTGGCCCACCACACTTATCCACCACTGCAACTCCTGTGTAGCCAGGATCGGCAGTGGTAACTAACAACAAAAACCCTTTGATATGATCACAAGGGTGCCAGAGGGACATGCTAAATCTTTCTTGGGACCCGCAACGAAATTAATCAGAAGATTGTAGGAGGAGTAGGAACTCTAGGAAATATTCCAGTTTCCCTCCTCAAGCAATCCCGTTTTGCTAGGCAATGACAGCAAAAATTGTAATGAAAAAAAAGTCAGAATTAAAAGGAAGAAGCACCACGGGAATAATATTATACATTTTTTATGACTACAAGACTAAATGTGTGGATTGTTTCCAATAGCACTATTATGAAAAAAACGTTTGAATTCACGGAAGTTCTTTGCGTAGCCCACGATATCTTCATAATACACTATAACCCTAGAAACACAATGGACGCTGTACAACATTTCGATTTTTTCGTCATACCACAGAGCACACTCCCAGAGTATGTGATGAGCAGTTTGTTCATAAGAGCTGCCTTCAGTGGAAAACTCGCATAGCGGAGATGAGACTAATGTAAATCCAAAAAGTTTAGCTTTAAAGTTACCGTGACCTGTTAAAAACTGTGCGACGTATTCCTATCCAGTGCTTAGGGAGTCGATCATGTACCGAAGGGAAGAAATTATTATAAAGGTGACGCCTTTTGATAGTGTTGTCCTACCGTTCCTGCCACTCAGAAATTAGGTGTGTAATTATTGCCAACAAAAAAGATTCAAAGAGTCATTTGCGGACTAATTCATAAAAACAAAAAATAATAAGTGACAACATTAGTTATCTTTATAGTAATTATTAACTACATCTCTACTTATTTAACAACTATTTTGCTTATAGTCTATTTGAGGTGTTTAATGTTAAGAAGTCAGTGAACCATGCGTACAAATGTCAAAATTAACCAATAGAGCACAATTAATTGAAGTAATGAGTAAGCCATTTTATCATATGTACGCGTGATTTACTGACTTCTTATGGGAATAGACTACTGGTGTACTCACAAACATTTTAAAAAAAAATATTATGATATTTTTTAATAGGCACCTATTTTAATTTTTGAACATTAACGAATAAAAAATTTCAAATTGTTAATTGATTATGTTATGATAATCATCATCATTTGCTTATCATCGAATTATTATGCACCTAGTTGATACTAGTACTCTGTACTACCTATAGGTATATGTTTAATAGAAAAAAAAATAGCAAAAATATTTAAACATAATCAAATTAAATTAAAATATATTTCATAAGAAAAAACTTAAAATGTCACCTATGCAAGAATCGATATGTTTATTTTTTAATTAGCACAGTAAAAAATATCACAACTTTTTATCACAACACAATATTTAAAAAATAAAAGGCTCTACTCACATGAGCGACGTCGCGATCTATACTGATGCGCGCGCGCACTGCCGCCCGCCTTATATAAAGGGACGGTTTGTAGATGTACAATGTACAAACTGACCCTTATCCTCAACCTTATCTAATAACAACACGCCGCGGGGTAGTTTCTCAGTACACGCGATACCTTCTATCTTATACAGAATGAATTGTTAAGTGGCCGATTGTGTAAATAAGGAGAAAATCGGAAAATGTTTGAAAAACCCTGAAGCCCAATTTTTTCTATATGTATAGCGAGATGTTTCTCGAATTTACACTTTTCTATCAAATCAAGCGGTTCACTGAAATAAACATTTTGCTTCGCTTCTTTTCAACTTTTGTTTTCCAGAATTTGTCGAAAATTAGCGACGCTATCGATGGTTGAAACTATCAACTAATAGGTACTTACTGTGTTTTGAAAAAATTATGATGGTCGTTTTTATTAAATTAGAACTTAGGTTCAATACATTATGTATTTAGCTTGTCTTCATTCTCAGTTTCAGAATACCTACATAGGTATTAGAGCGCCTGCCATGTTAATTACTAGAAAAATACATTCTGTACCTATAAAATTTGTTCCTTGAGGCATTAGGAAATGATAATATTGTTTAGGCGATGACAGTATGTAGGTATACCCTTACTAATATTATAAACATTGAGTTTGTATGTATAGATGTATGAATGTTAGTTTCTTTTTCACGCAATTAATTCATTGTAAATTTTAAAAAAATCATTGTAAATTAAAAAAAAAAAGAGTATCGACCTAGGTAGTAGAGAATTGAAGATTACGGAAGTAACTTTAAAAAAGATTGTCATCAGTCTCGAAGATTTCAGTCCATTTCCGGTAACCGACAATTTATGTTATGGATTTCCTTTCACATTTTCATTTCAGTTTAGCAAATAAACGGCCTAAAGGCAAGGTAATAAGTAGATGAACCAGCACTACTAGCCTATATTATTGCCTTATATATTCAGCTTAAAGTAGAAAGGGAAAATTCGTTCCAAGTAGTTATAAAAAGCATATTATTAAAGAATCTAGAACAAGCGTCTGGGAGTGAGGCGCGGCGTACGTGCGACGAGTTGGTAATTTTCTACTTTCGTTCAAGGTAAGACAATGGATTTTTACGTATCCATAGAAATCTACACAAAGTTTATATAAAAATATAATAGTTCGTTTGTATTCCACGTTGAGCCCTATAAGGGATAGCGATAGATATTTGTCGTTACATTGCTGTTGTAATGCTTACCTTACCTTATGTGAAGTTTTTTAATTTTACTTTTATAGTAAACAGTTCTACCCATGTTGTTTACTTCGTTACTTAGTAATTAATATTTTCTTTCAAGGATTGATCCTTACAAATTATAGTTTAGGGTAATTTTGTAAAATACTCTCTATAGTCTCTTAAAATACACTTAGAGTAAGTACTTAAAGCAAAACTACACTTCCACTATAGTGTGTTGAGTGCGCAGTGGCGGATTATCCTAAATGCAAACTAGGCATGTGCCTAGGGGCGCGGGGTACAAGGGGCGCTCGGACGGAATTGTAAAATAAAGAAAAATATATTATAATACAGCATAAAATTTATTGCGCCAGTAAGTAAGCCACCTATTTACACAATAAAAACTATTATTTTTGCTTACAACCTCAATATGCTCCAATTTATAACAAAAAATAAACTTAACGGATGGGACTGACTAAAATATACGTATACCCCCCTCCCCCCCACGCCACTACTGATAACTTATTTTTATTATAGGGGCGCCGATGTCATGTTTGCTTACGGTGCTCTCAACGTTTTTGTCACCACTCGCCGTGAAAAGTTAACTACACCTCGTATGGCATATCGAAACAACGGCCCTAGTGGCTATAGTGCGATTCAAATCAGAATAGGATCGAGTCGGCGCCATATTGTGACGTCATAGCTGTCAATTTTACCCAATTGGGTACCTCATTAGGTGGTGGGCAAAAAAAGTTTTTTTTTATTTTAATATAATTTATTTACAAAATTGAGTGAAAAAAATGTAATCTGAATCAAACTCTTCAATTTCGCTCATCTCTGTATTACTGTCCAAGTAGTCGTCGTCGTCTATGTAACACAGCGCCTCGTTTACTCATTTTCGAGCAAAATGAGTGTGACAATAACAAAAACAGTATAATTTTGGCAAGTTGCCTTGCACCAACAATGAAAAATAAAATGTTAATTTTTAATTTTAAAAACGAATTATGAATATGTTTTATTATAATTAAATGTTTAGATCATTTAACGTTATTATTTAAATTCGATGTAAGATTATTATTCCTCTTCTTTTATTTATGGCAATCGCGGTTGCAAAGGTTTTGCACCATTCTGATAGTGTCAAGTATATAAAGAATTATTTCGACTATTATTATTAGCAAATAAGTTTTTCTGCTAACCGTACTTTTCAAGTGACATTTGACAGATAGAGGTCATTGACGTTCCTATTCTCATTTGAATCGCATTATAACAATGGTAACTAATTCGACTTCTTCACGGCGAATAGTGAGTAGTGACAAAAACTCGCACTCGGCACACAGAACGCTGTATTTTTTTCATGGCGAGTAAGTATCGCGATGTTGAACATAACTACTGTAAAAATGTTTAGGTTTCTACAAAAAAGTCATGAATAAGGAGGAATCCAATTATATTATTGTGAACCCGCATGGGACTATTCTATTCTAATTAGCATTTACATTCTTGGTTTGATAATGGGCTGTTTACAGTAAAAAAGTGAAAGTGAAAATAGCACTACTTTTAAACCATCCATTGATAGGTTTCGTTTGAAGAATTTTAAGTAAGTAGGAATTGCTCAGATGATGGCTAGCCGAGGTCTAACGAATGAGGGTTTTTAAATTCGTGTCATCTGACAGTTTTTAACACGACAATGACCGTCGTGCTACCAAGCGCCGCCTGGTGACAGAAAAATAATCAAAAAATTTTATTGACCGTTTTTGATACTATTAACACCACCAGATTACGCTTAGTGTGCGTTGGGTCTGCTCCCTAGCGGCAGAAAAAATATCAAACACCCTCAATCAATGTAGTTATGTCTTCTTTACTACAGCCTCCGTGGTCTAGTGGTTACAGAATTGGCTCTAGACTTTCTAGGTTAGATTCCTGCATTAGAACAACAAAAAATGTCATTTCCAAGTTTGGTTAGGACAATACATGCTGATCACCTGATTGTCTGACAAGAAACACGATTCATGCGTCGGAGGTCATTCAGGGCATGATTCTGATAGCTCAGTCATCTGTTCAGAGTTGAGGGCTCATACTGAATCCTCAAAAAAAGATTATAATAAGATACCTACACCTACCTCAGAGGCCGGAATGATAAGTATTTACTGTGATGAAATAGGCTATGGAGTAGGTGTATACCTAAATAATTTGTGTATGGGGCAACAAGTAACTAGCACATGTTTGCCCGGGGCATCTTATGAACAAATAGTTAGCCGGGCAGTTAATGCTACTTATTGCCCTAACACAACTTTAGTTATTTTAGCCGGGAGAAGAGGAAAGATAAACAAAAAGCAGATGACAGACTACATTGATATTTTGAGTAACAAGGAAAATGTTACTAAGCTTGTACTGTTTACCTTTCCTTACATAAAAAAAACTGCCACACGAGAGTACCGAAAATTATATTAGATTTAAGTTAAACAGCCTACTGTGTAGTGCTACTAATCAAAATTGTATAGTCTTAAGTAACACTCAATCACATATAGATGTGGTTGACATAAATAATATTATAAGTTTTAGATTTAATAATATAACATATGATAAGTATTTCTTATCACAGTTTTGTACTAGACGCATAGCCAGATGGCTATTTAATTTTTTAGTTTTAAGACAAGCCAAGGAATTGGCTAAACCGACCACTGCTTCTATTGAGCAGTGTATTTATTCTGATAACTATACAGTTAACAGCTTGGAATATGTTCCAAATAATTTAAATTAGTTTCTAAGACAACAGAGGCCCACTCTAGCGATGTATTATACAATAATATAAATTATTCAAATAAATTATCTATCCTACCTACCAAAATTGTTAGCAAAAATTGTAATTCTACTGTAAACCTGGTGCACCAAAATTTGCAAGGAATGGTAGGTAAAGAAATAGAGATTGAGTTGTTTCTTAATGAATATAACATTGATATTATGTGTATATCAGAACATTGGCTTAGAAAATATGAATTAATATTTAACTTTTGTGGTCACCAGGTTGCTAGTTCGTTCAGTCGAGAGAATGCTATTAGAGGTGGCTCTTTAATATTGACTAATAAAAAATTTAAATTTAAAGAACGAAAAGATATTGTAAGACTCTCTACTGAACGAATATGTGAGGTAGCTTGTATTGAGTTGAGCCACCTTATTATTGTAAGCGTATACAGGCCTCCATCAGGTTCATACGATTCCTTTGAACAAATCATGGAACATATGCTGACAAAAATATGTGCATCTAACAAAAAGATTTTTGTATGTGGTGATTTCAACATTAATTTATTAGACTCTAACTCCACCACTGTTAGATTCACATCATTGTTAAAATCGTATAACCTCATTAATTTGTTTTATGAACCGACAAGAATATCTGATACAACAGCTACTTGTATTGATAATATTTTCACTAATATTACTCCTTATAAAAAAGAAATAATTAATGCGCTTAGCTCTGATCACTGTGGACAATTTGCTTCATTTAATATTAATTGTGAAAATAAACCTCAAGAAAAGCTTGTTTATATTCCTGTGAATACAAAACGTATTGAGAAATTTAGAGGTAAATTAATTTCAAATATTCAACAGTTGGATGGGTTAAATAACTCAGATGAAGCATTTAATAAACTATTTAAAATAATTAGAACCCAATTTAACTCTGTGTTTACTTCTAAAACGGTCAGTTTAAATAATAGAAAAAGTAATTTTAAAAACTGGGCCACTGCAGGAATTTTAGTAAGTAGACAAAGATTGTATGATCTGTACAAGGAAAAGACATTTAATAGGAGTGAATCTTTTATGCTATATGTCAAGAAATATTCAAAATTTTTTAAAAAAGTTTGTCAAGCAGCGAAGGCACTTCACACAAAAGGAAAAATAATGAACTCTAAAAATAAAGTGAAAACCACTTGGAAGATAATTGCAGATGAGACTGGAAGAGGCAGATCCAGTCGTAACTCTAAATTTGAACTTTGTATCAATGATAAAAAGGTCAATTCTGACCTAGAGGTTGCGACGATCTTCGAAAAATTTTTTGCTGATATTCCGGTCTCAACTACAAAAAATTTAAATTCTTCACCTGCAGTTGCTGAAAAAATACTCAGAGAAAATGTCAAGGAATGTGATGTCAATTTTAATTTTAGAGAAATTGACTCCAGAGATATTATTAACACCTTCAAATTACTCAATATTAAAAGTACTACTGATCTCTGGGGTATGTCTATAAAAATTATAAAATCAGTAATTGACATCATTGCCCCCTACCTAGCCTTAGTTTTTAATAATTGTATTAAGAAAGGTGTGTTCCCTGACCTAATGAAGCATAGCAAGGTGATGCCTCTTTTCAAGGCTGGGAATAAATCTGACCCAGCCAATTATATACCAATATCTATACTACCGACTTTCAGTAAAATTTTCGAGAAAATAATATTAAATCAATTGCTAGCTCATTTTAACATAAATAATTTATTACATAGCAATCAATTTGGGTTTAATAAAGGTCGGTCCACAACAGACGCAGGCATCAGTCTTCTATGCAGCATATTTGAGGCTTGGGAGGGATCGCATGATGCACTTGGTGTCTTTTGTGATCTATCCAAGGCTTTCGACTGTGTCGAGCATGCTACGTTGGTCAAAAAATTATACCATTATGGTATAAGGGATACGGCACTTAAGCTCTTAAGCTCTTATCTTAAAAATAGAACGCAGAGAGTAGAAGTAAATTCTACAAGGTCTAATGGGACCAAAATAGAATTAGGTGTGCCACAAGGGTCCATTTTAGGCCCATTTCCTTTTCTCATTATTATAAATGACCTTCCTTATCTAGTTAAAGATAAGCACGAGATAGTACTTTTTGCTGATGACACTTCACTAATTTTTAATGTGAAGCGACGACAGTCAAATTACGACGAGGTAAATAGTGCTCTCTCGATAATGGTACACTGGTTTAATGTTAATAATTTACTTTTAAATTCCAATAAAACAAAATGTTTAAAGTTTAGCATGCCAAATGTTAGGCAGACACAAACCAATGTACTATTAAACGATGAGAAAATGAACCTAGTGGACACCACTGTATTTCTAGGAATAACACTAGATTGTAAATTACAGTGGGGTCCCCATATTGCAAATCTGGCTGATAGGCTTAGTTCTGCAGCATATGCAGTGAAAAAAATTAGAGAAATTTCCGATGAGGACACAGCGCGGCTAGTTTATTTTAGTTATTTTCATAATAGGTATAATGTCATATGGCATTCTTCTATGGGGAAACGCTGCGGACATTAACACAATATTTGTGCTGCAGAAGCGAGCTATACGTTCTATTTATAAGATGTCATATTTTGAATCTCTAAGAGATAAGTTTAAAGAAATAGGTATTCTGACCGTCGCTTCTCAATACATTTTGGACAATGTGTTGTATGTCAGAAAGAATTTAAATAACTTTAAAAAGAAAAGCGACAACCATTGTAGGAATACTAGAAATAAGAACAAGTTAGAAATACCGGTGATCAGACTAAGCAAAGTAAGTAAATCGTTTAAAGGTTCATGTATACGCCTTTACAATAGAATCCCAGAAAACGTTCAAAATCTTACCATTAATAAATTTAAAAAAGCTGTTAAAGAACGTTTGTGTGCTAAAGCTTATTATAAAGTCAGTGATTTCATTAACGATTGCACACCTTGGGAATAAGATGGCCCCATGCAAGGCTGCTTTTATGTACTTAAGTATGTTCTATGTACTTATGACTAATGTTATATAGATTAAGTTACAACATTGTAAAATATTTTTTGAAAAGAACAATTTTCCCATCTTTTTGCTAAAAGGTGGCCCCGTGCGAGTTTCTTACGCCGGTTCTTCTCGCCGGGCTAGTTTCCGAACCGGTGGTAGGCATCATGTAGGACAATTCTATAAGTGTTATTTCATAACCTATATGGAAATAAAAATTTTGAGTTTGAGTTTGAGGATGTTCATGTAAATAGTCGGACCTGCGCCTGATCTCTCGTCAATCGTGTCGTAATGAGAGCTACTGGATTATGAGAGTAAAGGAAGAGGGAGTGCTCTTATGTACTGCGCATACACTTGGGCACTATAAAATGACTCCTGCGTAACTGGCCTGGTTTCAATGAAACCGGCCAACGTCACCGAAATCGATGTGGGCAGTTATTATTATCTTCTTTATTATTTGTACCAAGTACCAAACAAGTTACATAAATTGGAAATCGGACATCCATCGCACTACGCACCATACGCACCCATTCTCTTTCTCTATTCCGTATTTTAATATTTCTGACGTAGCGGATGACATAGAATTTATTAAATTTTAAATACAAATACTCAAAACTTGTGTGCCTGGAGCCTGGACCCTCCAAGGTGTCCAGCCGCAGTTTCGAAAGGCCACGAATACGGCACGATACAGCAGTAGCTACGCCCATGTACCTATCTAACCTTATAAAAAATATTAATAAAAATTAAACAAAAAATGCTAAGAGACATAAGTTTAACATAACCGAACCGTGGTCTGTCGTACCTACTTTACAGTCCGATCAGTCGACCACGATCTCAATGTTTTTTGGGAATCGTCGTTTTTCATAAAATATAAATAATTTGTCATTTCCATAGAAAAATTATTATTGCCGAGGGACATTAGCAAACATGTTTAAACTGTACGTGTGGCTATGATGGTGTATGCACAAAAAATAGTGGTCTAAATAGTGGTTTATGCGGCCGACCGTCAGTGTTGATGATGACAGCGAAATACCAATGACCTATTTATTAGTTTTATTATTACTCCAACTTTCACAGGAATTAGGTATTGGATATAAAATGAAACCTTTCATCGGATTAAACCGACCGCGGCAGGGTTTATAGAGTAAATGTTAGAAACATCGAAATTGAGGTGTCGTGACGTCACGTTCATACGCCATGACTACTCGCTGTGAGTTGTGACGACTACTATTTATGGAATACTATTAATCTTCTATATAAAAATGAATGTTTGCCAGTCTGTCCGTCTGTCCATATGTTCTTTATATAATCGTAAACTATGCATTTGATCATGTGATGATCTTTATCAAAGTTGTTGTGCATGAGCCAGAGGCCAATGAGGACTTTTTTAAATTTTTTGAACTTTTTTTAAAGGCAGTAACTACGAAGTTTGTCGGAACGTAGGAGTATGTGTAGGAGTAGATGTAGGCATAGGTGTAGGAGTAGGTTTAGTCATTTATTCATTCCAGTTCATATTTAAGACAGAACAACGTCTGTCGGGGTCAGCTAGTATCTATAGTATGTTATAAAAACAACTACATTTATGAAAAACTATTATTTATACCTATTACAAATATTTTGGTCGGTAAAGTCCAGTTGGTTTGTTACCACATTGTGTTCCTGATACTTCCTTGTATCTAAAGTAAATTTTTAAAGTGATATCGTTGTTTTCACCCGACTACGGCGAAGCGAAGGGGATGTAGATAGGTACATAGTGTGTCCCCCCGATGGTTGCACGCCTTGTCGTGGCGGTGGGGCTTAGTAACCGTGGACTGGTCACCCACGGTGAAGCTAAGAGGCAACCGGGGCCGGCCTGTTTGCCGCCGGCTGGCCCGAGGAGGGCGCTCCCAGCGGGCTGAACATGCCCGCAGAGGACGCGCGTGGAGGTGGGACCGCAGAAGAAGAGGAGTGCCGGTATTACGGTGCGCCGTTCTCCCTATCTTCTGCGGCCGTGGAGGGATCGCAGGGGGAGAGGCGTGGTGGTATTACGGTACGCCACTCTCCCTACCCCCTGCGAGCTGGCGGGGCCGTTCCGTCGAAACGGCGTTGGTGGGGCCGCAGAGGAAGAGGCATGTCGGTATTGCGGTGCGCCGCTTGCCCTCTGCGACCGAGGTGTGGTCGGTGGCAGAACCACAGACCTGATCTGCCACCGGGTACCAGTTTATCTGGTACCCATGGCCTCCTAGTAGCAGACTCAGGGGGAGTCTGCTACAGTACTGGTGAAGGCCGAGGAGGGAGGCGCACCTAATACCATCTGGTGCGCCGAGGAGGAAGATGGGGAGGTTTTTAGTGGGTAAAGCATTTTCCCCCCCGGAAACAAAAAAAAAGGTACATAGTGTGTTTTTCCATCGAAGCTTCTAAACTACTGATCCGATTTTAATGAATGAGGTGTCAAAATGTCAACAGATTCGTAATAATGGCTCGGATAACACACGACCACACAATGCAAGAGGGTGATAGCGCAGCGCATTCATTTAGAGATGGCCGTTTAAACGAAAAGCGTTTAAAATAGCTTGCTTTTATAAATAAGTTGAAAAGCGTTTAACGCTTATACTTATCGTTTATATCGTTTATAGTCATTAAGCCATAAGTGTGGTATGAGCAAAGAAAAATAGTTTTTATGACAGCGCAATAAGAGTGAAAATTCTTTAATGTAGCTCATCACTTATTTAAACGGCTTATTTTTTGTACTTATAACTTATATGCTTTTTCATGTTTATTCACTTTTTTTAGTTGCGCTTTGCGGGTTGACGTTATAATATTACGTTACGCAGTAATTCGTATTAATATTATTCAGATTTCAGACAGTCCTAAGCTTGCAAAGTACGAAGGAAAGTTCATTGACATCAGTTTTAGCGATCGAAAAACGTTTAAACATACAAAAAACATTATAAGTGGCAATAAGTAGATAAGCATAATATAAGCAAATAAGCAGTTAACATAAGTTGCTTTTGAATATTTAATAACGGATAAGTTAACTTTTGATTTTAAGCCGTTTATCACATCTCTACATTCATCCACTCTCCCTCTTCGTCTCCAGTCCTTCGCGTCATTCCATTGAAACGTCGCGTTTGACGACGAAACGCGAGAAAAACGACGCAGCGTCGACGCCGCCGCGACAACGTAACGCAACGCGCTAAAGGAGGTTCGCTGATCGCTCTTACGTGAGTTGCAAATCTTGTAGGCTTTACAATCAACGCTAGTTTGGTCATCCGATTAATTACAAAAACCAATATTTTGGAAATACACAATTTAATGATTTTTGTATTTGTTTTATTAATTAAAAGTCAATATAATCCAGCCATCATCAAACAATCATAATTGAAACCTTGAGAGTTTCGCCAATATGTCACGATTTCTGTGATCATTGAATAAAAAAATGTCATCCATAAATTCATAATAATTAAGTAGGTACCTACCTAATCAAATTGAGTACCTACTTAAACAGAGTTACGAATTGAATTTATAACCGACTTATTAGGCGATTATAAATATTTAGCTGTGCGGTGCCATTATTCCTATGTCCATGGCGGTGCCTGACTCCTAACTCTAGACAATCTACATTTCATGGTTGCATCTAGTAACATAAGTAGGTGTTACTTTGTAGACACAAAGGTACAAAACATGTCGTTTTATTATCAAAAAAAAAACATAGTGACGAGAGGTTAGTTAATCATGAATGGGAATGACTCATTAGTCATTCGCTTTCGAAAGTTAACGCAAACAATACTTTGAGACTTGCAGTTGATGGTATAAGTTCGCGGTTCTACACGTTTAACTACTACGAGTGATATACGTCATCAATTCCCACTGCTGAAACTCGTCTCTCGCTCTCCCAATGTTAGAAGTTTAATCCACCGCGCTAGTTTTCTGCGGTTCGAGACTTCACATGTCTTTGGCGCTTGTATGCTTTAGTGGGCCACGGGCGCAAATAAACTTTCGAGATAATCTAACAGAGCATTGGGATCGGCTTAAGTAAATGTGTGTAGGTTCACTAGGTATGAGGTAAGTACCTACATGAAAATATTATCTAAAAATATTATTGAACCCCAACATCCAATAATACTTATAATACCTACCAGGGCCGCCGTAAGCGGGCGTGCAAAGCGTGCACCGCACAAGGGCGGCAAGCCCAGGGGGCGGCAAATCGATCTTTTTTTGACAAAACTCATAGTAATTAAGTAATCGTAGGGCGGCATAATCGGTATTGCACGCAGGCGACAACAGCTAGCGGTGGGCCTGATACCTACCTACCTACCTACTTTAGATATTTTCTGGATTAGCAGCAATCAGCATGGTCCATGCTGCTAATCAGTATGGCCACAGATTAATAAATAGTTACTACGTAAGTATTGCGCTTAAGCGCCACTGCATTGAAACGGAGTAGTATGGCTCCACATCTCCACATCACGACGTCGACAACGTGAAACGTTGGCATAACGCCAGTGATGTGACTTATCTAAGATACAAGTATTTGAAATACAGATACAAGATACAAAATACGTATTTTCATCTTGTATTTTAAATACTTTTTTTAGAAAGGATTTTGTATCTTGTATTTAAATACTTTTCTTTAGTATCTTAGTATTTTATAAATACTTTTTCTGATAAAATACTTTCAGTCTTTTAGTATCTAGGTAATATTATATTAGTAATTTAGTAGACATTTATAAATTAAACGCGTAAAACTGAACGTGTCATTATAAGTCCTACATCACATTGATAGATAGCGACTCTTTAGGGTTCCGTCGTACGAAACCCTTACGGTAAGCAACTCTTATATTTTCGCTTTGTCCGTCCGTCTGTCTGTTTGTCGTAATAGGTTAGGTTATATTTAATCAATTATCTTTTATCCCCCGAGTTTAATGTATAATATTATCGCTTTTTAGGGTTCCTTAGCCTAATGTCAAAAAACGAAACCATGTCTGTCTGTCATGTCTGTCGGCCGGTTATTTATTTTTGTGTTTGAGTTGATTGAATGAAAGGTAAATTGCGGTTTACTTTTTATGACGTAATAATAAAAAAACTACTTACTAGATCTCGTTCAAATCAATTTTCGGTGGTAGTTTGTATGGTAATGTACATCATATTTTTTTTTAGTTTTATCATTCTCTTATTAGTTATTTTAGAAGTTACAGGGGGGGTGTAGTGTATTGACATTTATAATAATAAATATAAAGCACGCACACTTATGGGGCGTGGTATCGGTGTGAGAGTGGTAGGGGCTGAGCGAGTGGTGGGAGTCTCCCACGCATGACGCACCCGCTGGCACTATCATTCCTTTACCGACCGCCGACCAGAGCGGGTGTGCTTTACAGCAATATACAAGTGTTTCATTTACCAACTCCTATTCTACAGGGGGGACACATTTTACCACCTTGGAAGTGTCTCTCGCGCAAACTATTCAGTTTAGAAAAAAATGATATAGATGGGTACCCCACACGTGTGGGTTTGATAGAAAAAAAATGCGAGTTTCAGTTCTAAGTATGGGGAACCCCCAAAATTATTTTTTTCTTTTTTGTGTGAAAATCTGAATGCAGTTCACAGAATACATCTACTTACCAAGTTACAACAGCATATAGTTCTTATAGTTTCGGAAAAAGGTGGCTGTGACGGACGGACAGACAAAAAGACAGACAGACAGACATGACGAATCCGTAAGGGTTCCGTTTTTTGCCATTTGGCTACGGAACCCTAAAAACCTTCAATTTCATAGACATAAACCGTGAACCATTATTTTTTATTACATGTTTGTACGGAACCTTCGGTGCGTGAGTCCGACTCGCACTTGGCTGGTTTAATTTTTTGTTCCTATGTTTATAAAGTACAACTTACTAAAATTTTTTTTGTGGCCACGTATTAACCAGGCATTAAATGTATGGCGAATTTAAATAAAATGTTGTTTTCTTACAAAAGTATTTTTATCTTAAAAAGTATTTTGAAGATACGTATTTTGTATGTAGTATTTCAAATACCATTCTCGAAAGTATTTTGTATCTGGTATCTGAAATACTTAATTTGAAAGTATTTTGCATTTTGTATTTCAGATACTTTATACAGGGTATCATGGGCGTAGCCAGGATTTAGTTTCGGGGGGGGTTCAAGAAAATAAAACGACTACAAGTACATTAAATAACCAGGGCCGTCTTTAACCTATTAGAGGCCCTGGGCATATTAGAATTTTTTATTTTCGTTTTTACCTGTTTAAGCCTGAAAGACTGTGTACGTAATTCGGAAAACTAGAAATATCTATAGTCTAAAACTAAACGTCAGTACTAAATTTTATAATACGTTTTTTAAGCAAAAAACGAGCGAGCGAAGCGAGCGAGCAAATTTTTTTCCTATTTTACAGGTTTTAACGTTCAAATCTGTTCAAACGTTAAACTAAAATATAAACACTACAGTAAATAACGGTGAACTTCGTAAAAATACCATTAAATCAACCCGCTAAAACAGAACATCGATAATAAATAATATAATGGCCTGTATGTTACCCGTGAGCGAGCGAAGCGAGCGAGCAAATTTTTTTCCTATTTAATAGGTTAAATCTGTTCAAACGTTAAACCCTAAAAGATTGTGGAAATAGGATCATTTTATAATATAACATTAGAATAATTGGCGCCCATTTTTTCCGTTTTAACTTATTTAAGCTATTAAGCACAGTTTTTCAGGGTTTGCCCTGAAAAACTGTGTAATTTGAAAAATACAAATATCAAAAGCCTAAAACTGCTCGTCGGTACTAAATTTTATAGTAATATGTTCTGTAAGCCAAACACGAGTGAGCGAAGCGAGCGAGAAAATTTTATTTCCCATTCTATAGGTTAAAATCTATTCAATAGTTAAACTTAAACACTGAATAACGGTGAACTTCGGAAAAATATCATAAAATGAACCGGCTAAAACAGAACATCGCTACTAAATAATATAATATTATGTTCCTTATGTTAAACGCGAGCGAGCGAAGCGAGCGAGCAAATTTTTTTCCCTATTTAATAGGTTAAATCTGTTTAAATTTTAAACCCTAAAAGACTGTGAAAATAGGATCATTTTGTAATTTAAATTATAGTAAAAATAGTGTAATTTCTGATGTTGCAAAATAGATGACATATAACTTATTATGTTAGGTTTGTCATATAATACCTACTTATTTCACACTTTTTTCGTAGTACATAATTACAAAATTTTGTGATCAGTGACGTGCCCAAAATATTGTGTCGTATGCTATACGTTAAGGGATTCGGTGGCACACGTGCCATATAGCGATTCGCGATCCCAGTTTTAGGCTATTGATTTTATTGTTTTTTTAAAGTATGAACAACATTCTTTCAGAGCTTAAAGTATAAAAAGATTTTAACAGGTTAAAGCGTACAGACATCGCTCGCTTTCTCAGTTTGAACGCATTTAACATAAACACATACCTACATATAGAACAAGTTAGTATTAAAGTTCAGGCTATTGATTTTTTTTTTCTAAAATAACTTTAAAATATCATCTTTCAGATAGGGTTATTGGGGCGGCAAAATATTTTAATTGGCATGGGGCACAAAATTTCTAAATATGCCTCTGTATATGTTATTATAGGTCATCCATATGGACCAGCCGGCCCATTTCGGGGGGGGTTTGAACCCCCTAAACCCCCCCCCTGGTTACGCCCATGACCAGTACGGACTGTCGTTTTTACGCTGCTGGATCAGGTGTATGTGCCTAAGTAACCATAATTAATAACTCTTATTTTATTTTACGTCAACTATTACCAATGCGAATCGTTGTTCTTTTAGAAAATGATTAATTTTCATTATTGGTAATGTCCCGTTTTTCTTTTGGCTTACTAATAGACCAGGTGAAACAAAGAAACGGTACAACCAATAACGGAAATGCTGCCCAAAGATTTTTTAGGGATGCAGACACTACAGCCCGTATCACTAGCATAAGTAAAGAGTTAATAGAAAGGTGCATGTGATTCTACAGACTGTAGCGTCTGGAGAGTGCGTACACTCTTCTAAGTTTTCTTTATTCTGTAGAGAGACTGCAGAACTGTACGTTAATCTATATTCCCGATATTATATGCCTTCCAGTTTGCACAAGCTGTTGATATATGGCACTGATATTATTCAGTATTCTGGTGCCATACCTATCGGCAAACTGTCAGAAGAAGCAGCAGAAGCTTGTAACAAAGATTTCCCGAAATTCTAACGACACTAACATTTATTATGGTTAAAACGGATATTAGTAAGTTAAGGTTATTATTGATTATATCTTCACGAAATCAAGATTTTTTTGATGTTTAGATAAATTTTGTCGAAATCACTGGTCTTGTTCTATTATCGGAATAATTATTTTGCATGAAATATACCTAGAATAACTTTTATGAATTAGAAAAGTCATTAGTTAATAATTACATTTATTGTAATTTTCTTACCTCTTTTTCTGGCAGACTTGCAACTTTAGGCAAACGTTTATAGTAGGTACATAATAATAGCAATGTAGCCAAAATATAAGAAAAAAAAGGTCTGAATGCGGGATCTATCATGACTTGGCAAAAATTTAGGATTATTCAATTTGTTTCATACAAAAAAATCAAAAATGTATTTTTTCTACCTAAATTATAAAGCTAAGAAAATATTGCACAGAACAACTTTTGTTAAGATTAATTAGCTCTATCCATTGGCATAAAGAAAAATGCGAAAAATAAAAATCGGTCCCTAAGTCCGCCAAATCCTCGTTTCGACCCACTGTGCGACGCCCCCATTAAAACAAAAAAAAGTGTGCTTTAAAGTTGAATATCTCGCAAAGTGATACGTAAATCAAAACTTAGCAACCCTATTAATGTTTTTAAAATACCTAGCTAATGATACCCTACTCTATGGGGTAGACGAAATCAACCGACAACCCCACTTTACGTGTAGGGGAGTTACCCCAAAAATTACTTTTCGTGACTGCCATACATAATTATATTCAGGCAAAGTTCATCTTTCTAGCACTAACCGTTTACGGTTAGTTAGGACGGTAAGCCAAAGACGGGACGGACATGACTATAAGGATTTTTGAGACTTGAACTACGAAACCGTATAACATGTCGTACAGAGTGCGAGGCAGAAGTAAAACTTTATTCTTTACATTCACCTTGAATTTTCACTCAACGCGCCTAAAAAAGTTTTACTTCAATAATTTTGTCGGTTTGCAGGTTGGTCGGTCGCTGGGCGCGTCGATCCTCGACGTGACGGGGCATCACCCGAACTCGCGCGTGCCGTGCTCCGAGCACCGCAGCCTCGCCGCCGTGCGAGAGTGGCTGCGCGCGCACGCACGACCGCGCCCGCCGGTGCGTATACGCGCTAGTGTGCGAATACGTACTAGCGTGTGCACACATTCTATACTCCGGTTTTTAGTGCTGTCGGTAAAATGATTGCCATAAATTATTTTTCTTGTGCTCAGAAATGTCATTGTACTGACTGCGATTATAAGTCTGTGTGCACCATGGGCGTAGCCAGGTTTTAGTTTCGGGGGGGGGGTTCAAAAAAATAAAACGACTACAAGTACATTAAATAACCAGGGCCGTCTTTAACCTCTTAGAGGCCCTGGACACATTAGAATATTTTTTTTTGTTTTGTGCTGTTTAAGCTTTAAACCCTGAAATACTGTGTGATTTGGAAAAATACAAATATCTATAGTCTAAAACTAAACGTCAGTACTAAATTTTATAATACGTTCTTTAAGCCAAAAACGAGCGAGCGAAGCGAGCGAGCAAATTTTTTTTTCCTATTTTACAGGTTCAAACGTTCAACTCTGTTCAAATATTAAACTAAAATATAAACTTCGGAAAAATACCATAAAATTAACAGAATATCGGTAATAAATAATATAATGGCCTTTGTATCAACCGCGAGCGAGCGAAGCGAGCGAGCAAATTTTTTTTGCTATTTAATAGGTTAAATCTGTTCAAACTTTAAACCCTAAACCCCTTACTAATAAACGCTGTATAAGCTTGGTATAACTAATACAGTGTTTTGTTCCCGTCACACAAGTGACATTTTTAATTCGATAGAAGGAGACAAAACACTGTATTAGTTATACCAAGCTTATGCAGCGATTATTAGTAAGGGGGTAAAAGACTACTACTACATTAGAATAATGGTCGTCCATTTTTTTCGTTTTTACCTGCTTAAGCTTTAAAGTACACTCTTTTAGGGTTTCCCCTTCCTTAAACACTGAATAACGGTGAACTTCGGAAAATATCATAAAATGAACCGACTAAAACAGAACATCGCTACTAAATAATATATTATTATGTTCGTTATGATAAACGCGAGCGAGCGAAGCGAGCGAGCAATTTTTTTTTTCTTATTAATAGGTTCAATCTGCTCAAATTTTAAACCCTAAAAGACTGTTACCCTGAAAGACTGTGTAATTCGAAAAATACAAATATCAAAAGCTTCCCGTCACACAAGTGACATTTTTAATTCGATAGAAGGAGACAAAACACTGTATTAGTTATACCAAGCTTATGCAGCGATTATTAGTAAGGGGGTAAAAGACTACTACTACATTAGAATAATGGTCGTCCATTTTTTTCGTTTTTACCTGCTTAAGCTTTAAAGTACACTCTTTTAGGGTTTCCCCTTCCTTAAACACTGAATAACGGTGAACTTCGGAAAATATCATAAAATGAACCGACTAAAACAGAACATCGCTACTAAATAATATAATATTATGTTCGTTATGATAAACGCGAGCGAGCGAAGCGAGCGAGCAATTTTTTTTTTCTTATTAATAGGTTCAATCTGCTCAAATTTTAAACCCTAAAAGACTGTTACCCTGAAAGACTGTGTAATTCGAAAAATACAAATATCAAAAGCCTAAAACTGAACGTCGGTACTAAATTTTATAGTAATATGTTCTGTAAGCCAAACACGAGTGAGCGAAGTAAGCGAGTAAAATTTTTTTGCTATTCTATAGGTTAAAATCTATTCAATCGTTAAACTTAAACACTGAATAACGGTGAACTTCGGAAAATATTATAAAATGAACCGGCTCAAACAGAACATCGCTACAAAAAATAAATATGTTCTTTATGTTAAACGCGAGCGAGCGGAGCGAGCGTAGGGAGCGAGCAAAATTTTTTTTCCTATTTAATACGTTAAATCTGCTCAAATTTTAAACCCTGTTGATATAGTTGATATGACTGTGAAAATAGAATCATTTTGTAATTTAAATTAAAGTAAAATTAGTGTATTTCTGATGTTGCAAATAGATGACTATAATAACTTATTATGTTAGGTTTGTCATATAATACCTATTTCACGCTTATTTCGTAGTAAATAATTTAAAAAAATAGTGATCAGTGACGTGCCCAAAATATTGTGTCGCATGCTATACGTTCGAGGATTCGATGGCACGCGTGCCAAAAGTATAAAAAGATTTTAATAGGTTAAAGCGTAAAAAACATTCGCTCACTTTCTCAGTTTGAACGCATTTAACATAAACACATACATATAGAACAAGTTAGTATTAAAGTTCTATTTTAGGCTGTTGATTTTTTTTTTTCTAAAATAACTTTAAAAATCATCTTTCAGATAGGGTTAACGGGGCGGCAAAATATGTTAATTGCAATATTTCTAAATACGCCTCTGTGTATGGGTCATCCATATGAACCAGCCGGCCCATTTCGGGGGGGGTTTGAACCCCCTAAACCCCCCCCCCCTGGCTACGCCCATGCAGGGTATTTTGTACATCTCTGCATAACGCAACGTGCAAATTCACGTTACCTACCGTAAAAATGCACGTCACGCGATGCCGAATCGTTACAGCTCGTCGCCGTGCCTCATTCTAAAATAATATGCGTATTATCCAGGACGGCACACGATTTATTCATCTCGCGACACTCCGTTAGGAGCCATCCATAAATAACGTCACACGTTAAGGGGGAGGGAGGGAGTCGACGAAGTGTGACATTGTATGACACGGTGATGGGAGGGGTCCTAAATATTGTGACGTCACATTTCAAAATCTATTATATTATCTAAGTGTTAAAATACGAACTATAAACTATTACTTTACGAAAACCTCAAAAACATATTGCATGCCAGTTATAAATAATTTAAAGGAGTGGGTTTAAAGTCCATGGATTGAAGTTAAGTTTGTACCTTTAATTTAAAGATAATTCTATTAATATTATTTTTTGTTTTGTTAATTTCTTTAATGAATATAGTCAATCATTTTTTGTTTTGTTAATTTCTATAGTTAATGATGAAGCCCTACGTGGATTAAAATGAGAACAGTAGACTGTATATAAAAATTATAATATAAACTTTAGTTTACAAAGGAATGCCCGTATGCTATCGCGTGTTGGCGTCAAGGCGTGAAAAGGTGAAGTGGCGAGCGTTGTGTCGGAACGCGTCGCCGCGAGCGCAGCCGAGGATTCCCGACGATGTTCGGGTTTCTTCGGTCAGCCGGCCGTAGTCGACGTGCGCCGACATACTCCCCGGGTTGAAGAGTCCAGATCTTCAATCACTAAATGGGAAGCGGACAGATGGAGTTGAAGGCACGACGGATGGTGCCCTTCTTGGTCTTCAGTTCAGCCACCCTCGTGACGCCGTCAACGCCGGGATATGTCTTAATGACACGGCCCAGGGACCAGAGCAGAGGTGGCGTCGCCTTGTCCTTAATCAGGACTAACGACCCTAGCTTCACTTCGCCTCTGGAACTAAACCACTTTGTTTTGGCCTGTAGCAAGGAAGTGTATTCATTATGAAATCTGCTCCAGAATTGCTGCCTTATATACTGGATCCTTTTCCAGCGGTCCAAACGTGAGATGTTAGCATCAGTCACCTGAGAGCAAGGTACACATAGGAGCGGTCGTCCAATTAGGAAGTGAGAAGGTGTTAGTGCAGAAAAATCATTAGTGTCTGAGGAAAGAGGTGTAAGAGGGCGCGAGTTTAATACTGCCTCAATATGAGTGAGACATGTAGTCATCTCTTCAAAAGTAAAATGAGTAAGATTAAATAGCCGTTTTAAGTGATGCTTACAGGACTTGACTGCAGCTTCAGCCAGTGAATTAAAATGTGGGCTGTATGCAGGTGTAAAAATAAACTCTATGCCCTCCTGCGCCATTTCAGATGCAACATTTGACGACTTAAGGAATTTATAAATCTCATTACACGCGCCTACGAAATTTGTTCCGTTGTCGGACGTGATGCTTCGAGGCTTGCCTCGACGCGCCACGAACCGATTTAAAGCGGCCATATATGCCTCAGTAGTGAGGTCGGAAACGAGCTCCAGGTGTACCGCCTTTACAGCTGAGCAGACAAAGATGCACATGTAGTTCTTTGTAAGTTTGCAGCCTCGGCCCTTTCGATCGGCAACCAACACTGGACCGGCATAGTCAACGTAACTGTTTAGAAAAGGAAACTCAAAATTAGTCCTAGATGAAGGAAGTTGACCCATAATAGGTTGTACATTTTGAGCCTTATGTCTGTAACATTTAAGACATTTATTAACTATAGACCGAGACAAGTTTCTACCACCTAGCGGCCAGTAAGTCTGTCGAATGTGTGATAGTAGCAGCTGTGGACCAGCATGTACAAGCTTTAAATGTTGCATGTGAAAAATCAGTTTGGTAAGAATGTGCTTACTACATAAAATAATGGGATGTCTAACATTAAAATCGTAAAGTGAATTACTAAGCCTTCCGCCCACACGGATGAGGTTATCCTCATCTAAGAAGGGAGTGAATGGAAGCAATCTACTTTTGCGTGGCAATTTTTGACTAGACTTTAGAAGTTTATATTCCCCGGGAAACATATCAAGTTGTGAAAAATGAATTATTTTTCTTATTGAATTTTCTAATTCTGTAACAGAAAGATTGCCACACAATTTATGTTTATTTTTTAGATTGTAAATAAACCGTTGTACATATGTAAATATTCTTTTAATTTTAGTTAGGCTAGAATATTTTAATAATAGGTTATAAATAATTGTTGAATGAATGGATGTTTCTGAATGATGAAGATTATGATATGAATGATCGCTACAATGATTATCATTAATGAAATGAGTAACTATTTCCGGTAGATCATGTTTCTCTGTGTTTGGCATTTTGGGCCATTTACTTTCATCGTGAAAGAGAAATGAGGGTCCCGACCACCACAGAGGAGTATCTTTTATAAAACTGGCTTTTAGACCACGGGAAACAAGATCCGCCGGGTTGTCCTTTGACGGTACGTAGCTCCAGGTATGACCATATGTGCTCTCTTGTATCTCATTGACTCTACTTTTTACAAAAGGTTTTAATTGATTAGATGGAGTAGAGAGCCAACTCAAAACAATGGTAGAGTCACACCAGTATCTGTACTTATTAATGGGTATGGTTAGCGATTCTTGGACTTTAGTACACAGCCTTACCCCCAATAGAGCTCCACAAAGTTCAAGTCTTGGGATAGATGTAGGCTTGATGGGTGCTACACGATTTTTAGAGAGTAGGAGCTGTACGTTTGTAACTCCTACATTATTACAAGATCGGATATACACGCAAGCACCATAGGCCTTCTCAGATGCGTCGGTGAACACATGTATTTCGTGTATGATAGAGTTTTCATGCAAAACCCAACGAGGAATTTTTAGGTCGTTTAAAGCTGTTATACTCTTTTCAAATGTAGACCAAGCGTTACATACCTCAGGCGATACAGTGTCGTCCCAGTCGTACTTGTCTAGCCAAAGTCGTTGCATGAGAATTTTAGCTTCGACAACGCACGGACCTACGAGACCTAGAGGATCGAAAATCTGGCCGATAACAGAAAGGACATGACGTTTCGTGATCTTTTGTGTAGGTATTATATTTATCGAGTAAGTTAAAAAATCAGAACTACAAACCCAGTTAAGACCTAGAATTTTAGACTGGCAAAAATTATTAAGATTTTGATCAGAGAAGAATAAAGTATCACTTGTAGTCTCCGATTCGTTATTTATTTGATTTAAAATTTCTAATGAATTTGAACGCCACTTTCGCAAGTTAAACTTAGCGGAAGCAAGGACAGATTTTACCCTGTTTGTAACCTCTACAGTTTCGGATATGGTGCTCCCACCACTTAAATAATCATCTATGTAGAAGGAACGCCGTATAGCGCATTGGACACGACTATCCTCAATGCCATCAGCCAGACTTACTAAGCACTTAGTAGCTAGATAGGGAGCAGACGCAGTACCGTAGGTAACTGTATTTAAAGTGTAGATTCTAAGGGGCTCTGTGGGATCAAATCGAAAAAGAATTTGTTGAAGGAATCGTTGGTCTCTACATATATCTATAGATCTATACATTTTCTCTACATCCCCTGAGACCACATACCTGTACTGACGAAAACGTATTAGTATAGCTAACAGATCGTCTTGCACTACCGGACCGACCATTTGAATATCATTAAGAGACACTCCTGTACTAGTAGGTGCTGATGCATCGAAGACAACGCGTAGTTGAGTAGTGGTGCTAGAGTTACGAGTCACTCCATGATGTGGAATGTAATAGTTAGCAATATCAGGAGAAGAACTAGAGGGATTTAAAGTCATATGACCTAAACGCTCGTATTCCTTCATGAAATTATAATATTTATTTTGAAATTCGGGGTCTCGTTTAAATCTTCTCTCTAAGGATAAAAGTCTATTCTTCGCAGTTAAGTAAGAATGTCCTAAAGAGCTTGGATCCCCTTTCAAAGGCAATTTTACTACGAAACCACCGTCAGTGTTACGATAGGTGGTTTGAGCAAAATGCTGCTCACACATTCTCTCTTCAAGAGAGTGAGAATATTTTGGTAATATACTGTCAAGCTCCCAAAATTTTGTTAAGTCGGGAGTGACACTGGAATGATGGCAAAAATGAGTAGAAATAGAAGGGGAGTTAGATTTGTGCGAAATACTACCAGATACAAGCCATCCGAATTTAGTTTCGCATAATTTAGGCAAATTTTTCCCTAAGTCTATTTTGTTGCTTCCCATTACACTCCAGAATACCTCAGCCCCTACCAGGACATCTACGACCGACGGAACGTTGAAGTTCGGATCCGCTAATGCAAGACCTGAAGGAATAGGGACATGAGTGATAGGCTAAAATGATGACGGTAGGACCTTAGTGATCTCAGGTAAAACGTGGCACTCTATCTCCACAGTAAACGAACAGCATAGAGACTCCATTGTGAGGTGACAAGACTGTGTACTAGTGGATATATGATTACTAATACCCGTTACCTTGGTGCTCGTACCGCGCAGTGACAAACCCAGTTTCTCTGCGAAGCTCTGCGTAATAAAGTTCGCCGTGCTACCGTTGTCCAGCAATAGACGTGCAGTGTACTTCTTACCCGTCGCACTGGTCACGTTCACCAAAGCTGTGGACAGGAAAACAAGCGAAGAAGTAGCAAGCTGCATGGAATTAGCGGAAAGCACAACATTAGCGGGAGATTGCAATGCAGAAGGCAGGGCAGAAAGATTAGCAGAAGGCAATGGATTGCAAAGTGGTATGTCGCTAGTATCTATGTGCAAAAGCGTATTATGTTTTACTTTGCAATATCTGCAATGAGAAAATTTGCACTGCTTAACTGAGTGTCCAGTTCGTAAGCAGTTAAGGCAAACATTAAAGTCTTTAGCTTTTTGTATACGACTTTCTATAGATAAGGCTCTAAAAGATTCACATTTGTACAACGTATGCACTTGGGAGCAAAGTGGACATTTATTATTATTTTTAATGTGTTTATTACTATAAGATTTACTATGTTTAGAATTATTATTTGACAGATGACTATTATTTAAAGCTATAATTATTTTATTTTCAGCTGAATTTAGCGTTGAATTGGACTCGACAGATTCTAACCAGTTAGCTTTTCTATTTAAAAAAGAACAAAATTGAATTAAAGTTGGATCACCTGAAATGTTGTTGTTCCTAAACTCCTCCCAGTCACGACTGGTTGTTAAATCCAATTTTTTAACTAAAATAAAAATAACCAACGTGTCCCAATACTGAGTAGGTTGATTTAAATTGGTGAGAGCCCGAATATTTTTATTAGTGACATCTACAACATTTCTTATACTGAGACTAGATTCTCCCTTAATAGGCAATCGGACAAATTTTTTTTTATTGCATAAATGAATAGTACTCTTAAATATGAGTAACTTCTCAGAAGAAACCGTATATCAAAAGTCAATATTTTCAAAGGTACAGCGATTTGTATAAAAAATTTCGCGAGCCTCCTAAAAACGCTCCATACTAAAATCGATATACACATGACGTCACTTGAATATGAAGTAGTATGAAGTAGTATATGAAGTATATGGCCGCAGGAATATATTTGTAAATATCTCCGATATTTGTGCGTTTAAGTTCATACTTACCATAATGAATGTTTTTGTATATGATGTGAGTAAACTAATGATGTAGGTTTTGTTTACCAATTTCGCAAAAAAAAAAAATTTTTTTTTGGTATAAAGACTCGAAGAAATTTTGTATACAAATCGCTGTACCTTTGAAAATATTGACTTTTGATATACGGTTTCTTCTGAGAAGTTACTCATATTTAAGAGTACTATTCATCTATGTAATAAAAAAAAATCAGTCCGCTTGCCTATTGGTTCGACATCAAATAAAGCCTGTAAATGGTTGTTCACAAGCAAACGATTGTTATTATATCTCTCACACAACAGATTCCACGCTAATTTATAATTGTCGCTTTTGAAGTCGATATTTTTAATTAATAAAGCGGCAGAGCCTTGTAAAGAAGCACGCAGGTAGTGGAACTTGTTTATGTCATTGATGCAATTATTTTCGTGAATCAAGGATATAAATGTGTCCCTAAACTCGAGCCAGTATTGGTAATTTCCATCAAAATGAGGCAAGTTAATTTTAGGCAAACTAACAAAAGAATTGGAAACATGTGCACCTGAGTCAGCATCTCTGAAGCCCGCCTCAGACCCAGCACCGGTGACCGAAGAACCGAGCAGGCTGCGCGTGAGTGCCACCAGACTGAAGAACTGGCGGTCAAATTCCTCACGTTCCACGAACGCAGTCTCGTCATCGTCGGCAAGCAATTCGATGTGTGTCTGTAATTCATCAAAGGTCAAATGTAAGCTTTCGAATTTTTGAAAACGTTCTTGCAGGTCTAGACGTTGCAACTTGCAACTCTGATATTTGTTCATTACTTTTAATTAGATTTAAATAATTGCTGTAAATAGTTAGTTTTGATTTAACGGAACTCCGTTTCTTAATTAGCGATTTAATATTGTCCGCCATTTTGAAGTGCTATTTACTCAAGAAATATCTACTACACGTATTTACTAAAAATATGAATCGCAAAATAATATAATAGGTATAAAAATAGCAAAACAATAGTATTACGCTTCGTAGTAAACGTAAAAACAACAGCTGTGCAATAACAATCGATGCACCGGTACGAGTACCTACCGATCGTTATCTTAGATCAGATAAGAAACAGCTGTGTCACTGTGTCTTATATTTATTTATTACGCGCTTGGTTTTTGTAACTATTGCTAATTAAAATAATATGAAGCGTTTAAAGTGAATTTAATTTATGATTAATGCACAATTAACATAAATTTTAAAGACAAAAATGTTTTAAATCACCTCTGTATTAATGAAGGAAAGGAAATTGGAAAAAGTAATTGGAACAGACTCACTCAAATATGCAAATATACTCCCAGAAAATGACTTCAGCTCCTTCTAAATATGTGAAACACGCTGCCACGGGGACGACTCCTTTGTCCTTGGTCTTCCTGGCCACGGTCAAAGTCCACAAAGCGGCCGTATATTTTACTTGAAGACGAAGATAAATTACTTTTTGCTGGTATTTTATACGAAGGACCAAAAGCTGATGAAGCCCTACGTGGATTAAAATGAGAACAGTAGACTGTATATAAAAATTATAATATAAACTTTAGTTTACAAAGGAATGCCCGTATGCTATCGCGTGTTGGCGTCAAGGCGTGAAAAGGTGAAGTGCACAGACTACTCAGAAGGTGAAGTGGCGAGCGTTGTGTCGGAACGCGTCACCGCGAGCGCAGCCGAGGATTCCCGACGATGTTCGGGTTTCTTCGGTCAGCCGGCCGTAGTCGACGTGCGCCGACAGTTAACATAGTCAATCGTTATTTGTTTCGTTAATTTCTTTAATTAATATAATTTATCGTTTTTTGTTTTGTTAATTGTTTCATTTGATGTTAATTTTATTAAAAATAATTTAAATGGAAATAAAACTGATTTCGGAACCGATATTTTTATTCAATAATTTCTAAATGTAAATTTGCAAAATATGTGACGTCACACTAGGGAGGGGGGGGGGGATCTCACAAATGTGACCAATTGTGACAAGGAGGTAAAAAGGTAGGTAAAAAATCGTGAAATTCGTGTGACGTTATTTATGGATGGCCCCTTATTCCGACGCGACGTCACAGAATAAATAATAGTACCTACAGGGCGACGTGGAGATGTGGACTGGCCCGTAACCAATAATAATTTAAAGGACGTGTCTATTCATCCGATTATTATCGGACGACTAATATTAAATATACGCCCGGTTATCGGATTAATAAAATAAATTAATCGTCCGGTAGTAATAATTGAACTTCATAGAAATTAGAAACGTAAACATGGCCAAATTTCTATAGAATTATCCGATAACCGGACGGTTAATTAATTTTAGTCGTCCGATTATCGGAAATATTGGTCCGGTTATTGGATTAAAAAAATTAATTAATTGTCCAGTAATAATATAAATAAAAATGGTCTAACCGCTGCGCCGGTTTTTTGTGAGTTTCTAACCTAACCCAGAACTACACAATGGAAAACGGTACGTCATAGAAACGTCAACATGGCCGAATTTCTATAGAATGTTCCGTTAACCGGACGATTTATTAATTTTAGTCGTCCGATAATCGGACGACTAGACACTTCATAATTTAAAATTATCGATATTATTGACAATTTGACACTATAAGGCCCACTTGCGCCAGTCCGGGTTAAAGTTAACCTTGGGTTAAAATATCATGCTTTCTCTTTCACAAATACGAAGAACGAGAGAGATAACATGATTTTTAACCCAGGGTTAACTTTAACCCGGATTGGCGCAAGTGGGCCTAAATATGACGACTTTTAATAGCCTAGGAATTAGGTAGTAGGTACTTGACTCATAATATTTAATTTCATACATTATAGGAGTATTTCCTTTCGTACTTAGCTTAGGAAAACGTATACTAGCGATATCATAAATTAAAAGCTCAAGATTGATAAATAAAGTTTGTACTACTTGTTGTAACTAGACTTGGCTTTGAGAATTTAGAAAAACTGTATTGAAAAGTTGATACGGTCTACGAAAATTCTATTTTCCCGCTTTTTTAACTTTATTCTGGCAATAGTTTTAAGCTGTACTGCCAATTTTATTCATATAAAAAAATGAATCTATCAAATAAACGCTTTGACGTTTTTGATCTTTGACGTTTCACCATTTCACGTTCTAAAAATGACAACTTCAGCGAAGTAAATACGAGTTACGACTTGTTGAAAATAAATCTTTCAATAAAATAAAGTTATTGATTTTAGTAAATACATTACCTACTGAGAATATTTATAAATCAAAATGTTTTGCTGTTTAAAAAATTGTGTAAACGGATTCTCGTTAACGCCTAGTGTTCCTATACGAATAAAGCGAAATCCGGTGCAGCTAGATACTTTGCATATGGGTACTTATTTAAATTATATTAAAATAAAACATCTCTCTCATTTACTTACTAAACCTTAAGAAAGTTTTGTACCTTAGAAATTACGTACAAAAACTATACAAAACTTTAGGCCTATATGTGCGAATCTTAGCGTGGGAGTCGTCAATAGATGCAATGTTTTAATTTACACATTATTACAAAATAAATTAATAAAACTGATAACCAACAATTTTCTAAGAAGGCAAAAGAAAATCATGCTGTTCTGACAGTTCATTAAAATTAATGACAAATGTTTTTTTATTATGATATATTAGGTCAAGAAGTAGTGGTGGTAAAAGGCGGAACTCGTGTCTGCGGGTCTGGGTGTGCCCTTGGCAATGCCCCCCTGGTCCAAAATAAAGCCTATTTCGAAGTTAAACTGCAGCAGGGAGGAGTGTGGGCCGTCGGTCTTGCCACAAGAGAAACAGACTTGAATAGAGTACATGGTAAGATAAAAGGGTAAAAATTTAGTATAATATCCCATGATTTGGGGGGAGGGCGGTGAGGGGGAGGGGGAGGGGGGGGGGGGGGTGAACCCCCCTTTGGCACTCCCCCCTCCGGAAACCCATAGTTACTGAGATATTAATAGTTGAAGTTTTGAGGTTATAGGTGCCAATTTCCACATTCTTTAATATAAGTGGCACCAAAACCTCAGCAGAGCGAATATTGTCTGGACACACTTCCAACCTCAAATCTTCAGATCCATCCTCAATCATACCTAGAACCCAATGGTCCTCAATAACAACTGGCTTCAATTATGAGTCGACGGAGCCCCGCTACGCGGGGCTCCTACTTCTGGGTGGTTTACAAAGAAATAACCACGATGGCTAAGGCGGGAGCGTAGCGCAGCGAAGCGAATCTAACCTAACCCAATGAAGTCGTATTGGGTCAACTCGGAGTAATACATTGCTATTAATTACCTAAGAATTATATACTGTTCTCATACATTTCCTATATCACATTATAATATATAAATGTACAGGCAATGAAAAAAGGAACATCAAAGAAACGTCAACATGGCCGAATTTCTATAGAATTTATCAAATTTTAAATATTTTTTATCTCGAAAACTACGGATCTTATCATTTTGAGAAGTTGCGGAATTAATTCGTAATTAGAAGACCTTTCAGCCGTAAAATTACCATTAAGCAACTAATAGGGCAAATGTGGGATTATACTAAAGTTTAGCCAATAAAAGATGATATTATATTAAACAAATAATGTGATATTTTTTTTCTATGAATTTCTATGTAGATGTCCAGAAGTTCGATAAATTAAATATTTACTAAATAAAATATTTTAGAGGAATATTTTTATAAGAGTGGCTGCTTTAAATTTAATTGCTTGTACAAGAATAAAAATTCAAGACACTACTAAATGCATGTGATAAAAAAAAGCTGTAAATCTATAACAAGGATACCTGAGTTATCATAACAATAACATAATACTTTAGTTAGCAACATATGGGTCATTGTCACTATCTGGGTCAGGCTATCAAGACAATGCTGGCAGTGAGGCAACCATTATTATTTGCATCATTCTATAGATACCTGCATACTATTTTTGGCACATGTTGCATTGGGGTTTTTTGAATGTAGTTTCGCAATAGGAAAAGTGTGTATTGAATAATTTTTATGTAATTAAATATCCTAACAATTAAATTGGAAGTGGACTGGACATGTATTGAGAGGGTCAGACAAGTGGGCAAAAATCACAACATGTACCAAGTACCCAAGAGGGGAGAAAAGGAAATAGGGTAGATCCCCAATAAGATGGAAAGACGAAATAGTCCAAGTGGCTGGCAAAAAGTGGGCCAGAGTAGCATGCTAAAGAAGAGAGTGAAAGCAGTTGGGGGAGACTTTTGCCAAGACTGTAGTTTTGCGTTACCATAGTTTTCTAAAAACTTTTAAAAAAAATTATAATTAAGAATCTTTAAAATTGGAATGCTAAACTTTATATGTATTGCTTTGTACTGACTAAAAGCTGTTAATAAATAAATAAATGAATAACCTAACCAGCATTCAGGACATGTCTGAGTAGGGTTCCATAACCATGAAAATAACCTTATACACAATCTATAAAAATGTAAAATTTTGTCTATTAATATTGATAAAAACAAAAGTTGGAAGATCGGCCAGACATATAGACAGACAGACAGAGCAAAACAAAAACAAAAATAAGGGCTCCTTGTAGTACGGAACCCTTAAAACAACATGGGCGAGTTGAACTCACACACCAAGGGCAAAAAATTAGGAACATCATAAATTGTTCAAAAATCACAGTTTTTCATTATAAAGTGTCCCTTTCCTCCTCCCCAAAACGACAGACAGATGATTGGGAAGATGGACAACAAAGTGATCTTATAAGAGTTCCGTTTTTTCTTTATGAGGTCCTAAAAATTTGAAATTCTTTTAAAATTTGTTATGTAAAAAGTTTCAGTATTTTGGCGATTACAGTTTTATTCTAATATATGCATTAATGATATTCCAGGTGGTGTTGATAAGGACTCATGGTGCTTAAATAGTGACGGAACAGTAAGAAATGACAACAATGAACTATACCATCTTAAACCGGCACCGAGAGATTCTCCAACAGAGCTTCTAGTGTCCACCGGTTCTATGGATCACATAGACCAGACGGAAAATGAGAAACCAGAAAGTGAGAAGGAGAATGACAGAGCCATAATGCCAGGGGAGGGAGATGTAATAGGAGTTGTGTACGATCATGTGGAATTGAATTTCTTCTTGAATGGAAAAAATTTGGAGATACCAGTGAGAAATATCAGAGGAACTGTATACCCCGCTCTCTATGGTAAACTTTTTTATATAAAAATAAAGTTTTATAGTCTGCGTAATTGCGTATTGCGTAAATTTAAACGGGGGACTGATGCTGTCGCACAGTCGCAGGTAGCACTTAATTTTCATTTTATAACATTGCCACAATTGGTTGAAAGACACATTATAATTTGCTGCCAACTTATAAGATCATACACATTTATTTATTCCACTTGGTGGGTATTACTGTTTTAGACAAACATCTAATAATACTCACAATTTGTGTGTATTGTTTTTTCAGTGGACGATGGTGCTATCTTGGACATAATCCTAGACAACTTTAGATACCCACCACCGTCAGGCTATGAGAAGATCATGGTGGAACAATCACTGCTGTAACAATTGACTACAACAGACTTGCGCGCGTGTGTGTGTGGACACTTTAATGAGGTGCTGTGCTTAATTTGTTAACCGACTTCCAAAAAAAGGAGGCGGCTATTTTCTTAATATATTCGAAACTAATTTTAACTGCGCCCAAAGGCGAAAGTTTTCAATTCGTTTGAATCCTCTTTTTACAGATTCACTCTGTATTTTTCCTAAATATTATTATTTAGATTTTTTGAACCCTCATCACTTGGGTTAGGATTATACCACATAAACGAAATTTTCATGATATGTTCCCAGTAACAGACTTATTAAACATGTAAAGTTTTGATTGCATAGGTCTTATACTTTATATTTTATTGATCTAAAAACCCCTGATTTCGACAATGACTCACTGATGATCAACAAAATTATAGGGTACTTGCGGATGTCCTACAAAGCTGAAATTTGGTATGTAAGCTATTATTAGCACATAAACAACATAAAAATTGATAAACTCCAACCCCTCAAACTACGGGATGAAATATTGTAAGAGACTTACCTACGCAAAATTTTACTCTAGAAGTCTGAAAATTATTGATCAATGAAAAAAGAGATCCGTATTATAAATATTAACAATAAAATAAAAAAGAAAACAAAATACTGTCATAAGAACTTTCAAAAAGAAGTGAAAACCCCAACAAAAACTTTTTTATGTAAAACAATGTCAAGACGATACCATATGACTCGTAAGCTATCAGATCATATGTGAAATCAACTTTTGACTCTACAAAGCTTAAACTCTACTAGCCTAACCTCACAAACTCTACACCTTAGTGAAGTTATGTGGCTTGGCCGTTTCGTTCCTACAAGAATAGCATAACAGAAAAACAGTCCATAAATTTTTCACCTTACGCCCAAGCGAATGTAGCGAAATGGCCAGGTCACCCAGCAATATTCTGACTAAGGTGTAAGGTTTGTGTAGTTAGACTTGTAGAGTTAAAGCGTGTAGAGTTAGGAGTTTGGTAGAGTCAGAAGCTTGATTTCACATGAGTCATATGGTATCGTCTTGGCATCGCTTTACGTGAAAATGTATTTGTTGGGATTTTTATTTCATTAACGACTATGTGGTAAATAGGTTGGTGTTTTTTTCTGTATGTATATATTTAACCTACACTGTGTACCGCTTTGTTTTAAATGTAAATATTGAATGTAATTTAAATATTTCTATAACCAGCCAGTAATGATTGCTAAGCTTATGTAATTTGTGAAATAGGGAATATGCACGTATTTTTTTATTTTTTTATATAGATCTATCTTGTTTGGTAAACCGTATGGTAAAATCAGTTTTTTGATATCATTAAAAATAACGAAGATATGAACGTTTAAAGTGGTCTATTAGACAGAGAGATCCGACGTGTATCGTGACGTCACATAACACGACTTTTATAGAAAGTTCATACTAAATTTCGTTTTGCTAGAAAGAGATAGATTACAAACTTTGACCGCTCATATCTTGCTCATTTATCAACAGATATTGAAAATTTTCTCGCCATTTTCTTTATTTTTCTGTCTAGTATCATATTATTATATTTTAAGCTATTTTTATATTTTATGCATATTCCCTATTACAATAACAATTAGCAGTATTATAATAATATCCATGAATTTATATTTAAAATGAGTCGTGAGTGTGTATTAAAGTATGAAACGAACAGTCACATTCCATAATACATCTTGAATTTATTTTTCGCATTTAAAACAAGATTTAAGAACACGGCTATTTTTGTTGTCTGTAACTTCTTCTATAAAAGATATTTTACAAAAATATTTTGTCTCAACAAAAATCACAGAATACAGAAATCATCCAGAAACCGTCAACGCGCTTGAAAATGAAGCCGTCAAGACCACTTCAGATCAGAGTGGCTATCCACACATAATATATTGCCACAGAATAACGGAATATTTTACCCAGCTTTTTTTCAATTAATTTTTATTGAATACCTAATTGTCGTAACATAATAATACGATTTGTTTCGCGGTTGGGCGGTGTTTCGCCATGGTTTTGGACACAGTGCGCTGCGTACAATTAATGTGATCGAACACTCATTCTGGATGTTCTGTATTCTTTGACAAAAATTTAAAAAAGTGATTAGTAATTACATATTATGTCGTCACAAATTCAGGAAAAGGCGATAATCCTTGGAAATAATTTATTTTATTTCGTGGTTGAGCGGTGTTTCGCCATGATTTTGGACACACACATAATATGTTGCCAGAGAATAACGGAATATTTTACCCAGCTTTTTTTCAATTAAATTTTATTGAATATCTAATTGTCGTAACATAATAATACGATTTGTTTCGCCATGGTTTTGGACACAGTGCGCTGCGTACAATTAATGTGATCGAACACTCATTCTGGATGTTCTGTATTCTTTGACAAAAATTTAAAAAAGTGATTAGTAATTACATATTATGTCGTCACAAATTCAGGAAAAGGCGATAATCCTTGGAAATAATTTATCATTGGTTAATCACCTTCCCGGCCCTGCTCCGGCTTGAATTTGGTTTATAATTTCTGTGAGTAATGAGTATACCACACTACGACCAGCTTAACAAATAGATCTCATAGTATAAGTTTAACATTTTGTATAAATTCGGTGCTACTTCTCGAAATAACTATAATATCATAACTTCAAACTTGTTTCTAATAATATATTATTTACCTTTATTCATTTATCGCCAGAATTTACAAATAAATACTTAACAAATTTTTGAACTGAAGTCAATATTTCTCAGTCTTTTATAAAAATATTTTAATGGTAATTATATTATGATGTCAATGTATAAAAGTTATTCTAATACCTTAATGCTGTATACAATCAACTGCAATTTGCTTTATGTTGGTGTGTAAAGTCAAGCCTAAGAAATTTGTAAGTACTGTCGAAAAATTATGTTGAAATATTTAATATTATGTATACAGACTCTTCTCACTCTTCACACGCGGTGTGAACTTATGTTATCGGTACCGGACAGCAGAAATTGGATATATAAGGTTCGGTAAAATCAATTACAGCTGATATTTTGGGCATATGATGTATTGCTTATGTAAAGACGTTTAAGCAGAAAAATAATTGTGTGAAAAAAAAAAATATGGGCGAGTTTGCGTTTTGCGGAGTGACTCACTCATACTGAATACATGAGATGAGTTTTTATTTTGAGTATGACAATTTTTTTTTGCCTAAACATCTTTACATATAAGCAGTGGATCATGTGCCCGAAGTATCCGTAATTGATTTTCGGAGACATTATATAATATTACAAACAAGATGTGTTTTGATTTGAATCTTGATACTAAGTGACCAAAATTAGGTATTAAGAACACGTCACAACTCATAATATAAGGGCCGTTTGTCTGCGGCGGTGGTGTCAAGCGAAACTGTGTTTATGAAGATACAGTTTAAAATTATATGACAGATGCTGTTGGCCGCTCCGCTGCCAATTCGATGAGAATCGGCCCTTAATGTGAGTCAAAGGTGCAGCGCAGACGACACACTTTTTGTGCGATCGAGTCTGCGGAGAAAGTCTCCATGGCGCGCACAAAGTTGTTTGCGGATTTTTCACAGACTCAAAGCACACGACGTATATCTTCGATAATTCTGTCGGCAGAATAGTAGGGACGTTCACACTATGGAAATCGCGCAGAGATCGCTATGTATTATTTTATACTTGAAGTACAGAAAAAGAATAAGAAATAGAGAATTTTGGGTACATCTTATACTTTCGGAGAGATGACTGAAAGGACAGTTCCATATTATTAAACATTCAATTCTGAAACAACATTCGGATAATTTTTTCAAATTTTATAAAATGTCTGTTTCTAAATTTTTTGAGCTGTGCTATTATATCGCATACGTTACGTCCATACATAACAAATGCGTAGTGCAGACTAAAGTGTGCGCCGTGGGTATTAGCGCACGTTGAAGCAAACGTTTTATTTGTTTCGCACACTTTTTGTGCGGCGTGATCTGCCCGAATTACCCGGATTTTTTGTGCGTCGGGCGTCGTATGCGTTACTGCATTTAATTTCATAGGTTCTATTTTCACGGACTAAAAAGTGCGTCATGGACAGTCTGTCGTCTGCGCTGCCCCAAAACGTTACTTCTCTATTTTTAAATTGAGTCTATTGTAATATTGTTTTTCTATTTTTACATTTTAAGTTACTTTAAATTATTATGGTTGTTTTTGCTTTAACTTTTGAATTTATTTTTCTGTCATAATGTAAATGTTACAGTAGTTTTAATTATTATTTAATCGAAGACAGTCTATTAATTGATCTGAAACAAAATATTTGACATTACACTTAATTTACCATAGTTCATTTTATTCATAAATTGTTTAGTTAAAGTATAATATTATTATGATGAATAAATTGTTTTGATCTTTAACGCTCGATTAAGAAATACATGTAGTAATTTAAATAAATATATCAATTATGTATATCCAAATAGTTGTATAAAATTAATGTGAATTTGAAATATTTTCAATGGCTATATAATATTATAAAATTAATTTGGTATTTACATAGTTTTATTTTTATTGTCGGCACAACAAAAGTAAACTCAACAGACATAACAAAAAGAATACCAATACTCCACTACGATCTATCGAGAACATCACAAAGAATATGTATAATACCTAACTTATTTACCTAATATATGTCATAAATACTTCCCAAGAGTGTGTCAAGAGTCAACTTTGATTCCAAATGACAAGTTATTTGTAATATAGAGGCGCCGCGCGATGACATGTTTGCATACGGCGCGCGGCGCTCTCAACGTTTAATCCGCCTCTGACCGGCGGGCAACTAGGAGAATGACACGGGCTGCGGTCATTCGCAGCCTCGGCTGGTAGCGCCCGCGCGCTCTGTGATCGGTTTCCGGGCGAAATTCAGAAATTCTACTGTAAAATATGTATATTTGCCTTTTTGCCTTTTGGTTGGATGCTCTAAAGCTTTGTGCAACCGCGCGATCCTGCGATCTTCGCCCGCCAAGTTTGCGGGCGATAATCTCAACCGCGGCGGCTGCTTGACCGCTCAAAACCACGGTCTCGTGAGTTTAGAAATAAAACCGCAGTTCGACGACTGCGGCGGGCATGGGAAAAAATCGCTACGTGAGTTCTAGCGTTAGACTATGATGGCTGCGGGAATTAGACTCTTTCGACAACTGACAACATAATGCATTCTTGGCTTGTCTGACTTGCAGACTCGATGATCTTTCTGGAAAAATCAGTAAGTAGGTAATTTAAGTACGTGCGTGAAAATTTTAGAAGACAATGAGTGAAAACGGAGCTGTAAAAGCACAAATTAAAATTATGCTCCAGAGTCAGCTAAATAAACAAGTGCATAGCTCCCTGCGCTCTTAATTGAAATTTTAGGTCTTACGGTAGCTCCAGGTGAAAATCCGCATCATTTAGCCTTGACCACTGAAAAAAAAATTAGGGATTGAAATATGTGAATGTGACCCTATGATCTCGCGCCGGGCCAGTAATTTCTGACGTGACCATAAATTCTAAGCAACAGTGGCGAAGGCTGGTTCCCTTTCATAGGGAACTTTATCCTGTATAATAGGTAGGAGTTTGGACGAGGTTTTTTCAAAAGGTAAGTGGTAAGTGAAGCCGATAGGAATGGAATTATAGGATAGGAACCACACGCCACTGCTAAGCAACTCTCTCGCCGCCTTATGGTCTCGTTTGGAACGCAATGAATTTCTCAAACAGATTAGGTCCAGGCGTAGGTACCTTAGGTAACAAGGATATGATGAGCTCAGAGATCTCGATGAAAGTATACCTACTGTCTTACAATTTGTAGTTAACTTCTTCACGACGAGTACTTAGTACAAAAACCAAACCCAGAACACTTCAAATTTTCTGCGACGAGTAGAGACAAGCACACAGAAGGCGCGAGGGCAGTCCAGCTATTCAGATTAGATATGAGCGCCGATGGGTGGTAGGTCGGCGGCGGCGCGCCGGCTTTTTTGGGTCGGCGTCGGCGGCGCGACCTTGAAAGGGTTGAAGTTTGTACTTGGTAGTAAAAAAAAGTGTAGTTTACTTTATTTATTGGGTAACATACAATTAAAATGCAATACAATTTATAGAACTTTTTGTAGTGACGAAAAAGACAAAGTAATATTACAATTTCAAAGTAGGAACTTCTTTGGAGTTAATAGTTAACAGTGCTTTATTTCCAGAGAGCGTAATCACTGTAATCTTTTTCTATTTTCGTTTTATAAACGTCCACATTTTCAAAAACTGACGTCGAAGCCATTTATATATAACTGACTGCGTGTATCTAGTGATCAACCAATAATAGCGAAGATCTCAGCCTGAAACACGGTGCAAAATCTCCCGAAAAGCATATATGCCTGTAGGTGGCACGCCCTCATAGTCCAGCGCCATCCCGGTTGTCTTCCTAGATATTTACGTAATTATGTTCTTAAGGTGAACATTACTTAGGACCCGGTCCTCCCTAGAAGTAATGAAAACTAGGTATAGCTTCTAGAAGCTATGCACCTTTATCATGGCGTTCGTTGGCACGGCCATGAAAAGTCTCTCAAGAAGAGACTGTTGCAGTTGTCCAAGAAGGTTGGAAGTAAATACTAGTTTTAGACTAGTATTTACTCTGTACACTATTTAATGTTTTGATGTAGTTGACCTGTACAGTTTTTTTTTCTGCTTATATGTGACAATCGTCCCACTATAGCTGTGTAAACCAAGCGTAGTATTGCCTTCGACCGAAGGTCTCATTTAGAGCTGACAAGTCTTGGGCAGGATCACAGAGCACATCTAGCCTTTTTCATAATGTCCTCGATGTGCTTATTCCAAGTAAGTCCCATAATATCTAGGATCACTCCAAGATATTCGACCTCGCTTGCAGATGTGGTAGTTTTCCCGAGGAGTGTTGGGGGTTTTAGTCCCTTCAACTACCTCTTATTGGTTTTAGGTATCAATACTGTCTTATAAGCGTTGACGGTTAGGTTAGCCCGCTCTGCACCAATTTTGCACCTGATTTGCATTAGCCCAGTGACTACTGATGCGCATTTGTACACCACTAGTATCGCTAGGTTGGATTAGAGCTTGGCTCTCGACTCGGAAGTCGTGGGTTTGATTCGCGCATTGGAAAAACAAAAAAAAGTTGTTTTCAAGTTTGGTTAGGACATTGCAGGCTGATCACCTGATTGTCTGACAGGAAAGGTGAACCATGCATCGAATGGGCAAGTAATAAGTCGGACGAGTGCCTAATGTCTCGCCATTAGAGTCAGTTATCCGTCCCACTGGATTACGAGGGTAAAGGAAGAGAAAGTGCCTGTGTACTCTTGTGTACTGCGCACATACTAGGGCACTATAAGAATAACTGCGAAACCGGCCACCGTCACCGAGATCGGCATAGGGAGTTATGTTATATACTTCTTTCGTGCTTTAAACGAGGAGACGAACGAGGACATCCACATAAGTGACACCTGAGATAGGTGTCACTTATGTGGATGTCAATAGATGTTCTGCATAAAATACAACGTGCTTACTAGAAAGGCAGATCTACTGATTGATCGAGTAGATCGAGCCAGTACATCGCATTGATAAAGCCATTGAGGATAAGAAGTTTACGCTAAGCGCCTTGATATTGAAGGCGAGTTCGAGAAAAACTCCAGCTGATATATTACCCTGATAGCCTGGCTTCAAGAATTACTATAGAATGGATCAAAGCTAAGCTAAACAACAGAGTAGCGTCATTAACTATCATGGGCTTGACGCTCAGGAGCAGGTTCAGGTGAAAGAAGTAAGGCTTATATGGCTATACTAGCTATCCCGGCAAACTTCGTACCACCTTAGAATTAAATGTGTTGACGTACTGATAACAGCGCCATCTACCGGATCCAATTGCAAATTTAATCCGTTGTCGAATCCACTTGAACACACACAAAAAATTCATTAAAATCTGTCCCATATGAATAATTTTCCCCGTTTTTGCAACATTTTTCACTGATGCTTCGCTCTTATTGGTCGCAGCACGTAATGTTACGAATATATAGCTTAAAATCTTTCTCGACAACTGGACTATCGAACACAAAAATAATTTTTCAATTTGATCTAACATTTTCTGAGATCAGCGCGTTCAAAAAAACAACGGAAGCCCTCAAAGATGAATAACTTTCCCCGTTTTTTCCACATTTTTCCACTGATTCTTCGCTCCTATTGATCGCAGCGTGATGTTATATAGCCTAAAGCCTTCCTCGATAACTGGACTATCCAACACAAAAATATTTTTTTAATTCGAACTAGTAGTTCCTGAGGTTAGCGCGTTTAAACAAACAAACTCTTCAGCTTTATAATATTAGTATAGATATGACTTGGGTAATATGAATGCTCATAAATCATAATTAATGACTGAAATTACACATTATGACTATCCCTCTCGCTCACTCGGCGCGCCGACGTAATTTCGCGGCGGCGGCGGCGCGGCAAAATCGTCGGCGGCGGCGGCGCGCCGGCGCGGCGCTCATATCTAATTCAGATACGATCCAGGAACGACTTGGTAATACGTTAAACCGGGCCCATTTATCTAACGTTTACTACCTATAGTATATAATACATATAATGACATAATGAGGCAAGTTTATACGGTATAGATCCTATACCGTATCGACTTGCCTCATTATGAAAATTCTAACTAAGATTATCTACAAATTGTTACCTTATCCTTTTTATTATTTTAAAATAGGTATGTAGGTAATTCTATTATTTATTATTTATTTTAAAATTTTACTTTTTTTATTACTTTTATTGTTCTTAAAGCCAAATATAGATATGATATATGCCTATAGTCGCTCATATTATAGTCTTTAAATTTCAATTAATTCTGTTCTTAGTTCTTACTGGACACAAAGACGAAGTCAATATAATTTAATATATAATTTACGGATCTCTTTGAATCCGGAACAATGGATAACCGCTTTGTTATATAATTAATGTTTTAACAACGAAAATGGAAATGAGAAACTTCCTTCTTCTCTCTTCCCTTATCTTCTGTTCCATTTTGTTCTACTTTGTTCTTATGTAGGTATACGATATTCGATATTGAAGCTGTAGGTACTTTTTCGAATCGTTCAAGTCGCTAGGTCAAGCTTTACTCGAATAGCGTTTTCATATAGTAAGGCCTCTGAATTTTGAGGCGAATGGTGATTGGTGATAACTACTACTAATATGTGCTGTGTGCGAATTTTTATCACTACTAAGTAGGTAGGTACCCTCGACGTGCAAAAGTTAATACCTTCTTATTTTTTTTTTGTCATGAATGATTTAAATATACATTAGGCCAATCGTATGTGAAAGGCTTTAGCCTACTACTTTTCTCGAGTAAGTACGTCTAAGATGGTCTAAGCCTATTTTGTAGAATTCGTCCGTCCCTCTTTTGAAAGTGACTTATTATTTAAGTTATAAGTATACTTAATAAGAAAGAAGTATAATAATTTCAAGAAATAAACCGACCAAATTACCTACCCCCTTTTACTAGAGAAACCCCTCCTCCCCCCATGTAATGCACCGTAACGTTTTACAAGAAAAAGGCATGTATTTAAACTTGCGACAAAACAATTAAATTTTGGATGTGAAAATACCCAATATTGAATACTAAATGACCAAGTTGGCGAAAGAATGTAAGGAACAAAAATATTACTAATCTGGTGACTAAATAATACCACTGAATTTTCCAAACTGGCAGACAGATTATGTTTTAGCGACTAAATAACCATCTTGGCGACAATTTGTGAGTACACATTTAATTTAAGAATAGGCACATATATTTTCCCTGATGTAGGTAACTCAAAAACCATACAAGCAGCGAAACGAGCGCACACAAAAAAAACCATAAAGGAGCGTACAAAATTCCCAATTTTTTATTTTTCTCGGTTTTAGGGAGGTGTAGATTGTTGTGTAGATTAATTTTGAAATTTAAAAGTGGCGGATATTTATTTTTCGTAAAATTGATATGGGTGTCGTTTACCAGGTTTTTGGGAGTGCTGGATACGAAAATGACAAATGACGTTTTGAAATTCCAATATGGCGGACATACTTAATTTCATAAAAATAATATGGGTGTCCTTTTATTGGTTTCTGGGGGTGCTGATTACAAAAAAGTCATCCATTTTAAATTTCCTTAGTAACCCAACAACCTCATATTTTCTTCATGGTGGGAGAAAAAGAAATTTGAAAATCCTGAATTTTCCAACATTTCTATAGCTTTATACATCTAGGAATGTATCTCAATGTAGAGCATTTACTATGTTTTTATAAAGTTGATTCTATCTCGGAAACGGTGCATCCTATTGAAAATATAATGAAAATTTCGCCCCCCTTTGGAACCCCGCAACATCATATTTTTTTCATGATGGGAGAAAAAAAAAAATCGAATTTTCCAATATTTCTATAGCTATAAACATCCGTCGTATCTCAATGTACAGCATTTACTTCTTTTTTTATACAATTGATTCTATCTCGGAAACGGTGCATCTTATTGAAAAAATAATGAAAATTTCGCCCCCCTTTGGAACCCCGCAACATCATATTTTCTTCATGATGGGAGAAAAAAAAATCGAAAATCCTGAATTTTCCAACATTTTTATAGCTATAAACATCCGTCGTATCTCAATGTACAGCATTTACTTCTTTTTTTATAAAATTGATTCTATCTCGGAAACGGTGCATCTTATTGAAAAAATAATGAAAATTTCGCCCCCCTTTGGAACCCCGCAACATCATATTTTCTTCATGATGGGAGAAAAAAAAAATCGAAAATCCTGAATTTTCCAACATTTTTATAGCTATAAACATCCGTCGTATCTCAATGTACAGCATTTACTTCTTTTTTTTATAAAATTGATTCTATCTCGGAAACGGTGCATCTTATTGAAAAAATAATGAAAATTTCGCCCCCCTTTGGAATCCCGCAACATCATATTTTCTTCATGATGGGAGAAAAAAAAAAATGGAAAATCTTGAATTTTCCAACATTTCTATAGATTGATACACCCCTCAGTACAGCATTGTCATATTTTTTTCTATAGTCGCTTCTATCTCAGAAACGGTGCATCCTACTGCAAAAGTAATGAAAATTTGCTCCCCCTTATTAATCTAGAAATCGCATATTTTCTTCATGAATGGCAGAAAAATTCATGAATCCTGAATTTTTAAAAATTTCTATACCTACATAGCTGGTACTTTGAACTACATAACATACTGTAATAATAATCATCAATCCTAATTAGCATCCCAAAGATATTTTAATTTAGTATTCATATTCATTTTCCGAAGATTGAATATTCTCCATTTTGAAAAATGAAATTGGAAGACAATTTTGTAATCAGAACCCCCAGAAACCGGGAAAAGGACAACCTTGTTAATTTTAATAACAAAAATTTACGCCATTGTGGAATTACGAAACAGATTTTATTTTCATATTATTCTGCACCCCCAGAAACCTAGAAAATGACACCCATGACAAAGAAAAACATACTCCAACAGTATCCAAAAATAGGATTTTCCGTAGCCTGCAAATTGAATTTTTAGCAGCCATTAATTTATCAACCAAATCTGGTTTTATAGCTGCTTATATGGTATAATGGTCACCAACCTGGAAATTAAGTCACCAACTTATAAATGTCGGTGCTAATTTGGATTAAATTTCGCCTCTTTATATCTGCCGACTTTAGAATTTTTTGTCACCCGAGTGTTTTCGCCAGTTTAGTAATTTAGTCGCCAACATATTAATTCGCTGCCAAATTCAGTAATACAGTATGCTAACGTGCAGCCGCCAACTTATTTTTTGTTCGCTCGATTAATTATATCCCCAAGAAAAAGTTGCGTTACGTAGTACCTACTACTTGAGTCTTGAACGCTCCCTCAATTATTTTTCTCCAGACCGGTGCTTTATGCCAAAGCCTAGAGGATCACTCATATTATATATCTATGTCACCGTAAAATTGTAAAAACCGATAGATTGTAATATTACTAGAGATATTGTAATAAATCGACAGATTTACAAATAAAAATTTCTCCTTACAATTGTACGTTGTCTGACTATCTTCAAGAGCGAAAGCAAAGGATAAGGATTGGTGAGGTCGTTAGTGAGGACGAGGATATTTGTTATGGTGTTCCACAAGGCAGCGTACTCGGTCCAACCCTGTTTCTCGTCTACATTGACGACCTCTGCAGACTCGAACTCAACAACGCCAAAATCTTCTCCTATGCAGATGATACTGCTATTGTTTTCACTGGCAAATCATGGGAAGAAGTTAAACAAAAGGTTGAAGCTGGGCTCATACTAATATCTGAATGGCTCAATAACAATTCTCTTACCCTCAATGTTACTAAAACCAACTTTATGACTTTTACAAAGTACAATAACACACAGCCCCCCACTAACTACAGTGTAAAAATTCACTCATGCAATCGTAATGCTCATGTATGCCCCTGTCCTGAAATCACTAAAGTTAAGACAACCAAGTACTTGGGCATAATGATTGATCAGCGACTGTCATGGCATGCACAAATAGAACTGCTGGCGGGTAGAATAAGGAAACTTATCTGGATATTTAAGGGTTTGAGAAATTCCGCTACAAAATCTCTACTAAACCAAATCTATGCTTCCTTAGCAGAATCAGTTATAAGCTATTGTATAACCGTTTGGGGGGGAGCCATAAAGAGTAAATTAATAGAAGTGGAAAGAGCACAAAGGTCTCTCATTAAAGTAATGTACTCTAAACCATACAGATATCCAACTCACCAGCTTTATACTGAATCAAAATTGCTTACGATCAGAAAACTATATACCCTACACACAGTCCTAAAAGTCCATAAACAATTAAATTATAATAATAGCAAATCAACACAGCGAAGAAATAAAAACATTATCAGTAAAGTCACAGTAAGATCTAATTTTGCTGCAAGACAATATGCGTCTCAATCCGCCCACATTTACAACCTAATTAATAAAAAACAGAATATTTATGGCTTAAGCAAATATAAATTGAAAAAGACACTAAATAAATGGCTACTACACTTAAGCTATGACGAAACGGAAGCACTGTTTGATAGGTTATGTTAGGTTTTCTTAGAATTACTTAATTATCCAAAATTAAGCAGTTTCTATCCAACATGAATATTGCTCATTTATTAACATACATATACCGAACATCGTCACACACAACACACACACACACACACGCACAACACCCACACCCACAACACAGACACACATTCACCTACAGAAGTACATACGCGCTCGCTTTCCGAATAGCTCTTAATAAGTAATATTAAAAAAAAAATGTAAATAATAAACTTTATATTTGTAATTACTAGCAGAGCTTAATATACCTACTTCCCAAATTTTATTGTTTTCGGCAGAGCGAGATTCCCCTAACACAGGTAAAACTTTACTTAAAAGGGGATCTCAAACACTGTTATTATATTGTATTTTAAGTTTCTGAATATAGATTTAGTGTTTTTTTTTTTTTTTTTTTTTTTTTAGTACGTATTATTTTTCATTATAATTAGTATGTAATATGAAAAAGAAAACAAATATGGCGGCGCGAGGCACTTGCCGTTTAACCAATCGGCACGGTAAATATTATAATATAACGCAAAATAACGTGTAAATTATAAGAAGAAATTTTTATTTGACAATCTGTCGATTTATTACAATATCTCTATTCTCTAGTAATATACAATCTATCGGTTTTTGCTTTTTTACGGTGGCATATAGATATACACTAAATTAAGGGATATAATTAATCGAGCGAACAATAAATAAGTTGGCGGCTGCACGTGAGCATACTGTATTAAGTACTGAATTTGGCAGCAAATTAATATGTTGGCGACTAAATTACTAAGCTGGCGAAAACACTCGGGTGACAAAAAATTCAAAAGTCGGCAGATAAAAAGAGGCAAAATTTAATCCAAATTAGCACCGACATTAATTTATAAGTTGGTGACTTAATTTCCGAGTTGGTGACCATTATACCAAATAAGCAGCTATAAAACCAGATTTGGTTGATAAATTAATGGCTGTAAAAATTCAATTTGCAAGCTACGGAAAATCCTATTTTTGGATACTGTTGGAGTATGTTTTTCTTTGGCATGGGTTTCATTTTCTAGGTTTCTGGGGGTGCAGAATAATATGAAAATAAAATCTGTTTTGAAATTCCACAATGGCGTAATTTTTGTTATTAAAATTAATAAGGTTGTCCTTTTCCAGGTTTCTGGGGGTTTTGATTACAAAATTGTCTTCCAATTTCATTTTCCAAAATGGAGAATATTTAATCTACGTAAAATGAATATGAATACTTAATTAAAAGATCTTGGGGATGCTAATTAGGATTGATGATTATTATTACAGTATGTTATGTAGTTCAAGGTACCAGCTATGTATAGAAAAATTTCAAAATTCAGGATTCATGACTTTTTATGCCATTCATGAAGAAAATATGCGATTTCTAGGTTAATAGTGAGAGGAAATTTTCATTATTTTTGCAGTAGGATGCACCGTTTCTGAGATAGAAACGATTATAGAAAAAACATGGCAATGCTGTACTGTGATACGAGGGGTGTATCAATCTATAGAAATGTTGGACAATTCAAGATTTTCGAATTTTTTTCTCCCATCATGAAGAAAATATGATGTTACGGGGTTCCTAAGGGGGACGAAATTTTCATTATTTTTTCAATAGGATGCACCGTTTCCGAGATAGAATCATTTTATAAAAAAAGAAGTAAATGCTGTACATTGAGATACGACGGATGTATAAATCTATACAAATGTTGGAAAATTCAGAATTTTCGAAAAAAAAAAAAAATAATCTCCCATCATGAAGAAAATATGATGTTGCGAGGTTCCTAAGGGAGACGAAATTTTCATTATTTTTTCGATAGGATGCACCGTTTCCGAGATAGAATCAACTTTATAAAAACATAGTAAATGCTCTACATTGAGATACTAGGAATGTATAAAGCTATAGAAATGTTGGAAAATTCAGGATTTTCAAATTTCTTTTTCTCCCATCATGAAGAAAATATAAGGTTGCGGCGTTACTAAGGAAATTTAAAATGGATGACTTTTTTGTAATCAGCACCCCCAGAAACCAGTAAAAGGACACCTATATTATTTTTATAAAAGTAAGTATGTCCGCCTTAATGGAATTTCAAATCGAATGTCATTTTCGTATCCAGCACTCCCAAAAACCTGGTAAACGACACCCATATCAATTTTACAAAAAATAAATATCCGCCATTTTTAAATTTCAAAATTAATCTTCACAATAATCTACACCCCCCTAAAACCGAAAAAAAATTTAATAATTGGGAATTGTGTACGCTCCTTTATGTTTTTTTTTGTGTGCGCTCGTTTTGCTGCTTGTATGTTTTTTGAGTTACCTACATCAGGGAAAATATATGTGCCTATTCTTAAATTAAATGTGCACTCACAAATTGTCGCCAAGATGGTTATTTGATCGCTAAAATAATATAATATAATATATAATAATAATATATCTATGGACGCTTCACACCACGTCAATCTGGCCCCGTGCTAAGTATCCGAAGAACTTGTGTTACGGGTACCAGACAACGGAAATATATTTAATACTTTTATACTATACACATATTTAAAATTTTTATTATATTATACACATATTTAATACACATCCATGACCCAGGAACACAGAAAAACTTTTTGTGCCTTCGGCGGGATTTGAACCCGCGACCTTCGGCTTGAGCACCAACACGCTCAACCAACTGAGCCACAGAGGTCGTCATATAATCTGTCTGCCAGTTTGGAAAATTCAGTGGTATTATTTAGTCACCAGATTTGTAATTTTTTTGTTCCTTACATTCTTTCGCCAACTTGGTAATTTAGTAGGTATTCAATATTGGGTATTGTCACATCCAAAATTTTATTGTTTTGTCGCAAGTTTAAATACATGCCCTAAATTAACTGTGAACGGACTGTTCTAGGGTTGGTGATGCTGATGAATGTCAAATATATTTCGTGATTATTTAACGAGGCCCGCGATTGTGTAATTAAAACACCTTTTATATCTCGTTGAGTGCACCGGATTTCGCTATAATTTATACCATTCGTAATTAACACGGACCCCGGCCGGCCTCTTAATAGTCCGTTGCGAACGGAGGCCGTTTAAAATTTATATTTCAAGCTTTTGTGCTTCGGCGTTGAGGGCAATAAAGACATTTTCGTTTACAAATTAAAACATCTGAATATTTGAAATAGTCCATTAGCAGAGAAGGTACAAATATATATTATACTAGCTGTTGCCCGCGACTTCGCGTAAACTGATGGCGGAATAATGCATTAATTTCGACCAAATTTGATTACCATAAAAAAGGTTATAGTGAGTCAATCTTAAAAGATAGACATAAGTACTGTAGCGGACATTTTTTTAGGTCTTTTAAAGAGGAATAATTCTTTCATACATTTTTTTGGGTAACTTGAACCGAAAAGTTAAGCTTAAAACAAATAAATTTTACAAGATTAGTATTTTACAAAAATATAGCCAATAACAGGTTTCCCATTATTAACAATAGTGCTAACGTGAAGAGAAGAATATAATTTAAAATTAAGAAGTCATGTAGAAATTATTAGAACTTACTTAAAAAAAACTGGTTTACAATTTTAATCAAAAAAAGAAAAAGTAAAAAGTAACTCTTGCCATGAATTAAATAAAAAAATTGTACAGTTACCATGTAGATTAGGTATTTGTAAAAACAATAGGTATACATACCTGTATCATTGTAGCAGTAGGTACTACTCCAATAACACAGAAAACAAGCAATTAATATTTTATGAGACATTATTTTAGGGATTTTAATGTTTTTATTATATTATTTTTAAAATTAGCTTTAGAGCTAGTAAAAAGATCAACCTCACTAAAATATTTATTGTATGAGCGAGTAATTCGTGTCAGGACCGAAGTTTTCGATATTGGGGAGTGCGATGAAATGCGATGTTTGAGACAAGGTGAATGCAGTCTACCCTACTATTTATAATATCATATAGACAACCCATATCGAGGACAATGCGTCTGTGTTCCAGAGTTAACATATCGTACTCGGTGCAAGAATCTACTGAACCTTATTGGCATAGAATGTGAGAAGGTCGAAATGTTTTTCCGGGTCATTCGGCGACTTTACATGGGTCTACTCTACAGTTCTACCCTTTATTTTATTATTACCCTTTATACTATTATGAATACCGGCACCGGATATTTTAATGCTCATTGCCAAGAAGCCAAGTCACTTTAATCTATTCTTCTATACTAGGTAATATAATAAAGAGAAAAGTTTGTTTGTTTGTTTGCATTGAATAGGCTCCGAAACTACTGGACCAATTTTGATGAAATTTGGCATAGATGTAGAGTAAGCCACGGGGAAGGACATAGGCTACTTTTTATTGCGGAAATGTACGGTTTCTGAGAAATTTACTTTTGCGCGCACCGAGTCGCGGGCGGATAATTTGTTTTTACCCGACTGCGCGACGCAAAGGAGTGGTAATGTGTTTATCAGCCTATGTATGTATGTATGTATGTATGTATGTATGTATGTATGTATGTATGTTCCTGTGAAGCACTATACAGACCAAACGCCTGGACCGATTTTTATGATTCGCATGTCAATCGATTCCTCTTAGTCCGGCGAGTGTCACTAAAGACATGACGTTAGTGAAAATTCAATATGGCGACTACTGGACGCCATATTGTGAAAATGAAAAAAATGAAAGTCAACAAACTATGTCAATAAGGGTATCGTTAAATAGGTATTTAAAAATTATTTTTAGTTTTCTCTCAACATTTTTCGATTCAACTGACCGTTTAGTATCTATATCGATTTAAAGTTGCGTAACAACCATTCTCACGTATGTTAATCTCTCTTAATCGCTCTTAATGTTCGTATCATCGTATTTTTGCTTTAAATCGATCAAACGTGTGTTGGTTAAACTAAAAAATCTAAAATAAAATAATTAATTAAAAAAGTAAAAAAACCCGACTGCAAAAAAAGACAGATACCTAAGCAACGCACTAAAAAGACCGAAACAAGATTGAGAAAACAGACTACACTATGAGCTGAAAGCTTATGTGAAATAATTGACGTTATGTTTGTTAGCAGGCGGGGCCCATATATTTTTGTAAGATTTATAATTTGCGAATGGGTCCCGCCTGCTACCAAAAATAACGTCAATTATTTCACATAAGCTTTCAGCTCATAGTGTAGTCTGTTTTCTCAATCTTGTTTCGGTCTTTTTAGTGCGTTGCTTAGGTATCTGTCTTTTTTTGCAGTCGGGTTTTTTTACTTTTTAATTATAATATACTAGCCGTTTTAGTATATTATAAAAACAAATTATCCGCACACAGTCACAAAGTTTTTACGAGAAACTAATTATATGCCCTATCTTGAGTTGGACTTGGTTTCTAGTTTCTACGATATCTAAAAACTTTATGCGAAGGAAAGACTTGTTTTTCTTTATTTACTGTTTTTGTGGGATCTCATTTTTCTTGCAAGTTACCGGAATACCAAGAGAGTGTTTGGTGTTTTAAAGGCCCTGACCTCACATGTAACTCATATTATGGTGTAGCGCATGTCAATGCATTCCACCTTACTGTTTTTTTTTTTAACGGGCAATTGGCCCACCACACTTACCCACCACTGCAACTCCTGTGTAGCCAGGATCGACAGTGGTAACCAACCGCAAAAACCCTTTGATATGATCTCAGGGGTGCCCGGGGGACATGCTAAATCTGTCTTGGAACCCGCAACGAAATTAATCAGAAGATTGTAGGAGGAGTAGGAAGTATTCCAGTTTCCCTCCCCAAGCAAAGCGGGAGACAGCAAAAATTGTGATGGCAAAAAAGTCAGAATTAAAGGGGAAGCACCACGGGAATAACATGTTTTTTTTTATGACTACAGACAATGTAATTATATGTTTTGATTTATAATATGACAATTACTATTACAATGGATTTATGATGTCAAAATAGTGTTGCATTGTTTCCAATAGTACTTATGACAAAAACGTTTGAAAGCCCGGAAGTTCTTCGCGCAGCCCACGAGATCTTCATAATACACTACCCTAGAAACACAATGGACGCTGTTCAACATTTCGATTCTTTCGTCATACCAGAGATCACACTCCCAGAGTATGTGATGAGCAGTTTGTTCATAAGGGCCGCCTTCGGTCGAACACTCGCATAGCGGAGACGGGACTAATTTAAATCCAAAAAGTTTCGCTTTAAAGTTTCCGTGACCTGTCAAAAATTGTGCGACGTAGTGATCTATTTCTAACCATTGCTTAGAGAGTCGATCGCGTACCGAAGGGAAGAAATTATATAGGTGACGCCCTTTGATAGTGTTGTCCCACCGTTCCTGCCACTCAGAAATTAGGTTCTGTATAGAAATATCTAATGGCTCGAATAATCTAGTTATCTTATTACTCTCTTTCACGCTTAAAAACTCAGGGTTAGTACTGCCACCTTACTGTTTACCATGAGATAGTCTGTCTGAGGTATTAATAAAACGATTACCGATTATAAACTAGAGGAACTACAAGTGCTTTCTCGATGTGCTGACCAACCTCCCATTGGGCCACCGGCATCCTCCTCACGCGGCGAAACAACGCAAGCGCTACTGCTTTGACCAAGGAAGGGTTTGGGATTTAAAGAACGTGAACTCACTTGTATATGAAATCTGGTGTTTCGGATGTTGGACATCCTTACGGGAGTAATTGCTTATCATCAGGTAGACCACGACCATACACGGTCAGCTCTAAGTTCTAGCTGTGGGCCTAGCAGAAACATTTGACAGCTGCGGCGTAAACGTAACGATAACGAATGAGAATTGAGAATTGTATGAAAAGCTGTCAAAACCATGACAGCGCCCATTTATGTTTCACTAGCTGTCCCGGCGAACTTCGTACCGCGCCAGTGCCTAGAATTACATTTGTTGACGTACTGACAGCAGCACCACCTACCGGGTCCAATTGCAAATCTAAACCATTCTCGAATCCACCTGAACACACACAAAAAGTTCATTAAAATCTGTTCAATATATTTTTTTTTATGAAATATGGGGGCAAACGAGCAAACGGGTCACCTGATGGATAGCAACTTCCGTCGCCCATGGACACTCGCAGCATCAGAAGAGCTGCAAGTGCGTTGCTGGCCTTTTAAGAGGGAATAGGGTAATAGGGGAGGGTAGGGAAGGGAATAGGGTAGGGGATTGGGCCTCCGGTAAACTCACTCACTCGGCGAAACACAGCGCAAACGCTGTTTCACGCCGTTTTTCTGTGAGCCCGTGGTATTTCTCCGGTCGAGCCGGCCCATTCGTGCCGAAGCATGGCTCTACCACGTATATATGAATATTTTTTCCCGTTTTTGCAACATTTTTCACTGATGCTTCGCTCCTGTTGTTCGCAGCGTAATGTGATGCTTAAAGCCTTCCTCGACAAATGGACTATCCAACACAAAAATAATTTTTCAATTCGAACCAGTAGTTCCTGAGATTAGCTCGTTCAAAAAAACAAATAAACAAACTCTTTAGCTTTACTATTAGTATAGATTCGATAAAGTTACGTTACGTTTACGCCGCTGTCAAATGTCCCTGCTAGGCCCCCTGATCCAATCGGTAGCGTCATGAAGCATAGATACCAGGAGTCCGAACGGTATAGGCTTTTTAATAATAATTATGTACACAATAATAGGACCAGATCTTAGTTCTCTTTTCTGCCGCTAGGCGTGCGAGACCGACGAGTACCGAGTGTTGCCAATACTATTATACCGAGTGTTGCCAATACTATTATTTATTACAATTATTTTTAAATTACTGTTAGGCAATTACCGTGTTCTACGGTATCTATTTTTCGAGAACAGTTTCTAAGAATTTCCTAAAACTTTTATATATTATGATTTCAATCTTTCCAGAGCTGTCAATAGCAACTTTAAACTTCCCGCGTAATTTCAAACGAGTGCACGTCGGACCGTCGCGCGCTCTACCGGCAAAAATCTGTCCCCGTAATTGAGACCATTATTTTAACATTACGTTCGGACTCCTTGTTATCTATACTTCGTGGGTAGCGTCATGCCGATTGGCGTTTGGCTAGCCTCATATTGACAATCTAAATATATATTCCTTGTGTGCCATTTTGCCGTTTTTTGTACGTGTTGAATAGTATTGACATTCTGTCAATAATATTGCACGTGTGGGGGCTAGCCATTGTAATTAGGACGCTAGGTCATAGGACTCATATGTAGTACAGTGTATGGCTATTGTTACTAGCACCCTCCTCGCACTCATGCTTTCAGTTTTTTTATGAATTCGGATAAAATTTTATTAAAAAATAGCTTTCGTATTTCATCTTCAACGTGTAGTGTATTAAAAGAGCTGTTGAAATGTAGCGGCCGCCGGCCGGCTTATTGGCCGAACAGGGAAGGGGATATTGGGCGGCTTTTAACTGGAAATGCCTATCGTGGGCTATAGAATATTCAGCCTTTGTAAAAGCACGTAGGCCGTAGCCCTTTTCAGTCTATTATAAATATACTGAAATATGCATACGTAACGGAAATAATGATGTTTTAATACAATAGTGTTACAATTTTAATATAAATTAATCCTTACTTAATACATAATTGGGTGTAGGAACATGTTTTACGAATAAAGAAATAGATAATTTGAAAATTTTGATTTCAATTACCTACATTTAAACTATTCGTTTTGTAAACTGTCTTATTTTTATCAGAGCACTAAGTATTCATTCATGTAATAAAAAAATACAAGAAAATACCGTATTATTTTAATAATCTTTTTAATTTTTCGCTATTGTTTTACACAAATTTTGTACAATATTATAGACTGAAAAATTTCCTTTGAAAATAATGTTAATACTTTGTAATATTTTCAGTTTTCCAGTTCTCGTTACTCGCAGGACCCGGAGCGACGGAAACCGCGTCTGACCCATTAATATTCATTAAAACTGTCGTTTATTTAATTTTTTCGCTATTCACATTTTATTGTATTAAAAATTTAAATTCCACGGCGACAACGTAAATTGTGATGGAAATTTTTATAAACACTTGAGTGTTCCATTTTTTTAACCCTTTGGCGGGATTCGAAGCAAATTCGAGCGCCGACGCGCTAGCCACTGAGCCATAGAGGTCGTCGATTCATGAGGACCCGAAACACCAGGGGAGTCACAAGTGCTTTTTCCACCACTACAAAGCCTGCAATCAGCATAAGAGCTACATGGTCTACGGAATACCTTTTCAAGAGGACTGAAAACTAATTTCATGAAGCTCATTTAAAGTCATCCAAGCGAGTAGACACTATAGACAGTACAAAGATGAAACTCGCTTCGGTCAAGGGTTTGGAATGAAGTCTCGCTTTGATGTTTAATATAAGTACCTACCAGTCGACGCATTCCATTATCAATGCCTTCCGCACCACAGCACAGTCGATTTCTGGCTAACAAGTGGGCCACGAATCGCGTGTAGCGGCGAGTCGCTGAGCGTCTCATAGGGGTCAATCATATTCTGAAGGCACACCGAAATCGGAAATGGCAGCAGCAGCGGCTAGCAGCTGCAGCTGTGTAATGTAATTTTGTTGTCTCAGCACTCAAAAAATGTGGTTGTCTCAAGTGAAACTGTGTTTTATAGAATAATGTGTTTTATGTTTTTAATTTTAAAAATATGTTATGTTGCTGCTACGCGCCGTTTCGGACGAGTAATATACATAATATACTAGCTGTTGCCCGCGACTTCGTCCGCGTCAACTAATGGCGCAATAATGCCATAGATTTATAATATTAAAATTAATCAAAGAATAATGTATTAATTTCGACCAAATTTGATTACCATAAAAAAGGTTATTAAAGATAGTGAGTCTATCTTAAAAGATAGACATACACTGTCATACTGTCACGGACATTTTTTTGGATTATTTGAAGAGGAATAATAATTCTTTCATACATATTTTTTGGGGGATAACAAAAAATAAGTTGGCTGCTGCACGTGAGCATAGTGTATTACTTACTGAATTTGGCAGCAAATTAATATGTTGGCGACTTAATTACTAAACTTGCGAAATCACTATTAGGTGACAAAAAATTCAAAAGTCGGCAGATAAAAAGAGGCGAAATTTAATCCAAATTAGCACCGACATTTATGAGTTGGTGACTTAATTTCCGAGTTGATGACCATTGTACCATACAGCAGCTATAAAACCAGATTTGGTTGATAAATTAATGGCTGCTAAAAATTCAATTTGCAGGCTACGGAAAATACCATTTTTGGATACTGTTGGAATGTGTTTTTCTTTGGCATGGGTGTCATTTTCAAGGTTTCTGGGATATGAAAATAACATCTGTTTTGAAATTTCAAAATGGCGTACATTTTTTTTTATTAAAATAAAATATTTAGATGTCCTTTTCAAGGTTTCTGGGGGTGTTGATTACAAAATTGTCTTCCAATTTCATTTTTCAAAATGGAGAATATTCAATCTTTGTAAAATGAACATGAATTCAAAATTAGGATTGATGATTATTATTACAGTATGTTATGTAGTTCAAGGTACCAGCTATGTATAGAATTTTTTCAAAATTCAGGATTATACACAGCAAGATACCACTTTATGCAACGCACGCATTAAACGCACTGTGCGTTTTTAAAATTTGCATATGTTAAACTATGTTTCGAAACATTTTCTATTCGTCAATAGATTCGTAATAAAGGTCCAGGTAACATAGGCTGTGTAATGTAAGTAGTCGGATTATAGATTTTTTTAAATTGTAGTATACAACGTTAATGTTTTGTCATTTGTGTAAATGCTTATATAATTAATATTAGGTAGGTCAGCGACGACGCTTAACAAACCGTATATGCGCTAGGCTGCTAGCGAAAGCGTCACTCTATTTAATTGATTAACCCCCGATGCAATAAGAGGTGTGTTATTTATGACTTGTCTGTTTGTCTCTCTGTGTGTCTGTTCGTGGCATCGTAATTCGTAGCTTCCAAGTGGATGAACCGATTTTGATCTAGTTTTTTTTTTGTTTGAATGTTGAAATGGTCGAGAGTGTTCTTAGCTATAATTCATAATAATCGCTCGCTGCTTGATAATTAGGGAGTTACTTAAAATTTTTAATATTGTTTGTTACGTTAGTTCTGTATCTCCCGAGTCCCGTGTCTATTCGCGATGCTCGTGGCCAGTTCGAAATGCTTACTATCCGATACTGGTAATCGCTGAACGAAAATATTCAACATTGAGCTTATTCGGATAGATATTCGAATCCGGATATGTGATCGCTTCGGAGTTCGGATGTTATGTGCGCATTGTGATTTGTGATGTGCTCAACAATGTTTGGTGATCTTATTTTTTTATTTATTTGGTGATAAATAAGTAATGTTTCGTATCGGAATTTGCTTTGTAGTTTTGTCGTATGAGGTTTTTTCATTCAAGATCATAAAAACCCTACCATATTTTTTATTTTATGAAAAGTATCTGGGAGATCAGACTTTAATGGCTCAGTTATTAAATTTTTTCAGAAATACATATTTTTTCTGATTTAATTCTTAAATATAAAACTAATCTTAAATCTTCATATCTTCATTTTATGATACTTAAAAAAAGGATTACAAAAATATTCGTCTGACCGGGATTCGAGATACCAATTTGCGAACTACGCAAAAATTGTGCAATGCACATTGCACATACATTCCAGTGTCATTCTGACTGAGATTAATAGTTAAAAATTATTAACTTCATATTATTATCGCACGAACTAGGTTATAACTAAAAAGAAAAATGTACCTTAAAAATGTGCAGTTTCTAGGGATATATCGATTTTTCACTCCCAAAACCTCCTGCATACAAAATTTCATGGATATACTTGAAGCCGTTTTCGCGATTATTAATTATAATTATACTTCTGAAAATTATGTTTTCATATAATTCTAAAAATATTTATCTACACTAATATTATAAAGAGGAAAACTTTGTTTGTATGTTTGTTTGTTTGTTTGTTTGTTTGTTTGTAATGAATAGGCTCAAAAAGTACTGGACCGATTGCAAAAATTCTTTCACCATTCGAAAGCTACATTATCCACGAGTAACATAGGCTAAATGTTATTTTGGAAAAAAATAGGGTTCCGTAAGATATTTGGGTTTTTCGGACACAAGGTGTAAAAATCAACCAGAAAAGTTACTTATTTTGCGTACGCTGCCTAAACTATAAAAGATAGAACCATATAATGTTCTAATTAATTGTAGATCTTATGAATATCTACAAAAAAGTCCGCGACACACTATACCTATCTATGTCGAGTGAGGCACAACAACCATTTTTTTATTTAGAAATCTTGAATTTTTTTTGGACTACATTTAAACGCGTTTATTTTACTCATGCTATTAATCCTTATCAAAATAAATTATTTCATCACTAAGTACAGTTTATGTAGATAATATTTGGTCTTTGAATGATTGAAATTGGACGTTTGGTTTTGAAGTTATGGCGATATTAAAATATTACGATTTTTGCTGCACGGCCCGTTGCGAAGGGGGCGACATTCTGTAGTATTAGTATCAGTATTGTACCCGTGCGAAGCCGGGGCGGGTCGCTAGTAATTTGTAAAGAAAGTAGAGATTGATTTCTAGCTACAAACCAACTAGGTACAAACGCAAATCCATGGTTAATTTTCGTAAACGATCCATTGACCTCTGACTCCTAACGATAGCCGTAATCTTAGTTCTATTAGATGCCTAACTTTGGGATGCTTACATTAAACTGAAACTAACTTGTGCAATTATGCCAGCAATTTCCTTACCACGTAGTACGTACCTACACGCCAATATACAATGTAGTTACTTTGTTTTAGTTTTTTACTTGAGTATGTAGACTTTAAAGAATAATAATTAGATATAAATAAATTCTAATGTCTTCTTTGACCAAAACGATTAAAAAAGATTCTCTAAATTCAAAGGAATTTCTATTTGAATTATATACAGTCTACAATTAATACTGTAGGTACTAGGTACTATTTTATAGGTAGTTTTTTTGTGATATAATTAATTGAGCGAACAAAAAATAAGTTGGCGACTGCACGTGAGCATACTGTATTACTGAATTTGGCAGCAAATTAATATGTTGGCGATTAAATTACTAATGGTGTCTACAGACACACGAATTTGGTACGGAGCGTACAGCGGATCTGGTACGCTCCGTACCAGATCCGAGCGTGTGTAGGGCAGTCCGGCGAACATAAGAAGAAGGCGAAGAGGTCGCCGTTGTCCGCATCGGATCTGGTCCGCTCCGTACCATATCCGTGCGTGTGTAGAGCAGTCCGGCGGTTAGGCCGCACAACGGTATCAGTGTTGCCAACTTAGGGATGTACCCCCCAAAATTAGGGAAAATATCTACTACAGATTTATGCTATCTACAGACACACGAATTTGGTACGGAGCGTACAGCGGACCATATCCGGAAACCAAATCCGGTGTCGCTACACACGCACGGATTTGGTACGGTGCAGTGGACCGTAAAGCCCGACACTCGTGTGTTCGATTTTATGCTCTATTACATTAACACAGAGTTTTATTTACAGTGCTATTTGTAAACGACGACGATGATTCCCGCATTTCATTGATAACGGGTAGTGATACCAACACTTTAAAAATATTTCTTCCCAAATTTTACCCTTGATTACTTATACCATTGACAGGTCTAAGAGATAATAAGCTAGAAAGAAAGGTCATGTGTTTAACATAAAGACTTACGCGTGAATAACATAAAACTAACTTGTCTTAATCTGATTTCACTCCCAATACATTTTCATATCCCTGGCTATATACACACATTAAAATAATTTTTATTATTACATACAAATTGATTCATAAGGAGAAAACTCTAAATATCCTGTCCCCTAGTAAACCTCCGTAGATATTTTCCCTAATATTGGGGGGTACATCCCTAAGTTGACAACACTGATACCGTTGTACGGCCTAACCGCCGGACTGCTCTACACACGCACGGATATGGTACGGAGCGGACCAGATCCGATGCGGACAACGGCGAACTCTTCGCCTTCTTCTTATGTTCGCCGGACTGCCCTACACACGCTCGGATCTGGTACGGAGCGTACCAGATCAGCTGTACGCTCCGTACCAAATTCGTGTGTCTGTAGACACCATTATACCATATAAGCAGCTATAAAACCAGATTTGGTTGATAAATTAATGGGTGCTAAAATTCAATTTGCAGGCTACGGAAAATCCTATTTTTGGATACTGTTGTAGTGGATGTCCTTTTCCAGGTTTCTGGGGGTGCTGATTACAAAATTGTCTTCCAATTTCATTTTCTAAAATGGAGAATATTCAATCTTCGTAAAATGAATATGAATACTAAGTTAAAAGATCTTGGGGATGCTAATTAGGATAGATGATTATTATTACAGTATGTTATGTATGATCTTAACTGTAGCTTCTCAGTATGTTCTATCAAATGTATTATATGTTAAAAATAATGAAGCCTATTCAAAAAGAAAAGTGACAACCACAATAGAAACACTCGAAATAAGAATAAGCTTGATGTACCAGTGACTAGACTCAGTAAAGTAAAGAATTCGTTTAAAGGTCAATGTATACGCTTATACAATAGGATCCCAGAAAACGTTCAAAATTTTTCAATAAAAAAAAAGTAGTCAAAGAGCGTTTGGGTGGTAAAGCTTATTATAAACTCAATGATTTCATGAATGATACCACACCTTGGGAATGAGGTGCCCCCCTGCACGGCTACTTCTTTATACTATTGTACTCTTGTTATGTAGTTTTAGTCATAACATTGTGATATATTTTTTATTTTAAAAGAACAATTTTCCATCTTTTTGGTAAAAGATGGCCCCGTGCGAGTTTCTTACGCTGGTTTTTCTCCGGCCGGGCTAGTTCCCGAACCGGTGGTAGGCATCATGTAGGACAATTCTATAAGTGTTATATTATAACCTACATGGAAATAAAAAAAATGAGTTTGAGTTTTTGAGTTTGTAGTTCAAGGTACCAGCTATTTAAAGATTTTTTTCAAAATTCAGGATTCATGAATTTTTCTGCCATTCATGAATAAAATATGTGATTTCCGGGTTATTAAGGGGGAGGAAATTTTCATTATTTTCCCATTAGGATGCACAGTTTCTGAGATAGAAGCGTTTCCGAGCAAAAAATATGGAAATGCTGTACATACGAGGGATGTATAGAAATGATGGAAAATTCAGGATTTTCGTTTTTTTTTCTCCCATCATGAAGAAAATATGATGTTGCAGGGTTCCTAAGGGGGAGGAAATTTTCATTATTTTTTCAATAGGGTGCACCGTTTCTGAGATAGAATCAATTTTATTTAAAAAAATGTAAATGCGAGATACGAGGGATGTATAAATTTTTTTTCTCATATCATGAAGAAAATATGTGGTTGCGAAGTTATTAAGGGGAGGTAATTTTCATTATTTTTCAAGTAGGATGCACCGTTTCTGAGATATAAGCCACTATAGGAAAAAATATGGCAATGCTCTAATTTGAGACATGAACGGTGTATAAAGCTATAGAAAATTTGGAAAATTCAGGATTTTCAAATCTTTTTTTCTTCCATCATGAAGAAATTATGATGTTGCGGGATTACTTAGGGGGAGGAAATTTTCATTATTTTTTCAGTAGGATAGGTACACCGTTTCCGAGATATAATCAACTTTATAAAAAAATAGTAAATTATCTACATTGAGATACTAGGAATGTATAAAGCTATAGAAATGTTGGAAAATTCAGGATTTTGAAATTTCTTTTTCTCCCATCATGAAGAAAATATGAGGTTGCGGGGTTACTAAGGAAATTCAAAATGGACGACTTTTTTTGTAATCAGCACCTTCAGAAACCAACAAAAGGACACCCATATTGTTTTTAGAAAATTGAGTATGTCCGCCATATTGAAATTTCAAAACGAATTTCTTTTTCGTATCCAGCACTCCAAAAAACCTGCTAAACGGCACCCATTTAATGAAAAATAAATATCCGCCATTTTTAAATTTCTAAATGATTCTACACAATATCTACACCGGGGGGTGTAGATATTGTGTTGATTTAAAACCGAGAAAAATAAAAAATTGAGAGTTTTGTATGCTCCTTTATGTTTTTTTTATGTGCGCTCGTTTTGCTGCTTGTATGTTTTTTGACTTACCTACATCAGAGAAAATATATGTGCCTATTCTTAAATTAAATATGTACTCACAAATTGTCGCCAAGATGGTTATTTGTTCGCTAAAATAATATCTGTCTGCCAGTTTGGAAAATTCAGTGGTATTATTTAGTTACCAGATTTGTAATTTTTTGTTCCTTACATTATTTCGCCAACTTGGTAATTTGGTATTCAATATTCGGTATTTTCACATCCAACATTTAGTTATTTTGTCGCAAGTTTAAATACATGCCGAATCCGTTCAGGCCGAACTGACGTCAGTTCTAAGTTCTAACTGAAACGATCGGTCTGTGGGAGCCTTCAGTATAGATGGGGCCCGCGACTTTTTACTCTTCACTCGGGGCCCCAAAAATGTTTGATACGAGACCGCCCAAAGGCTTGTTTTCAATAGTAAGTACCTAACTATAATGGAAAAATTTTTCCAAAGTGCTCTTAAATCTATTGCAAATTTCCCGTCGAGCGGAGTGCGGAGTGCCACGCCGAGTGCTTTAGAGAGCACTTTCCGACCCATTTTACGCTATAAATTTAAATCTGGTGTTAAAAACTGCTGTACCATCATGCCTGTATCCTGTTAGTTTTAAAATTGTGTTAATGGTTTCATGAACTCATGTTTTCAGCACGTTATTGTCCGTCATGTTAAAATTGATCATGAATCATGATAGATATATCTTAATTTATAGTAATAACTTTATTTATCTGGGGGCAAGTGCCTTCGCCAAGACGAGCCAAGCGAAGCGCAAGGGCACTACCAGACCACCTTTTCTCGAAGCGTTTCGTCGATTTTTTAGCTCTTATCATTTAGGTTTGGATCATACCAGATGAATGAAATTTTCAGAAATTTTCCCAGTAGCAAACTTATTAGTTACAACGTGTAAGGTTTTGATTAAATTTAAATCTGGCCAGACGATTACGATTACGGCAGATGTCTATTGCCAGCAACTGCAAATCATGATGGAAAAACTAGCTGCTAAACAACCGACGTTGGTCATTAGCCACTGCTGCTTCAGGACAATGCTAGACCACACACTGCACAACAGACGGCTACCAAATTAGAGAAGCTTCATTTGGAATGTCTAAGTCATCCACCGTACTCCCCGGACCTTGCTCCAACAGATTACCTTTTTTTTCGAAATTTGGATTACCTACTGCTTGCAAGGGAAAAAATTCAACTCCTATGGGGCAGTCCAAAGCACCCTTAAATATTTTATTGATTCCTATCCGAATGGCTTTTTTAATAAAGGAATCAGTACCTATGAGATGGCAAAAGTGAAAAGTGTATAGATAGCAATGGTATATACTATGTACTTAGTCCGGCCATAAGTTCTGTTACAAATGAAAATGCATTTTTTTAAATGAAGTATTATTGTTAAAATTTATACCTACATATTTATTAGTCTCAGCAAAAAATAATAAAAAATATTCTATTCAAAATGGTCACCTTTGGCTTTTATCCAGGCCTTTAATCTGTTTGGCCACGAATCTTTGGATTTACGCACTGTTTCCAAGGGAAATTTCGCCACTGCTTGCTCCAAAGGTTTTTAAGAGACTCAATGTCACCGTGTCGTTGAGAGCAGGCCATGTCCTCTTAAACTGACTATAATTTGAAGTCTAAAGGGTTGAGGTGTTGGCTAGATGAGAGCTAGTCTTCAGCTCTTATAAAGTCCGGAACGTTGGTTAATGGTTTCAAGCCTGAGGGCCTAGTCAAGATGCATTCGATAACTTTGACGGCGAAGTTCGAAAACAAATTGTATGGGATTTGACATATTATGGTATCACAAGCGACATATCACTTAGCGATGACTTATGTCAAATCCCATACATTTTTGATTTCGAATTTCGTCGTCGAAAGTTATCGAATGCATCTTGACTAGAGGGCCAGGCTTGGGTAGTTTGTACCTTGTGACCAGGTGCAGAGTCCTGCTGGAAAGTCCACGGTATATTTTTAAAAAGTGTATTACTGAGAGGTTTCACAATATGATCCAAGTAGATATGAGCGCCGATGGGTAGTAGGTCGGCGGCGGCGCGCCGACTATTTTGGGTCGGCGGCGGCGGCGTCGGCGGCGTGACCTTGAAAGGGTTTAAGTTTGTACTTGGTAGTAAAAAAAGTGTAGTTTACTTTATTTATTGGGTAACATACAATTACAATGCAATACAAATAATGGAACTTTTTGTAGTGATGAAAAAGACAACGTAATAATACAATGTATTCCAAAGTAGGAACTACTTTGGAATTGGCAGTTGATTCAAAAGAGCGTAATTACTGTAATCTTTTTCTATTTTCGTTTTATAAACGTTCACATTTTCAAGAACTGACGTCGAAGCCATTTATATAACTGACTGCGTAGGCTTTCTAGTGATCAACCAATAATAGCGGAGATCTCAGCTTGAAACACGGTGCAAAATCTCCCAAACAAGCATATCTGCCTGTAGGTGGCACGCCCCCGTAGTCCAGTGCCATCCCGGTTGTCTTTCCTAGATCTGTCCGTAAACCAAATTATGTTCTTAAGGTTGAACATTAATTGGGACCCAGTCCTCTCTAGAAGTCATGAAAACTGGGTATAGCTTCTAGAAGCTATGCACCGTGATCATGGCATCCGATGGCATGGCCATGACAGGTCTCTCAAGAAGAGACTGTTGCAGTTCCAAGTAGGGTGGAGGCCCTTTTAATCCTGCCTGCCACCATGGCCCTGAGAACAACCTTCTTAGCCTCCATAATATGAACAAGGAATAGAGGAAGTGGAGTCAGGTGAATCAGGGTTTCAAGTGAAGCGGTGGGTGTCGAAGAGATCGTACCCATGATTATCAGACAGGCCAGCCTCTGTACAATATTTAATGTTCTGATGCAGTTGACCTGTACAGCTTTTTTCTGTGTGTGTAGCATATCATACTACGCATACGTGACAATCGCCTCACTATAGCTGTGTGTAACCAAGCACAGCATTGCCTTCGACCGAGGGTCTCATTTAGAGCTGACAAGTCTTGGGCAGGATCACAGAGCGCATCTAGCCTTTTTCATAATGTCCTCGATGTGCTTATTCCAAGTAAGTCCCATAATATCTAGAATCACTCCAAGATATTCGACCTCACTTGTTTTACCGAAGAGTGTCGGGGGTTTTAGTCCCTTCAACTTCCTCTTATTGGTGTTAGGTATCAAGACTGTCTTATTAGCATTAACTTGACCCTTTTGCACCAATTTTGCACCTGATTGAATTAGCCTAGCGACTACTGATGCGCGTTTGCCCACCACTAGTATCGCTAGGCCGGATTAGGGCTTGGCTCTCGACTCCGAGGTCGTGGGTTTGATTCCCGCATTGGAACAACAAAAAAAAGTTGTTTTCAAGTCTGGTTAGGACATTGCAGGCTGATCACTTAATCGTCTGACAGGAAAGGTGATCTATGCATCGAATAGGCAAGTGAAAATTCGAACCAGCGCCTGGCCTCCGTCAGTAGTGTCAGTGTTCCGTCCCACTGGATTACGCGAGTAAACGAAGAGGAGTGCTTGTGTACTCTTGTATACTACGCACATACTAGGGCACTATTAGAATAACTGCTGGCCTGGTTTCAATGAAACTGGCCACCAACACCGAAATCGGTATGGTGAGCTATTATTAGAATTAGGTCATCAGCGTATTCTTAAGCATAGAACCTTCTTTTGTTCAGTTCTTTTAGCAGCCCATTCACTACCAGGGACCGCTCCAGCGGCGACAGTACCCCACCCCTCCCTGTGGGCATCCTTGGGTAAACCTGCTCCTGAGCGTCAAGCCCATGATAGTTGATGACGTTACTCTATTGTTTAGCGTAGCTTTGATTCACTCTATAGTAAGTCAGGCTATCAGGGTAATAGATCAGGTGGAGTATTTTTCCGAACGCGCCTTCAATATCTAGGAAGGCGCATAGCGCAAACTTCTTATTCTCAAAGGTCTTATCAATGCGATCTACTAGCTCGATCTACTCGATCAATCAGTAGATCTGCCTTTCTAGTAATCACGTTGTCTTTTATGCAGAACTCTTTTGATGAGATAGGTGTCACTTATGTGGATATTCTCGCTCGTCTCATCGTTTAAAGCACGAATTAAGTAAGGCTTACATGGGTATATATGACTTAGGTAATATGTAAAATGCTTATAGTCATTGACTGAAATTACACATCATGACTATCCCTCTCGCTCACTCGGCGCGCCGATGTATTTTCGCGGCGGCGGCGGCGTGGCAAAATCGGCGGCGGCGGCGGCGCGCCGGCGCGGCGCTCATATCTAGATCCAAGACTTTATCTTGATACACCTTGGCTGAAGTTTTCACTCCTTTTTCACAAAAATGTAGTTTTGTGACTCCTTGATAAGACACACCCCACCAAATCATCAATGAGTAATGACGCAGGATGATGACCACGTTGTACCTTTCCGACCACTTGAGCAGCTTCAGAACTGTGAGCGTACACATTATCATTTTGCTTATTGTAGTGTTCTTCAATCGTGAGAATTTTTTATTCATTTATAATTATATTTCTGACAATATATTTCTGTGCTTTTCAACTGCGTATCGCGACAGAAGGCGTTTTGATTGATCCACTCTCTTTAACTGTAAATATTGATTTAGGGTATGTCCTGTATATCAACGATAAACACCGAGCTTTAGGTCTTGTTTTTTAATACGCGACAAGGTCCTAGGAAATCTTCAATTCTCGCGATAAGATTTTTTTGCTTCCTAAAAATCTTACCCCGTCGAAGGGGTAAGACGGGGGAATTCTGGCTTTAAGAGTGCGCTAGTCACCGGCTCGAAGTCAGTGAAGCGCGCGGAGAAAATGCTTGTAATTTTACCTAATAAAGGAGAAAAAAGTATATACCCATAAAATAGTAATCTATACTTATAAGAGAAGCTATACTGCACACATTTATGCAGCTGTGTAAAGTATTTTAGAAAAGGCGTCTTCAAATTACGCAAATCGACACTCAGCTGTTGGTGTTTTATGAAAAAAACTATATAATATTTTTGTCTGAAGTAAAATTATCTCAATTGCTGAATAATCGAACTGTGTCGGTATGTGCGTGCTTTTTTATTATCATTCTTTGTTTAATTTTTATTTACGTTCAAAGTTGCGCTAAAAATGCGATGTTTGGAGGCTAATATTTTCTACACTAATTTGAATTTCAGAAATATAAGCAAATACCGACCTAGATAAGTCTCATAAAAATCGATATTACGCTAGAATTTGGGTCTGCAATGTTTGACTTTGGAGTAAATCACCAACAGCGTTTGTATGGAGAAAAAACCGACTAGCGCAGCCTTAAAGCTGCGCGTCCACTGGATCGGAATCGGAGCGTACGGAGCGTACGGATTTGTTGCTTTGTATTGATTTCTATGGTACTGCGTCCACTGGATCGGCATTTCTGCGCCTGAGACCGGTATTTATGCCGATGACGTCATCGGCAGTGAACCCGTCATTCGGATTCCGAACGTTTCAAGTTCTGACGTGTTTGCGACGACGCGACGGCTATACATAAATACTTATTCACGATGAATGACGATATTTTAATTACTTTAGTGGAAAAATATAAAGAACTTTACCATCTAAAACATCAACATTATCATAACCAACTGCGGAGAGACGATATTTGGGACGAAATTGGGCAAATAATAAATAAAAATTGTAGAATATAGTGAAGTTCAAAAAACTTTTTTCGAGTCATATGAATGTACCCAAAAAATCTATTTTCATCTTCTAATAAATCAGAATATAATGTATGAAATTCTCCGAAAATTAATCTTTTTGAGTTTATATTATGAACCCATATCTTTCGTTTCCTCTTGTTTCTATTTTCCTCATCTGATAAAATACAGCTAATTACAACTATATCCTCGTCACTATCCTCCATAATGAAAATGCACGTTCAGGCTGACGGACTAAAAATAACTAAATTGCCGATGATGAATCCGAATGCAGTGGACGCACCCCATCGGCATTTCGTAAATGACGACGCTCCGTACGCTCCGATTCCGATGCAGTGGACGCGCAGCTTAACAGCATTAACCCTAGAGTGGGCGCGTCAATCCGCGAAACGTCAGTGGGCGCGGGTAGAGCATTTTGCCGCCCCTTTTCACTGACCATTTTAAGTAGGAATACATCAATTAAATTAATTTATTTTTTCAGGACGTAAATAATACACAAATAAGTGTTGATAAATCAACATATTTACTAAACTATATTTTATGAACTTTGATTTACAAATGATTCAATTCAAGAAGTAATATTTTAGTCGATTTTTTTAACTTACTCTATAAAATACTCTATAGTACTTAAAAAAATGTAAAAAATAACATAATTATATGTTTTCTAAATCCACAGTATATGCTTTATCCAAAAAGTCTTCACAAAGGTATTTGCAATGTTCATTGGACAGTAACTTTGAGCATCTATAACACCCTTTTTTCGTGCGCCTATTTTTCCTTTTTTGAACATAATATCCATGCATTTGGCCTCCTTCTTTGAAGATGATGGTTTTTCTATAATGTACAAAGCAAGCAATTTGTGTCCTCAAATATTTATATAGGTAATATTATTTAATGAATCAATAAAATACCTTTTTCGGCGTAACATAAAAATTTCATTGATTTTGTCATCGTCATGCAAATTTGATAACTATTCCTACAAATCAATTGATACTATTCCTACAAATACTACAATTAAATTGATTTTAGTTTTCACAATAAATGTGCCATAAAATATAGTCTAAATATCAATTTCGCAAAAAATAAGTGACCAAATTTTTACTTACGTGAGTGGGCGCGCAGTGAGCAATTTGCCGCCCGGCGACACCTGATAGTAAAAACATCCTTCTCAAGTAGTACCCTGCGCATTGATGGCGTCCAGCCTTTCGGTACGCGTTGCTAACGAAAATGGGGGTAGCTACTAAAAAGCGCAAGCCTAACGGGCTATTGTTTTACGAATTATTGAAGTTTTTTTAGCGCGGGCGGCAAAATGCTCATAGCGCGCCCACTCTAGGGTTAACAGCCTTTGTAGTTCTAACAGCACGCGGCCGCCCTGATATTTTCTGGTCTTCAACAGAGGAAGTGTTGTTATATCTTTTGATAGTACGATGCACGAACATACGGCTGATAACCAAGATTTTGTCGTGTCTGGCATATGACCGACAACTTTGTGCAAGGCGATTACCTACTGCAATTCTATTTTCTTGAAGACCCCATTCCATATTGTAATTTGATAATTAACACGAAAAAATATGTGAAATGGTGCAAAATCGAAAGAAGTTTTTAAAATAATATACTTGTCCCGAAAAGTTGAAAAAAAAAAAAAAAGTTTTTATGTAACAGTATTTCTCTTCCCAACTTACCTGTCCGGTAGTTGTGGTATAGTATACGGGTATGCGACCCCGGCTTCCCTAGCTATTACTGTCCTATCCCTTGCCCTCCTGGGCGGTAATATCCTACATTCTCTATTTCCCACTCTAACTTATCAATCTTCCTTTCCACACCACCTATCCTTCCCTTTCACTACAAAGAGAATATAATCACTACGTTTTATTTCACTATTCCTACCCTCTCCACCAATCCGTGGAAATGCAATGGACAATCAAAATAATGTTCATTCCAACTTAAGAGCTTCGCTCTTGTCGGTGGAGCTTTCTCCATTCCTCTCTGCACTCCGCCCTTCTCTTGACCTCCTGATACGACACGACCATCACTTTCTCCTTCACCTGGTCCATAAACGTTCTTCTCGGCCTTCCACGTTTTCTTTTACCTTCAACCTTCCCTTCAATTATTCCTCTCATAAAGCTGTCGTGCCGTATCAAATGTCCTAACATTTTTCCTCTTCTGTTCTCAATGGTCTTTAATATATCTCTCTTCTCATTAACTAATGCCAAAACTTCTTCATTACTTTTCTTTTCAGTCCAACGTATTCTCTCCATTCTTCGCCAACACCACATCTCGAATGCTTCCAATCTCTCTCTATCGCGTTGTGTCATGGTCCACGTCTCGCTACCATACAAAGCAATGCTCCAGATGTATATTTTAATTAGCTTTTTTCGGATGTGACGTGATACGCGGGCTTTAAAGAGGTATTTTTTGTCGTTGAAGGCTTTCTTTGCTATTGCTATTCTTGTTGCTATGTCCGATGTACACCTGGAGTCATTCGTGATAAGGCTTCCCAAATATCTAAACTGTTTGACTTGATCTATTGTTATTGAGTTGATAGTTATGGGGTTATGTTTTGCTGTAGTCTTGGATGTAATTAGTGTCTTAGTTTTATTAACGTTGATTTTTAATCCAAATTCTTTAATGTAATTATCCAAAATGGCGGCGATGTGGTTCGCCACCCATCACGTCTCGTTTCTCACGGAGGCGAAAAGCGGACCATGGAGAGACGCTTGGCTACGTTGAATGTAAGATGAGGAATGGATGGTAAGAATGAAAGTGGACGAAGCGAAAGAAGTATGTAAGGATCGTAGCAAGTGGAAAGAAGTGGTCTCTGCCTACCCCTACGGGAAAGAGGCGGTCCTGCCTACCCCTATGGGAAAAAGGCGTGATTATATGTATGTAAGTATGTATGTATGTAGTATTTATGGCCAGACTAGTTTTACATAATATATATAAATAGTCTGGCCATAAATACTGTAATACATATTATGTCACCGTAAAATTGTGAAAACCGTTAGATTGTAATAAAACTAGTGAAATTGTAAAATGTTGATAGACTTCCGACGCGAATATGCTGCCTATAATTTCACACATTATTTTTCGTTAGATTATAAATATATAGTTTTTTTTAATCTTTGGACATATTTTTACAATCTCGTTAGTTATTTTACACACTAATTAATGGTTTTTACAATTTTACGGTGACATATACATTACACCATACATTCACTTGGCCATTTCGCTAGATTCACTTGGAGAAAGGAGGAGAAAATTCCTTTTTGTACGAAGAAAAATTTATAACCGACTGTTTTTGTGTTATACTCTCTTGTAGTAACGAAATGGCCAAACCATATAATAATATAATAACTAAGGTGTAGAGTTTGTGAAGTTACGCTTGTAGAGTAGGTAGGTAGAGGAGTCGTTGTAATGAATTCATAAACTTTTTACTTTTTAACCGACTTCCCAAAAAAAGGAGGCGGTTATACGTTCGGCTGTATATATATTTTTTTATTTTTTTATTTTTTTTGTATGTTCAACGATTACTCCGCCGCCTGTGGACCGATTTTCAAAATTTTTTCTGGGATGTATAGGGTGTAATCCCAAATTGGTCCTTTTGATATCAAAGTGGTGACCTGATGATGGGATCCATGAGGAATCGAGGGAACTCCTCGAAATTTATATGGACACATATGGTGATTTTGACTTTTTCTGAAGTAGTTCAAGTATATGCTACCAAAAAGTAAGATTTTGCTCCAAGGTATACCCTGGATCCAAAAGTACAGAACAGAACTCCTGGCTCCTTATAGATACATGTTTGGGGATTTCGGCGTTGTTTAAAGAACTGCAAGCATATGCCACCCTGTTAGTTAGAGTAATCATCATCATCATCACCACTATCACACCATACATCATCAGATTATGATGATATAAAAGGTATTTCTCATAGTATTTTACACTAACACGGAGATCTTTGAACATTACTCTGCCGTTTATGGACCTATTTGCAAAATTCTTTTGTTGTTGTAAAGGGTTTAGTTCGAAATTGGTCCTTTAGTCACTAAAGTGGAAACCTGATGATGCGATCCATGAGGAATCGAGGGAACTCCTCGAAATTTATATCCACACATATAGTGATTTTGACTTTTGCTGAAGTAACACAAGCATATGCTACCAAAAAATAAGATATTGTACCAAGGTATACCCTGGATCCAAAAGCACTGTACAGAACTCCTCAGTCTTTTAAGATATGCGTTTGGAAATTTCGGCATTGTTTAATGAACTGCAAGCATATGCCAATTTATAACTTACAGTAATCATCATTATCATCTTAATAGCAATACCTTATGGAAGCTTGGCGCGTATTCAATTATACATTCGATCGTTTAGTTTAGACGTTCTTAAGACGTATTAATAATAACTTAAGAAAATATATCTCTAAAAAGGGTGAAATTATTATTTTTAAACAAAAAATTAAACCGACTTCCAAAGTAAAAATACACAAAAAAGTATGAAATAAAACTTAATCTCTAAATAATTCCCCTTTCAAATTCGGCTAAAATTTTTACTATTTCTCTTCTCAATCTTATTAATTTTGAAGTCGGTACCAGCAAATATGAACGTAAGTTCTATAAAATATTGTAGATAATTGTTTGGGCTGGTACCGATTTCAAAATTAAGAAGATTGAGTAGAGAAATAGTAAAAATTTTAGCCGAATTTGAAAGGGGAATTATTTAGAGATTAAGTTTTATTTCATACTTTTTTGTGTATTTTCACTTTGGAAGTCGGTTTAATTTTTTGTTTAAAAATAATAATAGTATAATGCGATTCAAATGAGAATAGGAACGTCAATGACCTCTATCTGTCAAATGTCACTTGAAAAGTACGGTTAGCGGAAAAACTTATTTGCCAATAATAATAGTCGAATTAATTCTTTATATACTCGACACTAGCAGAATGGTGCAAAACCTTTGCAACCGCGATTGCCATAAATAAAAGAAGAGGAATAATAGTCTTACATCGAATTTAAATAATAACGTTAAATTATCTAAACATTTAATTATAATAATACATATTCATAATTCGTTTTTAAAATCATAAATTAACATTTTGTTTTTCATTGTTGGTGCAAGGCAACATGCCAAAATTATATTGTTTTTTATTTGTCATACTCATACAATAATTGTACTTTATTGCAAATCTAGTATAATGCGATTCAAATGAGAATAGGAACGTCAATGACCTCTATCTGTCAAATGTCACTTGAAAGTACGGTTAGCAGAAAAACTTATTTGCCAATAATAATAATAGTCGAAATAATTCTTTATATACTCGACACTAGCAGAATGGTGCAAAACCTTTGCAACCGCGATTGCCATAAATAAAAGAAGAGAAATAATAGTTTTACATCGAATTTAAATAATAACGTTAAATTATCTAAACATTTAATTATAATAATACATATTCATAATTCGTTTTTAAAATCATAAATTAACATTTTGTTTTTCATTGTTGGTGCAAGGCAACATGCCAAAATTATATTGTTTTTGTTATTGTCATACTCATACAATAATTGTACTTTATTGCAAATCTAGTATAATGCGATTCAAATGAGAATAGGAACGTCAATGACTTCTATCTGTCAAATGTCACTTGAAAAGTACGGTTAGCAGAAAAACTTATTTGCCAATAATAATAATAGTCGAAATAATTCTTTATATACTCGACACTAGCAGAATGGTGCAAAACCTTTGCAACCGCGATTGCCATAAATAAAAGAAGAGAAATAATAGTTTTACATCGAATTTAAATAATAACGTTAAATTATCTAAACATTTAATTATAATAATACATAATCATAATTCGTTTTTAAAATCATAAATTAATATTTTGTTTTTCATTGTTGGTGCAAGGCAACATGCCAAAATTATATTGTTTTTGTTATTGTCATACTCATTTTGCTCGAAAATGAGTAAACGAGGCGCTGTGTTACATAGACGACGATGACTACTCGGACAGTAATACAGAGATGAGCGAAATTGAAGAGATATTTAATAAGAAGAGAGAATAGATTCAGATTCCTTTTTTTTCACTCAATTTTGTGAATAAATTATATTTAAAAAAAAAAAAAACTTTTTTGCCCACCCTACCTAAGTAAAATTAAACAAAATTAAAGGGTAAAATTGACAGCTATGACGCCACAATATGGCGCCGACTCGATCCTATTCTCATTTGAATCGCACTATACCTATATATTTTATCGTATTATGTAACTTTATGAAGTTTCGATGTGGCATAAGTACTTTAATAATTATATTTGAGAGTCTTCGCATACTAGGTAAAATCCACGGGAACCGTACTATTTGTTTTAGGGAGAAATATTTTTTGAAACTTGGCAACTCGATCTTACTACGCTTTCCTTGCACTCCAAAATACAGGGGATGACACGTTTGACTATTTCAAATCGATATCAATTGTGTGTTGAAGGTTTTAATATAAGTTGTCTTCAGAAAAAATTGGTTTTGACAAAACATTGACATCACAAAATTTCGGAACACTCTGTAAAGTAAAATTTCACTAGTGTGAGTACTGTGAAAATGCCAAAATTACCAAATTGCCAACAATGTCAACCGATCTGAATGCTGTGTAACGAATGAATTGAATACTTCTGTCTCACTCTGAATCATACAATCGGAGCGAGAAAAACATTTTTCTTTCACTTCGTGTCTCGCGCGTACTCGAGGTAGCTGCGTATTACATGCGTAATTGCTGCACCTATTTGAGTCAGGAGCGGAGTACCTATACGTGTAGTATGGGCATACCCACAACCCCAACAGCCTTGTGAGTGCATACTTTCAAGGTCTATTAATTTATAATCAAAATAGGTTCAGTGGGTAGTAGTATTGGTATTGTTAGCCTTTTGAGTCTTACCTGGTGCTTTTTACCTGCTGGTCATACTTATATTATTATTGTTAAAATACATATTTATAGTAGTGGATTTAGTGTTAAGCGGACCTTTAGTCAGGTAGATTGAAGAAAGCGCAAAATTTGTCACCTGTCCATAAATTTTCGGCCCTTTTTTATTTACTAACCAACAGATTTAAGAAAAAATAATACTTAGTTTGAACCGATAGGAATTACTCCTGCCGATGTTATAATTATAATCTATAATTTGTGTATGTTTCTATACTATATATGCATATAATTTTTATTTAATTAATTTATAATCTTAGTTGATGTTAATTTGTTTATATGTAATATATTGAAAGCTTATTTTTTTTACCAAACATAAAATAATTTTTTTGCTAAATAAGCGAAAAACTTCCTCGCTCACTCCGCGCGTTAGCTTTTAATTAACATAATATTATAAAGAAAATAATACAATTCTTTTTTTTAAATTCTAATAACCATGTTATGAAGGAAATAATAAAATCAAAATTTTCGGGCCACTTTTGAGAGCTGGATCCGTGCCTGAATCAACCAAAGCGGTTTAATAGGTCAATTTTGTACGATACGCGCATACCTAAAATAATACGCACGTAGCTTCTGGACGCAATGTATGGTGTCCTAGTACCTCGACAACGTGCGTAGACCTTACGTGCGTAAGAATACGCAGTTTCTGGACATGTCCAGAAACTGCGTATTCTTACGCACGTAAGGCACACACGCACACGCACAGCCACGACCATGGTCGTGGCTGTGGTAAGAAATAATAGTGCAAGTCGCAACTGCGTCTCCGTTTATCACCTTATCACATTCGGCGTGTAATGAGATGGGAGAGTGTGGAATTGTGGACCAACCACAATGAAAATTGTGTGCCGTTGGGAAATCGCAAACTTACAAGGGGTCTCGGAAGATCAGGCTCCACGGCTCTGCTGCTCTTTTAAAGGATATACGCTCGGACGATGCCTGATAGGATACCCTTTAAAAGTTTTAAACACACGAAGTGGGTATTGCATAGCCTCATCTAGAAAACCAAATAGATTATATATTGTAGTACATACCCAAGTAACATTTTGGTAATAAGAATAAGCACTAAGAATAATCTCTAAATAATTCCCCTTTCAAATTCGGCTAAAATTTTTACTATTTCTCTTCTCAATCTTATTAATTTTGAAGTCGGTACCAGCAAATATGAACGTAAGTTCTATAAAATATTGTAGATAATTGTTTGGGCTGGTACCGATTTCAAAATTAAGAAGATTGAGTAGAGAAATAGTAAAAATTTTAGCCGAATTTGAAAGGGGAATTATTTAGAGATTAAGTTTTATTTCATACTTTTTTGTGTATTTTCACTTTGGAAGTCGGTTTAATTTTTTGTTTAAAAATAATAATAGTATAATGCGATTCAAATGAGAATAGGAACGTCAATGACCTCTATCTGTCAAATGTCACTTGAAAAGTACGGTTAGCAGAAAAACTTATTTGCCAATAATAATAGTCGAATTAATTCTTTATATACTCGACACTAGCAGAATGGTGCAAAACCTTTGCAACCGCGATTGCCATAAATAAAAGAAGAGGAATAATAGTCTTACATCGAATTTAAATAATAACTTTAAATTATCTAAACATTTAATTATAATAATACATATTCATAATTCGTTTTTAAAATCATAAATTAACATTTTGTTTTTCATTGTTGGTGCAAGGCAACATGCCAAAATTATATTGTTTTTGTTATTGTCATACTCATACAATAATTGTACTTTATTGCAAATCTAGTATAATGCGATTCAAATGAGAATAGGAACGTCAATGACTTCTATCTGTCAAATGTCACTTGAAAAGTACGGTTAGCAGAAAAACTTATTTGCCAATAATAATAATAGTCGAAATAATTCTTTATATACTCGACACTAGCAGAATGGTGCAAAACCTTTGCAACCGCGATTGCCATAAATAAAAGAAGAGAAATAATAGTTTTACATCGAATTTAAATAATAACGTTAAATTATCTAAACATTTAATTATAATAATACATAATCATAATTCGTTTTTAAAATCATAAATTAATATTTTGTTTTTCATTGTTGGTGCAAGGCAACATGCCAAAATTATATTGTTTTTGTTATTGTCATACTCATTTTGCTCGAAAATGAGTAAACGAGGCGCTGTGTTACATAGACGACGATGACTACTCGGACAGTAATACAGAGGTGAGCGAAATTGAAGAGATATTTAATAAGAAGAGAGAATAGATTCAGATTCCTTTTTTTTCACTCAATTTTGTGAATAAATTATATTTAAAAAAAAAAAAAACTTTTTTGCCCACCCTACCTAAGTAAAATTAAACAAAATTAAAGGGTAAAATTGACAGCTATGACGCCACAATATGGCGCCGACTCGATCCTATTCTCATTTGAATCGCACTATACCTATATATTTTATCGTATTATGTAACTTTATGAAGTTTCGATGTGGCATAAGTACTTTAATAATTATATTTGAGAGTCTTCGCATACTAGGTAAAATCCACGGGAACCGTACTATTTGTTTTAGGGAGAAATATTTTTTGAAACTTGGCAACTCGATCTTACTACGCTTTCCTTGCACTCCAAAATACAGGGGATGACACGTTTGACTATTTCAAATCGATATCAATTGTGTGTTGAAGGTTTTAATATAAGTTGTCTTCAGAAAAAATTGGTTTTGACAAAACATTGACATCACAAAATTTCGGAACACTCTGTAAAGTAAAATTTCACTAGTGTGAGTACTGTGAAAATGCCAAAATTACCAAATTGCCAACAATGTCAACCGATCTGAATGCTGTGTAACGAATGAATTGAATACTTCTGTCTCACTCTGAATCATACAATCGGAGCGAGAAAAACATTTTTCTTTCACTTCGTGTCTCGCGCGTACTCGAGGTAGCTGCGTATTACATGCGTAATTGCTGCACCTATTTGAGTCAGGAGCGGAGTACCTATACGTGTAGTATGGGCATACCCACAACCCCAACAGCCTTGTGAGTGCATACTTTCAAGGTCTATTAATTTATAATCAAAATAGGTTCAGTGGGTAGTAGTATTGGTATTGTTAGCCTTTTGAGTCTTACCTGGTGCTTTTTACCTGCTGGTCATACTTATATTATTATTGTTAAAATACATATTTATAGTAGTGGATTTAGTGTTAAGCGGACCTTTAGTCAGGTAGATTGAAGAAAGCGCAAAATTTGTCACCTGTCCATAAATTTTCGGCCCTTTTTTATTTACTAACCAACAGATTTAAGAAAAAATAATACTTAGTTTGAACCGATAGGAATTACTCCTGCCGATGTTATATAATCTATAATTTGTGTATGTTTCTATACTATATATGCATATAATTTTTATTTAATTAATTTATAATCTTAGTTGATGTTAATTTGTTTATATGTAATATATTGAAAGCTTATTTTTTTTACCAAACATAAAATAATTTTTTTGCTAAATAAGCGAAAAACTTCCTCGCTCACTCCGCGCGTTAGCTTTTAATTAACATAATATTATAAAGAAAATAATACAATTCTTTTTTTTAAATTCTAATAACCATGTTATGAAGGAAATAATAAAATCAAAATTTTCGGGCCACTTTTGAGAGCTGGATCCGTGCCTGAATCAACCAAAGCGGTTTAATAGGTCAATTTTGTACGATACGCGCATACCTAAAATAATACGCACGTAGCTTCTGGACGCAATGTATGGTGCCCTAGTACCTCGACAACGTGCGTAGACCTTACGTGCGTAAGAATACGCAGTTTCTGGACATGGTCGTGGCTGTGGTAAGAAATAATAGTGCAAGTCGCAACTGCGTCTCCGTTTATCACCTTATCACATTCGGCGTGTAATGAGATGGGAGAGTGTGGAATTGTGGACCAACCACAATGAAAATTGTGTGCCGTTGGGAAATCGCAAACTTACAAGGGGTCTCGGAAGATCAGGCTCCACGGCTCTGCTGCTCTTTTAAAGGATATACGCTCGGACGATGCCTGACTGGATACCCTTTAAAAGTTTTAAACACACGAAGTGGGTATTGCATAGCCTCATCTAGAAAACCAAATAGATTATATATTGTAGTACATACCCAAGTAACATTTTGGTAATAAGAATAAGCGCTAAGAATAATCTCTAAATAATTCCCCTTTCAAATTCGGCTAAAATTTTTACTATTTCTCTTCTCAATCTTATTAATTTTGAAGTCGGTACCAGCAAATATGAACGTAAGTTCTATAAAATATTGTAGATAATTGTTTGGGCTGGTACCGATTTCAAAATTAAGAAGATTGAGTAGAGAAATAGTAAAAATTTTAGCCGAATTTGAAAGGGGAATTATTTAGAGATTAAGTTTTATTTCATACTTTTTTGTGTATTTTCACTTTGGAAGTCGGTTTAATTTTTTGTTTAAAAATAATAATAGTATAATGCGATTCAAATGAGAATAGGAACGTCAATGACCTCTATCTGTCAAATGTCATTTGAAAAGTACGGTTAGCAGAAAAACTTATTTGCCAATAATAATAGTCGAATTAATTCTTTATATACTCGACACTAGCAGAATGGTGCAAAACCTTTGCAACCGCGATTGCCATAAATAAAAGAAGAGGAATAATAGTCTTACATCGAATTTAAATAATAACGTTAAATTATCTAAACATTTAATTATAATAATACATATTCATAATTCGTTTTTAAAATCATAAATTAACATTTTGTTTTTCATTGTTGGTGCAAGGCAACATGCCAAAATTATATTGTTTTTGTTATTGTCATACTCATACAATAATTGTACTTTATTGCAAATCTAGTATAATGCGATTCAAATGAGAATAGGAACGTCAATGACTTCTATCTGTCAAATGTCACTTGAAAAGTACGGTTAGCAGAAAAACTTATTTGCCAATAATAATAATAGTCGAAATAATTCTTTATATACTCGACACTAGCAGAATGGTGCAAAACCTTTGCAACCGCGATTGCCATAAATAAAAGAAGAGAAATAATAGTTTTACATCGAATTTAAATAATAACGTTAAATTATCTAAACATTTAATTATAATAATACATAATCATAATTCGTTTTTAAAATCATAAATTAATATTTTGTTTTTCATTGTTGGTGCAAGGCAACATGCCAAAATTATATTGTTTTTGTTATTGTCATACTCATTTTGCTCGAAAATGAGTAAACGAGGCGCTGTGTTACATAGACGACGATGACTACTCGGACAGTAATACAGAGATGAGCGAAATTGAAGAGATATTTAATAAGAAGAGAGAAAAGATTCAGATTCCTTTTTTTTTCACTCAATTTTGTGAATAAATTATATTTAAAAAAAAAAAAAACTTTTTTGCCCACCCTACCTAAGTAAAATTAAACAAAATTAAAGGGTAAAATTGACAGCTATGACGCCACAATATGGCGCCGACTCGATCCTATTCTCATTTGAATCGCACTATACCTATATATTTTATCGTATTATGTAACTTTATGAAGTTTCGATGTGGCATAAGTACTTTAATAATTATATTTGAGAGTCTTCGCATACTAGGTAAAATCCACGGGAACCGTACTATTTGTTTTAGGGAGAAATATTTTTTGAAACTTGGCAACTCGATCTTACTACGCTTTCCTTGCACTCCAAAATACAGGGGATGACACGTTTGACTATTTCAAATCGATATCAATTGTGTGTTGAAGGTTTTAATATAAGTTGTCTTCAGAAAAAATTGGTTTTGACAAAACATTGACATCACAAAATTTCGGAACACTCTGTAAAGTAAAATTTCACTAGTGTGAGTACTGTGAAAATGCCAAAATTACCAAATTGCCAACAATGTCAACCGATCTGAATGCTGTGTAACGAATGAATTGAATACTTCTGTCTCACTCTGAATCATACAATCGGAGCGAGAAAAACATTTTTCTTTCACTTCGTGTCTCGCGCGTACTCGAGGTAGCTGCGTATTACATGCGTAATTGCTGCACCTATTTGAGTCAGGAGCGGAGTACCTATACGTGTAGTATGGGCATACCCACAACCCCAACAGCCTTGTGAGTGCATACTTTCAAGGTCTATTAATTTATAATCAAAATAGGTTCAGTGGGTAGTAGTATTGGTATTGTTAGCCTTTTGAGTCTTACCTGGTGCTTTTTACCTGCTGGTCATACTTATATTATTATTGTTAAAATACATATTTATAGTAGTGGATTTAGTGTTAAGCGGACCTTTAGTCAGGTAGATTGAAGAAAGCGCAAAATTTGTCACCTGTCCATAAATTTTCGGCCCTTTTTTATTTACTAACCAACAGATTTAAGAAAAAATAATACTTAGTTTGAACCGATAGGAATTACTCCTGCCGATGTTATATAATCTATAATTTGTGTATGTTTCTATACTATATATGCATATAATTTTTATTTAATTTATTTATAATCTTAGTTGATGTTAATTTGTTTATATGTAATATATTGAAAGCTTATTTTTTTTACCAAACATAAAATAATTTTTTTGCTAAATAAGCGAAAAACTTCCTCGCTCACTCCGCGCGTTAGCTTTTAATTAACATAATATTATAAAGAAAATAATACAATTCTTTTTTTTAAATTCTAATAACCATGTTATGAAGGAAATAATAAAATCAAAATTTTCGGGCCACTTTTGAGAGCTGGATCCGTGCCTGAATCAACCAAAGCGGTTTAATAGGTCAATTTTGTACGATACGCGCATACCTAAAATAATACGCACGTAGCTTCTGGACGCAATGTATGGTGCCCTAGTACCTCGACAACGTGCGTAGACCTTACGTGCGTAAGAATACGCAGTTTCTGGACATGGTCGTGGCTGTGGTAAGAAATAATAGTGCAAGTCGCAACTGCGTCTCCGTTTATCACCTTATCACATTCGGCGTGTAATGAGATGGGAGAGTGTGGAATTGTGGACCAACCACAATGAAAATTGTGTGCCGTTGGGAAATCGCAAACTTACAAGGGGTCTCGGAAGATCAGGCTCCACGGCTCTGCTGCTCTTTTAAAGGATATACGCTCGGACGATGCCTGATTGGATACTTTAAAAGTTTTAAACACACGAAGTGGGTATTGCATAGCCTCATCTAGAAAACCAAATAGATTATATATTGTAGTACATACCCAAGTAACATTTTGGTAATAAGAATAAGCGCTAAGAATAATCTCTAAATAATTCCCCTTTCAAATTCGGCTAAAATTTTTACTATTTCTCTTCTCAATCTTATTAATTTTGAAGTCGGTACCAGCAAATATGAACGTTAGTTCTATAAAATATTGTAGATAATTGTTTGGGCTGGTACCGATTTCAAAATTAAGAAGATTGAGTAGAGAAATAGTAAAAATTTTAGCCGAATTTGAAAGGGGAATTATTTAGAGATTAAGTTTTATTTCATACTTTTTTGTGTATTTTCACTTTGGAAGTCGGTTTAATTTTTTGTTTAAAAATAATAATAGTATAATGCGATTCAAATGAGAATAGGAACGTCAATGACCTCTATCTGTCAAATGTCACTTGAAAAGTACGGTTAGCAGAAAAACTTATTTGCCAATAATAATAGTCGAATTAATTCTTTATATACTCGACACTAGCAGAATGGTGCAAAACCTTTGCAACCGCGATTGCCATTAATAAAAGAAGAGGAATAATAGTCTTACATCGAATTTAAATAATAACGTTAAATTATCTAAACATTTAATTATAATAATACATATTCATAATTCGTTTTTAAAATCATAAATTAACATTTTGTTTTTCATTGTTGGTGCAAGGCAACATGCCAAAATTATATTGTTTTTTATTTGTCATACTCATACAATAATTGTACTTTATTGCAAATCTAGTATAATGCGATTCAAATGAGAATAGGAACGTCAATGACCTCTATCTGTCAAATGTCACTTGAAAAGTACGGTTAGCAGAAAAACTTATTTGCCAATAATAATAATAGTCGAAATAATTCTTTATATACTCGACACTAGCAGAATGGTGCAAAACCTTTGCAACCGCGATTGCCATAAATAAAAGAAGAGAAATAATAGTTTTACATCGAATTTAAATAATAACGTTAAATTATCTAAACATTTAATTATAATAATACATATTCATAATTCGTTTTTAAAATCATAAATTAAAATTTTGTTTTTCATTGTTGGTGCAAGGCAACATGCCAAAATTATATTGTTTTTGTTATTGTCATACTCATACAATAATTGTACTTTATTGCAAATCTAGTATAATGCGATTCAAATGAGAATAGGAACGTCAATGACTTCTATCTGTCAAATGTCACTTGAAAAGTACGGTTAGCAGAAAAACTTATTCGCCAATAATAATAATAGTCGAAATAATTCTTTATATACTCGACACTAGCAGAATGGTGCAAAACCTTTGCAACCGCGATTGCCATAAATAAAAGAAGAGAAATAATAGTTTTACATCGAATTTAAATAATAACGTTAAATTATCTAAACATTTAATTATAATAATACATAATCATAATTCGTTTTTAAAATCATAAATTAATATTTTGTTTTTTATTGTTGGTGCAAGGCAACATGCCAAAATTATATTGTTTTTGTTATTGTCATACTCATTTTGCTCGAAAATGAGTAAACGAGGCGCTGTGTTACATAGACGACGATGACTACTCGGACAGTAATACAGAGATGAGCGAAATTGAAGAGATATTTAATAAGAAGAGAGAATAGATTCAGATTCCTTTTTTTTTCACTCAATTTTGTGAATAAATTATATTAAAAAAAAAAAAAAAACTTTTTTGCCCACCCTACCTAAGTAGGTACCCAATTGGGTAAAATTGACAGCTATGATGCCACAATATGGCGCCGACTCGATCCTATTCTCATTTGAATCGCACTATACCTATATATTTTATCGTATTATGTAACTTTATGAAGTTTCGATGTGGCATAAGTACTTTAATAATTATATTTGAGAGTCTTCGCATACTAGGTAAAATCCACGGGAACCGTACTATTTGTTTTAGGGAGAAATATTTTTTGAAACTTGGCAACTCGATCTTACTACGCTTTCCTTGCACTCCAAAATACAGGGGATGACACGTTTGACTATTTCAAATCGATATCAATTGTGTGTTGAAGGTTTTAATATAAGTTGTCTTCAGAAAAAATTGGTTTTGACAAAACATTGACATCACAAAATTTCGGAACACTCTGTAAAGTAAAATTTCACTAGTGTGAGTACTGTGAAAATGCCAAAATTACCAAATTGCCAACAATGTCAACCGATCTGAATGCTGTGTAACGAATGAATTGAATACTTCTGTCTCACTCTGAATCATACAATCGGAGCGAGAAAAACATTTTTCTTTCACTTCGTGTCTCGCGCGTACTCGAGGTAGCTGCGTATTACATGCGTAATTGCTGCACCTATTTGAGTCAGGAGCGGAGTACCTATACGTGTAGTATGGGCATACCCACAACCCCAACAGCCTTGTGAGTGCATACTTTCAAGGTCTATTAATTTATAATCAAAATAGGTTCAGTGGGTAGTAGTATTGGTATTGTTAGCCTTTTGAGTCTTACCTGGTGCTTGATAAAAAGGTGGGAATAAAGAGATACAATAGTGCTATTGAAGTAGTATTCACCATTTTAGGTGTATTATAAGCTATACACAGGTTGTGAACTGCATCCTTTAGTAATAAATAATTTATAAAATTCACTCAATTAACTTTTTTAACAACATATGAGTGCTCCTACGATACTATTTATAGCTCGATTATATTATATTGTGCATAATAAGTCGTAATAAACATCACCCAAAGTTTTTTTTTTAACCGACTTCCCAAAAAAGGAGGCGGTTATACGTTCGGCTGTATATATATATTTTTTTTATTTTTTTTGTATGTTCAACGATTACTCCGCCGCCTGTGGACCGATTTTCAAATTTTTTTCTGTGATGTATAGGGTGTAATCCCAAATTGGTCCTTTTGATATCAAAGTGGTGACCTGATGATGGGATCCATGAGGAATCGAGGGAACTCCTCGAAATTTATATGGACACATATGGTGATTTTGACTTTTTCTGAAGTAGTTCAAGTATATGCTACCAAAAAGCAAGATTTTGCTTCAAGGTATACCCTGGATCCAAAAGTACAGAACAGAACTCCTGGCTCCTTATAGATACATGTTTGGGGATTTCGGCGTTGTTTAAAGAACTGCAAGCGTATGCCACCCTGCCAGTTAGAGTAATCATCATCATCATCACCACTATCACACCATACATCATCAGATTATGATGATATAAAAGGTATTTCTCATAGTATTTTACACTAACACGGAGATCTTTGAACATTACTCTATGGACCTATTTGCAAAATTCTTTTGTTTGTTGTAAAGGGTTTAGTTCGAAATTGGTCCGTGAAAACTAAAGTGGGAACCTGATGATGCGATCCATGAGGAATCGAGGGAACTCCTCGAAATTTATATCCACACATATAGTGATTTTGACTTTTACTGAAGTAACACAAGCATATGCTACCAAAAAATAAGATATTGTACCGAGGTATACCTACCCTGGATCCAAAAGCACTGTACAGAACTCCTCAGTCTTTAAAGATATGCGTTTGGAAATTTCGGCATTGTTTAATGAACTGCAAGCATATGCCAATTTATAACTTACAGTAATCATCATCATCATCTTAATAGCAATACCTTATGGAAGCTTGGCGCGTATTCAATTATACATTCGATCGTTTAGTTTAGACGTTCTTAAGACGTATTAATAATAACTTAAGAAAATATATCTCTAAAAAGGGTGAAATTATTATTTTTAAACAAAAAATTAAACCGACTTCCAATGAACGTAAGTTCTATAAAATATTGTGGAATATTGTTTGGGCTGGTACCGATTTCAAAATTAAGAAGATTGAGTAGAGAAATAGTAAAAATTTTAGCCGAATTTGAAAGGGGAATTATTTAGAGATTAAGTTTTATTTCATACTTTTTTGTGTATTTTTACCTTGGAAGTCGGTTTAATTTTTTGTTTATTTTACTTTACGTTTCTATTACCGTCAAAAATTATACAATAGCAGTACGTATATTCATGGCCGACAATCATGGCTGACATCAATTAATAATTTTATACATTATCGGTTTCATAATTATGAATTCTCACTGCGGTGATAAGTATTCTGTGATACTAGTTTTCATCTCAATTTTGAAGCGCCTCAAAAATAAACAACATTTCATATTATTAGGTAAAATAAATCACTGCCACGGCATTTATTTTTATTTTAGTTGTGGTTGTAAATAACAATTCTCAGTACGTTATGTATATTTTAATTGAAAACAGTAAATAATGTAAATCTATAAGTCGGAAAATAATATTTTGACCTTACATTTACTTTTAAAATTTATAGGTTATGTTTATTTAATGGCGTTAATTCTACATTACCTAAGGTTCCTGATAACTCTTTTATTCCTAACGCAATGTTAAAAAAACTATAGCTAGCTTTTTAATGCCACTTGGAGTTTTATAACGTGGGAGTAAATCCTATTATACAACCTGTAATGATTTAAAGATGGTTTCTGTCGCTTGCAGCATCTAGCTCTATAATACCTATAGTTATCACTTCTTTAACTTCTATAGTTCTATAATATCTATAGTTATCACTACTATACCTTTCTTTTAGCTCTTAGGGCTCCATAGAACTCGTTAGGTGGTACAAGATATATGACTAACTCCATTTAAGAACTTTAACCGTTTGTAAGTATTAGCAGACACCTTACAATTGGCTCTAGTGTTTTACCTAAAGATTTAAGAGTAAGTTATACAAAAGTTCTGACAAATTCCAAGCTAAAAACTTTAAGTTATATATTTTTCCTTTATTTCTATGATGCCTCTCGAAACTTTAATTATTTATTCCTAACGCCGCAGTAGAGTCCAAAGCTATTGTCGGAGCTCTTATATGTCGTTTATAATACTTTAAGTGTCAAAAAAAGTTTCCCTTAGCGCCAAAATGTTAGTTGGTTAGTGAGTAACCTCATTACTAATAAAAATATTTACACAGTGCATAAGCTACACAGTGATTTGTCCTTGTCGTATAAACGTTGGAAAAGACTCTAGGCAGACAAGGACAAAACATTTTATAGCTTATCCATTGTGTAAATATTTTTATTAGTAAGGGGGTTAGTGTTTAATTTCCGTGTTGTTTGTTATCCTTATGGTCGTGTTGTGTCCCTGATGTGTTTAATAAAGATATTTTTATTTATTTATTTTATTTAAATCCAATCATTTTATATAAATACTAGATGTTGCCCGCGACTTAGTGTGCGCAAAAGTTATTTTAGCAGAAACCGTACATTTTTCTGCGATAAAAAGTAGCCTATGTCCTTCCCCGTGGTCTATTCTATATCTGTACCAAATTTCATCAAAGTCGATCCAGTAGTTTCGGAGCCTATTCAATGCAAACAATCAAACAAACATTTCCTCTTTATTATATTACCTAGTATAGATATAGGTATATAATAAAGAGGAAATGTTTATAATAGGATTTTATCAGCGATGCGTGCGATCGTGTAAAGTGTTGTGAATTGTGATGTGTCTGTTGTTTGTACATGCCCTGTTCAAGGATTTGCGGATTGTGCACACAACGCACTGCACAGGGACCTATACGTTGGTACAGGCATTCGACCTTCGATGGCTATGTGTTTCATAATGTGTCGTATGCCACGTTCCTACCGGCAGGGACAGATTTAAGGTAGAATTATCGATGGGTAAGGGCAAAGAAGTTTCATAAGAGACAGACATAAGTATGTCGTTGACTTAAAACAGTAACCTGATAAAACATTAAAGTAGACAGTATTTTAAATGTAACATATTCTTAACACCAAAATTAATTGTGCAGAAGAGATAATGATAGGTTATGCGCGATGAAGGGTTCTGTACTTTTCATGTTGTTTTAACTAATTATTTCGATGGCTTATCAACTCGTCTCTCTCTCTCTCTCTCTCTCTCTCTCTCTCTCTCTCGTCTGTCGTTGCCTGTAGAAATTTTTAATTCTGCTTCTGTTCTGGAAACACTTTTTGCCCAAAATGACGTTACATTTGTAGTAAGTCCTTGCTTAGATATGCCCAATATCCTCTATATTCTGTGACATGACTCAAGCCTTTGACTATATTGATCACAGAATCTTGTTAAAAAAACTAGAAGCATATGGTATACGAGGAAATACATTAAAGCTAATGGAATCTTATTTAACAAATAGAATTCAATATACAGTAATTAAGCGACTTAATCTAAAGACACTTCATGAAGTAAGTTTCCTATCAAAATTAAGATATTTGCTATACGGAGTCCCACAAGGTAATATATTAGGGCCTCTTTTATTTTTGACTTATATAAATGATTTTCCTGAAACAATTGACAAACCAATGACACTCTTTGCTGACGACAGTACCATAACAATAGCTTGTGACAATTTAAATAATTATGAAAATGACATTAATGAAACCTTGACATCTATAATATTATGGCTTGACAATAATAATTTAAAAATCAATTTAAATAAAACATTTGTTATGCAATTTTCTCAAAGAAAATCCCCACCAGAAATCTATGTGCACTATAATAATATTGAAATTCAACATATTGACAATTATAAATTTCTAGGTTTGATAATTGATAATAAACTTAATTGGAAAGCTCACGTTGAACAACTAAGTAAAAAGATTAGCAGTTGTTCCTTTGCACTACTCAAGTTAAACTCCATAATGAACACAGATGGAGTCCTATCTGCTTACCATGGTATGGTTGGATCACTTTTGCGATACGGAATAATTTTCTGGGGGAACTCAACAGACAAAGAAATGATCTTCAAAATGCAAAAAAGATGTATCCGGGCAATGTTTAGTTTGCGAGTGACTGATAGCTGCAAACCATATTTTGTTAAATATAAGATTCTATCACTTCCATCATTATACATATTGGAAATAGTATTGTTTGTACATAAAAACCAAGAACTATTTCCTAAGATTTCTGACATTGTAAATAGAAACAGGCGTGATAATAATAAAGTTTACACTAGCAGCTATAAAACAACACTTGTGTGTAAAAGTGTACTTGGAATGGCGTCCAAAATATATAACAGACTACCAACATCAATAAGAGAACATAATCATAATATACTATCCTTCAAAAAAGCTGTTAATGAACTTTTATTAAATAAATGTTATTACAGTCTCACAGAATACTTGAATGATAATAATTAAATTGACATTTATTTATTTATTTTTTAATTAATTTATTTTTTAATTTATTTGAATATATTTCTTTATTATTTCCTTGACATGAATTGTATCTATTATTATCTATTATTGTGACATTAATTTATTTCCTCCCGTTGATGTTACAACCTCCACCTCCTGTAAGGGTGCTGAATACCTATCGACTTATAAAAATCAAAGAATATTATTATTATATTTGCATGCTATAAATGTACTAGCGAATTGTGATGGTACCTATAACTGTGATTTTGTCATCTCTACACCCACATTTCTTGCAAATAAAGATTATTATGATTATGATTATTAGAACGTTATACCGGAAAGGAAATATTTCTGAAAATAAAAATTTCTGTACGATAGCCCAGTTAATATTCTGAAAAGTGGTGATTACCGGAAAGTACTCATGTTAGACAGAGCTATCGTCCTCCACATTATTATATTTTAATGCCCGAATAAAAATGTTTTAGTTTCAGTTTTGACTATGATATTGTAAATCTTACATTTTACAGTTGTTACAAAGATTTTATATTTAAGAGCATTTTCACTATATGCAATACGATATTGGATATCGTTCGATAGTGATTATTGACAATAGTGACAAAGACAGAATTTATGTTTCATAAATAATATCTGATAGGGGTCTTAATAAATGAAAAAATCCTCTTAGTCTGATTAGTTGTAATGTAGCTTCTCTAGTCTTATTATAACACTAGCTGATGCCCGCAACTTCGTTTGCATAGAACTAACGAAAACGGAACCCAATTTTTTAACGGAACCCTAAAATAAAAGTAGCCTATGTTAGACCTTATAACATCAGCTATCTGCCAGTGAAAGTCCCGTGAAAATCGGTTCAGCCGTTTCGGAGATAAGCCGGAACAAACAGACTAGATATGAGCGCCGATGGGAGGTAGCTCGGCGGCGGCGCGCCGACTTTTTTGGGTCGGCGGCGGCGGTGTCGCGTCGGCGGCGGCGGCGTCGCGTCGGCGGCGTGACCTTCAAAGGGTTTTTTTGAAGTTTGTACTTGGTAGTAAAAAGTGTAGTAAATAATATATTGGTTTACATACAGTTACGATGCAATACAATTTATGGTACTTTTTGTAGTGATAAAAAAGACAATTATAGAATTCCAAAGTAGTTCCATTAGTTAACTGTGCTTTGATTCCAGAGAGTATAATCACTGTAATCTTTTTCTATTTTCGTTTTATAAACGTCCATATTTTCGGGAACTGACGAAGCCATTTGTATAACTGACTATCTAGGCTCTCCCTAGTGAACAACCAACAATAGCGAAGAACTCAGCCTGAAACACGGTGCAAAACCCAAAACAAGCATATCTGCCTATAGGTGGTTCCTCCCCCATAATCTAGCGCCCGCCCGATTGTCTTACCTGGATCTGTCCGTGCGTCCGTCCAAATTATGTCATTAGGATGAAAATTATTTAGGACCTATCCTTCCCCGTCCTCCCCAGGAGTTTTGATAAGCAGGTATAGCTTTTAGAAGCTATGCACCTTGATCATGGCGTCAGATGGCATGGCCATGACAGGTTTCTCAGGAAGAGACTGTTTCAGTTGTCCAAGTAGGGTAGAGGCCCGTTACATTCTACCTGCCGTCATGGCCCTGAGAACAAGCATCTTAGCCTCCATATGAATAAGCATTGGAGTCAAGTTAATCAGGGCTTCAAGTGAAGCGCTGTGTGCCAAAGAGAGCGCACCCGTGATTTGAGACAGGCCAGCCTCTGTACACTATTTAATGTTTTGATGCAGTTGATATGTACAGCTTATTTGCCTGCGTAGTATGGCATACCACATATATATAACCATGCATTACATTGCCTTCGACCGAAGGCCTCATTTAGAGCTGACGAGTCTCGGGCAGAACCCCAGAGCACATCTTGCTTTTTTCCTAATGTCCTCGATGAAGTTATTTATTCCATGTAATCCTTATCAAGATATTTGACCTCTCTCGCAAACGTGGTAGTTCTCCCGAAGAGTGTTGGGGGTATTAGTCCCTCCAACTTCCTCTTCTTGGTGTAAGGTATCAAGACTGTCTTATTAGCGTTGACTGTTAGAATGACCCTTTTGCACCGATTTTCGACGACTTTCTGCAGTGCTGATTACATTAGCCCAGCGACTACTGATGCACATTTGCTTACCACTAGTATCACTTGATTCCAGTGGACCACGGAGGCTGACAACCTAGCGATATTCAGAGCGTGGCTCTCGACTCGAAGGTCGTGGGATCGATTTCGATGGGAAAAAATGTTGTTTTCAAGTTTGGTTAGGACATTGCAGGCTGATCACCTCATTATCTGACAAGAGAGATGATCCATGCGACGGTTGGACGTGTGAAAAGTCGGCCCTGCACCTGATCTCTCGCCAGTCGTTTAGGTTATCTGTCCCACTAGTTTTCGGGAGTAAAGGAAGAGAAAGTGCTCTTGTGTACTGCGCACACACTTGGGCACTATAAAATAACTCCTACGTAGCTGGTCTGATTTCAATAGATTTGGCGCCCAAGTTGAAGAGAACGGCTGCGGTTCTCGGGCGCCTCTTGCCCAACGTTGGAAGAACGGGGTTCAGCTGTCGGAGACTCTACACGGGGGTCCTACAGTAAATGGCCCTGTATGGAGCGCCCGTGACGGCAGATGACCTGAGTGCTGCAAATAGAGCGCTTCTGCGGCGACCACAACGAGCCGTGGTGCTGAGAATGATATGCGGGTACCGCACAGTATCAAGCGAAGCGGCGCTTGCTCTCGCTGGAACCCCTCCATGGGATCTGGAGGCCCGCATGCTGGCGAAGATCTTCCGCCGCACGGCAGAGTTTAAACAGCGCGCAGAAAGGGTATCTCCCGAATTGACAGCCCGATGACGTCATCAAGTGTACATTATTACAATTGGAGTATACCTAAGTCTCCCGGCCATCCTTGAAGGGATGATTCGGTCCAGAGACGCCCTTTGGCCATGGCCATCTTTTGCGAAACCGTGATTTCGCGAAATGAGGCTACAGAACGGGAGAGAGAGGCGGACGTAGCCGCAGACCCTGTTCGCAGGCGGCGACAAGGGCGCAGGCGCGGTATATATGAGCGCCAGTTACCGCCCTATAGAACTCGGGTGATGGATTGGGGAATCCGTCGCCTATTGCACGAGTCCTTCCGGTAGCAGAGCGTCCAGAACCTGGACTGCTCTCCCGGAGTGTTGGCAGAACAAACTAAAGGCTCTGCAGTATCATGCAGATGCCGCTTGGTAGGCCACTGCTGTTATCGCTTTTGTGGGTCCGGCGGTCTAGCACTACAGCGGGGTAGAAGGCACCATGGGGTTTTAGTGGCTAACCCCGGCTGGCATCCGCAGTCCGCCAGGGATGCATAAAGATCCATGCGTCGGATGGGCATGAGAGGTCAAGAGATTCTCGCCAGTCGTGTCGGTTATACGTCCCACTGGGTTACTGGCTGTGAGAGTAAAGGAAGAGAGAGTGCTCTTGTGTAATGCGCACATAGCAGGACACTATAAAAATAAACCGGCCACCGTCACCGAAATGGGTGTTGGGAGCTATTATTATTATTAGATCGTCAGCGTATCCTTGAGCATAGAACCTTCTAGCGTTTAGTTCTTTTAGCAGCCCATTCACTACCAGGAACTACTACTCCAGCGGCGACCGTACCCCACCCCTTCCTGTGTGCATACTTGTGTCAAACTGATTCTGAGTGTCTTTACTTGTGTCAAACTGATTCTGAGTGTGCTTTAAAAAATTTGATATTTTATGACGCTACGCTGTTATTAAGCGTGGATTTGATCCATTCTATTGTAGTTGAATCTACATTTCTAGAAGCCAGGCTATCAGGGTTGAGGTTGAGGTGTTATCGAACGCGCTTTCAATATCTAGAAAGGGGCTCAGCGCAAACTCCTCTATGGCTATATCAATGCGATCTACTAGCTCCATTAACGCCGTATCAGTAGATCTGCTTTTCTAGTAAGCATACTGTTGTCTTTGATGCTCATTTCCCTTTCGATAAGTTACGTGGAAGTTAACCACCTTCTTCTCATTTAAAGCATGAAAGAAGTAAGGTCTATATAGGTATATTATATGACTTGGGTAATATGAATGTTCATAGTCACTAACTGAAATCTCTCACTCGGCGCGCCGATAGATTTTCGTGGCGGCGGCGGCGCGGCAAAATCGTTGGCGGCGGCGGCACGCCGGCGCGACGCTCATATCTAAAACAGACAGACAGACCGACAGACAGACAGACGGACAGACAAACATTTTAAAAATTGGTATTTTATTGTGAGTACCGAATATACTTTCAATATGCATTAAGTGAAAAGCTGATAATTTTAAATTACAAACAGACACTTCAATTTTATTTATCTGTATAGACTTATACCCCCTTACTAATAAAAAATTTCACACTGTGTATACAGTCGTTTTAAGATTTCTTTTACTAATAATCATTTTTTGACATTAGGCCTGGATAGCGATGTTGTAATTTCCATACTAATTTATTCCACGCCTATACTAGGCCATACCCTAGTTTAAGCGTGTTATAAGGACAAGATGGCGGATTTTCAATTCATCAGCTGATTTTATATTCTTTCGAAACTCGTTAGCGTTCTATTTCTGAGTACCTAACTTAAGAGTTGGACTACAATCTACATAAATATTGATTCTTAGGCTAGGAAATGATTCTTGCGCCCGTAAAAATACAAATGTGTAATGATCGTGATGATCCGTTATTGTTGTATTTTTGGTAAAAGACAATGACCTAATTTCATCAATTTCAATCCTAATATTATGTATAATTAACTGTTCTTACTAACGTAAGAGAAGACAGGGTTAAACTAAGTAGTTAGAAGAGTCCTCAGTAGTGCTATAGGATTCAGATGAGGGTCTTCAAAAGATTGGTTAGGTTAGGAATTAGGATAGTTCAAAGGGGTATGGATACTACCTTAGACCTATAACACTACCTACCTTTTATACAGACTAGAGCTTTCCCCGAAGGAAATGGAGTTATACCTATTGCGAGTTGCAACCTATCAATTATACAGGCTAGGGATAGCCCCTGAAGAAGAACCAGCCTTGTACATAAGGTTTGGTAAAGTCAATTAACTAACTTAAAATCAAGGATCTTTTGTGCATAATTATTGCTATTTATGATCTACTACTTATGTTAAGATGTTTAGGCAGAAATATAACATCCTAACCTCAGGCGTAGGTGACCCTTCGCCTAACACAAAACTATTTAAAGAATCATTTTTTTCCTAAAATTTTTTTCTGTATATTAGTGTATTTACAGCAGCAGTATACCATAAGCCCAGAAGATCCATAATTAATTTTACAAAAGCTTATTATTACAGAAGAACTACGGAATGCCAGTAAATGAAATCTACTGAATTTCAGTGTTTTGAGATTGCAACGACAATCTCTACAATCTTTAAAGTACAAAGTACAAAGATAAACGCTCAAAGTGTGCAATTATTATGTTTAAAATGCGAGTTGCGATTAATCGATTATAGTGCATACTGTAATCCTTGTAAGCACCATAATAATGTAGCGTTGCCATAACATCCTATGTACCGGCCGGGACCATAACAGTGAATTACTAAAATAATACAAGTAAATAAAAAATGTGATATTTATTACCAGTTAACTTTATAAGGAACCTTTATTTTCTTAAAAAATTGGCTTTCAAATATAAAGAAAACAAATATGAAATCAAATGTTCTAAATGAAATATTAATTTGTATTATATACCTAATTCAGCAGGTCCAGTTTACCCATAACATATTCATGAAATTATGAACATGTCATATTAAAATTAAATTTGCACTGTATTATACTTTCAACAATGTCTACTTGAAATGCTCCAGCCCAGCCACTACTTGCCGGGCTGTGCTGTTGCTGTATGCATATTGACGGGGACATTTTCTAGATTAACCGAGACAAAACTTTCATATCGGCGACATGTCCCGGTATACTGGGACGGATAGCAACCCTACCATAATAGCAACTTGCATTTTAAATACAATTGAAAATATGAAACACTTTAAGATTAATTACATATAATTATAGATAATTTTTGATACCATACTTTCATTTTTTATTGAAATCGAGCTCATCCAACTAACTAGCTTTTTTGTTGCAATGCAACCTATAATATACTTACTTTTATGAGTTAAGTGTCCATTGACATTAATACTTACAGCTTACCCGACCATATATAATACAGCTATTAGTGTGTAGCTTTCTAGCTCGGGTTTGGTCTGTGCATTGATATATCAGTCAATCAGCTTTGTCTTTTATATATAGATAGATAAAGAGACACAAAACAAGAAACATCACATTCTGTGATACAGTTAAAAACATAATACTTTAGGCTACATAACCTACAATCAGTCAGTTAGAAAAAACTTGGAAACATTTATGATTTGGAGTAAATTAAAAACCAATGAAAGGCATTATATTTTCATAAATATGTTTATTAATAGTTCGACACTTCACAGATGTTCGCACATACCTTATACAATTTACCCTTGTGCTTGTTACTTTCTGTGTTTTGCTTGTGTTAATTACAACTCCAAACAATCAGAAGTTATCAGAGTTTATGTTCTAATTAGAAAAACTCCAGTTTAGCTGAAAATTAAAAATCTCAAGAAGACAAGAACTGCAATCTGCATTAGAAAATGAATTACGTCTGTCGTCTAGGGATGCTCGCATCGAAAATCGATGATCATCGATGTTAGATGATAAAACATCGATGTTTTAAAATCGATATTGCATTATTTAAAACAGTGTTTTTCAATCTGTGTCGCGACCCCCTGAGGGGTCGCGAAGCTTCTGTAGGGGGGTCGCCGGAGGTCGACTTTAGTAAAAAAAGAACGAGAACTTTAGTAAAAAACAATAAAGATAAAAAATATTGATTTATTGAGTAAGAGAATTTTAACAAAAGGATATACCCATTAATCGATGTATCTAATTGTAAAATAAATTAGAGTCCGACCGAAACTGGTTTTCCGGCCGAAACCGAAACTGAAACCGAATATTCGGCCGTGGCTTCAGTTTCGGCCGAAACCGAAACCGAAACCGAAACTCACGTGGTCAAGTAGAAAATTCCTTAAAATACTGAAAAGAGATGTTTGATTTTGGGCCAGTTCTATGTGCACTACATAGGTAAATAGGAAAAAAATATAGGAATATCATAAAAATATGAAAAAATAAATTTGAAGAAGGGTACATGAGTACAAAAATGATTATTTGAAGAGTTTTTTATTGCGAGAACACTATTTTTAGGGCGGTCATGACAGTTGTTTTGACTTGACTTTTGACGTAGTAGACAATTTTACGAAGAGACGTCGTCTTGAATGTCATACGTCTTTCTTTGTCAAAAGTCATGTCATTGACAAAGACATTCTTTAGTTAATTCTGATCTGATCCGCCATGTTTTATTTTACTTTGTGTTGCTCTCCTTGACGAAGTTAATTTAAATGTACATGGAAACGAAGTGAAATTAAACAAAATAAAGAATAGGAAACGGTTACTATATTATGTAGCTATATTTACATATACTGTACATAGGACTGGCCCAGGCCTCATACATTTCTTGAATATCTCTTTTGGTGCATTTTATCCATTATTCTGCATTAATTAGGACATGAAATGGAAACACAGTATATTAATTTTGTTGTAATCATTTATTTAATGTAATATTTAAAAAATATTAATTATATTTTAATTATGTTTTCAAATTCAGTTGCGTTGTCAAAGCGTTGCTGCAAGAAAAGAAGTTAGGCGAGCGTGCACGAAAACTTCCGAAATCAGTTTCGGTTTCGGCAAAAGTTTCGGCCACTTTTGGCCGAAACCGAAACTGCCGCCGAAACTTGATTTTTGGCCGAAACTCGGCCGAAACCGAAACCGAAACCGAACTTTCGGTCGGACACTAAAAATAATGTGTTTGACATCCTTTAATATGTACTTATATCCGAATCCTAATTATGGAGACGTATAAAAACGTAAGGAATGAATATTTGTAACACTGTAACATACACATACATTACATGATAAAAAAGCGAAGGGTCGGGGGATCGCGAAATATTTTTTCATACAAAAATCACATCATGAAAAAGGTTGAAAAACACTGATTTAAAATATCGTAACATCGATGTCACGGACCCATACATAATCGAAAACCCAAAGTTGAAAAAACTTGCGGTAATATATTTAACCACTATTGCGACATAAACGCCATCGGAGCAATTATTTTCTAAGGCTGGTTCAACCCTATATCAACAGCGCAACAGGTTAAAAGGTTCTGCGCTTTCAAAATTATCATTTTTACAGTCATTAAATATATTGACAAAAAATATTGGAACTTATAATGTGCTCCTCCTTATATCTCCAATATAAAATTTCTTTGTTTCATTAAAAAACGTGTGATTTTTTTTTTATAATTTACTAGCTGATGCCCGCGGCTCCGCCCGCGTACGTACAGTAACCCACCTGAACCTTATATGTCTCGCGATAAAAAATATCTGTGCCAAATTTTATAATAATCGGTTTAGTAATTTTTACGTGAAACCGTAAATAAAGTATCCCACGGGAACCGTACATTTCCCTGTGATAAAAAGTAGCCTATGCCCTTTCTCAGGTTCTAAACTATATTATGTGTACCAAATTTCATTTAAAGCGGTTCAGTAGTTTTGGCGTGAAAGACGGAAAACCACACACACACACTTTCCCATTTTATTTATAATATTAGTATGGATGTATTACCAATAGATGTGAAGACGTTTGTACAAAAACATCGATGTTGCCTGACATAGATGTTTAGAGCTCGATAAACATTGAACATCGATGTTTAGCTATCGATGTCATTATTGATGCCAACATCGATGTTTTTGCAACATCGATCATCCCTAATTACGTCTTGTGACATTGACAAGTGTCATTGACAAATGTCAATTTCAATGACATTTTGACAGTTTGACAGAGGTGCGTTCAAAAATGTTAGTACCTTATTAAATTTTGTGGAACTACTAATATTTACAAAATTCACATACTTATCTAATTAAAATTGATTAAAAATGTGTAAACATCAATTTTGTATATAATTAAAATTACGACGTCCATAATATCGTAAATTTTATGTCAATTTTTGTCATCAACACGTGAACATCAGATACGTGTTAATTGCGTGTTACTCAATTCCTGAACGTTTTTCTTTGAGTCTTCTGTCTATGGTGTGTAGCGTGAGTATAGTTAAACAAGGTCTTGAATATCTTTATTAGTAGACAGCTGTTTAAGCGCTTTATATCGAACGTATAACTTATACAGCGAGTTTAACTATTCTAACGTTATACCTCATTTTAAGATTTTTTTATTAGTAAGGCCTATAGAGAATAAGGACAAAGACTAACATTAATTACAAAAAATAAACACTTAGTAAAAAGAAAAAAAAAAATGGACTTCCATCTAATCTAGACTAACCCTATTATACTTATTTGACTTTTATCTCATATGATTAATATTACGATAACTGCACACGATTGTTGAATCAGTGTATGTCTACAAGTGTACTTAGAGATACTTCGTGACTCGTGAGATCTCTCACAATACAGTAGTCACAATGAAGACTTTCGCACTATGTGTCATGGTCACTTGCGTGTTTGGCAACGAGATACCATCGAAGTTGGTGAACACAGCCCAAGGACCAGTGAGGGGATACAAGGATCCAGATTATGATGTGTACGCGTTCCGCAGCATCCCCTATGCTACTGCTCCAACAGGCGTTGACAGATTTAAGGTAATCGAAAGGAAACAGGAAATCAGGAAATTAACTGATAGCGCGGCCGCGCTATTGCCAAGTATTATTAGTACTATCTTTTCTTGAAGCATTTCGCGGCTTTTTATTATGTTGTAATAAAGCTAGGAGTTTGAAACTAAAATAATAAAGCTAGGATGATACTAATAAAGAAAGAGAAACTAGGATACTAGTAAAGTAGGATACTAGTAAATAAATAAACTAGGATACTAAGAAACTAGAATACTAATAAAGCTAGGAGTCTGAAAAATAAAGCTAGTGTCCGAAACGCTTGACCGATTTACACGAATTATTAGGTCTAAATTATTTTTATGCCTCCTGGTGAAAATGGCAAAACGAAGCTGACCTATTTTCACATTATGCACTCGGCACTACTAAATTTTATCAATTTGACAAAAAAATATATCTACAGGGTGTAAGGGACGGATTTCCGAAAACTGAAAGGGTGCATTAAGTTCATCATACTAAGATAATCTGCATAAACAAAAAGTTCAGGAACGTTAAGGTAACCCAAGAAACCGTGTTTCTTTTATTTTGAACTACGCAATGTAACGCGAAGTAGCGCGCGCAACGAAACACGTACCTACATCGGCACCAAATTGACTATGTTCGCGCGCGGTCGCGCCGTTAAAATCCGTTCTCCGCGGGTGTGTGTGGGAGAGGGAGGTGCGCGGGCAATTCCCCGAACGATAGAAACAGCTGATTCGGTACGATCACGTTGTGTGCAGTGTTTGCGGTTATGCATACATTGCCGTTTTTTTTATTTTAGCTGTTTTATTTGAAAAAACTGGTACAGTGTACGGAAAACTTAATTTTACGTCGAAAAAAAGGACTTGTACTAAAAATACCATAAAAAAATTAAAATTTTCCTGAAAGAAATTCCAGTTGATTATGATTCAGAATGATGAGCTGCTTGTACCCTATCAGTTTTCGGAAGTCTGTCCCTTACACCCGTTATATTATTTAATTAAAAAACTACTTTTCAGGCACCACTGCCACCTCCATATTGGGAGGAACCTCTTGAAGCAGTAAACAAAGGGATTATATGTCCGCAAGTGAACCTATTTGATATTTTACCTGACACTCTAAATGTTGAAGAAAATTGCCTTATTGCTAATATTTATACACCAGATATTGATGCCTAATCAATCCCTGTGGCAGTTTATGTACATGGGGGTGCTTTTGCGATCGGCTTCGGAGATATGATTGACCCACGAGAAATGGTGAATACCAAGAAGTTATTGGTTGTTACTTTCAATTATCGTTTAGGGGCACACGGTTTTCTGTGTTTGGGAACAGAAGCTGTTCCTGGAAATGCTGGTATGAAAGACCAGGTGGCATTGCTGCATTGGGTACAAAGGAACATTGCTAACTTTGGCGGTGATGCAAACGATGTAACAATAGTTGGAAGCAGTGCTGGCTCTGCATCGGTAGACCTCTTGATGGTTTCTAAGATGGCTAAAGGATTATTTAAGAAAGTAATTCCTGAAAGTGGCGCAAATACAGCATCATTTGCAGTGCAGACTCATCCAGTTGAGTCAGCACAATATTATGCAGAACTATTGAATGTCGATATTGATACTAATGATATATACGCTTTAGAAGAATTCTTCACCCAAGTATCACTACAGCATCTTAACTCTATTATGTTTGCAAATAAAAATGATTCAACTCTTCCAGTAGGCCCCTGTTTGGAGCGAAATATTGGTGAAGAAATGTTCCTCACAGAAAGTCCTTTTGATATACTTAAGAAAGGTGATTACGAAAAGTTACCTATGCTGTATGGTTTTACAAATATGGAAGGTTTAATGAGAATCTTTTTCAATAGAGGAGAGGTGCTGCCCGATCTAAAAAGTATGAATGAGGATTTTTCAAGTTATTTGCCGGGTAATTTGCAATTTAGAAATGAAAATGAGAGGAACGAAGTAATGAAGAAAATTAAAACTCATTTTTTTGGTACACATGTGGACGAAGAAGACATTCTTGATTACGTCGATTATTTTTCGGACACCTACTTTGCGCAACCAACTTTAATGTCTGTAAAACTCCAGATAGAGGCCGGGAATAACCAAATTTACTTATACGAGTACTCGTTTACCGACGAAAGCGATCCTACTTCATTAGTACCATTTACTAAAGTACGTGGAGCCAACCACTGCGCCCAGTCCACAGCTGTATGGGGATCGACGTTGCCATTTAATAACTTTAACAAATCAAAAGCTTACGAGAGCAACCGGAAGACTGTTCAAAATATGTGGCTCAATTTCATAACTACTGGGTAGGTATATAAACCAAATTAAAAATGTTAATAACCCGAATTGTCAAGCAGTGAGCGGGCGGTTGATGAATTATAGCTACTTTGAACACTCGATCATTCTGGCTAGTCGCTCCATCCTGGTATTTCTAGTAGTCTTTGGAGCTACGCTCCGCTGCCGCTTAGTGCGATCTTACCTTTAAGCGATTTTCACCTTAAAAATTACGTAATATAATTACGGCAGTACGTTATTTTCATCGTCAATCATTAAATCATTTTTTTACAGAAACCCTACCCCTGAAGGTTCCAATCTGCCGGAGTGGCCTCCTGTGGGTCTGAAGTGGTCCCCGCACATGTCTCTCGGGCGGGCCGTGGAGTTGCGCGGCTCGCTGCTGAAGGAGCGCGCGCTGTTCTGGGAGGAGATCTACGCGCAGAACTACCGCTCGCCGCAGCCGCCCCCACCGCCGCCGCCGAAACGCACTGAATTGTAGATATTTTAATAAAAAAAAAAAAAAAAAGTTCTGAAGATTTTAACAGCATTGGTATATTAATAGATATAACAAGTCGAGGTCGCCCTGTACCCCAAGCAGGAACATTTTGCGGTATCGTTACGTGTACGTAAGCGAGAAATATTGTATGAAAACCATGAAAGCGCCTCTAGCGGACGTAAAAGTAACAAAAATGTTCATACAATATTCCTCTTATATTTCTTGTTTACGTAAGTAGGTACGCGTAACGATACCGCAAGATGTTCCTGCTTGGGGTACAGTGCCCTGTGGCAGGTCTGTAAAACTGGCAATGTAAAATCAGCGAAAATTAAAATAAATAAATTCTGAATTTGTTGCTAATTAGTTGCCAAAAAATTGATTTTGTTGCTCTTGTCGATTTAGAAAAAGCGCCGCCGATGCTAGCTGAAGTCTGAACAATAAGGTGGCATGCAATTTTATGAAAAATCGGCGAAAATTATTAAAAGAAATATTTTCTGAATTTGTTGCTAATTAGTTGCCAAAAAATCGATTTTGTTGCTCTTGTCGATTTAGAAAAATCGCCGCCGTTGCTAGCTGAATAATAAGGTGGCATGCAATTTTATGAAAAATCGGCGAAAATTAAAAGAAATATTTTCTGAATTTGTTGCTAATTACTTGCCAAAGAATCAATTTTGTTGCTCTTGTCGATTTAGAAAAATTGCCGCCGATGATAGCTGATCAATAAGGTGGCATGCAATTTTATGAAAAATCGGCGAATTTTTTTTATTTTTTTTATAAAACTAGGGGGCAAACGAGCAAACGGATCACCTGATGGAAAGCGATTACCGTCGCCCATGGACACCCGCAACATCAGAGAAGTTGCAAGTGCGTTGCCGGCCTTTTAGGAGGGAATACGCTCCCTTCTTGAAGGTTTGCAGGTCATAATGGTCCGGAAATACTGCTGGCGAGAGTTCATTCCAGAGTTTTACAGTGCGCGGCAGAAAGCTTCGGGTAAAGCGCACGGTGGAGGACTGCCACTCATCAAGGTGATGAGGATGATAAATATTTTGTCGCATGGAGCGGTGGCGAAAAGTTGCAGCAGGTATAAGTCCGAACAATTCCTCGGAGCACTCCCCGTAATATAATCGATAGAGGATGCAGAGAGATGCTACATCTCTACGTAACTCTAAGGAGTCAAGCCTGTTTGAAACACTATGGCAGTCGACAATTCGAGCGGCCCTAAAATATATATTATGGCAACTAATTGTTGCTAATTAGTTGCCAAAATATCGATTTTGTTGCTCGTACCGATCCAGAAAAATCAGTAACAGATCTAGCTTAACGTTAAGCACAGAATACGGAAACATCTGTTATACATACAGAAATATGTACTGTCTTAGATATGTCTGTTATAGGTACCTACATATAGTTACGTCACAGAATACAGAAACATCTGTTTCTGTATTCTATAACTGATAAAATTCAGACATTGTTTTATATTGAAGTGATTTTCACAAATATACCGACAATAAACTTTTAGTTGTAAATGATTTAGGATATCTTTTTGCGAGTTATCTTTCGGCACTAATAATATTAAAAGAACATTCTACTATGCATGTAACTAAAATAAACTAGTCGCGCCGCTGCTCGTGGTGTCTTCGTCAGAAATTTCCCATTTTTATCCAATTGCATATTAAGCTTTAGGTTAGAACTGAGCCTATCTGCAAGATAAGCAATAATACTTAATAAATAACGTTAGCGGCTATCCTCTACTCCACTGTAATTAACTATCTACCGTTATAGGTACCTAATCACAGTGGGGTACACTAAGGTACCTAATCCACTGTCCACTAAATTCATTTGCTCATCATTTAATAGAGCTAGGTTTGTTTTTTGTAATAGCCTCCGTGGTCTAGTGGTTAGAGCATTGGCTCTCGACTCGGAGGTCGTGGGTTGGATTCCTGCATTGGAATAACAAAAATGTTGTTTCTAAGTTTGGTTAGGACAATGTAGGCTGATCACCTGATTGTGTGACAAGAAAGATGATCCATGCGTAGGATGGGCATGTACAAAGTCGGACCTGCGCCTGATCTCTCGTCAGTCGTATCGGTTATTCGCACGGAATTTATACGTGGTTATCCGTCCTTGGATGAGAGTTAAGAAAGAGAGAGTGCTCTTGTGTATTGCGTACACACTTGGGCAATATAAAATTACTTCTGCGTAATCTGGTCTGTTTTCTGACTGTGGTCTGGTTTCAATGAAATCGGCCATCGTCATCGTCGATGTGGGGAGTGAGTATTTTGGTTTGTACCTACTTGAATAACATTGGGTAATGTACACTTTACTTTTTTTTCACACTATGTAGAAGCCAGTATTTTCAGTTTGTTACTGATAATTTTAAATAACCTTGGTTTAAAGTGGTTGACACTAATTAAAAATGATAAAACAAAAGTATAAACTCGTCGTTAACATGCGGTACGCGAACGTTATCATAATTTTTTGCGTATTACGCTACCAAGTAAAGTGAGCGTCCGTGTACTTTGAGACTACGTTTTGTAAATGTAAACTGTGAGCATCAGTATTATACAATAACTAAACGACTTCATACTTGGCAGTAATCGTTTGCGATGCGAGCGATCGTGTTGTGCCTTGTGTTTGTGTGTGTGCTGCGTGCTGCGCTTGGCAGCGACCGGCCCTCGCGGGTGGTGCACACAGACCAAGGGCCCGTGCGCGGATACAAGGACCCCGACTACGACGTGTTCACCTTCCACAGTATCCCCTACGCGACAGCGCCAACAGGCAGGGACCGATTCAAGGTAAATTTGATTGAAGAATAACACCAGAACTGTAATTATAAAAAATAAGTACTTACTAGATATGTACATATTTATATTTATGAAGACCACACATTAATTTAATAAGATAATAAGTACTAATAGATTTTGTATTAACATCCAGATACTACAATCATAATATGATAAAATGCAGTTATTGCAGTGTCATCATCAACTAAAGCAACGTCTATATTCATAGATAAAATATATTTAAGTATATTATATGCTTTTTAAGATAAGATAATAATCTTATTAAAATATCTTTAACTAAATAATGCAAATAAATATGGGATATAATTAATCGTGCGAATAAAAAATAAGTTGGCGGCTGCACGTGAGCATACTGTATTACTGAATTTGGCAGCAAATTAATATGTTGGCGACTAAATTACTAAACTGGCGAAATCACTCAGGTGACAAAAAATTCAAAAGTCGGCAGATAAAAAAAGGCGAAATTTAATCCAAATTAGCATCGACATTTATAAGTTGGTGACTTAATTTCCGAGTTGGTGACCAGCTTATACCATTTAAGAATCTATAAAACCAGATTTGGTTGATAAATTAATGGCTGCTAAAAATTCAATTTGCAGGCTACGGAAAATCCTATTTTTGGATACTGTTGGAGTATGTTTTTCTTTGGCATGGGTGACATTTCCAAAGTTTCTGGGGGTGCAGAATAATATGAAAATAAAATCTGTTTTGAAATTCCACAATGGCGTAGATTTTTGTTATTAAAATTAATATGAATGTCCTTTTCCAGGTTTCTGGGGGTGCTGATTTAAAAATTGTCTTCTAATTTCATTTTCCAAATGGAGAATATTCAATCTTCGTAAAATGAATATGAATACTAAATTAAGAGGGCGTACAAAGGTAAATTGTCGATCTTAGATTTGATTTTTATACTTGATAATAAGCCACAAATTGGTTGTTTTTTTTAATATAGATACAACATGATATGTAAAATAAATTGGCCAGTGTGAAAACATGATAGTTAAATATTTTATCGATAGAAAAAAATCACAAAGTTAGGTCTAATTTTCAACTAAAATCAATTTATGTTCAAAACTATGCATATAAACAAGTCAATTTCGTAATACGTAATGTAAAATTATATTATCTAGTAATGATATTAGCGGTTTAAAAAAATATTGTATATTCTACGAGTTACTAATATAAAACTATTTCGGCGCTTACTACGTTCTTATTCCGCGTAGAATACTCTCGTTCTGTTTCACCTGGCACGCGCAACGGGCATGTTTTATTTCATCAATCAGTTGTGTTCGCTCCGTTGAGACGAGAGGACTGTGCTTTTGTACCGAGTGCTCCGGCTCTTGAAAATACTTCGATATTATTCAATAAAAATTATGGCTAACCATAAAAATCAAAGGAAACGTTCTAAAAGAGAACATAAGAAATTAAAACCTCAACTTATGACTAATTATCGAATATTTGTATTTATAATTTTATTGTTTTTGTTGTCACAAGTGTAGTATATGCAAAATTTACCGATACTTTGACATCATTTGATACATTTGCGTGTTGATGCGAGTATGAATTTCTTTTATGGTATTTAGTAGATACTAACATAATTTGTATCGTATTATCCTAATATATATTATTATATTTCTTTGTGCGTGTGTATGTCACTGGACTCCTCCTAAACGGATGGACCGAATTTGATGAAACTTTTTGTATATGTTCATATGGATTTAAGAATGAATTGTTTAGATATTGTATAATTGGACCCGGTAGGTAGCGCTGCTATCATTACGTCAACAAATTTAATTCTAATATCTAAGGCGGCATGAAGTTTGCCGGGACAGCTAGTATTTGTGTATTATTTTATCTTACAAACTTTTCATTTACAATTATTTTGTATTTCAGAGCGGTTTGAGCTAAAAAAAACAAACAAGCTGATGAATACGAACCGGTTGAAATACTAACACAGAAATCTTTCATTAACTTTGTAAAATATATTAAAATCTAGTCTTCGAGTTATAATAATCGCACTTTTATAGGTAACTCGTCAAATTAAAAATGTGCCTTAACTAATCTATATAATTATAATATAAAGTACCTGACTAATTCATCAACGTCGAGGCAAAACTACTCAAGCTAGAAACGTAATATTAGGTCTTTACCTATGAAATTGCCGTTTTGTATGAAAAAATTTAAATTATTTTTTTCATGTATTTTTTATTTGTATTAATCGAAGTAATCACCCATGCAATCAATGCATCTTTGCCAACGCAGTGGTAGTTTATTGATGTCCTTCTTAAAGAAATCAGCTGGACGGGAGGTAACAAATTCTTCAAAGGCATTTTGTACTGCCTCTTGGGAATTGAATTTTTTTCCCGCCAAGAAGTTATCCAAATTCTGGAAAAAGTATTAGTCTGTAGGCGCAAGGTCTGGTGAGTAGGGCGGATGACGAAGAGCTTCCAACCACAGTTCTTGCAACTTGGAGACCGTCTGCTGTTCAGTATGAGATCGCGCGTTGTCATGCAGGAGCAGCGGAGACGAGCGATTGACCAATGCTGGTAGGAGATGTGCCAGTTTCTCCATCATTGTGTTCAGTTCTTCACAGTACACATCTGCAGTAATGCTCACCTCGTTTGGTAAGAAGCTGTGATGAATCACACCGGCGCTAGACCACCAAATAGTGACCATCACTTTTCTAGGGGTAAGTTTTCGTTTAGGGCATTGTTTAGGTGCTCTACCAGGATCCAACCAACTTGCTGAGCGCTTACGGTTATCAAACAGAATCCATTTTTCATCGCAAGTAACAATGCGGTTCAAAATTCCTTCATTTGTGTGTCTGTTGAGCAGTGCAAGGCACGTATCGACCTCGTACTTCGCGCTGGCGATCATTGAGTTCGTGGGGCACCCATTTGTCAAGCTTTTTTACCTTGCCAATTTGACGCAAATGGACCAATATTGTTTTGACGCTAACGTCGAAAGCTGCTGCTAATGCAGCCGTAGATTGTATATCATCAGCTTCCACAATCGCCTTTAATTCGTCATTGTCGACCAAAGTCTTCGAACGACCATGAGGTTCATTTTTCAGGTCGAAATGTACAGAACGGAAGCGAGCAAACCAATAACAGGTGGTGGTTTGTAGTATTAGCTCCGTAAACGTCATTGATGTTGCGTGCCGCTGGTGCCGCGTTGCTGCCACGACGGTACTCATATTCCATATCCATGATGACGAAAAAGATTGAAATGCGATGAAAATGTAATACTAATCAATAAACAAATGAATACTTTTGGAAAAAGAATTCCATGTTTTTAAAATAAAATTAATTTGAAATTAGAATTCTTAGCCAAACAAATGGCCAGTACTGCAGAACGGCAATTTCATAGGTAATGACCTATTATTTGGACTGTTGCTTTCTTTTGTGACTTATAGGTCGGCGGTCTACTAAGAAGCTATTTTGCGAAATTCGCCCCCTAAAGGGGTAAAAAGGGTTATCAACGTTTGTATATAATTTTTTTATGCTCAGATTTGTTTGGAATTTCGTGATATTGCTATTTACCATGATTTACTCAAACTCCAATTCAATATTTACTAAAATTAAGGGGTAAAATGGGGTACTAAATACTAAAAAATATTAAATGAGCATTTCGGCTTGGAACTTTGTAAATATAGTCCTAAAAGAAAATAAGTAAACACGTGTTTAATGATTTTTCGATATCCAACCCCTAAAGGGAAGTCTCTTCAAGCACTTTATTTTGATATCAAACGCCTTCTGCAGTTAAGTAACATACATAGACAGCCAAAATCATTATCCTTCCTTTTGGTTTCGCCGTAGTCGGGTAAAAAGGGTTCCGTTTACATTTACTATTTCGCCGCAAACGAAGTTGCGGGCACCAGCTAGTATGTAATAAAGCTTAGTGCAAGTATTATCTGGTACATATATAAAAATCCAATTTTTGCACTTGTAACTTGTCGAAACATGCCCATTATCTGCGTTTAAAATGCCTATCGAAGAAGCAATAAAAAGAAAAGAAACAACGGGTTGCACTCCGGGAGTGCCGGTAGAAGTGAAAAATCTCAAAAGTACCTCATTTAACTGGATACATTTTTTCTCCATAGTATTTTCAACGTTTCACCATACGTCAAATTTCAAAATGGCCCCAAAAATCTCAAACGTCGGCCCACTTTTCGTTAACTGGAGACACTTTTCGTGGGGGCAGGGGCCAGGGGGGACCATTGAAGGAAAGGTCAATGTAAAGGTCAAAGGTAAATGTAATGGGGATGGTTAGGGGGTCAAAGTTCAAGGCCAAAGGTCAATGTGTCTGGGAAGATTGTGGTCAAAAGTCAATACGAACTAAAATAATTTCATGCTCGCATAAACCAAGACATCAAACAATTGCAAGTTGCATCTTACTAATTTTCGATCAGGGTCACGTGTTCTGCTCGAGTTAAAAGTTTTTATCCATCCCAAGAAAAGTGCACAGCGCCGCTAAAGCAGTTTTCACTTTAAAAAAAAGAAACTTCTGGGACATAAGCGATAACATGGTAGATAACAATATTCTTGGAATTATCAAGTACAAAGCCAACTACATATTATTATAATTTTTTTTTTATTTTCTTTTTATTTTATCAAAACAATTCAATTGTAATAAGGAATTAATTTTTATAATGGTAAAATAGACTAACTTAATTTAATATTTAAATTGTTTTTATTAGGAGTACATACTTGATGTTTATTATTAATTTTATGGAATTTTTGTTTATTATTATTATTTTTTGATTGAATGTTGTGTATAGTAGTTATAGGACTGCAGTGTTAAATGCTTTTTCATTTATTGTCTCTTGTTAGTATGTAATATAATTCTACTCTGTTGTCTGTTACTATACCTAATAAATAAATAAATAAATAAATAAATAACCAAAAGAAAAATAATATGTATATTTACAATATGGTCCGGTGAAAACCAAAAGTTGACTGCCCGCCGCACTGAAATAATCTTAAGCTTAGCCCAAACAACATCCTGATAAAACAATATTTTATAGAACTTACGTTCAAGTTGGCTGGTACTGACTTCAGAATTATGAAGATTGAGTAGAGAAATAGTTAAAATTTTTGGTTAAAGTTAAAGTTAAAATATTATGATAAATCATTATAATTTGATGATGTATGGGGTTATGATGGTGGTGATGATGATGATTACTGTAATTGACATAGTGGCATAGGCTTGCAGTTCTATAAACAACTGAAATCCTTAAACATATTGTATCTATAAGGAGTCAGGAGTTCTGTTCAGTGCTTTTGGATCCAGGGTATACCTTGGTGCAAAATCTTACTTCTTGGTAGCATATGCTTCATGGAAAGTCAAAATCACCATAAGTGTCCATATAACTTTTATTTTTAGTCTATATAAATGATCTTACATATACTTATGATAGACGAATGTGATGACGTAGTATTGTTTGCAGATGATAGTTACCTCAGTAATATTTAAGGTAGATCGGAAGGATGGTCAGCTGTTGTACGTTAATAACACATTAAAAACACTTTCTATGTGGTTTAATTTAAATAATATTGTTCTTAATGCGAAAAAAACAAAATTTATCAGATTTTCCTTACCTAATGTAAAAAGAATTGAGAATTCCGAAGTTTTTATATATACAGAAAAAATAATTTAACTGACTCAACTACTTTCTTAGGCAGTCATATAGACTCAAAACTACAAATGGAATAGTCACATTGAAAATCTTTCATCTAGTGCTTTAACAAAGTGCTGCTGTAAGGAAAATACGTCAACTGACAGATGTAAATCTGCTAGGCTAGTTTACTTCGCTTATTTTCATATTTTAATAACATATGGCCTCAGCTGACTTACATACTATTTTCATTTTACAAAAACGAGCAGTACGGGCTATTTATGAAATTAAATGTTGTGAATTGCTAAGAAAAAAATTTAAAGAAATTAAAATTCTCACTTTACCCGCGTTGTATATATACCTCAGATCAAATAAAAACCAAGATAGCGCGTGGCGTTTGTTTGAAGTGAAGCCTAAAAAACTACGCTACTTCAATTTTACACACGCGCTCATGCACACACAAGCAAAAAAGTACGCTACTTTTCGACAGTATCGAATGAGTCGTCGCGACGACTAATCTATACTGACAAAAAGTAAAGTACGATATTTTTATGTACACTCGAAAGAATATAGGCTTATTTAAACAAAAATGTGACTACCATAATAAAAACACTAGAAATAAAAATAAACTTCAAATTACTATATTTATATTGAGCAAAACAAATAAGCCTTATATGTTCAACTGTGTAAGATTTTTTAATAAAATACCAGAACAAATAGTTTGCTTCCAGAAACAAAATTTAAAAGACGTCAAAGAAGTGCTAACCGAAAAAGCTTACTACAAAATTGATAATTACATAAATGACAAAGATGTTTGGATCTAAATTGTAAAATATATCTGAGTGTAGTTCTGCTCATGCTCTTCATCCACTGATTGACTTGTTATATATTACGAATTATCTTGTTATGTGTTACTGTAACGGTGTTTCTAATAATTAAATAGTACGTAAGGTTTTATAGAAAATATGCTAAGCTTACTAACCCCACAAAAAATATTTTCTTGCTGACTTGAATTGTATTTCTTTTGTAATGACGTTTTGACGTCTATATATTGTAATCTTTATTGACGTCAAAGAGTGTTTTGTAAATCTATTTTGAATAAATTATTTTTGATTTGATTTGAATAAATATCGAGAAGTTTCCTCGATTTCTCATGGATGCCATCATCAGGTCACAACCCTTTACATCAAAAAAATAATTTTGTAAATCGGTCCACAGACGGCGCGCCGGCGGCGGAGTAACCGTTGAACATAAAAAAAATTATATACAGCCGAATGTATAACCGCCTCCTTTTCTGGAAGTCACTTATAGTGTCCGTAAAATCAGTATAATAATAGCTTTACTTATTATGGTGACACACCCAATTGCACTGTACCAAATTATTACCGACCCGAACAAATAGTAGAATTATAAGCTTCTCACTAATTAATTTTTGTTTCCACAATTAAAACCAAAAATTGAATGTTTCTGGAAACTACTGCCGGCGACACCATACTTTAAACTATAAAGTATTTTCCTCTGTAACAATCTAAGTTAAATTTGGACCATATCTTAAAGTGCTGAAAATCGGTGCTTTCACCCTATATTATTAATTTTATTTTTCGGTTTATGATGTATTTTTTACTAACTATTTATCTTTAGTAAATGTACAGACGCATAATCCGACTTGTACTTAGTCAAGTTTTATCTGACTTTTTGCGTATACTATGATCGTACAAAGCATGACGCGGCCCGCATGACGTTTTCGATGCGTTGGACGAGTGCGGGGCGGTGTGAGGCGCGCGGGTGAAATCAGATTTTTTTCTAGCTTTGTACGCCCTCTTAAAAGATTTAAAACTAAGAAGATGCTGATAAGGATTGATGATTATTATTATTACAGTATTTTATGTAGTTCAATGTACCAGCTATGTATAGAAATTTTTCAAAATTCAGGATTCATGAGTTTTTCTGCCATTCACGAAGAAAATATGCGAATTCCGGGTTTTTAAGGGGGAGGAAATTTTCATTATTTTTCCAGTAGGATGCACCATTTCTGAGATAGAAGCAATTATAGAAAAATATATGGCAATGCTGTACATTGACATACGATGGATGTATAAATCTATAGAAATGTTGGAAAATTCAGGATTTTCGATTTTCTTTTCTCCCATCATGAAGAAAATATGATGTTGCGGGATTATTAAGGGGGAGGTAATTTTCATTATTTTTTCAAGTAGGATGCACCGTTTCTGAGATAGAAGCCATTACAGGCTACTTTGAGACACGAACGGTGTATAAAGGCTATAGAAAATTTGGAAAGTTCAGGATTTTCAAATTTTTTTCTTCCATCATGGAGAAAATATGAAGTTGTGGAGTTCCTAAGGGGGAGGAAATTTTCATTACTTTTTCAGTAGGATGCACCGAATATAATCAATTCAATCAATCAATCATAATCAACTTTATAAAAAAATAGTAAATGCTCTACATTGAGATACTAGGAATGTATAAATCTATAGAAATATTGGAAAATTCACGATTTTCAAATTTCTTTTTCTCCTATCATGAAGAAAATATGAGGTTGTGGTGTTACTAAGGAAATTTAAAATGGATGACTTTTTTGTAATCAGCACCCCCCGAAACCAACAAAAGGACACCCATATAAATTTTTTAAATTAAGTTTGTCCGCCATATTGGAATTTCAAAACGAATGTCATTTTCGTATCCAGCACTTCCAAAAATCTCGTAAACGACACCCATATCAATCTTACGAAAAATAAATATCCGCCATTTTTTAATTTCAAAATGAATCTACACAATATCTACACCCCCTAAAACCCATAAAAATTAAAAATTGGGAATTTTGTATGCTCCAATATGATTTTTGAGTTACCTACATCAGGGAAAATATATGTGCCTATTCTAAAATTAAATATGTACTCACAAATTGTCGCCAAGATGGTTACGAGTATTTGTTCACTAAAATAATATCTGTCTGCTAGTTTGTAAAATTCAGTGGTATTATTTAGTCACCAGATTTGTAATTTTTTGTTCCTTACATTATTTCGCCAACTTGGTAATTTTGTATTCAATATTCGGTATTTTCACATCCAAAATTTAATTGTTTTGTCGCAAGTTTAAATACATGCCAATAAATATTATTTTTATTACTTAAATTTATTATAATTCCCACACCGATCTCGGTGACGGTGGCCGGTTTAATTGAAACCAGGCCAGTTACGCAGGAGTAATTTTTATAATGCCCAAGTGTGTGCGCAGTACACAAGAGCACTCTCTCTTCCTTTACTCTCGTAATCCAGTGGGACGGATAACCGACACGACTGACGAGAGATGAGGCGCAGGTCCGACTCATGGATCATCTTTCTTATCAGACAATCATGTGATTATCCTGCATTGTCCTTACCAAACTTGGAAACAGCATTTTTTGTTGTTCCAATGCGGAAATCGAATCCACGACCTCCGAGTCGAGAGCCAATGCTCTAACCACTAGACTACGGAGGCTGTTAACTTAAATTATTTATATATCAATAAGAATTAAATTTACACTTGTAATCCTTTCGGAATTTGCCCATAATATTATGCATATAAAGATTTAGATAATAGGCAATATCAAAAAAAAAGTAATAATGATTTGAATAATTGCGTGCATAAACGATAATGGCGTGCATTTACTGCAATTATCATATTATCACAGAATAATGAATATATTATGCCCGCTTCACACTTCCTCCGCGATCGCGCGCGACACCGCGGATATTACGCGAAAGGTGTACGAATCGGCTCCAAAGACCTTTCGCAGTTTCGCGCGCGATTCGCGGAGGTGTGTGGCGGGTATATAATATACGAGGGTGGCACTGAAAATTTCGGGAATAAAAGAAGTGACACAACATTACTACTTAAAAATATATTTATTGCTTTTCGAAGTATTCTCCGCGAAATTTGACACATTTTTCCATACGATGGAACCAATCATTGAAGCAACCATTCCATTCGGAAGTTGGGGTCTCCAAAATGGCCGTTTTGTAGGCGTCCACAGCTTCTTCAGGTGATGAAAATCTCTGACCACTCAATAGGCAAGCGGACTGATTTTTTTTTATTGCATAAATGAATAGTACTCTTAAATATGAGTAACTTCTCAGAAGAAACCGTATATGAAAAGTCAATATTTTCAAAGGTACAGCGATTTTTATACCAAATTTCGCGAGTCTTTATACCAAAAAAATTTTTTTTTTTTGCGAAATTGGTAAACAAAACCTACATCATTAGTTTACTCACATCATATACAAAAACATTCATAATGGTAAGTATGAACTTAAACGCACAAATATCGGAGATATTTACAAATATATTCCTGCGGCCATATACTTCATATACTACTTCATACTACTTCATATACAAGTGACGTCATTTTTAGGTCGACTTTAGTATGGAGCGTTTTTAGGAGGCTCGCGTAATTTTTTATACAAATCGCTGTACCTTTGAAAATATTGACTTTTGATATACGGTTTGTTCTGAGAAGTTACTCATATTTAAGAGTACTATTCATTTATGCAATAAAAAAAAATAGTCCGATTGCCTATTTATTCTTTATTTTAGGGAAAGTATAGAAATCATTAGGGCTTAGGTCGGGGCTGTACGGCGGATGGTCTAATAATTCTATGATTTCTTGCTCTAAAAACTCTTTTGTTCTCTGCGCGGTGTGAGAATTCGCATTGTCGTGATGGAGGATGATGCGGCGGTTGCAGTTCTCTTTACGGAGTTCAGAAACGACCTGTGGCAAACAAATGTTAGCATACCATTCTGCATTAAACCCTCAAGAGGAATAGTTGCAACATGGCCGGTTTTGAAGACAAACGTGGCCACCATTTTATTTGCAAAACTCCGTGAACGAACAATTTTTGTTGGCTTTAACTCATTTTCGAACACCCAAACTCGTGACTGGTTTTTTGTTTCGGGTTCGTACGCGTATATCCAGGATTCGTCACCTGATACGATGTTGTATACAGCATTTGAGGATCCTGCGTGGAATCTTTCGAGAGTTCTGACGCACCAAGTAACGCGAGCCGCTTTTTGCTCTTCACAGAGCAAATGCGGTATCCATCGGGAAAACAACTTTTTTACACCTAATTGTTCATGCAAGATTATAAATTGTATTTGACTCATGCCAATGTCTAAAGTGCCTGAATTTCGCGGTATGTCACATGTCGATCTTCCTCAATCAGCTTACGCACAGCATCAACGTTTTCTTGGGTGACTGCAGTTTTTGGACGACCTTGACGGGGATCATCACTGAGCTTGACACGTCCACGTTGAAATTCAGCAAACCAGCGATAAATTGTGTTGGATGGGGCTTCATCACCAAATGCAGAAATCATCCGGTCAACACACTGTTTTTGTGTTAAACCACTTCGAAAGTCATAATAAATCATCGCTCTAGAATTTTCTCGAGTCAATTCCATTTTCTCAACGACTAAACAAGTTTGACAAGACCTTGTGACAAGACCGAGAATCTTTTTTTAAATAAATAAATGGTATTCGATTTTTAAAACCAAGGAGTTTTAAATTAAAAATATTTTAATATGGTAGGAACAGTGGAAATATTCCATTCCCGATACTTTTAGTGCAGCCTATGTATAATAATAGGTCAAGCTGAGCATAACGCAAAACGTAAAGGCAAGAATATAAATCTTAAATATAAAATTCTCATGTCACAAACAGTATTTGTTGCAGAACCACTCCGAAACGGCTTCACCGATTTTTATAAAATTTTGCAGGTTCGTTGCAGGTCGTAAGCGATTTTTCATACCCCGATAAGGGTAGCCCACCCCAATTGTTTTGTAGTTTTGTTATTTTATGATTTGACATCCTACTAGTTAAATAATATATTATGTGATATAATAATATATAATATATAATATAATCCTACTTGTATAATAAATATGTCATGGGATACTCATCCCAACTTACCTGTCCGGTAGTTGTAGTATACGGGTATGCGACCCCGGCTTCCCTAGCTATTACTGTCCTATCCCTTGCCCTCCTGGGCGGTAATATCCTACATTTCCTATTTCCCACTCTAACTTACCAATCTTCCTTTCCACACCACCTATTCTTCCCTTTCCCTATCCTACCCTCTCCACCAATCCGTGGAAACGCAATGGATAACCATAAAAATAATTTAATTATCCAAAATGGCGGCGATGTGGTTCACCACCCATCACGTCTCGTTTCTCGCGGAGGTGAAAAGCGGACCATGGAGAGCCGCTTCGCTATGTTGAATGTAAGAGGAGGAATGGATGGTAAGAATGAAAGTGAACGAAGCGAAACGAGTATGTAAGGATCGTAGCAAGTGGCAAAAAGTGGTCTCTGCCTACCCCTTTACGGGAAAAAGGCGTGATTATATGTATGTATGTATGTATAATTCTACTTAATATTATAAATGTGAAAGTTTGTGAGGATGTATGGATGCATGTATGTTTGTTACTTTTTCACGCAAAAACTATTGAACGGATTTCGATGAAATTTGGAATGATTGTAGTAGAGACCTGAAACTTGAAGGCTCTTTGTATGACGTATGCATCCGATAAGAAAAGATTTTCCGAAATTCGACTCCTAAGGGGGTGAAAAATGGGGAAAGGTTTGTATGGAGCAACGTGATTCCTTGATCCAATCTACTTCAAATTTTGAACAAACATTCTTTAGTAAAATGTACGTGTATCATATTTTATCGAAATTCGTTCTCTAACGGGGTTAAAAAAGGGAAAGAAAGTAATTTAGAAGCGATATGCATTAAAGTTGATATTAATACTCCTTAGTGCTTTAGATTTAAAGCTCACACTCACAAGCGATCGATCGATTTAGTATTTACAATTTAAACATTTACTGGATTCGTAGTCGCAACTCGCAAATAAATCTATTTATATGAACCATGAAGTAGATCACATATAACAAAATATCGTTACGTTTTCAGGCCCCACGACCACCCCCAGTATGGCAGGAACCACTAGAAGCCGTGAACAAGGACATTATATGCCCACAGTTTATTTTCCCACATAAACTAAGAGAACAAAATCCTCAGGAAGACTGTCTCATTGCGAACGTCTATGTTCCTGACACAGATGCCGAGAATATCCCAGTTGTTGTTTATGTACATAGTGGAGGATATGCAATGGGTTTTGGAGATATGGTAAATCCAAGACCTTTAGTTAATACTAAAAAAGTAATCATAGTTACTTTTAACTATCGACTAGCGGGGCATGGTTTTCTGTGTTTGGGCACAGAAGATATACCAGGGAATGCTGGAAGTAAAGATCAGGTAGCATTGCTTCGTTGGGTAAGAAAAAATATTGCAAGCTTTGGAGGAAATCCTGATGACGTGACACTCATTGGTAGTAGCGCCGGTTCTTCATCGGCGGATCTTTTGATGCTTTCCAAGATGTCGCGAGGACTTTTCAACAAAGTTGTTCCTGAATCTGGTGCCAATGTAGCTGCATTTAGTGCACAGCCAGACCCAATACGCGCAGCAAAAGTTTACGCAAAAATGATGGGAAGCGATAAAAAATTTGATAGTGTATATGAATTAGAAGATTTCTTCAAATCTGTAAGCGTAGAAAAACTGAACTCAATATTCACTTTAAACAATACTGATGCCACTGCTTTAGTAGGTCCCTGTATTGAACGTGATATGGGTCAAGAAAGGTTTCTCGAGGACAGCCCTGTAAATATTATTAAAAGTGGGGACTATCCTAAAATGCCAATGCTCTACGGCTTCAGTAATATGGAAGGCTTAATTCGAGTTGGAATCATGGGTTGGCAAGTCAAAGGTGATATGGAACTGATGGAGAAAAAATTTTCAAATTATTTGCCTGCCGATTTAGCTTTCAAAAACGAAGACGAGAGAAATAAAGTAGGAAATAAAATCAAAAAGTTCTTTTTCGGCAATAAAATAGACGAAGACGATATTTTAGATTACATAAATTATTTTTCGGATACTCTGTTCGTTTATCCGACATTACGGGCAATTAACCTTCATCTAATGAATGGTCACAATGAGATATATCTCTACGAATATTCATTCACCGATATCAATACAATACCAGTTCCATACACAAAGGTCTGCGGTGCTACTCACTACACGCAGTCTGCTGCGATATGGGGCGAGGATCCAATATACAACATCGAAAAAACATGCGACGAGTACGAGAAAATGAGGAATATCATGAGAGAAATTTGGATAAACTTTATAACAACTGGGTTAGTAATTTTCGATGTCCCACAAGCACAACTTTATTACTCAACTACCTTTTGCCCGCGGCTCTGACCGCGTTAATACAGTATCCCACGGCAACACTGTAATTTTTATTTTTATTACATATTTGTAATTTTTATTAAGGCCGTCCCCCGAGCAAAAGACCTTGAGGCGGTCAGCCGCATAACCCAGTTCAAAATTTTTCACATAACTTAGTTCAAAATTGACCAAAAAAAAATTTAAACGGCGAATATCTAGCTTATGAAATTGCCTATCTATTGGTGTGTGTCCCAAATAAAATTAACTTGTAAATACTATGGAGACGCTCAAACTATAATCGAATGTTACATTCAATTATAGTTTCAGCGTCTCCATAGTATTATCGGCCTTAATAGAACTCAGAACCAAATTGCTGTATACGGTAATTGTTATACTACCTACACAATAATATTGTGTAGGTAGTATAACAATTACCGTAGCAACAGACTATATTATAGTCTGTTGCTATGTTTTGTGAATTTTCCGAAGTTTTTGACTTAATAATTTCATGCTTAATCGGAAAATTACACTGTTGTTGCGTAAAGTCACTTTCATTCAATAATAGGACTGAGAGTGTGGAGAAATGTTTTGTATCGAATATCTTTAAATTTCAGTAAGCCTGTTCCCTCGGGCTCGAGTCTGCCGGAGTGGCCGCCTGTGGGCCGGAAGTGGTCCCCGCACATGTCTCTCGGACGGGCCGTGGAGCTGCGCGGCTCGCTGCTGAAGGAGCGCGCGCTGTTCTGGGAGGAGATCTACGCGCAGCACTACCGCTCGCCGCAGCCGCCCCCACCGCCGCCGCCGAAACGCACTGAATTGTAGATATTTATATATTTTATTAAAGTAAAAGTTTGACAATGTTGTTTGTATTTATTGAAAATAATGGCTGGTTTTAATAAAAAGGACAAAAACATTTTGCCTTAGGTTTATTTCCAATTTAACTATCATAACAAGGGCGTAGCAAGGAAAGCTTTTCCTATTTTGGAGGTTAAAATTTGATAAATTTGTTTTGCAAAGCAGCCATTTTAAAATAAGAAAAAAGAAATGTTTAAATCCTGATGGGCTGGAAAAATACCGTATTTATTTACTCTTGTCTCCATGAATAACTGTAGGTATTGTTTACCAAAATTTGCATATTTTTATTGTGCGTCTAAGAGGCAAAAGAACCCCAATACAGTGGATACTTAGAAATTAAAATATGAAAAATTATGGTCGAATTTCGAGTCGTTCACATGAAGTATCATAGATAGGTAACAGAAAATTTGTAACATTGCTATTCTAAATATTTAGGCATTGTACCGTAATCTAGATTTTTAACATAAGTCACATCTGACTTCTTTTTCCTTGCATACTGGAATCAAATTATAATAAAAATATGTAATACAGTAGTTATTATACTGGATAGCTGTTAAAGGATGAAATAATTCATTAGGTACGCTAAGAGAAAAAACTTTATTGTATAATAAATATACAACATAATATATATATAACGAAGGCTCCATTAGGATATTTATTACAATATTATCGAATAGCTCAAACGCTGAACGATCAGAAACGTGACAAGTTCGATGCCACGTATCACCAACCAAAGAGCATATAATCACCACGTTTACCAACTCCCGTATTTATCCTGAGATTTTATAATCCCGTCATTTCCCAATCCAGGCAAATAATACCCCAGTCTCCATGACAACCCTTATTTTTCTATCACATCTGTCATTACTGGCATCGAACAAGTCCAAATAGTAAAACTATTTGACGTCTCCAATCAAAGACAATCTTAGCTTTAACACGCTCCGACACGGCCATTCTGACAATTCGCACGTCCCTGTGCGAAACAAATCCGTTGACACTCCGACAAGATCACCCTGGTGACTCTGAGATCCTTGTGTGAAGAATATTTATGTGCATCAACGCTCCGACACGGCTATTCTGTCCATGCACACGTCCCGGTGTGAAGCGTCTCACGTCTTCGTTTCAAGTTTCTGAAAAAAACATTTGACAGCACAGTAAAAGGTTCTCACTCGGTCAACCTGACCTCGGAAAATTAATAAGAACTGCTTTAATCCATGGACATAACATTTAATTTTATCATATTCTAACACATCAATACCTCCCTCCTGTGTCAATTACACTCTAATTAACATCCTTCATCTAACCTCTATCTAGTGTTCTCAGAGTTAAGTTTTAATTTACATTTTATACTCTCAGATTAAACACACATGAAGTATACAGATACAACACAATATCAACCATAATCTTGCTACCAAATAAATCATGACATGCTTTACCACACACTTCACACTTTACATGTACCAATCTCAATATCGAAAAACGATGCTGTTATATTCCCATCATGTACAATACAAGGCCACCTCCCTCCGGTGCACCTCACTACAAAAAACCACTGGGTTGCCTCCCTCCGGCACCCAGTCACAAGGCCACCTCCCTCCGGTGCACCTCACTACAAAAAACCACTGGGTTGCCTCCCTCCGGCACCCAGTCACAAGGCCACCTCTCTCCGGTGCCTACTCTCGTCAAGTAATGGGCTGCCTCCGTCCGGCACCCAATCACAATCCTCGCTCGCAATCCACAGTCGCAATTCGCATTCGCAATCTACAGTTGCAATTAACAGGTGCAAACAAAAATATTCACAGTTTACATCTTTTAACAAACAGTTTACAATGTACTTCAAAATCTTAATGTCTTTTGGACCGCTTAGATTATTACCGGATTGAGCGCGCCGAACATCTTGGTGAAATAACTAAACCTACTATTAAACCAAAAGCTAATATCATTTTACTTTAGTGCTAAACAGAGCAGTCGTATTGCATACACGTCACGAACTTTTAACAAAATATTTTTGCATTTAACTTTTTTAATAATTTATACATCCAGAAGCAGAGACGGGCGAGCAAAAAAAAACATTGACCGAACCGGTAGCACATTTACAAGAAATAAATAAAGATTTAGTGCCTCACATGACTATCGACTACTTTAAAAATTATTCCACATAATTCGAAAAAAAAAAAAAATACTGTCGCAAAAATGTTAGACCGGGCAACCCGATCGTCTTTGTTTTAGGCTCAAATTGTAGCTGACTAAATTGTCCAGAGGAATTTTTCGCAAATTTTGAAATAATTCTCCGTTTCCAAATTATCGCGCTCCAAAAAATATAAAAAAGAATCTGAATAAAATTTAATTTTTATTTCACTGTTTCAGCCATAACTTTTTCGTTTTTTTTTTTTTTTTTTTTTTGTGAATACGCGTCCTTTGAGCTTTTTGAATATCATATCCTTCACAACTCTCCGAGATATAAGGGAATCTTAGTTTTTCATGAAATCGGAGCTTGCACTGGAGCGAACGAAAAGAAAGTTACAATGTCAAAAGTATTTCGTATTTTTTCTAGCTATACACACTGCAATTAATGTTGAAGGGTCAGGTGTTTCACAATACTCCCGCCGAATGTAAGCAGTTGTAACTTGTTACACTAAGTTAACATAACACATATTAGGACGATTACGCTAAAGATTGATATCAATATAAATTTTCAAAGTTTCTGATGGAAATTATACGTTTCTTTCTCATAAATTTAATAATCGTTTGGTCGTAAGCAACTTTGGTGCGTTTATAACGAACGACAAGGGTATTCAACTCGAGGTTCATTTTCACGTTTACAGATGAGCAATCGGATTGTTGATGGAAAATAACCATAGCCGTCGCTTTTATTACCATACCAAAAGACTCATAAATGCGTTGCTAGTCGTTAAGATAATCTTAGGTCTCCTGTCGCACAATTTTTAAGTATTTTTGGTTTTACCTAAGTACCACAATATTCTAGGCAATTTGATTTTAGCATGTGTAACAATATACATTCGAAGCCCACAAAGTAAACCAAAAGGTCGATTCTACTAATCAAATTCCGTAACAGTACAGTTACGATCCAGTCCTGATAATATATTAAAACTGCAAAAATGGCACTCCCACAAACGTCTAACCAACGTCAAACCCGTTTTGATTGGGCACAACTCCAAAAATCAGTTCATGACGTCAGGACTAGTCATCCACAACTCAACAAAAGCAAACTAAAAGTGTAAGTCAACTACGAGAATTGGGGTTCAGAATAACTGATAGTTGACACAGAGATGACTGAATATACCAGTAGTGATAAACCTCCTCCTGACATTTCATAAGCTTACTTCTACATCTGTTACTTTCTGGTCGATATCCTTTAACTTCATTGGAAGTAACTGCAATTTTAAGTCCACGGTTTTAATATGCGCAAGTAAAATTCAGGCTTCTGAAACTTTGCCATTACTTTCTACTTAAAACTTTACCGATCAATAATTCACAATATTTATAAGTACAAATAGCTCATAAATATCAGATAAAGTAAGATCAGGACAAAGATTGGTGATTTGCTTTGATGTTCGTTTTCGCAAACTAGAGTATGTATGTTGTGTCTATATGATGACGTTGCCATAGGTTGACATTTCCGGTTAGGTTCAAGTGGTTCATTTTTCTGAAGGTTTGGGGGCCGTTATACAAAATACTCCATAGACCTTAGGAAAACAATTATTATTAGCAAAATCGGATATTAACCCCTTCATTATGCCTGCTTTTTCTTAAAACAGAAACCTATGTTCAGAAGATAGATGATTCGTCATTTCGTTAAATAATAGTAAAAAAAAACAGTCATTCGTATCGTATCGAAATAAGTTGTTATTTCTTTGTTCTAAGTAAACATTTTTTTCAATGGCTCGGCTCTGATCACTAACATTCCCAACGCTGGGGCTCGGATCTCTCATCAACTGGAAGTTGCATCAGTCCACCACACTACCTAATCACAGAACACTTATTACGGAGAAGAATGTCGACCTCATACAAAAAAAAATTGGGACCAGATAAGCGCCTCTAGTGAGCTGCCTCTTAAAAATTTTAACCGCCTTCCAACAAAGGAGGACTACTTAATTGACTATATGAATATGGCGACAAATTTAAGATACGTAATTATAGTTTAAGATATCGTTAAATTCCTCTTTCGAATACAATTTGATATTCCAACAAAACCGATTTACCATCTCCATAAACAATTCATTAATACTGCAGAACAATATATTCATATTTTTTTTTTGTTTTTCTTTCGAATGGGGCTACGTTAATGTCATTTAAGTTGTTTTAACTTAATCGGACTGGTGACTGCCATTTGGCTAGTCTTTATGGTACAATACATTAATCACTCGTGAGCCTCATGTACATAAGTCTAGCGTTTTCGATAGCGCGAGGCAGAAGCGACATAGTGTCATCTGTTGTGGTTTTAAGTAGCTTTTATGTAACGTTAACCCTGTAAGACAGAGCGATATATTGAAATGTCGCCATTCTCGTTGCACCGAACTGCCCCCTTGTACCTAATACTAAAACCAAGAGAGAATTTATGCAAACAATAATTATCTGTCAAAATAAAATCATCCCAAAGTACATACGTATCATTCCAAATTAATAAACAATTTCACTTGGTTAGACAATAATCTAGCGCCTGACACATGAATTTTCTACTACTATCTACTATCTATAAGTATCATGTGAATCCTTATTGCAAAGTTAGATTCTGACAAACGGTCAAAACTGTATTTTCAATTTGATCCAAAGGTTGCGAAGTACTATAATTTTATGTTCGTTTTAAATATTCTTTTTACTTTTGTCTCATGAAATCAATTGTAAGTTATTATGTACTCAAATAAAAATGTCATTCGTGAGAACGCGCAAGATCACGCTCCTTCTATAACATAACAAAGATTACTTAAATTTGCAAAATTTAAACAACTATGTCATACATTCTTATAGCATCATTTGCAAAATAGCAGTACACTGTAAAAAGTAAATTATTACACTCATGCACATCGTCTCAGACTTCAACAGGCTACGCGTAGCTATATAAGTAGGTAGGTACACACATATGCAGTCGTTCCATACACAAACTAGTATCTAACCTAAAATCTTAGTTTGAGATGCGCTAACTCGGTTAGACCATGAAGCCATTAGCAACAAGAGAAGCAACATCTTATATGATCTTTATTAGCTAGGTAATTTCGCTATGTGTATCAAAATATGAAAGAGACTTCATAAACAATACTAGATCAATTCTACCAATATTTCGAGAAAAATATCGTAATGGAAGGAATACGCTCACCACAGTTATTGAGTGTCCAAGTTGGAATCTTTATGCCCAATACATTATCCTTTATTCTTATTTACCAACTTAAGAGAGCAGAACTGCATCTGCCACGTGATTTATCGTCAATACCCTCCAAGTATGTCAATAAATAGTGTCCTTGTCTCCCGCTGTAAAATAAAAATAAACAATACATGTCATATCTCAGAATTGCTATTAAACTAGCTTTGATGTTCTGATGCAGCTCAACGTCTTTAACAAAACTTTTCCTTATGCAGGACAATCAATTGACTTGTGTCCCTATCAACCACAAACAAAGTATTTGCGAGCAGTGTGTTGACCACAGGATCTTATATTCTCTAGTTTTGGCTTTCCATCTCTTATGTTTGTTATTATTATATTTTTAGCGATCAATACAATTCAACTTCAAGTCAAGAATCTTGTGTACTAAGTCTCCGCTACGGATTAACAGTAGTAAATACACTCTTCTGACTCTAGTGTCATTCTGATCGGTTTCGATCTAATATTCTATTACTTTCGTCGGACAACTTTTAGTTTTCCCCACGTTTTGGACTCTACGCATTTGTTCATTTGCGATATAAGCAATTTGCTCATCCTGCGTGTCATTCTCATTCTGCCCTTTGCACGTTATGCTCCGAAGGGTCTTTCTATGTGGGTCGTGAGTTTCATCGCACTTCTGATAACGAAGGCTCCATTAGGATATTTATTACAATATTATCGAATAGCTCAAACGCTGAACGATCAGAAACGTGACAAGTTCGATGCCACGTATCACCAACCAAAGAGCATATAATCACCACGTTTACCAACTCCCGTATTTATCCTGAGATTTTATAATCCCGTCATTTCCCAATCCAGGCAAATAATACCCCAGTCTCCATGACAACCCTTATTTTTCTATCACATCTGTCATTACTGGCATCGAACAAGTCCAAATAGTAAAACTATTTGACGTCTCCAATCAAAGACAATCTTAGCTTTAACACGCTCCGACATATACAACATCAAGCCTATTGTGTCAAAAGCCATGGGATGTAATGACATCAGTCGTCGTAAAATTACCAAGTCCAATTCCCGCCTGCCATCACCCACATAATCAATTTTTCTTTTGATTCATCAGAATTCCCAAATCTGCGACGCAAAGCCTTTGTTCGCCCGCTTCTAAAAATCTCGAACCCTCTCATCCTTCACACTTTCGTCCTATTTCCATCCTTCCTTTCCTATCAAAGGTTCTTGAAGCCTGCGTCCATAAGCAGTTGTCCAGGTTTGTTTACCAAAAGAACTTACTTTCCCCACTTCAATCCGGTTTCAGACCTGGACATAGCACAACCTCTGCACTGTTAAAAGTGACAGGCGATATCAAAGCTAGTTTCGAGAATTATATGATTACCTTTTTAATGTTAGTAGACTTCTCGAACCCATTTAACCATGTCAATCATGATATCCAACTGAAAGCACTCTCCGGTTTTTTGATCTCGTCTGACGCGCTAACTTGGATTTCGTCTTAACTTCGAGGCCGTCAGCAATCAGTACGTACAGATAAGTCATTCTGTAATTGGCGTAATCTTGATGCTGGTGTTCCTCAAGGTGGTATTTTAATTCCCCTATTTTTCTGTATTTTTATAAATCTTATCACCAAAAGACTTCGCAGTACGTATCCATCTGTATGCCGATGACTTGCAACTTTATATTCAGGCTGGATTGGAGGAGGTATCAACAGCCATCGAAAAGTTACATTAGGATCTAAGAGCAATAAAAGACTGGTGTGACAAATTTGGTTAAAGAGTAAATCGAACTAAATGTCAGGCTATATTGTTAGTTAGGAAGCAATTATTTCCACGTTAAAGTACAAAATTCACAAGCTGAATCTAGTGTAAACTATTCATTTAATATTGCATAATTTATTCAATGCAAACTACTTAGATATACATAATAAAATATTCTGTTGCTAGACATACATGATATTTGATATCAAACGTGTCTAACTCGTAAAAAATGTCTACATAAATTAATTTGACTATAAAACTAGTCACTTTAGGGTTTTTAATACAACATTTTCTTTTTTAATGAGTATATATCTTAGCAAGTACCAGTGGCGGATTTATAGATTTGCCGCCCGTAGGCTATTCTATTTTTGCCGCCTCTAAATTTTGATTTCTTAGTCTACAATCATATCAATTTTGTATCAATAAAAATGTCCAACTTTACGATTTGTGCTCCATCATCCTCGTTACATCAACTTTTCTCGTATGATTTGTATCATTAAGAACTATGGTACCTTATTAGAACCATGATTATTTTTACAGCAAATAATTAATTATCAGCAATTGTAGATAATCATTAGCAATAATTGTTTGTGTAGAGATGTTGAAATATTTATTATTTAGCACTGTATATTAGAACTATATTCCGATTTTTGTTAAATATTTTAATTTCTCACCAATATTCGAAATTAGTAGGTATTTAAATATGTATAATTTTTTTTTATTTATTAATCGAAAAAAATAATAATTAAGAACTAAATTTGCCGCCCCTTAAAATTTGCCGCCCTAGGCTGGAAGCCTACTCAGCCTGCTGGTAAATCCGCCACTGGCAAGTGCTTAAAAGAAATTATTTTTACAACAAAAATAATTGATTAATTATTATTATTATTTTAACAGGCTTCCTAGGAAGTTGATTGAATTAATTAATGCAGTTGTAAATTATGTAATTCAATATACTGTATTCTTATGAGGGGCCATCCATAAATTACGTCACTCGTTAAGGGGGAGAGAGGGGGTCGACGAAGTGTGACTTTGTGTGACAAGGGGGTGGGAGGGGTCATAAATTTCATGACGTCACATTTGAAAATCTATTTCAATCTAAGTATTAAATAAAACATGGAACGTTAACCAATTGACACAACAAATTTTCCTGACATGAACAACCTAAACGAGAACGAAGTGGCTGCTAGTTATAAATAATTTAAAGGTGTGAGTTCAAATTCTATGAACTCAAGATGATTAAGTTTAATCTTTCATTAATATATTTAATAGTTTTTTGTTTTGTTAATATCTTGCAATATTTGATTAATTATGTTAATTTTATTTAAAAATATAATTTAAATTAAATAGAACAATTTCTAGATATAAAATTGTAAAATATGTAACGTCACACTAGGGGTCTCCCAAATGTGACCAGCTGTGACAAGGACGGGGGAGGGGTCGAAAATCATGAAATTCTTATGACGTTATTTATGGATGGCCCCTGAGTACACAAAATACACAAGATTAAAATATTTTAATCTTGTGAATTTTTTTATTGAAAAGAACACAAATACCTAAAAATCTTTTGATGCTTTCAAAGATTCAACAAAGTTGTTGCTGAATCTGGTGCCACTGTAGCTGCATTTAGTACCCAACCAGACCCAATACGCGCAGCGAAAGTTTATGCGAAACTGATAGACAGTGATAAAAATTTTGATAGCGTATTTTAATTAGAAGAGATATCATGATGTCATAAACAAAAAACCTGACCTATACCTGACCTATATGGTTTTAATACCCTGCAAAATGTCAGCCCGCAATGTTCAAATATGTCAATGTCAGAGATGACACATTAAAGATTTTGAAGTTTAAAAAGTACCTTGATTTTTTAAAATAAGATCCCCAAAATAAAAAAACCCCAAATCCTCTCCCCTAAGACCCTTACGTAAATAATGAATGGCCACTAAGAGAAGAGAGTTCCGCAGTGACGAGTTCCGCGATGCGAGCGATCGTGTTGTGCCTTGTGTTTGTGTGTGTGCTGCCTGCGCTTGGCAGCGACCGGCCCTCGCGCGTGGTGCACACAGACCAAGGGCCCGTGCGCGGATACAAGGACCCCGACTACGACGTGTTCACCTTCCACGGTATACCCTACGCGACAGCGCCAACAGGCAGGGACCGATTTAAGGTAATTGATAACAACAAAATAGAAGTGGCACTTCTAGTTCAGTTAAATTGTATTTTTGCTAGGAAAGTTTTGGGGTAGTTCTGATTTTTTCATTCCATATGTGTTTTGGGGTGCTAAATCCGAATCTGAGGTTTGCGGACAAAATTTCGTGACGCAACATTAAAAAAACAGAAAAATACCGGTTTTTTTTGCTTTTTTCCGGTTTTTTGCTTAAAACTCGAAAACTATTACTCGAAGACCTTTTGGTAAATGGTCTGTTTACAGAAATTAAAGTACTTTAAATTCTCTACAAATAGCAGTATTTAGTTTTTTTTTTCAGACGAATCGTTCGGTTTCTAGTGCGAGTTGAAAATTGTAAATTCTTAGCAGTTTATGCAAAAGCCACTTTTTACATTTCAATATTTAATTTTTATGGATGCTGTCATTTGATAAATGTCACCTGGTTTTCCATACAAGTAATTAAAAAGAAAAAAGGCAAAAATTATGCAAATTCAGTAGGTATCAAAAAAAGGTAGAACTCGTTACAAAATAAAACTTTAAATCTCGTTACTTATGATCATATATTATTATGATTATAAATTATAATATGCAACATTTATATGAGCCGTTGTCTTTTGGAAGGCCCTGGCTGAGGTTCTTCGATAACGATGAGTCCTGGTTCTGCTTGTTCTGGAAAATAAAAGTTTAAAGTTAAGTCATTTATCAAGAAGAGATGAAGATTGCAAAATAGATTGTGAGATTAAACATACCTTCCGCATCGTACTGAGGTTCTTCGATGCTATCGGGTCCTGGCTCAGGGTCTGATTGCTCCATCGTCAGCGTCGGGAGTCGTTCTCCTGGAAAATAAAAAGAGGTGAGACACATATCATTATCAAGGAGAGATGAATGACTACAAAATAACTTGTGAGATCCAACATACCTCTCTCTTTCTTCAGTTTCTTCTACGTCTATGTCAGAGCTGTCTTCTGGGGGCTCAACATTGTTACACAGTCCTTCGCATGATGTGCATATTGGGGAACAATGGAGTACCGCCTTCCTGCATCCACAATTGCGTTGACAGCCCTTTTTACATTTACATGAAATGTACCGGAGTATTGAGTTTGGTGCAGGGTCCAAAGTAGTTGGTACTGGCACGAGTTCACTACTAGTTTTTTTCCATCCCCACTCACTTGGGTCTTTTTGTTGCTCGTTAGGTGTGGCTTGACCGGATAACCACTGCTGCACCTGATTTTTACTGATTTAAACTTTTATTTTCCAAAACAAGCAGAACCAGGACTCATCGTTGTCAAAGAACCTCAGCCAGGGCCTTCCAAAAGACAACGGCTCATATAAATTTTGCATATTATAATTTATAATCATAATAATACTAGCTGTCCCGACACACGTTGTTCTGTCTTAAATATGAACTGAAATTACTACACCTACACCTACTGCTACAAACTACAACTTTCCAATATTTATCACTTCCGCAATTATCTCGAGACCAAAATGAGCCAAATCGGTCCAGCTGTTTTTCAGTTTTGAGTCCTTCTGGAACGGGATAAAAAGTATCCTTTGTCCTTCTCCTGGTTTTAAGATACCTCCCTACCAATTTTCAGGCAAATCAGTTCAGCCGTTCTTGAGTTATAAATAGTGTAACTAACACGACTTTCTTTTATATATATAAGATACTAGCTGTCCCGACACACGTTGTTCTGTCTTAAATATGAACTGGATAAATAACTACACCTATAATGCAACCTACACCTTTTCCAATTCCACAATTATTTCAAGACCAAAATTAGCCAAACCGGTCCAGCCGTTCTCGAGTTTTGAGTCCCTCGGGAACGGGATAAAAAGTATCCTATGTCCTTCTCCTGGTTTTAAGATATCTCCCCAGCAAATTTCAGCCAAATCAGTTTACCCGTTCTTGAGTTATAAAAAGTGTAACTAACACGACTTTCTTTTATATAAATAGATGATCATAAGTAACGAGATTTAAAGTTTTATTTTGTAACGAGTTCTACCTTTTTTTGATACCCACTGAATTTGCATAATTTTTGCCTTTTTTCTTTTTAATTACTTGTATGGAAAACCAGGTGACATTTATCAAATGATAGCATCCATAAAAATTAAATATTGAAATGTAAAAAGTGGGTTTTGCATAAACTGCTAAGAATTTACAATTTTCAACTCTCACTAGAAACCGAACGATTCGTCTGAAAAAAAAACTAAATACTGCTATTTGTAGAGAATTTTAAGTACTTTAATTTCTGTAAACAGACCATTTACCAAAAGTTAATAGTTTTCGAGTTTTAAGCAAAAAACCGGAAAAAGCAAAAAAAAAACGGTTATTTCTGTTTTTTTTAATGTTGCGTCACGAAATTTTGTCCGCAAACCTCAGATTCGGATTTAGCACCCCAAAACACATATGGAATGAAAAAATCAGAACTACCCCAAAACTTTCCTACTAGGGTCACTTTACAGTACAAATTTACTGAATTATTCTGGCACTTTTGTCAATGGCTTATTTTTACGAAAACCACTGAAAAAAGTAAAAAACAAGTTCTTATTATTATACACAATAATGTGTAACTTCTGACTTGATACATAACTATGTAATTATTGAATGTTACCGTCTCTCTCTAAAATGTATTTTATGTCTGACAACAAACAAGAAAAATGACATATTAAGTATAATTAACGGAATATAACAAGCACCATGAATAAGTTCAATAACAAGAAGATGGTTAACGGCCCGTTTCAATAACCTATCTATCTATAACTATTTGTTATAAACGTCAAATTTGTATCGCGAAAAATCGACAAATGATTGAATGACGACGTTTTTAACAAACAGTTATAGATACCTAGATAGGTTATTGAAACGGGCCGTTAGTATAATTCGTCTTTGGTATTTGGCAAATAATAATAATTTTGACAGACAAGCATAATCTTAACAAACATAAGGCACGAAAGTCTTCAAAACACAAAAAACAATAAACTTACTTCTACGCCGAGCTCGATTGCCCAGACTCCAGAGTCACAGTTTCTTAAATTTATCTGGACCAGGGATATTATGAAGCTCTGTAACCGTAACCAAAACCGATATAATTTTATTCCTATATCCCGTATGCGTATCCAGATTCGAAATGTCATATGCTCAACATCTCTAACCTGGACAAGGAAATAGCTGTTGCTACTTCTAGGTTTATCAATATTCAAAATCTCATTCTAGAAAAAGCTAAATATATCCGGTTCCTAGTCGCGCACATGTCTTATGAAAAACATAATATCCAAATGAATTTGACTTAAAAATAAGCCATTATGCAGTAAGCAGGTTTTTAAAACAAATAATTCCATAAAAACCTGTTTTAAGTAATTTATATACAGCTAGACTGTTAAAGTAGTTTATATTACTTTTACACCATCATCTTCATCTATCACACCCTTCACACTACGTCAACCTAGTCCGTGCCATAGCAACTCCTTATTAGTAATCTGTGCCCGTGCTAAATATCCGAAGAACTTGTGTTACAATTTAATACTCTTATATTATAAGTACCTATTATATTTAAGATTTTATTATAGAATACATACACGTCATATTTAATACACATCCTGCAACCAAAAAAAAAAAAACGTTTTATTCCCTCGGCATGATTCGAACTGCACGAACACTGCAACGACTTCAAGAGCGTTAACGCTCTTACCACTTAGCCACATAGGTCAGTAAACTTCAACGGATTAAAATGTTTGTTTTCTTTAAATATTTTTAAAATAAAAATTTGAAATATGGGGCATTTCACGTCAAGCGGACAACCAAAAAAAGGTGAACAACCAAAAAAAAAAACTAAGAATTCAACAAAAAAATTAAAAATTACAACTTTTTAGCTATAAGAAACACTACTTATTGTTCTTTATTACAAACTAGCGACCCGCCCCGGCTTCGCACGGGTACAATACTGATACTAATACTACAGAATGTCTTTAAACCTCTACCAAACGGGCGAAATTTAGTCAAAAGTTCAAAACAAACAGAAACAAATTAATATGGGTACCTACTAAAACTCAATGAAATAAGTAGGTGGGTATACTTTTATCGTATGAAATATCTAACCTCCTACCCTACCTCTTCAGGACTAACAATACAACAAACACTAAATAAATAGGTATTCAAGTATACATGTTCCATCATAGTTACAACGAACACAAAACAAAAAAATTACCCAATAATCTAAACTCCGCACGCGCACCCTTGGTGACACCCACTTGACCCACTTCGCAACGGGCCGTGCAGCAGAAATCGTAATATTTTAATTTCGCCATAACGTCAAAACCAAACATCCAATTTTAATCATTCAAAGACCAAATATTATGTACATAAACTGTACTTAGTGATGAAATAATTTATTTTGATAAGGATTAATAGAATGAGTAAAATAAACGCATTTAAATGTAGCCCAAAAAAAATCAAGATTTCTAAATAAAAAAATGGTTATTGTGCCTCACTCGACATATATAGGTATAGTGTGTCGCGGACTTTTTTGTAGATATTTATAAGATCTACAATTAATTAGAACATTATATGGTTCTATCTTTTATAGTTTAGGCAGCGTACGCAAAATAAGTAACTTTTCTGGTTGATTTTTTACACCTTGTGTCCGAAAAACCCAAATATCTTACGGAACCCTATTTTTTTCCAAAATAAAATTTAGCCTATGTTACTCGTGGATAATGTTGCTTTCGAATGGTGAAAGAATTTTTGAAATCGGTCCAGTACTTTTTGAGCCTATTCATTACAAACAAACAAATAAACAAACAAACAAACAAACAAACAAACAAACATACAAACAAAGTTTTCCTCTTTATAATATTAGTGTAGATTAATTGATCAAAATACTAAGCATCCAAAAATAACGGAGTTATATTATACAGTTTAGTAAAGCTATGTAGATGTACTGTATATGCTCTAAGTCTTAAACTATTAGAGATCACTTTCTAATTATTTTTGTGAAGAATTAGTACATTTAAAGCTTTAAATTAAGTTAAAAATATTTAATTTAAAAATGGTCAAAGTTAGTCAAATATCGATTTGAAATTTTCACTTCCGGTTTACTATACGCAAAAAAATTCAAATTTAGAATTCGACAAAAAATATTAAAATTTAAACTTTTTAACTATAAGAAACAATAATTTTTAGTTTTTGTTACCAATAAATTGATACAATTAATAAGCATCCAAAAATAACAGACTTCACTCTTAGTAAATATTTAAAAGCTCATAACTCAGCAATAAAGAATGATACGAAAAAAATATTGTGTGTACACATCTACGTCACCTAGAAGTATAACTGACCAGAATATAAACAAAATTCACGACCTCACCTTTTTTTGGTTGTCCGCTTGACGTGAAATGCCCCATACATGTTACCCACTTGAAAATAAAAATAAAAACTTTTGATTTTCAGGCCCCACGACCACCCCCTATATGGCAGGAACCACTAGAAGCCGTGAACAAAAACATCATATGCCCACAGTTTATTTTCCCACATAAGCTAAAGGAAAAAACTTCTCTAGAAGACTGTCTCATTGCTAACGTCTATGTTCCGAACACAGATACTGAAAATATCCCAGTTGTTGTTTATGTACATAGCGGAGGATATGGAATGGGTTATGGAGACATGGTTAATCCAAGACCCTTAGTTAATACTAAAAAAGTAGTAATAGTTACATTTAACTATCGACTAGCAGGGCATGGGTTTCTATGTTTAGGCACTGAAGATATACCAGGGAATGCTGGAAGTAAAGACCAGGTAGCATTGCTTCGTTGGGTAAGAAAAAATATTGCAAGCTTTGGAGGAAATCCTGATGACGTGACACTCATAGGTAGTAGCGCTGGATCCTCATCTGCGGATCTTTTGATGCTTTCCAAGATGTCACAAGGACTTTTCAACAAAGTTGTTGCTGAAACTGGCGCCAATGTAGCTGCTTTTAGTGCACAGCCAGATCCAATACGCGCAGCAAAAATATACGCTAAACTGATAGGAAGCGATAAAAATTTTGGTAACGTGTTTGAATTAGAAGAGTTCTTTAAATCTGTGAGCGTAGAAAAACTCAACTCAATATTAACTTTAAACACGACTGATGCAACAACAATAGTAGGTCCCTGTATTGAACGTGATATAGGACAAGAAAGGTTTCTTGAGGACAGTCCTGTAAGTATAATAAAAAGGGGAGACTATCCGAAAGTTCCAATGCTTTATGGTATTACCAACATGGAAGGTTTACTTCGAGTAAGCCTTATGGGTTGGCAAGTTAAAGCAGATATGGAACTGTTGGACAAAAACTTTACTGATTATTTACCTGCTGATTTGGACTTCGAAAACGAAGATGAGAGGAATGAAGTAGCGAATAAAATCAAAAAGTTCTTTTTCGGTAATAAAATAGACAAAGACGATATATTAGATTACATAAATTATTTTTCGGATGTTATCTTCGTATACCCCATGCTAAGGGCAGTCAATCTTCATTTAAACAATGGCCACAATGAAATATATCTTTACGAATATTCATTCACCGATGGCAACACAGTGCCAGCTCCATACACAAAAGTGTATGGAGCTTCTCACTACATGCAGGCTACGGCAATATGGGGCGCGGATCCAATGTACATCGATGAAAAAACAAGCGATGAATTCGAAAAAATGCGGAAAGTCATGAGAGAAATTTGGTTAAGCTTTATTACAAATGGGTAAGGAATATTCTGCTTTTAACATAACATTTTTCCATTTTGATGTGAGCAATAATAGATAGAAAATGTAATTTAAATAATGTATTTCAGAAAACCGATTATTGAGGGTTCCGGTCTTCCGGAGTGGCCGCCGGTGGGTCGAAAATGGTCTCCTCACATGTCCCTCGGCAAGGCGATAGAGCTTCGAGGATCCCTTTTGAAGGAACGTGCTTACTTCTGGGAAGATATATACGCAAAGTACTACAAATCACCAAAATCTCCACCAACACCTCCTACCATAAGAAATGAATTGTGACTATGATGAACTAATCCAAGGCAAGTTTAGCTGTCCCTGGGGCAAACCGGATCCGAGGACATTTTGGTGATTAGGCCACAGACCGCTGTCAATCCTAGCTAAACAGAAGTTACAGTAGAGAAACTGAGTTGGTGATCCTCGCAAAATAATTTAAAATGTAGACGTTACAGTTTAAGTTTACTTATAAGCAAATATTAATAATAAAATCTTTCAAATTAATAAATTGTTACTAGGCATAGATGTATCATATTATATAAGATGTATCATATTAGTTACTAGGAGTTAATCATTAAAATTTATGAACCTTTTGCATTTGTGTACGCTTTATCGAATTTTTGATCTCAAGGACTACCTAAAGTCACTAGTCAGACAACGTTTTATGTTTTATTTCGAGATCAATCTGAAACAAGGTCTTTTCGCGAAAATTCTCTGTTCCAGGATCCCATTTGTTATTTTATAACAATAATCATTGAGAAAAAATTACGTCATTATTTTTTTTACGATAGAGTCAAGCTATAAAAGTGTGGATAGTGGATACCCCAGCATACAGATTATTTAAAGGACATAGGTATAACTTCGAACGCGTATTTGACCCAATATCCAGAGTCACTCTCGACTGTCCTGTCATTGACCTTGGCAGTGAGTAGTGACCATGGAGGTATAATGACGTAACCCACAAATGCTAATGTTGCCAGCGCTAAACCTGATTTCGCATCGACGAGCGTAACGTGAAATTTTATGAATGTATTCCAAAAAAATAACACAATGCTTAGTACGATTTTCATGATAAAAAATACAGAAACTTTTACCACTAAGCAGTGACAGAAATCAACGTAAAAATTTAAAAAAAGCTGATTTACTGAAATATTTTATTCGAATCTGACGGCCAACTTCCTGTTACACACTTCCCTGTGTAACAAGAAGTTGGCCGGAAAGTCTATTTCACAAAATCACTCCCACAAATTGCAAGAAAGCGAGAGGAAAGATGTTACACATCAAAAATCATAATAAATTTAAATAAAAGTAACGGTTTTCGTAATAACTTTTATTTTACTTATCTTAATTTACTCAAATTTAGCTAATACTTATGTAAATACCTATTAATAATAATATGTAATGAATTTCAAGTTGAAGAAAAAGATATTGACCGGTGTGTAACTATTTGCTACTTTTAATAAGTCTTGTTTGGTCAAGTTCGGTCTTAATACTTTGTATGGATAACTGATTAATTATGTACTAATTATATGGGCTGATAACAAGTCCAGCCTACCTTGAGCTCGTAGTTCGCTATGCCCTATTATAATAATATGATCCTTGAAACAAGCTTGCAATTTGTCATTTTAATCCATGTTCTTGATCACTTTGCTTACAAAAAACCAATCATAAAATTATAAGTCACTAGATGTAGCCCGCGACATCGCGCGTGCAAAAGAAAATCCCGGAAAACCGTATATTTTGCCGCGATAAAAAGCGAATATACTTTTTTTTTTTTATGAAATATGGGGCAAACGAGCAAACGGGTCACCTGATGGAAAGCAACTTCCGTCGCCCATGGACACTCGCAGCATCAGAAGAGCTGCAAGTGCGTTGCCGGCCTTTTAAGAGGGAATAGGGTAATAGGGGAGGGTAGGGAAGGGAATAGGGTAGGGGATTGGGCCTCCGGTAAACTCACTCACTCGGCGAAACACAGCGCAAACGCTGTTTCACGCCGGTTTTCTGTGAGCCCGTGGTATTTCTCCGGTCGAGCCGGCCCATTCGTGCCGAAGCATGGCTCTACCACGTAAAGATAATGCCCATGTCCTTCCCAGTGGTCTACTCTATATCTGTTGCAATTTTCATCAAACTCGGTCTAGTAGTTTCGGCGGCTATTGAATGCAAACAAACAAACACAAATCTTTTCTCTTTATATTATCTATTAGTATTTAGAAGATTATAAATATTTGGGAAGAAAATCCTTATTTTTGCCCCTTTTGGGCGTTGAAATATAATTTTAGACTGGGTAACATTTTAACGTTGATTCTGTGTTATCCGATGTTGCTGCGCTTTTGATAACAAGTGAATCGCCAATATTATTAAGACAAGATTTAGTTGTATTCATTATGTTAGGTTTCCTTTACGTTGTGTTTTTGAATTATGTCCTAGCAGAGGACACGTCGCTAGTGGTGGTTACTACGCAGGGACCCGTAAGAGGATATAAGGACAAGGATCATGACATATTTTTATTTTACAATATTCCTTATGCTACTGCGCCAACTGGGATTAACAGATTTCGGGTAAGCATTAATTTTTTTTTTTTGGCTTAAAAATATTTTGATCCTAGGTACTTATTAGATTAATTAAAAACAAATATTGAAAAGAAGATGAAAGAAAAATTGTTTTAATAAAAAATCCTAATTATTAAACATAAGTACGATTAGATAAGATCGAACTAAATGACAAATCAAAAGTTTTCTATTTTTGGGCAGCGCCTAATAATTTTGTCATCTTACGTTGATTAACAAAATATTGTCTGTAGTTGAATATAATTTTAGGCACCGGAGCCAGCCCCTACATGGACCGAGACTTTGGAGGCAGTGGATCATGGAATAGTCTGTCCGCAAACCGCATATATTCTGAAATACTTCAAAAATAAAACAATGAAAGAAAATTGTCTTATTAGTACTATTTATGTACCTGACACTGATCTAAAAAATCTGCCAGTGTATGTAGTTGTCCATGGTGGAGCTTTCGCTTTTGGCTACGGAGATCTACCGACTCCTAAAAAACTGGTTGGCAGCAAACAAATTATAGCTGTGACATTTAATTACCGTCTGGGTCCACATGGTTTTTTATGTTTGGGCACAGAAGATGCACCGGGGAATGCTGGAATGAAAGACCAAGTGGCTCTACTTAGATGGGTTAAGGAAAATATTGCAAGTTTTGGTGGAAACCCCAATGACGTCACCATAGGCGGCGGTAGTGCTGGATCTGCATCAGTCGATCTTTTAATGCTTTCGAAAATGGCAGAAGGCTTATTTACTAAAGTTATTCCTGAAAGTGGAGCCAGCATAGCACCTTTCGCCGTTCAATCGGATCCAGTAGAAAACGCAAAAGTATACGGTAAATTACTAGGATTTGAAAATGTAGATGATTTAAAAAATCTAGAAGACCAATTTAAAAGGATAGAATATGGTAATCTATTCTCTGATGAAATAGTTAACCAAACCGACACAACGTTTCTTATGTCTCCCTGCATCGAAAGAGATATCGGTCAAGAAATGTTTCTTGAAAAAGATCCAGTTAATATATTAAAGAGTGGCGACTATAGTAAATTGCCAATGTTGTATGGCTTTGCGAATATGGAGGGTCTGTTCCGTATACCACTTTTCGAGGAATGGAAAATTAAAATGGAAAGTAAATTTTCTGATTTTTTGCCATCAGATTTAGAATTTAAGAACTATGAAGAAAAAGAACAAAAGGCAAATCAAATTAAATATTTTTATTTTGGTGAAAAAAGCATAAGTGAAAATATTTTGGCATATGTTGATTATTTTACAGATATTATAATTAGTTTTCCAGTACTCAGGGCTGCGAAATTGCAAGTAGAAGCGGGAAATGATCGAATATATTTATATGAATTTACTTACACTGATCAAAACACCCCACTCGTACCAGGTACGGACGTGCGTGGGGCCACCCACTGTGCCCAAACCCTTACTGTAATGGATCCATTTGAAGCCAAAGACTTGAATTTCATTGTATATTCAAAAGAATATGAAGAAATCTGTCAAATGTATAGAAAAGTTTGGCTTAATTTCATCACTACAGGGTATGTATATATATATATCTATATATATATATATATATATATATATATATATATATATATATATATATATATATATATATATATATATATATATATATATATATATATACATCTTGCGAATCATGTTGCGTCCTACATGGCGATTTTTACGAATGATGCCGCGTCCGACCGACTTGTTGCGTCCGGTATACGGACGCAAGATTAACCGACCCTCATTTTTCGTCCAGGGGTGTCTTTTCATCATTAGAATGCATAGACAAAAAATTGGCATGGACTCAATTTCATCACTAAAATGATTTTCAGCGTATTTCGTAGTTCAGCCATCGGCCGCGTGGAATTTCGAGGGCGCTACTGAGAAGTGTATATTTTGTACCGTATATTGAGCGTTTAGTTTACCGATTATATTGCGTCTCCCTGAATATACACAAAAAGTTTTTTTCAGTTCTCCACGATAATCATCTTGCGTCCAGAATTTTTCTTATATCAGGACACCGCCTTGATTCTACTGGGGCCTTTTAGGGTGCACGGGTGTGGGGCGCGCGGGGGGCGGGAAGCGAGCCGGTCGTCAGCGCCAGCAGCGCGGTCGCATCGCATATTTTGTTAACCGACTTCCAAAAAAGGAGGCGGTTATGTATTCGGCTGTATAATATTTTACTATTATTTTGTATGTTAGACGATAATTCAGCCGTCTATGGACCGATTTTCAAAATTCTTTTTTTGATCTAAAGGGCATAACCCCAAAGTCCCGTTTTAAAAAAAGTGGTGACCTGATGATCGGATCCATGAGGAATAAAAATTTATATGGATACTTATGGCGATTTCGGCTTTTTCTGAAGTAGTCTAAGCATATTATGCTACCAAAAATTAAGATTTTGCGCCAAGGTATACCCTGGATCCAAAAGTACAGAACAGAACTCCTGACTCCTTATAGATACATGTTTGGGGATTTCAGCGTTGTTTAAAGAACTGCAAGCATATGCTTCCATAGCAATTAAGTGATCATCATTATCACCACCACCATTACACCATACATCATTACATTATGATGATACAAAAGATACTTCTCCTAGTATTTTTCACAAACACGGTGATCTTTAAACGTTACTCTACCGTCTATGGACTTATATTTTGTAAAATTATTTTGTTGTTGTCATTAACATGGAAACTTGATGATGGGATCCGTGAGGAATCGAGGGAACTCCTCAAAATTTATATAGACATATAATATAGTGATTTAGACTTTTCCTGAAGTAACTTAAGCATATTATGCTACCAAAAAAATAAGATTATACCCTGTATAATAAGAAGGTATTTCCTGGATCCAAAAGAACTGAACAAAACTCCTCAGTCTTTAAAGATACGCGTTTGGAAATTTCGGCATTATTGTTTTAAGAACTGCAAGCATATGCCACTATGTACGTTACAGTAATCATCATCATCATCTTATTTTAAAATAGTGTCTGACCGAAGCTGGTTTTTACGACCGAAACCGAAAACGAATTTTGGCAACGGTCTTAGTTTCGGCCGCAACAGAAACTGTCGTAGGTACAAGGATCATGTTTTGAGAGAAAAATAAAGGAAACGTTAGTTTAATAAGTCAGTCTTTTTAGGGTTCCATAGTATTCAAGGAACCCTTATAGTTTTGCTTCGTCAGTTAGTCTTTCTTTCTGTCTGCCCCTCTAGTTACTGTAATTTTGAACATAAATGGGAGAGATTTGGTAAAGTTATATATTGTGTATAGATCCGTGTTCTACATCATAAAATAATAATAATTTCATATTTTAGAGGGGTGGCTCCTCCATACATGTGAAATAGGCATGAAAAATATTGTTTCATTCTACTCCATCGTGTGAGATATCGTCGAAAAGATCTAAAATAAAGGCGTGGTTTCATACATAACTTTTTTACAAAGAACCATTTTCGAGTAATCGGCTTCCAAAGTGGTTTTATAATTTGGTCCCCCGCTGGCATTTTTAAACTATAGGAGATAGAAACTGGAAAGTTTGTATGCTGATAGATCATGCTAAAAACCTTTTAGAGAATTTATTTTGAGCGCAATCGGACTACAACTTTTTAAGTGATTCAAAGAAGGCCTATTGCGCGTTGATAGTTACAGAACCCTCCTTAGACATATCCTAACATGCTTTTGATTTACTGCCGCTTAGTAGTTTATTTATACAAATCTGTGTTGCGAGCAAAACACGAAAAAGCACTATAATATTTACAATTGTTTAGTGTAAAACAGCTATATTATTATGTACAACGGATCTTAAATACTTTAAGCTTAGCCCAATTCACAAAACGACTATCTCGTTATACCTAAATCAAACGGCGAAGTAGGTTACGAGAGTTAGCCTTATTAACTAAGCATGGCTTTCTCATAATTATGAGAAAATAGAATATCGCAAAAGTGTCATTGTCGTGTACGGTCAACGGTGTGACAGTTAAATATGGTGAAACGTTCCATCATTCTAATCTATGAACAAAATTTTAGGCTTAAATTGAAGTCGTTCTTAAGCGAATTAGGCACAATGCAAGCTAGTCAAACACCTCGTAAGCCTAATAGACTAGTGCTTTTACCTTTGAAAATGGTCAAAAGTGAAAAAAAAAACTTATAGTAGGATGAAACCCATTGGAAAAGGAAGAGAATTTAACAAAAATAAAAGGAAAAAGTATTTTACGGGCAATTTAAGGTCGGGAAGTGTAAGGAAGTGAGTTTTTAAGGATAGAAAACGGTTTATCTCGATTTCTGGCAAAACTACAAGTCCTATGGAAAAAGTCAAATGGCAAATTTGTAGGTACCTAATAGAAAGATCTACACCTTTAAGCACGCCTCGGGTGTGCTCTACTCTCAAAGGCCGCGTTGTGACAAGTTCACAACATAAATCTGTTGAAATACCCGAAATTCAATAATAAACTTATAGAAAAATTGATGTTTTTACAACTAGGAACTTCAAACATGACTGTAGACTGTTTTGCTTTTTACTTATTTAATTTATGTAATATAAAATGAAATAAAAAAAAAACTAAAGCTGTCCGTAGGTGTGTTTGTTCCATAAATTAAGAAAAATATGGGCAATGAAATGAGTTGAATCTTTTTTTAAACGTTTCCGTTTATCCTAAGTATGAGCCCTGTTGCTTGGCGTTATTAAATTCTAAATGGTTAAAAATATATTAATTAACATTCTTTGATAGAATAACCAGTTTTATTCGTTCCCCGTTCTCTTTTATTATTTTCCCATTTCTCAGTACCGCTTGCCGATATTTTTTTTTATTGTTTGTTACATATTTGTTACATAATATTGTTCATTTAATGCATATTATATATTTTATGTGCAACGGATGCAAGAAAAAAAACGTAAATAAATATATTAAAAAATGACAAAACACTAAGAAATATTTATTGTAGTCACCATACCTTGTTTTATTGTAAAATCATCAAAATACGGTATTAATGGGGGCAAGAGGGGTCACTTGCTGATGTATCATACTCGTAATGCATACATAAATTATTTTGTACTAGATGATAATGATAGAGATGTAAAAAAAATATCAATATTCCAAATAAACTGTTTATAATTTACTGTAATATAATATTATTGGCTCTATTTAAGGATATGTATTGACGCTGTGGTACATCAGTAATCGTTTAAGCGATAATTTTTTATCTTACGGTTTCCTGATTATAGTATAAAATGCGTGTGAGGCGTGCAAACTTTATATTTATATTTTTTTCACATAACCTAGACCCGCCTAGCCTAAATTCTTATTGAAGCTAGGCACAAAATATCTTAGTAGAAGATATCTACAAAATATTGTAGATGTCTTCAATCTTCATCTACAATATTTTGTGTAAGTTGTCCAATCGTCTTTAAATTATATCCATAGATGCTTATTTATTGCTATTTTAAGATAGCTTAAATACATGAGTGACCTACGGATAATTTTAGCCCATCAAAAGGTATTTCAGAGAGAAGTGGGGAACGGGCTAAGCGGGTCTGGGCCTTACTACCTGTTCTTTTCTTTGCATATTTTGAGAACTTTTACTGTGGTAATGTATTTTTTTTACATTATCAGAAAAGAGAGATTTCAACGAATAAAAAGTCCACCGACTTAAAAGAAAAAAAAAGATATTTTGACGTGAGAGTTTTCGACTGAAAATTAGGGTTAATTTTTTGATATTAAGTCAAAATAAGGTGAAAAAATAAATATTTTAAATAAAAAAAATTACAATATATTTGAAACACACGCGTAGCCGTGTGTTTTCACCAAATGTCGTGAATTTTTTTGTAATAACATAAATATAAAAAAAGAACAAACACTTGGTTAGTTGAATTTTTCACATAAATTATGAAGTTATGTGGAAAAACTGTAAATAAGTACAAACGTTGTAGATCTTTTTATCACCTATAACTGTAACTTTGCTATTTTACTTTTTTCCATAGGACTCGTAGTTTTGCCGAAAATCGAGATAAGCCGTTTTTTACCCCTTGTAACTCACCCCCTTACACTTCCCAACCTCAAATCGCCCGTAATTTATTTTTTTCCTTATTTTTTGTTATATTTTTTCCTTTTCCAGTGGGTTTCATCCTACTATCCTTTTTTTTGTTTCAAAAATTGTCGGCATTGGTCTACAATAGCTATTTCAAAATGACATTTAGACAATGCGCGAGTTAGTGTTTTTTTTATGTATACCAACTGTAAATGTGTAAAATCAAATACTTACTTTTATTATTTTTACCCCATCTCAAGTAAATGCAACGGAGTTAAATAAATCATGTCCTGTAACAAAACCTTATAAAATGACATCGTCGCGTCGCGCGTCGCTTAGTTGGAATTTAAAAAAGCGTCGAACATTACCGATCACAGCTCGAGAACTCCATGCACATGCAGAATGCAGTTTCGGTTTCGGTCGTAGTTTCGGCAAAATCAAAACTAAACCGAGACACGTTTTTTTGCTGAAACTCGACCGAAACCGAAACCGAACACTCGGTCGGACACTAATTTATAATACCTAATGGAAGCTTGGCGCGTATTCGATAATTACAAACGTCACAAAAAAATGTAAAATTATTATTTTTAAACAAAAATTAAACAGACTTCCAAAGTAATCATACACAAAAAAATTATGAAGTCGGTCGTCAGTCGGGTTGTTTTTATTTTTTTAAATTAGTTATTTTATTTTAGATTTTTTAAATTTAACCAACACACACTTGGTCGATTTAAATCAAAAAGACGACTATTTAACATACATACATACATAAAAGATAAGCGCGAAAAACATAACCCTTTTTACAAAAATACAAAAACAGTAATTCGGAATCACAATCTCATAAAAGATTGAAGGGTGTAGCTTTATCTGCATAATGTTGGTAATATATGTAGGGCATTATACGGAATTGATTTGAACAAATTGATGGGAGGTAAGAGCATCCATGCAGTGTATAGAAGTATACGGATATATACTGTGTGCTGGATAGCTTTGGTGGTGAACGGAAGTACTAGCATCCATGCAGTGTATAGAAGTATACGGATATATACTGTGTGCTGGATAGCTTTGGTGGTGAACGGAAGTACTAAGTGACCTGGAAATTTCCAAAACTGAATATTAATATTTAATTATATAACGCGATACCAAGTCGACTCTTGAGATCATACTGATAAAAACTACACATATATGCATTAATAAATAACATGTAAAATCTTGCCACATACAGTGGACGCTACAGGGTGGTAGTTTGTAAGGACGCAAGAAGTCTTCGTCGATTTAAATATATATATATATATATATATATATATATATATATATATATATATATATATATATATATATATATATATATATATATATATATATATATATATATATATATATATATATATATATATATATATATATATATATATTTTCTACAGCATTTTTAAAACTCGTAAAAGTATAACTTTTTCTTTAGTAGCGGTTTGCAATTAAATAAGGTACACTGGTTTTATTTTGAAGTCAAAAAGATCACATTAATGTATAAGGCTGATAAATTCTAACCGGAATTATTATGATTAAAATATTTATTATTAATATTTTTTTTCTGTTTACATAATTATACAATATAATATCTATATAATATATTTAAACGAAAGTTGTGTTAGTTGCACTATTTATAACTCAAGAACGGCTGAACCTATTTCGTTGAATATTGGTGGGGAGTTATCTTAAAACCAGGAGAAGGACATTTAAGTAGAACACTATATTCCTTTCCCGAGGGACTCAAAAATCAAGAACGGCCGGGCTGATTTGGCTCATTTTGGTTTTGAAATAATTGCGGAAAAAAATAAAAGTTCAGGGAAGGTTAAAACAGTGAGAAATATTGGAAAAAGTGTTGGTTGTAGGGGTAGGTGTAGGACTAGGACTTAGGTTGCATTGTAGGTATAGTTATTCTTTCCAGTTCATATTTAAGACAGAGCCAACGTGTGTCAGGACAGCTAGTAGGTACTGTATACTTAGGTACTACATAATAAATTGAGGTGAAATCAAATATGAATACAAATTATATAATATTTTGAAGTCTAGTATCTCATTATTATTTTTGTTAAGTTTTTCTATTGTATGTAGGTAGGTAATATATAAATATTACATACTAGCTTTTGCCCGCGACTTCGTCCGCGTGGAACAGTTACTTTGGGATATCGCTAAAATATACCGGCGACTTCATTTACGTTGAAGGAGAAGCGCTTCCCTGCCCGCGACTGCCCGCCGCGCGCCCCATTATTTTATTACTGCGATATCTTCTAAAATACTCATTGAAATCAAATGACGTATACGGCAAATTTCTTCTAAGTTAAATGCTTGTAATGAATAACGTATTTACTTGGATAAGGATTAATATCATCTTTATGAAAACACCCTCACAAATAATCCTTAATTTTAGAACAAATTTGGTTAGCATAAAAAGGTTATTGTGAGCCAACCTTAAAAGATAGACATGTACTGTCGCGGACTTTTTTATAGAACTTTTAAAGGGGAACAATTCTGTTATACATAATTTTAGCGAAACTTTAACCGTTTCCGCAGCGTATGCAGCGAAAGCTCTCAAAAGGAAAAAATAACTCCCGATTTTGAAACATTCTTGGTTGGTGCTCCGCTCGTATTGAACTTAGCATTATGCTATATAGCCTAAAGCCTTCCTCGATAAATGGACTATCCAACACAAAAAGAATTTTTCAATTCGAACCAGTAGTTCCTGAGATTAGCGCGTTCAAACAAACAAACAAACAAACAAACTCTTCAGCTTTATAATATTAGTATAGATTATGTTGGTGTAAAATTTTATGTCATGAATTGAGAGTCTTATTTTATATGGGCAATTTGAATCATAGTTAACAGAAGGACATGCATGTATCTTCTGGAGATTTTATAGATGTGAAATTTGCGGTAAATACAATATATAATTGAATATTTTCAGGAAACCTGTTCCAGAGAACTCGGAATTTCCACTGTGGCTTCCACTTAGCTCGGATTGGTCACCTCACATGTCCCTGAACCACACTATGGAGTTAAAAGGACCCCTTTTGAAGGAGAGAATGATGTTCTGGGAGAAAATCTACAGGGACCATTATCGTTACCCGGTGTCACCTAATCCAAACACTTATGTTCATTCGGAATTATGATTTAACTATGATTTTACCATTTACTTCATACATAAATTATATCTATAAAATTCTCGTGTTTGCTATAGAGCTCCTCCGAAACAGTTTGACCAATTTTTATGAAATTTTCCAGAGGTTTTCTGTAAAATATAAAGCCTAAAGGAAAACTATAAAAGGTTGTAAACTATTTTTATACGTCCCCTAAGTGATCACCCCAAACCATTTTTTATTTGCCTTTTTTTATGATTTGGCATTAAAGACCTTTGGTCATATAACATGTAAACCCTCAATTATTTTCCCCCTTCTAATATCAACCCTCATTGCTTAATAGCGATATTAGTACTGTAACTATAATATTTAACCCTCAGTGTTCGATAATCTTTTTTACACATCATCTGTAGGTTGTAGGGGTAGGTAATATGTGTAAGTAGGTGTTGGTTGATATAGGTAGTTGTAGATATAGGTGTATATAGATTTGTAGGTCAAAGGTAGTTATGTACAAATAACAAAAAATATATATAATTCGATATATTATATTTACCTCGAAGATCGATAGAAGATACGTCGGTACTCTCAAGTCTTACCACCAAGGAACTAAAATTGAATGTGTGGCGAGACTGCAGACGCTCGACTCTTAAGGTGAAGTCTTCTTTCGGATGTAGTAATCTGCTACATCCGATGCTGCTCCAGTGGACCTTCGTGGACCAGTGCAGGCGTGGCACGTACAGCTGCGTGGATACTTCACACCCCTTCAGACGCTGGTCGGGTTTGTCGAATCCCCGGAACTGCAATGGTTGCGGACGTTAGGGTACAATACATGCCAAGTACAGAAACAAGGATACTAAACATAGGGGGGAGGGGTTAAAAAAGTAGACATTTTGCGTGACGTTAAGGGGCAAATAGCCCCTAAATCGCTCAGTTTGAGTCCTAACTACTCCGAAAAATGGGAATAAAAAAATTCAGAAAAAATATACATTTCACACTTCAATCCTTCATCTTTAATATCATCGTTAATTTTTTTAATACGACGAAGATTAATATTAAATAAATTAAAATTAAGTAGCCCTGTTTTCAGATTTCTTTTTCTATCTACTTACTACCTACTACGGCTATAAAGATGGTTCTTTTACGAAAATGTGAAGAATATATTTATCTAACATTTCATCGTTGGATTTTTCGAAATACCGTTTTGTTTTCAAAATATACGTAAATAACTATTATTTTGTCAAAATATTTGTAAGCGGTGCGTGCGCGGGCGCGCGGGACAGTGTGCCGCTGACTTTCGTACGAGGAGGCTGTGTCACTCTCCGCGGTGCCGCTATTTCGCAATCGTTTATTTTACTCTTTAAATAATAGGGAACAACATGCCGTAAAAAATAAATTATGAAAACCTTAGCGAGCACTCTGCCTGCGATAGAATGAAAATGTTCGATCGTTGAATGTACTTTTTTGTTCCTTCAACTTCTTACTTGAAATTTTAATAATATATTAATATAATATTATATAGTGTATATTATAGTATAATATTTTATTGTATATGTACTTGTAAATTTCACAGAAAGTGTATAGTTCTATTTCTATGACGACCTCTGTGGCTCAGTTGGTTGAGCGTGTCGTTGCTCAAGCCGGGGGTCGCGGGTTCAAATCCCGCCGACGGAACAAAAAGTTTTCTGTGTTCCTGGGTCATGGATGTGTATTAAATATGTGTATAATATAATAAAAATCTTAATTATGTGTATAGTATAAAAGTATTAAATATACTTCCGTTATCTGGTACCCGTAACACAAGTTCTTCGAGAACTTACCACGGGATCAGATTGACGTGGTGTGACGCGTCCATAGATATATTATATTATTTCTTTTTTAATTGTCTATTTAGTATATCAACGCTTTGAGCTATATAGTATATGAGGTAAAAATGCCTAAGCGACATTTATTTATTTATTTATTTATTTAATACACATACAACTACCATTACAGACAAAATCCAATTCGATAGCGTAGGAAAGCAAATTCATATTTTATAATATAATACATATGATATTTCCAGTTTAAATAATAATAAATGATAAAAAATAATAACTAAAGAAATAATAATTAAAAAAGACACATATGACGCATAAATTTAGTAAACTTTATAGAAGAGTGATTTAAAGTTAAAATTTTTAGAAAAAAAAAATCATTAAAAATCACAAAATAGTCGGATTTAGATGGTTTTAACATACATCTATATATCAATAAAATACAACGTGTATCTTATTTTTATAGCATTTTTTGATATTAAAACGAATCATATAGCTTTCGAATTACAGGCAGTTTATGTCGCTTAGGTAAAAAAGTCCTAATTCGAAAAATAGGTAAAATTATCTATGCTATCAACGAAAGTTATGTAATAGCAAGTAAAATTGCCTAAATTTTATTTTAAAGGTTTTCAGCAACTTGTAAAAATAGATAAGCTATAGATACATTTTCTGTAGTAACAGGTAGAAATAACTAATTCCAAACAAAAAAAAATATAGGAGTATTCATCTAAATGGCCTAAGAGTTCATAAAATAAAACAAGATAAGTTACATAAATGTTGCTTCCATTAAGAATTTTCTACGGCTAAAGTTATCTTAGTAAATTTATTATTCAATGACATTGTAAATTTTTGCTCCTAACTGACAATATTTTCCTTCTTCTTGTTTATAAAAATTAATTGCAGTTACTAAAACGAGCTAATTTTGATCTTGAAATAATAAAAAGTATAGAAATATAAAAACTCAAGGCCTAGGATTGCAGCCCATTGCTTTATACTTAAGCTGCGGCCCCATTCCTTGAGTTCTCTCTTGGTAGCGCTGGGAGATATTCCAAATACCGATTCTGGGCATAACACCGTGACACAATTGGCCCAAAGCCTACCCAGCTCATCCGCGGTTTTGTTGCCGGAGATGTTGCCGTTGCCTAGAACCCATACCAGACTGATGCTGTTGTCTCGTCCTAGCATGTTTAGGGTTTGAACACAAGCCATAACTTATTTAGATGAAAGAAGAAGGTGCAAAAAGTCCCCATCCTTGTAGCACTATAAGACATAATATATCAAATGAAAGAGCTTAAAAAAAGTGTCATTTTATTGTATGACGAAAATCCTCTAAACCATGGGAGAAAAAAGTTAATGAGGGTTAAAGGTTAAAAAAGTTAAAAAAATCATTCTGTATTATTGCACCGTTTCATAGTGTTGCTACTATGGAACAATTTTTGGAAAGTAATGGTATACACTAAACTTTAGAAAAGTGTTATATTTTGATAAACTGCCTCATATTTTGATGAAATGTATGGAATGATAATAAAATACTAAAAATAAGCTCTTTCCTCAATTTTTTCGCACATAATTACTTCTGGAAATTGTTTCTTACTTGCAACGCTATCGAATAATTTGCGGGTTCGAATCCTGGCCTGGAAAAGTGGTTTATGTAAAATCAAATAATTCAGATAAAACAATTACATTAAAATACATATAATTAAATAGCAAAAATAATTTTCAAACGATTAGGTACAGAAAAAAAAGATATAGTACATGGTAAATTATACTTCTGGGCGTTGTAAAAGAAGTCAAAAAAAATTAGCAATAGTAATTTAGCCCTACGGAATATCGAGTCCGACTTGATGAAAACTTAAACTCTTGAAACATGAAAAATTTTAATAACTCAATTTTCCTAGACAGGATTGGAACCCATAAATTATGAAAAAAAATACATCCTTTCAATAGTATCGCAAGTAAGAAACAATTTCCATAATGTAATTATGTGCGACAAAATTGAGGAAAGAGCTTATTTTTATCATTTTATTATCATTCCATACATTTATCAAAATTTATCAAAATATTATAAACAGAGGCAATTTATCAAAATATAACACTTTTCTGAAGCTTGCTGTATACCATTACTTCCCAAAAATTGTTCCTTATTAGCAACACTATGAAATGGTGTAATAATACAGAATTATTTTTTAACTTTTTTTCACCTTTGGGTTAAAACTTTTTTCTCCCATGGTTTAGAGATTTTTCGTCATACAAAAAAATTACACGCTTTTTAAGTCCTTTCATTTGATATATGTCTATGTCTTGTAGTGCTACAGTAGTGCGGACGGGATCCATACAAAAATGCCCCTTCTTCTTTCTGCTGCTGTCAGTGCCTTCAGCGCAGTGTGATTGTTTTGATAGACTGCGCTGAAAGCATTGACAGTAGCAGAAATATCATCTAAATTATCCTAATCTTCTCTATAAGATTAGGATGTTTTATGGACAAGGACAATCTGTAGGCTCTGTATCAGATATCTTCATCTAAACTGATTCAATTTAAGTCTCTATAACTCCTGAACTTATGAAGTTTTTTGGACCGTTATAGTTTTCGTTCAAAGTTTATTTCATGGATTACCATCATGAATTTTCCACATTTTTAGAGCCAGCCGTTTGGCTTTTAGAGGGGGGACGCCGTATTTTAACTAGAAATGCGCTTAATAGTGGAATGTCGTGCAAACGGAATGTACGTACATCAAAATATAAACTCAGAAACCTCTTAATGTTCTTAAAATATCTATGTACCTAATTATATCTCCCCCTTTCGTGTAGGTGTACCCAAAAATTATCTTCATTTATTTTAGCATTGTGTTGACGTGATAAATAAACTTACCCATTCAAAGTTTTATATTTCAAGCACCACCGTTTGGATGGACAGACGGACGGGCGGACGGTCGGTCGAACGGAAGGATATGACAAAACTTTAAGGATTCCGAGACATGAACTACGGAACCTTAAAAAAGGAATAATAATGAAATCACGCCGATTTCAGTGACTGTTGCCAGTTTAATTGAAAATAGGCCAGCTTTAGGAGCTATTTTATTATGTCCAAGTATGTGCGCAAAGTTTACTCCCATAACTTAGTATATTGATATTTACTACTACCGACAGGACTAACTAGCGAAACATTAGGCGCATAAATATAGAAATATAATTAGCAATGTTTGCGTTCATTTATGTTCCCACACACTATTAATTTAATACTTTTAGTTACATTTTGTCAGTTTTATAAACACTCAGATCATTTAGCTATTTATTCCTGTCTATAAATTCATATGTATTGGAATTTATTGATACTCATGCGACATTTTTGATTTCGTAAATTACATTTTTTTTCGTCATTCTTGAACATTTCAAAGAAAAAAAAGTTATCCCCTTTTTTCGCATAATTTTAATTGTCATAATTTCATTTGGCATACCTCTCTTGGCATAATTTTGTTACGCATACTATAACTTTGGCATACTTAATGGTTTCTTGGCATACTACATCATTAGGCATAAATATAATTTAGACTAATATTTTTTTGTCCTAATTTAATGAGGCATAACTCGTAAGGCATAATTTTTCTTGTCATAATAATACTTTGGTATAATTGCTTTTTGGCATAAACTCGTTAGGCATATTTTTGTCATAATAAATTCAAGTAATTCTGTCACAAGGTACAAATATGCATAAAATGGAAGGACATAATAAAACACGGATAAGGTAATTAAACGCATATTTATATTCATGCTTTTTAATATTAAGCATAAAATATAATTATTCTTAATTAATATAATGCGTAAAAAATGTATGCCTTTTATTAAGTATGCCTAACAATTATTATGCTATTAGTAATTATGCGAAAAAAAATTAAGCTAAGAAAATTATGCCAAATGAATACTATGCGAAACTACTATTAGGTCAAATGAAATTATGCCAAGTAAAATTATGACATATGATTTTATGCGAAAAAATAGGGAACCAAAAAAAAAAAAATATCTAACCGACATACTTAAAAACAAAAGTTTGAAATAAAAATATCTACATAGCACGAATAGTTATTGTGTCAAATATGTAAAACTATCTATACGCCAATATTGTTTTATTTCACTGTGGGTAAAATTCTACAAGTTGCACTTTCGTAAAATAATGGTATCAAATTAAATGCACTGTAAGGACAATTCACAAATAATTTGTATGAAGAAAATGTACAAAGTGTCCACGAAAAGAATTTTTTAAACAAGTAAAAATATTTTTGTGCAAACAAAAAAAGTTAAAACATAAAAATAGACTAAGTTCAAAGTTGATTTTTAAAATTCTTCAAAATATCCAAGTGAATTTTTTTTTATAAATCGCTTTTTGTTGTCGCTTAGTGAACATAACATTCATGATTTTGTATAAATTTCACTATATCTAAGCGACAAAAAATCGTCGTAGGAAGACGACGATTAGACCAATCGACGCAAAAAAAAAAATACAAACTCATTGATATTTAAACTCATTTTCGGTATTTTTGTCGCTTAGGCATTTTTACCTTTCAAGCGTCGATATGAAACTTCTTTTTTAGGAAAGCGAAAAAACACCTAGCGGATATTTTAGTGATTCTGTCAATAGCACTAAGTATTGCATTTTGGTGGGCGTAGAGGTGGAAAATAAAATCAAATATGATGGGTTGGAAGCCGCATTGCCTACCAAATAATTTCCAGATTTCGGGAATAACCTCGACCGGCTTCTACAGAAGAAGGAGAAGCGGCTAATACATTCTACGTTTTTTCTTTGCTCCCAGACCAGAAATAAATTAATATTTTCAAGTTGCATTTAAATCAATCCTAAAGTCGTATAACAGGGCCGTTCCTCAGTTTATAATTTGAGTCGCGGCGCGGCCGCGCTCGGAGATCGCGAGCGCTGCGGGGTGTATGCGGGTGGCGCGGCGGGAAGTGTTAGGCCACGCCCGAATCTGTGACGTCATCTACGTATATTTTCGCCTTAATATGTGGATGGCTCCTTGTTGGTTTCCTAGATGACAAGTCTAAAAAAATATGTATTTTTTTGTATTGTATATCCTATGAAAGTATGTAATGAAACAAGATCTTTGTGACTTATAGCGCCTTTAAAAATATGTAAGATTATTTCTGTCTTTTATAATTTTGTGGAAGTCTGCAAAAACTACTTAGAATTAAGACTATGTCCAGAAACTGCGTAAGCCTGCGTAAACTTACGCACGTAGAGATTCTTATCTTATCACAACAAAATTTCTGCCGGTCTATCTGTGATGCCAACTTGGGACTTTTTCCCTAAATTTAGGGAGAAAAGTATCTGAAGGGGCTAAGAATCTTATGCTTGTGTTATTTAAATATGCAATTAAACTGCTTGTCGATAAGTAATATACAGCACACTATTTTTTTAACCGACTTCCAAAAAAAGAGGCGGCTATACGTTCGGCAACATATATATATATTTTTATTTTTGTTTGTATGTTATACCATAATCCCGCCGTCTCTGGACCGATTTTCAAAATTCTTTTTTTGATGTAAAGGGTATAATTTCAAGTTGGTCCCGTTTTGAAAAAAGCGGTGACATGATGATAGGATCAATGTGGAATCGAGGGACTCCTCGAAATTTATATGGACACATATAATGATTTAGACTTTTCCTGAAGTAACATAAGCATATGCTACTAAAAATAAGATTTTGCACCAATGTATATCCTGAATTCAAAAGCACTGAACAGAACTCCTCAGTCTTAAAAGATACGCGTTTCGAAATTTCGGCATTGTTCAAAGAACTACAAGCATATGCAACTAACTTACAATAATCATCATCATCATCTTATTTACAATACTTAATGGAATCTTAGCGCGTATTCAATAATTATACATTCGATAGTTTATTTTAAAGGTTTTAAGATAATATATTAATAATAATTTAACAAAATATATCACTACAAAGGGCGAAATTATTATTTTTAAATAGAAAATTAAATCGACTTCCAAAGTAAAAATACCCAAAAAAGTATGAAATAAAACTTATTTTCTAAATAATTCCCCCTTTTTATTCGACTAAAATTTTAACAATTTCTCTACTCAATCTTCTTAATTTTGAAGTCGGTACCAACAAATTTGAATGTGAGTTCTATAAAATATATGGGATATTGTTTGGGCTGGTATCGACTTCAAAATTAAGAAGATTGAGTAGAGAAATCGTTAAAATTTAAGTCGAATTTAAAAGGGGACTTATTTAGAAAATAAAGAATATTTAAAAAAAAAGGTCCAGCCCGCGCCCATTACGCCCGCGTAAGTACAGTAATCCACGGATATGTATTTCGCGATAAAAAGTTGCCTATGTCCTTCGGCCTTCCCCATGGTCTAGTTTATATCTGTGCCAAATTTCATAATGATAGTTTTAATGTAAAAGTGTTAAGGTTTATTTTTTCTTTTACTATAACTTATTAAATTCGTAATATCTATTGAATGGAATCCTATCCTATCCTATCCTAAATTAATCCCTGTGATGATTGATCAAAGTGGTGACCTGATGATGGGATCCATAAGGAATCGAGGGAATTCCTCGAATTTTATATATTCAGACACCATGTCACACATACGCTGAGCCTGGCCACAGACGTTCTTCATTGACATTCTTAAAGTTCGAACTGACATTTAAGAATCTGAAAGATTATGCACGTGTGTGGGCTATGCGTGTTTTGTATGGAAACTTTGCCTTCGACCTGAATTTGACGTTCTTAAAGAATGTCAAATTTAGAACGTCTGTGGCCAGACTTATGGGTAATACTGACCACACCTACAAGCACAAGGCCGCGGATTTGCAGGCAAAAATTATAAATGATTGATGATGATGAAGATGATATGTTTATATTTCGTCAAGCTACAGTTAAAGCATTGCGATCTGCATCCAATTTTCAACTGGAATTACCCACGCATAACACTAAATATTACGGATCCTCGTTTGCTGTTACTGGGGTAAAGCTGTGGAATTCGTTACCAAAGCATATCAAACTTGCTAAAACGTTAAATGGTTTTAAAGCTATGGTTAAGCTGCACTATTTGAGTATTTGTAATCAGCCAAATAAATAATAATTATATATATATATATATATATATATATATATATATATATATATATATATATATATATATATATATATATATATATATGTATATGTATATATATGTGTGTATGTATGTGTATATATATATATATATATATATATATATATATATATATATATATTGTATTTTATTAAATAATTGTGTTCTTTTTTTCTGCACATGCACGCCAATTTCTGTTCTGTTATTTCCTCTATCCGTGGTTGCCTGGAAGAGATTGCTACTTAGTAATAAGGCCGCCATTGTGTTACCTGTGTATATTGTTTTTCTTTTCTTCTTTTTCTGTTATATTTTTATGTTGTGTGCACAATAAAGAATATTTCATTCATATTTCATTCATGAATGACACTATTGACAATAATGATACTGTTATACTATAAGTACCGTTGCTGGATTTGCTGCTTGGCCCGTGAGTATGGCGCTTTAGGGTAAATATTATTTTTGTTGGTTATTTTATAATTATAATCGAATTTAAAAAATAACGTTAAATTATCTAAACATTTAATTTTAATAATACATATTCACAATTCGTTCTTAAAATCATACATTAACATTTTGTTTTTCATTGTTGGTGCAAGGCAACTTGCCAAAATTATATTGTTTTTGTTATTGTCCTACTCATTTTGCTCGAAAATGAGCAATCATCGTTTTTTTTTTCTACGGAAATGACGGATGTTGGAAAGCATGTGTGGGACTTCCGAAAGATATTAGCAAAGTAGTTTTACTGTATAAAAATCTTTATAGGTATGTTTTTCTAAATAAGTAATACTTACATATTTGATATGTAACTTTTTTGATTTTTAACGGTAAGTACCTATATATTTTATCGTATTATGTAACTTTATGAAGTTTCGATATGGCATAAGTACTTTAATAATTATATTAGAGAGTCTTCGCATGCTAGGTAAAATCCACGGGAACCGTACTATTTGTTTTAGGGAGAAATTTTTTTTGAAACTTGGCAACTCGATCTTACTACGCTTTCATTGCACTCCAAAATACAGGGGATGACACTTTTGACTATTTCAAATCGATATCAATTGTGTGTTGAAGGTTTTAATATAAAGTGTCTTCAGAAATAATTGGTTTTGACAAAACATTGACAGCACAAAATTTCGGAACACTCTGTAAAGTAAAATGCCAACAGTGTCAACCGAACTGAATGCTGTGTAAGGAATGAACTGAATACTTCTGTCTCACTTTGAATCATACAATCGGAGCGAGAAAAACATTTTTCTTTCACTTTGTGTCTCGCGCGTACTCGAGGTAGAGCTGCGTAATTGCTGCATCTATTGAGTCAGGGGCGGAGCACCTATACGTGTGGTATGGGCATACCCACAACCCCAACAGCCTTGTGAGTGCATACTTTCAAGGTCTATTAATTTATAATCAAAATAGGTTCAGTGGGTAGTAGTATTGGTATTGTTAGCCTTTTGAGTCTTACCTGGTGCTTTTTACCTGCTGGTCATACTTATATTATTGTTAAAATACATATTTATAGTAGTGGATTTAGTGTTAAGCGGACCTTTAGTCAGGTAGATTGAAGAAAACGCAAAATTTGTCACCTCTCCATAAAATTTCGGCCCTTTTTTATTTACTAACCAACAAATTTAAGAAAAAATAATACTTTGTTTGAACCGATAGGAATTACTCCTGCCGATGTTATATAATCTATAATTTGTGTATGTTTCTTTACTATATATGCATATATTATTTTTTTACCAAACATAAAATAATTTTTTTGCTAAATAAGCGAAAAACTTTCTCACTCACTCCGCGCGTTAGCTTTTAATTAACATAATATTATAAAGAAAATAATAAAATTCTTTTTTTATATTCTAATAACCATGTTATGAAGGAAATAATATAATCAAAATTTTCGGGCCACATCTTCGTTTGAGAGCTGGATCCGTGCCTGAATCAACCAAAGCGGTTTAATAGGTCAATTTTGTACGATACGCGCATAGCTAAAATAATACGCACGTAGCTTCTGGACGCAATGTATGGGGCCCTAGTACCTCGACTACGTGCGTAGACCTTGCGTGCGTAAGAATACGCAGTTTCTGGACATAGTCTAAAATGGCACCTGGCCTGCACGCAAAAGGGTTTTGTAAAAATATGAATCGTCTTGAAAGATGTCATTAAACTTGGATCGCACTGGATGACTACAAAGATCGATGCGATCGGAGTTAATACTAAATATGAAATTCATACAAATGAATCTCCGAATTAATGACAAAAATATTTAATGTTGTGTCTTCAGAGAACTTACTCATATTTAAGAATACTTTTCATTTATGCAATAAAAAAATCAGTCAACAAGCCTATTGATGTAATCGGTACTACCAACAAGGTAAAGTAATTTAACATTATATTCTAATTGTTTTGTACCTAAGTAAAATAAAGTTGCCCGAAAGGTTTAGAGTTAGGATTTTCCAGTCTAATATATTTAGTATCCTTACTATAGTAATAAATATTTTGTTGTGTCCACAGTCGTTCCTAGATAAAGAGGCGTAACTATGACAATATTGCCTTTCTCTATACATTCCAATTTCCAATATAATCATACAAAATGTTCGACCGAAATCATGTTATTACGAAGGATCCATTACTTTTAATTTCGTCGATATTGTACGTGGCCTAAATAATAATCTCGGAAAATTTCCTAAGGATATATTTGTCGTACTAAGAAAAACAAATGTATTTTGTTCGTTCCTAAGGCTCTTTCATGGCTGTATATTTTTGGGATGTAACTAACATCCACGATTATAACCAGAGCAAAAACCAAAAGCCTACGCGAAATAAAGAAAAAAAATAGCTTTCCCCGTCATTGTGAAGCAGTAAGCAAGCTAATGATGATGATGATGGTTTACAGCTAAGAACACTCTCAATCATATCAGCTTGCAAGCAAAGAAAACAACATCAATATCGATACATCCGTTTGGTATCTACGACATACACAGTACACACACACGTCGTAAAAAATCATCAAAAATGTTTCACGCAATTTATGGACGCACCTTATGGCATCAACAGACACACGAATATGGTACGGAGCGTACAGCGGACCATATCCGCGGACCGAATCTGGTGTCGCTACTAGTGATATGCCGGATATCCGTATCCGTATCCGCGGATATCCGAGGCAGAAAAAATATCCGTATCTGTGTTCGTATCCGTTACTGTTTGGCGGATTATTTACAGATCTATTTACCTTATTAATTTTAAAATTATAGATGATTTTTTTAAATAGGTGATTACTGATTAAGGTAGCAACTAGCAAAAAAAAATTATAAAATTCAATACAAATACTTTTCCTGAGGGTGTTTTCTTTGTAAATGATTTTTTAAAGAAGTTGTGCCTTTACCTTTACGAGAATACATTCCATCACAAATTTTACACTTTGCCTTCATCCTTTCCTAACACAAAATAATTCCAAATTACACTACTAAACTTCTTTGTAGACATTTTTTCAAACTCATATACCAAACAAACGTTATCTATGCTGTCCAGTGTCACACTTAGGGTTGCCAGGTCGCCAGGTCGCCGAACCTAATAGCCGGACAGACCAGCCATTTGTGCCGGACATTTAGGTAAAAAAGCCGGACACCCTACGTTCTTGACTATTTGTAATAAATAGTAGTAATAAATATGGCGGTAAAATAGTTTCTAAAATCGAGCCTTTTTGATTTACACCACAAAAATTATACAAGAAAAAATCAATGCCTGTTCATTTCATTGGCATCGTTTGTGAAATTTAAAAAGCCTAATAAAATTCGGACGAGCCGGCCTGGCAACCCTAGTCACACTAAACTTAACAAAAGAAAGAACCACCGTGCAATGCAAGTCGAAACATGTGTGAAGGTCGCGCGCACCCACATCGACTGCGTAAGAAAGTTAAGATCCGTATCCGTATCCGCGGATATTGACACCAAATATCCGTATTCAGATCCGTATCCGCGGATATACATTTTTAACGATCCGGCACATCACTAGTCGCTACACACGCAAGGATTTGGTACGGTGCAGTGAACCGAAAAGCTCGACACTCGTGTGTTCGATTTTATGCTCTATTGCATATAGCACAGAGTTCTATTTACACTGCTGTTTATAAACGACGACGATGATTCCCGCAATTTATTGATAACGGGCAGTGATACAACTCTCAAAAATATTTCTCCCCAAATTTTACCCCTGATTACTTATACCATTGACAGGTCTAAGAGATAATAAGCTAGAAAGAAAGGTTATGTGTTTAACGCGTGAATAACATAAAACTAACTTGTCTTAATCTGATTTCACTCCCAATACATTTTCATGTCCCTGGCTATATACACACATTAAAATAATTTTTATTATTATATACAAATTGATTCATAAGGAGTAAACTCTAAACATCCTGTCCCCTAGTAAACCTCCGTAGATATTTTCCCTAATTTTGGGAGGTAAATCCCTAAATTGGCAACACTGACACCGTTGTACGGCCTAACCGCCGGACACACGCTCGGATTTGGTACGGAGCGTACCAGATCCGCTGTACGCTCCGTACCTACCAAATTCGTGTGTCTGTAGATGCCATTACTTATTATATTTATGTCAATCTGCGAATTCCTTTATGTGGGTCTTATAGGTTGACTAGCTTTTGCCCGCGACTTCGTCCGCGTGGAGTTCAGTTTCCATACAAAATTTTTGACTCCCTTTTCACCCACTTAGGGGGCGAATTTTCAAAAATCATTTCTTAGCGGATGTCTACGTCATTAGTATGTATGCCAAAAGAGATGTTTGATTTTGGGCCAGTTCTATATACACTACATAGGTAAATAGGAAAAAAATATGGGAATATCATAAAAATACGAAAATATTAATTTGAAGAAGGTTACATGCGTACAAAAATGATTATTTGAAGAGTTTTTTATTGCGAGAACACTATTTTTAGGGCGGCCCTGATGTGGTTATATACTCAAAGGCCATGATAGTTGTTTTGACTTGACTTTTGACGTAGTAGACAGTTTTACGAAGAGACTTCTTCGTCTTGAATGTCATACGTCTTTCTTTGTCAAAAGTCATGTCATTGACAAAATTACATTCTTTAGTTAATTCTGATATCCGCCATGTTTTACTTTACTTTGTGTTGCTCTCCTTGACGAAGTTAATTTAAATGAACATGGAAACGAAGTGAAATTAAACAAAATAAATAAAAAATTAAACCGACTTCCAAAGTAAAAATACACAAAAAAGTATGAAATAAAACTTATTTTCTAAATAAGTCCCCTTTTAAATTCGGCTAAAATTTTAACAATTTCTCTACTCAATCTTTTTAATTTTGAAGTCGATACCAGCCCAAACAATATCCTACAATATTTCCGTTTCCTAACTAATAAAGCAGTTCCCTCGATTCCACCGCATCATCAAGTTTCCACTTTAATGACTAAAAGACTAATTTTGATTTATACCCTTTACAATAACAAAAGAAATTTGCAAATAGATCTATAAACGGCAGAGTAATGTTCATAAATCTCCGTGTTGGTGTAAATTACTATGAGAAGTAGGTACCTGTTATGTGATGATGTGATGGTGGTGGTGATGATGATGATTACTTTAATTGACATAGTGGCATATGCTTGCAGTTCTTTAAACAACGCCGAAATCCCGAAACATGTATCTATAAGGAGTCAGAAGTTCTGTTCTGTAGTTTTGGATCCAGGGTATACCATGGAGCAAAATCTTACTTTTTGGTAGCATATGCTTGGACTTCTTCAGAAAAAGTTAAAATCACCATATGTATCCATATAAATTTCGAGGAGTTCCCTCGATTCCTCATGGATCCCATCATCATGTCACCACTTTTTTCAAAACGGGACCAACTTGGGAATATACCCTTTACATCAAAAAAATAATTGTGAAAATCGGTCCCCAGACGGCGGAATTGTGGTCTAACATACAAAACAAATTAAATATTATTATTTTTAAACAAAAAATTAAACCGACTTCCAAAGTAAAAATACACAAAAAAGTATGAAATAAAACTTATTTTATAAATAATTCCCCTTTTAAATTTGTCTATTTCTCTACTTAATCTTCTTAATTTTGAAGTCGCTACCAGCCCAAATGATATCCTACAATATTTTATAGAACTCACGTTCATATTTGCTGGTAACGACTTCAAAATTAAGAAGATTAAGTAGAGAAATAGACAAATTTAAAAGGGGAATTATTTATAAAATAAGTTTTATTTCATACTTTTTTGTGTATTTTTACTTTGGAAGTCGGTTTAATTTTTTGTTTAAAAATAATAATTTCACCCTTTTTAGTGATATATCTTGTTAAGTTATTATTAATACGTCTAAAATAAACGATCGAATGTATAACTGAATTCGCTCCAAGCTTCCATTAGGTATTGTTATTAAGATGATGATGATAATTACTGTAAGTTACAAAGTGGCATATGCTGGCAGTTCTTTAAACAATTCCGAAATTTCCTAACGCATATCTTTAAAGACTGAGGAGTTCTGTTCAGTGCTTTTGGATTCAGGGTATACCTTGGTACAACGTCTTATTCTTTGGTAGCATATGCTTGTGTTACTTCAGTAAAAGTCAAAATCACTATATGTGTCGATATAAATTTTTGAGGAGTTCCCTCGATTCCTCATGGATCGCATCATCACGTTTCCACTTTAGTGACTAAAGGACCAATTTCGAATTAAACCCTTTACAACAACAAAATAATTTTGCAAATAGGTCCATAAACGGCAGAGTAATGTTCAAAGATCTCCGTGTTAGTGTAAAATACTATGAGAAGTACCTTCTATATCATCATAATGTGATGATGTATGCTGTGATAGTGGTGGTGATGATGATGATTACTCTAATTGACAAAGTGGCATATGCTTGCAGTTCTTTAAACAACGCCAAAATCCCCAAACATGTATCTATAAGGAGTCAGGAGTTCTGTTCTGTACTTTTTGATCCAGGGTATACCTTGGAGCAAAATCTTACTTTTTGGTAGCATATGCTTAGACTACTTCAGAAAAAGTCGAAACCACCATATGTGTCCATATAAATTTTGAGGAGTTCCCTCGTTTCCTCATGGATCCCATCATCAGGTCACCAATTTTCTGAAAATGGGACCAACTTCGGATTATACCTTTTACATCAAAAAAAGAATTTTGAAAATCGGCCAACAGACGGCGGAGTTATCCGCGAACATACAAAAAAAAAAAAAAATATATACAGTCGAACGTATAACCGCCTCCTTTTTGGAAGTCGTTTAAAAAATATATACAGCCGAACGTATAACCGCCTCCTTTTTTTGGAAGTCGGTTAATAAAGAATAGGAAACGGTTACTATATTATGTAACTATATTTATATATACTGTACATAGGGCTGGCCCAGGCCTCATACATTTCTGAAACATCTCTTTTCAGTTAAATCATTCAGGTTTGCCTTTTATATATTTTTAATAAAGAAGATCATACTTCATTGCAGTCGATTATCTTATAAAGGTTTAAAGGATCAAAATCAATAAGCTACATGTCACATCAACATTGATACAGATTTATTGTTCATCTATTTTATATTTGACAATGAGCAGGAGACCATTTGGTTTGTTTCACTTAAATCAGAACAGACAGACCGACTGACAGACAGACAGACGGACAGACAAAAATTAAAAAAAAAATGTATTTTATTGTAAGTACCGAATATACTTTCAGATTCATTATGTAAAAAGCTGTTAATTTGAAGTAACAAACAGACACTTAAATTATATTTAACTGTATAGATGTATAGATATCAGGGCCGTGCCGCCCCTGTGTGCGATGTGTGCGGCGCACACAGGCGCCAAGACGATGGGGGCGCCGCGGGCCACTACCGAAATTATTTATATTACACTTTAACACTTACACAACAACATATTGTTTGTAATGGAGTATTGACAAGTAAGTAGGTACAATAGGCGCAACATATGTCTTGTAAATAACAAAATATATAATACATTTAACTACTTTACATTAATTACTCAGCGAATCAAAATAACGCAACCCGAATCCCGATGCGATACGTGCGACGCAAGCGCGGTGGCACGGGCGCGCGAGCATTGGGATCGCGGGGTTTTCCCGATTTTAACGAAGGAGAGAGTCGAAACAATTGTACAATCTTATTTTATTCATTGTAAAATAACTAACGAGATTGTAAAAATATGTCGAAAGATTCATTACTAATTAATAAATAGATATTTATAATGTAACAAAAGTAAAGTGTTAAATTATAGGTAGAATATTCGCGTCGGAAGTCTATAAACATTTTACAATTTCACTAGTTATATTACAATCTAACAGTTTTTCAGTTGAGGACTCAAATGGGGGTTCGAATCCCGCCTAAGGAACAAAAAGTTTTTCCGTGTTCCTGGGTCATGGATGATGAAAATCTTAAATATGTGTATAATATAAAAATAATAAATATATTAGGTGCCGTTGCCGTAACACAAGTTCTTCGAGAACTTACCACAGAACCAGATTGACTTGGTGTGAAGCGTCCATAGATATTAAAAAAAATAGGAAAACAGTTGACCTAAAGGCCATGCAACTTCCCGCTAAGCCAGTGGTCCCCAACCCCTTTTTTTACGCGGGCCACAAACCCGTTGTACTCCTGGTGTCGCGGGCCGCAACCAAAATTTTTTAGGGGCAAAAAAAATACGTTGTTTAAATTTAACGATTTAATAATAGAAAAACACAAGGTAGTTAAAAGAGTGAAACGAAACATTTAAGATGAGATAACAACACAAACTAAAATAAAATAACAAATATGTATTATAATAATTATGTGCCCTTTTTATGACAACAAAACGCGATTTTTTTGTCCTTTCTTTGGTCGATGTTAATAATAGCAATACTTTAAATATTCACAAGGTACTACATTGATTTCTACTCCAATATATAATTCAAAATAAAAATTAATATAAAAGGGATTTTGATAAAAAACACAATTTTTGTCTATTTTTTTCCTCAAATGGTACGGAACCATTCGTGTGCAAGTCCACTCGTACTTGACAGATTTTTAAGTTACAGATTTCACGCGGGCCGCAGATAAAGGCCCGGCAGGCCGCGGGTTGGGGATAGCGGCGCTAAGCGCTTAAATTTTATCTAATATACATTTTTGAGCTTATCGAGCTAAAAGGGCTTCTAAAAATTTTCAATGATAATTTTTTTTCATCAGACTTTTGAGATGTCTGACGAAAGTTTAATAAAACACAATTTTTTGAAATTTCAAACTGTCATAACTTTGGAATGAATCAACCGATTTTCACGAAATTTGCGCCAATCGGTGCAATCTTTTATGTACTTTGAAAGAATTGACAACAAACATTTTTTAGATGAAAAATTTCGGAGTTATTCCGAAAAAACACTTTTTTCGGTTTTCTATCCTTCACGACATCTCTCGAAAGAATCAACCGATTTTGACCGGATTAGCGGTTATCGACGTGGTTTTTCAAGATTAAGAGCTGATTTATTTTTGGAGTTAATCGATAAAGCCGTTTAAAAGTTAATAAAAAAAAAATATTTTAAAACAAAATTAGGAAAACAGTTGACCTAAAGGCCATCCGTGCAACTTCCCGCTAACCACTTAAATTTTATCTAATGCGTCATTTTTGAGATTATCGAACTCAAAAAAAAGTGCTTCTAAAAATTTTCACTGATAATTTTCTTTCATCAGCCTTGGAAAGTTTAATAAAACGTTCAAAGTTATAACAGTTTGAAATTTCAAAAAAATGGTTTTTGAAATTTCAAACTGTCATAACTTTGGAATGAATCAACCGATTTTCACGTAATTGGTGGCAATCGATGTAGTTTTTTATGTCCTTTGAAAGAATCGACAACAATTTTTGTTAAGATGAAAACTTTCGGAGTTATTCCGAAAAAACACTTTTTTCGGTTTTCTTTCCTGCACGATATCTCTTGAACAAATTGGCCGATTTTGACCGGATTAGCGGCAATCGACGTGGTTTTTTAAGGTTAAGAGCTGATTAGTTTTTGGAGTCGATCGATGAAGCCGTTTAAAAGTTATTCAAAAAAAAAAACACTTAAAAAAATTTACAAATTTTTGAGATTTATTGAAATCTATCCGAATCGGTCCAAATTGTATTCAAAATCTAAAGCCTCAGGAAGCTTCCTGTGACCTCAGAACGTCGAGATCTGATGAGAATTCGATTTTTGCAAAGAGGGGTAAAACCAATAACTTTCCCGATTTTTGAAAATCTTAGATATTCTTAACAGAAAGTTAAAAATAGATAATATAACATCAAAAATTAAGTATGTAACAATTTAATTCGTGCTTTATTTTTCGTAGTAATAGGGAATATGCATAAAATATAAAAATAGCTTAAAACATAATATTATGATACTAGACTGAAAAATAAAGGTAATGGCGAAAAAAATTTCAATATCTGTTGATAAATGAGCAAGATATGAGCGGTCAAAGTTTGTAATCTATCTCTTTCTAGCAAAACGACATTTAGTATGAACTTTCTATGAAAGTCGTGTTATGTGACGTCACGATACACGTCCGACCTCTCTGTCTAATATACTACTTTAAACGTTCATATCTTAGTTATTTTTAATTATATCAAAAAACTGATTTTACCATACGATTTACCAAACAAGATAGATCTATATAAAAAAATAAAAAAAGTACGTGCATATTCCCTATTGGCAAGCGGACGTTTTACCTCTTTAAGATAATATATAACCTAACCAAGAGCATGTCAGGACATGTCTAAGGAGGGTTCCGTAACTATAAACGCGTAATATGCTTTTTTTTTTTACTCCAAAAGTTACTGTCCGATTTGGTTCAAAATAATTTTCCTAAAGAGTTTTTAGCATGATCTATCAGCATGGAAATTTGCAAGTTTCTATCTCCTATAGTTTAAAAATGCTAGGGGGGGGGACCAACTTACAAACTACTTTGGAGGCCGATTACTCGAAAATGGTCAACTTTATAAAAAAGTAACGTATGAAACCTTGCCTTTATTTTAAAAGACCTATTCTACAATACCCCACACGATGGGGTAGAGTGAAAAAATATTTTTCATCCCCACTTCACATGTATGGAGAGCCACCCCTAAAATATAAAATTATTATTTTTTTATGATCCCGAAACCGTGATCTATACACAATCTATAACTGCACCAAATTTCATCAATTTATATTCATAATTACAGGAGCTAGAGGCGCGGACAGACAGACAGACAGACAGACAGACAGACAGACAGACGGACAGAGCGAAACTATAAGGGTTCCTTAAGTATTACGGAACCCTAATAAACTAAGTATATTAAACTGAAGAACATTTTTCTAATTCTATGGGTTTTAATTAAATTTAATTTTAGAAACCCTTAGTTAAATCTAAGGGTTTCTAAAATTAAAGTCTGATGGTCAAATAACCTATATTTTATTATATAAGAATTCATTATTTATTCTATATTACATACGGATTTAACGAAACTTGGATAAATACTTTCTCTAATTAGTGTTTAAGAATGACTGATTTAATGAGTACTTTTAGTAGAAAAACTTTAATAAATGATTTCCTATTATGCAATGTTTTATTGATTTGCTATTTAACAATATTATTATTATTTTTATATTCTAACGTGCACAAAAAAAATATCTTGAGTCGGTATTCTGTGGTATTTTATAAAATATATATATCTAATATTTTTATTTTGATATATAGGTACCTGTTTCTCTACTAGAATACTAACCCCGCTCACTTAGTACAATCGTGCATTCAAATTACTAAATTTGAGGGTTCAAATGTACTAAGTAAGGGGGGTTAGCTAGGAATTCAGCTGATTTTGTTATCAATTTGACGTAATTTCGTTATGAAATTTACTTTTTTGTAGAACCAAAGAATAAGTCTTATGAATAAACGTAATTTGAATTACATATCATATACAGTTTTTGTATAATTCATGCTTCAACTTTAAAATGCTCTCCTGAAAAATCAAATTTTTGTAATTAGAACAAGTGTGCTCTAAGCCATCGATGTGAGAATGGTTGCTACGCAACTTTAAATCGATATAGATCCTAAACGGTCAGTGGAATCGAAAAATTTTGAGAAAAAGCTAAAAAATATTTTTAAATACATAATCAACGATAACCCACTTGACATAGTTTGTTGATTTTAATTTTTTTCATTTCACAATATGGCGTCCAGTAGTCGCCATATTGAATTTTCACTAACGTTATGTCTTTAGTGACACTCGCCGGACTAAGACTATGTCCAGAAACTGCGTATTCTTACGCACGTAAGGTCTACGCACGTAGTCGAGGTACTAGGGCCCCATACATTGCGTCCAGAAGCTACGTGCGTATTATTTTAGCTATGCGCGTATCGTACAAAATTTCGTCAAAAAGAAACGATAAGATAAGAATCTCTACGTGCGTAGGTTTACGCAGGCTTACGCACTTTCTGGACAGAGTCTAAGAGGAATCGATTGACATGCGAATCATAAAAATCGGTCCAGGCGTTTGTCTGTATAGTGCTTCAAAGGAACATACAAACATACATATACCTACCTACATACATAGGCTGATAAACACATTACCACTCCTTTGCGTCGTGCAGTCGGGTAAAAATAAGAGGCGCTTCATGGGTTTCGCACACAGGCGCCGCCGCGGGTCGGCTCGGCCCTGATAGATATTATAATGTATTATATTTTAAGATATTATCAATTTGATGTTTATAAAATAACTAAACTAAACTAAACTAAACATTAACCCGCACGCGCACCCCCACGCCCACTTCGCAACGGGCCGTGCAGCAGAAATCGTAATATTTTAATTTCGCCATAACTTCAAAACCAAACGTCCAATTTTAATCATTCAAAGACCAAATATTATCTACATAAACTGTACTTAGTGATGAAATAATTTATTTTGATAAGGATTAATAACATGAGTAAAATAAACGCGTTTAAATGTAGTCCAAAAAAAATTCAAGATTTCTAAATAAAAAAATGGTTGTTGTGCCTCACTCGACATAGATAGGTATAGTGTGTCGCGGACTTTTTTGTAGATATTTATAAGATCTACAATTAATTAGAACATTTTATGGTTCTATCTTTTATAGTTTAGGCAGCGTACGCAAAATAAGTAACTTTTCTGGTTGATTTTTTACACCTTGTGTCCGAAAAACCCAAATATCTTACGGAACCCTATTTTTTTCCAAAATAAAATTTAGCCTATGTTACTCGTGGATAATGTAGCTTTCGAATGGTGAAAGAATTTTTGAAATCGGTCCAGTACTTTTTGAGCCTATTCATTACAAACAAACAAACAAACATACAAACAAAGTTTTCCTCTTTATAATATTAGTGTAGATAGCTGCGAAACCCGGTGTTGCACGGGTTAAAATATACACCGTATGTTTAATGGTGTAAAAAATACATGAAGATACATTTTTGATGTAGATATTATAGATTCCTATCGTAGATATTAAGACTTATTCGACCATTAAACTTACGGTGGATATAGAGTACATCTTATAGACTAATAATTAGCAAATCGAAATAATGTAAAGAAAGAATTTAGTAAATATAAAATTTTTCATTTTATTTATATAATTGTCTATACATCATATCATTCATACACAGATTACATAAAACGTTATACACTAATACTATTACATATTTACATTTGTTATTTTAGTTTTATTTTTTGTTTTAAATTTATCTTTATAATATTTGCTTGTACACTACATTTATGGTTCTGTTGTTTGGACTGTAAATAAACAAATGTTGAGGTGATCAAACTCGTGAGCATGCGACATGTAGTTGGCCATGTGCAAAGCATGGTTCTTTCAAGTCAACGCCACAGTACTGAAATGTTTGACCTTGTGCTTTATTCACTGTCATACTGTAAGCCAACTTTACCGGGAATTGTAATGGTTTAAAAGTAAAGGGCAATCCATTTGATATCAAAGGTATCCGTGGTATAAATACTGTCTGTCCTTTCTCTTTACCAGTCATTATACTGGCTTCGATAATGTTATTGTGTAATTGTTTGATACAAAGTCTCGTACCATTACACAGTTTCGGCGAGTTCAGATTTCGTAGTAAAATAACTGGTGAACCAATTTTTAATTTAAGGCAGTGTAATGGCATTCCTGGAACATTTAATGAATTCAAAAATTCAGTAGGAAAATTAACGCTTTCTACCTCATCAGTCATTGTATCGATTGACGTGTAAATTTTCTCTTCTCCCGGAATCATTCCCTGGATGATGTTGTTGATGTCGTTGACAATATCGTTCTTTGTGGCTAGAATAATTCGTTCACGTAACCATTCTGAATGAGTATAATTTTCAGCAATATTTGGATATACTTCATTTATTAGTTTTTCAGGTGTTTCAACGACATTACATAACTCCTTAGTTAATACTATTTGACCAGTATTTTCGTCTACTGGATAGTTGCCTTCTCCTATTTGCAATAGTTTTTCAGAGAATTCCTGTGCCTTTTTATCTCCTGACATTTGCGCTCTCATGTTTGTTGTTAACTTAATAATTTTCAGGTGGTCCCGAACGATTTCTTCAAGCAAGCATTAATTTCATCAGCCGGCGTCGATTTGGGAATAACAGGCAGAGTTTGACGAAAATCGCCTGACAGTATTAACAGCACACCTCCCATTATATTATTATTATTGTTGCATAAATCTTGAAGTGTTGTATTGAGCGCTTCTAGAGATTTTTTATGGGCCATTGTACTTTCGTCCCATACAATGGCTTTGGACTGTTTCAATAATCGTCCACGCGCTGATGATTTTGAGATGTCACATACCGGAAATTCACAGTCAGCTACATTTAATGGTAATTTTAAACCAGAATGTGCTGTTCGTCCACCATCCATAAGAGTAGCCGCTATCCCCGATGACGCCAGGGCGAGAACGATATCTTTATTTGCATGGATTTCAACTAGAATTAAATTGATTAGAAATGTTTTTCCGGTGCCACCAGGTGCATCTATAAATATTATGCCACCTTGCTGTTTTCTATAATAGTCCATTATTATATCATATGCTTGTTTTTGACTCTGAATTAATAGGGATTTGTTGTGTTGGATGTAATGTTTCAATTCTTCTATAATATTATAATTTGTTTCTCTTAAAAATTCACTATTCATAGCATCTAAATGACTTCGTTAAGGAGATTGAACACCTAGTTGTTCTAATGTTTGGTTAGATATTGCTAAACATTTGTCTTCTATCAATATCAAAGCTTTGTTAAAAATTTCTTCATTAAAAGTTATTTCTAAGTCCGGATTTTGTCGTCGTAGTTCAGCCAAAATGTCATCGCTCATATATTCTCGATATTTCAGCCATAGTCGATTTGGATTAGAACATGTAGTTATTATAATTGCAAATAGCTCACGAATTTGAGTCGCTGTTGCTGTTTGGGCTGCTTCGTTCATAGCTAACTCCCAATGATTATCGTTTTCTAATAAACCTAGTCTTTGACATGCCTCACGATATGTTTCACAAATGAAACCATTGACACTTCTGAGGTCTTCAAAACACATTGGGCACGAATATTGTGTAGTAATAAACGCAGATAAAAACATTCTGCGTTTTTTGGGTGCACTGTATAGACTCGTCCTATTGCGTTACTTTTAAATATTCCATCATGTCCCTCTACTGGTATTCCACGTTTTCGAGGATTAAATTCTTTACTTGTTGCATTCCACGTATAATAATTATATGGTACCTCTGAATAAAATAAAGTCTTAGCAAATGAATCTTTCTGGCATAATTCAAAAAATGATGTTAAAGTTGTTCTTGCTGGTGGTTCTGTCGCAACTTTCTGTGCTGTTTCTGTAGTAAAAAACACACGTTGTCCATTTTCTAAGTGCACGGATAAATGGAGAACTGGCGGATCTCGATCGTGAATTAGGAAACTTAAAATTCGCCAAACCGCTTCATTAGTATTAATGTAACGACCCATTTGATATTGTACTATTTCATCATGCTGATTTTCATTCGTCACCGTAAAAACAGCCATATCACTGCCTTTGTTAATATACTTGCATACATATTTAATTGATTTGACAGAACTGCAGTATTCGACATTGATATGGGCATTAAACATTTTGGATAAAAGTGGATTGTATGGAACTACCCATTGATTGTTAATTAGAATTTCTTGATTGCCTCGTATTTTAATTTTAGCTGTAAACCCACCTTGTTCTGGTGATCGACGCCTGTATTTCGGATATCCATCTTCACCCGTAATTGTTTCATTCAAAAATGGCTTTGGATAACGTTTTGGACATGTTTCATCTTTCATACACGGAGAACTTTTATTTAGTACACCACACGGACCATGAATCATATTTCTCACGATTATATAATATAATACAGGTCAGGATCTTCGTCCGGGTTTGGAAATTCAGCCTTGATAATATTATCTATTTGATCCGGATGTATTTTATTTTGAAGCCAAATTAAGTTGTGAGAATGTGGCAGTCCTCGTTTCTGCCATTCGATTGAATACATCCAGCAGATAACAGCACCAAATATTTGATTTTTTACGATGGCATCAATAAACTTAATTTGTTTTTGGCGAAAAACTCGGGCAACAATATCATGTCGATCGCTGGCCGTTTGCTTATATTGTAATTCATCTTTGATTTCCACCCATGAAGAATTACATGTAAATGTAATGAATAAATCTGGTCGGCCGTGTTTTCTGACATAAGTTATCGCATATTGGGCATATTCATGCATGTAACGTGGACTACGTGGTTCCAGTAAACGTAGAAGGCAAGATGACCAATTTTCCCATGTTATCAACGTTTCCATCATTTATCATAGCATCTCTCAAATGAATGTATTCATCAGAACGCAACTTTCGTTGATTGTGGCGAATAAATTGTAATCTTTCTGTCTCTATTTTAGCATACATATCCACGATAAACTGCTGAAATAACTGACGACAATTTAAAATATGGTTATATTCATTATTTCTATACATAATTCGATAAGCATAAAATTGCATAGCTGACACTTTTTTATTAGTTTCTACACCTGTAGCCGGATTGATCTGTTGAATGTTAAAGTGATAACCATCTTCACCTTGCCAAAAAATTAACGGGTATTGTAGTGCATCATAACTGCGATGTGTTTCAGCAATACGTTGCAATTGATTACTTCTACGTTGAATAATAATATCACGATGGCTATATTCATTATCAACAATTACTACAGCAACTTCTTCCGTTTGAGGAGCATTAAACCTTCGTTCATGTTGACCGGCTGGTCTTTTATCCGCTCGAATGACGATCTTGTAATTGTCTGCAACCATTTTATCTAATGAAGTTTTAAATACATTGATTATTTGATTATTATCGTGAAGTAGACACTGTAATTTTTGAATGATGTCTCGTTGTAGCCCCTGAATATGATAACAACGTTGATCTATTTCAAGCTCTTCGTTACCAATAAAATATACTTGAAGAAACTTTGGAGTTCCATCTGACATCGGCATCAGAGATCCTATCCGATGGTAAATTTGGCCTTGAACCTTGAAAACTGAACTGAAATTTTCTTCCTGGCATATTAAAGTCGCTCCAAATGAAGTCATTTGGAAACAACAGTTATATCGTCGTATATTTTGTAGATAATGAATGGAATCTGGTGTTTCTCCTTTCATATATGCGAGTAATTCTGGTGGCGGTGTATTCAATGGTGGTAAATTTACTTTACCACTTGAGCAACACATACCGGGAGTTTCTCTTGGAAATTTGCGTGCATTACAATACTTGCATATCGTATCCATTTTTCCAATAATTATATTCGGATGTTCACTATATTGCTTTTTACAATCATAATGGAACGCCTGAAGTTCTAAGCTTTGTCGTAATCGATTTCGAATTGCTTGTACTCGGGACTGGGTTTCTTCGTTAGTGCGAACTCTTACTTCGGCGGTTTGATTTTCTCTGAGTTTCTTTATACGTTCACGATTATTCGAAAGTCGTTTTTCCGTTTGTTCTTCTGTTTCATTTTGACGTGCTTCTTTCATTTTTTTTGCTCTCACTTGAGGTTTTGTAAATACTTTTTTACGCTTTGGCATTGTGTATATGTAATGTAATAAAATTACACAAAGTCGATCTCTCGCTTATAACGATGATAACACTAACAAACTCACAAAATTTTGGTATATAAATAATCGAACATGAAAATTTCTAGATTTGGAACACTCTAGAACCATCCAAAAGTTTGTTCTGTTTTATTTGTCAAAATCACGTGAATCGTTTTAAGTACTGGTCACTTTTAATTCTCACTGATCTTCACTGACTACAGACACGATTAAACTAACGAAAAGCTACTGATTTCGGGTTTATATACCGTCAGATATTGAAATTTCTAGATTTGGAACACTCTAGAACCGTCTAAAAGTTTGTTTTGTTTTATTTGTCAAAATCACGTAAATCGTTTTAAGTACTGGTCACTTTTAATTCCAACTGATCTTCACTCGACTGCAGACACGATTAAACTAACGAAAAACTACTGATTTCGGGTTTATATACTGTCAGATATAGAAATTTCTAGATTTGGAAGACTCTAGAACCTTCCAAAAGTTTATTCTATTTTTAGAACTTTGTGAAACGTTCCAGAATAATAATAACCGATATTATTAAATAAATTTTCAGAACTTTCCTAAAGTTCTAATGAGTTAGAAAAGGACAGATTATTAATTTCAGTACTTTCTAAATCATTCTAGAAAATATTAGAACTTTCCGGAACATTCTATATCAACTACATTCAGTTTTATACATTTGGAACGTTCTAGATCATTCTAGAAAATATTAGAACTTTCCAGAACATTCTATATCAACTACATTCAGTTTTATACATTTTGAAACGTTCTAGATCATTCTAGAAAATATTATAACTTTCCAGAACATTCTATATCATCTACATTCCGTTTTGCACATTTTGGAACGTTCTAGAACATTCTAGAAAATATTAGAACTTTCCAGAACATTCTATATCAACTACATTCAGTTTTATACATTTTGGAACGTTCTAGATCATTCTAGAAAATATTAGAACTTTCCAGAACATTCTATATCAACTACATTCAGTTTTATACATTTTGGAACGTTCTAGATCATTCTAGAAAATATTAGAACTTTCCAGAACATTCTATATCATCTACATTCCGTTTTGCACATTTTGGAACGTTCTAGATCATTCTAGAAAATATTATAACTTTCCAGAACATTCTATATTAACTAAATTCCGTTTTGCACATTTTGGAACGTTCTAGATCATTCTAGAAAATATTAGAACTTTCCAGAACATTCTATATCAACTACATTCAGTTTTATATATTTTGGAACGTTCTAGATCATTCTAGAAAATATGAGAACTTTCCAGAACATTCTATATCAACTACATTCAGTTTTATACATTTTGGAACGTTCTAGATCATTCTAGAAAATATTAGAACTTTCCAGAACATTCTATATCAACTACATTTAGTTTTATACATTTTGGAACGTTCTAGAACATTCCAGAAAATATTAGAACTTTCCAGAACATTGTTTATAAACTACATTCCGTTTTGCACATTTTGGAACATTCTAGATCATTCTAGAAAATATCAGAACTTTCCAGAACATTCTATATCAACTACATTCAGTTTTGCACATTTTGGAACGATCTAGATTATTTTAGAAAATATACAGAACTTTCCAGATGTTTTTAGAACTTTAAAAATAAAATCAATGTTATGTAGATTCACACTCACAAAATCATAAATTGAGTCGAAAACAAAAGAAAAAAATGCTCCTGAAAATTTAAGTACTTATCTATAGCCGCTTAGTATAGAAACGATCCGTGTAATTAGGATAATGTTTGAAATTATGAAAAAGCTAAATAAACTTTTTACTTGAGTTATAACAGTCATATTTGACTGTTGTAACTTTAAAAGTCAAAAATGACAACAAAATATTGTTAATATTGTTGTTAACAAAATAAAAATATTAGGAAATCTCATCTGAACAGTCATCATTAAGAAGAGGATGCTGATCATCGTTATCATCACTTATTAGATTAGTATAAAAAGATCTGACACTGGGGCTTATTAATGGGAGAAGACTAAATAAGTATCGCTTTTTCTCATTAGAAATTGCAATCGGCCCATCGTAAGACTTGGGTATAAATTTAGTTTCTGGTGATTTTCCGCGTTTTCTTTGCAAATTCACTATATACCATTCATCTTCGCCATGTATTTTGTAATGGAATTGAGGAAATTCTCCTTTTTTATATTTAAAAGCTGCACACTCAGATAAGTTGAACTTCTTTTTATTTTCATCCATTTTCTTTTGTTGGAGTGGCCCTTTTAAATAACTCGCAAAATCTAGAAATAATTTTGATTGCATTTCTATAACAGTAAATGGTTTCTATAACAGTAAATGGTTATGTCATGGGATACTCATCCTAACTTACCTGTCCGGTAGTTGTGGTATAGTATACGAGTACGCGACCCCGGCTTCCCTAGCTATTACTGTCCTATCCCTTGCCCTCCTGGGCGGTAATATCCTACATTTCCTATTTCCCACTCTAACTTACCAATCTTCCTTTCCACACCACCTATCCTTCCCCTTCCCTATTCCTACCCTCTCCGCCAATCCGTGGAAACGCAATGGATAATCATAGGAATAATTTAATTATCCAAAATGGCGGCGATGTGGTTCGCCACCCATCACGTCTCGTTTCTCGCGGAGGCGAAAAGTGGCCCATGGAGAGCCGCTTCGCTACGTTGAATGTAAGAGGAGGAATGGATGGTGAGAATGCAAGTGGAAGAAGCGAAACAAGTATGTAAGGATCGTAGCAAGTGGAAAGAGTGGGCTCTGCCTACCCCTACGGGAAAGAGGCGGTATCTGCCTACCCCTATGGGAAAGAGGCGTGATTATATGTATGTATGTATGTAAATGGTTTCTTCTTACTGCATGTTCGGACAAGTTGATAGGAACCAATCCCGCGGATGATGAATGTCCATTTGAGTTTTTTTCTTGGCCTTTCAATTAATGCATGATCCACGTCACAATCCATGTGGGTATGATCTGGTACTAAAAAATTATGCGTTATGGTTTCCACATTTGTATTATTATGCATAGCTAACAGGAACATACAATATACATACAACGTGAATATTTTTATTTTGACCAGAACGCAAAGAAAACGCGGAAAATCACCGCTTCCAAGTATTTTTGAAACTAAATTTATACCCAAGTCTTACGATGGGCCGATTGCAATTTCTAATGAGAAAAAGCGAGACTTAGTCTTCTCCCATTAATAAACCCCAGTGTCAGATCTTTTTATACTAATCTAATAAGTGATGATAACGATGATCAGCATCCTCTTCTTAATGATGACTGTTCAGATGAGATTTCCTAATATTTTTATTTTGTTAACAACAATATTAACAATATTTTGTTGTCATATTTGACTTTTAAAGTTACAACAGTCAAATATGACTGTTATAACTTAAGTAAAAAGTTTATTTGGCTTTTTCATAATTTCAAACTGAAGGGGCGCGGGCGCAATGCGCCCTCCACACACCCGCACCAGTCCCCCGAATCGACGATTTATATCGTTTTACACCTAAAATGAATACCATTCGTAGGATAGAACTAGAGTAGTACTACATTACATTTATTGATTTCACAATAGCGTATTGAGAATACTGATCTAAACTGAGTTATACTAGACTTTTGTCATTTATTTTGGTGAAAACAGATCGATGTCCAGTAACATCATTACTCACTAAGTCATTTTTAAGGACCAACTCTTGTTGTATTGGTAAACACCAATTTTATAAAAAGGAAGGTAGTTTATGTTAATTTAGATTAAAAAACACAAGATATTTTTTTTATTTTTCAGTTTAAAACAATACAGATGTACTTGGATCCGACTTTTGTAGTTTTTTTCGTGTTAATTAGACCCATATACACCAAGAAACTTTGTTGTTTTTAAAGATAGCTCAGATCCGTTTACACCAATCGATAGAGCATTTATTTCTCATCATTTTGGTATAATAAACTCATTTTCGACAAAATCGGACTTGTACCCCTTTTCACTAGGGCCACAGATATTAGGTTGGGGAAAAAGTTTCTTCGCATTTTATATAAAAATTCAAAAGGTTTTTTTATAAAGTTTATTTACAAGTGACTAAAGTATATAGGTGCCATTTTGTTCGATAACTTTTTGCCATCTTGTTGGTAGGTGCATGATCCCATTGCTATAAAATTTTTAGGGCTTCTGATGAAAAAACTGCGACAAGTGGTTTTGGCAGTCCTCTTGTGATGTCAACCTGACACTGCCTAAGGAATTCTGCAGCGACCGAAACAGGTGGAAATCTGAAGGTGCAAGGTCAGGACTATACGGCGGATGCATTAACACCTCCCAGCCAAACTCCCGTAATTTTTTCTGAGTGGCTAAAGATGTGTGAGGTCTAGCGTCATCATGGTGAAAAACCACACCCCTTCTGTTGATTAATTCCGGCCGCTTTCTCTCAACTTCTTGCTTTAATCTCATCAGTTGTTCGCAGTACAGTTCAGAATTGATGGTCCTGCCTGGCGGTAACAGCTCATAATGAATAATGCCCTTCCAATCCCACCATACACACAGCATCACCTTGTTGCGAGTTAACCCGGGTTTCGCCACAGTCTGTGAAGCCTGACCGGCCTTTGACCACGATCTTTTTCGCACGTTCTTGTCGTACGTGATCCACTTTTCATCACCAGTTATCAGCTTCTTCAAAAATGGTTCGGTTTCATTACGTCGTAATAAAGAATCACAAATGAGTACACGGTTCATTAGGTTTCTTTCAGTGAGCTCATGAGGCACCCAAATATCGAGCTTTTTTGTGTACCCAGCTTTTTTCAAATGCGCCAAAACCGTTTTGTGGTCAATCCCCAGTTCTTCAGCTACATCGTAACTACTAATATGCCGATCTTGCTCCACTTTTTAAAAAATGGCAACAGTTTTGTCCGTAACAGGGCGACCAGAGCGACGTGCATCTTTGATATCAAAATTTCCGGATTGAAAACGCTTAAACCAAATTTGCGCTACTCTCACAGATACTGCATTAGGTCCATAAACATCACAAATTTTTTTCGCGGCTTGTGTTGCATTTTTACCTTTTTTGTGATAAAATTTTAAAATGTATCGAAATTCTTCATAAGAATCACTCATTTTAACAATAAGAAAAACAAATGAAAATCTCAAATTTACCTAATTTGAATTTGGAATTGTCTTCTGTAAAAGTAAAACTTTTTAATGATACCAAACTCAGCCAGATACAATTGGTATAGCCCAAGATATTTTATGACAAGTTCATACATACTATAATGCGAAAAGACTTTTTCCCCAACCTATTATATCCATAAAAACCTTACTTCATTCATGATTTAAACGAGGAGACGAACGAGGACATCCACGTTAGTGATACCTATCTCAGCACAAGAGTTCTGCATAAAAGACAACGTGCTTACTAGAAAGGCAGATCTACTGGTTGATCGAGTAGATCGAGCCAGTAGATCGCATTGATAAAGTCATTGAGGATAAGAAGTTCTTAGATATTGAAGGCGCGTTCGGAAAAAAACTTAATATATATTGTTAATTGTTATGCATAATATTATATTTATAAAAATACAGATATATTATTACGTTTTCTTCTGCCAGTCAGTAAAAACTATAAAAAATAAATAATAATAATAAATACCGTTTATTTCAGGCTGCATAGGCCCATATTATAAATACCTTAAAGACTAACATACATATTACTTTAAAATATAAACTAACACTAAACACGTATTGTCTGCGACGTGGGGCGCAAATTGTTCGGGAGTCGTCCTCTAAATCTTCTGTAGACGACTCCAATCGGCCAGAACTCCTCCTTCTCGAAGGTCGTTAAATGATGGATTGGAACTCTCACCACAAAGGAATTAGGTACCATACCGAATAATAATAATTATGTACTTTATTTTTAATACTGTTGTACAGTTTTACCGCATAATTATTAATCTAATTTTACATTTAGTTTAACCTTTGTTAGTATTGCGAATAAGTAAAATGTAATATAATTTTATAATTTGCAGGTATTGGATTTCAATTTCAAAGGCACGCAATCATAATGAAGAATGTTCACAAATTTTGTTTTTTAGCTCTCCGTAAACTCAGTTGAAAATAAAAAATATGAGTGAAAAAATTATTTCGATACGCCATGTAGTTTCCGAGATATTTAATTCCAAAGTAAGTGCGCGACTCGAGATTCCATCAGGCCGGCGCTCGGGGCGATGACGTCACTGCACAGTAAATCGCAATACTCGCTCAATAACACCGCGTCGCCCGTACCTTTAACTTACTATTAAAGTTAAAAATGTCTTATCTACATGCTAAAAATCATGTGTTTTAGGTAGGTTATGCGATTGCCCTTTTTAACCGGCTTACAAAAAAAGGATTCGGCTGTATATATAGACTATATTGTTTTATTTTTTGTATGTTCAACGATTAGGTACTCCGCCGTCTGTGGACCGATTTTCAAAATTATTTTTTTATGTATAGGGTATAATCCCAAATTGGTCCTTTTGACATCATACCTACTCATAGTGGTGACCTGATGCAACACCTTCTGCCAGTATAGGTGTTGCCTGATGATGGAATCCATGAGGAATCGAGGGAACTCCTCGAAATTTATACGTACACATATGGACCATATGGTGATTGAAACTTTTTGAAAGTAGTCCAAGCATATGTTACTAAAAAGTTAATTTTGCTCCAAGGTATACCCTGGATACAAAAGCACTGAACAGAACTCCTCAGTCTTTAAAGATACGCGTTTGGAAATTTCGGCATTGTTTAAAAACCTGTAAGCATATGCCACTATGTAACTTACAGTAATCTTCATCATCATCTTATTTACAATACCCAATGAAAGCTAATGGCGCGTATTCAATATTATACACTCGATCGTTTATTTTAAACTATCTTATAATGTTTTATTAATTTTACAAATATCAATAGAAATGGAAAAATATTATTTTAAAAACAAAAAATTAAACCGACTTCCAAAGTAAAAATGCACAAAAAAGCATGAAATAAAACTTATTTTTTTCAAATAGTTGTCCTTTTTAAATTTGGCTGAAATTCTAATTTATCTCTCTACCCAATCTCCATAATTTTGAAGTCGGTACCAGCCAACTTGAAAATGAGTTCTATTTTAATTTAAAATAGAACTAATTTATCATTTTTAAATATTGTTTTATTATGGTATTGTTCAGGCTAGTACCGTTTCTAATTCAAATCCGTCATCCGTTGTACTTACTGCACATAAATTACAATATTATATACACTAATATTACACTACTTAATACTAATAGACACATATTAAACTTAATATTACTTAATGTACGGAGAAACAATATAAAACACTGCAATAATAGCTGAGCGCAAGCATTATTTGTACTAGGTAACTCGGCCAGCACTGTGCCGTGACGTCACACTCTCCACGAGCGCCTGCTACGGGCCGCGAAATTTACGAGAATTTGAAATGTCTATAAATCCATTAATACTCGGTCTTTTTCAATGAAACAAAAGCTAGTGTATTTATATAGATACAAGCATTACTGGGAGAATCGTTTTAAGCAATTTTGTATACCTATTAACATTCTTCATTATGACAACATGAAAATATTTCAAGATTCTCATTCGTTTAACGTACTTTACGCCGCTGTCAAATGGCCTGCTAGGCCCACAAAGGTGTACCTACCTATTTTGCACCAAAGGATAACCGCTGAAGTTAATAAGGATATGTCGTATAATTATGTGTTAATCTACACTATAATATATATTATATATATATTATAGTGTAGATTACCACATAATTATACGTAGATATATATTATAGTGTAGATTACCACATAATTATACGACATATCCTTATTAACTTCAGCGGTTATCCTTTGGTGCAAAATAGGTAGGTACAATATAATAATATTAATAATATTATAAAGAGGAAAACTTTGTTTGTATGTTTGTTTGTTTGTTTGTAATGAATAGGCTCAAAAAGTACAGGACCGATTTCAAAAATTCTTTCACCATTCCAAAGCTACATTATCCACGAGTAACATAGGCTAAATTTTATTTTGGAAAAAAATAGGGTTCCGTAAGATATTTGGGATTTTCACAAGGTGTAAAAAATCAACCAGAAAAGTTACTTATTTTGCATACGCTGCCTAAACTATAAAAGATAGAACCATAAAATGTTCTAATTAATTGTAGATCTTATAAATATCTACAAAAAAGTCCGTGACACACTATACCTATCTATGTCGAGTGAGGCACAACAACCATTTTTTTATTTAGAAATCTTGAATTTTTTTTTGGACTACATTTAAACGCGTTTATTTTACTCATGCTATTAATTTTATTAAAATAAATTATTTCATCACTATGTACAGTTTATGTAGATAATATTTGGTTTTTGAATGATTAAAATTGGACGTTTGGTTTTGAAGTTATGGCGAAATTAAAATATTACGATTTCTGCTGCACGGCCCGTTGCGAAGTGGGCGTCAATTTAACCCACTTTTTAGGGTTCCGTAATACTTAAGGAACCCTTATAGTTTCGCTCTGTCTGTCTGTCTGTCTGTCTGTCTGTCTGTCTGCCCGCGTCTCTAACTCCTGTAATTATGAATATAAATTGATGAAATTTGGTGCAGTTATAGATTGTGTATTAGATCACGGTTTCGGGATCATAAAAAATAATAATTTTATATTTTAGGGGTGACTCTCCATACATGTGAAGTGGGGATGAAAAATATTTTTTCACTGTACCCCATCGTGTGGGGTATCGTAGAATAGGTCTTTTAAAATAAAGGCAAGCTTTTACACGATACTTTTTTATAAGGTTGGCCATTTTCGAGTAATCGGCCTCCAAAGTAGTTTGTAAGTTGGTCCCCCCCTAGCATTTTTAAACTATAGGAGATAGAAACTTGCAAATTTCCATGCTGATAGATCATGCTAAAAACTCTTAAGGAAAATTATTTTTAACCAAATCGGACCGTAACTTTTGGAGTAATTAAAAAAAAAGCATATTACGCGTTTATAGTAACGGAACCCTCCTTAGACATGTCCTGACTCCTGACATGCTCTAGGTTAGGTTATTATTGTGTTATATTACAAATAAATAAATAAATAAATTATTTGTTTTGTGTTCGTTGTAACTATGAATTGATGGATAGATACTTGAATACCTATTTATTTAGTGTTTGTACTTTGTTGTATTGTTAGTCCTGAAGAGTATAGGCAGTGATAACTAAATATTATATATCTATGAGTATAGGTATTTCATACGATAAAAGTATACTTATTTCATTGAGTTTTAGTAGGTACCTATATTAATTTGTTTCTGTTTGTTTTGACTAAATTTCCCCGTTTTATTAGAGGTTTAAATACATTCTGTAGTATCAGTATTGTCCCCGTGCGAAGCCGGGGCGGGTCGCTAGTCTGAAATATTTTGGTTACCAACTTTGAGCCCTCGTATCCACGAAAGTTTTTTTGTGGTCGCGAGTCGTGACGCGACAGGAAAAACTGCACTGTAAATAGAACTCTGCACTTAATCTACAATAGAGCTGAAAATCGAAGTGTCAAGTGTACCTACACGATTTTCAGCTGTGTCGTATTAGCGAAAAGTTCTATTTATAGTGTAGTTTTATCAGTCGCGACTCGCGATCACATAAAAACGCTCGTGGGAATGTAGCCTTACTTGTGTATTTTTCTAATCGAATAAAAACGATCGAATTATAGTTGTTTTGTTGTTTATTGTTTTATTTACCTTTTTAACCTAATAACCAATTATATATAACCAATAATAATTAGGACCCAAGTCCTAAAAATAAAATTGAAAACAATAACCTACGAACTATGCCTACGTATAGTTTTTTTTTAATTTTTTTTCATAGTAGGCTTAAATCTTTTGCACTTTAGAAGTAGTGCAACCATATAATTCCTACGACTCGTACTACAAGTGTACAAGTGGAAAAAAAAATGAAAATAAAAATACTTCCATAGTTCTAGATTTTAATAATCATTTGAATAAAAAAAACAAAAAAACATTACATTGATAAGTGTATAATGAACTCTCAACACACAATCACGTTCAAAGTATACAATGTAGTACACGTATCATTTAAATAGGTGATCAACAAACTACAGTAGTCACACTTTTGGACTGACCATAAATAGATTACATACTAAAGGATACATTATATGAAACAAAATGTTGTGGACGTTCGTCCAACAGTCATGATCGAAAATGTTTATTTTCCTCTACATCTCCATTCTCCACAACTCTAAGCCACTAGTTGTAATGTGATAAGGAAAACAAGCCTAATGATGGCCTAAGCCTCTTAATGATATTCCTGTTAACATTGTTATCATGAGGAAGGAAAATGTCGTCTAATTGTTTGAATAATATTTTCCAGCGAGTGTTGCGATGTGCCCAGGGTCGGTTGAAGCGCCTCCATTTGCGCTCATAATCTTGGCTCAGCGGTAGATTTCATAACAGTACTTCCAGTCGTTCATCAGCACGACGAGTGATGGTATCGGTTTGATGTCAAGCGGGTTGTGAGCTACTGGTGCCGGGATCCTCGGGCTCTTCGGAGCAACGATGAAATATGAGGCAGCAACCATTACTGCAAGCATGAAAGTCATCCAACAATAGCGTATCTGTTTGATAGCGCAGGCAACTTTTGACAGTATTGTAGAACAGTTTATGATTATCACTGAATTTATGGTTGAATTTGACCAGATCGCAGCAGACGTTGACTATTCGAGTGGTCGTTTCGATCAGGATATAGCATTTGGGGCAACTGAATTCGATTGAACGGTTGTACTTTCGCATGCGAGTCATTAGCCTTTGGGGAGTTTCGCTTACCCGTAAACAGATTTGCTTTCTTTGAAAATGTGTGTGGAAGAAGGCGAAGCCACAGTCGCATATGACTGTGCGCATGGGCAGGATAAACGCTAACTCCATGAGCTCAGTGCTGAACGGAAAACGCTTGATGAAATCAAGGGACATGCATTGATGTGATATCAAATAGTTGCAGTCTACGCACAGATGCGTTTTCCGAAAACGATTGCTGTTTTTCTTGATGCAAGACATCATATGACTCATTTTGATTAATGACTGCTCCACTATTTCAGTTTGGTTTTTTGTAAAGTTGGTATCTTTCAGGACCTTGGTACACTCCAATTCATCGATGCATTTTTTCAATGTGTTGAGGCAGAATACGTGGTCGGGTGCTAGTTTCACTGATTCCAATAGCCCTGTGCCAGATGTTCCAGCACGAGCTTCATCTTGGCATGATTGATGCATCACCTGCTGCTTGCCTGATGATGCTTCGTTGGCTGGTTGTGGCAACGCCGCTTTGGGCTGCTGCTTCTTCTGCTGCTGCTTCTTCTGCCACTGCTTCTGCGGCTTATCTCGGTGTTTCTCCTTGCTGTCCGACTCAACGGAAGACATGGCTTTCGCCTTGTGCAGTCTCTCGATAAATTCACTCAAAACTCGTTTCTGTTTCACCTTTAGTAGAGAATCTTGATGTGCAGGAGTTTCAACGCAATCCCGCTTTTTGATAGGCAGGGCTAATACGCTTCGGTTTTGAGGAGCAGTATCCACCTTCACTAATTCTTTAGTCTTAACCGCTTCCATAAGCGGATCAAATTTTGTTTCAGCCAGTCCGTTCGTTCCGATTCTCTTCAAAGTCAATTGCAACCGTGGTTCTCTCGATGACTCTGTCTGATTGTGGATTCACTATCACAAACTTGCAGTAATTTCCATCGTTATATTTTCCAACGTCTCTGTATTTCCCATAATTAATGCATTTGACAGTTGGAACCGCAATTATTTCTGTGTACACCATAGTAAGTACAAAATGGATTTATAACGTCAAGTGTACGAGAAGACTGATCCCTGCAGACTGTCGTCATACATACGCGTTCCACATGTAAAAGTTCTATTTATTATCACTACGGGCCGCCATGACACTACACTCCGATCATTATTCCGCCCACATTTCCTTGAAGCGATGACGCACGCCGCCACATAGCTCATAAAGTCAACTAATATAGCGCTCTTAAAACATGATTATTGCACATAAAGTTCCGTATTTCACTGTTTTTTTTAATATTCGCCATTGCGCAAGATATGTTATTTCCAACTCAGATTTACAACGAAATTTACATCAACACTGTGCACGCAACATATGATAGTTCCAAAGGATGCCAAGTGAACAACTAACAAGCGAGTCGACATCCGGATCGTTTATATACCTTGCGCAGACCGGCCTGACGTGTCATTTTTAACCGACTTCCAAAAAAAGGAGGCGGTTATACGTTCGGCTGTATATATATTAGGGTGGGTCAAAAAAAATTTTTTTAAGTAATCGATTTCTAATAGCGAAAATATGTTGAAGTTAGGTATCGTAATAACCTCTTTAAAATATTATTAAATTATTTTAAGTGGAACAGCCCGCGCAACGCCGTTGAAGTTTTTAAAAAATAAAGTTTAAGCACCCACTTTTACACCTTAAGTTACACGTGTAACGTTGGGTATACTTGAATGTTTTATTTACTATCCATTGAAATACACGTTACTTTTGTTATATAAACTGTGTTGTTTAAAAAAGAGGTTTTTTTGTGGTAAGTACATTCAGAGAATTCATGTATCAATGTGGCTAGTTTCTTGTGAAACCTTGTGAAATTGTAAATCGAGTAATTTTTGTTCTAGAACTTGGAAGTAAAATTTTTCTATCATGTCAAATAAAATACAGTCATACTCGTACAAATATAGGGCATATTTGGATTGCTGCATTTAAAAGAACTGCCTTTGAGGCATATGTTTGATTATATGGATGGTAAAACTTCTGGTCCATCTACGTACAATGGTCCTATTGGTAAGTTGCTGGATAAGTGTGAAACGCGAGCTGTAGTTGAATTTGAGTCAATACCAGGTCAATTATCAACGCTAAAACCAGATGACTTAAGCACAGATCAAAAATATTTGTATGAAATTACCTTAGCAGTAATTACTGGAAGTTGTTCAGATGGCTAAAAAATGTCACATCACATTGAGGCAAACCGGATCTTGCATCTTTACATTTCTACGCCAACACTATCAACTAATTTAATTATTTTGGCTTAATAAATTGTAAAAGTATATGCCCCCGTGTGGCTCCAAATAAAGACACATGAATCATCATCATGAAAAGACGGATCACAATACCTTTGGAAATTGGCTAAAAGGTCGCGATTTTTATCAAGTGCATTAAAAGTTTCTGCTATATAGATCCTGTTAATCAACGAAACGCATATTTATACTAAACTGAATATTTACTATTGGCGATGTTAACAGATGGAGAAAAGCATATATAAGAGAACTTGCAGTTAGAAGAATTCTAAAAGCGCGTAGTTCACCTACAACGGGAAAATTACCACGCACTTTTTAAGTGCCTAAACTTAATTTTAATGCTAAATGTTACATTGACCTAATAAACTGGCAAGAAACCAACTTTGATCCACCTATTCTTAGAAATTAAACGAATGACGACCTTATTCAGATAATAGAGAAAAAAGGTGTCGAAAGGATGTTTATTAGGCTGCCTTGCCATACACAAGCGGTTGAACGAAGTGTAAAAGATAGTGACAGAAGCTGCAATGTTGGCATGTGATAAAAAAGCAAGGGAAGGCATGATTCATGCAAAACTTGCTTCAAGTAAAGTTATGTCGAAATTCGACAGTAGGCGGGATTTTTTGTATAAAAAGAAATATTTTTTTTTGATAACCTTTAAGTGAATTTGCTTAAGTTTTTTGTTGTAAACTTTAATATATGTCTTTAACTAATTATTCCATGTGTTTCAAAAGTATTTTAAGTAATTTCTAATAAAGAACTATGCCATTTAGTAAAACGTGTTTTTTTTCAAAAACGTATAATTTTGAAGCGCATGCGCGGGCTGAAGATGTGTGTTTAATTGACCGTTTTTTAGCTAAAACTACTTTTTATAGTACACTACAACATAATATTACTATTAGAATTTGATTTATCAACTTTTATTTTTTTCCATACTAGAGTGACCCACCCTAATATATATATATATATATATATTTTTTGTATGTTCGCGGATAATTCCGCCGTCTGTTGGCCGATTTTCAAAATTCTTTTTTGATGTAAAAGGTATAATCCGAAGTTGGTCCTATTTTCAGAAAATTGGTGACCTGATGACGGGATTCATGAGGAAACGAGGGAACTCCTCAAAATTTATATGGACACATATGGTGATTTAGACTTTTTCTGAAGTAGTCCAAGCGTAGGTATGCTACCAAAAAGTAAGATTTTGCTCCAAGGTATACCCTGGATCCAAATGTACAGAATAGAACTCCTGACTCCTTATAGATACATGTTTGGGGATTTTGGCGTTGTTTAAAGAACTGCAAGCATATGCCACCATGTCAATTAGAGTAATCATCATCATCACCACCACTATCACAGCATACATCATCACATTATGATGATAAAGAAGGTAGGTAGTTCTCATAGTATTTTACACTAACACGGAGATATTTGAACATTACTCTGCCGTTTATGGACCTATTTGCAAAATTATTTTGTTGTTGTAAAGGGTTTAATTCGAAATCGGTCCTTTAGTCACTAAAGTGGAAACGTGATGATGCGATCCATGAGGAATCGAGGGAACTCCTCGAAATTTATATCGACACATATTAGTTATTTTGACTTTTACTGAAGTAACACAAGCATATGCTACCAAAGAATAAGACGTTGTACCAAGGTATACCCTGAATCCAAAAGCACTGAACAGAACTCCTCAGTCTTTAAAGATATGCGTTAGGAAATTTCGGAATTGTTTAAAGAACTGCAAGCATATGCCACTTTATAAACTACAGTAATAATCATCATCATCTCAATAACAATACCTAATGGAAGCTTGGCGCGTATTCAGTTATACATTCGATCGTTTATTTAAGACGTTTTTAAGACGTATTAATAATAACTTAACAAGATATATCACTAAAAAGGGTGAAATTATTATTTTTAAACAAAAAATTAAACCGGCTTCCAAAGTAAAAATACACAAAAAAGTATGAAATAAAACTTATTTTATAAATAATTCCCTTTTTAAATTTGGCTATTTCTCTACTTAATCTTCTTAATTTTGAAGTCGGTACCAGCAAATATGAACGTGAGTTCTATGAAATATTGTAGGATATCGTTTGGGCTGGTAGCGACTTCAAAATTAAGAAGATTAAGTAGAGAAATAGCCAAATTTAAAAGGGGAAGTATTTATCAAATAAGTTTTATTTCATACTCTTTTGTGTATTTTTACTTTGGAAGTCGGTTTAATTTTTTGTTTAAAAATAATAATGCTATCGGTGTTTCTACCGAAAAACAAAATGGCGGCATTCTAATTGCGTGCTAGGCCGATAACCTTGAGAAGAATAGAGGGCATTGATGTTGCTTGACGCAACCCAACGTGGCCCCGGACGCGACGTGGCGCTCCCGAGACTCCCGAGAGTGATAACAATATTCTATATATGCGCCTAGACTTTTGTGGGTTAAAGATATTCAAACGCTCTCTCTATCAGAATAATTTATTCACGCTTATTTGCATGTAACGTACAGTCGCGGTCAGATCCGGCTTACCACCCTAAAGGCGATTTTCCTTTGCGCCTTCATCGGTCGATTCCGCCCCCGCCCACAAGGTTACTCGTAATGTCTCGATTCTTTAAAGTATAAGTGTGCGTGCGCATAAATTCTAATAGTAATTGTATTTTTATGATCATAGTAAATATTGTAATTCATTGCACTAAATATCCGAACTCTGGTAAATACTTAATACCTAAATAATGATTGAAATAATTTAAATTTCAAAATTTGAAAATTTGAAAGTAGTCGATTTAATTATTTCACAATGTATCAAGAAGATAATACTACCGAGGAAGAGCCATGCTTCGGCACGAATGTGGAGGCTCGTGTGTCTGTGGCATTGTAGTTTTTAAACGAATAGCCTGTTTTTGATGCGGTTTTTTTAAAGTAAAAGTTGAAATAATCGAGATAAGTCTTAGCTATGTCTCATCATCATCAGCTCGCTTACAGTTTGACAAAAGTCACCCGCTAATAAAAACGCGTGTAAAACTTTGTGTAAATGAATAACTTTAAGTAAGTACTTGAAAATACGAAATAGAATAATAATAATCTAATTATCATCAGCTCCAAAGGCACAGTGATATCGTAGGTTTTAAATGAATTGCCTGCTTTTGATGCGGTTTTTTTAAAGTAAAAGGTGAAATAATCGAGATAAGTCTTAGCGATGTCTCATCATCATCAGCTCGCTTTCTGCTTGACAAAAAATAATCGTTTGTCAATATACATTAAGTAGGTAATTAAAATAATAATAATAATCTAATCGTCATCAGCTCCTAAACCACAGTGATATCGTAGCTTTTGAACGAATGATCAGTTTTTATGCAGGTTTTTTAATTGGTGATTTGAAACAAAAAAAATTGTTTTTTTATGCATTTAAAAACTTTATCATTATTAATATTGATATTTAATGCGAAAAACTTAAAAAAATGTTTTTTTCAATTAATTGTAAACAATTAAACAATTATAAAATTTAAAAATAGATCGGGGGACTATGAACGCGCCACGATTGAACACCTTAGTTCTGACATCATACAGCTACCTAATCAATACTATACTACGGCCGTTCAGAGAATGCGTTCCGACACGTCGCGATTGAACTGACGACGTAACTTTGTAATGGCGTTGCAGATACGATAAAAATATTTTTGCTGGTTGTTTACCGTTTTAACAATTGATGAGCATTAAAACAACATTATTTTTAATTATCAATAATCAATGAATGTTATAATTTTGTGCCTAACTGAGTGTCAAATAACTTGGTAAACAATATTTTTCTAAATCTATACTGCGCTATTACAAGGTTATGTCAGCGCTTTATATTTGTAAAATAGTGCTGTGCTAACAATAACAGGCAATAATAGTATCGTAATCTGTTCTTATACAGTTATACTTTATAAAATAATACGTTTTGTTTTTCTTTTTAAGAATTTGAAAATAATGGACTATAAGATAACTTTTATGAAATATAAAAATAAAACTACGACCAAACATTTTTATATTTAGGTTGAAAATGGTAACCCCAAATGGCGTTACTAGCATTTTTATACTTAGATTAAAAATGGTAACCCCAAATGGCGTTATGGGCCGCCATTTTGTGACGCTAAAACAGTCGTCTGTTGTCGTTTCGTACGCATAGATCACGCTCTTCAAGTGTTTTCGATCTGTTTTTATTTGATTACCCGGCTTTTGTTTAATGGACTGTTTCTGCTTTTCAAACTGACATCGGTGCTAAATCGGACTTCGATTGTGTTGTGTATTGCGTTCTTTTTACTTTTGGTGCATAATAATGCCTAAACGTGGACAAACATTAAAAAGTGGAGCCCGTGAGTTAATCATCAAGCTGCAAGATTACTTTGAGAGGGAGCGGCAAAATTGCGGACCCCTGTTACCTGCCGAACAAGTACAAGAACGCGTCTTTAAGGCGCTTGGAGTTAGCAAACGAACGATAACAAATATTAATAAAGAAAAGTTCGGCTCTACTGGTACGGAAGATAATATTTTACGTACTCCGAAGAAGAAACGTAGAACTAAACCCGTGACAGATATTGACACCTTTGACGCCGATGCAATCAGAAATCATATATAATATGGTTACTATTCCAGAAATGAATATCTCAACAGGAAGAAGCTTTTGGCATCGTTAAGAGAAGCTAGACTGTTTAGCGGGGGTAAAACTGCTTTAACCAAAATCTTAAAAGATATTGGTTTTTCGTATAAAAAAACAGACAAAAGAAAAATTTTATTAGAACGATACGACATAATTTTAAAACGGATAAGTTTTTAGAGAGAAGCAAAAAAAATTGATAACTTGGATAATGTCGTGTTCATTGACGAGACATGGCTAAATGCCAATCACACGGTTTCCCGTTCTTGGACGGATGATACACAAGCGTCGACGTCGAAAGTACTCAAACTCAAACTCAAAATTTTTATTTCCATGTAGGTTATAATATAACACTTATAGAATTGTCCTTCATGATGCCTACCACCGGTTCGGAAACTAGCCCGGCGAGAAGAACCGGCGTAAGAAACTCGCACGGGGCCACCTTTTAGCAAAAAGATGGGAAAATTGTTCTTTTCAAAAAATATTTTACAATGTTGTAACTTAATCTATATAACATTAGTCATAAGTACATAGAACATACTTAAGTACATAAAAGCAGCCTTGCATGGGGCCATCTTATTCCCAAGGTGTGCAATCGTTAGTGAAATCACTGACTTTATAATAAGCTTTAGCACACAAACGTTCTTTAACAGCTTTTTTAAATTTATTAATGGAAAGATTTTGAACGTTTTCTGGGATTCTATTGTAAAGGCGTATACATTGACCTTTAAAAGATTTACTTACTTTACTAAGTCTGATCACTGGTATTTCTAACTTGTTCCTATTTCTAGTATTCCTACAATGTGTGTCACTTTTCTTTTTAAAATTCGTTAAATTCTTTCTGACATACAACACATTGTCCAAAATGTATTGAGAAGCAACGGTCAGAATACCTATTTCTTTAAATTTTTCTCTCAGAGATTCAAAACATGACATCTTATAAATAGAACGTATAGCTCGCTTCTGTAGCACAAATATTGTATTAATGTCCGCAGCGTTTCCCCAAAGAAGAATGCCATATGACATTATACTATGAAAATAACTAAAATAAACTAGCCGCGCTGTATCCTCATCGGTAATTTCTCTAATTTTTTTGACTGCATATGCTGCAGAACTGAGCTTATCTGCCAGATTTGCAATATGGGGACCCCACTGTAATTTACAATCTAGTGTTATTCCTAGAAATACAGTGGTGTCCACTAAGTTCATTTTCTCATCATTTAATAGTATATTGGTTTGTGCCTGCCTAACATTTGGGAGGCTAAACTTTAAACATTTCGTTTTATTTGAATTTAAAAGTAAATTATTAACATTAAACCAATGTACCATTTTTGAGAGAGCACTATTTACCTCGTCATAATTTGACTGTCGTCGCTTCACATTAAAAATTAGTGAAGTGTCATCGGCAAAGAGTACTATCTCATGCTTATCTTTAACTAGATAAGGAAGGTCATTTATATAGATGAGAAAAAGAAACGGGCCTAAAATTGACCCTTGTGGCACACCTAATTCTATTTTGGTCCCAGTAGACCTTGTAGAATTAACTTCTACTCTACCAATGGGTAAGGGGGCCCGTCTGATAATATGCCACGCAGGTTCTGCAAAATACGGCTTTGTGGAGAACGCGTTACTGGCATTTCAATTAAAAACCACAAATGACTACCGCGAGGAAATGAATGCCACTACATTTAAAGAGTGGTTCCAGAACGTACTTTTACCCAGCCTGCCAGAGCCTTCTGTAATATTCATGGATAATGCCTCCTATCACTCGGTTCAAATACAGAAATCACCTACGCAAGCTAATAAAAAAGAAGAAATAGTGGCTTGGTTACAAGCAAAAGGCATTGACGCAAATATGCAGATGCTAAAAGCAGAGCTAATTAAATTAGTTAAAGAAAATAAAGCGGCAAATGTGCGATACGAAATCGATGAACTGGCTCTGGAGTACGGTCATTGCGTTCTAAGAATTCCACCGTATCATTGCCAATATAACGCGATCGAGCTAATCTGGGCTCAAATAAAAGGTTACGCCACCCGCCACAATACTTCCCCGCCATTCAGCACGAAAAAGATGATGGGGTTATTAAAAGAAGCCTGCGGGGAAGTCACAAGAGATGACTGGGCAAAGGTTGTTGAGAAGACTAAAAACTTGATTTTGGAACATTTTGACCGAGATATCAGGATTGATTCTGTTATTGATAATAATATAATTATACATGTAGGCGAAGATGATGATGAAGACACCACCTCCTCAAGCGAATCGGAGTCTGATTAATATTCTGTACGCACATTACATTCAATGTACTTTATTGCATAGAAATACAGATTGTAACTTTGTAACAAAGAATAAATAAAACAATTTTATTATATGAATATTACCTTTTTTTGGTTTCCACTTAAATAACTAAAATATAAATTTTAAATGATTCCGCCAATTTAAAACGAAAATAATCTTAAAAATAATGCGGCGGTTCATTTTGGAGGAACGGTAACGAACTCAGTGTTATGTTGTGCCCATCACTAGTCGTGACCAGGGGTGGTCGACTTTGTATGAATGACCTTGGACCAAAAAGGGGGCAGTTCGGTGCGACAAGAATGGTTATATTTCAATATATCGCTCTCTGTCTTACATGGTTAATATTACATAAAAGTTACTTAAAAACCACAACAGATGGCGCACAACAGACACTATGCCGCTTCTAGATCGCGCTATCGAAAACACTAGACGTATGTATTTAAGGGCTCACGAACATCTTGTGACGTTTAGTTATGATTTGTGCGTGGAGGTGGTCGCTCGGTTTTGTTGGAATGCAAAATTTAGCTCTAAAGAGAAATTTAACGTTAACTTAAACTTTAATAACGTATCTTCAATTTCCCGCCATATTCATATTATAATCAAATATTTAGTCCTCCTTTGTTGGAAGGCGGTTAAAAGTTTGAGGGGGCAGCTCACTAGAGGCGCTATTTTGGTCCCAATTTTTTTGTATGAAGTCGACCTTCTTCTCCGCGAGTAATAGTGTTCTGTGGTCGTGACTGGGCATTTTTCAAATCTTTTGACCACGGCGAAAACAAGATGTCCCCTGACTTTGTGCTATTGTATTATTTAATGAGAACTAGTAAAAATGTCGCAGTAAATGGCAATCGGAAGCAAATTTCATTAAAAATAATATAAAATAGAAAAATGATTGAAAATGAAATCATAATTTAAATAAAATAACAAAATGTTACAACAGGTGTGCCAATTTCACCATGTCCCCTGTATACCTTCCTAACTTTGGAATGTCATATCTTGAAATATTCTTAGAATCATATATTAAAATCTTTTATTTTTTAGTAACACAATATATAATTTTGTTAATTTTATCTTTTGTTTATTTGTTGTTATATAAAAATATGAAAATAAATCAAATTTTGTTTTATCCCGGATTTCGAGAAAACCGAAACTTCCGGTAGGTAACGTCGTTTTTTATCGACTTCCAAAAAGAAATCATAGCAATTTTAGTATTTTTTGTGATGTGGCAAATATTTTTTGACAGTTATCGTCTTTACTATTTCCGTTTTGGGCCTCTGTCATTAGAAAAATTCGTTACTTCAGTCGTCGAGCAACGTGTCCACGAAAACGTCTTCCAGTAAGTAGAGTGATATTTAATAGGTCAATATAATTGTTTTAAGACGAAAATTATACGAAGTTGCGTATAAAGTATCCAAGAATAAGAAAAGTTTATTTGAATTGCATATTTTAGTAAGTTAAATACAAAATTTTGTAATCTAAGCTCATGATATGTACTTTAGTAACGTCATGTAAATAACGTTACATATAACCGGAATTGATTTTGTTACTAATTGGAATTATAAGGCCGAGTCCTCAGTAAAAAAATTACTGATATTTAAAAAATAATAAAAATGATAATATTTTTATTTTGGAAGCAGGTGTTTGTTACATATATACAAACTAAAAGTATTTACTAAATAGATTTATTTATTCTTAAACTAGCGATCCGCCCCGGCTTCGCACGGGTACAATACTGATACTAATACTACAGAATGTCTTTAAATCTCGAACAAAACGGGCGAAATTTAGTCAAAACAAACAGAAACAAATGAATATAGGTACCTACTAAACCTCAATGAAATAAGTAGGTGGTATACTTTTATCGTATGAAATACCTATACTCTTCAGGACTAACAATACAACAAACACTAAATAAATAGGTATTCAAGTATCTATCCGTCATAGTTACAGCGAACACCAAACAAAAATTTTACTCATAGATCTAAATTCGCACTCCTTGGTGACGCCCACTTCGCAACGGGCCGTGCAGCAGAAATCGTAATATTTTAATTTCGCCATAACTTCAAAACCAAACATCCAATTTTAATCATTAAAAGACCAAATATTATCTACATAAACTGTACTTAGTGATGAAATAATTTATTTTGATAAGGATTAATAGTATGAGTAAAATAAACGCGTTGAAATGTAGTCAAAAAATAATTCAAGATTTCTAAATAATAAAATGGTTGTTGTGCCTCACTCGACATAGATAGGTATAGTGTGTCGCGGACTTTTTTGTAGATATTTATAAGATCTACAATTAATTAGAACATTTTATGGTTCTATCTTTTATAGTTTAGGCAGCGTATGCAAAATAAGTAACTTTTCTGGTTGATTTTTTACACCTTGTGTCCGAAAAACCCAAATATCTTACGGAACCCTATTTTTTTTTCAAAATAAAATTTAGCCTATGTTACTCGTGGATAATGTAGCTTTCGAATAGTGAAAGAATTTTTGAAATCGGTCCAGTACTTTTTGAGCCTATTCATTACAAACAAACATACATACAAACAAAGTTTTCCTCTTTATAATATTAGTGTAGAAAAGTGATTATAATTATGGATATTTTATGTACTTGTGTTTTTTATTTATATATTTATATATAGTTAAATTGTGAATTTTATTTGACACTATCATGAATTATCTAACATTTGGAATATATTTTATAATATATTTAATTTCGTAAAATTTTCACATTATGAAAAGTTCACATTATTTTTACTTGTCCGCAGTTCATTTCATACTGATTTGTATTTCATATGTAATCAGCAATACCTTTTCACATTGCAGATCTCATTACGCAGATAATTTAAATAGCAAACCTATAGTAATTAGAAATACTATGGTAGTGATTTTAGACATTGACAAAATTTTGACTCACAACAATTTAAAACTATTGAAAAGAGCTAAGTCGCCTTGGAGAACAGCACACTTTACACGAGCAAAAAAATGTCATTACTGCAACACTAAAACAAATGTCGGATTACCTACTCATTTTGTGTCTTTTAGTGACAATCAAATATATTATCTTTATATCTTTCATTTTTCTGGTGCCAAACTTGTTCATTATGTACTATTTATGACCACTATCCGGAGGACGAATGTGAATATTGCAACAAGTAATACAACTGGGCACTAACTTATATAACTTAGCTTATTTAAAAATGAAGCCAAAGACCAGTGCTGAACGAGCTAGAAAATTAAGAGAGAAGTTGAAGGAGGATCCCGATAAATATGAAAATTATTTAAAAAAAAACAAAGAGAATTTAGTTGCTAAGTCACGGAAAAAAAATAATGATAATGAGAAAGAAAAGCAAAGGGAACAGTGAAGAAAACAGAAGAGAAATCAGAAAGAAAGACAAAAAGCATCAATTGATAAAGAAAACGTACCAATGAAAAATAAAATTAACAAGGAAAGTAAAAAAACAGAGAATATGAATAAAAGGTTGAAATTTATATGGCGTCATTTCGCCAACACTGTATTATTAATTTAATATTATAACTTTTGTGATTGATATTTTGTGATTCTTATTAAGACTGATTAAATTGTAATAAGTTGACAAGCTTATAAAAAAAGTTGTATTTGTGAACTCAACTTTATGTTCCTATTAGTAACTAAGAATTCCAATTAGTAATCTTTTTCAGTCTGACTTTTTCCAGAAAATGTTATTTTTCTTTGTTAATTTATAAAAATATTATTAAAGTAATAAATAAATATTGTTTATTTGGATTTATTTCATCTAAATCACCAAGAGACTCTGTCGTATACCTTGCGATTTTTTAATAACAGAGTATAATTCGGGTACAAAATGAAACAAATGTTACTAATCGGAGATAATTAAATAATTATTTAATAGAAAAACGATAAATATTGTTTTTGTTTGCTCTTATTATCAATGAAACTGATAAGATTGATACGAGAATTACAAAAAAATATAATATAATTGTTTCTTTTATTCAAAAACACATTTTAAAAGAGTTGCTAATTGGAACGACTTTTGTCCTAAGGGGTCTAGAAAAACACATTTTTCCATTTAATTGCTCGTTCAAATAAAGCATATTTGGCGTTGATAAAAAGCTTATTAAAGGGGCTATCCAACAATATGAAAAAAATGCCATAATTAACACACAAAAAAAATTACATTCCGGTTAGTAACGGGTCAAAAGATTTGAAAAATGCCCGACTAACTGATAGGTGTCAGGAACGCATTCTCTGAACGGCCAAACTTTAATATGTGTTTAATATCTCAGTAGTACTATGGTTTAATAACAGTACCTACGGCTACAGCGTTTACGGCTATTACACGTGACTTGTCAATAATATTGAAAATTTACTACTGCGGGCAAAATTACGGGCATGTGCTAGTACTATAAACTAGCTGTTGTCCGCGGCTACGTCCGCGTATATACAGTAGCCCTCTGGAACACTGTACTTTTTTGGGATAAAAAGTAGCCTATGTTTTAATCCAGAGCCTAAACTGCTACCATAACAAATTTCATCGAAATCCGTTCAGTAGTTTTTGCGGGAAAGAGTAACAAACATCCATCCTCACAAACTTTCACATTTATAATATTAGTAGGATGCGAAATTTCCTCTATCTGTCTGTCTCGCTTTTACGCCAAAACTGTTGAACCGATTTAAATGAATTTTGGTACACAGATAGTCTAGAGCCTGGGAAAGGACATAGGTTACTTTTTAATTGGAAAAAGTGTTGTAAAGGGTTGAAAATGGGATGAAAGGTTGTATGAAAGTATTGTCATTTTCGGAACTAGAAGCATAAAACTTATATTTTAGGATGTTGATTAATATCTATACATCTATACTAATCTATACTAGTCTATACTTACTTACTAATATTATAAATGTGTGTCTATCTGTCTGTCTGTTACCTCTTCACGCTTTAACCACTGAACCGATTTTTATGAAATTTGGTATAGACATACTTTGAGTCCCGAGAAAGTACAATGTGTATAAGTACAATGGGATAGTGTATAAATATGTGTGCTTTATTATAACTGTGGTTCACGCCGAAACTCAACGCTTTCACGTAAAAACTACTTGACTGTTCATCATGAAATTTGAAAATTATGTAGAGTAGACAACAGGGAAAGACATAGACTAATTTTTATCGTGGGAAATGTACGGTTCCTGTTGGATACTTTATTTACGATGTCACCTAAAAACTAATAAACCGATCATCATGAAATTTGGCACAGATATAAAATAGACCATGGGGAAGGACATAGGCTACTTATTATCGCAGGACAAGTACGATTCCCGTGGGTTACTATTTACTGTATTTACGAGGGCGGAGCCGCGGGCAACAGCCAGTAATTTATGAAATAACATGCCCGCGACTTCGTGCGTGCAAAAGGAAATCTAGAGGGTACCGTACATTTTGCTACAATAATAAGTAGCTTATGTCCTTCTCGTGGTCTATTCTATATCTGTGCCAAATTTCATCAGAATCGGTCTAGTAGTTTCGGAGCCTATGCAATGCAAACATACAAACAAACTTTTTCTCTTTATTATATTAGTATATAACTATAGATAACTTGTGTTAATAATATACAAAAAGAATTGATAACTTAAGAATGTTAAATAAACCACTTCTTTTGGGAATTAATATTATTATTATCAGTAGTCAGTACATAGGTGTGCACTGTCCAAAATTAGGTACTATTGAGACCTGAACCTCAATTCTCGTATTTAAAGTAGACAATTTAAAGAGTCAATTTAATTTTGTTTGGATTGAAAGTGTAGCGACATGTTACCGTGAACGGATTTTATGACGTTTCGACCAATCAGAACGCGTTTCACGTTAGTTTTACGTTCATAAAAACACCGTTTGGGATTATAAGCGTATCGGGACTTGATTGTAATTGTATTAATGCAGGTTTTATTTAGCAGAATTGCCCCTCAGGCATGTCTCTTTGAGTATTAAACAATGACAACAGAATTAAATAGATCAAAAAACTACTTATAATAACTAACAAAATCTGTATATAATATCTATATAAACTGCAATCGCAGATTAGTAATACATACATAAGTATCTAGCTAACTGCAATGAGTGACGACTATGAGTATGACGTCACATGCCCTCGAGTTTGCTCGGGAGATTTCGGCGTGTTTTCGGCACTGGTTTCAAAAATTAATTTTTATTTTAATATAAATTTTGAATTATAGCGAAAAATGAAAAATAAAAATAGTTTTGTTATAAAACTTATATGTGATCTTTCCATTTATCACAAAAAAAACCATTCAAATCACCAATTGAAAACTGATGTGATAACTGATAGATATACGGCATACGCTATAACTGTAATATATTATTATAAGCTATCGCCTATAACTGCACAATAGCTGCTTGCAAAAGGCATTTAATAAGAAAAATATGCATATTATTTTGTTCACAAGTAATTTGAAGGAAATAACATAACAAAGAAAATAGTAATCGTCATCAGTATATCGTGTTTCTGTCTGTGATATCTAAACAAAATGTGTTCAGTTTGATCCGGTTTTTAGAGTCACACAAGGAAGTCTTATAGTTTCGTTCTCTCCGTCTGTTTGTCCGCGCTAGAAGCGTTCTGTAATATAAATAGATACAATTTGGTATTGTTAGACTGTGTATAGATGTTAGTTTTGGAATCATAAAATATGTATTTATATTTTAAATTATAAATATAAACACATATTTGTTAAATATTGTACTTTTATATTGGCAACACATTTTCTCCCATGGTATTATTATTCCATTATGGCGTCGCCGGTCGCGTATGTACAAAAAGCGAATAGTATTGTATTGTGTTAGTTACAAGTTAATAAATAAGTAAATAAAACACTGGATTTCTTTATTAAATTAACATGGTAGCCGAGTGCGGTTGTTACTATAGTGTGAATAAAACTAACAAGTAAAAAGTTGTATGAAAATGATTATGGTATAAAAACGTGACACGTGAAAATGGCGACAAAGAATAACGATATAAATATCCCGATTTTTGATGGTTCCGACTATAGTAACTGGAAAATACGAATATTAAAGTTTCTACAGTTTAAAAAGTGTAAGGATGTTGTTACTAGATCAAAAATTGATTCCGACGATGAAAAATGGGATGAGAGAGATATCCAGGCAACAAATTATATTTATAGTGCTATTACAAACAAACAGCTTGAATACATAAGCGAACTCGAAACAGATTACGAGATACTTAAAAAGTTTGATGAAATGTATATGAAAAAGTCGACAGCGTTGCAAATTGTGTGTCGTCATAACCTGGAAAGTGTCAAGTTGAAAAACTATTCAGAGGTAACATTGTTCTTTGATGAGTTTGAAAAGGCTATAAATGAGTTAAAACAAGCAGGCGCAGTAGTATCAGAACAAGAAAAACTAAACTACATGTTAAAAGCATTACCAGAAAATTACAGTTATATTGGAGATTTAATAGATGTTTTGCCGGAGGGAGAAAGAACTGTTGACTATTTGAAAAGTAAAATCAAGTTAAAAAATACGGAGAATACAAGCAACACGCCAAATAATAATGCATCAAATGTTTTTCGAGCCGAAGCCAGGCTATCAGGTCAGAAAACTTTAACTTGTTTTAATTGTGGCAAGCCAGGCCATATTAAAAAAGACTGTCGCTCTGGGTATGTAAACCGTGGTCGAGGTCGTGGATTCACTGGTTATCGAGGACGTGGATCAAATTATTACAGATATTTTCAGAGAGGGCGAGGAAACTTTTCTCATACAAATCAAGAGCGCGAAGGAAATAGTTTTTATATAAGTATTGCTAACAGTACGTACATAACAAATGAAAATAGCAAGCTAGAGAAAGGTCAAATAGAATGGTTGCTTGATAGTGGATGCACGGATCACATAATAAACACCGATGAGTATTACGTTACCTGTAAAACACTAGAACAAAGTATTAAAGTAAAAATTGGTGATGGAACCATACTAGAAGCTACTAAAATTGGTGATATTCAAACTTGTTTCATGGTTTATGGGCAAAAGTCCGAAGTGACATTAACAAATGTTTTTTATGTAAAAGAAATGAAAGCGAACTTGTTGAGTTATTCTAAAATTACTGACAAATATTCAATTGTATCTAGAGGAAAGCTATCAAAAATATACACAATGGGAAAGACTATAGCAGTTGCAGTTAAAGAAAAAATATTATATAAGATGACAAGTTACATGAAAGAAATGTTACAAGCAAATGTAAGTATGAATTACATGACTATAAAAGAAAAGCTTCACCGTACACTCGGACATATCAATTTTAGTAATTTAAATTCAATGTGTAAAAGTGAGTCATTAGATGGATTACCTAAAGAGATTGAGAATGTATATTTAAAGTGTGCCACATGTATAGAAAATAAAATGCATAATTTACCATTTAATAATAATCGAAGAAGAGCAAAAGATATATTGGAAATAGTACATACAGATTTAAATGGACCACATCAGACTACAGGTGATCGTGGAGAAAAATATTTTTTGAGTTTCATAGACGACTACAGCAAATTGATAAAAGTATATTGTATTCGAACAAAAGATGAGGTTTATGACTACTTAGTGCAATATGTCAACGAAATTCAAAACTTAACAGGAAAAATAATAAAGGAGTTACGGTGTGATAATGGAAGGGAATATATAAATGCAAGAGTTTTTAACTTCGCAAAAGAAAAAGGTATTATAATAAAACCATGTCCAGCATATGAACACGAACTGAATGGGACTGCTGAAAGATACAATCGATCGATCATGGATATGGAAGATGTCTTCTATCAGAAGCAAAAGTAGATAGGAAATTTTGGCCAGAGGTGATTAAATCAGCTGCATATCTGAAAAATAGAACATTAACAAATACGTTAGAGAAAAAGACACCATATGAAATATTTTTTAAGAGAAAGCCATCAGTCAAAAACTTGAAAATGTATGGAAGTAAAGTGTTTGTAAGAATACCAGAAGAAAGGCGAAGATCTAAATGGGACAAAAAAGCTGAAGTTGGAATTTTACTTGGATATACTGATACTGGTTACAGAGTGTTAATCAATGATAGAATAATTACAGCAAGACATTGTGATGTAGTAGAGGAAGATACAATTTTATGTGGATTTGAGGATAAAAAGGAAGATATAATTGAAGATAACATAAAGGAAAAGGGACATAATTATAATTGAGAATGACATAAAGGAAAAGGAAGATTTACCTACTGAAAAACAAGTTGAAAATGACAATACATATGAAGTAAATAGTGACACTAAGTGAACTAAAGGAAAATGAAGAAAGGAGACAAGGATTAAGAAGACAAATAAAACCTCCACTTCGTTTTGATGATGAATATGGTTATTATTGTATACATGCAAATTTTTGTGATGCCATGGTTCCAGAAAGTTTCCAGGAGGCAATTACATGTGAAGACTCAATGAAATGGAAAGAAGCAATGGATTGTGAGATGAACAGTCTTGTAGAAAATAATACATGGACACTTATAAACAAACCTAAAGATAATAAGGTAATTGATGTAAAATGGATATATAAAAGAAAGAGTGATAGTAAATATAAAGCTAGGTTAGTAGTAAGAGGCTTCCAACAAATTGATTGTATTGATGATATTTATTCACCAGTTGCTAAAATGCCAACTCTTAAACTGTTATTGTCTTATTGTTGTCAAAATTCTTTAGATATTCATCAGATGGATGTAGAGACTGCATTCCTGAACGGTAAAGTTTTGTCAGAAATATATGTTAAACAACCACTTGGTTATGAAGATGGCACAAAGTTTATAAATTAAATAAATCATTATATGGTTTAAAAGAAAGTCCCAGAGCATGGTACGAATGTTTTAATAGTTATTTGATAACTCTTGGTTTTCGCAGAAGTAAATATGTTTTTTGCTTATATGTTAAAAAGGAGAAGGAATGGGCTGTTTATATTCTTTTATTTGTTGACGACTTGTTAATTTGCTGTGAAAATGTAAAAGTAATTGTTGATATAAAGTGCAAACTGTCTGAAAAGTTTAAAATGAAGGATATGGGTAAAGTTAAAAACTATGTTGGTATTAATATAGAATATGATTATAGTAAAGAAAATGTTTTAACATTAAGCCAAAACTGTTATATTGAGTCTTTAGCAAAACGATATAATATTGAAAATGCAAAATTGTATAAGACTCCTATGGAAATTGGTTTAAAGTTGGAACAGTCGGATATAAATCAGAATATTAAGTATAGAAATTTAATTGGAGCTTTGTTGTACATTAGCTCTGGTACTAGACCAGATATATCTTTTAGTGTGAATTACTTAAGTAGATTCCAAAACTGTTATAATGGGACACATTTTAAATATGCTCTGCGAGTTCTGAAGTATTTATACTTGACAAGAAATCTGAAATTAAAATATTGTAAAAATAATAATGCTGATATTTTGGACTGTTTTGTGGATGCTGACTGGGCAGGAGACACTCTAGATAGAAAGTCAACATCAGGTTATGTTATGAGATTATTTGGAAATGCTATTAGTTGGAAATCAAAGAAACAGAACAGTGTAACCAAGTCTTCTACATTTGCTGAGTATATTGCTTTATCAGAAGCTGTAACTGAGATAAAATTTCTTATTTGTTTAACTAACGATGTCTTTATTAAAATTTGTTCACCAGTCAGAATATATGAAGATAACTCAGGAGCAATAGCTATTTCTAAATATGGAAATTTCACTAAAAATTCTAAATATATTGAAGTTCATTACCACTTCATACATGAAAATGTTAAGCAAGGAAATATTGAGGTTGTAAAAACAGATTCGGAAAATAATATGGCAGACATATTTACAAAAGCATTAGGAAGTGTAAAATTCATTAAGTTCAGAGAATGTTTGAATATAAAATAAGTTGATATAATTTAGTTAAGATTTTTTGGTCAGCAGTGACTATTGTAATTTAATGTTTTACTTGTACTTATTGGGTTGCAATATAAATGTAAGGAGGCGTGTTAAATATTGTACTTTTATATTGGCAACACATTTTCTCCCATGGTATTATTATTCCATTATGGCGTCGCCGGTCGCGTCTGTACAAAAAGCGAATAGTATTGTATTGTGTTAGTTACAAGTTAATAAATAAGTAAATAAAACACTGGATTTCTTTATTAAATTAACAATATTTTATATATTTATATAATAATTTTATATGTTAGGGGTGGTTCTCCATACACGTGAAGTGAGGATGAAAAATATTTTTGCATTCTAATTTATAACCCCGTCGTATGGGTTAACGTTGAATAGGTATTTTAAACCTATTCATTTCTAAACAACAGGAGATAGAAACTTATAAGTTTTCATGGTGATAGACCATGCTAAAAACTGTTTCAGAGAATTATTTTGACCGAAATCAGTATAACACGGTCACATTAACTAGACGCATGGGATTGATGACGTCATTTTGGCGTTCTGCAACTACAACAGAAACAAACAAACAAACTGTAACAGAAAACTAACGAAAATATCGACGCGTGTATCAGCAACAGAGATGCTGACCATAGTGACGTTTGCCCGGCGAGCTAAGGGAACGCGGTGGGAAGCGGGTAGGGCTTTGCATTCCAGCGATGCGTCAAGTTAATGTGACCGCGTTGTACTACTACTACTACTACCACAGCCTATAGAACTATTACCTACAGTCGTCCAACGTCGACACGTCTAGACAGAGCAATCGTGCGGGGCGTGCGGGGTGAGAGAAGGGCGGTAGCGAGCCCAAGCTGCCATACACTCGCTTGGGACACGTCAGCCGGGGTTGACGCTTTTTAATTTGATTGTTTTAAGTGGTTTGCGACAGTGTTTCGTTTGAGTTGTATGTAGGTACTTATTTACAATGGTCAATTATATGAACAGCTAAAGAAGATTAATTTTAATACAAAACCATGCGCCTGTTACCCGTCAGAATTTTTAATAAAATTGTATCTACGTATGAGAATTTACTAAGTACATCGTCAAATTCAACAATCGCAATCTAAAAACTAGTAAATCCAAATGTCGAAAATACCTTTCAGTTTCGCATTTGTATCTTTTGCAGGGTTCGTAAATATCCGATATTTATAATAAATACCAAAATATCAGATATCTTTGATAATTGATATATATCCGATATTTTTGATTTTTTGATATTTTCAAAATTACATACAAATCTCATAGGTACTCTGATATGTTTTTTCGTAATAGTTGAATCGAAATAATTTGTATATCTGATAATTTGAAGATAGGGAAGTAAAATTAAACTCATTTATTTATTATTGATATTAAAAGTTTTCAAATCAATTAAAAATCAACGATAGATACTTTTGAGTATCAATTTAAATAAACCATAAAACCATAAAATGACTTTTGTTTATAACCAGAAGAAAAAAAAGTGTATTAATTTTATCAGTCGAATTAATTTGACACATAGTATAAATGGTATAACAATAGTATAATAACAAATAAGGAATTTTCTTCCGAAAAACAGGGGGTCACGTGGGTGTCATAAGCCGTTACAAGCCGCGTCGACGGCTATGATTAGTTAATGTCGTGTCAAATAGCAAGTTTTTGATGACCTAGGCATGTGAAACTCTCGGAAAATAAGACCTGTGTTGATGTAAGATTTTTTACATTTAAAACATTCTTTTACATTTTTAAATATAAATATCAATTTTGATATAATATATCAAGCATAAATATCAATTGATATATATCATGCTAACCCTGAGCTTTTGTATTACGCATTTGTATTTTTTATAATAAATATATATATATATATATATATATATATATATATATATATATATATATATATATATATATATATATATATATATATATATTTGTTTTATTCCTAGTACTCTACATACACATACTACGAATACCTACACAAAATATAGAACAGATTATAATAAAACACATTATTGTGACAACCCTGCAGCAATGACGAATACCTACACAAAAGCGGCATTTCGCGCGACTTCAAACGCGTTGGACCACTGTATCTCTTTATTACACTGTGCTACTACACTATCACTTTTGAATTAAATAAAAAAAACCTATAGCGCGTTGATAATTACGAACATGTCGTGACATGGTCTTGGTTAGGCACCTCCTTAGACATGTCGTGACATGATCTTGGTTAGGTTTTTAAATGTGATAAATAATGACAACAATTAGCATATATTCTCTTTAAAAATAAAAAATAAAATAAAAATATTAAAGGTATATAAAAAACTTTATTTTTAATTTTTTTGTTCGATATTAATAATTGTGCTCAATATTAGTACTAATAGTTGGAATATATGTAAGTAATGATAAAATAGTACCGAACTCTTCGAAGAGCTGAAAAAAAATAGGCTAAGTGCGAGTCTAAGTGACTAAAGTCTTTTGATAAACTTATTACTAAAAAAAAATTGTGATCAACGAAAAACATCATTACTTGGAAAATCCAGGATTAAAGATGATCATTAATACAAGTAACAAGACACATAATATTCGAAAAAAAAATCGGCTCTAATAACTAAGTTAATTGTAATTTGTAACGCACAAAATGTAGGTAATATTATTTACGTATTTATTACTTTAAATATTTTGTTCTGTACTGATAACTGGACATCTGGACGCGTTATCGAAAAGTTGTTTGACTGGTTCCCTATAGTACATATATGCAGCCACAAGTCAGAAACAAATCTATAGAAATCTTTTGTGCAAAAAAAATGTCCAGACAATGACTAAATAAAATAAACCTTATTGCCACGGATTAAGAATCATGTTAACATGCACAATAGCAAAACACGTGAAAATAAAGAGACTTTATATTATGCTTCAATATTATTGAGCTCCGTAGCCTAGCGGGTAGACCGTTTGGTTCGTACTCGAGCGATAGCAGGTTCGAATCCCAGGGCGAGGCGTGTGTGCCAATAAGACTTTTTCAGATCTCAAGCACATTATACGAACGCGAACGCTCTAACGATGAAGGAATAACATCGTGAGGAAACCCGCACATGGTTGGCCCCAGACGTATTGACCAGTTAATTCCTCTGGACTAGGCTGACTATGTTGTGAGAATGCCGTATGTGCTTTGGCAACCATACGAAATTTAAAAACCAACTGTCCCAGGCACTACAGTATTTCAAGAGTGGTTACTTCGCTCGGTGAATACTGTATAAATCATCCATTAACGTATGCAAAGGCCTAAGTTTTTTTTTAAATTGTTGGATGATTTTTAAAACAATTTGAATACTTTTCGCAATCTTTGGGTATTTTAACAAACAAAATAAGAAAACAGAAAAATGTTCCTAAGGAAGACCTCTTTTTTTTTTTGATGTTTAGGGTGAATTTTGGGTAGTAAATTTTGGGTGATTAGGTTCTGGAAAATCGTTTTTGCCATACTAAATATTATACCTATCATAATTATTATAATATTGTAACAAATTTTACTTTTAGTTTAATTTCGTTTAATTTGTTTGCAAAATATTTGCGAAAAACATTCAATTTAGGAAACGCGCCCATATGCTAGTAGATTTTTCTATACTGCCTACTTCGTAACTTTTAACAACGAATTCTTATTATTATATAATAAGCAATTTACATTTTAAAATATAAAAGACAAGCGAAATAAATTACAAAACACGCACGTTGACAACGAGCGGTTGCAGCAAACTGCAACTGATTACTACTAAACAAAACATTAATATTGTTTGTTATTTTTCGAGCGCATGCCCAAACTCCCCCGTAATTGGCTCATTTCTTTAGAGTGGGGACTACGCTCTGCGCTAGCACATCCGAAACACTCGCCAAACTGATAAGCCGAAAGTGTCCTCGACTGTACAATATTATACGGTGCTGGGGACTGGGCTACATAAAATGTATGATAACTCATGATAACACAGGTTATATTTTGTAAGAAAATATTAACATTATTATGAATCTAGTGTGTGTGTGTGTAAAAAATATGTCATGGGATACTCATCCCAACTTACCTGTCCGGTGGTTGTGGTAAAGTATATGTCCTATCCCTTGCCCTCCTGGGCGGTAATATCCTACCTTTTCTATTTCCCCCCTAACTTACCAATCTTCCTTTCCACACCACCTATCCTTCCCTTTCCCTATTCCTACCCTCTCCACCAATCCGTGGGAACGCAATGGATAATCATTAAAATAATTTAATTATCCAAAATGGCGGCGATGTGGCTCGCCACTCATCATCTCTCGTTCTCGCGGAGGTGAAAAGTAGCCCATGGAGAGCCGCTTCGCTACGTTGAATGTAAGAGAAGGAATGGATGGTTAAGAATGAAAGTGGACGAAGCGAAATAAGTGTGTAAGGATCGTAGCAAGTGGAAAGAAGTGGTCTCTGCCTACCCCTACGGGAAAGAGGCGGCCTCTGCCTACACCTACGGAAAAAGGCGTGATTATATGTATGTATGTATGAATATTACGTCCCACGTAAATCACTCGCGTTAAATTCAGTATCTCCATATACAATATCGTCGGCTTATTGCAAGAACTCATTAACTGCAAAAAATCACTAAATACGTTTTCATCTAAAATGGAATCCGTTTGACAAAAGCTACAAAATGCAAAAACTCGCTAATTTCTATCTCGTCAATTTTAGGAGTTACGTCCTTGTCATAAAATCCATAATTGCAACTTTGAAAGTCAGGCATTTGTAAAGAATCACTAACCTGCACAAGTTATTTTTATAAATATGATAATTATTTAAAAAACAACTGACTTTAATATATATACCTAACTCATTATTTAATTAACTTAATCCAAACGAGTGTAACATAACTAGCTTATAATTATGTTTTGATAAAGATAATTATTTTCATTTATTTACTTCCTGTAATAAACCATTTATTTTAAGACCATAATAAGTAATGTTAATGAATTTTAGTAAATTTTTTTGTATACTGATCCTGATACTAAGATTTCCCTAAAATCATTTATTGTTTTTAATTACTTTTTATTTTGTCCGTTGTCGTATTTTTATGAAATTAACATCGATTAAAATTATATAGTAATTTCTTGCAGGCTACGTGGAGCCTCTATTATAGATTAGTGAGTATGCAGGGTTAGGTAAAATGCGACGAAACAGTTTCACCTAGGAGGGTGGCGCGGCGGACTGGCTAGTTGATAGTTCGCTCATTTCGAGGCGAGATATGAGAAATAAATGTTTTAAACCTGGAAGAGGAAGCAAGATGTTAAAGCAATTAAACCAGAATAAGGATAATTAAAAAAATATTATAGTAGACGAAGTTTCTAAGGACGATGTGCTTATCTTTCCACTTTCTTTGGCTTTAGCATTATTTACCTATGTACATTTTACGATTTTTGTTTTACTAAACTCATTAAAAATTAAAACAACTTTTATGGTTTTCGCGGTTTATTACATTTTAGTTTATCCCGACGTACGACGACGACGACGGGTATTATCCTATGATGAAAATATACATCAGATTGTTGATATTTTGATGATAACTCAGGAGCAATAGCTATTTCTAAATATGGAAATTTCACTAAAAATTCTAAATATATTGAAGTTCATTACCACTTCATACATGAAAATGTTAAGCAAGGAAATATTGAGGTTGTAAAAACAGATTCGGAAAATAATATGGCAGACATATTTACAAAAGCATTAGGAAGTGTAAAATTCATTAAGTTCAGAGAATGTTTGAATATAAAATAAGTTGATATAATTTAGTTAAGATTTTTTGGTCAGCAGTGACTATTGTAATTTAATGTTTTACTTGTACTTATTGGGTTGCAATATAAATGTAAGGAGGCGTGTTAAATATTGTACTTTTATATTGGCAACACATTTTCTCCCATGGTATTATTATTCCATTATGGCGTCGCCGGTCGCGTCTGTACAAAAAGCGAATAGTATTGTATTGTGTTAGTTACAAGTTAATAAATAAGTAAATAAAACACTGGATTTCTTTATTAAATTAACAATATTTTATATATTTATATAATAATTTTATATGTTAGGGGTGGTTCTCCATACACGTGAAGTGAGGATGAAAAATATTTTTGCATTCTAATTTATAACCCCGTCGTATGGGTTAACGTTGAATAGGTATTTTAAACCTATTCATTTCTAAACAACAGGAGATAGAAACTTATAAGTTTTCATGGTGATAGACCATGCTAAAAACTGTTTCAGAGAATTATTTTGACCGAAATCAGTATAACACGGTCACATTAACTAGACGCATGGGATTGATGACGTCATTTTGGCGTTCTGCAACTACAACAGAAACAAACAAACAAACTGTAACAGAAAACTAACGAGAATATCGACGCGTGTATCAGCAACAGAGATGCTGACCATAGTGACGTTTGCCCGGCGAGCTAAGGGAACGCGGTGGGAAGCGGGTAGGGCTTTGCATTCCAGCGATGCGTCAAGTTAATGTGACCGCGTTGTACTACTACTACTACTACCACAGCCTATAGAACTATTACCTACAGTCGTCCAACGTCGACACGTCTAGACAGAGCAATCGTGCGGGGCGTGCGGGGTGAGAGAAGGGCGGTAGCGAGCCCAAGCTGCCATACACTCGCTTGGGACACGTCAGCCGGGGTTGACGCTTTTTAATTTGATTGTTTTAAGTGGTTTGCGACAGTGTTTCGTTTGAGTTGTATGTAGGTACTTATTTACAATGGTCAATTATATGAACAGCTAAAGAAGATTAATTTTAATACAAAACCATGCGCCTGTTACCCGTCAGAATTTTTAATAAAATTGTATCTACGTATGAGAATTTACTAAGTACATCGTCAAATTCAACAATCGCAATCTAAAAACTAGTAAATCCAAATGTCGAAAATACCTTTCAGTTTCGCATTTGTAGCTTTTGCAGGGTTCGTAAATATCCGATATTTATAATAAATACCAAAATATCAGATATCTTTGATAATTGATATATATCCGATATTTTTGATTTTTTGATATTTTCAAAATTACATACAAATCTCATAGGTACTCTGATATGTTTTTTCGTAATAGTTGAATCGAAATAATTTGTATATCTGATAATTTGAAGATAGGGAAGTAAAATTAAACTCATTTATTTATTATTGATATTAAAAGTTTTCAAATCAATTAAAAATCAACGATAGATACTTTTGAGTATCAATTTAAATAAACCATAAAACCATAAAATGACTTTTGTTTATAACCAGAAGAAAAAAAAGTGTATTAATTTTATCAGTCGAATTAATTTGACACATAGTATAAATGGTATAACAATAGTATAATAACAAATAAGGAATTTTCTTCCGAAAAACAGGGGGTCACGTGGGTGTCATAAGCCGTTACAAGCCGCGTCGACGGCTATGATTAGTTAATGTCGTGTCAAATAGCAAGTTTTTGATGACCTAGGCATGTGAAACTCTCGGAAAATAAGACCTGTGTTGATGTAAGATTTTTTACATTTAAAACATTCTTTTACATTTTTAAATATAAATATCAATTTTGATATAATATATCAAGCATAAATATCAATTGATATATATCATGCTAACCCTGAGCTTTTGTATTACGCATTTGTATTTTTTATAATAAATATATATATATATATATATATATATATATATATATATATATATATAACAATATATATAATAATAAAACAAATATATATATATATATATATATATATATAACAATATATATAATAATAAAACAAATATATATATATATATATATATATATATATATATATATATATATATATATATATATATATATATATATATATATATATATATATATATATATTTGTTTTATTCCTAGTACTCTACATACACATACTACGAATACCTACACAAAATATAGAACAGATTATAATAAAACACATTATTGTGACAACCCTGCAGCAATGACGAATACCTACACAAAAGCGGCATTTCGCGCGACTTCAAACGCGTTGGACCACTGTATCTCTTTATTACACTGTGCTACTACACTATCACTTTTGAATTAAATAAAAAAAACCTATAGCGCGTTGATAATTACGAACATGTCGTGACATGGTCTTGGTTAGGCACCTCCTTAGACATGTCGTGACATGATCTTGGTTAGGTTTTTAAATGTGATAAATAATGACAACAATTAGCATATATTCTCTTTAAAAATAAAAAATAAAATAAAAATATTAAAGGTATATAAAAAACTTTATTTTTAATTTTTTTGTTCGATATTAATAATTGTGCTCAATATTAGTACTAATAGTTGGAATATATGTAAGTAATGATAAAATAGTACCGAACTCTTCGAAGAGCTGAAAAAAAATAGGCTAAGTGCGAGTCTAAGTGACTAAAGTCTTTTGATAAACTTATTACTAAAAAAAAATTGTGATCAACGAAAAACATCATTACTTGGAAAATCCAGGATTAAAGATGATCATTAATACAAGTAACAAGACACATAATATTCGAAAAAAAAATCGGCTCTAATAACTAAGTTAATTGTAATTTGTAACGCACAAAATGTAGGTAATATTATTTACGTATTTATTACTTTAAATATTTTGTTCTGTACTGATAACTGGACATCTGGACGCGTTATCGAAAAGTTGTTTGACTGGTTCCCTATAGTACATATATGCAGCCACAAGTCAGAAACAAATCTATAGAAATCTTTTGTGCAAAAAAAATGTCCAGACAATGACTAAATAAAATAAACCTTATTGCCACGGATTAAGAATCATGTTAACATGCACAATAGCAAAACACGTGAAAATAAAGAGACTTTATATTATGCTTCAATATTATTGAGCTCCGTAGCCTAGCGGGTAGACCGTTTGGTTCGTACTCGAGCGATAGCAGGTTCGAATCCCAGGGCGAGGCGTGTGTGCCAATAAGACTTTTTCAGATCTCAAGCACATTATACGAACGCGAACGCTCTAACGATGAAGGAATAACATCGTGAGGAAACCCGCACATGGTTGGCCCCAGACGTATTGACCAGTTAATTCCTCTGGACTAGGCTGACTATGTTGTGAGAATGCCGTATGTGCTTTGGCAACCATACGAAATTTAAAAACCAACTGTCCCAGGCACTACAGTATTTCAAGAGTGGTTACTTCGCTCGGTGAATACTGTATAAATCATCCATTAACGTATGCAAAGGCCTAAGTTTTTTTTTAAATTGTTGGATGATTTTTAAAACAATTTGAATACTTTTCGCAATCTTTGGGTATTTTAACAAACAAAATAAGAAAACAGAAAAATGTTCCTAAGGAAGACCTCTTTTTTTTTTTGATGTTTAGGGTGAATTTTGGGTAGTAAATTTTGGGTGATTAGGTTCTGGAAAATCGTTTTTGCCATACTAAATATTATACCTATCATAATTATTATAATATTGTAACAAATTTTACTTTTAGTTTAATTTCGTTTAATTTGTTTGCAAAATATTTGCGAAAAACATTCAATTTAGGAAACGCGCCCATATGCTAGTAGATTTTTCTATACTGCCTACTTCGTAACTTTTAACAACGAATTCTTATTATTATATAATAAGCAATTTACATTTTAAAATATAAAAGACAAGCGAAATAAATTACAAAACACGCACGTTGACAACGAGCGGTTGCAGCAAACTGCAACTGATTACTACTAAACAAAACATTAATATTGTTTGTTATTTTTCGAGCGCATGCCCAAACTCCCCCGTAATTGGCTCATTTCTTTAGAGTGGGGACTACGCTCTGCGCTAGCACATCCGAAACACTCGCCAAACTGATAAGCCGAAAGTGTCCTCGACTGTACAATATTATACGGTGCTGGGGACTGGGCTACATAAAATGTATGATAACTCATGATAACACAGGTTATATTTTGTAAGAAAATATTAACATTATTATGAATCTAGTGTGTGTGTGTGTAAAAAATATGTCATGGGATACTCATCCCAACTTACCTGTCCGGTGGTTGTGGTAAAGTATATGTCCTATCCCTTGCCCTCCTGGGCGGTAATATCCTACCTTTTCTATTTCCCCCCTAACTTACCAATCTTCCTTTCCACACCACCTATCCTTCCCTTTCCCTATTCCTACCCTCTCCACCAATCCGTGGGAACGCAATGGATAATCATTAAAATAATTTAATTATCCAAAATGGCGGCGATGTGGCTCGCCACTCATCATCTCTCGTTCTCGCGGAGGTGAAAAGTAGCCCATGGAGAGCCGCTTCGCTACGTTGAATGTAAGAGAAGGAATGGATGGTTAAGAATGAAAGTGGACGAAGCGAAATAAGTGTGTAAGGATCGTAGCAAGTGGAAAGAAGTGGTCTCTGCCTACCCCTACGGGAAAGAGGCGGCCTCTGCCTACACCTACGGAAAAAGGCGTGATTATATGTATGTATGTATGAATATTACGTCCCACGTAAATCACTCGCGTTAAATTCAGTATCTCCATATACAATATCGTCGGCTTATTGCAAGAACTCATTAACTGCAAAAAATCACTAAATACGTTTTCATCTAAAATGGAATCCGTTTGACAAAAGCTACAAAATGCAAAAACTCGCTAATTTCTATCTCGTCAATTTTAGGAGTTACGTCCTTGTCATAAAATCCATAATTGCAACTTTGAAAGTCAGGCATTTGTAAAGAATCACTAACCTGCACAAGTTATTTTTATAAATATGATAATTATTTAAAAAACAACTGACTTTAATATATATACCTAACTCATTATTTAATTAACTTAATCCAAACGAGTGTAACATAACTAGCTTATAATTATGTTTTGATAAAGATAATTATTTTCATTTATTTACTTCCTGTAATAAACCATTTATTTTAAGACCATAATAAGTAATGTTAATGAATTTTAGTAAATTTTTTTGTATACTGATCCTGATACTAAGATTTCCCTAAAATCATTTATTGTTTTTAATTACTTTTTATTTTGTCCGTTGTCGTATTTTTATGAAATTAACATCGATTAAAATTATATAGTAATTTCTTGCAGGCTACGTGGAGCCTCTATTATAGATTAGTGAGTATGCAGGGTTAGGTAAAATGCGACGAAACAGTTTCACCTAGGAGGGTGGCGCGGCGGACTGGCTAGTTGATAGTTCGCTCATTTCGAGGCGAGATATGAGAAATAAATGTTTTAAACCTGGAAGAGGAAGCAAGATGTTAAAGCAATTAAACCAGAATAAGGATAATTAAAAAAATATTATAGTAGACGAAGTTTCTAAGGACGATGTGCTTATCTTTCCACTTTCTTTGGCTTTAGCATTATTTACCTATGTACATTTTACGATTTTTGTTTTACTAAACTCATTAAAAATTAAAACAACTTTTATGGTTTTCGCGGTTTATTACATTTTAGTTTATCCCGACGTACGACGACGACGACGGGTATTATCCTATGATGAAAATATACATCAGATTGTTGATATTTTATCGCTAAACATTAATTTAAACCAATTTAAGCAACTCTTTACACAAAAATATGTATGATTTTTATAAAATATCAAAAATAAAATTATGAATTTTTTACGTTTGACCACGTGACTAAAAACGCACGACATTGGAATGTGACGTCATATTCTTGAACTTCTTCTTCTTTTATTAATGGCCTCCCGATTTCCTTAAAGAATAGCCAGCATCAGAATCATTAACGTCGTGCGTCAGCGAGAAATAGCCACTTTTTCCGCATTTCAGTGTTCTTTAGTATGGTCACAAAGATTTTCCCCAGTGTTTTAATAGGCGTATTAGTGCATTTTGGCACTACGCACCATTTATAAGGCATTTTTAATAGGCTTAAAACATTTATTTAAAAACGTAAACAGTAGGTATTCTGGGATTTGGCATTTTCAGTATAATTTGACACTTGACAGTTACAATGTTACAAGAATGTGACGTCATGACAACTCATTATAGCGTTTTCGCGCCTATAATATTAATTTAAACTTTTACCCCCTTACTAATTAAAAAATTCACACTGTGTATACAGGCGTTTTAAGATTTCTACTACTAATAATCATTTTTTTGACATTAGGCCAGGATAGCGATGTTGTAATTTCCATACTAATTTATTCCACGCCTACACTAGGCCATTCCCTAGTTTAAGCGTGTTATAAGGACAAGATGGCGGATTTTCAATTCATCAGCTGATTTTATATTCTTTCGAAACTCGTTAGCGTTCTATTTCCGAGTACCTAACTTAAGAGTTGGACTACAATCTACATAAATATTGATAGGCTTAGGCTAGGAAATTATTCTTGCGCCCGGAAAAATACAAATGTATAATGATCGTGATGATCCGTTATTGTTGTATTTTTGGTAAAAGACAATGACCTAATTTCATCAATTTTAATCCTAATATTATGTATAATTAACTGTTCTTACTAACGTAAGAGAAGCACGCCTTGTCGTGGCGGTGGGGCTTAGTAACCCGTAACCGTGGACTGGTCACCCACGGTGAAGCTAAGAGGCAACCGGGGCCGGCCTGTTTGCCGCCGGCTGGCCCGAGGAGGGCGCTCCCAGCGGGCTGGACATGCCCGCAGAGGACGCGCGTGGAGGTGGGACCGCAGAAGAAGAGGAGTGCCGGTATTACGGTGCGCCGTTCTCCCTATCTTCTGCGGCCGTGAAGGGATCGCAGGGGGAGAGGCGTGATGGTATTACGGTACGCCACTCTCCCTACCCCCTGCGAGCGGCGGCGGGGCCGTTCCGTCAAAACGGCGTTGGTAGGGCCGCAGAGGAAGAGGCATGTCGGTATTGCGGTGCGCCGCTTGCCCTATCCTCTGCGACCGAGGTGTGGTCGGTGGCAGAGCCACGGACCTGATCTGCCACCGGGTACCAGTTTATCTGGTACCCATGGCCTCCTAGTAGCAGACTCAGGGGGAGTCTGCTACAGTACTGGTGGAGGCCGAGGAGGAAGCGCACCTAATACCATCTGGTGCGCCCATCGTGGAGGGCCTTCGGGCTTTCAAGATGGAGCCGCTTGTAGGCGGCAGCCGCCGGCGGGGTCGCGGATGTGTGTATCGTTCCCGTGGCCCCGTCAGAGGGCGGTGAGGAGGAAGATGGGGGGGTTTTTAGTGGGTATACTATGAGTCCCACATCACCACTTGGGTGCCCCCTGCGCCTGGGTGGTATGCGTAAAGCATTTTCCCCTCCGGAAAAAAAAGGGCTAAAATAAGTAGTTATAAGGGTTCTCAGTAGTGCTATGGGATTCAGATGAGGGTCTTCAAAAGATAGGTAAGGAGTATGGAGACTTCCTTATACCTATAACACTACCTAACTTTTACACAGACTAGAGCTTCCCCCGAAGGAAATGGAGTTATACCTATTGCGAGTTGCAACCTATCAATTATACAGGGTAGGGCTATCCCCTGAAGAAGAAGAACCAGCCTTGTACATAAGGTTTGTTAAAGTCAATTAACTTATTTAAAATCAAGGATCTTATGTGCATAATTATTGCTAATTATGATCTACTACTTATGTTAAGATGTTTAGAAAATATCCTAACCTCAGGCGTAGGTGTCCCTTCGCCTAACACAAAACTATTTAAGAATTATTTTTTTGCCCAAAATTTTTTTCTGTATATAAGTGTATTTACAGCAGCAGTATTTCAAGAGTGGTTACTTCGCTCGGAGAATACTGTATAAATCATCCATTAACGGATGCAAAGGCCTAAGTATACCATAAGCCCAGAAGATCCATAATTAATTTTATTAAAGCTTATTATTATAGTAGAACTATGGAATTCCAGTAAATGAAATTTACTGAATTTCAGTGTTTTGAGATTGCAACGACAATCTCTACAATCTTTAAAGTACAAAGTACAAAGATAAATGCTCAAAGTGTGCAATTATTATGTTTAAAATGCGAGTTGAGATTAATCGATTATAGTGAAAGAAAGAAAGAAAGAAAGAAAGAAAGAAAATATTTATTTTCAATACACAAAAAGACACAAGTAGCAGAAAAAAAAAAATGGTGAAACTACAAGTTGTGCCTTAATGTGACCAAAAAAAGGTCCAGTTCGGCTTAGGTCACATATGTCGTGTCACGACACAAGCATACATGACACCGGTTTTCAACTGAACCGAAAAGTGTAGTAAGCCACGGATATCATGCACCTTTCTACTTATCAAGCATTTCACATAATAATAATCAAAATACCACCAGAATTTTAGGTAATATATTCATAATACATAATACTTATAACTTTTAAATAAACCACAGAATAAACAAACAAATAATAGTGTAGTGTATAATACTAGCTGCCAGACAAAAACTACCTCAACTGTAACTTAGGTGTCCAGGACATTTCTAAATAATAAATAATAATAATACACCAATAAATAAATAAAATTAGAGGTATTAGTATTATATATTTAAGATAAAACAAATAATATATTTTATATGAAGGACACATTCCCAACTATCATATTGTATTTACGCTGCTCCTCGATGAGAAACCTTTTTAGGTGACGTCTAAAAGTGCCTAACGTGTTAAGTGTTCGTATAGGAGGAGGGATATTATTCCAAATCTTCGCAGCTGAGTAGCGAAAGCTACCACGAAGTGCTTTGGTTCGATGTGGCTGTGTTCACAGACCCTGTGAGCACTGTCTGCGCGAATGTAGCCAGCTCAACCTGTCGTATAGATAAGATGGTTCTCTATACTTAATGACACCGAACATAAGACACGCCAGATGATATTTACGCCTAGATTTCATCTTGAGGATAAAATTATCATTTAAAAATGGCGTTACGTGCCCTCTGCTTGGAACCGTGTAGCAGAACCGAACACAAGCATTTTGTACTCTCTGAATGAGTTTTTCCGTTCGAGCCAGTAGACGGGGGCCATAAACAGTATCAGAGTAGTTAAGTTTTGAAAGGACTAATGTTTCTACCAACTGTTCACGTAGCTCTTCAGATATATAAGGCCTGATTTTATATAAGCCTAGCTTTTGCCCGCAGCTTCGCCCGCGTGAAATTGGATTTTAGTCAGAGGGAAAGCTTGTTCGGAAAAATACCAATAGGTACCAAAATTGAATACGTAATGGTGTAGGCACTGCACAGCCGTAGGTATCAGTTGTATTTTATTGGAATGTTTCCTGCGACTTTGTACACTCAAGAAATCTACCGGGAACTCTACCATAAATAAAATTTAATAATCTGCAAAAATTACTCTGTGTTCATTCTAGATAAACTACTACCATAGCAAATTTCATCAAAATTCATTACGTGGTTATTGCATGAAAAACTAAACATATTATGTACCTACATACATACTTTCGCATTTAGGTATAATATTAAGTAAAGATTTCTTTGTAGCCGATAATTAGTATTTTAACGATTTCAAAAATATTTTGAATGGGAAGACGTTAGTTGGCAATAGGCAAACTGACTGATTTTTTTATTGCATAAATGAATAGTACTCTTAAATATGTTCTCAGAAGAAACCGTATATCCAAAGTCGAAATTTCAAAGTAACAGCGATTTGTATACAAAATTTTCTCTGTAGTCTCGTAAAAATGCTCCATACTAAACTTAGCCTACAAGTGACGTCACTTGTAGGCTAAGGTGTATGAAGTATACGGCCGCAGGAATATATTTGTAAATATCTCTTATAATTTGTGCGTTTCAATTCATACTTACGTTTTTGTATATAATGTAAGCAAACTAATGATATAGATTTTGTTTACCAATTTCGCAAAAAAACATATTTTTTTTGTACTTTTTAAATGTGTTAAATTAGTAAACCACACATAAAATAATATATTTTTTTACATTTACCAAGTAGTAATGCCTCAATATTTCTGAATATATTAATGAAACTAAATATTTCAAATGAAGTCCGCTCCCCTATTGGCAGTACTACGTTAGATAGTAATATATACCTATATATTCTTTGCAGTAGGTGCGTAGACTTTGAACTTGATGAAAGTAATTTGGATTGTGATCACCCATCCTAGTTGGGACCAAGGCTGAGTTTGAGAGAGAGATGAGTTAGCAGTACGACCACGAAGCCATCGAGCTTCTCACTTATTCCTCATAGAATCATACACACTAATGATTAGGTAATACCTAGGTAAAGTTTTAACTATATATTACCGGACCATGGAGATACGCTTGGCTACGTTGAATGTAAGAGGAGGAATTAATGGTAAGAATGAAAGTGGATGAAGCGAAAGAAGTATGCAAGGATCGTAGCATCTTAACTATCATCTAGCTAATTATCATATAGCATCTTAACTAGCGAGTCACAAGTAAATAAATTAAAATCCGTAGAAGCATTAAAATCAGCCGGTCTGCGCCTAGAAACACCGAGAGGGCGTAACCCGCGTATTCTTATTAAAGATGTCCCGCAAAATATTACGGACGAAAATTTCCTTTTATCACTTTATAACCAAAATATTAAGGGCGAGATTAATGTGTCTCAAGAACAATTTATGAACTCAACAAAAATTATCAGACGGCGCATAAATAATAACTACAATCGAAAATGGATGGGCCTAGAGTTAGATCCAAAGATTCGGAAACATCTCATTGAAACGAAACAAAAACTTTTTATTGACTGGGCAATGTGTCGGTTCATCGATGACGTAGAACTTGTACGCTGCGCTAATTGTCAACAATACGGCCACATCGATAAATTCTGCCGCGATTCAGACCCGTGCTGTTGTCACTGCGCCGATAAACATAGCTCGATCAACTGTCCCAAGAAAGATTTAAAGGATTTCAAACCGGTTTGTGGAAGCTGCACCCGGTACAAGAAACCCAACAACCACCCCACGGGTTCTCCCGTCTGCCCAACTTACAAGACAAAAATGGAGCAATTAATTTTAACAACTCGCTATGGATAAGTTAGTTATAGGACAGTTAAACCTTCATAACAATAGGCACGCGACGTTTGAATTAGAAAAATTGGTGTCGGATTATAATTTAGACTTAGTCCTCATACAAGAACAATATCAGTCTGCGTCGCTAAGGTCGAAAATCGTACAAGTTAACAACCAAGCGCGCGCCGGCATTTACACACCTTTTTTTTTTTTTTTTTTTTTTTTTTTTTTTTTTTTTTTTTTTTTTTTTTTTCCGGGGGGGAAAATGCTTTACGCATACCACCCAGGCGCAGGGGGCACCCAAGTGGTGATGTGGGACTCGTGGTATACCCACTAAAAACCCCCCCATCTTCCTCCTCACCGCCCTCTGACGGGGCCACGGGAACGATACACACATCCGCGACCCCGTCGGCGGCAGCCGCCTGCAAGCGGCTCCATCTTGAAAGGCCGAAGGCCCTCCACGATGGGCACACCAGATGGTATTAGGTGCGCTTCCTACTCGGCCTTCACCAGTACTGTAGCAGACTCCCCCTGAGTCTGCTACTAGGAGGCCATGGGTACCAGATAAACTGGTATCCGGTGGCAGATCAGGTCTGTGGTTCTGCCACCGACCACACCTCGGTCGCAGAGGATAGGGCAAGCGGCGCACCGCAATACCGACATGCCTCTTCCTCTGCGGCCCCACCAACGCCGTTTCGACGGAACGGCCCCGCCAGCTCGCAGGGGGTAGGGAGAGTGGCGTACCGTAATACCATCACGCCTCTCCCCCTGCGATCCCTCCACGGCCGCAGAAGATAGGGAGAACGGCGCACCGTAATACCGGCACTCCTCTTCTTCTGCGGTCCCACCTCCACGCGCGTCCTCTGCGGGCATGTTCAGCCCGCTGGGAGCGCCCTCCTCGGGCCAGCCGGCGGCAAACAGGCCGGCCCCGGTTGCCTCTTAGCTTCACCGTGGGTGACCAGTCCACGGTTACTAAGCCCCACCGCCACGACAAGGCGTGCAACCATCGGGGGGGGCATTTACACACCTCAGTCTAAATTTTCAATTACGGCCCTTGCAAATCTGTCAACGTCTCACTGTGCGGTAGCGGAGGTTTCGTGTCTTCACTTTAGATTATACGTAGTTAGTTGTTATTTTCAATACTCCGACCCTGTAGGTCCTCACTTACATCAACTACGTCATGTCCTACATTGTCTGGCGGGAAATAAAATAGTTATTGGCGCTGACGTAAATGCATCTTCGCCCTTATGGCACGGTGAACTTAGATACACTGACCGTGACCGTCGTAGCTCAGTGGAAGACTTCATAGCAGAGTTCAACTTGCAAATTCATAACACTCCCAATGCACCACCTACATTTAGCAGCCCCTCAGGTGAATCTTCCATCGACGTCACGCTTTCCAGCGCGTACGTCCATAATAATATTACAAGACAAGCCAAGGAATTGGCTAAACCGACCACTGCTTCTATTGAGCAGTGTATTTATTCTGATAACTATACAGTTAACAGCTTGGAATATGTTCCAAATAATTTAAATTAGTTTCTAAGACAACAGAGGCCCACTCTAGCGATGTATTATACAATAATATAAATTATTCAAATAAATTATCTATCTTACCTACCAAAATTGTTAGCAAAAATTGTAATTCTACTGTAAACCTGGTGCACCAAAATTTGCAAGGAATGGTAGGTAAAGAATTAGAGATTGAGTTGTTTCTTAATGAATATAACATTGATATTATGTGTATATCGGAACATTGGTTTAGAAAATATGAATTAATATTTAACTTTTGTGGTCACCAGGTTGCTAGTTCGTTCAGTCGAGAGAATGCCATTAGAGGTGGCTCTTTAATATTGACTAATAAAAAATTTAAATTTAAAGAACGAAAAGATATTGTAAGACTCTCTACTGAACGAATATGTGAGGTAGCTTGTATTGAGTTGAGCCACCTTATTATTGTAAGCGTATACAGGCCTCCATCAGGTTCATACGATTCCTTTGAACAAATCATGGAACATATGTTGACAAAAATATGTGCATCTAACAAAAAGATTTTTGTATGTGGTGATTTCAACATTAATTTATTAGACTCTAACTCCACCACTGTTAGATTCACATCATTGTTAAAATCGTATAACCTCATTAATTTGTTTTATGAACCGACAAGAATATCTGATACAACAGCTACTTGTATTGATAATATTTTCACTAATATTACTCCTTATAAAAAAGAAATAATTAATGCGCTTAGCTCTGATCACTGTGGACAATTTGCTTCATTTAATATTAATTGTGAAAATAAACCTCAAGAAAAGCTTGTTTATATTCCTGTGAATACAAAACGTATTGAGAAATTTAGAGGTAAATTAATTTCAAATATTCAACAGTTGGATGGGTTAAATAACTCAGATGAAGCATTTAATAAACTATTTAAAATAATTAGAACCCAATTTAACTCTGTATTTACTTCTAAAACGGTCAGTTTAAATAATAGAAAAAGTAATTTTAAAAACTGGGCCACTGCAGGAATTTTAGTAAGTAGACAAAGATTGTATGATCTGTACAACGAAAAGACATTTATTAGGAGTGAATCTTTTATGCTATATGTCAAGAAATATTCAAAAATTTTTAAAAAAGTTTGTCAAGCAGCGAAGGCACTTCACATAAAAGGAAAAATAATGAACTCTAAAAATAAAGTGAAAACCACTTGGAAGATAATTGCAGATGAGACTGGAAGAGGCAAATCCAGTCGTAACTCTAAATTTGAACTTTGTGTCAATGATAAAAAGGTCAATTCTGACCTAGAGGTTGCGACGATCTTCGAAAAGTTTTTTGCTGACATTCCGGTCTCAACTACAAAAAATTTAAATTCTTCACCTGCAGTTGCTGAAAAAATACTCAGAGAAAATGTCAAGGAATGTGATGTCAATTTTAATTTTAAAGAAATTGACTCCAGAGATATTATTAACACCTTCAAATTACTCAATATTAAAAGTACTACTGATCTCTGGGGTATGTCTATAAAAATTATAAAATCAATAATTGACATCATTGCCCCCTACCTAGCCTTAGTTTTTAATAATTGTATTAAGAAAGGTGTGTTCCCTGACCTAATAAAGCATAGCAAGGTGATGCCTCTTTTCAAGGCTGGGAATAAATCTGACCCAGCCAATTATAGACCAATATCTATACTACCGACTTTCAGTAAAATTTTCGAGAAAATAATATTAAATCAATTGCTAGCTCATTTTAACATAAATAATTTATTACATAGCACTCAATTCGGGTTTACTAAAGGTCGGTCCACAACAGACGCAGGCATCAGTCTTCTATGCAGCATATTTGAGGCCTGGGAGGGATCGCATGATGCACTTGGTGTCTTTTGTGATCTATCCAAGGCTTTCGACTGTGTCGAGCATGCTACGTTGGTCAAAAAATTATACCATTATGGTATAAGGGATACGGCACTTAAGCTCTTAAGCTCTTATCTTAAAAATAGAACGCAGAGAGTAGAAGTAAATTCTACAAGGTCTAATGGGACCAAAATAGAATTAGGTGTGCCACAAGGGTCCATTTTAGGCCCATTTCTTTTTCTCATCTATATAAATGACCTTCCTTATCTAGTTAAAGATAAGCACGAGATAGTACTTTTTGCTGATGACACTTCACTAATTTTTAATGTGAAGCGACGACAGTCAAATTACGACGAGGTAAATAGTGCTCTCTCGAAAATGGTACACTGGTTTAATGTTAATAATTTACTTTTAAATTCCAATAAAACAAAATGTTTAAAGTTTAGCCTGCCAAATGTTAGGCAGACACAAACCAATGTACTATTAAACGATGAGAAAATGAACCTAGTGGACACCACTGTATTTCTAGGAATAACACTAGATTGTAAATTACAGTGGGGTCCCCATATTGCAAATCTGGCTGATAGGCTTAGTTCTGCAGCATATGCAGTGAAAAAAATTAGAGAAATTTCCGATGAGGACACAGCGCGGCTAGTTTATTTTAGTTATTTTCATAGTATAATGTCATATGGCATTCTTCTATGGGGAAACGCTGCGGACATTAACACAATATTTGTGCTGCAGAAGCGAGCTATACGTTCTATTTATAAGATGTCATATTTTGAATCTCTAAGAGATAAGTTTAAAGAAATAGGTATTCTGACCGTCGCTTCTCAATACATTTTGGACAATGTGTTGTATGTCAGAAAGAATTTAAATAACTTTAAAAAGAAAAGCGACAACCATTGTAGGAATACTAGAAATAAGAACAAGTTAGAAATACCGGTGATCAGACTAAGCAAAGTAAGTAAATCGTTTAAAGGTTCATGTATACGCCTTTACAATAGAATCCCAGAAAACGTTCAAAATCTTACCATTAATAAATTTAAAAAAGCTGTTAAAGAACGTTTGTGTGCTAAAGCTTATTATAAAGTCAGTGATTTCATTAACGATTGCACACCTTGGGAATAAGATGGCCCCCTGCAAGGCTGCTTTTATTTACTTAAGTATGCTCTATGTACTTATGACTAATGTTATATAGATTAAGTTACAACATTGTAAAAATATTTTTTTTGAAAAGAACAATTTTCCCATCTTTTTGCTAAAAGGTGGCCCCGTGCGAGTTTCTTACGCCGGTTCTTCTCGCCGGGCTAGTTTCCGAACCGGTGGTAGGCATCATGTAGGACAATTCTATAAGTGTTATTTCATAACCTACATGGAAATAAAAATTTTGAGTTTGAGTTTGAGTTTGAATAATATAATAAATTGGCGCGTCATTCCTGACGCATCAAGCAGCGATCATCGTTTAATTGTCTTTGAGTTTATTCGCGCGCCCTCGAGTTGCCCCGTGATTGAGTCGAAAGATTATAAATATAATGCTAAAAATGGTAATTGGAATTTATTCCGGTCCCTTATGTTCGCTCATTCCAGAGATTTCACTCGCCCAGACTTGAACTCAAATGATAGTGCGGAAATAATGACCAACACCTTTGTTTACTGTGCCGACACCGCCCTGGGCCGAAGGCCGCTTAAAACAGAAAATAAGTGTAAATGGTGGCACGATAATTTATATAACTTGCGTCGGGAGTTTAGGAGAGCCAGACGGAAAATTAATTATGCACGTAGACAGGGACTCGGTCTATTGGACGATAAGTATGTATCGTACCTAGCTGACCTTAGGGCTTCAAGGTCGCGTTATCGCGCCGCCGTCACATTAGCAAAAAATAATATGTTGAGAAATGCTGCCGACAGACTGGATAAGGAGGGACCATGGTCTTCTTTGTACCATGAACTCAAACCAAATAATACCACTGCTCCACAGTATTTTTCAAATATTAAGATTAATAATTCATATAATCATAGTTTAAGAGACACGGCGAAGGCGTACCTTGACGTGCTTATTCCAGACGACAAGCCGGACTTGGACAATGATCTTCACCGCGAGATAAGAATCAGAATGTTAGACCCCATCAATACGCCGGTTTCTGACTTACCTACACTTGATGAGTTTACTTCAACAGTTAATTTGTTACCTACGAAAAAGTCAGCAGGCGAGGATAAAATATCTAATATTATGATTAAGCACGCGTGCCTAGCGGTAGGTCCATCTATATTACAGGTTTTCAATAAATGTATTGCAGAAGGCAGTTTTCCAAAAATCTGGCGAATCGGCACAATAAAATTAATTCCTAAAGCCGGTGATAAACCACCAGACGATCCGAAATCCTACCGTCCTATAACGCTATTGTCATGCTTAGGAAAATTATTAGAACGTCTTATTGTTCCCCGTTTGCTACCCGGTGGCCCGAAATTTAATAATCAGCAGTTTGGATTTACCGCCGGGAAGTCAACAGTGGATGCAGCTATCGAGGTCAGAAAAACAGTAAATCTATCGGAGTGTAAATATGTAGTAGGTATTTCTCTGGATATCGCGGGTGCTTCGATAATGCCTGGTGGCCCATGTTACTACTGAAGTTAAGAAATAGAGGCTGCTATCGTAATATTTATTATTTAATTTACTCGTATTTTTGCAACGGCGTAACAAAACTCCAACTCGGCCATTACACACATTTCAAAAACTTAACGCGCGGCTGCCCTCAAGGATCAGTATTATCGCCGTACCTGTGGAATATAAGTTTTGATGATTTACTATGTGTTCCCTTGCCTCCTCTGTGCTCTCTGATAGGTTACGCTGACGACGGATTTCTTATTATTCAAGCCAATTCGCGATCTGAAATTGAAAACAAGGCCAACAAGTGCCTCAACGTAATATCAAGTTGGGGCCACAGAAATCGATTAGAATTTGCAGCACATAAAACCTTTCAAGTACTTTTAAAAGGTTCATTACTATCAACTCCTTGCATTAAACTGAACAACATCAATGTGAAACGTAAACAGTCACTTTGTTACCTAGGACTTATCTTAGAAAATAAATTTACATTCCTGGAACATATAATACAGACCGGTGAGAAAGCTAAAAGGAATTTCTATTGTTTCACAAAAATATCAACGTCGACATGGGGCCTTTCATTTAAAACATTAAAAATAATTTATACAGCGACGTACCTCGGCAGCATATGCTATGGCGCACCGGCTTGGGCAGATAGGGCTACAATAGGAGCAGCCCGTCGTAAACTTTTGCAAAGCCAACGTCTCGCCTTAATATTTTTATGTAAGGCATACCGTACCGTAAGCACTGAAGCACTTCCAGTCTTAGCCGGAGTCCTACCAGTAGATTTAGAGATACAGCGTCGTGCAGCACTATATTATAAAAATAAAAAAAATGACTAACCCTGAGTTTTTAAGCGCGAAAGAGAGTAATAAGATAACTAGATTATTCGAGCCATTAGATATTTCTATACAGAACCTAATTTCTGAGTGGCAGGAACGGTGGGACAACACTATCAAAGGGCGTCACCTATATAATTTCTTCCCTTCGGTACGCGATCGACTCTCTAAGCAATGGTTAGAAATAGATCACTACGTCGCACAATTTTTGACAGGTCACGGAAACTTTAAAGCGAAACTTTTTGGATTTAAATTAGTCCCGTCTCCGCTATGCGAGTGTTTGACCGAAGGCGGCCCTTATGAACAAACTGCTCATCACATACTCTGGGAGTGTGATCTCTGGTATGACGAAATAATCGAAATGTTGAACAGCGTCCATTGTGTTTCTAGGGTAGTATATTATGAAGATCTCGTGGCCTGCGCGAAGAACTTCCGGGCTTTCAAACGTTTTTGTCATAAGTACTATTGGAAACAATGCAACACTATTTTGTCATCATAAATCCATTGTAATAATTGTCATATTATAAATTAAAACATATAATTACACTATCTTGTAGTCATAAAAAAACATGTTATTCCCGTGGTGCTTCCCCTTTAATTCTGACTTTTTTGTCATAACAATTTTTGCTGTCTCCCGCTTTGCTTGGGGAGGGAAACTGGAATACTTCCTACTCCTCCTTCAATCTTCTGATTAATTTCGTTGCGGGTTCCAAGACAGACTTAGCATGTCCCCCGGGCACCCCTGAGATCATATCAAAGGGTTTTTGCGGTTGGTTACCACTGTCGATCCTGGCTACACAGGAGTTGCAGTGGTGGGAAAGTGTGGTGGGCCAATTGCCCGTTAAAAAAAAAAAAAAAAAAAGGATCGTAGCAAGTGGAAAGAAGTGGTCTCTGCCTACTCCTACGGGAAAGAGGCGGTCCTGCCTACCCCTACGGGAAAAAGGCGTGATTATAATATGTATGTATGTAAGTTTTAACTAATATATAAATTTGCCATAACACAAGTCTTAACTTAGCATGGGATTATCTTGATGTGATGTATATTACATGTTTATTCTATTGTACCTATGTTATTATGTATGTTTAATAAAGAATTTGAATTCAAATATCTGGTTATTCTAAAGAATTTTATTCTATGTTATTCTTTATATTGATAAAACTTTTTGTAGGTATGAACCGATTGAATTGAAATACCTACACAAAATTGAAGCAGAGCTATCCTAACCGCGTGAAAGCCAAAGCCGCGTAGGTAGGTAAGTACCTAAAAAAATTCCGCGATAAAAAGTGAGTCTTATGTGTTTATCCAAAGCCTAAACTACTACGGTAACAAATTTCATAAAAAATCGTTCTGTAGTTTCTGAGATTAGCGCGCACAAACGTACAGATAAACAAAAAAATCTTAGTCATTGTTTTGGATCAAAAACTAAAACCTATGATAAATCAAGCACAAATAAATTAAATATTACATATAACAACAAAAAAGAAAGAAACTACTGAAATAGTATATTATATAATAATATGTAAGTACTTATTATGAATATATTAAATGGAGCAATCGCAAATATATGTATATCTAAGTGGCTAGTTTTTCAGAGTAAGATTTTCATCAAAAGCGATGTTCAAGAAATGTATGAGGCCTGGGCCAGCCCTACGTACAGTATATGTAAATATAGCTACATAATATAGTAACATAGATATATAATATTAAAAAGAGGTAGATATGTTATAAACGCGTAAAAATGAAGACTCGAATTGGTCCGAGTCGGGTCAATTTTGGTTAGTGTGCAACCGCGAGTAATAGCGTGTTTTGTGTTACTATGCGACGTTGACACATTGACACGCGTCCTATGTCAATGTGTGTCGTGGCACAGAAATTTTGTCAGTTTTGTAAGGGTATGACGTATCCTTAGTTATCACTGTATAGTAACCGTTTCCTATTCTTTATTTTGTTTAATTTCACTTCGTTTCCATGTACATTTAAATTAACTTCGTCAAGGAGAGTAACACAAAGTAAAATAAAACATGGCGGATCAGATCAAAATTAACTAAATAATGTCATTTTGTCAATGACATGACTTTTGACAAAGAAAGACGTATGGCATCCAAGACGTCGTCTCTTCGTAAAACTGTCTACTACGTCAAAAGTCAAGTCATAACAACTGTCATGGCCACCCTAAAAATAGTGTTCTCGCAATAAAAAACTCTTCAAATTATTATTTTTGTACGCATGTACCCTTCTTCAAATTATTTTTTTCGTATTTTTATGATATTCCCATATTTTTTTCCTATTTACCTATGTAGTGTACATAGAACTGGCCCAAAATCAAACATGTCTTTTAACTTTCGAATTCTTGTTGACATGTCAACAAGAATATAATTTAATTTTTAACATGATGACAATATATTGTGTCAAAATAAAAATAAAGCTCCCCATTCACGGGATATCGATTGCCTCGGTCAAATTGGAAATTAATTCGTATTTAAAAGTAAATTGCTAACGACAAACTATTACACAAAATGATTAAGTGTAAGACCTACCAGCTAGTTATTGCGGTGGGCGTCAAAAGTTGGAACAAAATTTACGCGTATATATACGAGTTTTATATAAAAAGTGTAGTAAGGTGGTCCTAGGATCTCAGACTATATTAAATTTTTATCTAAACCGATTTATTTGCAACTACGAATCCAGTAAATGTTTAAAATGTAAAGACTAAATCGACCGATCGCTTGTGAGTGGGAGCTTTAAATCAAAAGCACTAAGGAGTATAAATTATATCAACTTTAAAGCAAATCACTTCCAAACAACTTTCTTTCCCTTTTTTAACCCCGTTAGGGGACGAATTTCAATAAACTATGATACACGAATTCCATCAATTTTGTTACATAGTGTGTGTGCAAAATATGAAGTAGATTGGACCAAGGAATCACGTTGCCCCATACAAACTTTTTTCCCCCTTTTCACCCCCTTAGGAGTCGAATTTCGAAAAATCCCTTCTTATCGGATGCCTACGCATTACAAAGAGCAAGGCCCTGCAAGTTTCAGGTCTCTACGATCAGTGGTTTAGGCTGTGCGTTGATCCGTCAGTCATTCAGGACAAAGGATTTTATATGTATTAGATTTTTAATCGATAGAAACAGTTTTGTACCGATTCAGCTATATGTTTTTCGTAATAATATCACACAACTTTTTATACACACTTTCCACTTTAATCAGATTTTTACAATAATTAATATATAAACACGACCGGTTTCGATTAACTCATCACACCTGATGATGAGTTAATCGAAACCGGTCGTGTTTATATATTAATTATTGTAAAAATCTGATTAAAGTGGAAAGTGTGTATAAAAAGTTGTGTGATATTATTATGAACATGAATTTCCACCAAGAACCAACAGTAGGTACATTCAATCAGTTATATATGTTTTTCGAATCTAAGGTGGCTGTCCATAATTAATCCCAGGTTTCGAGCCTCCTCTACTCGTTCAATAGGCTGTCCAAGGACCACAATACCCAGCGACGCTGGCAAGTTTTTTAGCTGGTGCTGGCCACCTAATGCTAAGTATTTTGTCTTGGATGGGTTTAATATTAAATAATTTCTTTCTGACCAAAGAGCTATTCGATTTAAGTCATCGTTTAGGTCGTGCACTGCTCTTTCGTAGTCCCTAGCGAGAAACAAGATGTACAACTGAATATCATCTGCGTAAATATGATGCATTTTTTAATGCAGGAAACTATATCTGCGCAGTAGGTACAGACTAAAAAGATTAGGGCCCAAAAGTGTTCCTTGCGGCACTCCAGCTTCTACCTGCGCTAATGAGGAAAGGCATGGATCACCATTGTCAAGCTGGATTTGAACAAATTGCTTTCTATTATGAAGGTAACTGTCAAACCAGCTTTGGGTTGTGATATCAAACCCGTAATAGCTTAGCTTAGATAAAAGCAGATTTCTGTTTATAGAGTCAAAAGCTCGAGAAAAATCTAATAAAACAAGCAAGGTACACATCCCATTATCCTGGGCAGCCAGAATATTATCAGTGACATCCAGTAGAGCGGTGGCCGTACTTCTCCGCTTCCTAAATCCAGATTGTAGAGGTGGTAATATATCATTTGTTTCTAAATAATGTGTTAACTGAAGGCACACCGTTTTCTCGAGAACTTTCGATAGACATGGCAGAATGCTGATTGGCCTAAGATCACCAAAGCCCAAAGGATCTTTTCTTTTAAGCAAGGCACGAACCTTTGCGATTTTCCATAGATCTGGAAAAGAGGAGGTTGCGATGGAGCAATTTACAATGGCGGTGATAGCTTCTAAGGAGTCGGGTAGTGTTAACATTAACATTTTCAAGTTTATTCCGTTACAGCCTTCAGCATTCGATTTAAGAGTGTTAATAATACGATGTACATCCATATTAGTTACAGTTTCGAGTTTAAAATGAGCAGAGCTACACTTATTGAATTCAAAAAAGGTTAGGACTGCTAAACTTGTAGCTGTTTTTCTAGGAATATTTAAGAAATGATCATTTATTAAATTGGGATCTCTAAAGTAGGTTGGCAATTCAATATTTTTATTTGTATTAATTGAGGTTTTTAAATTTTTCCATAATAACTTTGGTTCTTTTATTTTATTATTAATATTAAAATTCTGTCTGTCTGTCAAAGTGTTAAGATCGCGCTCCTCAATTTAATTAGTTTTCGTGTGGAAAAATAAAAGTTACGATATAAATTATTGTGCAACTTGTTAAACAATATTAGTTGGATAAGTGATAGTGTTATTTACGCGTAAAACAGTGGAATTTCGCTTAAAAACTGCAAAGAAATACGTGTTTGACACATAACCAGTGGAGAAATTATTAAGTACCCTCAACTTTATCAATTTTTGATACTGATAATAACATTTGAAGAATCGACACTGACACCTGTCAAATATAGTGATACCAGTTTCTAAAAAAAAAAAATACTCAAAAAATGAATTCCCAGAACAGTTCGAACTCAACTCAAACTAAATGTGCCAAGTGTAGTAAACCACCAAACGAGAAAAAAACCGCTACTTGTGACTCCTGCAAACTACTACTATGTAGTGACTGTTACGGCTTGTCGCCTACGGAAATTGGGGTTCTTGAACTGAAAACTGTTGCTCGCATGATGACTTTTCTTTGCAACAACTGTAAGTCTGTAATGTCTCAATTACCGGAGATATTAAAAAAGCTGAATCATCTCACGGAAGAAGTCCAGCAACTTCGACTACGTCAAAGTATGCTTGCGACTGAATCAGCTATTCAGGAGATGACTGAGCGAGCCAACAGGTCCAACAACATTATTATGTATGGTGTACCTGAGTCATCCAGTGACGTAGTTGAGCAGAGAAGAGAACATGATAAAAGAGAGTGTTCTACTATCATAAGTACCATAACTAACAATGTAAACTGTAATGATATTAAGGTGTTTCGTCTTGGCGCCCCTAAATCCGGTGCGAGTGCCAGGCCGCGTCCATTGAAAGTTGTTTTACGTAGCAAAAACGAAGCAATTTATATTCTTCGCAATAAAAACAAGCTTAAGGAACCTAAGAATATAGTATCTGACCTGACTCCTCTACAAAGAGAATACTTGAAATACTTAAGAGAAGACTTAAACAAGCGCATTAGTGAAGGAGAAAATGATATAACTATAAAATATGTCCGTGGACACCCAGCTATTGTAAAAATGGAAAAACCAAAAAAAAACTAACTTCAGATTACTCACATTTAATACCTACGCCAAAAAGAAAAACAAACTATGGAATCGCAAGGGACAATTTGAACAAATCATTCAAACTCAAACTCAAAATTTTTATTTCCATATAGGTTATATTATAACACTTATAGAATTGTCCTACATGATGCCTACCACCGGTTCGGAAACTAGCCCGGCGAGAAGAACCGGCGTAAGAAACTCGCACGGGGCCATCTTTTACCAAAAAGATGGAAAATTGTTCTTTTAAAATAAAAAAGGTATATAACAATGTTATGCCTAAAACTACATAACAAGAATACAATATATGTAATTTCGAAGTAGCCTTACAGGGGGCCACCTTATTCCCAAGGTGTGCTATCATTCATAAAATCATTAACTTTATAATAGGCTTTAGCACATAAACGTTCTTTAACTACTTTTTTAAATTTATTGATTGAAAAAATTTGAACGCGTTCTGGGATCTTATTGTATAGGCGTATACATTGGCCTTAAACGAGTTCTTTACTTTACTAAGTCTTGTCACTGGTACATCAAGCTTATGCTTATTTCGAGTATTTCTATTGTGGTTGTCACTTTTCTTTTTGAATTGGCTTAAATTTTTTTTTCATATAATACATTTTCTAGAACATACTGAGAAGCTACAGTTAAGATTCCAGTTTCTTTAAACTTCTCTCTTAATGAAGTGTTGGGGGCCAGCTTGTAGATTGCCCGAACAGCTCGCTTCTGCAGCACAAATATAGTATTTATATCTGCAGCATTTCCCCACAGTAGAATGCCATAGGACATTATACTGTGGAAGTAACTAAAGTATACAAGCCTTGCTGTGTTTTCATCTGTAAATTGTCTAATCTTACTTACTGCAAATGCTGCTGAACTGAGTCTGTCGGCCAACCCAGCAATATGAGGGCCCCACTGAAGTTTTGCGTCTAATGTTATACCTAAAAAGACAGCTGTATCTACTAATTCCATACCTTTGCCATTCAATAGTACATTGGTTTCAGTTTGCCTTACATTCGGCAACGTGAACTTTATACATTTAGTTTTTTTGCTATTTAACAAAAGATTATTAACACTAAACCAGTGTACTATTTTTGAGAGAGCATTATTTACTTCGTCATAGCCTGCGTTTTGGCGATTAATATTAAAAGTAAGTGACGTGTCATCGGCAAATAAGACTATCCCGTTTTTTCCATTAATAAGGTATGGTAGGTCATTTATATAGACCAGAAAAAGGAAGGGTCCTAAAATAGATCCTTGTGGGACCCCCATCTCAATTTTGGTACCTGTGGATCTTTTTCCATTTATCTCAACCCTCTGAGTCCTATTTGATAAATAAGATTTTAATAGGACGAGTGCTGGTCCCCTTACTCCGTAGTGGCATAGTTTCCTGATCAACGTTCTGTGCTGCACGCAATCAAATGCCTTAGAGAGATCGCAAAAGACTCCTAGAGCATCCTGCGACCCCTCCCAAGCATCAAAAATATAAGTAATTAGATCAACGCCTGCATCTGTTGTAGAGCGACCCTTCGTAAAACCAAACTGTTTATCATGTAAAATGTTATTTATATTAAAGTGTGCTAGTAACTGAATAAGTATTATTTTTTCATATATTTTACTTATTGTTGGTAAAATAGATATAGGTCGGAAGTTAGATGGATCCGACCTACTACCAGACTTAAACAGAGGTAAAACTTTACTATGTTTCATTAGATCAGGAAAGACGCCACTTTTTATACAATCATTAAAAATAATTGCTAAGTAAGGTGCGATAATATCGATTATAGATTTCATAACTTTCATAGAAAGGCCCCATAAATCTGCAGTATTCTTAATATTTAATAAATTAAAAATTTTAATAATGTCTTGGGGTCCTATTTCTTTAAATCTAAATTCGATTTCACACTCTCTTACATTTTCTTTGAGAAGTAATTCAGCATCAGCAGGAGAGGCATCCAAATTTTTGGTGGTTGAAACTGGAATGTCAGCAAAGAATTTCTCAAAAGCAGTTGCAACTTCACCGTCGGATTTAATTAATTTATTATCTATATTCAATTTAAAATCTGTGTTGCGACTGGTGACTCTTCCAGTTTCATTTGCAATAATTTGCCAAGTTGTTTTTATCTTATTTTTCGAATTCTTTATTTTATTTCTAATATAAAGTTCATACAATTTTAATCTACTTTTTAAAATACCTGCTGTTGCCCATTCACTAAATTTACTTTTATTGTTTGTTCTCACTGTCTTAGAGGTGAAAATAGTGTCAAATTTATGTTTAATTAATTTAAACAGATTACTAAACGACATATCCGGGCTACTATGATACTCTAAATGTCCAATATTATCTATAATTTCACCTCTAAACTTCTCAATACGTTTGACATTTATTGGTATACATGTGTTTCTGTCCTTGTGTAATTGTTTGCAATTATTATCTATAGGGAAACTGGCTCGCTGTCCACAGTGATCAGAGCTTAGTATGTTAATTACTTCTTTATTTAATGGATCTATGTTGGTAAAAATGTTATCAATGCATGTAGCAGAGCTGTCACTGATCCTGGTTGGTTCAAAAAATAAATGAGTTAAGTTATATGATTTTAACAATGAAGTAAATCTAACAGTGGTGGAATTACTTTCTAAAATATTTATATTAAAATCACCACACAATAATATATGTTTGTTAGATATACTTATCATAGTTAATAATGTTTCCATTATTTTTTCAAATGAATCATATAACCCTAAAGGAGGCCTGTATACGCTAACAATAATAAAGTGTCCCACCTCTATACAGGCTATGTCAGTTGTTCGTTCTGTAGAGAGGCTTACTATGTCTTTAGGTTCTTTATATTTAAAATTATTCTTAATTAATATAAGTGAGCCGCCTCTTATGGCTTTTTCTCTGCAGAAAGAACTAGCCAGCTGGTGCATACCAAGATTTAACATAATTTCATTTTTCTTAAACCAATGTTCAGTTATACATAAAATGTCTATATTATTGTTTAAAAACAATTCAATTTCTAATTCTTTACTAGACATACCTTGTATGTTTTGATGCACCAGCGTAAGTTTACATAATTTATTATCTTTACTTAAAATATTATTTTTATGATTACTTATACCTACAATGCTAGAGAATTCCTCTGTTGTCTTACAGGCTAATTTAAATTATTATTATTTGGAACATTTTCCAAGCTATTATAATAAGTCATATTATTATGACTAAACTGCTCAATAGAAGCAGTTGTTGTCTTACTAGCCAAGTACTTGGCTGAGTTAAAATATAAAAAAGTTAATAGCGTACTTGCTATAAGTCGTGTAAAATAAAAGGATAGATAATATCTATCTAATGTCAACTTACATAATTTATAATTTAAAATATTATTTATGTCAATTATATTGATTTTATTGTCATATATTTTATTTAATAATATACAATTATTATTAACAGCAGTATACAATTGGCTGTTATGCTTGTATCTAATTTTGTTTTCCAGTGGCAACCGTTTTATGTAAGGAAATGTGAATAATATAATCTTACTAATATTTTGTAGTTTATTTAGTGCTTCCATATAATATTCTAATTGGTTACTATTCACATTTCCCAGTCTCCCCACTAATATTATTAGCGTTGTATTGGGACAGTGAGTTGCACTTAAAATATTTTTCATTATTTGTGAAAATGTTGCACCCGGCATTCTCAACGGCTCTCACCACAATCACAATACTTTACACAAACATACAATCATTACCCTCTAAAATGGATCTCTTAATTGCTAGAGTAAATTCTCTAAGACCTTCCCTTATTGTGATCACCGAAACATGGCTTAAACCAAATATACCTGACTCATTAATAAAAATACCTGGTTACGATATATTCAGAGATGATCGCATTGATAAACGCAGTGGTGGAGTCGCAATATATGTCTCAAACAACACTGATTACAATATGACGACAAGATTAAACACCAGATACTTCAAGAAGCATGAAAATTCGGAATGCCTATGTCTAGACATAAAGATTGGAAAAAACAGGTTTTCATTATGTGGTGTATATAGAGGACATGACTCCACAATAGATCATGACAACACTTTACTTGATCAATTACACTGTGCATCATGTGACAGCACCGTGGCTATAATAGGAGACTTTAACTATGGTGGAGTCAAGTGGCCACTAGAAGACAGCGGGTACACAACACCAAAGGAGAGCAACTTTATTCAGTGGTACAAGAATACCAATCTCACACAATTAATAGATAAGCCAACTAGATTTAGGCAAGGCAATCAACCATCAATTTTAGACCTTATCCTTACAAATGATGATTCGCTTATAGCTTCTATTGACCACCAGGCCCCTATTGGAAAGAGTGACCACAACTGCCCATTAGCAACCATACAGCTGCAAGTACAAAGAAACAATGACAAATAGAAATCCAGGCTAAATTTCAACAAAGCAGACTATATGAAAATCAATGAAAAATTCCACACTACCATACCACTTGAAAACATAAAGGCAATAAATGGCGTTAATAACCAATATGACAGTTTCTTAAATGCCTTAAAAGAAGCAATAAATCTATACGTACCACGGATAAGAATTACCAAATCTACTAAAAACAAACCATGGGTAACGAAAGACATGAGAGACCTTATTAACTACAAATTAGCCCTATGGAACAAATACAAATTGACAGGACTTGACAAGCACTATAAAGATTACAGAAGAATAAACAACCGTTTAACAAGTCAAAGCAAAAACGCCCGCATGCTTTATGAACAAAATATTCTTCATGCCGGACCTAAAAAGTTTTATTCCTATTTAAGGCAACAAGTGACATCAAAGGTTAGCATACCTACTATACTACTCAACAGACAAGGCCAAAATGTAACTCAGCCTTATGAAATTGCCAAAACGTTCGCGGAACAGTTTGCCGGTGTTTTCCAAAGTGAGCCAGGATACCAGTTACCTACCTTAGACCCTACACTTAGAATTGAAGACTCTATTGGGGAAATACACTTCACTCAAGACAAGATTAGCCAAACAATAAAAGAATTCAAATCAGATTCTTCACCGGGACCAGATGACGTTCCCGTAACAATATTAAAAAATTGCGACATTTCCGAACACCTAGCAACAATAATGCAGATGTCATATGACACCGGAACGCTACCAGATTTTTGGAAAACTGCAACAGTAACGCCTATTTTTAAAAAAGGAAACAAACTAGAGCCGGCAAATTACAGACCTATAAGCTTGACCAGTGTCGTATGCAAGATTATGGAGAAAATAATAGTAAGGCACATCCGACATTTCTTCAGTAAATACAAAATTATTCCTGAGCAACAACATGGTTTTTGCCCCCACCGCTCCACAATATCTAACTTGTTGTCTTGTCTCGCTGTATGGACAGAGCAATTTAATAAGAGAGAACCTATTGACGTGATATATCTGGATTACGAAAAAGCCTTTGATAAGGTACCTACAAGAAGGCTGATGCAAAAATTGGAATTCCTAGGAATACGTGGGAAACTACTTGCGTGGATTGAGGCATTTTTGCGACAAAGAACCATGCAAGTGCGAGTGGGAGAGGCAAAGTCAGATCACATAGAAATAACCAGTGGTGTGCCTCAGGGTTCAGTACTAGGTCCAGTGCTTTACATCATATACACTTTTGATCTTCCTCGCTGTCTCCATTGTAATGTAAGCGTCTTCGCCGATGACACTAAAATATTTGCAAACCCACTCACCAGCTTCGACAGCCTCCAGGATGACCTTAATAAAATAGCTAACTGGTCCAAGCAATGGCTCATAAACCTAAATTCTTCGAAATGCACAGTATTGCATATTGGCAAATGCAATCCACACCTGAAGTATAAGTTAAATGATACTCAACTTTTGGAAGTCAATGTGCAAAATGACTTGGGAGTGAAGATTACATGTGATCTAAAGTGGGAAGAACAAATTACATGCATAACTAAGAAAGCTAGGAGCCTGATATACTTGGTGAGGAAAGCGTTTCGAGAGCTGACACCAGAAATGATGCTCCAAATTCATAAAACTTTTATAAGGCCAATTTTAGAATATGCATTCCAGATCTGGAACCCCTATTTCGTTAAGGACATTGAAATCCTGGAGAAGGTGCAGCGTTCCTTTACTAAAGTACCAAGAAGATTCAAAAGACTGTCATATGAAGAACGGCTGGAAGCCTTGAGAATTACCACTTTAAAGGAACGTAGGGACAGAGGAGATCTAATAGAAACATACAAGATCCTAAACAGACATTATGATATACAGGACTTTCATAAAATATTTACGCGAAATGATAACACACATTTAAGAGGTCATAACATGAAGCTCTCTGCCAGCTTTTCAAATAACAACCCACATAAACATTTCCTGTGCAACCGTGTCGTAAGAGCTTGGAATAGCCTGCCAGAGGATGTTATTGCAGCCCAAAATGTGAACCAGTTTAAGAACAGACTTGACAGATATCTCAAACAAAAATCACTGATAGAAGACAGAAAATAACCTGATACAGGCAATATCAGTTGTCTCAACTGCCTGCCTGATTAAATAAAATAATAATAAAAAATAATAATAATAAAATTAAAATATGCTATTTTTTCACTCTGGAGACTTTGCTCTACGAGTACTCTCAACTCTTTATAATAGTCCTTTTTTGTTTGAGTTTTGTGTTTGCGATATTCTGCCAATGCTTTGTCACGTAGCCTCATCATGAATTTTATCGTAGGCGTTATCCAGGGATACGAGGGCTCCTTTACTGTACACGTTTTGACTGGAGCATGGGAATCAAAAAGAGTAAGCACAAAGGTGTTGAATACGTATACCATCTCGTCAACATTGCAAAGATTTACGACGTCTTTCCATGGTACAAGGTTCAAATCGTTCGAGAATGTATCAAGACAAATGTCTTTAATGGGCCTGTAGGTTATTGTAAAGGGTTTGCACTTATCACGTATGATATGAAACTCTGATATTATGATGCTATGACCATACTCGGCTCTGTAGGCCTCGAAATTTGTGTATTTCGCATAAAGATTAGTGCAAACTATATCGATTAGAGTTTCACTGGTTTCTGTAAAGTGAGTAGGTGCTTGAACGATTTGTGATAAGTTAAAACATTTCAAAAAGTCGAAAAGTTTTTTTGTTTTAGCATCATTTGTATTAAAAAGATTAATATTAAAATCGCCGAGCAAAATATAAAAATCACATCCACCGAGACCCATCATAGCGTCGCAAAGAGCATCGATAAATAAATCTGTGTCTAACCAGGGCGGGCGATACGCAGTACCTATCACAAGTTTTTTCCCATTACACGTAACCGTCAACCACATTTGCTCTACAGATTCAAATCGTGTATTAACTGCACTCGACCAGGTCCGGGCATAGAGTCCTAGCTTTAAATAAAAGCCTACGCCGCCACCTCGGCCGCCGCGGACAGTCGCCGGTCGTGGCCGGTGCCGTAGGCGGTAGCCGGGGACCGCGGGGGCGCGCCCGTCCTCCCCGGGCCTTAACCACGTCTCGTTAATGGCCATCACGTCGAAACTATGTCTCTGGACAGCATCCACAAAGTGGTCGTGGTTTGTTCCTAGTGAGCCCACGTTAAGAAATCCCACTTTTAAAGTGTGTTTAGTACTAACCATTGTTAAAATAATTATAAAATACACAAAATATGACACATATTATAAAATACACAAAATATGACACATAGATTGAAAACTTAAATTTCGACATTTTAACATTAAAAAAGCAATTAGATGCATCCAAGAAAAGAATTACTATTTTAAAATCAGTCTCGAACAGTTCTATTACTACACCAAAAAATCTTAGCTCTCCAAAATCACAAAGAAAGTTAACCTCACAAATAAGACCATCACAATTATTATCACCACTAAGATTCAAGCAACGAGATACAATTACGTCAATACACTACGATAAAGCATACAGTTCACAGGATTTAAATGAATCAAATACTTTATTACACAATAACTTCAGCGAGTCATCGATCACTGCAATCAACAACAGCGCGTCTCAAGGGCTAATGAAGACTGAAGGTTATGCGAGAAAAAAATATACCGTTTACGTTCTGGGCGATCAACAAATGAGAAACTTTTCAGTAGGCATTCACAATAAATTTTGTTATTCAAAAGACTTTAGTAATAATGTTAAAATACAGGGATATATTAAGCCACATGCTACAAGTGACCAAATATTAAATTATTGCGATTACTTACATGATTCTAAGCTTTTGACAAAAAATACAATTGTTATTATTGGCGTTGGATGTAATGATAAAAATCCATATAAATTGTTTACAGATATTTGCAATTCACTTAACAAACTAAGAATAGCACAAGTGTTTTTATTAGGTATAAAATATAATCCTTATCTAAATACAAATCTTCTGAATACAACCATTTATTCACTACATAAGAACTATAGTAACTGTTATTACATACATCCAGACATAAAAACTTCTTATGATTTTGACAATAACACATTTTTTGACAGGGTTTATTTAAAAATCCAATATTCAATATGTAAAAATAGATACTTGGAAAATTATGAGCAGGAGCCAAAAAAAATGCAATCGTGTACAAAAAAAACACAGATTTATATTATTGGAGATAGACATATAAAGAGACTTAGTAATATTTTACAAAAATATAGAAATGGTAAATGGAATAATAAATATACAATATTAGGTTTAATAAAGCAAAACGCAACATATTCACAACTATTAAATTTTACGAATGAATCTACGAGTAAATTTACCACATCTGATTATGTCATTATAGCGCCAAGGGTTAGTGAGCAAAGTTTTACATCACTTATGGTTAATCTTACTTTATTACTCCCAAAACTAGTTAAGACCAATGTTATAATCGTACCATATTTAGACAACAAATACTTAAATCCCGGCAATATGAAATTTAGAATTGAATCATTTTTAAAGGATTTTTCAAATGTAAAAGTGCTTTGTACGGACAAGAGTATCTACCATCATACTACGTTTTTAGAGGAAATAGGCAAAAAAATTAATTTTGAAATTGACAGTACAGAATACGACAAAACATTTATATGTGGCATTAAACAAAACAATAGGAACAATCATAGTCAAAACAATAAAATAGAGAGTAACATACCATATTTTTTGGGGCAAAAATTAAATGAAAAAAATAACAAACACAGTAAAATAAAAAACTTGTCTGCAACACTTCATGATAAGAGTAAAATAACACATTATTTTAAAAAAGTAACAAATAAAAATCTTGACCCAAAATCTTTTTTATAGAAAAAGAAGACTATTTAACTTTATTTCACCAAAATATAGCAGGAATATTGAATAAATTAGACATCCTACAAATAGCACTTTTAACTACATTAAAATCTAAAATTGGCATAATAGACATAATTTGTTTAAGTGAAACATTTTTACAGAAAAATTTAGAAAAAAACATAACATTACCTAACTATAAACTCGCTGCTTCCTTTTCAAGGAAGAACAAAAAGAGAGGTGGGTCGTGCATATTAGTTAGAAATGGTCTGAAATACAAAATCCTTGACATAACAAAAAAATATGCAAAAGAACATGTATTTGAGTGTTGCGGTATAGAAGTAATTTGTTTTAATACAATCATAATATGTATCTACAGGGTACCTAAAGGAAATATAAACATTTTTACTAATAGCTTAAATTCCTTGTTAACAGAGTTACAACGGTTTATAAAGAAAACCATAATAATCTGTGGTGACTGGAATATAGACGTATTAAAAGACTCATATGAACACAAAGAATTAAAATCCGTCCTTTTAAATCATAATTTAAAAACTAATATAAATCAACCAACCCGCGGAATGTCCAGTATTGATCAAATTGCGACTAACTTAAATTCATTTAAGGCAGATATCCATCACTTAGCACTTTCTGATCACGAAACAGGACAATCAATAAAGTTTCCAATTAAAAACAAATATGCAAAGAAAAAGAGTAATTTTTACTACGTAAAAAGGCGTGATTTTAATAAAGGTAATATTCAAAAATTTTTAGATGCAATGGCCTCACTCACGTTTGCTGATACATTTAATGAAAGCGACACAGAAATAAGTTTTAGATCATTTTATGACATCTTTGTGCTATTTTATGACCTCTGTTTCCCATGGGTAGATTTAAAAATAGTTGACAGACCCAGAAAAATACGTTGGCTAACAAAAGGAATTAAAAAGTCTTCTGTGGTTAAACGTATCTTGTACTATCAATATAGACACGGGGCTACTAACAAAAACGAATTAATAAAAAGATATAAAAAATATTCTAGAATCCTAAAAAAATTATCAATGAGTCTCAAATAAAAAATAATAGTAATTTTATAAAAAAGTCAAAAAATAAATGTAAAGCCACGTGGACACTAGTAAAAAATACTATTGATGGAAAAAGTGCACGTAACAACATTGACGCTATAGAAGTAGATAGTAAATTATATACAACAATGAATGACATTACAAAATTATTTAATGACTATTTTATTGACATAACAAAAAATAATAATTCTAATGACAATAATAATAATACTTATTTTAATGACATTAATTATAATAATAATAATCAATTGAATTCAATATATTTATCACCTTTAGTACCTAATGACATTTTTAAAATTATAAATTCATTAAATAACACTCAGTCTACTGGATATGATAACTTATGCACTAATATAATAAAATTATCGGCGAAATACATATGTTACCCTGTCTGCCACTTAGTGAACTTATCTTTCGAACAAGGCCATTTTCCATCTCAATTAAAAATATCCGTAGTCAAACCACTTTTCAAAAAGGGTAATGCAAAGGATATGTCTAACTACAGACCAGTAACATTAATACCCATATTTTCAAAAATTTTTGAGAAAGCAATGCAGACCAAGATAGTAAATTACTTTAACTTGAATAATATTTTCAATAAACAACAATTTGGTTTCACTAAAGGCAGCTCGACGACATTGGCCGGTTTTTCTTTAGTAAAAAATGTAACGCAAGCCATTGACCAAGGTTTATCTATAGCTGCAGTTTTTCTGGATCTAAGTAAGGCATTTGATTTTGTTAACCATAAAAAGCTTTTAGATAAATTTGAGAAATATGGTATTAGGGGAAATGCATACAATTGGATTAAATCATATCTAACAAATAGAAAACAGTGTGTAGAAATAAGTAACATTAAAAACGGGAAAGAGGTTTCTTATAAATCTGAATATAAAAACACTAATTGCGGAGTGCCACAAGGGAGTATTTTAGGACCCAGCCTATTTTTAATTTACATAAACGAATTGCCGAAAGTCACAAAACACGACTGCTTTATGTTCGCAGACGACACAACCTTACTTATAAAAGATCTAAAAAATAAAATTAATGACGAAATACAAAACGAAATAAAAATTGTTACTAAATGGTTCCATAATAACAACTTGTCGGTTAATTTAGAAAAAACAAAAATAATTAAATTTTATAAAACAATCGCTGATGAAGATAAGAACTTAGAGACTAAGATATTTCCCATAAAATGCGTACCATCTACAACATTCTTAGGATTCAATATAGATAAAAACTTAAATTGGAAACAACATATTGACAATATATGCAACAAACTTAATAGGTTCGTATTTGCGCTCCGAAGAATTTTTTTTTTTTTTTTTAAATGAAATATGGGGGCAAACGAGCAAACGGGTCACCTGATGGAAAGCAACTTCCGTCGCCCATGGACACTCGCAGCATCAGAAGAGCTGCAAGTGCGTTGCCGGCCTTTTAAGAGGGAATAGGGTAATAGGGGAGGGTAGGGAAGGGAATATGGTAGGGGATTGGGCCTCCGGTAAACTCACTCACTCGGCGAAACACAGCGCAAACGCTGTTTCACGCCGGTTTTCTGTGAGCTCGTGGTATTTCTCCGGTCGAGCCGGCCCATTCGTGCCGAAGCATGGCTCTACCACGTAACTAATATTAGAATAGAATACATAATATTATTGTATCTAAAGAAGCGGCATTAATGTCTTATCATGGCTACGTCTCTTCAACGTTAAGATACGGTTTGGTATTATGGGGAAACTCGGTAGAAGTAAACAGAGCGTTTATTACACAAAAGAAATGTATTCGAGCTATAGCCGGAGTAAACTATCTAAGTCACTGTAAGCCACTGTTTAAAAAATTTAAAATTCTTCCCCTGGCTAGTCTATATATATTTGAAGTGTGCTTATTCGTCAAGAAATATGACTTTTTATTTGCAAAAAAAGATAAAAATGAAGGCAATAGAAATAATCGCAATAAAAATAAGATTAACATACCCAAACAAAAATCGGCAATCAACAGCAGAAACGCATATTGCATGACAGTAAAAATATATAACAATCTTCCTGACAAATTAAAGAATGATAATAACACATATGATAAATTTAAGAAAGCATTGTTTGACTGGCTATCACAAAAATGTTATACGATTCAAGAATATTTTAATGACATAATGATTACAAATAAGTTTAAATTAAATTTAAAATTTTGACACATGACATTTAGATTTTTTACTATTATTTTTATTTAGTATCTATTATAATAGACATCTAAAATATTTTTATTTTTGACAAATATTAATGTATTTATTTTGACATTTAGATTGTATTTTGACATTTTTCTGATTTTTATTGTTTTGTATTAATAAGTTAACATTGTTCGACATTTTTCTCATGTTTTGACATTTTACTCAGTTTCGTTGTCAAATTATTAAATTGGACTAAAATTAATGCATTCACTTTGACATTTAGATTTTCTCATTTTATTGTTTTGTTTTATTAAATTGTTTTAATTGTATGTTTGACATTATGAATATTATATATTATTAATAATTATGATTGTTAATTATATAGGTTATTTAATTATGTAATAAACAAAAATTTTGTTGTGACTGTTAGGGACTTAATTTAGTATCTATAGCTATATTTTTAATATTAATAATAATTAATGTTTAAGTAATAAGAATAATTGATAATGTAGCATGCTTAAAATGACAATATTTCCACGTAAGATGGGCCAGAAAAACACGGCCCCTGGCCTCGACGGGGTACCGGGACGCGCGTGGGTCCTGGCAATGAAGGAGCTAGAACCTCGGGCACTCACCGTTTTGACCAGTTGCCTGGTCCAGGCCCGAGTACCACGCCGCTGGAAAACGGGCAAACTGGTGCTTCTCCGGAAGAACGGAAAGCCGGCAGACCAGCCGTCGGCATACAGACCCATCGTTCTCCTGGATGAGGTCTGCAAGATCCTAGAAAGAGTAATCGTTGCCCGGATCAGTCAGCATTTAGAACAAGTCGGACCGAATCTCAGTCCCAACCAGTTCGGCTTCCGAATCGGTCGTTCAACAATAGGTGCGGTCGCGCATTTGCGCAATATTATAGACGAGGTCGTGCCTCGGGGTGGGGTAGTTCTGGCGGTGTCCTTGGACATCTCCAACGCATTTAACTCCCTGCCCTGGGCAACGATCAAAGAGGGGCTGAGGTACCACAGAGTACCCAAATATCTGCGCAATACCATCGCCAATTACCTCTCTGCCCGCTCAGTGCAATACCCGACGCGGGAGGGATGGGAGATAAAGGAAGTAGTGTGCGGTGTCCCACAGGGGTCGGCGCTTGGACCACAGCTGTGGGACATCGGATACGACTGGGTGCTCCGGGGTGCCTACCTTCCCAACGTAGACCTGGAGTGTTACGCCGACGACACTCTCATCGTCGCGCGTGGACAAACGCACAGGGACGCAGTGATCCTGGCGACGGCAGCGGTAGCACAAGCCGTGCACCGCATCCGCATGTTAGGCCTTGAAGTGGCCCTCGAAAAATCGGAGGCTATATTTTTCCACGGGCCGAGGAAAAAGCCGCCACCTGGTCTGGGCATAACGGTGGCCGGAACCAGAATTGACATCAAGCCAACCATGACGTACCTCGGTCTAGTGCTTGACAGTCGCTGGACCTTTAAGGACCACTTTAAGTGGCTGTCCAAAAAGGTCACAAAGACTGCCGGAGCGTTGTCGTGGCTCCTCCCGAATCTCAGGGGTCCGAGCCTTAGTTGCCGCCGACTTTACCTTGGCGTCATTAAGTCGATGGTTATGTACGGTGCACCTATATGGAGTGAAAACCTGCGGCTTGAAAACCGGTTGGCTCTCGGGAGGCTGCAGAGAACCATGGCGATACGAGTGGTACGAGGCTATCGTACCATCTCGAAAGACGCGGCATGCGCGCTAGCAGGCAGCGTGCCTTGGGACTTGGAGGCCTCGTCCCTGGCCGAGGTCTATTGGCGCTGCCAAACCGGACGAGAGGAGGGTAACGTCCCGCCGCCAGATATCATCCAACGGTGGCGGAAAGATGCCAACGACCGGGCGCTCGACTTGTGGTCGGAGCGACTCGAGCAACCGCAAGTGAGCATCGAACTCACCATTGTAGCGATACATGTGACACGGCCCAACACACGGTTTCGACGTGCCCCGCATGGGGCACCCAACGCACGGACATGACGAACATCACCGGATTAGACACAACGCTTCCAGCACTAGTACGCGCTATGCTGGAGAGTGAAGATAAATGGCAGGCGGTGGAGCACTTCGTAGAAGAAGTGATGTCTACCAAGGAAGAGGCTGAGCGCACAAGGGAAAGGGAGGCGCTCGACCCAAGGAGAAGGCCGAGGCGAAGACGGGCGGTCAACCATAACGACCGCAACGTCCCGCCTTAGCAGAGGAGCTCGGGGTGGCGGCGTGGGGGTGCCGTCGCCCAACGCACCGAGTCCCCGAGTTGGTCGCGATGCGTAGTGTACTCCTGCGCATCGCGACACCAGAGGAGAATGGCCCATACAAGCCCCGATGGGGCCTCTGTTCGTCCTGGGGGGACATTACTGCCCCCATCCAGAAGAGCCTGCGGTAGCAGGTGCCCGCCGGCGGAGTCGCGGTGCAGGCTCACGCGATCCCGTGGCCCGCCAAGAGTGGTATCGAGTGGAGTACCGCCGAGTTTTTAGTGAGTAGGGGCTGCGCCCATTCACCATCTTTTCGGGCGCAGCAGAGTCTCACATACTCATGGGTAGGACCCCCCATCCTCCCGTGGGATGCTTAAATGCATTTTCTCGGCGAAAAAAAAAAAAAAAAAAAAAAAAGGCCAGCATCTGGTCCCGCGTCCCGCAGGTCGCGGCGACTCAGCCGCACGGCGAGGCGGCGCGGGTGGGCGGGGGACCGACCGGGCGCGGACGACGGCTCGGTGGCGGTGAATCGGTGATGCGACGGGGGCCGACGCGCTCTGCGCTTACGATGTCACGCTCGTCCAACTTAAGACCGATCTTCGTGGCCACCAAAAGCACCGAATGGATGGGGTTTTCTTTTTCTACCTCGGGCAAGTTTACTATTTCGAAGTCATTAGAAAGCAACTCCTGCTCCTTGTCGTTAAAGTCGCTTTTCAACGACACTCTCTAAGTCCGGCGAGGGGCAGAGCTGACGCTGCTGCCCGTCCTCTAGCGCTGATACCCGCTTTTCGAGGTTGGTAATGCGCTCGCCCAATTCTTCACGAAACAAATGAAATTCTCGTTTGATATAATTCATGATTTCCTCCGAGGCCGATTTTAATTCCATTTTTAAACTACAAATTAGGTCCTCCCTCAGCCGTACCTCCGGTCTCGACCGGCGTTGAAAAAAGGTTGATACCACTGTTGTTTTGAGCAATATTATCTTTTTGCTGTATTGGGCATTTCCATTCAGCAGGGACCTTTGTTTTAGCAGAAAGTCCCACACATGACTTATGGAACTTTTGTGAGCAAATCTTACAACCAACGCCATCTGGTTGAGAGAAAAATTTTCCACACTGCTATACACTTGTTCATTATCGAGCTGTCGAAGTTCACCCAATTGAAAACAGATGGCGCTAATGCTGCTATATATATTATTTTATGGGGAACTTTGTGTGCGTGTGGTTTGAGGGACCTACCTGAATATCCCCAAAATAAGTATAGCAAATTTTAGTAGAAGTCTTAAAAAAAATTGTAGAACAAATCTGGGAATTTGTAAAAAGATAGTTTAAAAGATATAGCCCTCAGAGTGTGGTCCCTCAGTCCACACACCGCTATTTTACAGATCTCGAAAAGTATGTGGAAAATTATGTTTTTTTCACTACAGAATTTTAGTAGAACTTTTGTAAAAGTTTTTACAAATTTATCAAATACATAGCATTAGAAATAAAAAAGCTACAACCACCGAAGTGTGGTCCCTCAGTTCACACAAAAATGACATGCTCATTTCGCGATATATTACTGACTTTTTAAATTATTTTTCTACATAGAGTTTTAGTAGAAAATTTGTAGAATTTGTAGACAAAATTTCAGCAAAATCTATCGGCGCATTTGGAAGATATATACCATTATGTTGGGTCAGTTCACACACTTGTGTATAAGAAAAACTCAAATAACTAATAAACGAGAAAACTAACAGAAAGTCTACTATACTTAAATTTTAGTAGAAGTTTTTTTCTCTTGGATTAGCACATAAAATATTTAATTTCTTGCTTCCTAGCTGAGATAATGTTAATTTTTTGATTGTATGAAAATGCAGAGTAGGTTACCACACAAGAGGCAAAATGAGGACAAGTCCTAATATTATTGTGTATGTTATACCTTATTAAATTTACGTTTTGCTCGCGGTTTCGCACCTTTTCACTATTTTAGGGGTTCATAGTACTACAAACAACCCATATACTTACCAATTATTAACTATGTACCTATTTGTGGTTTCGCTCTGCCCGCCCTTTTCTCTGTCCGTTCTTGCTAACTCCTTATATGTAATTACATAGTGTTTTCGATAGCGCGATCTAGAAGCGGCAAAGTGTCTGTTGCGCGCCATCTGTTGTGGTTTTTAAGTAACTTTTATGTAATATTAACCATGTAAGACAGAGAGCGATATATTGAAATATAACCATTCTTGTCGCACCGAACTGCCCCCTTTTTGGTCCAAGGTCATTCATACAAAGTCGACCACCCCTGGTCACAAGGCGGAACAAACGTAGCGTCATAAGTACACTCTAGCACTATAGAGTTTGCACAGAACACAAAATCAAAGTTTTATCACTTTAGTGTTTTTATTAATATTAAAAGGGTATCTATAGATAAAATTCGATTAATCGTTCACTTTTAATGGGTTTATTGTTCCTTACACGTAACACTAACACTGAATAACAGTGTATACTGTTCCTGGCACTGTTAACTACACTGGCGTAAATTCAACTTGTATCAATATGAATGTTGTAGATTTTAAATAAGCAATTAATACGGAGCCCCTTACGAGGTCAATGACATCCGTGACGTCGTAGTGCATAGGTACTGTAATCCTTGTAAGCACCATAATGTAGCGTTGCCGTAACATCCTATGTACCGACCGGGACCATAACAGTGAATTACTAAAATAATACAAGTAAATGAAAAATGTGATATTTATTACCAGTTAACTTTATAAGGATCCTTTATTTTCTTAAAAAATTAGCTTACAAATATAAAAAACAAATATGAAATCAAATGTTCAAAATGAAATATTAATTTGTATTATATACCTTATTCAGCAGGTCCGGTTTACCCATAATATATTTATGAAATTATGAACATGTCATATTAAAATTAAATTTGCACTGTATTATACTTTCAACCATATCTACTTGAAATGCACCAGCCCAGCCACTACTTGCCGGGCTGCGCTGTTGTTGTATGCATCCCTCCATCAGTCGTGCTCCTCATGTCTGAGGGTCGTGACCACCACCTTCCATGGTCTTTATCCTTACGATATTTCTCCACTTTTCCCTAAACACTTAGAAAAATTTCGACGAAAATTTGGAATTGTAATAAGTGGTTAGTTTTTCATTTCTATCTTGTAGAGGGCCTAAAAATGGGACGAAAATCATCAGGACATTTTATGCCTAGGACCCACCATTTTCCAGTAAAAGTCGCATAAATTTCTAGGACTTGTAAAATTTTTCATGAAAAAAAAAAATCAATTTTTTCGTTTATTTCGTGTAGAGGGCCTAAAAATAAGACGAAAATCATCAGTGTACTTTTCGTATAGGACGCACCATTATCCAGTAAAAACGAACCAAGAAAAGAAAATTGGTGAAAATCATTTTCATTTATTGCCACCGTATAGAGCACGACAATACAAACATTTTTTACTCTTATCACTTTTTCGATACAATCAACAGATCTTTGGAAATTCCGAGTAGAAGGACCCCAGGACTTGTAAAATTTAGAGGTGGGCGCCGACCTAAAATTTGCCGGCGGCGGCGCGCCGGGGGAAATTGGTCGGCGTGGCGGCGCCGCGCCGCGGCGTATATGTTTTTGTAAAAAAAACGCTGGTTCGCACCGCGGCGCTAAGTGCTAACTGGCTATCGTGCTATTGCTAATTGCTAATGCTAAAATCCTATGCGAAATCATTTTGACTCGACGCGCGACGCGACCCGAGAGTTCACGATGCCGCGATGTTCCACGAATTAATACAAGCGAGTGAGAAGAGAAAATACATTCAAATTCAGTCAAATTTCTGCAGTTTTTTTTTTCAAAATAAATTCAGTAAGAAACGTTATTATAACGTCAATTTTTTTGCACCTTTGGTGCCTTGTACCTGAGAATTGGCCCACCGCGCCGCACAATCTGACGGGTATAATTACAAACGTTCGTTGTACACAAGTTACACAACTAATACTACAATATGACATAAATTTTATCAGTAAGAATATAAGGGAGTTTGGCGGGGCTGGGTCCTCAATCCAGAAGTAATAGCTATGCTTGTAGCTAGAGCCAACTCAGCGCCTGGCAGTAAGTAATAATTAGGTATATAATAAAGTATTAAAAAAATAAAACAGGCGTTTAATCATTTATATATATGCTTTGTTATTGAAGCCTATATAACTTAACCATAATATGATTGGTTAGAACAGGCTTGATTTAATAATTTTTTTACATTATTTTATTCAAATTTTAAAACCGAATTTAGTGGAAGATTTATTAGTTTTGTAATTCAATCTTTACGCTTAAGAGAACTAGATTTAGTAAGATAATTGTTGATTCCAAAGTCAGACTGACATAATCTATGCGATGAAAAGCCTTTAAATTACGATTTAAAAAATATAACATATTTTAGGTACCTACCTCAATTTATCTACTAAAATCAGTAAATTTTAGCCTTAGCATTAGCCTACATGGTACATGCACATTACAATACATTCGACGGTAGTGCTGTCCTTCTCTTTGATCAATGAAGATGTGTTTCCGGAGTCCATGTATCTTAAATATGTAGAGTATTCATAAAAGTCGCTTAAAATAATTGCTGTCAGGCAATATAATCTATTGTTATGTAAATATTATTCAGTTGTGATTGCGTGATGATAAGCAAATGGAGAAATTTAGGTAAGAGTTATCGCGTCAGAGCATGTTGCTTAAAAAGGAAGTTATATAATACGATGCTAAATTATAAAAGCGTTTCAAAATGCATCATGGGGCTGCGAGACAAAGTGGCGTTAGTACGTACTGCGTTATGTATTCTATTTGTAAGTACTTTTAACTTTATATTCATTATCATGCTCATTGTGCCAGTAATTTAAGCGATTTTCTGTTTCGGTTTCAGATCTCGCAAGTGTTTTGTATGCCAAAAACAAAGAAAAACATAAAACTAATAAACAAATACGCGCAGAATCGAATAAAACAAGAGAAGTCAAAAATAGAAAATAATATTGAGGTGTTGTATAAAAAATACAATTTCCCTGAAACAGAATTCGCTACGGGTTTCCAACCGAGCCCCTGTTATGGTTTCGTTGATTTCAACCAAAATACATTGAATGAGGCTGTAAATAACAAAAATGTGTTCCAGAAGTTCAAAAACAAAAATGCGAGAAAGATTGCAAATAAAGCTAGAAAAGCACACCAGAATCTTCACAGTAAACTTGACAGTACTTTAGATGTTACGCCGCGATTTTCATCATTCTCAAATTTCGGAAATTATCCCAATTTCCCGGAGGTTGAATATCCCATGACAGCTACAGACATATGGAAACCGAATTACTGGGGCGATTTCTTTCAACCAGCTGAAAACATCCAGAACAATGGTTTCGAAATTTGTAAGCCGTGCAAAATAGAGAAAAAGAAATATAAAAATAGCATTAAAAATATCAAGGTTCCAGCGAAAGCGAAAACAACGCGACTATTGCAAAACAACACGAATGATGAAATATGTCCAAATAGCATTATATACTCCCAGACAACAAAAACACCATACTTTAATAATTTCATCATGAAAGAGTCTTCTTCGGTAACAAAACCTATGAATGAAGGCGCAACATCTAAAACAACTTCAATGACCAGTTTCGCTCGACGCATAATAGTGCGTAGACGTATTAATTGCAGCGTGAATGATCAGTGAGTTATTCAGTGCATACCTACTTTTCGCGTCGCATCGAAACATAAGCGATCGGGTCGGCCGCGGCCACTCGATGTTTCTTCAAATAATTTTGCACCTTATATACAATGGAGGAAGATTCAATTCCGGATAGCATCGAACAAGTGGAAATTAACTGTATACAAAGCGAAACTGAATCAAATCTTTTGGATGACCTAACACAACTGAATACTTATAATAATATGACTGAAAAAAATGCCGAAAAAATCCAGAAAAGAAGAAGGGACGAAATTGATGATGAAAAAAACACGTGGACTGAAGTAATAAGTCGAAAAAAGAGACAACGGGAGTTAAGACAAAGTGTTGAACTGATAATAACATCTAAGGAAATGTTTCCCAAGCAATTTGCACTCGCAAAATTATTTAAGAGTCAGAACATTTGTAATATAACAAAAATCAAGTATATTAATCCATTTAAAGTTAGTGCGGAATTCGATAACGATGAGAGTGCTGAGATATTAATAAACTCGGATTATTTTGTGCAAATGGGTTGGAGGTTTCAACGGCCTTTTGAAGTTGGTTTATCATATGGAATAATTAAAGATATCGAATTAGATCTTTCTGAAGAGGAGTTATTATCATCCATTTCGTGCTCCACTGAAGTAATCAATGTGAAACGTCTACAGCGTAAGAATAAAAATGACGAAGGTTGGTCTAACTGCGAAAAAGTACGAGTGGCTTTCAAAGGATCATCATTACCAAATTTTATATATATTTTCGATATGAGGGTAAGAGTGGAACCGTACATTTTTCCCGTTACCCAATGCACTAAGTGTTGGAGATTCGGCCACACTCGCAGAATGTGTCCATCAACAAATTTTTATTGCCCCAAATGCTGTGGTAAACACGAGAAATGTGATATAACATCGTTTAAATGTATTAATTGCAGGAATAATCATGTCGCTTTTGATAAAAAATGTCCCATTTACTCTAAAGAAAGAAAAGTACGTGAGATTATGGCTGAGTTCAATTGTTCCTACAGAAAAGCTTTGGACTTATATATTCCACCTTTTTCACAACCCAGAAATGATGAAAATAATCATCACAAGGAAGTTAACTCAACAGTCATAAATAATGAAATATATACTCCGTCTACATCTTACGCAAGTGTTGTTAGCAAAAATTATAAGGATGTGCCTAATCAACGCAACGAGGTACACGGTGGTAGTATGACGCAACAAAAATCTATACACAAGAAAGGAAAAGAACAGAAACAAAAATCTACATCAGAAGAAGACATTTTGATGGAAGAGTTTATAAATATGCAATCACAACAAGATTCGCCGGCTTTAGAAGAAAACAGTACACAAAAAAATGTTGACTCCGAGTATTACAGCGTTGAAGATAGGCCTGAATCAGACATAAAAGATTTATCCTTTAAATGTTTGGCGATAAAAATTAAAAATATATTTATGCAGGAACACGAATCGTTTAGAATCAAAATACTTAATTCGATTAAAATATTTGTAGAATGGATCATATCTAAAGTTTTTGAAAATCCGTCGAGTCTGTCTTTTTTATTCAAAATATTTGATGGATAATAACATTAATAAAATTAATATTCTACACTGGAATTCTCAGAGCATTAAACCTAAATTATGTGATTTTGAACAAATTTTGCACTTAGATAAAATTCATATTGCGGCTATTTGTGAAACTTGGTTAAAACCAGAGGTTGATATTTCCATTAAAAACTACAATGTTTACAGAAAAGACAGACAGGACGGTTGGGGAGGTGTAGCGATATTTACCCACAAGTCGTTAAAATGTCGAGTGTGTCAAGTGCAAAGTAATGCTAATAGTATAGAATATATAAATGTTGAGATTTCTAATTGTAACTATATTAAAAATGTTGTCTGTGTCTATTGTCCGCCGAATATCCAGACTACTCAAAACGACTGGGATAGTGTGTTCTCACAAGTGTCTTCGCGGGCCGTAGTTCTCGGAGATTTCAATGGTCATCATACTAATTGGTCAACCAGAACTGATACTCGAGGTACGCAAATTTTTGATTCTTTAGTAGACAATAATTTAATTACATTAAATAACGGTACTCCTACAAGATTAAAACTAGTTAACGGGGTATTGCAACGTTCGTCCCCTGATCTATCTTTAGTAACCTCAGATATTTTTTATAGATTTGATTGGCTGGTAACTAATGAGAATCTAGGGAGCGATCACCTTATGATAAAATTATGTAACCCTAATAATTCTTTTAGCTCGTTTATTAAGAAACGCAACTTTAAACAAGCTGATTGGCCATCTTATGCGTCATGCGTAGAAAAACTACTTTCAGAAAATAATATATTTGCGCACCTCGATTTACAGTACAATTATGATTGTTTTGTTGACATTCTTAATAAAGCCGCTAATAGTCATATTCCATTTTATAAAATACCTACAGGTCCCACTAATAAATTCCAACCTAAGCCATATTGGAATTCCAGTCTATCGAAGGCAGTGGCGGAGCGTAGAAGAGCTTTATCGCGTTTTAGACAAAACCCAACACCTTATAATTTAAATATACTTAGGGACAAAATAAAAATTGCTCAAAAATTACTTCGGCAAGCAAAAACTGAATCGTGGCGTAAATTTTGCTCTTCTATTGATGAATCTACTACAGTAAATAATATGTGGCATCGTTTGAGATGGTTAAAAGGGTGTAGAAGTCAAAAATTTTCAATAGGAAAAGACGTTGCAGAAAACCTTCTTAAGAATTTATGCCCAGATTACTGTTCCCCACCATGCCCTCAATTTATGTCTCAAAATTCTCAGCTTGAATGTCGAATATCAAAATATGAACTTAAAAAATGTATAAAATCTAAAGATACAGCTCCAGGTTGTGACGACATTTCATTCTCTATGATAAAAAAATTACCAGATATTGGCATTGAAGTTCTTTTAAAATTATATAATAAATTTTTAGCTACTGGATTTGTCCCTTATCAATGGCGTCAAGTGCGCATTACACTAATACCTAAAACCGGGCGAGATCCTTCTACAATATCGTCAATTAGACCCATTTCTTTATTAACATGTATATGCAAAGTATTTCACTCGGTTATAAATAACAGGGTTGAATGGTTTATGGAACACAATAACTTATTTATGGAAGAGACCAAGGGTTTTAGAAAGGGAAGATCTACATTGGACAATTTGGCCAGTGTAATATCAGCCATACAATTAGGTTTTTCAAAAAATAAGTTTACTGTTGGATGTTTTATTGACTTAGAAAATGCATACAACAATATTGATTTTATAACAATTTTAAAATATATGGATCAGCTTTGTGTGGGATCAAAAATTTGCATATATTTGTGGAATTTTCTTAGTGAAAGAGTTTTATGTATCGAAGGCCCAGAATACAAACTTTTTAGAAATACGGCTCGTGGCTTAGCTCAGGGGGACCCTTTGTCTCCCCTCTTATTTAATATCGGTACCATTCAGATTTGTAAGGCTATCTTAATTACTAGTTTTTCACAATATGCAGATGACTTTATTTTTTATTATAGTTCAAATGACTTAGATGACGCTAGAATAAAATTGCAGTTGACACTGGACACACTAAATAAATTATGTTTGGATTTAAACTTAGACATATCAGCCTCTAAAAGTAAAGTTTGTATTTTTTCTAAAAGACATCGAAATCGCTTTATAAATTTCAATTTATATGTAAACAATTGTACACTTGATGTGGTTGATTGTGTAAAATATTTGGGTATGTGGTTGGACAGTTCGCTTAGGTGGGGAAGGCATATTAATGAAATTTCAACTAAAGTTGTAAAATTTCTTAATGTTTTTAAAATTTTGACGGGACCAGGATGGGGAGTACACCCTAAGCATTTACGTAAGTTATATATTTCTTCCATTCGAAGTCGTATTGACTATGCTTGTTTTTTATATGACAATAGCCCTAAATCATTTTTAATCAAATTAGACAGAATTCAAAATCAGGCAATGCGTACTATTGCTGGTTTCATTAGGACCACACCCATCCACGTGATGGAAAGTGAGCTATACCTCTTACCTTTGTATTTGCGTAGACAATATTTGGCTGGTAAGTTTTGGCTAAAAAATAAATCAATTGAAAACAAAATGCTAAATAAAACTGTAACTGAACTCGCTAATTCAATTAATAACCGATACTGGAATAATAAAAGAAAACCTTTGTTAACCTTAATTCATAACTATTATAAAGATAAAAATATTGACTCACAAAAAAAATTTGGAATGTTTGCCTTGAATACATGGGTTAATAACATCGATATATCTAAAAATGTAAATGTTAGTATAGATAATCTTACCAAAACTAAACATTGTTATTATCCTTTACAATTAAAATATATATGTTATGAATTTATCGATAAAAAATATAAACATTGTAAGAAAATTTTTACAGATGGCTCTAAAAATAATGATTGTGCCGGTGCTGCTTTTTATGATCTAAACAGTGACACATACGCGAAATTCAGGATCAAATCCAAAATATCAATTATGGAGGTGGAACTTATAGCTATCGCTAAAGCACTGTCATATGCAATTTCCTTAGATACCAATAAGATAGTGATAATCACTGATTCTAAAAGTGCTTTACTTCATTTGGCTCGTTGCACCTCGACTTTTCGAGGTACAACGATAGCCTACTCAATTTTGGATTTGATTTTGAAATTCGGGCATCAAAACAAAACCGTAACTTTTCAATGGGTTCCCTCCCACGTTGGCATAGATGGAAATGAAAAAGTAGATAAATATGCTAAAGATGCATGTCTAGATGGAACATGTATTGATTACCTACCTTCGTTTAGTTACTACATATACTCGCATAAATTATATTGCGAAAATTTATTTAAAGAATATTTTAACGAACGATCAAAGGAAAGAGGTATATGGTATCGCACTGTCCAGCCGCACCCCCCAAAACCACCCTGGATAAATGAATCTAAATTAAATAGAAGGGACGTCGTTAATATTATGAGACTTCGTTCCGGACACATTCCATGCAATAAATTCGCATTTCTTATGAAAAAAACTACTTCACCAAACTGTGAAACTTGTAATATTGTTGAAGATATATACCATATATTGATGGAATGTGTGCGGAACAGGTCTATTAGGAATAAAATGATTAAAGAGTTGAACCAAGTAGGTGGTTGTAATAGTGTTCTAGCTTACCCGCTGTCTGAGGGAATTAGAACACTATTACAACTTATCGATAATAATCGACTATAGCTATTGTAAACTGTACTATAGTTCTGCTTATTTACCAGGGCGACCTATTCGCAAAGCGACAAAGCCCTTTTATATAAGAATTAAAAAAAAAAAAAAAAAAACCCTAAAAGACTGAAAATAGGATGATTTTGTAATTCAAATTAAAGTAAATTTGCGTAATTTCTGATGTTGTAAAATAGATGACAAAAAAAAAACTTATTAAGTTAGGTTTGTCATATAATGCCTATTTTACGCTTTTTTCGTCGTACATAATTACAAAATTTTGTGATCAGTGACGTGCCCAAAATATTGTGTCGCATGCTTTAAAAAAATAGGTTCGAGGATTCGATGGCACGCGTGCCATAGGTTCGCATTTTCTGTTTTAGGCTATTGGTTTTATTGTTTTTTTCCTAAAGAACGACAGTTTTTCAGGATTTAAATTTTAAAAAGATTTTAACAGACAAAATAATAAAAAGCATTTGCTCGCTTTCTCAATTTGAACGCGTTTAACCTAAAGAGTAGGTATACCTAATATTATATACTTAGTATCAACATTCTGTTTTAGGCAGTTGATTTTTTTTCTAAAATAACTTTAAAAAATCAACTTTCATATAGGATTTGAAGTATAATTAGAAGTTAACCTGTAAAAAAGATAATAAAAAAGTCCGCCTCTGCTTGACGGGGCGGCAATAGTAGATTATGCACCAAGGGGATAAAGCAGTGTCTTACGTCACGGGCAGCATATTGGACCCTGAGCGTAACGAGGGACTCTAGAGTTAACTCCCGAGCGTAGCGAGGTAGTTATAACTTAACTCCCGAGTGAAGCGAGGGAGTTATGTAGAGTCCTGAGTGAAGCGAGGGGTTCAAGCTGCCCAAGACGAAGACAGGCTTTATCCCAGAGGTGCATACTCTACTTTTCATACCTACTGCGAGGCAATAAAAACCCAGGGCTACATAAATAAAACATTTATTATGTTCAAAGTTAATATTGATATTGGACACATTTGTCCAGTTAAGAAGGGACAGAGTAATATTTTTATTAGGAACGTTTATGAAAGTTGTGGTGGAGTTTATTTGAGCAGTAGGTACTTAAAGAAAACATTCCTTTTGTTTTGAATTTTTTCAATCGCGTTTTTATTTTGTTATAGGTGGCCAGTTCGATTTTCGAATAAACTCTCAGCAATACCATATTATTATTAAAAAACTCTATGATAGATACGTATCTATTAGGAGTTTTCATAGGAATTTTAACGTTCCAAATTCAAATCACTTTAATCCCTTGGGAGTTTCATACAACATTATCTCCCTTGGGAGTCAATGGCTTGCTTTACGTTGAGATTACGTGATATATAATCGGACATTGTCGAGCAGGTGGTATGAAAAATATGTTAATTGGCCTGAGGCAGCGCAAAATTTCTAATCTAAATACGCGTCTGTATAGGGGTCTCATCCACATGGACCAGCCGGCATATCCAGCACCGCGAGCTTGAACGTTACGTTAGTTAAGATTTCGCGTAACTTTTTCGTCTGTGCCGAGGTTCCATCTTCCGAAGACGAGTAGGAACTTCTTTAGCAAACCATTATTGATTTCGGATACATCAAATGAAAATGTCTTTCAAAATTATCGTATGAATTCAAAAAATATCGTACGTAGTAGTGAAATTATCGTACGATACTACCTAATTATTTTTTATCGTACCGCACCTCAAATTATCGTACAAATACGATAATTATCGTACGGTTGGCAACACTGATCTGATCTTCAACAACGCCTTCACATCTGTGTATGAGCTATACTATAGCAAGTTAGGTTGTTATGTAAGATGTGTAAGTAGCTTACGACAGATGGCGTTTTATTCAAAATCGTGTCGTGACATGTCGCGACCTTAGAATTGCGCTCTTAATGCCGCTAAAGAACTCAAAAATCCACGGTTGCAATACATAACCTCCTCCTTTTTGGAAGTCAGTTAAAAATAGGTACACTGTGACAATTTGATGAAAGGTTTCTAAAACGAGGATTATGATGATAATGATGATGATGATGATGAACTAGAACATGTCCGAACAAGTGACTTATCCTGGCTTACGCAAGTAGTCACTATCACGTATTGTCCTTCCGTCGGCTTTCTACGCGCGTGATCCATACTGATTGTGTAAGTGTATCACGCCCTTAAGGGTTATATAACTACCGAAACAGTAGATAAAAAGTAAAGATTCTTAGATATAGTAAAGGCTAGAATATAGATAGAGATTTGTGGAATAAGGAATAAGTTATTATTAAAATATATTCCCTCCTAAAAGGCCGGCAGCGCATTGGCAGAGTTCTATTTTCAGTGCTCTGAATTTTTTACAATCAGAAACTGAGGTTAACCTTAAATATCTTAAATTTTAAAAAATAAATACCACAATCCCACCCAAGTATCAGAAAAAGAGATATAATTACTTACTTTTGTTAAAAATCCACTGGAATTAGAATTAAAATAAAGCCTTTGATTTTGTTGATCACTTTAGTATTGATATATTATTTATCACGTCGCTATTGTGTTTCAGAAATAAATAAGGGTGCAAGAAAAAAACGTGGCTTGACCCTCTCACGATTCTGAAAAAGATGGCGCGTAACGGAAAAATGTGACGCGTAACCGAAAAATGTGACGGTAAATTTTTTTCCAACGCCGATAAAGAAGTCCATACTGATTGTGTAAGTGTATCACGCCCTTAAGGGTTATATAACTACCGAAACAGTAGATAAAAAGTAAAGATTCTTAGATATAGTAAAGGCTAGAATATAGATAGAGATTCGTGGAATAAGGAATAAGTTATTATTAAAATATATTCCCTCCTAAAAGGCCGGCAGCGCATTGGCAGAGTTCTATTTTCAGTGCTCTGAATTTTTTACAATCAGAAACTGAGGTTAACCTTAAATATCTTAAATTTAAAAAAATAAATACCACAATCCCACCCAAGTATTAGAAAAAGAGATATAATTACTTACTTTTGTTAAAAATCCACTGGAATTAGAATTAAAATAAAGCCTTTGATTTTGTTGATCACTTTAGTATTGATATATTATTTATCACGTCGCTATTGTGTTTCAGAAATAAATAAGGGTGCAAGAAAAAAACGTGGCTTGACCCTCTCACGATTCTGAAAAAGATGGCGCGTAACGGAAAAATGTGACGCGTAACCGAAAAATGTGACGGTAATTTTTTTTCCAACGCCGATAAAGAAGTTTCACTTCAAAAAGATAGACGGGATATCTTATCACAGGTAATTATCACAATATTGTTTGTTACAATTAAAATAAGATTAAAATACTTATGGAATTTTAAATAAATATTCAAAAATGGCGGCCAACTATGAAAGATAACACTGGTTATTGTATGCGCAACAGTGAAAAGGTAACTTTGTAGGGACGTCATTTTTATTATTGATTTATTACAGAAATAAGAGAATAAGTTTTTTTTTTTATTTCAGTACCTAACCAAACCTAACCTTACCCGTCAGTATTCACATTTTTGATTAATTTAAATAAAATGTAACTAAGGCTTACTATTTATTTGATTTTTACATATATTTAAAAATATTATTTACTATCTGGCCTGACAGACGTTGTTCTGTGAATTATGAAATTGAATAAAAAATAACTACACTTGAAGGTTGTAAGCGTAGGTTGCTACACCCATAAGTCATACCCTACACCTACAACCTACATCTAGACCTACTACATACCTATAGTTGGTAGGTGGTAGGTTGGTAGGTAAACAGTAGTACCCCACTAAAAACCTACAAGCTACATCTACTAGATGTAGATCACCTACAACCTGCACCTACTGTCTATTCTACTCCTAAACAACCACCTACAATGTTCAGGGGCCAGCCGATTTAACATTACCTATGCACTTTTGGAGAAAAAAAAGTAATATTTCTGAAATATTACTATGTTACTGGAAGCACCTTTATACCGAGTGATTTTTTAATCCGTTTCAAGAGAAACAGTGTATAATAGTTACACAAAATAGAGTACTTTGGCATACTTACTTTATTATTTTTTTCTTTTGTCTAATTTAGTGAACATTTGTTGTAAACATCGCAGAAATTTATAGTATTTAAATTAAAGATTTCCCAATGATCCAGAGCGCAAAGAGATTTGGACTCGCCTTATTCGAGAACAACGAAATGAGCCTAAAAAAAATTAACTCATAGATCTAAACTCCCCTCCCGCTCGCGCCTTGGTGACACCCACAATATTTTAATTTCGCCATAACTTCAAAACCAAACATCCAATTTGAATCATTCAAAGACCAAATATTATCTACATAAACTTTAGTGATGAAAGATTTTATTTTGATAAGGATTAATAGCATGAGTAAAATAAACGCGTTTAAATATAGTCCAAAAAAAATTCAAGATTTCTAAATAAAAAAATTGTTGTTGTGCCTCACTCGACATAGATGTGTGTCACGGACTTTTTTGTAGATATTTATAAGATCTACCATTAATTTGAACATTTTATGTTTCTATCTTTTATAGTTTAGGCAGCGTACGCAAAATAAGTAACTTTTCTGGTTGATTTTTACACCTTGTGTCCGAAAAACCCAAATATCTTACGGAACCCTATTTTTTCCAAAATAAAATTTAGCCTATGTTACTCGTGGTAATGTAGCTTTCGAAAGGTGAAAGAATTTTTGAAATCGGTCCAGTACTTTTTGAGCCTATTCATTACAAACAAACAAACATACAAACAAAGTTTTCCTCTTTATAATATTAGTGTAGATGTAGATCATTATTTTCAAACTGATTAGAATATGTATAAGTTTTTATAAATTATAATTCAATATTCTTTTTATTGTACTTAATATAATTAGTTTTGTTTTTAATGAGTCTTGTTTTATTTATCTAGGTAATAAAGGAATATTAAGTGTTGTTGCGCTAGGATTTGTATGTAATTTTTGCTGCAGCGCTGGCTGTGAAACGTCACAGCTCCTACGGCTCCGCCCCTTCTGTGGCGCCGCTGGAGCTACGGCACATGTGTAAAAACAAATTTGTTGTCTGGTCTAGGTCCATACGCCATATAGAAGAAAAAAATTAGTTTTCTTGTAAAATCCTTTAAAATATCTTGCTTAGGTTAAATATCTAGTATGCATACACCATTAGCCATTGCACTAATCTATTACACCGTTATAATATATGTATAATATTCTAGTATGTAATTATCGCCATCTATGGGTACCAGAGGAGTTAAAAGTGCGTTCCTGATCTTTGGCATACATTTGACAAAATATAATGTAGGTATAAGAAAAAGTTACCGCGCCGTCTTGATTTCAGAAGATTTTTTTCAAATAAATGTGGACTAAAAAATCTGCGGAAAGCAAATGTCGAAATGTCAAGATGACAAAATATGAAACCTCGACTGCCCCAAAAACCCCAAAAGTGGGGCAGTTTAAGTGTGGACACTTTTTGCCTCAACACGCCTCGTCTATGCTTTATGATAATATTTAAATTACATTACATACGTCCTGTAATAAGAAATATGAAATATTTAAATTACATTACATACCTGTAAAATTTATATTTGTTTGTAAGCCTTATTGATTTATTGTTGCTAATATTTTAGTAATTCCAGTATTAATGCGAGCTAAACTTATATTACGCCGGACAATTTTATTAACATTTCTTTAGTCAAGATATGTATTAAAAAAAATGTATGCGTTGTACGCCCTTACAAAGTTATATCATACGACTAGCGACTGTTCCATCGAAATGGTAAAATCGTAAAATCAAAGGAACATCGAAGTTCCGTTGATTTTACATAGATGGCGTAATTTTTTCTTGTATGAAAATTTTTTCGGCTAAATGTACGTGATAGCCTATCTTGAGTTGAAATCTTTGATAATAAATTAAATATCTATGACACAAGCAAAACAAAGTGTATAAAAATTACGTCAAATGAATTTGACGTTTCAGTCATCAAATGTCACAAATTAAAATAGTGGTTCTACAAAGGTTTTACAGCATCTTTAAACGTGGCACACCGCACAACATTCATGTGCACAATATTTTAGTAGATAAGTTGCAATAATAGTTAACTACAATTCCGTTCTTGCAAACATTAAAATAAAATAAATTCATCTTAAATTTCATAATAATCAGAAAACATATACGTAAGTATTTAGCCATCATGTATAAGGAGACATTTATTTATATTACCTACCTATTGAATTCAATTCATTGCAATTCATAGCAGAGAATATATTCACATAATAAACAATCAATTTAGTATAAAACTAAGGCTAAATACCTACTATTTAAAATGTCAATAAAAAATAAGTCATTACAATAATAGTTAAAGTCTAAATAAATAAAAATGTCAAGAAATAATATTATTATAATGATGTCAAGTATGTATTAATAATTATATTATGTATTTTAAATAAAATAAAATGTCCAAAAAATTTATACTAACATGATTAATGTCGAACTATAGATTCCATACCTATTTCATTTGTTATCAATGATTGTATCCACTAAGTTAAAAATTCTTTGACGGTGTAATATGATTTATCTATTAACATTTTTTTGAGTTCTCTTATAGAATGTTTTTTGGATAGTAGTTTTATATGTGCTGGCACCTTGTTGTAGATTTTAATACACATTGCATAAGCATTATTTATAAATAGAGATGTTTTTGGTTGTTTATCTATGATCAATCTATTTGAATGTCTAAAGTATTTTGTCGGTATCTTATCCACCAATTGAGTGAAAATGTCCTTGTTGTTAATAACAAATTTGAAAATTTCTAAAATATACATACTCGGTAATGTCATGATCTTATATTGTTTAAATAAAGGCTTACATGATTCATATGGTGGAACTTTAGCAATGGCACGGATGCATTTTTTGGACAATGAATGCTTTATCTATGTGCGTAGAGTTTCCCCATATTACAAGTCCATAGCACAATACTGACGAAACATAGCCGTGATAGGCCATTAAAGCAGTTTCTACACTTACAGTCCATGCCAATCTACGTAATACAAACACAAATCTGTTTAATTTAGAACATACTTTTTCTATGTGTGAGTGCCAGTTGCAATGTTTATCAATTTGTATGCCTAAAAACAAATTCCTATCTACTTCTTCTATTTTTTCATTATTATATGCCAATTTTAATTATAAAGATTTTTATTATAGTTTCTAAATTGTATATATCTAGTTTTAGTCAGATTAATTTTAAGATTATTAGAAGATAGCCATTCAATTATATGCGCAATTGTTGAATTAATGTCAGTTTCGATTTTATTCACGTCCGCTTTTTTATGTGTAAATAGTAAAGATATGTCATCTGCAAATAATGTCAATTTGTAGGAAGGCATTATTGGAATGTCATTAATATAAAGTAAAAATAAAAGTGGACCTAACACTGAGCCTTGCGGGACACCAAATTCATTTAATAATATCTTAAATTCGCTGTTGACTAACTCTTTGTCTGTGTTGATATGTTCAATTACTGTGTATTGTGTTCTATTTTCAAGAAAAGATTTAATCCACTCATATGCAGGTCCTCTAATGCCCATTCTACTTAATTTCGTTAATAGCAATTTATGTGAAACAAAATCAAAGGCCTTGGTCATATCAATAAATACTACTACACAGTGGTCCTTATCGTCAATACAGTTAATGATTTGGTTGCTCACGTTAAAACAGGCTTGTTGTGTAGATTTATTCCTCTGAAATCCATACTGTTCCGTTTTTAATAACTTAGATTTGTTTATAAAGGAGGTTAGTCTGTTATGCATAGCCTTTTCAAATATTTTAGATATTATGGGAACTAATGTAATAGGTCTGTAATTATTTATTTGTTTTGTATCACCTTTTTTATGCAAGGGCTTAATGATTGATACTTTTAAACTGTTAGGAAAAGCACCCATCACGAAAGATTTATTTATAAGTTCAGATAGAATTGGGGCTAGTATATGTTTACATTTTTTTACGATTTTTGTGGATATTTCATCATAGCCCACCGTACTGGTGTTTTTTAATGAAGATATAATTTTAATTATTTCGTCATACGTGCATGGTTTCAAAAAAATACTCATATTGTGATTGTCATTGATAGTAGATGTATTATTGTAATTGGAATTAATATGTATGTTAGTAGTGTTTATGAAATATTCATTGAATGCATTTGCTATGTCTAGTGGTTTATTAATTAAGTTATTATCTATATTTAATTCTCTGATATATTTTTTTTCGTCACTTGTGTTTTGCAATTTTTTATAATTTTCCATGACGCTTTGCATTTGTTTTTTGCTGATGCAACAAATTTATTATGTGAATTAATTTCCGCATATCTAAAGCACCTCTTTAATATTTTACTGTATCTTTTGTATTTATTTTTAGTAGTTATATTTTTATCCCGATAGTAACTTAACTGTAATTTACGTTTTGTTGTACAACTTATCTTTAAACCTTTAGTTATCCAGTGAGCAGTTGGATGTTTGTTTATCACCTTTAAGCGGATCACAGGGAAGCTGAGTTTATATATAATTAAGAATAAGTCATAGAAATGGTTAAAAGCGTCGTTTAAATCATTTAAGTTATAACATTCCTGAAAGGAAATGTTTGATAAATAGTTTTTAAATTTATTTATATTATGAATATTATAATCTCTTTTATAGATATAGTGATATTTATTAAATTTACATTTGCTTCCTTCTATTTTCCCTGAGATTAGCTGAGCTGTGTTGTGGTCAGAAAGTCCTAAGTGTAATAGTTCGCTTTTAGCGTGTGATAAATTGCTTAATATATTATCTATACATGTCAGATTTCTAGTAGGTTGATCAAAATGTATTTTTAGGTTATAATTATTTGATAAGTCGTGTAAAGTATTTGCGTCCTTATTTATTTTTAGCAGATTAATATTAAAGTCTCCTGCAATAACTAAATTTCTATTTGTTTTTTTGGTTATGTTATGTAACAATGTATCTAGCTTTTGAAAAAAAATACTTATTAGTGAATTTGGTGTTCTGTACAAGCAGATAATAACCATATTATGATCTATAATTTCTATTGCACAGCATTCAAAATCATTGTCATTCGAAACACCAAAATCTATATTTTTATAATAACAAAATGTATTTTATTTTACTAATATACAGACACCACCCCTTTTTTGTTTTTTTGATCTACTGTAAAATGCTGCCAGAGTATAGTTATTTAAAGTGATATTTGATTCCGTACCTTTTTCAATAAAGGTCTTAGTCAAACATATTATATCAGGTTCTTTATTATTAGATTTTAGTTCTGCAAGAGCGATTTCTAATTGGCATCTTTTGGCATGGAAACTAGCAATATTTTGGTGTATTATATTAATTGCTAGGTTTTGGTTTGTCGCGAAAAAAATCTTGTGGCTTAAAATAGTCAGTAATATATTTTTGTTTTTTTTTCTCACTGTTATGTATTTTATGGTACTTGGGTTCAATTTGATTTAATTTATAATATTTATTACTCACATGGTGTTTATTCTTATAATATTGTACTTTTTGTTTATGTTTATTAGTAGTGGTGTTATGTGTATTTATACTATTTCTTTTTACAAATGTTTGTTGTGTTTTTTTGTTTGCAATATTCTTGGAATTAAAATTCAAGAAAGTATTTTCATAATAAGTGTTATCAATAGCAAAATTATTTTTTTTACAGATGTTAAACTTAGTAAGGATTGGAATATCGTTAAGGTTTATAAAATGACAATTAGGATAGTTTTTACATGTTATCTTAATTAGATTATTAAGTTTCGATTCGTTGAGATGTATATTATTTAGAACACTAAGAATTAGTATAGGACAGTTTATCTTTGATGATTTAAGAAAACCACATAGTTCAGATATAATTTTCATAGGATTTTGGTCATGTTGTCCTACGCTTAAAAGTATTTTATCTTTATTAGTTATATTAAATAAATATGGAGTCTTCAAAATTTCTTCAGTCACGGCCCCTGTCTTGATGAACGATATAACATCAAATTTTTCATATGGATTATTTTGTCTAGTTTTTCTTAGTATATTTGCTAAACCGGAACACTGACTTGCTCCAAATATGTATAATGTTTTTTGTTTCAATTTAGTTTCATATTTATCGTAAATGTTGCAGTTTTGATACTGTGTATTTTGGTTTTCTTTTTGTGACGATAAATTTATAATTTCTGTTTGCACAGATTTTTCATTGTATAATAATTGAGTATCATTTTTCATAGTTTTGTTTTTTGTCTTTTTTGTTGATCTTTTTGTTCCTTTGTTTATTGGTGTTTTCGGTAATGGACTAGCACATACTAATTTTAAGGTTTCTAGTTGTTGTTTTAAATTTATAATTTCTTTCTTAAGTGTATTATTTTCCAATATTATATTTTCTAATTCATTTTGTGTGGTTTCTAATAATAATGACATATTATCAATTTTTTCTTTCATTTCAGTAATATTTTCTGGTTGTTCACGTGTAGATAAGTCAAAGCTTTTATGTTCATACTCAGAATCTGTTGATAATTCCGTAATATTTAGGTAGGTATTCATTATTTTGGTTTAGAGACTCACAAGATTTGGATTTAAATAATTTTTTGGGTCTAATAGTAACATAAGTAGGACTGTCCATTTTTACGTCAAGTATTATAATTATTTAATAATGTCTTAGTCTTAATACGAATAATTATGACTGATAATTATATTGTATTCTAGTTATAATAATTTCATATATGTAGTTTCTCGATACTATTTTCATATCATATATTACCCCTTTATATAATGTACTCTGTGTTATATAATATGTTTGAATAACGTTCTTGGATAAGTCTGCTTAACAGATAATAGGCGCCATCTAGTTGCACGTGGAGTAGTCTTTTTTTTTTATTGATACCTCTGCCTTGTATCCAAACGAGTGTAAAGTGACAGTTGTTTTGTCTATGTTTGCTTGTCAATTTTGAAGTTAGTTGTCATAAATTGTTTGAAGGTTTTTAGAAAGTTTTTACAAAAGATTAAGTTTTGACCAGCGGGCTGATTACCTAACTTCGTTGAACTTCATGAACTGCTTCTTGGTCTTCTTCTTCTTCTTTTTAAAATGGCTCCTGAGTGAACTATAATAATTGTATTGAAATTTGCGTTTTGTTGTGTGTATTAAAGCACCACGTAATTTATAAAAATATAAATATAAAATTTTATACTATTATTTAATTATAAAAACTATTAAGGACCTAAAAAGAGCATTTCAAATGAACTGATTTTTATACTTTGAAACACCGCCGATGTTATAATTTAATATTTAAATCAATTTATATAATTTTCTAAAAAGTCCATTTGGAACATTCAAACGCAATTTTACCTATTGTCATTTCACTTCAAAATTATTTTTTTAAATTTATAAACATAAATTGGAGTTTTGCCAGAAATATTAAGCGACGTTGTTGTTCTTATATTTCCTCGAAAATTTGTGTTATTATAATTTGGTTCCTAATGTGTAATATTGGTAGAATATTAACCATTAGAATTCATTGACGTGTACAAGTATGGGCAAGTGGTACAAGAGGTGAAGGAGATTGTCTAAATATTTATTTAAAAGAAAACACTTGAGTATAATCACAATTCAAAATCCGTATATTCAGACACCACAATATACTTAATACACGGTAAACTGTAAAGGCGTTGTAACGGGAGTCGTTTTAGTTGGGCATGCTATATATAATCTGCTTTAAATTTGCTAGTTGCTCTGGGGCTATGTAGACAAAGTTACATCTGCAAAATCCTTACTTTAAAAGAGGGCGAAAAGAAGGTTGACTGGTAAATTTTTGCGGGCGAGGGGGAGGTGGTGCTTGCAGACTTGCTAGACCTTTTGAAGTTTCGAGAAGTTGCAAGTGCGTTGCCGGCCTTTTAGGAGGGAATACGCTCCCTTCTTGAAGGTTTGCAGGTCGTAGTGGTCCGGAAATACTGCTGGCGACAGTTCATTCCAGAGTTTTACAGTGCGCGGCAGAAAGCTTCGGGTAAAGCGCACGGTGGAGGACTGCCACTCATCAAGGTGATGAGGATGATAAATATTTTGTCGCATGGAACGGTGGCGAAAAGTTGCAGCAGGTATAATTCCGAACAGTTCCTCGGAGCACTCCCCGTAATATAACCGATAGAGGACGCAGAGCGATGCTACATCTCTACGTAGCTCTAAGGAGTCAAGCCTATTTGAAAAACTATGGCAGTCGACAATTCGAGCGGCCCTACGTTGGATACGATCCAGAGGGAGAAGCTGGTACTTTGGTGCCCCTGCCCAGAGATGAGAACAGTATTCCATGTGAGGCCGAACCTGCGCCTTATAGAGTTGTAGGCGTTGGACCGGACTGAAATACTGCTTTGACCTGTTCAGAACACCAAGCTTCTTGGAGGCTAACTTGGCCTTGCCCTCCAGATGATATCGGAACTGGACCTCGCTCGATATGTTAATACCAAGTATTCCAATGTTGGAGGAGACAGTTATGGGTCTGCTTTCAAAACGAGGACATACGACCATTGGTAACTTTTTAGCGGTGAACGCGCAAACTTGTGTCTTAGAGGGGTTGAATTGGACTAAGTTAAGTCTACCCCATTCAGAGACCTTCTCCAATGAATTTTCAATTTGAGAGACAAGTTTGTTTCGACTCTCAATGACATTTTGCCGAGAGATGTTCGCGTGGCCGGTATATAAGGCATCACCCGTGCTGTCATCTGCATAGCAATGAATGCCATTGGTTTGTAACATATCATTGATATGCAGTATGAGCAGGGTAGGTGATAGCACACAGCCTTGTGGGACACCAGCATCAACAGACAGAGTAGCTAGTTAATTAATATAATAACATATTAATTAAGTAATATAATAACATTTTTTCAGATCTCAAGTACATTATACGGACGCTCTAACAGTGAAAGGAAACATCGTGAGGAAATTCGCACATAGTTGGCCCCAGACGTATTGACCAGTTCATTCCTCTGGACTAGGCTGACTATGTTGTGAGAACGCCGTATGTGCTTAGGCAACCATATGGCATTTAAAAAAACCAACTGTCCCAGGGACTACAGTATTTCAAGCTTATTTCAAGAGTGGTTACTTCGCTCGGAGAATACTGTCTATATTATAGACAGTATTCTCCGAGCGAAGTAATCTATATCATCCATTAACGGATGCAAAGGCCTATGTTTTGTTTTTTTTACAATAACATGTACAATAAAACAACTTCTTACTGATTTTATAAAATTTTATTAATGTTTTTCATACACAGTAAATATTGAACACTGCTAACCTGATTTTATATTCTAGGTACTGAGTTTTATCTAATGGAATAGATTGTCTCACATACCTACCTGTATCTACTCTACCATACCATACCTTATCATATATATAAAAGGCGGACGGAAGGTGAGCTAAGCATTGAGTGAAGCACAAAAATGACGGCGACTTACGTTTGTGTGAGATTAAGGATAATTGCCATTGGCGTATTGGCGGCCTGTCGTCTTACTTTGCTGTGAATGTGCGCGTGCGGCACGTGTCGCTAAGATACGGCCAGCTTGCTTTGATTGCTTCATTATTCATATTACCGAAGCGGTGTCTGCCTTATTTTCTACGTCTATGACCTTACATGAACCTTGCCTTATTGTTGCTTTTTTAATGCTGTCGATTCCTCTACAACCTTTCAACCAAAACTTGACGCCCTCAATCATGTTCTGCTCTCTTACAGGCTGTGCCGGCTGAAGATTGCTGTCCCCACTCAACTCATTATCATCGATGGAAATACGCGAGTCATTGATTAGGTTATGGAGGACGACACAAGCATTAACTATTTTACCAGCTTTGACTAGGGAGTAGTGCATAATCCTGATAAAAGTTTTAGAATCTGTAGCAACAATATAACAAAAAGCAACACTGACATAAAACTTATATTATATGTTTTTAAAAAAATACACAAACTTCTCTATTTAACTACTTTTAACCGACTGCAACAAACCCAAAAGTGACTTTTCCAATGCATAAGACTAGGACAAATCATTGTATAGCTTATCCACTGTGTAAATATTTTTATTAGTAATAACAACGAAATTTAAAAAAAATAAGATAGCCTAGACATTTGTAAGCAGGAAACGAGTGTATGATGATGAATTATAGCTAATAATGCTTGTGATTAGATTCCCTTGCATAGTAAAAAAACAAGCTTAAAATCTAAGCACAGACAGACTTACACGTAATATTTTGTATATACACGACCGATCAAAGTTAAATAACACTTCTCGGAAGTTTATTAGCAAAAGCGGATAAAACTCGAAAAACGTAAGACTCACAATATATTTTAATACATATGAGAGAAAACAACGAGAGTCAAGAGCGGTTATTGGCGATTTCGAATTCAAATTTGAATTTGTATTTGCGATCAAGGTGTCATAGCCTCATACGTGTACTAACAAGAACAAATTTATTAATAATCTGTGCCTTATCCGTCTTCTTTTTGGAAGTGTCGAAGCCGGGATTACAATAGGCCCCTGTTTTGTTTGACAGTTCTCATTTCATGAACTATGTCATAACGCTTCATGAACTATGTCAAAAGCACTACGTCACACGATTTAATTGGTCGAAAGAGCGTTTCATTCGTTCTATGAAGGACAAAATGGCGGACTATTTAGTTTGACATGACAGTAGGCTTGTCTTTTTTGACATTTTCATTTTTTAAATTGTGTTTTAAAAAGTTCGAACGTCAAAATGAAGCCCATCCCGATTGTCATAATATTAGGTAATAGCCCCGCAGTTTTAACAATAGATAATCCGATCTGTTTTGAATTTGAATTTTGGCAACGGACATCCAAATGAACAAGACAAAGGAAATGTACCAATTTCGATTCAAATCTATTGAAAGTTTCTTGCGTATGAAAATCCTGCAATTGTCTGTGTATGTTTTTCATGAGGTTTGTTCCCTTGTTATTTCGGTTGCCCAGATTGATTTTTGGTGTTAAAATAAAAGAAAGTGTATAGGCCAGTAGTATGATATTTAACTTATACTCACAACTTTGCTCCTATCGTAGGTTTTTTGTTGCAAACACTTGTATATACTTTTTAGGTTATATTGTTTCTCTTACTGAACTATTTATCTTAATTTGTTGATTATTTTATTTTAAAACTCAAGATTTAGCGTAGAGCTGATGTTTATCGTGTTTTGACACCTGAATTTGTATATATATATATATTATCTTCAAAAATTCAAAAATAGAACTGCTGTCAGCTGTGAAGAGTTTTATGTGGAGTGGAGAATAAGCCGCGAGTGCCGCGGCGAGCGGCAAGTTCCATATTTAAAAATTAAAAAGTCAACACAAATTGCCGGGATACTAAATTACTAATATATTATTATCAATAAATAGTTTAGATAAACAACTAGTTTTATTTTCCTCATATTCTAAATGAAAAGTAGAGTGTATGCCACGGGTAAAAGAATGAATTGCTACTCGGACTATAGCCGCCCTCGCTGCGCTCGGGCGTCTAACTACCTCGGGAATTGATTCGTTTCAACCCTAGGCTAACAATCTACTATTGTTTGACGACCTCTGTGGCTCAGAGGTTCAGCGCTTTGGTTCTCAAGCCGGGTGTCGCAGGTTCGAATCCTGCCGAAGGAACAAAAAGTTCTTGTGTTCCTGGGTCATGGATGTGTATTATGTGTATAATATAACAGAAATCTTAAATATATGTATAAGTAGTATAAAAGTATTAAATATACTTCCTGTTTTCTGGTACCTACCTGTAACACAAGTTCTTCGGATACTTAGCACGGCGCCAGATTGACGTGGTGTGAACTGTCGTGCGTCCATACATATTATTAATATTATTATTTGTTTCAATAAATGAAATTTATTGTGTATTGATTTTAATATGCATGCTAATATTTAAGATTGTAAGGTTTCTCTATTACCTAATAATATAAGATTCGAATGTTTAATAATGCACGCAATATTATTTAAAACAAAGTCATATTGCTTACCTAAATACATAATATATATTGTTATGCATAATATCTTCTATACATATAATAAATCTCGACCTATGCGTAGAACAAAGTCCGATGTGATCATAGAGCAAAAGTGCGTTTTTTGGATAAATGAAATAAGAAATCAAAGCTCTACAGTCTGACATTTTCAGAATTTTTGTATCTGGCTTAATTTCGGAAATACAGAATCGTACAACGTCTTATTTGATCTTAGCTCCATGTTAAAATGCACCTTGTGTTCATAGGACGGAGAAATTGGAGCGCGCGCGGCGCGGGCGCCTCGCGCGATCTTCACTTCAGGCGTTGTCGAGCGGAAAGAAGGGTTTTTTGCGTCATGTGTGTGATTTTTTTTCGGTTTGACGAAAATTATAATTTTATTAATTATTGCGTACTAAAAGTATTTTTGACATGTCACGCTTACGGATATTGCTGGATATACTTTATGAAGAGAGAAAAGAGCTTGAACGTAGTCCTTCTTTTTCAAATAAGCAAGATATTTTTATGAAGAACGGTGTAGATCCAGATAAGTTGATATTTTTACTTATATTATTCTTCAAATTAAATATTATTATGCTTTGAAATGATTTTTTTTTAATATTCCGCTTTTTAAGCTAGTAAATAGAAATGGGAAATCTATCTTCATATAAGACATTTTTTGACGGAGAGTTAGAAAAATACGTTTTAGTACGAAAAGTATGATTAGTTTCATGTTTATTTATTAGGTAAATATTTGTCGTGTTATCAATAAAAGTTGAAGTACCATAAACGTTGACATTATAAGTAATATTAGAACGATTTAAGACTAATTCTTTAGAACTTCTGAGGGTTTCATGTAACTATGGGACGTTTTTTTACGGAATCACAGAATAGTTACAATACGTTTTGTCAGTTCGATATGCAGATGGGACGTTATCACCTGAATAATGACATCAGTTAGGACGTTGTTCTTTTAAAAATATCGTTAAATAGAAATATATTTTATATTAAATGAATAAAAATAGTTTTAAGCTGCGTTACCTTACAATATAAACACATTTGTAGGGTCTTCGGCAAATCATATAACATTATAGTCGACAGATTTAGTTGTGTTCTGCGATGTTCATTAAAACTTGTATATTCAAACTTTTTATATAACTTTGTACAAATGTTATTAATTTGTATTAAAATGTTATGTTTTCAAGTTATATATTATATTAATTTGTATTATAATGTTATGTTTTCAAGTTACATATAATATGTCATAATATTATATATTATTTTTAATATATTATGGTGCAGTGAAGTAATACAATTTTTAACATTTCAGTTGTTGATAACAAGGTGCAGAAGAAATAAGTCAGCAACTGGGTGATGTTTGGAATGAAATTAATGCCGCACCTAATCCACCTACTAATGAGAGACAATTTATGGCCGACCATCAAAACTTTCTTTAAAAGCGCCTTCTAGTTTCGAAAAATCACCTATAATACAACTTGTGACTTCTGACCATAGGTGTACTCCAGTTGGTCAAGAACTGTCGGTGCTAACTCCTATGCAGTCTCCTACTGATAGTCATTCCACCTATGACAACGTTTTCAGGTTCAATTATGTAGATAGTAGTATACAATTTAATTAATATTATATTATCTAGCAATATCCCGAAAGTATACTATACTATACTTTCGGGAAAAATACCCACAACCTGCAAGCAAACGTGTGAGTATACGTTTAACCATGCGTAATGCAAGTCTGTTATTGCTCTATTCTTAATTATTTTTAATTATTCCAGCACGCTTGGTAAAAAGCTTTTGTCTCATATATTATACCTTATAGGAAAGGCCATCGAGTACACTATAATAACCACTATCTAAAAGGTGTTTAGCGAAATGTGATTATATGTAATTCTAAAACACGGTACAAAGTTTGACTCAATCTGGACGTAACTTTGAGACTCGGTACAAAGGATACATCGCGTCTTATAGAAATGGTTATCGTGATAAATCACATTTTGCTAGACACCTTTTAGATATGATATATCATTGTTATTAATATCATTAGTCTCTTTATAATGTTTCTAGCGTCTTAAATTATTTTTAAATGCTTTTTTCGACAACAAGAGGTGGGATTTTACATACTTGTACGATTAGGCCGTTCGAAATAATTACACTTCTTAATTTTTCAGTTTATATTATATACTTATTAATGAAAATTTTATGTAGATTCCTAATATACTAATATAAGCTAGTGCATTCATACAACTTTTCGTCGAAATCGGCATTTACTTTAGCACTGACCGGCAATTTACGTTCGACGTCAGATTTGAAGGCCCGCCTTCTTCCCGCTTGGCGAGATGTGACATAAAACGATTAAGGCGGCCGAGAAGATAAAGTGTACCTGATGAACATTCCTATATGGTGTTACATATATTGTATACGTGGGTCAAACTGTTTGACCCACGTATACACTATCACATTCAGGATAATCGATTATTATATAGACACCATATTGATACTTTAAATCAATCCGGACCTTATTATGACAAAATTGATTTTTAAGTATTATTTCCTGCATACGACATGCTTATTGTTACGGGATTATGGCCATAACAATATTATAGTTATTTTTCATTATTTTGGATAAACATGCAGATACCTCCCCCATGTAGGTTAAACAGAACTTGTACCTATCCAACTATATTATATAACATAGCTAGATAGTTTAGATACAGTACCAAAGAAGTTCAATTTATAACTACATATTTATATTTTTAATACTATAAGTTTTAAAAAAGTTTTTTATTGTTTTTTAAGTTTAAATTTTGTTTTGGGCTTGTTAATGTAGAATTATACAATTTTTAATTTTTTTATCTCATTTTAAGTTTCCAACAATATTTATTTTTATGGGCATATCTTAGAGATTTTAATTATTTTATAGGTTTTAGACTATGGTAACTAGTCTTTAATTTTAAGTTAGTACCTAGTACCGACTATGATTTAATTATAGTTTAAAACACCACCTATTTTGAGATTTTTTAATGTAAATAAACGATTTTAATAAATAATTATGTATTATTGTTCATTTATGCGTAATGTGGCTAATGCTATATCAAAATAATAGACTATAATTATTCACATAGGACTTAAAAATGTCGGATAACTCCAACAAAAAACGAACCATATGAATATAGAACGGCATTTCATTTAAATGTCTCCGTAAAACAACGTAATATGATCACTACGAACTCTCGTTTCTCCGCTGTAAAACGTCCTAGGTTGATATAGAACTCGTTATCTCAGTAAATATAATAATTAATAATAAACAGTATAAAGCGGTTAACTAGACTAGGATGTCATAATAACATACCAAAATTTCAAAAATAAAAGTCTCACCGTTTATAAGTTATTCAAGTTTTTCAATTCGCAAAACTTGTTTTGCCTCTACTGAAAAGTAGCAATTTTGCAAATCGGACTTTGTTCTACGCATAGGTCGATCTGTAGAGGGGTCATGTCTGTACATTAAAGTTATCTAAGTGAAATTCAAAATGGGGGGTCTATAAAGGCCACAGAACCTAAAAATAACGTTTTTGAAAAAAATGTCTGTCTGTCTGTCTGTCTGTGTGTTTGTTATCACATCACGCCGAAACCACTGGATGGAATAAAATGAAATTTGGCAGGTAGGTAGCTTAGGACCTGAAGGGTAAAATAGGATACTCTTTATCCCGCAAAATTAAAGGGTTCCCATGGGATCTTCAAAAAACTGTACCTACCTGTTTGACGTTATTTCATACAATCTACTCGACGTATTTAAATAAAACTTGGCACAAAGGTAGATTGGAACATAAAATAACTAACAGTATTTTTTTTTCTTGGAAACCAAAACGGTTCCCACGGGATCATGAAAAAACTGTATTTTTGAACTTGCTTCACAAACCGAAATAAATCATCATTTTTCGCATGTTTTCTCTTGAAATAAAACTATTAAATTAAAATTATAAAAATAAATCTATTTTTTATCCTACTCAACACAAATAATAAATAGCGAAGGAATAAACCAATAGTACAAGATCTACTTAAACTAAGAATATGCTTTGAGCGAGAGGTCAACTTATTTGGTGAATTTTAATAAGTTACCTACTATTTTTTAGCCGGTAAAAATGTATCTTGATATTATTTCGTTCAGGCTCTTGAAATACTTGCGTTCGAAATTCAAAATTAAACCGCATACATAGGCTGTGTTCCGCGGAAAATAAAACGTAGGCAAAATGGCAACCGTCATTACCGTATTGAAGTTAGCAAAATATGTGCCCTGGCGGATAATCTGTTTTTTTTAGCGCTAGCAAGCGCTAACAAGCTCTATTTTCGGCAGAACACAGCCATAGTCTTTTTACCGTATTGATATTGACTGAGCAGAATAGAAGAATAACTGTTTTATAATTTCAAATACTATTCTATTCTGTGAAAAAATATTTTCAACTTTATAACTTTCTTCTTCTTTAATTTTAGTGAAATAAACTTTAAATTGATGTTATATCTTTGAGTATATAACCATATTATAGGTACCATATTATAGGTACTAAGTAATTGTATATTAGGTTGAACTTGAAACTTGGTAGGTATCTTATTACGAATAATGGTGTCTACAGACACACGAATTTGGTACGGAGCGTACAGCGGATCTGGTACGCTCCGTACCAAATCCGAGCGTGTGTAGGGCAGTCTGGCGAACATAAGAAGAAGGCGAAGAGTTCGCAGCTATCCGCATCGGATTTGGTCCGCTCCGTACCAAATCCGTGCGTGTGTAGAGCAGTCCGGCGGTTAGGCCGTACAACGGTGTCAGTGTTGCCAACTTAGGGATTTACCACCCAAAATTAGGGAAAATATCTACGGGGGTTTACGGGGGCCAGGATGTTTAGAGTTTACTCCTTATGAATCAATTTTTATGTAATAATAAAAATTATTTAAATGTGTGTATATAGTCAGGGATATGAAAATATAATATTGGGAGTGAAATCAGATTAAGACAAGTTAGTTTTATGTTATTCACGCGTAAGTCTTTATGTTAAACACATAACCATTCTTTCTAGCTTATTATCTCTTAGACCTGTCAATGGTATAATTATCAGGGGTAAAGTTTGGGGAGAAATATTTTTGAGAGTTGATAATATCACTGCCTGTTATCAATGAATTTCTGGAATCATCGCGTCGTCGAAAAACAGCACTGTAAATAGAACTCTGTGCTAATGCAATAGAACTGAAAATCGAACACACGAGTGTCGAGCTTTTCGGTCCACTGCTTCGTACTAAATCCGTGCGTGTATAGCGACACCGGATTCGGTCTGGGGATATAGTCCGCTGTACGCTCCGTACCAAATTCGTGTGTCTGTAGCACAGAATACAGAAATCATCCAGAAGCCGTCAACACGCTTGAAAGTGAGGCCGTCACAACCACTCCAAATTGGAATGGTTATCCACACATAATATGTTGCCACAGAATAACGGAATATTTTACCCAACTTTTTTGAATTAATTTTTATTGAATAGCTAATTGTCGTAATATAACAACGCGATTTGTTTTGTAAGTGTAAAGAGTAAAAATTAAAAAGCACTTTTTAAGCTGCGCGTCCACTGCATCGGAATCGGAGCGGACGGAGCGGACCGAGCGTCGGCATTTACAAAATGCCGATGGGGTGCGTCCACTGCATCCGGATTCAGCATCGGCAATTTAGTTATTTTTAGTCCGTCAGCCTGAACGTGCACTTGCATTATGGAGGATAGTGACGAGATATATTGTTGTAATCTCAGACCGAATAGGTTGTAATTAGCTTATTTTATCAGAAGAGGAAAAGAGAAACAAGAGGAAACGAAAGATATGGGTTCATAAATCATAATATAAATTCAAAAAGAATAATTTTTGGAGAATTTCATACATTATATTCTGATTTATTAGAAGATGAAAATAGATTTTTTGGGTACATTCATATGACTCGAAAAAAGTTTTTTGAACTTCACTATATTCTACAATTTTTATTTATTATTTGCCCAATTTCATCCCATATATCGTCTCTCCTCAGTTGGTTAAGATAATGTTGATGTTTTAGATTGTAAAGTTCATCATATTTTTCCACTAAAGTAATTAAAATATCGTCATTCGTCGTGAATAAGTATTTATGTATAGCCGTCGCGTCGTCGCAAACACGTCAGAACTTGAAACGTTCGGAATCCGAATGACGAGTTCACTGCCGATGACGTCATCGGCAAAAATACCGGTCGCGGGCGCAGAAATGCCGATCCAGTGGACGCAGTACCATAGAAATCCATACAAAGCAACAAATCCGTCCGCTCCGTCCGCTCCGATTCCGATGCAGTGGACGCGCAGCTTTAATCTTATAAATACCGATTTCGCCATGGTTTTGGACACAGTGCGCTGCATACAAATGTGATCGAACGCTAATTCTGCATGTGGTAGTGGTTTATGCTTTGGACAAACGCGCAGTCCACTTTTTTCCCAAAAAGATACAGTGTTCCCGAGGGATAATATATTATTCTGTGGATATTTGACTGTTTTTCACTGTTAAAAGGTTGAACCGATTTGAATGAAAGTTGGTATGGTAGTGGTTAATTCTTTGGACAAACGCGTAGTCTACTTTTTATTCCAAATCTATACTTCTATACTAATATACTACTATTAATATACTAATATATTATACTTCTATACTTAATATTATAAATGCGAAAGTGTGTCTGTCTGTACTCTGTTACCTCTTCACGCTTTAACCGCTGAACCGATTTTTATGAAATTTGGTATAGACATACTTTGGGTCCCGGGAAAGGATATAGGATTTTTTATCCCGAAAAAGTAGTGTTCCCGCGGAATAATATATTTACGCGGGCGGAGCCGCGGGCAAAATATAAAAATACAGACATATTATTACGTTTTCTTCTGCCAGTCAGTAAAAACTTAAAATAGGTACCATACCGAATAATAATAATTATGTACTTTATTTTTAATACTATTGTACAGTTTTACCGCATAATTATTAATCTAATTTTACATTTAGTTTAACCTTTGTTAGTATTGCGAATAAGTAAAATGTAATATAATTTTATAATTTGCAGGTATTGGATTCCAATTTCAAGGGCACGCAATAATAATAATGACAACATGAAAATATTTCAAGATTCTCATTCGTTTAACGTACTTTACGCCGCTGTCAAATGGCCTGCTAGGCCCACAAAGGTGTACCTACCTATTTTGCACCAAAGAATAACCGCTGAAGTTAATAAGGTTAAGTCGTATAATTATGTGGTAATCTGAAATATTTTGGTTACCAACTTTGAGCCCTCGTATCCACGAAAGTTTTTTTGTGGTCGCGAGTCGTGACGCGACAGGAAAAACTGCACTGTAAATAGAACTCTGCACTTAATCTACAATAGAGCTGAAAATCGAAGTGTCAAGTGTACACGATTTTCAGCTGTTTCGTATTAGCGCAAATTTCTATTTATAGTGTAGTTTTATCAGTCGCGACTCGCGATCACATAAAAACGCTCGTGGGAATGTAGCCTTACTTGTGTATTTTTCTAATGTAATAAAAACAATCGAATTATAGTTGTTTTGTTGTTTATTGTTTTATTTACCTTTTTAACCAAATAATTGGGTCCTAAAAATAACATTGAAAACAATAACCTACGTACTATGCCTAAGTATAGTTTTTTTTTATTTTTTTTTCATAGTAGGCTTGAATCTTTTGCACTTTAGAAGTAGTGCAACCATATAATTGCTACGACTCGTACTACAAGTGTACAAGTGAAAAAAAAATGAAAATAATAATACTTTAATAGTTCTAGATTTTAATAATCATTTGAATAAAAAAAAACAAAAAACATTACATTGATAAGTGTATAATGAAGTCTCAACACACAATCACGTTCAAAGTATACAATGTAACAACTTATGGTAGTTCACGTATCATTTAAATAGGTAATCAACAAACTACAGTAGTCATACTTTTGGACTGATAATAAAAAGATTACATACTAAAGGATACATTATATTAAACAAAATGTTGTGGACGTTCGTTCAACAGTCATGATCGAAAATGTTCATTTTCCTCTACATCTCCATTCTCCACAACTCTAAGCCACTAGTTTTAATGTGATAAGGAAAACAAGCCTAATGATGGCCTAAGCCTCTTAATGATATTCCTGTTAACATTGTTATCATGAGGAAGGAAAATGTCGTCTAATTGCTTGAATAATATTTTCCAGCGAGTGTTGCGATGTGCCCAGGGTCGGTTGAAGCGCCTCCATTTGCGCTCATAATCTTGGCTCAGCAGTAGATTTCATAACAGTACTTCCAGTCGTTCATCAGCACGACGAGTGATGGTATCGGTTTGATGTCAAGCGGGTTGTGAGCTACTGGTGCCGGGATCCTCGGGCTCTTCGGAGCAACGATGAAATATGAGGCAGCAACCATTACTGCAAGCATGAAAGTCATCCAACAATAGCGTATCTGTTTGATAGCGCAGGCAACTTTTGACAGTATTGTAGAACAGTTTATGATTATCACTGATGTTATGGTTGAATTTGACCAGATCGCAGCAGACGTTGAATACTCGACTGGTCGTTTCGATCAGGATATAGCATTTCGGGCAACTGAATTCGATTGAACGGTTCTTTAGACTTTCTTTACCTTTGTTCACCCTGAAATGCATTTGCCTTCTTCTAAAATGTGCGTGGAAGAAGGCGAAGCCACAGTCGCATATGACTGTGCGCGTGGGCAGGATAAACGCTAACTCCATGAGCTCAGTGCTGAACGGAAAACGCTTGATGAAATCAAGGGACATGCATTGATGTGATATCATAAAGTTGCAGTCTAAGCACAGATGCGTTTTCCGAAAACGATTGCTGTTTTTCTTGATGCAAGACATCATATGACTCATTTTGATTAATGACTGCTCCATTATTTCAGTTTGTTTTTTTGTAACGTTGGTATCTTTCAGGACCTTGGTACACTCCAATTCATCGATGCATTTTTTCAATGTGTTGAGGCAGGATACGTGGTCGGGCGCTAGTTTCACTGATTCCAATAGCCCTGTGCCAGATGTTCCAGCACGAGCTTCATCTTGGCATGATTGATGCATCACCTGCTGCTTGCCTGATGATGCTTCGTTGGCTGGTTGTGGCAACGCCGCTTTCGGCTGCTGCTTCTTCTGCCGCTGCTTCTGCGGCTTATCTCGGTGTTTCTCCTTGCTGTCCGACTCAACGAAAGACCTTCCTTTTGCCTTGTGCAGTCTCTCGATAACTTCACTCAAAACTCGTTTCTTTTTCACCTTTAGTAGAGAATCTTGATGTGCAGGAGTTTTAACGCAATCCCGCTTCTTGATAGGCAGGGCTAATACGCTTCGGTCTTGAGGAGCAGTATCCACCTTCACCAATTCTTTATCAGAAGTCTTAACCGCTTCCATAAGCGGATCAAATTTTGTTTCAGCCAGTTCGTTCGTTCCGATTCTCTTCAAAGTCAACTGCAACCGTGATTCTCTCGATGACTCTCTGTCCGATTGTGGATTCACTATCACAAACTCGCAGTTATTTCCATCGTTATCTTTTCCAACGTCTCTGTATTTCCCATTATTAATGCATTTGACGGTTCGATCCGCAATCATTTCTGTGTACACCATAGTAAGTACAAAATGGATTTATAACGTCAAGTGTACGAGAAGACTGATTCCTGCAGACTGTCGTCATACATACGCGTTCCACATGTAAAAGTTCTATTTATTATCACTACGGGCCGCCATGACACTACACTCCGATCATTATTCCGCCCACATTTCCTTGAAGCGATGACGCACGCCGCCACATAGCTCATAAAGTCAACTAATATAGCGCTCTTAAAACATGATTATTGCACATAAAGTTCCGTATTTGACTTTTTTTTTTAAATATTCGCCATTGCCCAATATATGTTATTTCCAACTCAGATTTACAACGAAATTTACATTAACACTGTGCACGCAACATATGATAGTTCCAAAGGATGCCAAGTGAACAACTAACAAGCGAGTCGACATCCGGATCGTTCATATACCTTGCGCAGACCGGCCTGACGTGTCATTTTTAACCGACTTCCGAAAAAAGGAGGCGGTTATACGTTCGACTGTATATATATATATATATATTGTATGTTCGCAGATAACTCCGCCGTCTGTTGGCCGATTTTCAAAATTCTTTTTTTGATGTAAAAGGTATAATCCGAAGTTAGTCCTATTTTCAGAAAATTGGTGACCTGATGATGGGATCCATGAGGAAACGAAAAATTTATATGGACACATATGGTGATTTAGACTTTTTCTGAAGTAGTCCAAGCATAGGTATGCTACCAAAAAGTAAGATTTTGCTCCAAGGTATACCCTGGATCCAAAAGTACAGAACAGAACTCCTGACTCCTTATAGATACATGTTTGGGGATTTTGGCGTTGTTTAAAGAACTGCAAGCATATGCCACCATGTCAATTAGAGTAATCATCATCATCACCACCACTATCACAGCATACATCATCACATTATGATGATAAAGAAGGTAGTTCTCATAGTATTTTACACTAACACGGAGACATTTGAACATTACTCTGCCGTTTATGGACCTATTTTCAAAATTCTTTTGTTGTTGTAAAGGGTCGGGTTCGAAATCGGTCCTTTAGTCACTAAAGTGGAAACGTGATGATGCGATCCATGAGGAATCGAGGGAACTCCTCGAAATTTATATCGACACATATTAGTGATTTTGACTTTTACTGAAGTAACACAAGCATATGCTACCAAAGAATAAAACGTTGTACCAAGGTATACCCTGAATCCAAAAGCACTGAACAGAACTCCTCAGTCTTTAAAGATAATATGCGTTAGGAAATTTCGGAATTGTTTAAAGAACTGCAAGCATATGCCACTTTATAACTTACAGTAATCATCATCATCATCTTAATAACAATACCTAATGGAAGCTTGGCGCGTATTCAGTTATACATTCGATCGTTTATTTTAGACGTTTTTAAGACGTATTAATAATAACTTAAGGCGCAAATAGCCCCTAAAGCTTAAAAATCGCTCAGTTTGAGTCCTAACTACTCCGAAAAATGGGAATAAAAAAATTCAAAAAAATATACATTTCACACTTCAATCCTTCATCTTTAATATCATCGTTAATTTTTTTAATAAGACGAAGATTAATATTAAATAAATTAAAATTAAATAGCCCTGTTTTCAGATTTCTTTTTCTATCTTCTTACTACCTACTACGGCTATAAAGATGGTTATTTTACTAAAATGTGAAGAATATATTTATCTAACATTTCATCGTTGGGTTTTTCGAAATACCGTTTTGTTTTCAAAAAATACGTAAATAACTATTATTTTGTGAAAATATTCGTAAGTGGTGCGTGCGCGGCAGTGTTGCCAACCGTACGATAATTATCGTATTTGTACGATAATTTGAGGTGCGGTACGATAAAAAATAATTAGGTATTATCGTACGATAATTTCACTACTACGTACGATATTTTTTGAATGCATACGATAATTTTGAAAGACATTTTCATTTGATGTATCCGAAATCAATAATGGTTTGCTAAAGAAGTTCCTACTCGTCTTCAGAAGGCACCTCGGCACAGGCGAAAAATTTACCTCGAAATCTTAACTAACGTAACGTCAATAACAAAAAGCGAGACAGATATACCTTGGAAGTGTACAAATCTTAGTCATCTTTCTTGTTTTACAATACGTATTCTAGCTAAGTTAACAGTTCAGTTTTCAGCACATTTTTTCATGAGTGGAGTCATGAGAAAGGCTGGTTTACACTTTGCAGTAAGTTTTGTTATATTATTATTATTATTATTATATATATTTTTAAGAAAAATTCACTTCCAAAACTATAAAATGAGACTTTTATTAAATATTCTACCACATGGGCATAGCCAGGGGGTTAAAATTTAAATCCTGAAAAACTGTTGTTCTTTAGAAAAAAACAATAAAACCAATAGCCTAAAACAAAAAAGCGAGCTTATGGCATGCGTGCCATCGAATCCTCGAACCTATTTTTTTTAAAGCATGCGACACGATAATTTGGGCAAGACACTGATCACAAAATGTTGTAATTATGTACGACGAAAAAAGCGTGAAATAGGCATTATATGACCAACCTAACATAATAAGTTTTTTTTTGTCATCTATTTTACAACATCAGAAATTACGCAAATTTTACTTTAATTTGAATTACAAAATTATCCTATTTTCAGTATTTTAGGGTTTAAAGTTTGAACACATTTTAAAACCTAAAAAAAAAAACCTAAAAAAAAATAGGAAAAAATTTTGCTCGCTCGCTTCGCTCGCTCGCGCTTAACATGAAGAACATATTATATCATTTAGTACCGATGTTCTGTTTTAAGCGGTTGATTTTATGGTATTTTGCTGAAATTCCCCGTTATTTAATGTTTTAGTTTAAAGTCTAACGTTTAAAAAAAATCTCGCTCGTTTCTCTTACTCGTGTTTGGCTTAAAGAATATATTATAAAATTCAGTACCGACGTTCAGTTTTAGGCTATTGATATTTGTATTTTTTCGAATTACAGTCTTTTAGGCTTAAAGCTGAAACAGGTAAAAACGAAAAAAATTTAGTGCCCATTAATGTGCCCAGAGCAGCTTCTGATAGAGCTTCTAATTAAAGACCAGTACGTATTTAACAGTAAGTAGTTTTATTTTCTTGGACCCCCCCCCCCCCCCCGAAACTAAAACCTGGCTACACCCGTGTTCTACAAAAATTAAGATAAACATGAATGTACGATAATTGTACGATAATTTTGGGCCCAAAATCCGATAATTTCGATTGAAAGAGTTGGCAACACTGGTGCGCGGGCGCGCGGGACAGTGAGCCGCTGACTTTCGTACGAGGAGGTTGTGTCACTCTCCGCGGTGCCGCTATTTCGCAATCTTTATTTTACTCTTGAAATAATAGGGAACAACATGCCGTAAAAAAATAAATTATGAAAACCTTAGCGAGCACTCTGCCTGCGATAGAATGAAAATGTTCGATCGGTGAATGTACTTTTTTATTCCTTCAACTTCTTACTTGAAATTTTAATAATATTATTAATATAATATTATATAGTATAATATTTTATTGTATATGTACTTGTAAATTTCACAGAAAGTGTATAGTTTGGTTTCTATGACGACCTCTGTGGCTCAGTTGGTTGAGCGTGTCGTTACTCAAGCCCCCCGGCTTGAGTAACGACACGCGGGTTCAAATCCCGTCGACGGAACAAAAAGTTTTCTGTGAATAACATAATTAAATATGTGTATAACATAATAAAAATCTTAATTATGTATATAAAAGTATTAAATATACTTCCGTTATCTGTACCCGTAACACAAGTTCTTCGAGAACTTACCACGGGATCAGATCGACGTGGTGTGAAGCATCCATAGATATATTATATTATTTCTGTTTTAATTGTCTATTTAGTATATCATCGCTTTGAGGTATATAGTATATGAGGTAAAAATGAATAAGCGAGATTTGTTTATTTATTTAACAAACATACAACTACCATTACAGACAAAATCCAATTCGATAGCGTATGAAAGCAAATTCATATTTTATATAATACATATTATGATATTTCCCGTTTAAATAATAATAATTGATAAAAAATAATAATTAAAGAAAGACACATATGACGCATAAATTTAGTAAACTTTATATAAGAGTGATTTAAAGTTAAAATTTAAAAAAAAAACATTAAAAATCACAAAATAGTCGGATTTAGATGGTTTTGAATGAGCATTTTTTTTCACTTTTGTATGGGGAAACTCGCGACGCTGGAGCGATTTCCCATACAAATCGCAAAAAAAATTTTGCTCTTTCAGCGCTGCTACTTTCACAGTGAACTCTCTATAAGGAACACAAACACACCCTTAAGTATTATCACTTATTTTTGTTACACCTTGTAAATCTATATTATCAATAAGATACGTGTATCTTATTTTTATAGCAATTTTTGATATTAAAACGAGTCATATAGCTTTCGAATTACAGGCAGTTTATGTCGCTTAGGTAAAAAAGTCCTAATTCAAAAAATTGGTAAAATTATCTAAGCTATCAACGAAAGTTATGTAATATCAAGTAAACGTTTTCAGCAAAATCTAAAAATAGTAAAAATAACTAATTCCAAACACTTTAAAAAAATTATAGGAGTATTAATCTAAATGGCCTAAGAGTTTATAAAATAAAACAAGTTATGGTACATAAATGTTCCTTACTTTAAGAATTTTCTACCGCTAAAGTTATCTTAGTAAATTTATTATTCAATGACATTGTAAATTTTTGCTACTAACTGACAATATTCTCCTTCTTCTTGTTTATAAAAAATAATTGCAGTTTCCTTGTCTGACTAAAACGAGCTAAAACGTTAGCTAATTTTGATCTTGAAATAATAAAAAATATAGAAGTAAAAACTCAAAGCTTAGGATTTCAGCCTATTGCTTTATACTTAAGCTGCGGCCCCATTCCTTGAGTTCTCTCTTGGTAGTGCTGGGAGATATTCCACGTACCGATTCTGGGCATGACACCGTGACACAATTGGCCCAATGCCTACCCAGCTCATCCGCGGTTTTGTTGCCGGAGATATTGCCGTTGCCTAGAACCCATACCAGACTGATGCTGTTGTCTCGTCCTAGCATGTTTAGAGTTTGAACACAAGCCATAACTAATTTAGATGAAAGAAGAAGGGGCAAAAAGTCCCCATCCTTGTAGCACTATAAGACATATATCAAATGAAAGGGCTTAAAAAAAGTGTCATTGTTTTGTATGACGAAAATCCTCTAAACCATGGGAGAAAAAGTAAATGAGGGTTAAAGGTTAAAAAAGTTTTAAAAAATCATTCTGTATTATTGCACCGTTTCATAGTGTTGCTACTATGGAACAATTTTTGGAAAGTAATGGTATACACTCAACTTTAGAAAAGTGTTATCATATTATTATTGATGAAATATCTCATATTTTGATGAAATGTATGGAATGATACTAAAATACTAAAAATAAGCTCTTTCCAAAATTTTTCCGCACATAATTACTTTCTGGAAATTGTTTCTTACTTGCAACGCTATCGAATGGTGCAATAATACAAAATGTATTTTTTTCCTAATTTGCGGGTTCGAATCCTGGCCTGGAAAAGTGGTTCATGTAAAATCAAATAATTCAGATAAAACAATTACATTAAAATACATATAATTAAATAGCAAAAATATTTTTAAAACGATTAGGTACAGAAAAAAAGTAAAAAAGATATAGTATATGGTGAATTATTCTTCTGGGCGTTGTAAGAGAAGTCAAAAAAAATTAGCATAAACTCGTTAGTCATATTTTTTTGTCATAATAAATTCAAGTAATTCTGTCACAAGGTACAAATATGCATAAAATGGAAGGACATAATGAAACACGGATAAGGTAATTAAACGCATATTTATGAAACATTAAAAGCCGGTATTACACTCATTACACCTAGTGTAACATGTGTAACAGTAGGTTAAGTTGCGGCGGGGTGGCCCCTGGGCCACCCGTAAGCCGCTAACATGTTTAAAATAATTAATACAAAAGGTTATTTAATGCAAAAACAATACCTTATCTTTAATTGCATTGGGCTCGTGGTTATGGCTCGGCATGTTCTTAGATAGCAGTTCGTGTCATTTGTCCGAGTTTAATTTCGTAATCAGTCGAAAATTACAATTATAATTGTTATTTCGTCTTAACTCACACACCCAGTAGAATTTATCATTCATTAGTATGTGAAAAAAAAAGAAGTATGCGTAAATATATTTATGCTTTTTAATATTATGCATAAAATATTATTCTTAATTAATTTAATGCGTAAAAAAATGTATGCCTTTTATTAAGTATGCCTAATAATTGCTATGCTATTAGTAATTATGCGAAAAGAAATTATGTTAAGAAAGTTATGTCAAATGAATACTATGCGAAACTACTATTAATTCAAATGAAATTATGCCAAGTAAAATTATGACATATGATTTTATGCGAAAAAATAGGACACCAAAAAAAATATCTAACCGACATACTTAATAACAAAAGTTTTCAAGTAAAAATATCTACATGGTACGAATAGTTATTGTGTCTAATATGTAAAACAATTTTTATTTCACTATGGGTAAAATTCTACAAGTTGCACTTTCGTAAATTATTGGTATCAAATTAAATGCACTGTAAGGACAATTCACAAATAATTTGTATGGAGAAAATGTACAAAGTGTTCACGAAAAGAACAAGTAAAAATATTTTTGTGCAAACAAAAAAAAGTAAAAACGTGAAAAATAGACTAAGTTGATTTTTAAATTCTTCAAAATATCCAAGTGATTTTTTTTTTATAAATCGCTTTTTGTTGTCGCTTAGTGAACATAACATTCATGATTTTGTATAAATTTCACTATATCTAAGCGACAAAAAAATCGTCGTAGGAAGACGACGATTAGACCAATCTTCGCAGAAAAAAAATACAAATTCATATTTTATATAACTCATTTTCGGTATTTTTGTCGCTTAGGCATTTTTACCTTTCAAGCGTCGATATGAAACCTTTTTTAGGAAAGCGAAAAAACACCTAGCGGATATTTTAGTGATTCTGTCAATAGCACTAAGTATTGCATTTTGGTGGGCGTAAAGGTGGAAAATGAAATCAAAAGTGATGGGTTGGAAGCCGCATTGCCTACCAAATAATTTCTAGATTTCGGGAATAACCTCGACCGGCTTCTACAAAAGAAGGAGAAGCGGCTAATACATTCAACGTTTTTTCTTTGCTCCCAGACCAGAAATAAATTAATATTTTCAAGTTGTATTTAAATCAGTCCTAAAGTCGTATAAAAGGGCCGTTCCTCAGTTTAATTTGAGTCGCGACACGGAGATCGCTAGCGCAGCGGGGTGTATGCGGGTGGCGCGGCGGGAAGTGTTAGGCCACGCCCGAATCTGTGACGTCATCCACGTATATTTCCGCCTTAACAAGATATATCACTAAAAAGGGTGAAATTATTATTTTTAAACAAAAGATTAAACCGGCTTCCAAAGTAAAAATACACAAAAAAGTATGAAATAGGTAAAACTTATTTAATAAATAATTCCCCTTTTAAATTTGGCTATTTCTCTACTTAGGGGCCCCATACATTATCCGGTCTGCCTTCAGTTCGGCCTGAACGGATGCAAAATCGTATCGTCTGTGTGCAATTTCGAGATCGCGTCAGTCGGCCGTACGGACTGAAGCGATTCGTTCCAGTGTTGCCAGCTCTGTTTTTGTGAAACTACTAAACTCGTATTGAATTCTAGTAAAAAGTACTAAAAAACTACTAAAGAAGCTACTTAGGAATTCCTGACGCCCTCCAAAAACCATTGCATTTTAGGTTTTGTTATATTAATTTTTTTTCATTCATTGAATTTTACTATAAATTTTACCATTAAATTAAAATATACTATTTGCTAGTACGTATACATATTACGTATATATAGTAATTAAACGGGTAGTTTTAAGAAAATTACGGACGAATGTATTGTTATGGTTTTTTTTTTGTGTTTAATCTAGGCCATTTTGCATATGATTACTGTCTGGCTCTTTCCTACTAAAACACTTCTGATAACTAAATTTCTACCAAGGAGGGAATAAAATACTCAATTTAGTAAAATTTTGTAAAATAACTAAGTTGGCAACATTAATTCTGGCCTGACCGAGCGGCCTGAACGCGTGGCCTGTCCGGACCGTGTGTGGACAAATCGCTTTAGTTCTTGCCCGAGCCGCGGCCGTGCGGGCGTGTATCGTGTACAAGCGTTGTATGAGTTTTCGCGGTGTTTAAATACAAAATACACGACCGTAGCGCGCGGCAAACCAGAATGGACTGATGCGACTGTTCCGTGTGTGGGCCCGAATCAGATCAGGCCGAACTGACGTAAATTGGGTTGGATGCGATTTTTTCCGTGTGTGTGCTCGAATCCGTTCAGGCCGATCTGACGTCAGTTCTAACTGAAACGATCGGCCTCTCGTCTGTGGGGGCCTTTAATCTTCTTAATTTTGAAGTCGGTACCAGCAAATATGAACGTGAGTTCTATGAAATATTGTAGGATATCGTTTGGGCTGGTAGCGACTTCAAAATTAAGAAGATTAAGTAGAGAAATAGCCAAATTTAAAAGGGGAAGTATTTATAAAATAAGTTTTATTTCATACTCTTTTGTGTATTTTTACTTTGGAAGTCGGTTTAATTTTTTGTTTAAAAATAATAATGTTATCGGTGTTTTTACCGAAAAACAAAATGGCGGCATTCTAATTGCGTGCTAGGCCGATAACCTTGAGAAGCTTCTGAGAGGGCATCTTAGGAGGGCATTGATGTTGCTTGACGCAACCCAACGTGGCCCCGGACGCGACGTGGCGCTCCCGAGAGTGATAACAACATTCTATATATGCGCCTAGACTTTTGTGGGTCAAAGATATTCAAACGCTCGCTCTATCAGAATAATTTATTCACGCTTATTTGCATGTAATGTACATTCTCTCCAGTCCATTATTGTCTGAATGTGCCATCATTCCAGAACAAAGCGTGCTCATAATTTTCATGTAAGGGGTCGTCCATTAATCACGTGATGCCTAAAGAGGGAGGGAGGGTCCGAAAAATAAAACCGGCCAAGTGCGAGTCGGACTCGCGCACCGAGGGTTCCGTACAAACCTTTATATTTATTAAAAAATATATATTTTGTAATGTAACTAAAAATTTAAGGTTTTCGGAATTTTTCCTTTATGTGTGCTATAAAACGTTGCTTCATGCCAAATTTCAAGATTCTAGGTCGACTGGAAGTACCCTTTAGGTTTTGATTCCCTTGCGAGTACTTGCGAGTTTCAAAATATGCAGCTTAAATTGCTGTTTCTTTTGATTGCGTTGACATAGAAGTTTGATTTTGTTACAGCTTAAAGGTATTATAGACCTGAGTATTTGGTATGAATTTCAATTTAATACCTCTACGCGTTTATGAGGAAATGGGTAGTAAGTTTAAAATTATTAAAAAAAAATATATTATGTGATGTAACTAAAAATTTATGGTTTTCGTAATTTTTCCTTTATCTATGCTATAAGACGTTGCTTCGTACCAAATTTCAAGATTCTGAGTTCACGGGAAGCACCCTGTAGGTTTTGATTCCCTTGCAAGTGTCGAAAATTTGCGGCATAAACGGCTGTATCTTTTGATTGCGTTGGCTTAGAAGTTTGATTTTTTCACAGCTTCAAGGGACAGTAGACCTGAGTAATTGATATAAATTTCAGCTTCATACCTCCACGCGTTCCTGAGAAATAGGGTCTTGACAGACGGACGGACGGACAGACGGACAACAAAGTGATCCTATAAGGGTTCCGTTTTTTCCTTTTGAGGTACGGAACCCTAAAAATCACCAAGTATTACATAGGGGAGGAGGGGGTATAAGGAGACATCACATGTATTAATTTTCGAATCTAGTCTATGCATACCGAAATTATTATCAGTTGTAGATTCGTAGTGTTGTTTAAATACTTACAAGACAAATGACTCGTATAGTTTTTAATTGCTTTAATTATTCGATTAAATTGTTTTTCATACCACCTGCTCCACAATGTCCGATTATATATCACGCAATCTCAACGTAAAGCATGTCATTGACTCCCAAAGGAGATAATGTTGTATGAAACTCCCAAGGGATTAAAGTGATTTGAATTTGGAACGTTAAAATTCGTATGAAAACTACTAATAGATACGTATCTATCATAGAGTTTTTTAATAATTATATGGCATTGCAAAGAGAGTTTATTCGAAAATCGAACTGGCCACCTATTACAAAAGAAAAACGCAATTGAAAAAATCAGAACATAAGGCTATTTTCAGAAAGTAAAATATTTATACTTTGTTTATAACAATTTTTTTACTTTAACAACATGACTTGGATTTTTAAGTTTTTGTTCAAGTAAAAAAATTGTTATAAACAAAGTATAAATATTTTTTTAACTTTTATGGCACGATCTTTTTAAGTATGTATGTAAAAAAGGCTCTACGAAGCGAAAATTTTTTACGACCATTATTTAAACATTTTTTTTCACTTACAATTAAGACGGTAGTTCGAGAAAATTTCGTTAGTTAACAATTGTGTAACTCGTTGAAAAATTAACTTGAAGTAAAATTTCCAAGGGGAATAAATTATTTATAGTGTTCAGAACACACCATAATTTTTTTTAAAGTTTAAAAAAATATTCAATACCTTAAATAAATTAATTAATGTGCCGTACTCGCTTTTGACGCCACGCGCGCATCCTAAAAATGTCACGCGCAGACCTATTTTCAGCGTTAAATTAAAATTATAAATAATGGAGATAGAGTTCCGGGAGTTAGGAGTTTTTTATTGGAAATTTCCTCCTCTTTCAGAATCTTTTTCTGAAATTTCTTAAATATTAATAATTTATTAAATATTGGCAAAAAACGAAATGCCATTTTTTTTTCATTTAATTGTTTATAACTTTTGCAATTTTTTATGTGCTAATACACGCTTTTGGCACATCTTTCTAGACGTCATTCCGGATCCAATGAGCTATCGCACATAATTTTAAGAGCAGTATCCTCTATTTTGTACCATTTTCAACTTGTCGCATAGACTAACGTGTCAAAATGTCGTCGAGCGATAGTGATTTGACTCCGGAGCTTATTAAATTAGACGCTTTAGGGATTATAATGTTTTATTTATGTAGCCCTGGGTTTTTATTGCCTCGCAGTAGGTATGAAAAGTAGAGTATGCACCTCTGGGATAAAGCCTGTCTTCGTCTTGGGCAGCTTGAACCCTCGCTTCACTCAGGACACTATATAACTCCCTCGCTACGTTAAGTACTCGTACGTACGTTAAGTTTTAAGTCCCTCGCTACGTTCAGGAGTTAACTCTAGAGTCCCTCGTTACGCTCACGGTCCAATATGCTACCCGTGACGTAAGACACTGCTTTATCCCATTGATGCATATACTTCTATTATACGTCCCATAAGTATATTACATCCCATTACGTCTCATAAAGACAAATAAAAATGTTTTGGGGTGATCACCCGAAAACATTTTTTATTTGTCTTTTTTTATGATTTGGCATTAAAGATCTATTTTAAAGGCTCAATTATTATCCCCCTTATTATTATCAACTCATTGTTAAATAGCGATATTAGTACTTATAATTATAATCATCAACCTACAGTGTTCGATAACTTTTTTTACACATCATCTGTAGGTTGTAGTCTGTAGGAGTAGGTAGTAGTTTTAAGTAAGTAGGTGTTGGTTGGTATATAGGTAGTTGTAGATATAGTTGTATATATATTTGTAGGTGCTAGGTAGTTAATTAGTTATGTATAAATAACAAAAAATATAATTCGATATACATATTATGTTTACCTCAAAGATCGACAGAAGATGCGTCGGTACTCTCAAGTCTTACAACCAAGGAACTAAAGTTGTGTGACGAGAGTGACTCACGAGATTGCAGACGCAACGACCCTTAAGGTGAAGTCTTCTTTCGGGCGTAGTAATCTGCTACGTACTCCAGTGGACCTTCGTGGACCAGTGGCGTGGCACGTACAGCTGCGTGGATACTTCACACCCCTTTGGTCGGATTTGTCGAATCCCCGGAACGGTTGCGTTGCGGTTGAAAAATGGTTGCGGACGTCGAGGTACAATACATGCCAAGTACAGGAACAGGGATACTAAACATAGGGGAAGGGGTTAAAAAAGTAGACATTTTGCGTGACGTAATATGTGGACGGCTCCTTGTTGGTTTCCTAAATGACAAGTCTAAAAAAATAACAATTTTTTAACACGCTTATATAAACTTCACCTGTATGTAAGCTTGTTTGCTTGCTTGTATGTAACTATCAATACAATGCGGTCGCCAAGCAACCGTTTGAAGTTATTTCACGCCACGCGTTACACCACACACGAGCTGTGAGTTGTGACTTGTGCTCGTGTTGTGCCACACGCCAACTCTCTCCTAATTATATGCTTTATTAAATGGACCTCTATCTTACAACAATCTAGTATCTACACCTAAATTGCCTTTTACATCAGTGATGAATGTATAAAATAACTAAAAAGTAGAAAATAAATATAGGATGAAACACCCAATTGCTAGCACTGTACCAAATTATCAGTACCCCGAACAAATAGTAGAATTATAAGCTTCTCACTTATTAATATTTGTTTCCACTTAATAAAAACAAAAATATAATGTTTCTGGAATCTACTGCCGGCGACACCACACTTTTCGACTTAAAAACAGCGACATATAAGTAAATAAGTGTTGGTGTCCTACAGTTTGAATTTTTTTGGCAGATTCCTTGTGATCGACTGTAAGCTCACGTATTTTCATATTATGCTATTTTTGACCTTTTCCATATTTTTTACTCAAACTTTTGGTTTGTCTCATAACTGAGATATTTTATGAGGCTTATCTAGTAAAAGAGAGTTAAAGTTATAGCAAAATTAATGATAAAACATATGGTGCTGAGATCTGGGTCCAATATTTTGTAAATTCCAATTTATCAGCACTAATGGTCTACTATGGAACAAATGAATGTTATATCAACGTTTATACTCTTTTAAGTTGCATAGTATTTTATAGAGGATCAAGTTTCCTTTATATGGGGACTTAAGAGTGCGCTAGAAAAAGGGGAAAAAAATATATAGCCATAAAATAGTTATCTATTTACTATACGATTATTATAGAGAAGAAGATAATTTATATGAGAAGTTATAGTGCACACATATACTGCTTTGTAAAGCTTTGGTAAGTCTGACCACCGGTATACTTATTTTGACTGATATTCTGTTAGTTGTTGCAAAATATTCTTTAAGCTAGATAAACTCTACCTAATAGTCTTTCAGTACCACTTTTTAGGGTTCCGTAGCCAAATGTCAAAAAACAGAACCCTTATGGATTCATGTCTGTCTGTTTACTATAACAACTATAGAGTTGTTGAAATTTGGTAAGCACATGTATTCTATGAACCGCATTAAAATTTTTACACAAAAATAGAAAAAAAAAACAATAATTTTTGGAGGATCCCCATACTTAGAACTGAAACTCAAAATTTTTTCACGTGTGGGGTGTCTATGGATAGGTCTTCAAAAATGTAGTAGAAACCTACATATCATTTTTTTTTTCTAAACTGAATAGTTTGCGCGAGAGACACTTCCAAAGCGGTAAAATGTGTGTCACCCCCTGTAACTTCTAAAATAAGAGAATGATAATACTAAAAAAAATATATGATGTACATTAGTATGCAAACTTCCACCGAAAATTGGTTTGAACGAGATCTAGTAAGAAGTTTTTTAATACGTCATAAATCATAAACTGCAATTTACCTTTCATTCAATCAACTCTCTACAAGAACTTTTATGTTATGTTACTTGCTGCTACGGAATCCTTCATGGGCGAGTCCTATTCGCACTTGGCCGCTTTGAATTATTTTAAATAGGATCCATATTATGTAGAAAATAAGGGGAAATAACAAAAGGGGGATCAAGTCTCTCCAGCTTCCTGTACTATAAACTATAACTCAATAGTAATTTTACCATAGTCATTTACTAATTTATTTTGATGCTTAATTAAGTCTTAAGAATATTAGTGGAATAAAAATTTAATTAAAAATACTACACTTAAACTTGGAATAACTATATAATAAGGTTAAAATGAGAAAGACTTGACTAATTAATAAGAATTAATGTGATATTTTTTAAAGACAAATTTTTATGTAACTGATTATCTCAGGCAAAGTATAAAAAGAGATTATTCTCTCATCATTATTTTATTTCATAATGTTGCCCGCGGCTCCCCTCGTGTAAATACAGTATCCTATGGGAACAAACTGTGCTTTTTATCCTTTGTTTTAATCCAGAGCTTAAATTACTACCATAAAAAATTTCATTCAGTATTTCGTAAATCCGTTCAGTATTTTTTGCGTGAAAGAGTAACAAATATCCATCCATCCATACATGTATCCATCCATCCTCACATACACTCAAATTAATAATATTAGTAGAATTAACTAGCGTATTTTATCACCACTATCACAGGGCTGATAATTTGGTACCCCAGTGCTGATAATTGGTGACGAAGGTGCTAATAATTGGCGACAGGGTAATTTTTTAGTTATGATTATTTTTATAAAATGTGTATGAAGGAAAACTATATTATGAAATAAAAATCAGTCATTTATTAAATAATGGACCCAGAAAAGTCATCTTTGTGGGTAAAAAAGTATTTTCCTCTGTAATAATCGGGGTTAAATTTGAACTATCTCTTAAAGTGCTGATAATTGGTACGTTCACCCTAGTTTAAAAAAACTAAAAAGACACGCTTTTAAGGAATGTCGAACTAAAAAGTTGAAAATAATTTTAAAAAATTTAAAAATAAACTTAAAACAGTAGTATATAAAAAATACTAGTATAATTGAGGGAAAAGCGTGGGTCGCTCGATATACAAAAATTATGGCACAAAGCGCCCCACGCTTTTCCCTCAATTATACTAGTATTTTTTATATTATACGTTTTAAGTTTTATTGGGAGAAAGATTTAATGGAGAGTCGAGAGAAAGACAAAAGGAGAAAAATAAAACCAGGAAAATTATGATAATATTTTGAGTTTAGTTAAGTTATTTTTAATTATTTTTTATATACGAGGAGTCGACTTTTAATATTTACCATTTTAATTTTGTTTATTTAATGTTATTTAAGAATATAGAGTTATGAGTTTAGATTGAAAGGACTAGTCACAGAACTAGGTTCTTTGGCGGGGAGAATGTTTAAAACGAGATTTTATAAAACCTTTTTATATTTATTTTTCTATAGATTTTAAATTGCTACAGATTTTAAGTTGACGTTTTACATAGAAAATTATTGTTATGTAGAGTTTAGAGTCTGAGAAAATATAAGATTATGAGGATGATAATTTATGAGTTTAAAACTCATAAAATATATACATAAGATCTGAACTCATTTTGTTCACTGAGTTTTAAGCGATATCTTTATAATAATTTAAAACTTTCATATATTATTTTACCCTCCTAGGGGCTGAATTTTTGAAAACTCTGAAATACGTTTAACTCTCTTTTTTATTATATATCTATGCGTTCAACTCATTATTTTTTCCATACTCAATTCATGAAAATATGTCCAAGGAATAAAAAGTTTAATACAAACTTTTATCTCCTATTTTACCCCCTTGGGAGTTGAATTTTGAAATATATTTTAACTAGCTGACGCTTCTTTAAACAAAAATACCTAAAATACCTACCTATATGTAACTAGCTACTTACACATACCAATAGCCTTCAGCACCGCTTACAAGCGGTATTAAATTTACGTATCTATAAATTTGACTATGGGAGTGAGTACTATTCATTGATACACTCTTGTTTACGTTATTATGACAAAAATGTGTCCCTATTTTTGACTCATATTGTAGTATACATAATATTGAACACAAGATGAGATACATACTATTGAAATTTAGACTGTTTACATATTTTTGGAAATTTGTCAATGTGTCTATATTAGTGCACGCGACTGTACATCCTATGTAAGTATGTAATGAAACATCAAACATGATCTTTGTTACTTATAATGCCTTTAAAAAAATATAAGATTATTTCTGTCTTTTATAATTTTGTGGAAGTCTGCAAAAAGTACTTAGAATTAAAAAAACTTAACCAAGAGCATGTCAGGACATGTCTAAGGAGGGTTCCGTAACTATAAACGCGTAATATGCTTTTTTTAATTACTCCAAAAGTTACTGTCCGATTTGGTTCACAATAATTTTCCTAAAGAGTTTTTAGCATAATCTGTCAGCATGGAAATTTTCATGTTTCTATCTCCTATAGTTTAAAAATGCTGGGGGGGGGGACCAACTTACCAACAACTTTGGAGGCCTATTACTCGAAAATGGTCAACCATATCAAAAAGTAACGTATGAAACCTTGCCTTTATTTTAAAATACCTATTCTATAAAATATTTTTTCACTCTACCCCATCGTGTGGGGTATCCACACGATGGGGTAGAGTGAAAAAATATTTTTCATCCCCACTTCACATGTATGGAGAGCCACCCCTAAAATATAATATTATTATTTTTATGATCCCGAAACCGTAATCTATACACAAACCATAACTGCACCAAATTTCATTCATAATTACAGGAGCTAGAGGCGCGGACAGACAGACAGGCAGACAGACAGACAGACAGACAAACAGACAGACAGACGGACAGAGCGAAACTATAAGGGTTCCTTAAGTATTACGGAACCCTAAAAATTCCACCTGGACCTGCACGCAAAAGGGTTTCGTAAAAATATGAATCGTCTCGAAAGACGTCATTAACTTCGATCGCATTGGATGACTACAAAGATCGATGCGATCGGAGTTAATACTAATGATAATACTAAATATGAAATTCATAGAAATGAACTCAGAATTAATGACAAAAATATTTAATGTTGAGTCTTCAGAGAACTTACTCATATTTAAGAATACTCTTCATTTATGCAATAAACAAAAAAGTCAACAAGCCTATTATTGTAATCGGTACTACCAACAAGGTAAAGTAATTTAACAAATTCTAATTGTTTCGTACCTAAGTAAAATAAAATTGCCCGAAAGGTTTAGAGTTAGGATTTTCCAGTCTAATATATTTAGGTATCCTTACTACAGTAATAAATATTTTGTTATGTCCACAGTCGATCCTTAGATAAAGAGGCGTAACTATGACAATATTGCTTTTCTCTATATTGTAATTCCAATATAATGATACAAAATGTTCGACCGAAATCATGTTATTACGAAGGATCCATTACTTTTAATTTCGTCGATATTGTACGTGGCCTAAATAATAATCTCGGAAAATTTCCTAAGAATATATTTGTCGTACTAAGAAAGACAAAATATGTCATTTGTTCGTTCGAAGGCTCTTTCATGGCTGTATTTAATGTATCTTTTTGGGATGTAAATTGTAACTAACACCAACGTTTATAACAAGAGCAAAAACCAAAAGCCTACGCGAAATAAAGAAAATGTAAAAAAATACGTTTTCCCCGTCATTGTGAAGCAGTAAGCAAGCTGATGATGATGGATTATAGCTAAGAACATTCTCGATATAATCAGCTTGCAAACAAAGAAAACAACATCAATATCGATACATCGGTTTGGTAGCTATGACATACACAGTACACACACACGCACTGTGTATTTTTTGTCCAAAAAATTGGCCATGCCTTTTTTTTGGAAATCTCATACAGAAATGTTATGTAAATAATTTATTAGTATTTACATGCGTTAATATCTTATTATGAACAATAAAAAAACACTTATTATTTTTTTTTCAATAAAATTAAAAATTGCCATAACTTTTTAAATATTTACTTAATTGTCTTCTTGATTATTCTGATCGACAATAATCAAAAAACACACAATTTAACCTGATTTACATATTTCTTAAATAAGTTTTTAAAGATTTATTTACGATTTATGTTTTTTTTTTCTTTAATTTTTTATGAACGTATTTCTAAATATTTGGATTTTATTTTTATACAGAATTGTTATTTAAATGTACTAGAATTTGTGTAAAAAAAATTAGGTCCAAATAATAAAGGGCACTGAAGTTAGAGGCTTCTAAAGTTTTCTATGGTAACTATGGTTTTAGGGTTGTCAATATTTCTATACCAATTTTTTTTATTCATTTGAACTTTGTTTTTTTTTTTATTCCTGACTAATACTTAAACAGAAGGTTAGAGAAACTGCATTGAGTCACTAAAGTGACTCGATAAATCGAAAAAATATTTTATTAATGCCGTGAAATATTTTTGAGCAGAAACAAAAAAACGATTACTTTTTATTGCAGTTTTCATATTAATTTGACATGTCAATCCTACAATACTGACTTGGAATTTTTTTAACAAATTAATACTTTTCTAATGTACACATGGTGACACATTTAAAATCTTTTATATATTTCCGGTATAAAATGGTCTCATATAGGTTTAATTATAACCGGAAATCTATTGTTTAATAGGTAGCCGGTACAGACCGGGTCCGGTTTCGGATTTTATTACCTGGTTTTAGCTGTAACCTAACGAACCCCTTCCCTGCACCACATATTACCTTTCATTGGATTTTAAATAGAATGCCCGTCCGTCTGTTTGTTTTGCTTTTGACTAAATTTTGAAATGGTTGCATGTATTTTTAACCGTGACTTTCACTGGCAGACCGAATTATCAGCATATTTGTTGTAAAAATATTAGGTATTTACAACGCCGGATAATAATTTGTATACAAAATATTAAAAATTATCAGACTTACATTGAATTTAAAATAAATCTTTAGTATTAAAAAAAGGGATATAATTAATCAAGCGAACAAAAAATAAGTTGGCGGCTGCAAGTGAGCATACTCTATTACTGAATTTGGCAGCAAATTAATATGTTGGCGACTAAATTACTAAACTGACCGACCGACATTTATAAGTTGGTGACTTAATTTCCGAGTTGGTGACCATTATACCATATAAGCAGCTATAAAACCAGATTTGGTCGATAAATTAATGGCTGCTAAAAATCCAATTTGCAGGCTACGGAAAATTCTATTTTTGGATACTGTTGGAGTATGTTTTTCCTTTGCATGGGTGTCATTTTCTAGGTGTCTGGGGGTGCAGAATAATATGAAAATAAAATCTGTTTTGTAATTCCACAATGGCCTACATTTTTGTTATTAAAATTAATAAGGTTCCGATTACAAAATTGTCTTCCAATTTCATTTTCCAAAATGCAGAATATTCAATCTTCGTAAAATGAATATAAATACTAAATTAAAAGATCTTGGGGATGCTGATTAGGATTGATGATTATTATTACAGTATGTTATGTAGTTCAAGGTACCAGCTATGTATGGAAATTTTTCAAAATTCAGGATTCATGAATTTTTCTGCTATTCATGAAGAAAATATGCAATTTCCAGGTTTATTAGGGGGAGGAAATTTTCATTATTTTTCCCGTAGGATGCACCGTTTCTGAGATAGAAGCGATTATAGAAAAAAATGGCAATGCTGTACTGAGATACGAGGGATGTATAAATCTATAGAAATGTTGGAAAATTCAGGATTTTCGAATTTTTTTTCTCCCATCACACTGTGTATTTTTTGTCCAAAAAATTGGCCATGCCTTTTTTTTTGGAAATCTCATACAGAAATGTTATGTAAATAATTTATTAGTATTTACATGCGTTAATATCTTATTATGAACAATAAAAAAACACTTTTAATTTTTTTTTCAATAAAATTAAAAATTGCCATAACTTTTTAAATATTTACTTAATTGTCTTCTTGATTATTCTGATCGACAATAATCAAAAAACACACAATTTAACCTGATTTACATATTTCTTAAATAAGTTTTTAAAGATTTATTTACGATTTATGTTTTTTTTTCTTTAATTTTTTATGAACGTATTTCTAAATATTTGGATTTTATTTTTATACAGAATTGTTACTTAAATGTACTAGAATTTGTGTAAAAAAAATTAGGTCCAAATAATAAAGGGCACTGAAGTTAGAGGCTTCTAAAGTTTTCTATGGTAACTATGGTTTTAGGGTTGTCAATATTTCTATACCAAATTTTTTTATTCATTTGAACTTTGTTTTTTTTTTATTCCTGACTAATACTTAAACAGAAGGTTAGAGAAACTGCATTGAGTCACTAAAGTGACTCGATAAATCGAGAAAATATTTTATTAATGCCGTGAAATATTTTTGAGCAGAAACAAAAAAACGATTACTTTTTATTGCAGTTTTCATATTATTTGACACGTCAATCCTACAATACTGACTTGGAATTTTTTTAACAAATTAATACTTTTCTAATGTACACATGGTGACACATTTAAAATCTTTTATATATTTCCGGTATAAAATGGTCTCATATAGGTTTAATTATAACCGGAAATCTATTGTTTAATAGGTAGCCGGTGCAGACCGGGTCCGGTTTCGGATTTTATTACCTGGTTTTAGCTGTAACCTAACGAACCCCTTCCCTGCACCACATATTACCTTTCATTGGATTTTAAATAGAATGTCTGTCTGTTTGTTTTGCTTTTGACTAATCTCTGAAATGGCTGCATGTATTTTTAACCGTGACTTTCACTGGCAGACCGAATTATCAGCATATTTGTTGTAAAAATATTAGGTATTTACAACGCCGGATAATAATTTGTATACAAAATATTAAAAATCAGACTTACATTAAATTTAAAATAAATCTTTAGTATTAAAAAAAGGGATATAATTAATCGAGCGAACAAAAAATAAGTTGGCGGCTGCACGTGAGCAGCAAATTAATATGTTGGCGACTAAATTACTAAACTGGCGAAATCACTCAGGTGACAAAAAATTCAAAAGTCGGCAGATAAAAAGAGGCGAAATTTAATCCAAATTAGCACCGACATTTATAAGTTGGTGACTTAATTTCCGAGTTGATGACCATTATACCATATAAGCAGCTATAAAACCAGATTTGGTTGATAAATTAATGGCTGCTAAAAATCCAATTTGCAGGCTACGGTAAATCCTATTTTTGGATACTGTTGGAGTATGTTTTTCCTTTGCATGGGTGTCATTTTCTAGGTGTCTAGGGGTGCAGAATAATATGAAAATAAAATCTGTTTTGTAATTCCACAATGGCGTACATTTTTGTTATTAAAATTAATAAGGTTCCGATTGCAAAATTGTCTTCCAATTTCATTTTCCAAAATGCAGAATATTCAATCTTCGTAAAATGAATATAAATACTAAATTAAAAGATCTTGGGGATGCTGATTAGGATTGATGATTATTATTACAGTATGTTTTGTAGTTCAAGGTACCAGCTATGTATGGAATTTTTTCAAAATTCAGGATTCATGAATTTTTCTGCTATTCATGAAGAAAATATGCAATTTCCAGGTTTATTAGGGGGAGGAAATTTTCATTATTTTTCCAGTAGGATGCACCGTTTCTGAGATAGAAGCGATTATAGAAAAAAATGGCAATGCTGTACTGAGATACGAGGGATGTATAAATCTATAGAAATGTTGGAAAATTCAGGATTTTCGAATTTTTTTTCTCCCATCATAAAGAAAATATGATGTTACGGAATTTCTGAGGGGACGAAATTTTCAGTATTTTTTCAATAGGATGCTCCGTTTCCGATATAGAATCAATTTTATAAAAAAACGTAAATGCTGTACATTGAGATACGAGAGATGTATAAATCTATATAGAAATGTTGGATAATTCCGGAATTTCGAAACTTTTTTTCTCCCATGATGAGGGAATTATGATGTTGCGGGGTTTGTAAGGGGGACGAAATTTTCATTATTTTTTCAATAGGATGCACCGTTTCCGAGATAGAATCAATTTTATAAAAAAACGTAAATGCTGTACATTGAGATACGAGAGATGTATAAATCTATATAGAAATGTTGGATAATTCCGGATTTTCGAAATTTTTTTTCTCCCATGATGAGGGAAATATGATGTTGCGAGGTTCGTAAGGGGGACGAAATTTTCATTATTTTTTCAATAGGATGCACCGTTTCCGAGATAGAATCAATTTTATAAAAAAACGTAAATGTATGTACATTGAGATACGAGAGATGTATAAATCTATATAGAAATGTTGGAAAATTCCGGATTTTCGAAATTTTTTTTCTCCCATCATGAGGGAAATATGATGTTGCGGGGTTCCTAAGGGGGACGAAATTTTCATTATTTTTTCAATAGGATGCACCGTTTCCGAGATAGAATCAATTTTATAAAAAAAATGTAAATGCTGTACATTTGAGATACGAGAGATGTATAAATCTATAGAAATGTTGGAAGATTCCGGATTTTCGAAATTTTTTTTCTTCCATCATGAGGAAAATATGATGTTGCGGGGTTTCTAAGAGGGACGAAATTTTCATTATTTTTTCAATAGGATGCACCGTTTCCGAGATAGAATCAATTTTATAAAAAAACGTAAATGCTGTACATTGAGATACGAGAGGTGTATAAATCTATATAGAAATGTTGGAAAATTCCGGATTTTCGAATTTTTTTTTCTCCCATCATGAGGGAAATATGATGTTGCGGGGTTTCTAAGGGGGACGAACTTTTCATTATTTTTTCAATAGGATGCACCGTTTCCGAGATAGAATCAATTTTATAAAAAAAAAATGTATATGCTGCACATTGAGATATTAGGAATGTATAAAGCTATAGAAATGTTGGAAAATTCCGGATTTTCAAATTTCTTTTTCTCCCATCATAAAGAAAATATGAGGTTGCGGGGTTACTAAGGAAATTTAAAATGGATGACTTTTTTGTTATCAGCACCCCCAGAAACCAATAAAAGGACACCCATATTATTTTTATAAAATTAAGTATGTCCGCCATATTGGAATTTCAAAACGAATGTCATTTTCGTAATCCAGCACTCCCAAAAACCTTATAAACGACACCCATATCAATTTTACGAAAAATAAATATCAGCCATTTTTAAATTTCAAAATTAATCTACACAATATCTACATCCCCCGAAAACCGAGAAAAATTAAAAATTGGATATTTTGTATGCTCCTCTATGTTTTTTTTATGTATCCTCGTTTTGCTGCTTGTATGTTTTTTGAGTTACCTACATCAGGGAAAATATATGTGCCTATTTTTAAATTAAATGTGCACTCACAAATTGTCGCCAAAATTCAGTGGTATTATTTAGTCACCAGATTTGTAATTTTGTTCCTTACATTCTTTCGCCAACTTGGTAATTTAGTATTCAATATTCGGTATTTTCACATCCAAAATTTAATTGTTTTGTCGCAAGTAAATACATGCCTAAAAAAATAAGTGTCTGTTTCTGATACCAAAACGATCAAATTAAGAAGGTGCAGAGAAATTGAATGTCACACGAGCGAAGCCGCGCGCAACTGCTAGGTAATTGAATAAAACTTTGTTTTCACTTGAAATTCCTGAAATATTACTCTACCAAACACACAGTGTTTCGACTAGTACATGCGAACAAGACAATATATTTTTTACTTATTTATATTATTTATGTATATTCAAGGCATGTTAGATTTTTTATGCTGAAATAAATCTGAACACTTAAATATTTAGATCGATACTTCTTACAAATATGGAACACGGCGGAGGTACATCATATAATATGCAGTATAATAAACATAAATAACCAAAAACAGAAAGGTTCAAACCAAATAGTGACCTTGAGCTTTTCAGTATCTCACTGACTTCAATATAAGAGTGCAACAGCAGTGAAGCAAAAGGGAGCAAAGGTATAACGCGAAGAAAATGTAAACTATGGATAACATAATGAATTTCCACGCGGGCGGAGTCGCGGGCAGCAGCTAGTAAGTAAAAAAGACTATTACTATTAATTGTTTTGTTGAAGTTACGAACTTCATTAGAAAAATGAGCATATAAAAACCTACTTCAAATATTCAACTATGCGGTGACAACCCTATCCAAAATAATATAAAATTGAATAACTCCGATGCCCCGCCTCATTTGGATCCCATTTTTTTTTGGGTTATAAGTATCAATAAAAAGAATATTTCAGTCTTAGTTTCAAATCCAAATATGAAACGGCATGGCGTTAAAAAAATTAAAACATAAATTTACAAAATCAGTCATAAATACGTTATCTTGAACAAATAAAGCCTGGATGTTTTTCGCTATCGTAGGGCTTTTAAGACACTATTTAGAACAATTAATAAAATCTTAAAAGAATATCAAACTTTTGAACTATAACTGTTTCTATGTTTTTTCTGGAAACCATAGAAAATTTTTTCAAGTACTAATTTGCATTCTTCTATATGAAATGGGCAGTCGGGTGTTCTCGTCCTGCATTTATAATCACAAATCCTATAAAATTAAGTAATAAAAACGGCATGGCCAATTTTTTGGACAAAAAATACACTGTGCGGGGCAAAAACTTGATATGGCGCTCCCCAAATTCGCATTTTTGATGATTTTTTTACGACGTGTCACATAAATAATATAAATAAGTAAAAAATATATTGTCTTGTTCGCATGTACTAGTCGAAACACTGTGTGTTTGGTAGAGTAATATTTCAGGAATTTCAAGTGAAAACAAAGTTTTATTCAATTACCTAGCAGTTGCGCGCGGCTTCGCTCGTGTGACATTCAATTTCTCTGCACCTTCTTAATTTGATCGTTTTGGTATCAGAAACAGACACTTATTTTTTTAGGCATGTATTTACTTGCGACAAAACAATTAAATTTTGGATGTGAAAATACCGAATATTGAATACTAAATTACCAAGTTGGCGAAAGAATGTAAGGAACAAAATTACAAATCTGGTGACTAAATAATACCACTGAATTTTGGCGACAATTTGTGAGTGCACATTTAATTTAAAAATAGGCACATATATTTTCCCTGATGTAGGTAACTCAAAAAACATACAAGCAGCAAAACGAGGATACATAAAAAAAACATAGAGGAGCATACAAAATATCCAATTTTTAATTTTTCTCGGTTTTCGGGGGATGTAGATATTGTGTAGATTAATTTTGAAATTTAAAAATGGCTGATATTTATTTTTCGTAAAATTGATATGGGTGTCGTTTATAAGGTTTTTGGGAGTGCTGGATTACGAAAATGACATTCGTTTTGAAATTCCAATATGGCGGACATACTTAATTTTATAAAAATAATATGGGTGTCCTTTTATTGGTTTCTGGGGGTGCTGATAACAAAAAAGTCATCCATTTTAAATTTCCTTAGTAACCCCGCAACCTCATATTTTCTTTATGATGGGAGAAAAAGAAATTTGAAAATCCGGAATTTTCCAACATTTCTATAGCTTTATACATTCCTAATATCTCAATGTGCAGCATATACATTTTTTTTTTTATAAAATTGATTCTATCTCGGAAACGGTGCATCCTATTGAAAAAATAATGAAAAGTTCGTCCCCCTTAGAAACCCCGCAACATCATATTTCCCTCATGATGGGAGAAAAAAAAATTCGAAAATCCGGAATTTTCCAACATTTCTATATAGATTTATACACCTCTCGTATCTCAATGTACAGCATTTACGTTTTTTTATAAAATTGATTCTATCTCGGAAACGGTGCATCCTATTGAAAAAATAATGAAAATTTCGTCCCTCTTAGAAACCCCGCAACATCATATTTTCCTCATGATGGAAGAAAAAAAATTTCGAAAATCCGGAATCTTCCAACATTTCTATAGATTTATACATCTCTCGTATCTCAAATGTACAGCATTTACATTTTTTTTATAAAATTGATTCTATCTCGGAAACGGTGCATCCTATTGAAAAAATAATGAAAATTTCGTCCCCCTTAGGAACCCCGCAACATCATATTTCCCTCATGATGGGAGAAAAAAAATTTCGAAAATCCGGAATTTTCCAACATTTCTATATAGATTTATACATCTCTCGTATCTCAATGTACATACATTTACGTTTTTTTATAAAATTGATTCTATCTCGGAAACGGTGCATCCTATTGAAAAAATAATGAAAATTTCGTCCCCCTTACGAACCTCGCAACATCATATTTCCCTCATCATGGGAGAAAAAAAATTTCGAAAATCCGGAATTATCCAACATTTCTATATAGATTTATACATCTCTCGTATCTCAATGTACAGCATTTACGTTTTTTTATAAAATTGATTCTATCTCGGAAACGGTGCATCCTATTGAAAAAATAATGAAAATTTCGTCCCCCTTACAAACCCCGCAACATCATAATTCCCTCATCATGGGAGAAAAAAAGTTTCGAAATTCCGGAATTATCCAACATTTCTATATAGATTTATACATCTCTCGTATCTCAATGTACAGCATTTACGTTTTTTTATAAAATTGATTCTATATCGGAAACGGAGCATCCTATTGAAAAAATACTGAAAATTTCGTCCCCTCAGAAATTCCGTAACATCATATTTTCTTTATGATGGGAGAAAAAAAATTCGAAAATCCTGAATTTTCCAACATTTCTATAGATTTATACATCCCTCGTATCTCAGTACAGCATTGCCATTTTTTTCTATAATCGCTTCTATCTCAGAAACGGTGCATCCTACTGGAAAAATAATGAAAATTTCCTCCCCCTAATAAACCTGGAAATTGCATATTTTCTTCATGAATAGCAGAAAAATTCATGAATCCTGAATTTTGAAAAAATTCCATACATAGCTGGTACCTTGAACTACAAAACATACTGTAATAATAATCATCAATCCTAATCAGCATCCCCAAGATCTTTTAATTTAGTATTTATATTCATTTTACGAAGATTGAATATTCTGCATTTTGGAAAATGAAATTGGAAGACAATTTTGCAATCGGAACCTTATTAATTTTAATAACAAAAATGTACGCCATTGTGGAATTACAAAACAGATTTTATTTTCATATTATTCTGCACCCCCAGACACCTAGAAAATGACACCCATGCAAAGGAAAAACATACTCCAACAGTATCCAAAAATAGGATTTACCGTAGCCTGCAAATTGGATTTTTAGCAGCCATTAATTTATCAACCAAATCTGGTTTTATAGCTGCTTATATGGTATAATGGTCATCAACTCGGAAATTAAGTCACCAACTTATAAATGTCGGTGCTAATTTGGATTAAATTTCGCCTCTTTTTATCTGCCGACTTTTGAATTTTTTGTCACCTGAGTGATTTCGCCAGTTTAGTAATTTAGTCGCCAACATATTAATTTGCTGCTCACGTGCAGCCGCCAACTTATTTTTTGTTCGCTCGATTAATTATATCCCTTTTTTTTAATACTAAAGATTTATTTTAAATTTAATGTAAGTCTGATTTTTAATATTTTGTATACAAATTATTATCCGGCGTTGTAAATACCTAATATTTTTACAACAAATATGCTGATAATTCGGTCTGCCAGTGAAAGTCACGGTTAAAAATACATGCAGCCATTTCAGAGATTAGTCAAAAGCAAAACAAACAGACAGACATTCTATTTAAAATCCAATGAAAGGTAATATGTGGTGCAGGGAAGGGGTTCGTTAGGTTACAGCTAAAACCAGGTAATAAAATCCGAAACCGGACCCGGTCTGCACCGGCTACCTATTAAACAATAGATTTCCGGTTATAATTAAACCTATATGAGACCATTTTATACCGGAAATATATAAAAGATTTTAAATGTGTCACCATGTGTACATTAGAAAAGTATTAATTTGTTAAAAAAATTCCAAGTCAGTATTGTAGGATTGACGTGTCAAATAATATGAAAACTGCAATAAAAAGTAATCGTTTTTTTGTTTCTGCTCAAAAATATTTCACGGCATTAATAAAATATTTTCTCGATTTATCGAGTCACTTTAGTGACTCAATGCAGTTTCTCTAACCTTCTGTTTAAGTATTAGTCAGGAATAAAAAAAAAACAAAGTTCAAATGAATAAAAAAATTTGGTATAGAAATATTGACAACCCTAAAACCATAGTTACCATAGAAAACTTTAGAAGCCTCTAACTTCAGTGCCCTTTATTATTTGGACCTAATTTTTTTTACACAAATTCTAGTACATTTAAGTAACAATTCTGTATAAAAATAAAATCCAAATATTTAGAAATACGTTCATAAAAAATTAAAGAAAAAAAAACATAAATCGTAAATAAATCTTTAAAAACTTATTTAAGAAATATGTAAATCAGGTTAAATTGTGTGTTTTTTGATTATTGTCGATCAGAATAATCAAGAAGACAATTAAGTAAATATTTAAAAAGTTATGGCAATTTTTAATTTTATTGAAAAAAAAATTAAAAGTGTTTTTTTATTGTTCATAATAAGATATTAACGCATGTAAATACTAATAAATTATTTACATAACATTTCTGTATGAGATTTCCAAAAAAAAAGGCATGGCCAATTTTTTGGACAAAAAATACACAGTGTGATGGGAGAAAAAAAATTCGAAAATCCTGAATTTTCCAACATTTCTATAGATTTATACATCCCTCGTATCTCAGTACAGCATTGCCATTTTTTTCTATAATCGCTTCTATCTCAGAAACGGTGCATCCTACGGGAAAAATAATGAAAATTTCCTCCCCCTAATAAACCTGGAAATTGCATATTTTCTTCATGAATAGCAGAAAAATTCATGAATCCTGAATTTTGAAAAATTTCCATACATAGCTGGTACCTTGAACTACATAACATACTGTAATAATAATCATCAATCCTAATCAGCATCCCCAAGATCTTTTAATTTAGTATTTATATTCATTTTACGAAGATTGAATATTCTGCATTTTGGAAAATGAAATTGGAAGACAATTTTGTAATCGGAACCTTATTAATTTTAATAACAAAAATGTAGGCCATTGTGGAATTACAAAACAGATTTTATTTTCATATTATTCTGCACCCCCAGACACCTAGAAAATGACACCCATGCAAAGGAAAAACATACTCCAACAGTATCCAAAAATAGAATTTTCCGTAGCCTGCAAATTGGATTTTTAGCAGCCATTAATTTATCGACCAAATCTGGTTTTATAGCTGCTTATATGGTATAATGGTCACCAACTCGGAAATTAAGTCACCAACTTATAAATGTCGGTCGGTCAGTTTAGTAATTTAGTCGCCAACATATTAATTTGCTGCCAAATTCAGTAATAGAGTATGCTCACTTGCAGCCGCCAACTTATTTTTTGTTCGCTTGATTAATTATATCCCTTTTTTTAATACTAAAGATTTATTTTAAATTCAATGTAAGTCTGATAATTTTTAATATTTTGTATACAAATTATTATCCGGCGTTGTAAATACCTAATATTTTTACAACAAATATGCTGATAATTCGGTCTGCCAGTGAAAGTCACGGTTAAAAATACATGCAACCATTTCAAAATTTAGTCAAAAGCAAAACAAACAGACGGACGGGCATTCTATTTAAAATCCAATGAAAGGTAATATGTGGTGCAGGGAAGGGGTTCGTTAGGTTACAGCTAAAACCAGGTAATAAAATCCGAAACCGGACCCGGTCTGTACCGGCTACCTATTAAACAATAGATTTCCGGTTATAATTAAACCTATATGAGACCATTTTATACCGGAAATATATAAAAGATTTTAAATGTGTCACCATGTGTACATTAGAAAAGTATTAATTTGTTAAAAAAATTCCAAGTCAGTATTGTAGGATTGACATGTCAAATTAATATGAAAACTGCAATAAAAAGTAATCGTTTTTTTGTTTCTGCTCAAAAATATTTCACGGCATTAATAAAATATTTTTTCGATTTATCGAGTCACTTTAGTGACTCAATGCAGTTTCTCTAACCTTCTGTTTAAGTATTAGTCAGGAATAAAAAAAAAACAAAGTTCAAATGAATAAAAAAAATTGGTATAGAAATATTGACAACCCTAAAACCATAGTTACCATAGAAAACTTTAGAAGCCTCTAACTTCAGTGCCCTTTATTATTTGGACCTAATTTTTTTTACACAAATTCTAGTACATTTAAATAACAATTCTGTATAAAAATAAAATCCAAATATTTAGAAATACGTTCATAAAAAATTAAAGAAAAAAAAAACATAAATCGTAAATAAATCTTTAAAAACTTATTTAAGAAATATGTAAATCAGGTTAAATTGTGTGTTTTTTGATTATTGTCGATCAGAATAATCAAGAAGACAATTAAGTAAATATTTAAAAAGTTATGGCAATTTTTAATTTTATTGAAAAAAAAATAATAAGTGTTTTTTTATTGTTCATAATAAGATATTAACGCATGTAAATACTAATAAATTATTTACATAACATTTCTGTATGAGATTTCCAAAAAAAAGGCATGGCCAATTTTTTGGACAAAAAATACACAGTGCCCCGGTTCGAAAAAGACCTAAGTAGATCCGCCACTGCTTATAAATCTATCATACTTCATTGCAGTCAATTATCTTATAAAGGTTTAAAGGTTGGTTTGTTCCACTTATCTACTGCATACTACCACAGCCTATAGAACTATTACATACAGTCGTCCAACGGACACGTCTAGACAGAGCAATCGTGCGGGGCGTGCGGGGTGAGAGAGGGGCGGTAGCGAGCCCAAGCTGCCATACACTCGCTTGGGACACGTCAGCCGGGGTTGACGCTTTTTAATTTGATTGTTTTAAGTGGTTTGCGACAGTGTTTCGTTTGAGTTGTATGTAGGTACTTATTTACAATGGTCAATTATATGAACAGCTAAAGAAGATTAATTTTAATACAAAACCATGCGCCTGTTTCCCGTCAGAATTTTTAATAAAATTGTATCTACGTATGAGAATTTACTAACTACATCGTCAAATTCAACAATCGCAATCTAAAAACTAGTAAATCCAAATGTCGAAAATACCTTTCAGTTTCGCATTTGTGGCTTTTGCAGGGTTCGTAAATATCCGATATTTATAACAAATATCAAAATATCAGATATCTTTGATATATATCCGATATTTTTGATTTTTTGATATTTTCAAAATTACATACAAATCTCATAGGTACTCTGATATGTTTTTTCGTAATAGTTGAATCGAAATAATTTGTATGTCTGATAATTTGAAGATAGGGAAGTAAAATTAAACTCATTTATTTATTATTGATATTAAAAGTTTTCAAATCAATTAAAAATCAACGATAGATACTTTTGAGTATCAATCAAAGTATCAATTTAAATAAACCATAAAACCATAAAATGACTTTTGTTTATAACCAGAAGAAAAAAAAGTGTATTAATTTTATCAGTCGAATTAATTTGACACATGGTATAAATGGTATAACAATAGTATAATAACAAACAAGGAATTTTCTTCCGAAAAACAGGGGGTCACGTGGGTGTCATATGCCGTTACAAGCCGCGTCGACGGCTATGATTAGTTAATGTCGTGTCAAATAGCAAGTTTTTGATGACCTAGGCTTGTGAAACTCTCGGAAAATAAGACCTGTGTTGATGTAAGATTTTTTACATTTAAAACATTCTTTTACATTTTTAAATATAAATATCAATTTTGATATAATATATCAAGCATAAATATCAATTGATATCGACCTATGCGTAGAACAAAGTCCGATTTGAAAAATTGCTACTTTTCAGTAGAGGCAAAACAAGTTTTGCGAATTGAAAAACTTGAATAACTTTTAAACGGTGAGACTTTTATTTTTGAAATTTTGATATGTTATAATGACATCCTAGTCTAGTTAACCACTTTATACTGTTTATTATTAATTATTATATTTATTGAGATGACGCGTTCTATATCAACCTACTTAGGACGTTTTACAGCGGAGAAGCGAGAGTTCGTAGTGATCATATTACGTTGTTTTACGGAGACATTTGAATGAAACGCCGTTCTTTATTCATATGATTTGTTTTTTGTTGGAGTTATCCGACATTTTTAAGTCCTATGTGAATAATCATAAGCTATTATTTTGATATAGCACTATCCACACTACGTAGAAATGAATTATAATACATAATTATTTTTTAAAAGTGTTTATTTACATTAAAAAATCTCAAAATAGGTGGTGTTTTGAACTATAATTAATCCATAGTCGGTACTAGGGACTCACTTAAAATTAAAGACTAGTTACCATAGTCTAAAACCTACAAAAAATCAAAATCTCTAAGATATGCCCATAAAAATAAATATTGTTTGAAAAAATACATCAAGCCCAAAACACATTTTAAGTTTATAAACAATTAAAACTTTTTTTTACTAAACTAGGGGGCAAATTAGCAAATAGATCACCTGATAGAAAGCGATTGCCGTAGTGCTTACGGTACCGTAGCGTAACCGTAAGCGATAATATCAGAGAAGTTGTAAGTGCGTTGCCGGCCTTTTAGGAGGGAATACGCTTGAAGGTTACGATTCTTGAAGGTTTGCAGGTCGTAATGGTCCGGATACTGCTGGCGACAGTTCATTCCAGAGTTGTACAGTGCGCGGCAGAAAGCTTCGGGTAAAGGTGATGAAGATGATAAATACCTATTTTGTCGCTTGGAACGGTGGCGAAAAGTTGCAGCAGGTATAAGTCCGAACAATTCCTTGGAGCACTCCCCGTAATATAACCGATAGAGGATGCAGAGCGATGCTACATAATCAAGTCTGTTTGAAATACTATGGCAGTCGACAATTCGAGCGGCTCTACGTTGGATACGATCTAGAGGGAGAAGCTGGTACTTTGGCGCCCCTGCACAAAGATGAGAACAGTATTCCATGTGACGCCGAACCTGCGCCTTATACAGTTGTAGGCGTTGGACCGGACTGAAATACTGCTTTGACCTGTTCAGAACACCAAGCTTCTTGGAGGCTAACTTGGTCTTGCCCTCCAGATGATATCGGAACTGACCTCGCTCGATATGTTAAGAGTGCGCTAGTCAACGGCTCGAACTCAGTGCTGCGCGCGGGGAAAATGCTTGTTATTTCACCTAATATTGAGGAAAAAAGGATATACCCATAAAAAAGTAATCTATACTTATAAGATAAGCTACACTGCACACATTTATGCAGCTGTGTAAAGTATTTTAGAAAGGGCGTCTTCAAATTACGCAAATCGACACTCAGCTGTTGGTGTTTTATGAAGAAAATATATAATATTTTTGTCTGAAGTAAAATTATCTCAATTGCTGAATAATTGAACCGTGTCGGTATTTGCTTGCTTTTTTTATTATCATTCTTCATTTAATTTTTATTTACGTTCAAAGTTGCGCTAAAAATGCGATGTTTGGAAGCTATTATCTTCTACACTAATTTGAATTTTAGAAATATAAGCAAATACCGACCTAGATAAGTGTCATAATAATCGATATTACGCTAGAATTTGGGTCTACAATGTTTGACTTTGGAGAAAATCACCAACAGCGTTTGTATGGAGAAAAAACCGACTAGCGCAGCCTTAACACCTAACCCTTTCTAAAACGTAGTTATAAATTAAACTGCTTTGGTACTGTATCTAAGCTTTGTAGCTATGTTGTATAATGTAGTTAGATAGGTACAAGTTCAGTTTAACCTACATGGGGGGAGGTATCTGCACGTTTATCTAAAATAATGGAAAATAACCATAATATTGTTATGGCCATAATCCCGTTATAATAAGCATGTCGCATTCAGGAGAAATCTATACAGATAAATAAAATTGAAGTGTCTGTTTGTAATGTCAAATTAACAGCTTATCACTTGATGCATATGAAAGTATATTCGATACTAACAATAAAATATCAATTTTTAAAATTTTTGTCTGTCCGTCTGTCTGTCTGTCTGTCTGTTTGTTCCGGCTAATCTCTGAAACGGCTGGACCGATTTTCACGGGACTTTCACTGGCAGATAGCTGATGTTATAAGGTCTAACATAGGCTACTTTTATTTTAGGGTTCCGTATAAAAAATAGGGATCCGTTTTCGTTAGTTGCGGGTAACGAAGTTATGCAAACGAAGTTGCGGGCATCAGCTAGTAATACATAAAAAATCAATTTTGTCATAATAAGGTTCGGATTGATTTAAAGTATCAATTAAGTGTCTATAACATCGATTATCCTGAATGTGATAGTATATATTATCTACGTGTACACTATCATATTTTCTGTAACACCTTATAGGAATGGCCATCAGGTACTTACACTATAATGATTTAACATAATATCTAAAAGGTGTTTAGCAGTATGTGATTTATCACGATAACTATTTCTATAAGACGCGATATATTATTTGTACCGAGTCTCAAATTTACATCCAGTTTGAGTCAAACTTTGTACCGATTCTCAAAGTTACGTCCAGTTTGAGTCAAACTTTGTACCCCGTTTCAGAGTTACATATGATCACATTTTGCAAAACACCTTTTAGATAGTGGTCAAATGCTTTTGACCGAGCGTGCTGGAATAATTATTAGAAATAATTAAATAAAAGAGCAACAATAGACTTGCATTACGCATAGTTAAACGTACACTCACAAATTTTCTTGCAGGTTTTGGGTATTTTTCTAGAGTCTACTTTCGAGATATTGCTAGATATAATATTAATTAAATTGTATACTACTATCTACATAATTGGACCTGAAAACGCTGTCATAGGTGGAATGACTATCAGCAGGAGACTGCATAGGAGTTAGCACCAACATTTTTTGATCAACTTATGGTTAGAACCTATGGTCAGAATTTTCTAAGTCTTTAAGTTGTATTAAAGGTGATTTTTCGAAACTAGGAGTCGCTTTTAAAGAAAGTATTGATTAATCATTTAAGATATTATTTTAGATTTAAGATAATATATATTAAGATAAATTCTCTCATTAGTAGATGGGTTAGGAGGTGCGGCATCAATTTTATTTCAAACATCATCTAGTGGCTGACTTATTTCTTCTGCACCTTGTTGTCAACAACTGAAATGTTAAAAATTGTATTACTACACCGCACCATTATATATTAAAAATAATATTATGTATGATATATATAACTTGAAAACATTTTAATAAAAATTAATAACATTTGTACAAAAGCTAAAAAAAAGTTTGAATATACAAGGTTTAATGAACATCGCATTACAGAACTAAAAACTGCCGATCGTAATGTTATATGATTCGCCGAAGAGCCTACAAATGTGTATATATTCTAAGGTAACGCAGCTTTAAATTATTTTTATTTATTTAATATGAAATATATTAATATTTAACGATATTTTTAAAAGAACAACGTCCTAACTGATGTCATTATTCAGGCGATAACGTCCCATCTGCATATCGAACTGACAAAATGTATTATAATTATTCTGTGATTCCGTAAAAAAACGTCCCATAGTTACATGAAACTCTTAGAAATTCTAAAGTATTAGTCTTACATAGTTCTAATATTACTTATAATCTCAACTATTTGGTACGTCAACTTTTATTGATAACACGACAAATATTTACCTAATAAATAAACATGAAACTAATCATACTTTTCAAACTAAAATGTATTTTTCTAACTCTCCGTCAAAAAATGTCTTATATGAATATAGATTTCCCGTTTCTATTTATGAGCTTAAAAAGCGGAATAGTAAAAAACTATAATTTCGAAGCATGATAATACTCAATTTGAAGAATAATTTAAGTAAAAATATCAGCTTACCCGGATCTACACCGTTCTTCATAAAAATATATTGCTTATTAGAAATATAAGGACTACTTTCAGGCTCTTTTTCTCCTCTTTTTAAAGCATATCCAGGATTATCCGTAAGCATGACATCTCAGAAATACTTTTAGTACGCAATAATTAGTAAAATTATAATTTTCGTCAAACCGAAAAAAAATCACACACATGACGCAAAAAACCCTTCTTTCCGCTCGACAACGCCTGAAGTGACGATCGTGCGAGGCGCCCGCGCCGTGCGCACTCCAATTTCTCCGTCCTATGAACACTAGGTGCATTTTATCATGGAGCTTACATCAAATAAGACGTTGTACGATTCTGTATTTCCGAAAATAAGCCAGATACAAAAATTCTGAAAATGTCAGTCTGTAGAGCTTTGATTCCTTATTTCATTTATCCAAAAAACGCACTTTTACTCTATGATCACATCAGACTTTGTTCTACGCATAGGTCGATATAAATCATGCTAACCCTGAGCTTTTGTATACGCATTTGTATTTTTTATAATAAAACTCTTCATTAATACTTCTATATTTTTTTTTGTTTTATTCCTAGTACTCTACATACACATACTACGAATACCTACACAAATGTAGAACAGATAAAACACATTATTGTGACAACCCTGCAGCAATGACGAATACCTACACAAAAGCGGCATTTCGCGCGACTTCAAACGCGTTGGACCACTGTATCTCTTTATTACACTGTGATACTACCATGGACTAATAATGATACTACCTAGTTTTATTAGTCCATGATACTACATAGTATACATTCTAGTCTTCGATCAACTAGTCCCCGGTCCGTGATTTCCATTTAGAATTTTATAATAAATTATAAGAATAATATTATAATATATTGTTTGAGGAAGTTCCAATAACGGGGCACGGGCTGAAAGAATAACGTGTATAATTAGATTAGAGAATTAACTTAATAAAAATGTTCCGTATAGTTTACGTATTAACTTTTTCTTATTTAAAAACAGCAGAACAAATATTAGGATTCAAGAAAAATTTTGTTCCTAATAACAATTTATAAGGACCGTTCCAATAACGAAGTAAATTCAGGTAAATTTGGTATTTATAACATAAAAATCAACGAAGTGGGTTATTAAAAAAAATCTAATTCATGTTTTCATAAAGGGAGACTCCCTTGACCCTTTTTAGGCATTTTCCTAAATTGTTAACCTATCTATATATTTTAATAGCTATAGAAGGAATATAGGTACTGAATCAAATTATGCTAATGATGTGCTACATATTATATCCGGATTCCGGATGGCCGGCGCGTATTTCGCATGGGAATTATTATACTCGTAGCTACCGTGTCAATCTCAATGTGGGCTTTAGGATTTGTCGGTTAATAAGTGTAGGAAACAAATATAATTAGTAAGCCCCGATCTCACCAACTCTCATAAGTCATAAAAGAGATAACTCTAAACTCGGATTTGATCTCTTTCTCATTAAAAGTTAGAATGGGACAGATATATCTTAAACCGAAGCTTAAAACACCGTTTCACATCAATGGTGAAATTGGGGCTTGAAAATAATTACAGATTATTTTCATAATCCATTATTCTTCGCTCTCTATATATTATATAGCTCTCATGGGCGTAGCCAGGGGGGTGGTTTAGGGGGTTCAAACCCCCCCCCCCGAAATTGGCCGGCTGGTATATATATAATACAGAGATCTGACCAATATACAGAGGCGTATTTAGAAATTTGGCGCCCGAGGCCAATTAACATATTTTGCCGCCCCATTAACCCTATCTGAAAGATGATTTTTGAAGTTATTTTAGAAAAATAATCAACAGTCTACCCCCCCCCCCCCCTAGTCGTTTTATTTTCTTGAACCCCACCCGAAACTAAAACCTGGCTACGCCCGTGATAGCTCTATATTCCACAACCTACTAAATTTAATAATGTATACCACGATTTGTGAATACATAATAGCAAATTTTATTACGGATTATAATATCTGCGAATTACAATTGATAAGCCTTTAGAATTTTCTTTCTAAAAATACACGTAAATGTCTCGCAGAAAATGCTCTTCGCTGATTAAGTGTAGGTACCTATGTGTACGGGAGGAGGGGGACACTTTATCCTTATGGGAGACTGGGTACACTCAATTTACATAGCCTATATAGTGTATGGGCAATACCTACTTTTACAGTGGCTATATCGGTAGTATATTATGATACCAACAAACCAATCAAGTGGCCACCATTTTTTATTATTAATCAATTATTAAAAAATATTGAATATTTTCATAGTCCTAAGATATAAAAAAGAAGAAGAGTAAGTACGCGCGTCAAAAATGTTTAATGTTTATGGTAAAATTAATGCCAAAACGAAGTCTTTGGCCAAAACGTATACGAATACAATAAAGGTAAGACCTCACTAAGCGGCAGCTGAGCGACGCGACGCGATATTATAATACCGCGTGTGAGTGCCGCGTTGCGTAGTTCCGCTGCTGCGTAGTGCGTTATATCTCATACAATTTCATACAAAGAATATTTGGCCGTGTCGTGTCGTTGTTACGCTGCGCTGCCGCGCAACGTCTAGTGCGATCCGACCTTAATGGTAATTTACGATAAAATATGAAGATCAAAAATCAACGTTCTTTAAAAACTTTTAAAGTTTTTTTTTTTTTTTTTTTTTTTTATGAAATAAGGGGGCAAACGAGCAAACGGGTCACCTGATGGAAAGCAACTTCCGTCGCCCATGGACACTCGCAGCATCAGAAGAGCTGCAAGTGCGTTGCCGGCCTTGTAAGAGGGAATAGGGGAGGGTAGGGAAGGGAATAGGGTAGGGGATTGGGCCTCCGGTAAACTCACTCACTCGGCGAAACACAGCGCAAACGCTGTTTCACGCCGGTTTTCTGTGAGCCCGTGGTATTTCTCCGGTCGAGCCGGCCCATTCGTGCCGAAGCATGGCTCTACCACGTAGCAAAGTTGCATAGTAATTGGGTCAAGTGTGCCATAAATATGGGGACACTAGGTACAATTCCCTGTCTTTAGCTGTAGTAGGTAAAGTAGTATTTTCATCACTGATATTATGTTGATTTTTATAGATTCTTGTAGCCAGTAATTAAGTTATACGTATTCCAGTGCCAATTTTTTTCAATTAGTATACAATATAATTATGACGAAAATAAGGGTTAAAAACATAAGGGGGGATCAAGTGTCCCCAGTGTCTCCTACATATTCCGAATGTACCTAACAGGTAAGTGTTGGGGAATATTTCATGTTTTATTTATTCACTGAAAGTATTAAAATGTAGCTGCGGAGAAGTACAATATTATACGGTGCTGGGGACTGGGCTACATAAAATGTATCATAATTCATAATTCATGATAACACAGGTTATAGGAAACTTTGTAAGAAAATATTAACATTATTATGAATCGTACATCTCACGTATTCACTCTCGTTAAATTCAGTATCTCCATAGCAATATAATTACGCCCTCATTTCATTTCAATCACGGATAACGCTAATCCATGTAGTCATGTTTCTCTGTCAAGTGGCTTTTCCAACGTATTAGAAAAAGACAGCAATACTGATAAGTAATAACAATATTTTTATTATTATGGGAGTTTAGGTTTTAGAAGATGAAGTTAGTTTACAGTTTTGAGCAGCTAAGTATGTCATGATAACAAAGGCGTCTGGACTCTATGATCTATATTGGTAAACGTGACGCGAATTGATCTCGAAATAACTCTCCAACGCGCATCGCGTTTCGCCAATACATTTTTTATCGAACTAATATAATATTATGGCTATGGCGAGACTTATATCTCGACCTGTGTACGTGTGGACTGAGGGACCTGCCTGAATTTCCCCAAAATAATTAGTATAGAAAATTTTAGTAGTGTGTGAACTGATAGACCATACTTTGAAGGCTGTAGTTTTTAACTATCTTTGTACAAATTCTCAGATTTGTTCTACAATTTTTTGAGACTTCTACTAGCTATACTTATTTAGAGGAAATTCGAGTAGGTCCCTCAGTTAACAGTATCTCGAGCTTTTTCTACGCGTATAGAGGTTGATTACTTATAAAGCAAAAATATGTTCACAGATCACAGTCCACAGCAAATCTAAGTATTATGTTATATAACAATTCACATTCTGCGTAGGTATGCATATTGCACACTCAGCATCCATCAGTGTGGTGCTGAGTTTGGAGTATATTATGTGGTGCTCGCTTGGGCGGTGACGGAGGACTGTTGCTGGCCACGAAGTCCGGCGGTGACTGCGGCACAAAACGCTTCGCTTCTTAACTGTTTGGGAATTGGTTGCAAGTGAGGCCACCTTTAAATAAAATATAATAAAATAAATAAAATAGCCTTTATTCCGATCATAAATGGTTTTACATACATATTAAAAAATAAAAATTAACAATATACTTTTACACTAAATTACACTATTCAAACTAAAATATGTTGCCTTGTTAACTTCCCTAGATCTGTTTGCCAGTCGGCAAAGGCCTCCTCCAACCTTTTCCATTCACTTCTTTCTAGTGCCACTCTGTTCCACGTTACACCTGCTACTTGCCTGATGTCATCATCCCATCTTTTCTGCGGTCTACCTCTCTTTCTCTTGCCTTCTCGTGGATACCACTCTGACACTCTTTTACTCCATTTGTCCTTTCCTCTTATCGTGTGCCCAGCCCATCTCCATTTGTCTTTTGATTTTTATTGCTACATCTGTAGTTTTTGTTTTTATTTCTAATCAGAATGAATTAATTAGAGACCACAGAGGTTATGGATAAAAAGGGCACATATGAATATTCGTCACCTTAGCTGTTTCAACGCTCCATCAATGTTTCAACGGTCCATCAAGGGTATGTGAACCCTTTTACTGGACAATTAGGCGTTTGCGGAAGTCCATAGCATACAATTTAAATAATTATTTTACTATATCTAGCAATTTTCCGCGAAATCCGTTTCTTCCAGTGACCATCATATATTCCCAATAGTGCAATAATTCCCTTTTAGACAGCGGTAACCTCCAACATGCCGTCAGACATGGTCTTCGGAATGTCCTAGAAAAACGCTAAAGCTGTCTTAGATCATTCACGTAGGTATACAGTAGGTTGACAAAGCCAAAGAGTTGGCAGTAGTGGGTGGGTGAGAATTAGCTTAAATCGAGTTGATCCAAAGAAAAAAAAAACATTTATACATATTGCCATGTTTTTTTTAAATAAAAATAACTGTCGGTATTTATAGCAAGCGGTAGCAAGCGGTCGCGCTCCGCGAATCGGCACATGTTGCAAATATTAAATAATATTTAATATTTCGTGAGTCGCAGCTCACTGTCGCTACGTCACCATGGCGCTCATTGCGAACGAGTTGCTGGCGTTTACCCAACACGTCATCAACACCATGGACGTGGACGGCATCGTGCAGCTCTGCAAGTCCACCTACACCAACGAGGAGATTTGCAAGGCCAAGCTGATGCTGTATGAAGCGCTTGGCAAGACCGCGCAGATGTTAAGAAGAAGAGATAGGGGCGAACGTAGCTTACAGGACATCATCACCCTGTTGAAGCAGACGGATCCCGTGGCCGTACCGGCCTTTGTGGCTAAGAATCTCCACAAGCTGCCGGTGGTTACCTTGGATCACGTCGACGTCTCCAGCCTGCTGAGAAAGTTTAACACCATGAAGGCAGAGCTGGACGAGATGCGAGGTAGACTGGATGCATCCGAAAATACCATCTGTGATTTGCGAAGTGAATTATTGCAAATAAAAAGTAATAATTCTCTAAGTAGGTCACCCGATCATCCGTTTGCCTACGTAAACACGCGTCGCGGGGCGCAGATTGACTCGTCGTTGGCCATGTCAGCGGAATTGGACGGGTCAACAACCGCCGAAGCCTCGTCGCTAGCGATCGAGCCGAAGCTGAAGAATCCATCGACTCAGCAGAAAAAGTATGCCAGTGTAGCTGCTTAGTGCCCCCGCGGAAATCAAAGGGGGAGATGGAGAGCCACAAGGCCAAGGAGAGCCGCAAGGCTGAATCTCTTCAACCGGCCGAGGACAAGAGCAGGAGGTGCGATGAGGAGGGCTTCACTCTGGTGGAGAGAAGAAAGAAGAGGAAGCCTGCCGTCCGCAACCATCGCGGCACCGCACCCTACGTACCCGAGCTGCGCTTACGGTGTGAGGTACCCGCAACGCAGCTATACGTGTCCCGCCTGCACTGGTCCATGGAGGTGGAAGATGTCGTGAGCTACATCCGTGATAAGACCACCTACACCTTAAGGGTTGAGCGTCTGCAGTCTCGCCACAAAGTGAACTTCAGTTCCTTTGTGGTAAGAGTGCCGACTACACTTTTGTCTGTCCTGGAGGTGGAGGCGTTCTGGCCGTCGGGTGTAGTTTACCGAAGATTCCGGGGAAGACTCCCCAACGAAGCGCGCATCACGTCGCCGAAAAAGACAATAACTACGTGATAAACTATTTTAGTGTGTTTGTGTAGTGTGTGTCTGTGTGAGTGTGTGTAATAATATACCATAGTATAAAATTGTTAAATGTGTATCCATTATCTGATTGCCATAACACAAGTCTTAACTTAGCATGGGATTAGGTTGATGTGATGTATATTACTTGTTTATTCTATTGTATGTTATTATGCGTGTTTATTAAAGAATTTGAATTTGAAAAGAAAAAAAAAATCCAACAGCCTTTTTTCTTTATAAATTATAATTGACAATGGAAAGAGATATGGTTTTTTTTGGTTTGTTTATCCGAGCCTTTCTATTTTTGTTGTTTATTGACTCTTCTCACGTCTTGCATTATGTGTCTTAGGTTATCTCTTTCTATTTTTACGTTTATTTTCTGCTCATATTGCCATGTTTTATTTCACTTGTCTATTTGCCGCCGCAGCCGAGCAACTTCGTGGCCCTCGACTATCGACAGCCGATGCACGTACACGCCATTTAAAGTCCATCGCATTTGCATCTTGCCGTGCCATCCATAGCAAAAAGAACGCCGAAATTCATGAATGGCAGTGTAAATTGCGTTCAATGGGGTGATAAACATTTTGATTTCTTATGTTATGTTACCTACTCGTTGCAAATTAAAATTAAATTTAAAAAAAATCTGCGGGTAGTCAACACCTTCTGTTATATAGTAGTACCCAAAGAGAATGTAAAGCTATACTACGTATTAAGAGGTGGCACTCCGAATAAAAAAAAATCGAAATTCAAAATTATACCGTAGCTTTTTTACGTATTATATCTTATAAAGTGCAAAAGATTCAAGCCTACATGAAAAAAAAAACTATACGTAGGTTATTGTTTTCAATTTTATTTTAGGACCCAATTATTAGGTTAAAAAGGTAAATAAAACAATAAACAACAAAACAACTATAATTCGATCGTTTTTATTGCATTAGAAAAATACACAAGTAAGGCTACATTCCCACGAGCATTTTTATGTGATCGCGACTGATAAAACTACACTATAAATATAACTTTGCGCTAATACGACATAGCTGAAAATCGTGTACACTTGACACTTGGATTTTCAGCTCTATTGTAAATTAAGTGCAGAGTTTTATTTACATTGCAGTTTTTCCTGTCGCGTCACGACTCGCGACCACAAAAAAACTCTCGTGGATACGTGGTAACCAAAATATTTCAGATTACCACTTAAGTATTATATTACATTTTACTTATTCGCAATACTAACAAAGGTTAAACTAAATGTAAAATTAGATTAATATGTATGCGGTAAAACTGTACAATAGTATTAAAAATAAAGTACATAATTATTATTATTAGGTATGGTACCTATTTAAAGTTTTCACTGACTGGCAGAAGAAAACGTAATAATATGTCTGTATTTTTATAAATATAATATTATGCATAACAAAATATATTAGGTAAGCAATATAAATTTGTTTTAAACAATATTGCATGCCTTAATAAACATTCGAATCTTATATTATTAATAGAGAAACCTTACAATCTTAAATCTTAGCATGCATATTAAAATCACTTCACAATAAATTTCATTTATTGAAACTAATAATAATAATAATATGTACCTATAGGCGCTTCACACCACGTCAATCTGGCGCCGTGCTAAGTATCCGAAGAACTTGAAGTATATTTAATACTTTCATACTATACATATATTTAAGATTTCTTGTGTATTAACAGACCCAGGAACACAGACAAACTTTTTGTTCCTTCGGCAGGATTCGAACCTGCGATCCCCGGCTTGAGAACCAAAGCGCTGAACCTCTGAGCCACAGAGGTCGTCAAACAAATATAATTTTATGTCTCTTTTTAATAAAACGAGAAGTTAAAATATGGTAAAATTTTATGCAAATACTCGCCGATATTCTTTGAGTTAAAGCATGTTTATATAGTGGTTATATACATGAACTTATTTACTATAAATCACTATTTCATCATAATAAATATGATTTCGAGTTCACTTCACTAAAAATTACAGTTTTTGCAAATAACAAAACATGAGTTAACAAATTTTGTAAAAGTTGAAAATAATTTTTCAAATTAATAGAATAGAATTTCGTAGTTTGAAATTTAAAATTAATCTGCTATTTCTGCTTAACCAATCACAGGCGATGTGTGAAAGAGTACACACGAGCGAGCAAGGTATGTGGTTTGCACACGATTAGAGATGTGATAAACGGCTTAAAATTAAAAGTTAACTTATCCGTTATTAAATATTCAAAAGCAACTTTTGTTAACTGCTTAGTTGCTTATTTGCTTATCTACTTATTGCCACTAATAATGTTTTTTGCGCTTATGTTACGTTTTTCGATAGCTTAAACTGATTTAAATTAACTTTCCTTCGTTCTTTGCAGGCTTAGGACTAGCTGAAATGTGAATAATTATTTATATAATAATATGAACTCATAAAAATGTTTTTACATGTTGATAATATGCATTAATCTTAAATGTTGCTTATCATTAGTAATAGTTGATTTATAGGATAACAAACATTACACATCGCCACTTTTTCCACCTCATTTCTTTCAAAGTAGTTCCATAAATTACTGTTCCAATTCACGTCGTCTAGTCGTCATCTTACGACAAAAACTTAATAAACTTAATACTAAAACACTGCACGAAAAGTTTATATTACGTCCATATGGACCATTATTATATTTATTATTTACATTAAAAGTTCACGGTAAGCCAAAACACCACTATTACGATTAAAATACGAATTATTGCGTAACGTAATATAACGCGGTTTCGTCAACCTGCAAAGCGCAACTAACAAAAAGTGAATAAACACAAAAAAGCATATTAGTTATAAGTACAAAAAATAAGCCGTTTATTAAAACTTTAATTATCTAATGAGCTACATTAAAGAATTTTCACTCTTAATGCGCTGTCATAAGAACTATTTTTCTTTTCTCATACCACACTTATGGCTTAATAACTTTAAACGATATAAACGATAAGTATAAGTGTTAAACGCTTACGTTTATAAACGACTTTTCTACTTATTTATAAAAGCACGCTTTTTTAAACGCTTTTCGTTTAAAAACGGCCATCTCTACACACGATAGTCAGGTATAATTTTGGATTTCGAACGCCAATACTTACGATAGGAAGTTGCGACACCCTGGTAGTACCTATAACAGATTAATAAAATATAGTTACTAGTAGTACTTATCTGTTTACTGTGGTAGCATAGACGTATATATGTCACTGTTAAATTGTAAAAACTGTTAGATTGTAATAAAACTAGTGAAATTGTAAAATGTTGATAGACTTTCGACGCGAATATGCTGCCTATAATTCTGCCGCCCTTATCATAAATAACGCATTTGCATGGCGGCAACTTTCGAGTAATTCGCGCTTAAAGTTTAATTCTTTTTTTTTTTCGTTGTCCCTATGAAACTAACAGAAATATTCCAAATATTTTTGTTTTGTTTGATATCAAACAAAACAAAAATATTTGGAATAATCTGTTTTGTTTGATATCAAACAAAAAAAAAAAAAAAAAGAATTAAACTTTAGGCGCGAATTACTCGAAAGTTGCCGCTATGCAAATGCGTTGTTTATGTTAAGGGCGCGGGCGGCAGAATTTCACACATTATTTTTCGTTAGATTATAAATATATAGTTTTTAATATTTCGACATATTTTTATAATCTCGTTAGTTATTTTACAATCTAACGATTTTTACAATTTTACGGTGACATATATGTATATTACTCGCTGTTGCCCGCGACTTCGTTCGCGTCAACTGATGGCGCAGTAATGCATTCATTTCGACCTTTGATTACCATAAAAAAGGATATATGTTTTAACAGGTCTAGTACTTCTAGTTCACACTGCAAAAGACATAATGAGAAGAAATGGCGTAGGTACGCATTTTGTGATAAATAATATATATTCTACCTAGCCGTTGTCGGCTTCAGTGACTTGGTGATATTTTTAAATATTGTGCTTTGCCCTAATATGGCTAATGTACCCAATCCTGGCAGTAAAGGTTCAAGAGCAGGATTCGCATGTTAAGGTACCATTAACGTAATTATATTGTATGTCGGTTAGAAGGCGGTCTTGCTTTCAGTTGGTCACGTTTAAAATCAAGTTCTCGCCTTCTTTCTTCCTCAAATGACAAAGTTTTGTTGCGAACATGTCGTCTCCACTCTGGTCGTTTCTCAGCCAGAGTTTCCCAACAAGAGGGCTCGATATTGCATCTCATGTGTCTTTTCTGAACGTCTTTGAACCATAGGACCTGGCCACCACTTTTTCGCTTACCATGTTCAAACTCAGAAAAGAAGATGCGCTTTGCTTTTCTCTCATTGGACATCCTGACCAGGTGCCCACACCAACGCAGCTGCTGCCTCATTAGATATGCCGCATACATTAGCTCGTCAGAGAACATCTGTGTTGCGATTGTTGCGAACACGATCTGACCACTTGATGTTCATAATGTCGCGTAAGCACTTTAGATGGAATCTGTCTAGCATACATATACGTCTACAATAGGGGCACCACGTCTCTGATGAGTATAAGATGTTAGCAGGACAATCGCCATATATACACCTGTATTTTGGTACTCAATTTGATGTTGTAGAAACGAAAAACCCGGTCTCGGAGTTTACCAAAAGCAGCCGTAGCAGAACCAAGTCTGCCATTGATCTCCGAGTCGAGGTCGCCTTTGGCTGTCATAGGGCTTCCCAGGTATTTAAATTTTTCGACTTTCTGTAGGGCTTGATCATCGATGAGTATATTCATTGGAGCTTGATGTACAGCATCCATAGCCATCACTTCAGTCTTGGATATATTTATCTTCAAGCCAAACCTGGAGCCGGTGTTGTTCAATCTAGTTATAAGATTCTGAAGTACTTCGGGAGTATTCGCAACAAAACACAGGTTATCCGCGTACAAAAGCTCGGTAATATGATACTTTCGACGAGATTTTAACCTAGTAAGGTTAAAAATACCACCATCAGTTCGATAACGCACGCGGATGCCCTCGGCATTATCTTTTAGAGTATCCCTCACGACAGCAGAGAAAAAGATAGCAAATAGTGTGGGTTTTGTGGTTACACCCTGCTTTACGCCACAGGTTACTGGAAATTGCTCCGAATGTTCACCATTGACGACTATAATACACAGCAAGTCATGCTGTCGTGAAGAAGTCTCATTATACGAATTAATTTATCGGGGCAACCTGATTTCGACAGGACTATCCAAAGGACCTCCCGAGGTACACTGTCGAAGGCTTTCTCAAGATCAACGAAGCACATATAGAGAGGTTGATACTGTTCTCTACTTTTCTCTTGTATTTGCCTCAGTGAGAAAAAAGCTTCGCAGGAGCATCTGTTTGGTCTGAAACCAAACTGGGTCTCGGGTAGCAAGTCCTCGGACAGCTTCATCAATCGACCCAATATTACCCTTGCGAGCGCCTTTCTAGCGGTGGAAAGCAGTGAGATTCCCCGATACGAATTGCACTTTGATCGATCGCCTTTGTTTTTATATAGAGCACATATAAGTGAAACCTTAAAGTCTGGGGGTACTTCTTCGACTTCCCATATCCTGCAGTAAAACTACCACACTTTATCGTGCAGCTCATCACCTCCATATTTCAGTAGTTCCGCTGGATCATTATCTACTCCGATTGCCTTCTTGTTCTTCAAGGCTTTTATAGCATTGATTACTTCCTGTAGGGTGGGAGGAATTACCAGATCTTCATTTGGGTTTAGTGATGGTAGAGTTCTCAGATAATTTAGATCAGCTAATCGATCAACATTTAACAAAGTGTTAAAGTGTTCTGCCCAGTGGAGAAGTAACTCATCCTTAGAGACTAAAAGATTACCGCTTAAAGATCTTATTGGCACAATAACTTTATGTCTACTGCCCAGTAACCTCCCTATTTCTCTGAAAAATTCTCCAAGCTGGTTTGTGTCTACAAGATTTTAGATGTATCGTACTTTATTCTGCCACCATTCGTCCTTTGCCATGCGAGTAAGTTTCCTGACTTGAGCTGTACTCTCTTTAATTTTTTTCTGAGAAACAGCTGCCTTAACCTTCTGTCTAAGGAACACTAATAAAACACAATTTTTCGTGCACTTTTTCCACTATATTATAATATAGTGGAAAAAGTGCACGAAAAATTGTGTTTTATTAGTGTTCAACATGAATTTCCACCAAGAAACGACAGTACAATCAATTACATATATTCTGTCTAAGGAGTTAACGATGTTTCACTAAAGCTTCTGTAAGTAACTTATTATTATCATCAAATCAGTCTTCACATGTACGAGGTTTGTTTCCTAAGCTTTCTGTGACAGCGTTAACAATATTATTAGATAATAATTTCCAGCTCTCGTCAGTTATTGCATCCTCAAGATTTATGTTTTCTATATAAATGTTAACAGAATGTATGTATTTAGCGCGAGTTTAATTACTTTCTAGCTTTTTAAGGTATAAATAATAGCTCCCTATAACGATAACGGTGACGGTGGCCGGTTTCATTGAAACCAGGCTAGCTACGCAGGGGTGATTTTATAGTGCACGAGTGTGTGCGCAGTACACAAGAGCATTCTCTCTTCCTTTACTCTCGAAACCCAGTGGGACAGATAGATAGATGACTGGCGACAGATCAGGCGCACGACCGACTTTTTACATGCATGCAAAGAACATTATTTTTGCTATTCCAAAGCGGGAACCGAACAACGACCTCCGAGTCGAGAGCTAAGCTGGATCACTAGACCACTGGATCATAGAGGCTGTTAAATATTTGCTTCATAAGTTTCATAACGTCTCACTTTTATATTATGTAGCTAATTTTCCAAGAAGATTTATCATATCTAGGCGTGTTCGTGTAATAAGGCTCAAGTAATATATTGTTAGTTACCGAGAGCTGTCGCCATTCACGTTACACTGCTGTTTGCTAGTGTAAATTACAATTATCCGTTTAAATTTGAATTTATGCACTCAGAACCAACTAGACTCCAGAGGTTGGTCATAAGAATAGAAACATTTATCATGAAAGAAAATATTCTACTCCTTACAAAGCACCGTCCATACAGATTACAGACCACATAAAAGTGTAAGAGAGAAAATAGGAAAGTAGACAATAGGACAGATTAAAGAAAGAGGAATAGATAAACAGCTACATACTTAGATTTCGATTTGATTGCAGTACTACAAGAGTACAAGCATACGGTGTGTCGGCAATTCGTGGAAAAATTGTAAACCATTGAAGGGAACATCAAAATTTTAAAATTGGAATCGATTTGTTCGTTCTATTTAAGCTATTTCTCTGTACGTTAGTAATCAGTATTCTATTATTATATTTTCTAATCTGTGACAATAGTACGTAGGGGAAACTGGCGACACTTGATCCTCCATTTTGTTTTTTAACTCTTGTTTCCTACATACAGATTATTGGTCCTATTTGAAAAAAAAAAATTTCACCAGAATTTATCTGGCTACAAAAATTAGGGGCAACAAATAGAATATCAGTGGAAAAAGTACTGATTTACCAGTTTACCTACTAAAACTAAAGACGGAATTGTACCGAATGTTCGCATTTAAGGAACACTAATTGATCCCCTATACAATTATTAAGCAGATTTAAATGTTAAAAAAAATCGTGGATTTAACCTTTTTATATTTTTTATTTAAAGACTTTAAATTTCAAGGGTTCAAGAAAATAAAACGCGTATCGTAATGTACCACGAGTGAGTGAAGCGAGCGAGCAAATTTTTTTTCCCATTTTACAGGTTAAAATCTATTCAAACGTTAAAGTAAAACACTAAATAACGGTGAAATTCAGAAAAATACCATACAATCGACCAGCTAAAACAGAACATCGGTAGTAAATATAAAATAATATAATATGTTTTTCATGTTATTTTTCCTATTTAATAGATTAAATCTGTTCAAACTTTAAACCCTAAAAGTGATCAGTGACGTGCCCAAAATATTGTGCTATAGGTTCGAGGATTTGATGACACGCGTGCTATAGGTTCGCGATTCCAGTTTTATGCTATTCATTGTATTGTTTTTTTTTTCTAAAGTAGGTATGTCATGGGATACTCTTCCCAACTTAGCTGTCCGGTAGTTGTGGTATAGTATACGGGTATGCGACCCCGGCTTCCCTAGCTATTACTGTCCTATCCTATCCCTTGCCCTCCTGGGCGGTAATATCCTACATTCCCTATTTCCCACTCTAACTTACCAATCTTCCTTTCCACACCACCTATCCTTCCCTTTCCCTATTCCTGCCCTCTCCACCAATCCGTGGAAATGCAATGGATAATCAAAAATAATTTAATTATCCAAAATGGCGGTGATGTGGTTCGCCACCCATCACGTCTCGTTTCTCGCGGAGGCGAAAAGCGGACCATGGAGAGACGCTTGGCTACGTTGAATGTAAGAGGAGGAATGGATGGTAAGAATGAAAGTGGACGAAGCGAAAGAAGTATGTAAGGATCGTAGCAAGTGGATAGAAGTGGTCTCTGACTACCCCTACGGGAAAAAGGCGGTCCTGCCTACCCCTACGGGAAAAAGGCGTGATTATATGTATGTATGTATGTAAAGTTGTTTGAACCCCCCAAACCCCCCCCCCCATACTGAATTTTATAATATGTTTTTAAGCTAATAAGCTAATTAATAACTGTTTCGAAGTGTTTTCGTATTTATTTTATTTGTACTAATTGGTCAACTGTATTAGGGAAATTTTATTAGTACATAGGTATATAAAAATAATACAATAACAGTTTTCTTCATGAGTTGTACATGCTCTAAAGTTCGCAGAGCCTATGTTCAGACCCGTCAAGATACAGCGGCCGTAGTGTACCTAGCTAAAACAAAGATTTGAAAAGTAAAGATAGGCTATGAGTTATGTCGTACGTATAATTATGACAGAACAGATCTTCATACAAGAAAAAGTTACGCCATCTTGATTTCACCATACCTCAAAAGTCAAAATGGCCCCGAACAACCCCAAAACTGGGGCTATTTAAGTTTTTATTTTTTTCGCGTTTATTAGTTTTCGCCTCAACTTGCCATCGATCCTCGTCTATATTAGGTATATATTATGTCTTTGATCTAAAATGATACACACAGAGATGAGTTTTCAGAGCAAACTAGCGACCACAGACTACTCAGAAGAACTAACGTTCTAGCGACGTAAGTATTGTTTATGGTTATATTATGGTGAGCTTGTTAGTCCTCGCGAGCTTTACCTGCACTCTCAGATGATATACGATGTTACATACTCAAGATCGAGACGTAATACGAGAGACTTACGACTGCGGCCTGCGGAACTTGTGTAGGTAATGTAATGTGAAGGAATAATAAAGGAAATCACGCATTTTTATGTGAGGTCGTTCAAATGAAATACGGATATTTTAGGTATATTATGTCAGAACGTTTAGGCTGTCAGGACGTTTAGGCTGAAAACTAATTTAAAATGTCGAAAAAAAAACATACCTACTTAATAAAAATACATTCCGTTCTCTAAGGCACCTAGGTGTTAGCTTTTTCCAAATAACATCAATATCTACAATCTAAAAGAGCTCAATGACCTTAACAACGCCACGCACCGTTAAGAGCGAAATATTATTTAAATTAGATTTTTTTTTTCGATATTTTAAATTATTTTTCTGCCTAAACGTCCTGACATAAAATGCCCAAATTAATTTTAAACGACCTCACATAAAAATGCGTGATTTCATTGGTATAAATACCAAGGAAATCACGCAATTAGTAGTAGATCATATGCCCAAAATATCCGTAATTATATTGATTTCGCTATGAAGTAGGACGAACCTACGAAAAAAAGCAGTTTTATTTTCTAACATTTATATCATTGTTCTAACTTTTTTTTAAACTACTTATAGCCATGGGGCTTAAAAACTGCAGGAGTATTCGGTATGTAAAATAGGTAGTTTTATATATTATACTATAATAATAATCGGGTGAGCCCAAAAGGATGAATTGTTATTTTTTATGATCGGCACTAAAAAATTACACATGGACGAATGTACATAATGGAAATGGATTTTTTTTCCTTCTGACACCAATCCCCCATTTTATTAAAGCGTTATTAGTGCTGCAAGAATCTTCAACCCGCAGTGGGCAATAACTCTTTCACACATGGCCTGTAGGTCGTAGGGGTAGGTAGTAGGTGCTAGGTAGTATCTTTAGGTAGTAGGTGTAAGCTGCTCCTAACGTCTGTTGGGTATAGGGTTACCAGATGAAAAAATCAAAAGTCCGGAGAAAAGGCCTGATTTCCATGGAAAAGTCCTGAGATTTTCTACAGCTTGAGAATTTTCTCTCAAAAACATATTATTATCTTGCGCACGCGTTTTACGCGACTTTTTTGATTTTAACTGCAACTGTTACCAAAAGAAGATTATTTTTAATTTGTTTCACTTTGATAAATAAGTATTGATTTTAACTGCAATTGTTACTAAAAGAAAATTATTTTAGTAGTTTAATAAGAGAGATCTTTAAAATGTAACCTGTGTTTTATTGAAAATCCTGAGCAATCACTAGATTTGCTAAATCCAGCCGGAATCCTGAGAAGAGTCGAAAAATCCTGAAATCTCAGGACAAATCCTGAGATATGGTAACCCTAGTTGGGTACAGCTAGTACCTCCTCTATAATTTCCGCTGCACTAAACTTACTTAACTACCTACTACTGTATGAATTCAGCATTTACTCACATAGGCCGATCCTCCTGTCGGAATAAATCGTTCATACATGTCCGTAATAAATTTATATATCAAGAAAATACAGCTCCCATATTTGTCATCGGGGTGCCCGAGTATAAGTTATGGCCACACATCGGCACGCGAACTACAAAACTATTTCATAGCACTCTGCACTCCTGCACAACTTTCTTACTAGGTAAACAAAATATGATTGTTTTGGACCGAAAATAAAACCACCCGTATGGTAAGATAATATAAGCAGTTAAATGGCAATATGAGCAATTAAATAGTCAATTATATTACTTTGGACAGATGGTGAATATCAGTCACATAACACATTCGAAATTTTGGAACTAAAAATAAATTCCAAAATTACGAAAATTATTTTTTTAATATCGCTCTTGATTTTCACGGCGAAACCATGAAAATAAGAAACGTTAAAAGTGATAGGCATGGAAACTAATAACTTTTTAATTGCGGCAATAATATTGTATTTTATTGATTTCGTTAATGATACACGTATGTACTACAACACTACAAATTTCTAAAAAGCTAAAATGTGTACGACAAAAGTAATTAATAATATTTTATAAACATGACCGAAGAAGATTCTAAGATTTAATTCTACGTTTAAATTTTATCGATTTACATCCTTGCGACAGTAGCGTTACTTCTTATTTTAACGCTTTGTTTTTCATGTCTGGAGTCACGGGCTGTTTCGTACCTTACGAAACAACCTCGTGACGCCAGCAAGACGCCTGAATGATTTGACGAGCAATAAACATAATGAATAAAGCATACGTAGTAATATATATTGTTAGGATGACTTACGGTCTAATAAAACAAGTTTTATAGCAACCGCGAATAAATCAAAGCCGTAAAAGTCACGGGGACGAATTGTCGCTATTGAAATTGAAGAGGAATTTAGTAAGTACCTACATAGTAGGTACATAATAACATAGTTTGATTCACAAGATCCACAAGATTCACAGAATTAAAAATATCCGAATTTTTAAAAATTCGCATATCTTTAATAGTTTCCAAAATATTTTCAAAAAACCATAAGTACCTAACCCTTTTTGTTTTTTACTAAATTGTTTAGGTACTTATAACTTTTTAATTTTTTTTAGACCCTCTTGAAATTTTTCAAAAAGTTTCTAGATGACATTCCGAATGGAATGAGCCCTAGATCATCACTTTCGGTGCCCTTGGACAGAAATTCACTAACAGGGATCTTGTGAATCAGACTGTAGGCGACGCACTACGATTAGGTTTCACCTAGGCATAAGTTATTGTTATTTCTTATTAGAATTAAGTTGTTTATATGCCCCTTTGTTTAGAATAATATGATTTCTTGTTTATGTAACAGAAAGAATAAAGTCGTACCGCTGGGACGTTCAAATTTCTAATGCTTTGCCCGCCACCTCGGGAACAATAGTCGCACAACCGCACGCACAAGTGACACACGTTTGAACGCTCCACCGGCACATAACTATCCAAAACCGTGGTTTTATTCAGTCCCCTATAATCGCTGGTCAATCGAGTCGGATCTGAACTAGAACTATCATGTATCGTACGCCAAATAAATTGTTATCTACAAAATCCCGCGTAAAGTTAACGGATAGACTAGAGAGTGCATCGGAGCACGTGTTATCGCGTGATTGTCGCGAACAACCAAAAACGCGTAAAATGTCGAAATCGGACTGTACATTAGTGAAAAGTGAGTCAAATGCAGTGTCTCATAAATCGTCATCGTCTCAAATTAGGCGCAAACAGCTGGAATTAGCAGCAGCCGAGGCAAAAGCTAAAATTGCCGAGGAAAAAGTCGAGGCAAAAGCTAAAATTGCTATGGAACTTATCGACAAGCGGCTCGAATGTGACTTAGCCATGGTCGAAAGTTCAACCTGTAGCAAGCCTGCTAGCATCGACGGGAGTCAGTGTAACGTGGAGCAGTGGCTGGAACATAGTAACGTACAGCCGCCACCCGTGGCGGTAGCAACGGCAACGGAGGCAGCGCCGGCACCTAGCGCAGACCGCGCACCTAGCCGCGCCCGCGCTCCAGACGCCGACGGTATACTTCAGCTAGCTCACACACTGAAGGACATCATGACTGCCACGTCACCCTACCAGCAAGACGAACGACTACTCACTCGGTTATCGACACCGCGAGAGCTACCAACATTTAGTGGTGAATGCTTCGACTGGTTGCATTTTCGAAGCGCGTATGATGAATCCACACAGGTATGCCAATTTACTGATTCTGAAAATTTATGGCGACTACGCAGGGCGCTCCGCGGCGAGGCCAAGGAAGCCGTCACCGATTTACTGATCGGAGGCACCTCGCCAGCTATTGTAATGGAAGCGCTGGAACTCAGATTTGGACACCCAGATTTAATTGTTCAACAGCTGACTGCGCAAATGAAAAAACTATCGCCACTCTCAACTAATTATCAAAATGATATAATTAACTTTTCTATGAAAGTTAATAATTGTGTTGCGACGCTGAACTCACTCAATCAGCATGATTACCTACGCAGCCCTGAATTACTGACGGCAGTCGTCACCAAGTTGCCTAGTATTTTGATAAGCAAGTGGTCAGACTACGCTTACGACAAGCTAGCTAGCAACGTCCCGAAACTACAGCTACTAGCTACATTTTTAAAACGAGAAGCTACTGTGGCCTCAACAGTCGGCGTTACACACCTGCGAGACAATCGTAAACCCGACACGGTGCCCGCCGGACGAGCGAAGCCGGACGACAGGCAACGGCAATCTACGTACTATAATCGTCCTGTGCTTGCGACGGCAACGAAAGCCGCTCGACCGACGTCATCAAAATTATGCTCGTTTTGCTCAAAATCTGCTCATCCACTTGTCGAATGCCGATTTTTCAAACGTGCAATGCGAAAAGATAGATGGAGAATTGTAAAAGCAAAAAATCTATGTTTTTGCTGCCTGTTGGAGCGACACGATAATACCGCATGTCCAGCGCCTTTATGCGATATCGATGACTGCGGACTGTCGCACAATCGTCTTCTTCACTTCAAGAAGCCTGCAATCGACACGGTGGCCACAGTGAGCGCGCCCGCCCACGAGCCGCAGACAGCTGACAGCGAGTCGTCATCTTCAGCGCGCGACGAGACCGTGGCCAACGTGGCCGCCCAGCGCGAGCCGCGCGACGCCGCTAGCCCAGGTGCCGCCGCCGCCGCCGCCGGAACTCCAGGACCGCGAATGGGTTGTGAAGTGTTGCTCAAAGTGATAAAAGTCAATCTCAGTGGCCCAAAGGGCACGGTGAGTGCGTATGCATTGTTAGACGATGGTGCATCCATATCTATGATCGATAAAGACTTGGTAAGTGAATTAGGACTTGTAACTTCTCAATCTAGCCCCATAAAATTTATTGATGCTTTCGGTATTGAAATATTTCAGTCTGATGTACCTAAAGTTGTAACTAATATATGTGGTGTATTTGAAAATAAAACTTTTGATGTAACATTACGTGTAGTAAACAACCTAAAATTACCAAAACAAGATTTGTCAATAGTTAAGAATTTAAAATGTAATCATTTGCTACAAATTAATGACAAAGTATGTAACCAATGTGTAGTGCCTCGTCTACTTATAGGTGAGGACAATTACTTCCTCATTGCTCCTCAGGAGATTCTGCACGGTAACAAGCAGGAACCTTATGCTACGAGATGCCTACTAGGCTGGTCTATTCATGGCTGCATCGGTCTCGCTCACACTCCCATGAACGGCCACACTTTTCATCTCACTCACTCAGAGGAACACGATAGTAAAATAACAGAATTAAATAATTTAATTAAACAATCGTTTGAACTAGACTCGATAGGAATATCGACCTTACGCCGCGAAAATACGGCACACGTGAGAGCAGTACGTATTTTAGATGAGACTGCACGGAATATAGGTAACCAATGGGAAGTAGGTCTACCTTTCACGAAAGACAAATTGGAATTTCCCAATACATTTGATTATGCGCGTAAAAGACTAAATAGTTTAGTTAAGAGGTTTAGGTCTGACGCCACGTACGCAGACAAATACCGCCGGGAGATGCGGAGGCTCTTTGATAACGGCTACGCGCGTGAAATAGCCGATAACGAACCCGCACCCAGCCACACATGGTACTTGTCGCATTTTGGAGTTCAAAACCCGAACAAACCCGACAAGCTAAGGCTAGTGTTTGATTGCGCAGGTAAAGTAAATTGTGTATGCCTAAATGATTTTCTTCTGACAGGACCCGACTTGTATAATTCGCTCCTAGGAATTATGTTGCGTTTCCGCGAACACAGAATAGCACTGACTGCGGATATTAAAGACTTCTTTGTTCAAATTAAAATACGGGCCGAAGATCAAAATGTTTTCCGTTTTCTTTGGCAAGAAAGCGCCGATGATAGTGTAAAAATATGTGTAATGCAAACTTTGCTTTTTGGAGCTACTTGCTCACCGTTTGTCGCACAATACATAAAAAATAAAAATGCGATTAAATACATAGACGAATGCCCCGAGGCTGTTTATGTCATATTAAACGACCATTACATGGACGATTGTTTACATTCATGTGACAGTGAAAGCAAAGCTATTCAATTAATACGCGAAATATCCGAAATACATAAATCAGGTGGTTTCGAGATAACTCGCTGGTCCAGCAACAGTACACAAGTACTTCAGACTGTCCCGCACGCGGCGCTTGCACCCGCCGCTATCGAGTTACAACACGGAGCTACGAACACAGCTGAGCGCACTCTAGGTTTGATGTGGCATCCGAGCGAAGATATGTTTAGTTTTAAAATAGCTTTAAGTCGAATTTCGCCTGACATCTTGAATGGCACCGAGGTACCTACTAAAGCTCAAATGTTAAGCATTATAATGTCCGTTTACGATATCCACGGTTTTCTTTCCCCGTTCTTAATTAAAGGTAAAATTATTTTTCAAAACGTCCATCGCAGCGGGGTCGAATGGAACTGCCGCATCCAACCCGAGGAGCATACCTTATGGCTTAGTTGGCTCACAGATTTAAAGTGTCTACACTTACTTAGAATTCCTCGATTCTATGGCAACGCACAGGAGTGGACCCATTGTTACTCGGCGGAACAGATGTTAACGCACTTCACTAATAGTTTAAACGAAGGCGACATAGTTGAAAAACAAATGCATATTTTTTGTGACGCTTCGTCTAAAGCTTACGCTACTGTTATTTATTGGCGTTTCACACGTGCCGACGGGTGCGTACTAGTTAGTTTTGTCGCTAGTAAATCTAGAGTAAGTCCATTGAAGCCGACGTCAATCCCGCGGTTGGAACTACAGGGTGCTCTTTTAGGCGCGCGACTCGCAGAAGCTATACAGCGCGAACACAAAGACATTCAGCCCGGTCAACGTTATTTTTGGACGGACAGTAGCACAGTCCTGCAGTGGATTCGAAGCGATCCTCGTAGTTACAAACCTTACGTAGCCCATCGACTGGGCGAGATTGATGAACTTACAAAGTCGAGCGAATGGCGTCACGTGCCCACCGCGAGCAACGTCGCAGACGCGGCCACTCGTGAAGACACGCCTCCATTAACGTACTCAAGTGCCTGGTTTCAAGGTCCTTCATTTTTAAGATTCCCTGAAGGTCAATGGCCTAGGGACCGGAAGTTTACAAAAACGCTTGAGGATGCAAAGTGCGAAGAACGTACCGTACATTTAGTAGTCGTAGATAAATCGACGATGTCTCTGCCTAATGAGAATAATATTTCGAATTGGCTTACTCTCGTACGCGCAACTGCTAGGGTTTTATTATTCATTAGAAGATGTCAGCGTAAGCGATGCAATCTTGACACTCTTCTAATGAAGGAGGCAGAAGACCTGCTGATAAAGAAATGTCAAAACGATAGTTTTGCTACTGATGTAACTTTATTGAAGCAGAATAAGCCCCTGTCACGTGATAGTCGCTTACTACAACTAACCCCTTACGTAGACGAGACCGGTCTCATGCGTGTAGGCGGTCGTGTAGAGGCTGTCGCTGGTGTCGAGCTTAACTCGCGAAGACCAGTTATTCTAGAAGGAAAACATAGAATTACACGTTTACTGGTAGAATACTTTCATAGATTCACACTTCACGGTGCAAACGATCTTGTCGTTGACAATTAGATTTTAAAGCTAAGACCGACAGTTCGTGCCGTCGCGTCCCATTATTTATTTTGTCCCACCTTACTACCACGCCAGAAGTGGACTACTGAGTCTAGGCAGTTACAGGTTAACGATTACGTCATCATAATCGAACCGAACTTAGAACGAAACTGCTGGCGGCATGGGGTTGTGAGCGCGACCCACGCGGGCCGCGACGGGCGAGTCCGCATCGTTGATGTGCGCACACGCACCGGTGTGCTGCGCAGACCTGTGACACGCGTCGCCCTACTGGCACCACAGGATGATAGTAGTGCTAACTAGCTAGCACTAAGGAGGCAGATTGTAGGCGACGCACTACGATTAGGTTTCACCTAGGCATAAGTTATTGTTATTTCTTATTAGAATTAAGTTGTTTATATGCCCCTTTGTTTAGAATAATATGATTTCTTGTTTATGTAACAGAAAGAATAAAGTCGTACCGCTGGGACGTTCAAATTTCTAATGCTTTGCCCGCCACCTCGGGAACAATAGTCGCACAACCGCACGCACAAGTGACACACGTTTGAACGCTCCACCGGCACATAACTATCCAAAACCGTGGTTTTATTCAGTCCCCTATACAGACTAATAGTAAAACATATATAGATACATACATACATATAATCACGCCTTTTTCCCGTAAAGAGGTAGGCAGAGACCACTTTTTGCCACTTGCTACGATCCTTACATACTCGTTTCGCTTCGTTCACTTTCATTCTTATCATCCATTTCTCCTCTTACATTCAACGCAGCGAAGCGGCTCTCCATGGTCCGCTTTTCACCTCCGCGAGAAACGAGACGTGATGGGTGGTGAACCACATCGCCGCCATTTTGGATAATTAAATTATTTTTTAGATTATCCATTGCGTTTCCACGGATTGGTAGAGAGGGTAGGAATAGGGAAAGGGAAGGATAGGTGGTGTGGAAAGGAAGATTGGTAAGTTAGAGTGGGAAATAGGAAATGTAGGATATTACCGCCCAGGAGGGCAAGGGATAGGACAGTAATAGCTAGGGAAGCCGGGGTCGCATACCCGTATACTATAGGTACCACAACTACCGGACAGGTAAGTTGGGATGAGTACCCCATGACATATATAGATAAAATGTATAAACGCATATCTTTACCTACCATGCATTTATACATTTTGTGAAACTTTTAATTTAGTGCCCAAGTGTGTGCGCAGTACACAAGAGCACTATCTTTATTCTCAAAATCCAGTAGGACGGATTACCGATACGACTGACGAGAGATCAGGCGCAGGTCCGACTTTTTACATGCCCATATCCGACGCATGGATTATCTTTCTTGTCAGACAATCAGGTGATCAGCCTGCATTGTCCTAACTTAACTTAGAAACGACATTTTTTTTGTTGTTCCAATGCGGGAATCGAACCCACGCCACGATCTCCGAGTCGAGAGCCAATGCTCTAACCACTAGACCACGGAGGCTGTTGACAATGTGCTGTGGTGATGATAATGAGTAATGACCAGGTGGGTACCTAATGCTAATTAAAATGGGTAAGTATGTACTTACTTACGGTCAAATTCTCAAACGGTCATAAAGTTAAAATCTCCTAAAATCACAAGGCGTTTAAGAATTTCGTCTTTACTTAATATAATTTGAAAAATTATGAATAAATATAATATTTGTAGAGGAAGCAGGCTTAAGAGCTTAATAAATAAATAGAGAGATATTGTAGCTTAAAAATCTGACATGCGTTAAGGGAACACTAAATTAGGAAAGAGAAGTAACTAAAGTGCGGTTCGGACATTGACTATCACTACTTGTCTCTGTCACTCGAGCACGAATATATTGCTATTGTGTTTACGCAGGCACGCGATAGCAAAAATATATTCGCCCCTTAGTAAAAGAGAAAACATGCTCCGCCACCGCACTTTAGTAGTAGCTATTTACATAACGGCCTTACTTATAAGAACATAAAAGATGATTCACAACATAGATTTTCTGATACACTTTTTGTGAAATCATGGAAAATAGGGCAGGCCTAAACCCGATAGAAATAGCATAAGTAGGGCGAAGTTCGCTTGTTCAATAGCTATTTGAGCTGCATGTCAAAGTCTTTTGATCATATCGCGTCTTCAAGCTTTTTACATGTTTTTCTCTACAGAATACAGTGGCTGTGTTCCGCGGAAAATAGCGCTAACAAAAAAACGTAAGCAAAATGGAGACCGCTGGCATTAAATAAGCAAAATAGCGGATTACGTTAGCAGTATGTATTGAAGTTTTAGTATTTTTTTTTCTTTAGCGCTAGCAAGCGCCAACAAGCGCTATTTTCCGCGGAACACAGCCATTGTCTCACATAAGTTTTTAATCATTTTCTTAGAGCTGAAATGTTCTTATCACAAAATAATTCAGTACCTATCCACTTATCTACTATATAATATAAAAAAGGCAAAGCTGATTGACTGATGTATCAACGCACAGGTCAAAACGTTAGGGTTAGTAATTATAAAAGAGAGGTTCAAGAAATGTATGAGGCCTGGGCCCGCCCTACGTACAGTATATTATGTAAATATAGCTACATAATATAGTAACCGTTTCCTATTCTTTATTTTGTTTAATTTCACTTCGTTTCCACTTTCCATGTACATTTAAATTAACTTCGTCAAGGAGAGCAACACAAAGTAAAATAAAACATGGCGGATTAGATCAGAATTATCTAAAGAATGTCATTTTGTCAATGACATGACTTTTGACAAAGAAAGACGACGTCTCTTCGTAAAACTGTCTACTACGTCAAAAGTCAAGTCAAAACAACTGTCATGGCCGCCCCAAAAATAGTGTTCTCGCAATAAAAAACTCTTCAAATAATCATTTTTGTATGCATGTACTCTTCTTCAAATTATTTTTTTCGTATTTTTATGATATTCCCATATTTTTTTCCTATTTACCTATGTAGTGTACATAGAACTGGCCCAAAATCAAACATCTCTAAATGCACACGTATTTCTCATATGACGTAGGCATCCACTAAGGAAGGATTTTTCAAAAATTCAACCCCCAAACGGGTAAAATAGGGAATGAAATTTTAAGATCTAATTTCACACGGACGAAGCCGTGGCCAATTTATGCTAAACTTCTATAATAATTTACTTAGCCCGTGGACGTGGAGTGGCTACTGGCTAGATTTGGAGGTTGTGATTTTGGGGTTTGTGGTGTAGACAGTGGCGTAGCGTAGTAGGGGCGGGGGGGCGGCCCGCCCCGGGCGGCACTTTTAAGGGGGCGGCAAAACCTAAGTAAGGGGGCGGCAAAACCCAAGTAAGAGGGCGGCAAAACCCAAGTAAGAGAGCAGCAAAATTGACGTCCGCCCCGGGCGGCAGACACCCACGCTACGCCACTAGGTGTAGACTTTAGTATCAAGTACATCGTTATATTGTGATATCATTTATTGAATATATTAATCCATAGTACAGACTACATTCAGATAGAAAACTGTAACAGGTAACCTATATTACAAGTGGACCACTTGTATACCAGAGGGGCAATTCTGCTTAATAAAGCTTGCATTATTACAATTACAATCAAGTCCCGATACGCTTATACTCCCAATAGGTGTTTTTATAAACGTTAAACCAACGTGTAACGCGCTCTGATTGGTTGAAACGTCATAAAAACCGTTCACGGTAACATGTCGCTACACTTTCAATCCAAACAAAGTGAAATTGACTGTTTAAATTGTCTACTTTAAATACGAGAATTGAGGTTCAGGGTTCAGGTATTTTACGGTTTCTTAATAGTAGATTATGCACCAAGGGGATAAAGCAGTGTCTTACGGCACGGGCAGCATATTGGACCCTGAGCGTAACGAGGGACTCTAGAGTTAACTCCCGAGCGTAGCGAGGGAGTTAAAACTTAACTCCCGAGTGAAGCGAGGGAGTTATGTAGAGGCCTGAGTGAAGCGAGGGGTTCAAGCTGCCCAAGACGAAGACAGGCTTTATCCCAGAGGTGCATACTCTACTTTTCATACCTAGGCAATAAAAACCCAGGGCTACAAAAATATAACATTTATTTTGTTAAAAATTAATATTGATATTGGACACATTTGTCCAGTTATGGAGGGACAGAGTAATATTTTTATTAGGAACATTTATGGAAGTTGTGGTGGAGTTTATTTAAGCAGTACTTATGACTGACGATTTTGACACGTGAGAATGTTAAAATTATAGGTGGCCAGTCCGATTTTCGAATAAACTCTCAGCAATACCATAATATTATCTATTAGGAGTTTTCATACGAATTTTAACGTTCCAAATTCAAATAACTTTAATCCCTTGGGAGTTTCATACAACATTATCTCCCTTGGGAGTCAATGACATGCTTTACGTTGAGATTGCGTGATATATAATCGGACATTGTCGAGCAGGTGGTATGAAAACAATATTATACAAACGGCAAAGGAAAACATCGTGGGGAAACTCTAATGTCTTGTAATCTTCCAAGACGTATAAAGTCCCGCAGTAGGCTAAGTATGATGGTGAACTAAATACTTCCTACTAATATTATAAATGTCAAAGTTTGTGAGGATGGATGGATGTATGGATGTTTGTTCCTCTTTCGATGAAATTTGGTAGTTTAGGCGCTGAATAAAAACGGCATGTATTTAAACTTGCGACAGAACAATTAAATTTTGGATGTGAAAATACCCAATATTGAATACTAAATTACCAAGTTGGCGAAAAAATGTAAGGAACAAAAAAATTACTAATCTGGTGACTAAATAATACCACTGAATTTTCTAAACTGGCAGACAGATTATGTTTTAGCGACTAAATAACCATCTTGGCGACAATTTGTGAGTACACATTTAATTTAAGAATAGGCACATATATTTTCCCTGATGTAGGTAACTCAAAAAAACATACAAGCAGCGAAAGGAGCGCACACATAAAAAACATAAAGGAGCGTACAAAATTCCCAATTTTTTATTTTTCTCGGTTTTTATTAGGGGGGGGGGGGGGTAGATTATTGTGTAGATTAATTTTGAAATTTAGAAATGGCGGATATTATTTTTCGTAAAATTGATATGGGTGTCGTTTACCAGGTTTTTGGGAGATACAAAAATGACATTTATTTTGAAATTCCGATATGGCGGACATACTTAATTTTATAAAAATAATATGGGTGTCCTTTTTTATTGGTTTCTGGGGGTGCTGATTACAAAAAAGTCATCCATTTTAAATTTCCTTAGTAACCCAACAACCTCATATTTTCTTCATGATGGGAGAAAAAGAAATTTGAAAATCCTGAATTTTCCAACATTTCTATAGCTTTATACATTCCTAGTATCTCAATGTAGAGCATTTACTATGTTTTTATAAAGTTGATTCTATCTCGGAAACGGTGCATCCTATTGAAAAAATAATGAAAATTTCGTCCCCCTTAGGAACCCCGCAACATCATATTTTCTTCATGATGGGAGAAAAAAAAATCCGAAAATCCTGAATTTTCCAACATTTCTATAGCTATTAACATCCGTCGTATCTCAATGTACAGCATTTACTTCTTTTTTTTATAAAATTGAATCTATCTCGGAAACGGTGCATCCTATTGAAAAAATAATGAAAATTCCGCCCCCCTTATTAATCTAGAAATCGCATATTTTCTTCGTGAATGGCAGACAAATTCATGAATCCTGAATTTTGAAAAAATTCTATACATAGCTGGTACCTTGAACTACATAACATACTGTAATAATAATCATCAATCCTAATTAGCATCCCCAAGATTTTTTAATTTAGTATTCATATTCATTTTCCGAATATTGAATATTCCCTTATTTTGGAAAATGAAATTGGAAGACAATTTTGTAATCAGAACCCCCAGAAACCGGGAAAAGGACAATCTTTTTAATTTTAATAACAAAAATTTACGCCATTGTGGAATTACGAAACAGATTTTATTTTCATATTATTCTGCACCCCCAGAAACCTAGAAAATGACACCCATGACAAAGAAAAACAGACTCCAACAGTATCCAAAAATAGGATTTTCCGAAGCCTGCAAATTGAATTTTTAGCAGCCATTAATTTATCAACCAAATCTGGTTTTATAGCTGCTTATATGGTATAATGGTCACCAACTCGGAAATTAAGTCACCAACTTATAAATGTCGGTGCTAATTTGGATTAAATTTCGCCTCTTTTTATCTGCCGACTTTAGAATTTTTTGTCACCCGAGTGTTTTCGCCAGTTTAGTAATTTAGTCGCCAACATATTAATTCGCTGCCAAATTCAGTAATACAGTATGCTCACGTGCAGCCGCCAACTTATTTTTTGTTCGCTCGATTAATTATATCCCAATAAAAACAAAGGCTACGTTTATATCCCGAAAAAGTACAGTGTTCCCGTGGGATGATGTATTGACGCGAGCGGAGGCGCGGGTAAAAGCTAGTATAATATAAATCTTACTCACACCAGAAGAGACGACTATAATTGAGTAGATATTTGAGTAGTAGTCTTAGTTATTTCCAAATTGCAAGTCCTGTAGAGATCTTGTATGACAATTCCTTATTAAAGGGCAAATCACAATGGTTGGATCAGTTAATGCCAATAATGTGCTATTGCTGCCAATGTACAGTAATTGAATGAAGCAGCTTAATGTTGTTAACGAGATCTACTTAACAGACCTACAGACTGACATCGGTTGAACTTACGACTTGTTACATGTTAGGTTGAGACTGTATTATTGTCCGGAATTCGTAAGGCTGAGGAAAGCTCAGAGAACCGTAAATAGAACTCTGTGAGTAATACAATAGAGCTAAAAAACAAAAACCGCCTCCTTTTTTGGAAGTCGGTTAAAAATTGAACATACGAGTGTCAAGTCAAATGTCAATGTCAAATCTGACAACTCGACACTCGTGTCACTAAGTATAGATACCTACCAGGAGTCGAACGTAATGTTAAAATAATGGTCACAATTTAGGGGACAAATTTTTTGCCGGTAGAGCGCGCCATTTTTCAAGAAGTACCAAGCGCGTTTCAAGACTGTGTGCTGATTGGTCCGCCACAATAGCACCGGTACGTCCAAAATTGTAGCGCAGCCAATGGCAGAAAAGAGAACTAAGATCTGGGTTTATTATTGTGTTCATGAATACTATGGAAAAGCCTATAACGCTCGGACTCCTGGTATCTATACTTCGTGCTCGTGTGTTCGATTTTTAAGTCATATTAGCGCAGAATAGTTAATAGTACCTACATACAGAAGGCTAACTCCGGAAAGTCATTTAAAGAAATAGAAACTCTAGCGACGATACGATTAAGTTCAATTTAGATCGCGCAGCGCTTGATTGGTTACGGTTATATTTAACTAGAAGTTGCTCTCTTTTTATCGCGTAACTTATTTTTTCTGTCCCAATCCAAATAAACCTAAGGTAGGCAGTAATAACTAAATGATACATCTATTTATATAGATACGAAATTTCAATGTAATTTATAACAGAAAGTGAAAATAACAAAATATAAACGAGTTATTGCCCGCGGCTTCGTCTGCGTCAATTCAGTATCCCATGGGAAGATTGTACTTTTTCGGGATAAAACCGTAGCCTATGTTTTAATCCAGAGCCTATAATACAAATTTCATTAAAATCCGTTCAGTGGTTTTTGAGTAAAAGAGTAACCCTCCAAACAAACCTCCATCCATCCATTCATGCATCCATCTATCCATCCATCCTCACAAACTTTTACATTTATACTAGTAATAGGATATTATCTGGCTTTTCTTGAAAGTAATTGGATTAAGTGATCCTTCGTCACTTCAGCAAATATTTTTATATTTTTCGGTAAAATATTATGTCCCACAAAAGACCTGAGTGCTGGCATAAGTCGGTATAAAGTTATAAACTTTATGATATACTAAGCAGAAGAAGGTTCGCAGGTGTCTTTTTATGTAAGTGAATTACCTATTTATTTATTAAATTCCGCGGTTCTAAACTCGAGACCACTTTTAAGCCCCGACGAAATGTGGTAACAGAGAAGTGTTGTGTGTGTGTCTCTTTGTGTGTGTGCATGCGTGTGTGTGTGTGTGTGTGCATGTGTGTACGTGTGTGTGAGTGTGCGTTGGCGTATGCGTATGCATATGCGTATGCGTATGCGTGGCGTGTGCGTATGCGTATGCGTATGCGTATGCGTATGCGTATGCGTATGCGTATGCGTATGCGTATGCGTATGCGTATGCGTATGCGTATGCGTATGCGTATGCGTATGCGTATGCGTATGCGTATGCGTATGCGTATGCGTATGCGTGTGTACAATCTATTCCCATTTTACGAAACGTCTGCTCGTTTGCCGGTCTTATTCCGTAAAATAAAATCTCACATCAAGTTTTGTAGCAATAACGAGCGACATTTTTATTAGTAGCGAGTCTCGTACGAGTGCGATCGAGGGTCTACTTCGTTATTTTTAATTACAATTTACAATTAAATCCGGATTTCAATTAAACCCTACAGTTTCTACTTTTATTTACTTAATTTACTTTACACATTGATGAACTAAACTTTTTCTCATTAAATTAAAAAATATTTATCTACTTGGATAGTAATTTTATTGATATTTGTGAGTATTAATTTCTTTTAAAAATTTTATAAGTATCTGGTTGTATTCTTCGTACCTACTTTGAGGTCTCGCTAGAGTGCGCTAGAGTAAATATTTTCTTTGATTGTGATAGGCGATATCGTAATAGACTAAAATAATATGCTCAAATGTTATGTGATTAGCGAAATGCGAATATTAAATAGAAATTGAATAAAACTTATTCTTAAAGAACATCTGGTTACTATTCACTTATATGTCAAAGACTCCATTAGGATAAGATGGCGAACGGTTGAAATATTCCAAGTTTAGATATTTATTACAATATTATCGAATAGCCCAAATGCTGAACGATCAGAAACGTGACAAGTTCGATGCCACGTATTCCACGACTTCCGTATTTTATCCTGATTCCTGAGCTTTTATAATCCAGTCATTTCCAAATTCAGGCAAATAATACCCCAGTCTCGATGACCACCCTTATTTTTCTATGACATCTGTCAATACCGGCATCGACCAAGTCCAAATAGTAAAACAACTTGACGTTTCCAATCAAAGACAATCTTAGCTTTAACACGCTCCGACACGGCCATTCTGACAATTCGCACGTCCCTATGCGAAACAAATCCGTTGACACTCCGACAAGATCACCCTGGTGACTCTGAGATCCTTGTGTGAAGAATATTTATGTGCATCAACGCTCCGACACGGCTATTCTGTCCATGCACACGTCCCGGTGTGAAGCGTCTCACGTCTTCGTTTCAAGTTTCTGAAAAAAACATTTGACAGCACAGTAAAAGGTTCTCACTCGGTCAACCTGACCTCGGAAAATTAATAAGAACTGCTTTAATCCATGGACATAACATTTAATTTTCTCATATTCTAACACATCAATACCTCCCTCCTGTGTCAATTACACTCTAATTAACATCCTTCATCTAACCTCTATCTAGTGTTCTCAGAGTTAAGTTTTAATTTACATTTTATACTCTCAGATTAAACACGATCAAATAGCTCATAAATATCAAAAAAGTAAGATCAGGACAAAGATTGGTGATTTGGTTTGATGTCCGTTTTCGCAAACTAGAGTATGTATGTTGTGTATATATGATGACGTTGCCGTTGGTTCAAGTGGTTCATTTTTCTGAAGGTTTGGGGCCGTTATACCAAATACTCCATAGACCTTAGGAAAACAATTATTATTACCAAAATCGGATATTGACTTTTTCATTATGCCTGCTTTTTCTTAAAACAGTAACCTATATTCAGAAGATAGATGATTCGTCATTTCGATATATAATAGTAAAAAAATTTAGTCATTCGTATCGTATCGAAATAAGTTGTTATTTCTTTGTTCTAAGTAAACATTTTTTCAATGGCTCGGCTCTGATCACTAACATTCCCAACGCTGGGACTCCGATCTCTCATCAACTGAAAGTTGCATCAGTCTACTACGCTACCTAATCACAGAACGCTTATTACGGAGAAGAATGTCAACCTCATACAAAAAAAATTGGGACCAGATAAGCGCTTCTAGTGAGCTGCCTCTTCAAAATTTTAACCGCCTTCCAACAAAGGAGGACTACTTAATTGATTATATCAATATGGCGACAAATTTAAGATACGTAATCATAGTTTAAGATATCGTTAAATTCCTCTTTCGAATACAATTTGATATTCCAACAAAACCGATTAACCATCTCCATAAACTATTCATTAATACTGCAGAACAATAAATTCATTTTTTTTCTGTTTCTTTTTTTTTTCAAATGGGGCTACGTTAATGTCATTTAAGTTGTTCCAACTTAATCGGACTGGTGACTGCCATTTGGCTAGTCTTTATGGTACAATATATTAATTATTCGTGAGCCTCATGTACATAAGTCTAGCGTTTTCGATAGCGCAAGGCAGAAGCGACATAGTGTCATCTGTTGTGGTTTTAAGTAGCTTTTATGTAACATTAACCCTGTAGGACAGAGCGATATATTGAAATGTCGCCATTCTCGTTGCACCGAACTGCCCCCTTGTACCTAATACTAAAACCAAGAGAAAAAATAATTTATGCAATCAATAATTATCTGTCAAAATAAAATCATCCCAAAGTACATACGTATCATTCCAAATTAATAAACAATTTCACTTGGTTAGATAATAATCTAGCGCCTGACACATGAATTTTCAACTACTATCTTAAAGTATCATGCGAATTCTTATTGCAAAGTTAGATTTTGACAAACGGACAAAACTGTATTTTCAATTTGATCCAAAGGTTGCGAAGTACTATAATTTTATGTTCGTTTTAAATATTCTTTTTATATTTGTCTCATGAAATCAATTATGAGTTATTATGTACTCAAATAATAATGTCATTCGTGAGAACGCGCAAGATCACGCTCCTTCTATATCATAACAAAGATTACTTAAATTTGCAAAATTTAACAACTATGTCATACATTCTTATAGCATCATTTACAAAATAACAGTACACTGTAAAAAGTAAATTATTACACTCATGCACATCGTCTCAGACTTCAGCAGGCTACGCGTCGCTATATAAGTAGGTAGGTACACACATATGCGGTCGTTCGATACACAAACTAGTATCTAACCTAAATCTTAGTTTGAGATGTGCTAACTCGGTTAGACCATGAAGCCATTAGCATCAAGAGAAGCAACATCTTATATTATGATCTTTATTAGCTAGGTAATTTCACTATGTGTATCAAATGAAAGAGACTTCATAAACAATACTAGATCAATTCTACCAATATTTCGAAAAAAATATCGTAATGGAAGGAATACGCTCACCACAGTTATTGAGTGTCCAAGTTGGAATCTTTATGCCCAATATATTATCATTTACCAAGTTAAGAGAGCAAAACTGCATCTGCCACGTAATTTATCGTCAATTTCCTCCAAGTATGTCAATACATAGTGTCCTTGTCTCCCGCTGTAAAATAAAAATAAACAATACATGACATATCTCAGAATTCCTATTAAACTAGCTTTGATGTTCTGATGCAGCTAAACGTCTTTAACAAAACTTTTCCTCATGCAGGACAATCAATTGACTTGTGTCCCTATCAACCACAAACAAAGCATTTGCGAGCAGTGTGTTGACCACAGGATCTTATATTCTCTAGTTTTGGCTTTCCATCTCTTATGTTTGTTATTATTATATTTGCGATCAATACAATTCAACTTCAACTCAAGAATCTTGTGTACTAAGTCTCCGCTACGGATTAAGTGTACCCAATATCCTTTGTAATTGGAAAGTGAATGCAGTCTGATTATTTCATCTTGCTTTTACACCATGAAGATTCACCCATGCTAAATGCATGTAATACACTCTTCTGAACCTAGTGTCATTCTGATCGGTTTCGATCTATTAATCTAGGTATTACTTTCGTCGGACAACTTTTAGTTTTCTCCACGTTTTGGGCTCTACGCATTTGTTCATTTGCGATTTAAGCAATTTGCTCATCCTGCGTGTCATGCTCATTCTGCCCTTTGCACGTTATGCTCCGAAGGGTCTTTCTATGTGGGTCGTGATGTTCATCCCACTTCTGATGTCAAAGACTCCATTAGGATAAGATGGCGAACGGTTGAAATATTCCAAGTTTAGATATTTATTACAATATTATCGAATAGCCCAAATGCTGAACGATCAGAAACGTGACAAGTTCGATGCCACGTATTCCACGACTTCCGTATTTTATCCTGATTCCTGAGCTTTTATAATCCAGTCATTTCCAAATTCAGGCAAATAATACCCCAGTCTCCATGACCACCCTTATTTTTCTATGACATCTGTCAATACTGGCATCGACCAAGTCCAAATAGTAAAACTACTTGACGTTTCCAATCAAAGACAATCTTAGCTTTAACACGCTCCGACATATATATATTTTGATTATTAATCAACATTCAACATTTACGGAACCCTCCTTAGACATGTCCTGACATGCTCTTGGTTAGGTTTTTCTATAGTCTATACTATTTATACTAACTATACTAGGTATATTATTATAATAAAGAGGAAAAGTTTTTTTGTTTGTATGTTTATTTGCTTTGAACAGGCTCCGAAACTACTGGTCCAATTTTGATGAAATTTGGCACAGATATAGAATAGACCATGGGAAAGGACATAGGCTTTTTATTGCGGCAAAATGTACGGTTCTCTCAATATTTTCTTTTGCGCGTACGATGACGTGGGCAACATCTAGTAATTCAATAAAAGAAAAATTAAAGTGTAAGGTAATCACAAGAATTGGGGTTCAGGGGTAAGACATGATACCAGAGGGGCAATTCTGCTAAATAAAACCTGCATTAATAGGTTAAATTACAATCAAGTCCTGACACGCTAAAACTCTCAAACAGTGTTTTTATGAACATTAATACAACGTGAAACGCGCTCTGATTGGTCGAAAGTGTCATAAAATTCGTTCATGGTAACATGTCGCTACACTTTCAATACAAACAAAGTAAAATTAAGTCTACCTACTTTAAATACGAGAATTGAGGTTCTGGTTTTACGTGTTGCCGAACGCCGATAGACCGAGCATATCTGACTTCTGTGGGTCAATAATTCTGCTACAGTTCTAGCTTTAGTTGGATCATTGGATCTAAGGTTCTAGAACGATCGACCGTTGTGATTGTTGTTATTGTTAGGCATACGAGTTTATAAAAAATCCGACCGCATTTGTTTAAATTATTAAGAAAAAAATTTGTTATTATGTTAAAAAATTTATAAATATAAGTGTTACAAGTCACAATTTATAGTATCACACTGACACATATTATTATAGATTGACGAAATAGGCAAAATAATTTGTTTATTATCAAATTCATTACATTTATTATTTAAATGAATTTTTAACTTAAAGTAAAAAGAGACGAGTGGCTAAGATAGAGTATTGTTAAGCAGTGAGTATATCTGATGATGATAAGTTGTAGATACACTCCCGATCATGTCAACTTAATAAACGTGCTGCATAAAGCATCATTTGTAAAAACATCAAAATCACTGGCAGCGGAAAATAATCAAAATATATAAAAAAATAGAACAATGAAAAACACAGTTGCATTGCAAGCTTTAAAACTAAAAGCTTTTCTGTGTATTTACAATGGGCGGGATTGGACAGTGTTCACACTCTAGGAAGCGCTTAAGTCATACCATGCGTGTAACGTGGCGGAGTAACGCGCCGCCACGACATTAGGTATATGCCTATCACCTACCTACAGGCACAATTTCCATCCTTTTTTAAATGTCGGATAGATTTATGGAATTTTGCTTATTCATTTTGAGGAAAAATTTGTGTCGAAAATACCAGATAAATAAATATTATCTTTCTACAATCTACTCTACCTCCGAGCTTTAATTCCGAGCAAAGCACCGAGCTCCCAGGTACTTAATAATTATAATATAGTTAAAAATTAAAAAATCCTCTTTTATTTGGTTTTCTACTAAAACCCAATGTTATAAATTATAATATGATAATCAAAAACATATGCAGTGCAGCTGTGTAGCACGGAAGCAATATTTAAAATTTTATGAAACTAACGTTAGTGGTCCCATATAAAACTACAAAATTAATGTGTACAGGTGCTGACTATGTGTTTTTTTTTTTTGTGAAAAATGTGATGATTATTATAATTAAAACCGTCAAGTACACAGCCCGGCTATTAATAATGTCATAGACGTTTAAAAAAGTCTAATATCTCGCCTAGTCGGCATTGTGTAGTGTTTACCAGTGCCGTAAGCCGTTGCACACGTCCCGGTTGCCGGGTAGCCGGTGCCGGGTAGTCAGTCGCGAAGTGTATGGAGATGTACGATAGCTCTCACACGTACCGGTGTTAGAGGTGGGCGCCGACCTAAAATTTGCCGGCGGCGCGGCGGCGCGCTGGGGGAAATTGGTCGGCGTGGCGGCGACGCGCCGCGGCGTAGCTGTTTTTGTAAAAAAAAACGCATTTTTTTGCGCTGGTTCGCACCGCGGCGCTAAGTGCTAACTGGCTATCGTGCTAGTTGCTAATGCTAAAATCCGATGCGAAATATTTTGACTCGACGCGCGACTCGACCCGAGAGTTCACGATGCCGCGATGTTCCAAGAATTAATACGAGCGAGTGAGACTCTTCTCACTCGCTCGTATTAAATTTCTGCAGTAATTTTTTTCAAAATTCAGTCAAATTTCTGCAGTAATTTTTTTCAAAATAAAGTTAATTGCATACGTTTAGGTTCCATTATTCAATAGTTGTTTTTTATTAATATTTTCGTATTGTATGTTAATACCTTATGAGCGACGCAACGTAATGAAAAAACATTATCATTTCACAAAACACAGCTATTTATGATCATTAAAAACCGATTTTAGCAAATAACATAGCAATATCACGTAGCATGCTAATACATGAAAATTAACATGCTAATGAAATTAATGAAAAATAGCATTAATTTCCATTACAACACAGCACCCCGTGCCCCGGGCCTATTTTTTTTTTTGAGTCGACATCGATCGGCGCGGCGCCCACCTCTGGGCCTGGCCACACGGTGCGGTACGGCTGCGGCGCGGCGCCTGAGCGGTATCGCAACAGGTCTTTTTCATATAAAAAGGCATGGTATGCCACACGGCGCGTCCGGCGCCGCTCCGTCGCCGCACCGCAGGCACACCGGACAGCGGCGCGAGGCAGATGAGGCGGGGAGGGGTGCAAGCAGTGCGGTGCCGCGGCGGCACCGCTCAGTTGTATGTACGGCGTAGGGAGAAGTGTACGCTCGTTAGAATCAACGTATAATTACGTGATGCTGATACATATTATACAAAAAAACCCATTGTTTATTGTAGACTGTCGTCAACAGGGCAAGCCATTAGCCAAGTCAACCCTGTTCGGTGCCGCAGCGGCGCCGTAAGAACATTGCGGTGCCGCAGCGACGCCGTAAGAACATTGCGACGCCGCATTGCTCGTGTGGCCGCCAGTGCGGTGCGGAGTATTGCGGTGCGGTGCGGCGCCGCGCCGTGTGGCCCGGCCGTCTAACCGGTGTACATATGGCCATACACTTCGCGACCGGACCCGGAACGCGGCACCGACTACACGGCAACTGGAACGTGTTCAAAAATCAAATCAAAAAAGTTTTATTTCCATATGGGTTACAAAGTAACGCTTAAAGAATTGTCCCTACTTGATGCCTACCACCGGTTCGGGAACTAACCCGGCGAGAAGAACCGGCGTAAGAAACTCGCACGGGGCCATCTTTTAGCAAAAAGATGGAAAATTGTTCTTTTAAAAAAAATGAAGTTGTTTACAATTTGAAAACTTAGGTCTATATAATATTGACAAAAGTCAGATACATATTATAGTACATAGAAGTAGCCTTGCAGGTGGTCATCCTATTCCCAAGGTGTGCGATCGTCAATAAAATCATTGACCTTATAATAGGCTTTTGCACACAAACGTTCTTTAACTACTTTTTTAAATTTATTAATGGAAAGATTTTGAACGTTTTCTGGGATTCTATTGTATAGGCGTATACATTGACCTTTAAATGATTTGCTTACTTTACTTAGTCTGATCACCGGTATATCTAGCTTGTGCTTATTTCTAGTGTTTCTACAGTGATTGTCGCTTTTAGTTTTAAAATTACTAATATTCTTTCTAACATATAATACATTATCCAAAATGTATTGAGAAGCGACGGTTAGAATACCTATTTCTTTAAACTTTTCTCTCAGAGATTCAAAGGGGGACATTTTGTAAATTGAACGTATTGCTCGCTTCTGCAGAACAAATATCGTATTAATGTCTGCGGCACTTCCCCATAAAAGGATGCCGTAAGACATTCTACTATGAAAGTAACTAAAGTAAACAAGTCGCGCCGTGTCTTCGTCAGAAATTTCTCTAATTTTTCTGACTGCATATGCTGCAGAACTGAGCCTATCTGCAAGATTAGCAATATGAGGACCCCACTGTAATTTACTATCTAGTGTTATACCTAGAAATACAGTGGTGTCCACAAGATTCATTCTCTCATCATTTAATAGTATATTGGTTTGAACTTGCCTAACATTGGGCAATGTAAACTTTAAACATTTTGTTTTTTTGGAATTTAAAAGTAAGTTATTAACATTAAACCAATGTACTATTTTTGAGAGAGCACTATTTACCTCGTCGTAGTCTGACTGCTGTCGCTTCACATTAAAAATTAGTGAAGTGTCATCGGCAAAAAGTACTATCTCGTTATCATTATCTTTAACAAGATAAGGTAAATCATTTATATAGATGAGAAAAAGAAACGGGCCCAAAATAGATCCCTGTGGGACACCTAATTCTATTTTGGTCCCAGTGGACTTTTTACTATTTATCTCCACCCTTTGAGTTCTATTGTTAAGGTAAGAACTCAAAAGTTTGAGTGCAGAGTCCCGAATGCCATAGTGGTGCAATTTTCTGATCAATGTAGCATGCTCAACACAATCAAAGGCCTTGGAGAGATCGCAAAATACACCTAATGCATCCTGTAACCCCTCCCAAGCTTCAAAGATACTACAAAGAAGACCTATACTAGCATCCGTTGTGGATCGACCCTTAGTAAAACCGTATTGATTATTATGTAATAATTTGTTTAAATTAAAATGCACTAATAACTGTCTTAAAATATTTTTTTCAAATATTTTACTAAGAGTCGGTAGAATTGATATAGGCCTGTAGTTTGTCGGATCAGATTTATTTCCTGCTTTGAATAAGGGTATTACCTTGCTATGCTTCATTAAATCAGGGAATACACCACTTTTTATACATTCATTGAATATTGTCGCTAGATAAGGAGCTACGATGTCAATTATTGATTTAATAACTTTTGTAGACATGCCCCAGAGATCAGCAGTGTTTTTAATATTCAACAATTTAAATGTGTTAATAATATCTCTGGAGTCAATTTCTTTAAATTTAAAATTGACATCACATTCCTTTACATTATCTCTGAGTAGTTTTTCAGCAGCTGCAGGTGAGGAATTTAAATTTTTTGTAGTTGAGACCGGAATGTCAGCAAAAAACTTTTCAAAGACCGTCGCAACTTCCAAATCAGTACTAATTTTTTTATTTTCAAAATAAAGTTCAAATTCAGAGCTACGACAGGTGACGTTTCCAGTCTCACCAGCTATTACCTTCCATGTAGTTTTAATTTTATTTTTAGAATATTTAATTTTATTCTTTATATAAAGAGCCTTAGCAGCTTTACATACTTTTTTGAAGGTTTTTGAATAGTTTTTAACATATGTTTTAAATGTTTCATTATTATTAATACTTTTTTCAGCATATAATTCATATAGTCTTTGCCTACTAATTTTAATTCCTGCAGTTGCCCATTCAATAAAGTTACTTTTTTCCTTACAATTTCTAACCGTTTTAGTTGTGAATACTGAATTAAATTGGGTTCTTATTACCTTAAACAATTTACTAAAAGCTTCATCTGAGCTATTTGACCCATCCAATAATTGAATATTTGTACTTAAATTATTTCTAAATTTCTCAATACGTTTTGTATTCACAGGAATAAACACAAACTCTTCCTTTTGGTTACGGTCATAATTAATATTAAAAGAAGCTAACTGTCCACAGTGATCAGAACTGAGCTTATTAATTATTTCTTTTTTACATGGAGTAATATTCGTGAAAATGTTATCGATACAAGTAGCAGTTGTGTCACACACTCTTGTCGGTTCAAGAAATAAATTAAAGAGGTTATACGATTTAAACAAAGATGTGAATCTAACAGTTGTGGAGTTTAAATCTAATAAATTTATATTAAAATCGCCACATATAATAACTTTTTTGTTAGAAGCACATATTTTTGACAATACTCGCTCCATAGTTTGTTCAAATGAATCGTATAACCCTGATGGAGGCCTGTATACGCTTACAATAATAAGTTGACTCAACTCTATGCAAGCCACTTCAATAATTCGCTCAGTTGAGAGGCTCACGACATCTTTGCGTTCGAAAAGAAAAAATTAGAAATTGATTGTCCGATACACATTCTATTTAGATATATACCTAAATCCTTACCTAACTCATCACTGAATAATGTAATATTTTTTGGGCTTTCAATATGAGCCTTCTTACTGGAACACATATCTGGTATACTTTTAAAAACAGAATGATTGACTCTGTCTGAGGAATTGTTCACTCTCAATAAAGAGTAAACACGTTCCTCGTTGTAACGAGACACTTCAAGCAAATCATCCATTGTTGATATGTGTTCCTGTATTTCATTTTGTGACAATTCATACTTTTTCTTTAAATTGTCCAAACAGTCATGCAAAATAGAAATTTCTGCCTGGAGGCTACATACATCGGCCTCATAGTCGCACTTAATTTGTTCCAACTCACGGGTACAATTTAGAAAATTACTATTTAACAACTTATTTTCCTTAACAGCTTTTGATAATATACCCAGATATTTTTTATTTTTCAGTGATAGTTTACAATACTTTTTAATACACTTTTTAATTTTAATATATTTCTTTAATTTTTTATTACTACTCATTAGGCACACTGGTAATGTATCCTCACCTGTTAAATCAATGGTACTAATGTCAATATCCGATTTTGTGTTAGAAACTGAACTGTTTTTATTTGAGACCAGTTTATTAAACAAAATTTGCGTTTGGGTGGAGTTTTCAGTATGCAATTGTTCTTCTAATTGTAATATATATTCCTCAGCATTATTCAATTTGATTTTGAGGTTAGCTGAGTTCTTGAGTGTGTCTTCATACTCTTCTCTGCACTGATCAAAACCGTCGACAATTGCTTGTAATTCCAATTTTTGTTGGAGAATGTCCTCATAGTCCAAAGTTAGTTTATTTAATTCTATCTTCAAGTCCTTATTTTTTTGTAATACAGACAACATCTCTTGTTCATTGTCATCTCTTTCCCTTAGCAGTGTTTGGCATTGATCTTTATAATCCTTTAACTCTGTGAGGGCCATACGAAGTTGTTCCTCGGTACGGCGGGCCACGGCTGAGCGAGTCATCATTTTGCTATTTATTCCCGAGCACTGAAAGCAATTATATTGGTTTATTGGCTTTACTAGTTATATGTAGGTAGAGAAGTCACCTTTTACTTTAAAAGCAAAAGCCAGCCTCAATACAATATGTACAGTTATTGGTTACCGTGGAAAAATTAGCAAAGTGATATGAGAAAGGTTAAAGAATTGAAATATAAAATGAATAATTAAACAGTTTTTAGAGAGAGTATAGAAGTAGAAGACAGTATAGACAGATCAAGTAGTGGTTACCAAACCTGTGTATAACTGTACAATAAAAGCTTTGCAAACTTAAATTCTGAACTTAAATTCTAAACGTTTTTGAGGATGTCTCTGTGCTTGTGTGATGTGTGCACAGTATTGTAGTCTTATGTATGTCTGGGCTTGTTGTTTTTATCCTCAACTTCGCTTCCACAATTTGTCAAGCCAAGAGAGAAATAACTTTGCCAAGTGTGATTTTGGACGTATCTCACATGAGTGAGCGGTGTGTAGTGGAGTTGTTATTGTTATATTATAGTAAAAGATGACTAATTAGAACAAAATAAAACACAATACTCCCCGGGATTAAGCAGTCCTCAGGAATAATACAGCTCCAATTTGAATTCGTCCAGTCGTTGACAGTTGGCACTTGGCTTGAATTTTCGTTAGTTCAATAGAACGATTTTACGCAAACACTGCCGTTGGTAAATAGAAACAAACAATTACAAGAGTTATGGGTATCGTTTCTAACACTTTTTACTTGATTATTAGCTAAAAATATATTTTAAAATAATTAAATAGTCGGGAGGTTACAATTGTACGTGTAGCTACAAATGTTGCCAGTACAAAAAAAAGTGTGCAACGGCACTTACAATTATAACGGAATTCGAACCCGCGACCCCCGGCTTGAGCACCAACGCGCTGAACCACTGAGCCACAGAGGTCGTCATCAAAGAGATATAAGTTCTTAGTACTCATATCAGCTAACTTCCAACAGCGGGGGCACGATTCTCGTGCAATAGAGAAAAGTTCACATTCGCAATCGAGTGACATTCGAATTGTCGATTGTGAAGTTCTATTATAAGAACGCACAAGAAGCCCAATTATTATAGTTGTAAAAAACTTCGAGCTTCGATACTTTTTCTAATATGAACTTTTCTCTATCGTCCGAGAATCGTGCCCCAGGTCTGTAAAATCATTGATATGTGAAACGTTGCACATGGGAGTGCTCAGGTCGACCTGATTCCTCACAAAGGCGCACTCGACTCGCGCATACCGCGGCGTCGCCTGCACTCGACGGTTACGTTCGCTTGATGACGCAAATCTTTTCTTTTGAAACGGTTTTACATTAATAATTACATTAAAGACTTACCCCCTTACTAATAAACGCTGTATAAGCTTTGAATAGTTATACAGTGTTTTGTTCCCGTCACACAAGTGACATTTTTAATTCGGTTGAAGAAGACAAAACACTATATAACTATTCAAAGTTTTAACAGCGTTTTAATGTAAGGGTATGTAGTGCATATAAGTAGTTGTAAAGAATCTTTTATACTTTCAAGACATAAACTTTTACGGCCATTAGAGGACTTATAGGAGTCAAACTAACTTTAGGAATTAGAATAACGAGTATGTATGTCGTCAAATTTACTGACATCTAACTATAACTGGGAGTCTAGGACTATATACACACAGGTGTAAAATGAAAAATCACCAGAATATATTTTTTGATAGGTATCTACCTACGGTCTATATTATGATTAATATATTTTACCTATTCTTTATCTATCTATATAATATATAGATAGATTCCCCGTGGTCTACTCTATATCTGTGCCAATTTTCATCAAAATCGGTCCAGTAGTTTCGGAGGCTATTCCATGCAAACAAACAAACAAACTTTTCCTCTTAATTATATTAATTATAGATTACCTATTATTTATCTATCTATATAATATAGATATTATCTATCTATCTATATAATATAGATAGATAGATAAATAAAAGGTAATCTATATACTTAATATAATTAAGAGGTTAAAGTTTGTTTGTTTGTTTGCATGGAATAGTCTCCGAAACTACTGGACCGATTTTGATGAAAATTGGCATAGATATAGAGTAGACCACGGGGAAGGACATAGGCTGCTTTTATCGCGGAAAAATGTATAGTTTTTGCGAAATTTACTTTTGCGCGCACGAAGTCGCGAGCAACATCTAGTATATTTTATATATAAAAGGCAAAGCTAATAAACATTTCATTCGTATTACAAGCTAATGAACATAAACAGTACCTATAATTGACTAATGTATCAACGCACAGGCCAAACAACGCCACGACTAGAAACTTCAAATTTTACACACGTATTTCTCATATTATGACGTAGGCAACCACTAAGGATTGCATTTTTCATAATTTAACCCCCAAGGGGGCAAAATACGGGGTAATTGCACGCGGGCGAAGCCGCTGGCATGCAATTAATGCTAGTCATTACTAAGGTGCAGAATTCTATTTTGTTCTACTATTGAAATTACTTATTACGCTACAAAATCTTGTCTCCTTATCAAACCGCGAGAAACCTCTTTTGTCTTATCCCCACCTGTGAAGGATTAAGTTGGTATCATTCCGGTAAGTGCCCGCATTGGGGCACTTGATAACAACACAATAAGAAATAAGAAGACAAAGAGCGAGTTTTGAAAGCTTTCTGAAGGTTTCCTTTGTTGAAGTGGAGACGCTTAACGCTAAAGTGTCTTTAGATTCTCTTTCAACGAATTTCTGTATCCGACTACAGTTTATTAAATTTTATAGCGATAATCTTTTTAGTATCTAGTTTAAAAAAAAACGTTTAAATGCGAGTCGGACTCGCGCACGAAGGGTTCCGTACAAAACGATAAAAACAAGTTTGTTGTATGGGAGGCCTCTTAAATATTCATTTATTCTGTTTTTAGGGTTCCGTAGTTTACGGCTCGAAACCCTTATGGTTTCGTCATGTCCGTCCGTTCGTCCGAACTCCGACCGGCTTACCGTCTAAACAGTTAGTGCTTGAAAGATGAAACTTTGCATGGATATGTGTATTTACCACGTCTAAAAATTGCTAAAATAAAATAACAATATTTTTGAGGTGCCTCCCCTACACGTAAAGTAGGAAGATTTTTTGTCTATCCCATAGTGTGGGGTATCATTAGATAGGTATTTTAAAAACATTGAGACATGCTGAAACAATATTTCGTTTTAGGTATCGGTTTGCGAGACATTAGACTTAAAAGCGCATTTTTTTGTTAAAAGCTGGCTCATTAAAGTTATTTAAGCGTTTAACTTTATTAGCTCAGGAGTTACTGATAGTTTAACTTTTAAAATGCGCTTACTTGGAAAACTTCGTACAAAATTAACGAAAATTAAATAATAAGTAAACATGTAAAATAATGGTACAAATTACAATACTACGGAACCCTACGTGTTCGAGTCTGACTTGCACTTGGCCGGTTTTTTAGTACATATTTGTTTTTATAGCGACAACAGAAGTACATCATCTGTAAAAATTGGTCGTTTTAATAAATGTCGTTATAAAGGGATTTCACTGTATTTACGTCTCTCTATGTTTTCTCAGTACTTAATGTTAATTTTATGTAACTATTTTTTATCTTTTAACATTTTTAACTAAATGTTGACCTATATTATGTTATCCGAATATTTTTAATGATCTTTTGATATTCTATATATGTACTTAACTTTAAGAATATGTAGTTTTACGGATTTTTTGCCTGAAATAAATGTGATTTGATTTGATTTTGATTTAACTTACTCTACAAGTCTACATTCTCGTTTGTTTACTAAGTTAAGGGTTAAGTCCTCATAATCGTTTTCTGGTCTACAAACTTAATTGTATAAAGAAATGAAGCTAATTTAATTAATGAAGACTTCCTTGAGTAACCCGAGACACTTAACATGCTGTGTCACTCCACTTTGTCTGTAACACGATACTTTAATACAGACAATTTAACTCTTGACATGGTGTGAACGTTTTTTACTTGTTATTTATACTCGTATGTCATCAACAATTAATGAAATATGACTTTGAACTCTAGTAACATTGCCGAAAATTCAAAGTTACATATTATAGTAAAATCAATACATGTACATATTGCCAAAATAGAAGAAAAATGCAGTTTTGAGTTAAAAGATCAATGGCTAGAATTTTGTTTATGAGTTCTTGTATATTTGCTTTATATATAATACTAGCTGTTTCCCGCAGCTCTGCCCGCGTAATTATACTATCATCCCGCGCGGATACTCTACTTTTCCGGGATAAAAAGTAGCCTATGTTTTAATGTAGAGCCTAAACTACTACCATACCTTTCATCGAAATACGTTAGTGTTTGCGTGAAAGAGTACTAACATCCATCTATCCATACATCCATCCATCCTCGCAAACTTTCAAATTTATAATAGTAGTAGGTTACAGGCGGACAGATAGAGAGGCAGTCGGACGGACAGAGCGAAACTATAAGGGTTTCTTATGGCACTATGAAATCCTAAAAACAGAAAAATCTTCAGGAAAACTTCGACTGATTAATACGCATTACGCCGGTGGACTGATTACTTGGCTGCTGATTAAGCAGCTTTTTGCTTAATCCACCGAGCAATATTATGTAGTTCACGGGACAAAAAGTTTCATCGATCACTAGACGCTACTCACTAGAGTCTGGAATGATGGAACGATTTAGGTACCTACACCTATTTGCTTCAGATATTTTTATAAGAATAGTACCTACGCAACTTGGCAAAATAGATAGGCAGATTGCAATGAGATATATTATACTAGATGTTGCCCGCGACTTCGTGCGCGCAAAAGCTAATTTCGCAGAAACCGTACATTTTTCCGCGATAAAAAGTAGCTTATGTCCTTCCCCGTTATCCACTCTATATCTGTGCCAAATTTCATCAAAATCGGTCCAATAGTTTCGGAGCCTATTCAATCAAACAAACTTTTCCTCTTATTATATTAGTATAGAAGTATGGTCATAACAATCTAATAAGGATAAAAGACGATACAGTTGAAAATGTGTTTAGTTCGTGTTGTCACCATGTCATACTCTTTTTTGCCATGCTGTAAGTACAGTTACTTAATATTATCACAGCGTAATAAAGATAGGTACAGTGGGCCAACGCGTTTGAAGTCGCGCGAAATGCCGCTTTTGTGTAGGTATTCGTCATTGCTGCAGGGTTGTCACAATAATGTGTTTTATTATAATCTGTTCTACATTTTGTGTATTCGTAGTATGTGTATGTATAGTACCTACTAGGAATAAAACAAAAAAATATATATAGAAGTATTAATGAGAGTTTTATTATAAAAAATACAAATGCGTATACAAAAGCTCAGGGTTCGCATGATATAATAGGTTGGGGAAAAAGTCTTTTCGCATTATAGTATGTATGAACTTGTCATAAAATATCTTGGGCTATACCAATTCGACCTATGCGTAGAACAAAGTCCGATTTGAAAAATTGCTACTTTTCAGTAGAGGCAAAACAAGTTTTGCGAATTGAAAAACTTGAATAACTTATAAACGGTGAGACTTTTATTTTTGAAATTTTGGTATGTTATTATGACATCCTAGTCTAGTTAACCGCTTTATACTGTTTATTATTAATCATTATATTTACTGAGATAACGAGTTCTATATCAACCTAGGACGTTTTACAGCGGAGAAGCGAGAGTTCGTAGTGATCATATTACGTTATTTTACGGAGAAATTTGAATGAAACGCCGTTCTATATTCATATGGTTCGTTTTTTGTTGGAGTTATAGTTGGAGTATCCGACATTTTTAAGTCCTATGTGAATAATTATAGTCTATTATTTTGATAAAGCATTAGCCACATTACGCATAAATGAACAATAATACATAATTATTTATTAAAATCGTTTATTTACATTAAAAAATCACAAAATAGGTGGTGTTTTAAACTATAATTAAATCATAGTCGGTACTAGGTACTTACTTAAAATTAAAGACTAGTTACCATAGTCTAAAACCTATAAAACAATTAAAATCTCTAAGATATGCCTATCTTGAACTTCTTTGGTACTGTATCTAAACTATCTAGCTATGTTGTATAATATAGTTGGATAGGTACAAGTTCAGTTTAACTTACACGGGGGAGGTATCTGCACGTTTATCTAAAATAATGAAAAATAACTATAATATTGTTATGGCCATAACCCCGTAACAATAATCATGTCGTATGCAGGAGAAATAATACTTAAAAAATCAATTTTATCATAATAAGGTCCGGATTGATTTAAAGTATCAATATGGTGTCTATATAATCGATTGTCCTGAATGTGATAGTGTATACGTGGGTCAAACAGTTTGACCCACGTATACAATATATGTAACACCATATAGGAATGTTCATCAGGTACTCATACTACATCTTGCCAAGCGCCTGCCTTCAAATCTGACGTCGAACGTAAGTTGCCGGTCATTGCTAAAATGCCGATTTCGACGAAAAGTTGTATGAATGCACTAGCTTATATTAGTATATTCGGAATCTACATAAAAATTTCTTTAATAAGTATATAATATAAACTGAAAAATTAAGAAGTGTAATTATTTCGAACGGCCTAATCTTACAAGTATGTAAAATCCCACCTCTTGTTGTCGAAAAAAGCATTTAAAAAATAATTTAAGACGCTAGAAACATTATAAAGAGACTAATGATATTAATAACGATGATATATCATATCTAAAATGTGTCTAGCAAAATGTGATTTATCACGATAACCATTTCTATAAGACGCGATGTATTCTTTGTACCGAGTCTCAAAGTTACGTCCAGTTTGAGTCAAACTTTATACCGTGTTTTAGAGTTACATATAATCACATTTCGCTAAACACCTTTTAGATAGTGGTTATTATATTGTACCCGATGGCCTTTCCTATAAGGTATATATGAGACAAAAGATTTTTACCGAGCGTGCTGGAATAATTAAAAATAATTAAGAATAGAGCAATAACAGACTTACATTACGCATGGTTAAACGTATACTCACACATTTGCTTGCAGGTTGTGGGTATTTTTCCCGAAAGTATAGATTATACTTTCGGGATATTGCTAGATATAATATTAATTAAATTGTATACTACTATCTACATGATTGAACCTGAAAACGTTGTCATAGGTGGAATGACTATCAGTAGGAGACTGCATAGGAGTTAGCACCGACAGTTCTTGACCAACTGGAGTACTCCTATGGTCAGAAGTCACAAGTTGTATTATAGATGATTTTTCGAATCTAGAAGGCGCTTTTAAAGAAAGTTTTGATGGTCGGCCATAAATTGTCTCTCCTTAGTAGGTGGATTAGGTGCGGCATTAATTTCATTCCAAGCATCACCCATACCAGTTGCTGACTTATTTATTCTGCACCTTGTTGTCAACAACTGAAATGTTAAAAATTGTATTACTTCACTGCACCATAATATATTAAAAATAATATATTATAGTATGACATATATGTAACTTGAAAACATAACATTATAATACAAATTAATATAGTATATAACTTGAAAACGTAACATTTTAATACAAATTAATAACATTTGTACAAAGCTATTTAAAAAGTTTGAATATACAAGTTTTAATGAACATCGCAGTACACAACTAAAACTGTCGATTATAATGTTATATGATTTGCCGAAGATCCTACAAATGTGTATATATTGTAAGGTAACACAGCTTAAAACTATTTTTATTCATTTAATATAAAATATATTTCTATTTAACGATATTTTTAAAAGAACAACGTCCTAACTGATGTCATTATTCAGGTGATAACGTCCCATCTGCATATCGAACTGACAAAACGTATTGTAACTATTCTGTGATTCCGTAAAAAAACGTCCCATAGTTACATGAAACCCTCAGAAGTTCTAAAGAATTAGTCTTAAATCGTTCTAATATTACTTATAGTGTCAACGTTTATGGTACTTCAACTTTTATTGATAACACGACAAATATTTACCTAATAAATAAACATGAAACTAATCATACTTTTCGTACTAAAACGTATTTTTCTAACTCTCCGTCAAAAAATGTCTTATATGAAGATAGATTACCCGTTTCTATTTACTAGCTTAAAAAGCGGAATATTGAAAAAAAATCATTTCAAAGCATAATAATATTTAATTTGAAGAATAATATAAGTAAAAATATCAACTTACCTAGATCTACAACGTTCTTCATAAAAATATCTTGCTTATTTGAAAAAGAAGGACTACGTTCAAGCTCTTTTCTCTCTTCATAAAGAATATCCAGCAATATCCGTAAGCATGACATCTCAAAAATACTTTTAGTACGCAATAATTAATAAAATTATAATTTTCGTCAAACCGAAAAAAAAATCACACACATGACGCAAAAACCCTTCTTTCCGCTCGACAACGCCTGAAGTGAATATCGCGCGAGGCGCCCGCGCCGCGCGCGCTCCAATTTCTCCGTCCTATGAACACAAGGTGCATTTTAACATGGAGCTAAGATCAAATAAGACGTTGTACGATTCTGTATTTCCGAAATTAAGCCAGATACAAAAATTCTGAAAATGTCAGTCTGTAGAGCTTTGATTCCTTATTTCATTTATCCAAAAAACGCACTTTTGCTCTATAATCACATCAGACTTTGTTCTACGCATAGGTCGAATTGTATCTGGCTGATTTTGGTATCATTAAAAAGTTTTAATTTTACAGAAGATAATTCCAAATTCAAATTAGGTAAATTTGAGATTTTCATTTGTTTTTCTTATTGTTAAAATGAGTGATTCTTATGAAGAATTTCGATACATTTTAAAATTTTATTACAAAAAGGTAAAAATACAACACAAGCCGCGAAAAAAATTTGTGATGTTTATGGACCTAATGCAGTATCTGTGAGAGTAGCGCAAATTTGGTTTAAGCGTTTTCAATCCGGAAATTTTGATATCAAAGATGCACGTCGCTCTGGTCGCCCTGTTACGGACAAAACTGTTGCCATTTTTGAAAAAGTGGAGCAAGATCGGCATATTAGTAGTTACGATGTAGCTGAAGAACTGGGGATTGACCACAAAACGGTTTTGGCGCATTTGAAAAAAGCTGGGTACACAAAAAAGCTCGATATTTGGGTGCCTCATGAGCTCACTGAAAGAAACCTAATGAACCGTGTACTCATTTGTGATTCTTTATTACGACGTAATGAAACCGAACCATTTTTGAAGAAGCTGATAACTGGTGATGAAAAGTGGATCACGTACGACAAGAACGTGCGAAAAAGATCGTGGTCAAAGGCCGGTCAGGCTTCACAGACTGTGGCGAAACCCGGGTTAACTCGCAACAAGGTGATGTTGTGTGTGTGGTGGGATTGGAAGGGCATTATTCATTATGAGCTGTTACCGCCAGGCAGGACCATCAATTCTGAACTGTACTGCGAACAACTGATGAGATTAAAGCAAGAAGTTGAGAGAAAGCGGCCGGAATTAATCAACAGAAGGGGTGTGGTTTTTCACCATGATAACGCTAGACCTCACACATCTTTAGCCACTCAGAAAAAATTACGGGAGTTTGGCTGGGAGGTGTTAATGCATCCGCCGTATAGTCCTGACCTTGCACCTTCAGATTTCCACCTGTTTCAGTCGCTGCAGAATTCCTTAGGCAGTGTCAGGTTGACATCACAAGAGGACTGCCAAAACCACTTGTCGCAGTTTTTTCATCAGAAGCCCCAAAAATTTTATAGCAATGGGATCATGTACCTACCAACAAGATGGCAAAAAGTTATCGAACAAAATGGCACCAATATACTTTAGTCACTTGTAAATAAACTTTATAAAAAAACCTTTTGAATTTTTATATAAAATGCGAAGAAACTTTTTCCCCAACCTAATATAAGGTCTCCAAAAATCAATTATGGATACTTTAGGCACGTGATCCACTGCTTAAGTAAAGACGTTTAGGCAGAGAAATAATGACATACTCAAACTAAAATAATCATCTAATGTATGGGCGACTCTCCGCAAAACGCAAACAAAATTTTTTTTTCGAGTATGACAATTATTTTTCTTCTTAAATGTCTTTACTTAAGCAGCAGATCACATGCCCGAAGTGTCCGTAATTGATTTTACCAAACCTTATACATATATCAATTGATATAGGTATATCGGATATATATCATGATATATTATAACAATTGATATTTAATGCTTGATATATATCAAAAATGATATTTATATTTAAAAATGTAAAATAATGTTTTAAATATAAAAAATCTTACATCAAGTCATAGTCTAAATACACAGGTCTTATTTTCCGAGAGTTTCACAAGCCTAGGTCATCAAAAACTTGCTATTTGACACGACATTAACTAATCATAGCCGTCGACGCGGCTTGTTACTTAGGCTTATGACACCCACGTGACCCCCCGTTTTTCGGAAGAAAATTCCTTGTTTGTTATTATACTATTGTTATACCATTTATACCATGTGTCAAATTAATTCGACTGATAAAATTAATACACTTTTCTTTTCTTCTGGTTATAAGCAAAAGTCATTTTATGGATTTAAGACTTAAATTGATACTCAAAAGTATCTATCGTTGATTTTTAATTTATTTGAAAACTTTGAATATCAATAATAAATAAATGAGTTGAATTTTACTTCTCTATTTTCAAATTATCAGACATACAAATTATTTCGATTCAACTATTACGAAAAAAATATATCAAAAAATCAAAAATATCGGATAGGTATATATCAAAAATATTTTGATATTTATAATACACTGATATTTTGATATTTATTATAAATATCGGAAATTCTTATTAATACGAGATTATGACATGCAGTCTCTCAAAGCACATGTAGTATGAACCATTGTAAATAAGTACCTACATACAACTCAAACGAAACACTGTCGCAAACCACTTAAAACAATCAAATTAAAAAGCGTCAACCCTTGCTGACGTGTCCCAAGCGAGTGTATGGCAGCTTGGGCTCGCTACCGTCCCTCTCTCACCCCGCACGCCCCGCACGATTACTCTGTCTAGACGTGTCCTTTGGACGACTGTAAGTTCCATAGGCTGTGATATTATAGTCTTGTCTAACAGGAACATACTGCGTGTAACGCAGTAATTTTACATAGAAACTTGGTTAAACACTAATTTATTATTATTACCTATGCTTCGATACGCATTTTACGAGTATTCTTGTAGAGTTTCGTATGCGACCCGTTTTGTAGCAAGAATTGAAATTGTATTTACTTATTTTAGGTTGACATATTTTATTGAGAGAAGAGCCCGTGCAATATTTATAAGACAGGTGGAACGGCTGTCAATATATCAGCCAATAAGGAACAAAAATTTATCATTCTGGAACAAAAAAGTAACTCATACCCATTTGCACTAAACGTAAGTTAAGCTTGTCCTAGTTAAGATACACTTAAACATAAGAACAGCCTAGCTAAACATTTTGTTTGCACTAACAGATATAACTTATACAGGTCGTAGCTTAGGCATTGCTTAGTTAAGTGAATGATTGAACGAATGTGAAGATTGGTTGTTTATGGTTTTATAAACCGGCTAAGTAATGTAGTCCATAGAAAATATTTTATGCCTTCTCTTTACATTGATTCTGTCGTGTGTTAAAAAGTGACAAAAGATAAGACCTTGGTTTATTTTGTTTGGTAACGTAAATTCACCAAAAGGCTGTCAATTGTCTTGTCATATTGTGTCAAATTCGGTGCGTGTTTCATAGAATAAACAGATATAATACGTGTTTACTGTTGACTGTTGAAAATTATACATTACGATTGATTTCGAATCGTTATTTAATATACCTATTATGGAAAATAAATTAAAAGAAAAAGTAAAAACCGCAAACTTTACGGCGGAGGAAAAAATAAATTTTGTGCGATTGTTGTGCGATGAAGGCCCGTGCATTCTATCGAAAGTAATTTCTCACGATGCCACGACGAATAAAGAGAAATAATTCTTTTGCACATCCTATACCGCTTGAAGAAGTCGATTTCATCGAAATTTTGGAAGCAGTTTGGTCGTGATCTTGTTATTCTAGTTCTCGCGTGTGAAAATTGTCATTATAAAAATCGACTTCTACAAATTCAAGTAAATTCAATAAATATTAAATCCCCTGCCATGGTGATTGCGATCTGACTATTTTAAGCTTTGAATTTTTAAAACCACTGTAATAAAAAATCTGCTAAAAAATATACCTCTTTTTATTGTAATACATCTAAGGCTAGATCTCTGACAATAGTAGGTATATCAATAAAACTATATCAAAAGTTACAAATAATCTACAAGACTAGATAAAACTCCCGACTTATGTGTTGCCTACGCTTACGCACTTCCTAATCGGGCTCATAAAGTTAAGAATCTCCTAAGTGGACTTAGGAGTGGCCTAAGGTTAGTGCAATAATATTTTTTGCTAGGAATAGCCTAAGCAAGTTAGGAAAGAACTTAGGCGATTCTTAAGTTTAGTGCAAATGGGCATTAGAAAAATTCTTATTTATAGTGACGAATATTAAAATTGTCTTATACACTAACTGTGTTCCAAAATGGCGCTTGCTAGCGCTAAAGAAAAAAAACATTATCAGCCAGGACACGTTTGCTAACTTCAATAATGCTAACATAAACCGCTATTTTGTCGGCGGTCGCCACTTTGTTTACGTTTTTTTTTTTGGTAGCGCTATTTTCCGCGGAACACAGCCAATATGGAGATATTGGCTGTGTTCCGCGGATCAATGAAATGTTTGAAAAAAAAAAAACTACTTTTTAATATCGAAGTTTTGAATACCTATGTATAATAATTACTTATGTAACATATTATCTGAGTGTAACATAATTAACACAGGCCTTATAAGTTATACATAAGAATTAATCATAGTTATGTTAGATAACTTATATTTTTAATTTACTTTTTTATCGTTCTTAAGTACGCAACAATAGTATATGTAAATGTTGTCTATGGAATGTGTAAGAAAGATTGACACCAACACTACTACTACTGTTATTACACAAATGCACGGTTAATGGAGTTAGTACTGTGTGTAACCTTTTTTATTAATTTTATGTATTTCTTAGCATTATTAAAAAAAACTTTACCTTCCTCCACATAAACTTTACTGTGCGAAATTTCATTTTTCACCCCTCCGTTTGCTCAATTCTCTCGAAAACTGTAAGTAAAGTTTTTGCTTCACGCATTAAAATTATATGATTAATTGCCCGCGGCTTCCCCTATGTGAAATTAGGTTTTACACATTCATCCCCTATTTTACCTCTTAGTGGATGCCTACGTCATAATATAAGAAATACGTGTGCATAATTTCAAATTTCTACCCTTAATGGTTTGGCCTGTTCGTTGATACATCAGCCAATCAGTGTTTTGCCTTTTATATATACAGACAGCTAGAGGAGACACAAGTGCATTTTCGGTCTTTAACCTGACTTACTCATCTATCAACGCACAGACGAAACCACTAAACGGATTTTGCTGAAATTTGGCATACAGATAGCTGTAATGACGTAGGCATCCGCTAAGAAAGGATTTTTGAAAATTCGCCCCCCAAGGGGGTGAAAAAGGGATTAAAACTTTGTATGGAAACCGAACTCTACGCGGACGAAGTCGCGGGCAAAAGCTAGTAGTGTGGTTGGTATAAGCGAGGTTGTAGTATCATTTATATATGTCACCGTAAAATTGTAAAAACCGTTAGATTGTAAAAATATGTCGAAAGATTAAAAACTATCCCCCTTACTAATAAACGCTGTATAAGCTTTGAATAGTTACACAGTGTTTTGTCTCCTATCGAATTAAACATGTCACTTGTGTAACGGGAACAAAACACTGTATAACTATTCAAAGCTTATACAGCGTTTATTAGTAAGGGGTGAATGTTTATAATTTAACGAATATTAATGTGTTAAATTATTGGCAGCATATTCGCGTCGGAAGTCTATCAACATTTTACAATTTTACGGTGACACATACATCCTATTCATTGTAGCATTTTGACCGAGCCCAAACATGATAATTGATACGTCTGCAGTACGTTTGTGAAGATTTAGGATTTTTGCATACCTATTCCAAGTAATTCTGCATTATCAGGTAAATTATCACTATTTATCTATGTCCTTTGAGATTACTAAAATGAGATAAGTTTGTGAGGAGTTGGATACCTATGTTTGTGAGGAGTTGGATAACTATCCTACAGATTCCAGGTGATGCTGCAGCATCAGCTTAACGGTACCAAGTGTAGGTAATATTGATAAAAGTGCCAGGATTGGTGCTGATTAGTTTAATGTTTCGTACATTGAACCAATCAGACCAGTGGAAGTTACAACCTTTCATCAACTAGATAACCCCCGTCTTATCAGGCAGTGAGCGAGCTGATGATGATGAATTATAGCTAAGAACACTCTCGATCATGTCAGTTATCATACAAAAAAAAAAACATCTAAATCGGTCCTTTCGTTTAGGAGCTGCAATGCAACGGACACAGACACGTCAAACTTATAACACCTCCTTTTTTGTCGGGGATTAAAAAACAGCACGGAAAATTGAACTCTGCACTGTGCTAGGGCTCTTGCCCTAACCTAACCCCTTGGTTTAGTCAAGATGCATTCGATAATTTCGACAGTGAACTTCGAAAACAAAATGTATGGAATTAGAGATAAAGTATCGCAAGCCACATGTCAGTTAACGATGACTTGTGTCAGATCCCTTAAATTTTTGATTTCGAAGTTCGCTGTCGAAATTTTCGAATGCATCTTGACTAGAGGCCCTTGTCTCGGTCCGCGGCAGTATTCAGTACGGGCCCCGCGCTGGCTTTATCCGGCACTGACTTTAACTGGCTGTAGGAAGCTTATAATGCACGAAATGAATAAGTATGGAAAAGTTAACGTCATATATTACGGGATCGACATTTCTCTACGTCTCGATAAGTCACGTAGCTCATAGATTTTTGAAATACTACTGCCATAAATTCTACTTCTCGACTCTCGAGTTTAAAGTTTTATCTTAGCGGGCACTTGCGAAAATTATTTTACGATATTTTCTCTCACTTATTTTACCAACCTCTACCTATTAGGAGATTATAATATGGGATCTCTTATGGATCATATATTTCTTTACTAATTCATATCCTTATCTAATCATTTATTGTCATCATAATATTCTCATCGAATTCATATCGTAGGTGTATTCTGGTGTATTTATAATGTCGTTCATCTTACTAAACTTATTCTAAGCAGACCTATTTTTAATTCTAAGTGACCACATAATGTGCTCAGTAGCTGTTTAATGTTTACCATCAGGCTAATCATGTGCTTATTTACTCGTGGCCGTTAAAAGCCAACCACTCACTGTCATTACTTTTCCCGCTAAAAGTAAAAATAGTATTGAACATCTGTGCAGTATTCCTAGAATGATTTTTTCAAGGAAAACCATCCTAATATCTTTATTTAAATAACTGGAGACACTTTTTGATTAGGCATGCCTCGTCTATAATATTATACGACTAGATGCGTATAGTGTGTAAACTTTTTTTGTATCCATGTCTTTATTTAAGCAGGTTATACACGACCCACGTAACAATGTTGAAATCCATTTATGTGTACACCATATTTCACTAGTATGTAACATGTCATAACGGCGCGGTTTTACGGGGACGCGACGCGACGTCTGCACAACTTGTGTACGGAACAAGCTCTCATTACTCACACTAATTAATGAGCACTATGTCTAAAGAACACTGTACATTCACCAGGAAGCCCAATACACGTATTGTTTCTGTTAAATTCGCAGTATAGTACCAGTGTCATCGCATGCTGTCGCACTCGCGCATCAATCGAGCGTGTACAAGAGTGCTAGCACGCTCTGAATAAATAAAATAAATTAATTAATCGTTTTATTTGCCAGAGCGAATTTGGTCTAATATACATTTCAGAATCATGTCACTCAACTAAATTAATAGTATCCAAATGTCAATAACAAAATTTATGATAGTAATGATTATGATCTGATACTGGAATGGGGTAGAAATAGAAATTATAGGCATGTTGACTAAAAATATTTTTCCTCTACTTAATCTTAGACAACATGATAATAAACAATCTAACACCCTTTTTTGTAAATCTCAAAAATAGCTAAAGAAGGGGCAAAACGTCCCCACCCTTGTAGCACTACAAGACATAATATTATATCACATGAAAGGGCTTAAAAAAATATTTCCTGAAGTTTGCCGTACCATTACTTCCCAGATATTGTTCCTCACACTATGAAATGGTGTAACAATTAGGGAATATTATTCGAATATTCGAATATTCGTTTTATTCGAATATTCGACGATTTTATTATTCGAATATGACTGGGTTCAATATTCGAATATTTCGAATAAAACGAATAATAAAAATATTTTATTTATTTTTCTAAAATATGTTAATAATAGTAATAAACTTGTACATAAACCGGAAAAGTTTCGTTATTTAATACATTATTTTAATTATTTATTAATATTGTCGTCAATAATATCCTAAAACAGATTTTACGACACTGTGTGAAAGAATATAAAACTGTTTTTAAATAAAAAATATTTAAGGCGAATACTTCCTACAGGCCTCAGCGAAAGAAATCCATACTCACACGCTTGTAAAAATAACCTAACCAAGAGCGTGTTAGGACGTGTCTAAGGAGGGTTCTGTTACTATAAAGCATAATACGATTTTTAGTTTCTTAATCTTACTGTTCAATTCCATTATATCCATTTCATTGTAACTTTCCTAAAGAGAATTCACCATGATCTACCAGCATGGAAAATTGTAAGTTCCTAATCTTCATAGTTCAGAAATGACAGAGGGGGGTGAAACCAATTTGGAGGCCGATTACTTGGAAATGGTTGACTTTGTAAAAGTCATGCATAAAACTTTTCCTTTATTTTAAAAGACATAATATTCAACACACACTTTAAATATACAAGTGGCTTTCCATACATGTGAATTAGTACTTAACTATATAATAAAATTATATTTTTTTATCATGAAAGAGAGACAGGCGGACAAACAGAGTAAAACGATAAAGGATACTTAGTTAAGTTGATTATTATTACAGTATCACACTGGCCTGCAAAACTAAGCACAAATCGTTTAAAATTTCATACTTTTCAAAGTATTATAACAAGATTTATCAGCTTTCTTTAAAAGTAATAAATTGTGTATATCAGTATATTATTTTTATCTTTAAACAAAAATTAGCCATTTTAATCTTAGTCTTAAAGACTAAATTTACATGTTATATAAAATTACGGTTTTAAATAACTCCTCGAGGCCTGAAATCAGCGTGGAGGAGGTTTGTCATAGTGAAAACGAGGTTTTAGAGCCGAATTATGCAATATTCTCTCCCATTCTTATATCAGGGCATGTTTTAGTGATGTGAAGGTACTAACTGTAGGTGACAATTTGCGGCTTCTGACTAGCCTTTTAAGCTCTTCTCAGGGTATACTTAATCGGGTTGAGGTGAGGACATTAAAGAAAATCTTTAAGAATCTGACCATATCTTTCTCCAGGTAGAGGTCCAATTGTCATGGCCAGTGTGAATTCCGAAAGGTATGCCAGCCTATTGTATATGTACTCTGCCTGAGCATACTGGACTCTATCTGAAAAGTAGGCTTGAAGATTACCCCTACCAGGTAGCGTTTACTTAGCCTCCCTTCAGAAGTTCACTTTAACTTATGAAGTTAAAGTTAATAAATCCACACAAATGGGACCAAAATTCTGGACCATTCTCGTTCATCCTTTTGTATGTGTTCACGGACGTATCACAGTGTTGCTACTCGATACTAGGGCTCTCGAGTTTGGTCTCGAGGTGAGACCACTCGCCCTTTGCCCTGGGTCTTTATGGTTTCAGATTTACTTAAGCAAGTCTTCTTCACTGTGCCGTCAGTAACATAGTCTCTTCGGGTCTGAAGAAGCTGTTTCTGAACTTAACTGCATTTAAGTGTTGATTTTCAACAAGTGGAATTAATTTAACGATCTTGCCGAGCGCTGAGTCTGCCATTAAAGTCTTGCACGTCCTTATCAAATATTTTTCAGTCTCTTTGTACCGTCGCTTCATCTTCTGAATAGTTCGTAACATGACACACTCCGTTTTTGCAGTACAACGCCTGGTACCTACTTCTGCACTGATGCCTAGTTTCAGAAAAATCATCAACACATTCTTCAGGCTATGATACAATATTTAAATCTACTGTTGTCTGACTTCCTTTTTGTAATAAGACTCATCGTTCAAGAAAAAACTGAAATCATAAAGAGACCAAAAACATGGTTAACTTGAAAATGGAAAAAGGTTATTTTTGTTTTAAAGATTTTCTACCCACTTTACACCAACTATGAAGTTTTTGGTTATGATAACATAACATTAAAATCTTTTTTTGAGTGCTTTTTATATCGGTTTATCTTGTTAACTTATTCTTACTACGGTTTATATACACATGTACCGATTAGGTATGGAGCAGATCATTGTCATAATGATCACGTAATCATTTATACGTGGTAGAGCCATGCTTCGGCACGAATGGGCCGGCTCGACCGGAGAAATACCACGGGCTCACAGAAAACCGGCGTGAAACAGCGTTTGCGCTGTGTTTCGCCGAGTGAGTGAGTTTACCGGAGGCCCAATCCCCTACCCTATTCCCTTCCCTACCCTCCCCTATTACCCTATTCCCTCTTAAAAGGCCGGCAACGCACTTGCAGCCCTTCTGATGCTGCGAGTGTCCATGGGCGACGGAATTGCTTTACATCAGGTGACCCGTTTGCTCCCATATTTCATTAAAAAAAAACACGATACACAAGAGATTAGAGTTTTCAGCTGCATTATATTAAAACAAAGCACTATTTACAGTGCATTCCGATTTCTGTGCAGTGTTCCAACTCTGCAAATATATTTCTCTCGAATCTTAAACAAACTAATATATGAATAATAAAAAATATGTTCTGTAATATAAGTGTTCTTTATAGGTACATTAAATAATACTACCAAAAGCTTAACTTAAACATTCAGACTATAGGTCTGACTTTTTAAATCGATTGTCTATGTTGAATCGATCAATAGCTTAACTCAATTATAAACCAGAAAATACGAACCTCTAAAACAAACCCCAAAAATTCCCTAGAGGATATTTTCCTTAATTTTTGTGAGAAACCACTTAGTTGGCAACCAAATCCATAGTCTGCTCCAGACCTAAACCGTTCACGTGTTAATAGTTTTAAAAAGTTATTGCAATTTAGTATTTTAAGTTTGAAACTTATTTTAATTTTTTTTTAATTAAAAAGACGTTGATTTTTTAGAGTAATTTGTGAAACGCTTTACATTTTAATATTATTAAATATGCAGGTATATAAATATAAACGCATTATATTACTTATATTTAAAGTTTATTACCAATATTCGTATTATTCGAATTATTCTAATAGTAAAATTTGTCGAATAATAACATTCCCTAGTAACAATACAGATGATTATTTTAACTTTTTTTTAAATTTAACCCTCATTAATTTTTTCCTCCCATAGTTTAGAGATTTTTCGTTTTACAATAAAATGACAAACTTTTCAAGCCCTTTCATTTGATATAATATGTCTTGTAGTGCTACAGTAGTGAGGACGGGCTCCATACAAAAATGTCCCTTCTTTATAATAAGAAAGAGAGCGATATATCGGCCTGTGACGTCACGACGCGCGACGAACTACCGTTATACATATTTGTCATATTTTAACAATGTATAGCGGTAGCAGATTGTCGGCCCTAGTAGAGCCTACACTAGTGCTAGGACGAAACAAAATGGAACAGACACCAGAAAACTAACGAACGGATCGCCTTATGAAAAGCAATTACACCGTACATTACGAAAAGCGAGTAGACACCCACAACACAACGTCATCGGTCCTTAAAACGCCCAACCCTTAAAACGCCGAGTGAGTTGCGAGTTTCTTACGCCGGTTCTTCTCGCCGGGCTAGTTTCCGAACCGGTGGTAGGCATCATGTAGGACAATTCTATAAGCGTTATATTATAACCTACATGGAAATAAAAATTTTGAGTTTGAGTTTGAGTGAGGATACCGGAGGCCTAACTAGAGAGTTAAGCCTCCGGTATCCTCACTCACTCGGCGAAACACAACGCAAGAGTTTACGCTGCTTTTCAGTAAGACTGTGTTATTTATCCGGTCGAGCCAACTCATTAAGTTTTAAGTGTTCGGGTTATGCGCGAATCGCACACAAGTGTAAAGGCACCATAAGGGTTTGATGAAATTTAAGACGGATGAGCGAGAGTAGGTAATCTATTCTGAGACTATTCATCTCAGCTTGTGCTGGAGCCTGGAGCTGATGTATATTACCTAAATACTTGCGTTTTAAGGCCACGTGGACCCAATTTTACATGACTTTGAATCGATAATAAACAAACAAATAGTAACTTTAAAAAGCCAAAAAAAAAAACACATTGTTGTTTACTTAATGTTCTTTAACAATTTGTGGTTCGAAACATAATATTGAAAACTTCACTCGATCAAAAATAATTCCGAAGAGGAGGCTAAATTTGAATATTTTTCTTTTTGTTCATGAAGTTCATGATAGTTTTACTTTCAAAAATCATATCTACGAAAAGCTAATAACTTAAAAAAGAATAATTTCTGGTTACATTTTGCATGTTGGTTTAATTATTTTAACAATAAATTAATATTGAAATGCAGCGTGCGTAAGCCGCTAGAGTCGCCCCACAGTCGCCCGCTAGGCGTTGACGAGGACAGACCTATGTCAGTTTTGCTAGCGCACGCCTTACCCGCGTATTTATCGAACAATTCTTTCGTTTCTAACGCAGTGTACGAAAGTCAGTTTGTTTTGTTTCTTTTTATTTTTGAACATATCATACACAATAACATGTTATATTTTATCGTCGCCGCGTCATTGCTTTTGCCAGATGAGACGACCTCTGTGGCTCAGTGATTGAGCGTGTTGGTGCTCAAGCCGGGGGTCGCGGGTTTGAATCCCGCCGAAGGAAAAAAAGTTTCCTGTGTTCCCGGGTCATGGATATGTATAATACAATAAAAATCTAAAGGAAAGTCAGTTTCTTTGTATTTTTTATATTTCTTTTTATTTTTGAACTAAATCTATACATCTATACATCTATACAGATAAATATAATTGAAGTGTCTGTTTGTAATGTCAAATTAACAGCTTATCACTTGATGCATATGAAAGTATATTCGATACTAACAATAAAATATCAATTTTTAAAATTTTTGTCTGTCCGTCTGTCTGTCTGTCTGTCTGTTTGTTCCGGCTAATCTCTGAAACGGCTGGACCGATTTTCACGGGACTTTCACTGGCAGATAGCTGATGTTATAAGGTCTAACATAGGCTACTTTTATTTTAGGGTTCCGTATAAAAAATAGGGATCCGTTTTCGTTACTTGCGGGTAACGAAGTTATGCAAACGAAGTTGCGGGCATCAGCTAGTTATACATATAACCATACACAATAACATGTTACATTTTATTGTCGCCGCGTCGTTGCTTTTGCCAGATGAGACGACCTCTGTGGCTCAGTGATTGAGCATGTTAGTGCTCAAGCCGGGGGTCGCGGGTTTGAATCCCGCCGAAGGAACAAAAAGTTTCCTGTGTTCCCGGGTCTTGGACATATAATACAATAAAAATCTATAGGAACGTTTGTTTTGTATTTTTTTATGCTTCTTTTTATTTTTGAACTAAATCTATAGGTACAGATAAATAAAAATGAAGTGTCTGTTTGTAACCTCAAATTAACAGCTTTTCACATAATGCATCTGAAAGTATATTCGGTACTTACAATAAAATACCAATTTTTTAAAATGTCTGTCCGTCTGTCTGTCTGTCTGTCTGTCGGTCTGTCTGTCTGTTTGTTCCGGCTAATCTCTGAAACGGCTGGACCGATTTTCGCGGGACTTTCACTGGCAGATAGCTGATGTCATAAGGTCTAACATAGGCTACTTTTATTTTAGGGTTCCGTTTAAAAAATAGGGTTCCGCTTCCGTCAGTTAGGCGCAAACGAAGTTGCGGGCATCGGCTAGTTATACATATTATAACCATACACAATAACATTATCGTCGCCACGTCGTTGCTTTTGCCAGATGAGACGACCTCTGTGGCTCAGTGGTTGAGTGTGTTGGTGCTCAAGCCGGGGGTCGCGGGTTTGAATGCTGAAGGAACAAACATTTTTTCTGTGTTCCTGGGTCATGAATGTGTATTAAATATACTAAAAATCTTAAATATGTGTATAATATAAAAATTATTAAATATGTTTCTGTTGTCTGGTACCCGTAACACAAGTTCTTCGAGAACTTACCACGGGACCAGATTGACTTGGTGTGAAGCGTCCATACATATATTATTGTGTTGTGTATTATGAGAAAAAAGTAGCTGATGCGTGGAGTAGCCTTAGTACATTATTGAATAAGCCAGTAAACGGTTTTTATGAATTTGTAACATCTACCATCTTCTTTGCCGTACTTTTCGTTTCTTTTTATTTCGATTTCTGTTTTTACAATAATAATAATAAATAACTCCCCACGCGACATCCGAGTCGAGAGCCAAGCTCTAACCACTAGACCACGGAGGCTGTTCTATTTACAATAAAATATAAGGATACGAGCTCAACATCTGTCATGCTTGCCTTTGCAGAACACACCAAGTCACTCGCAAGTAGGGGTTGCAATCCGGATACTTCGAAATTCGAAAAATTCGAAAAATCCGGATTTTTCGATTTTTTCAATCTTGGTTACTACTATGAAAATTACATATTTTAATTGTAATTAGTATGTACTCTAGACGTACAATATTTGAATAAGGGATATAATTAATCGAGTGAACAAAAAATAAGTTGGTGACTGCACGTGAGCATACTGTATTGCTGAATTTGGCAGCGAATTAATATGCTGGCGACTAAATTACTTCAATCAATCTTGGTTACTACTATGAAAATTACATATTTTAATTGTAATTAGTATGTACTCTAGACGTACAATATTTGAATAAGGGATATAATTAATCGATTGAACAAAAAATAAGTTGGTGACTGCACGTGAGCATACTGTATTGCTGAATTTGGCAGCGAATTAATATGTTGGCGACTAAATTACCAAACTGGTGAAATCACTCAAGTGACAAAAAATACAAAAATCGGCAGATAAAAAGTATCGAAATTTAATCCAATTAGCACCGATAAGTTGGTGACCATTATACCATGTAAGTAGCTTATAAAGATTTGATTGATAAATTAATAGCTGCTAAAAATTCAATTTGCAAGCTACGGAAAATCCCAGTTTTGGATACTATTGGAGGTTTTTTTTTCTTTGGTATGGGTATCGTTTTCAAGGTTTTTGGGGGTGCAGAATGATATGAAAATAAAATCCGTTTTAAAATTCCAAAATGGCGTATATTTTTTTTTTTTATTAAAAATGGATGTCTTTTTCCATGTTTCATATGCTGATTATAAAATTGTCTTCCAATTTCATTTTCCAAAATGGAGACTATCCAATCTTCGTAAAATTAACATGTAGTTTGTAGAGGTACCAGCTATGTAAGGTATAGAAACTTTTCGAAATTCAGGATTTTCAAATTTCTTTTTTTGGCATTCATGAAAAAAATATGCGATTTCCGAGTTAAGGGGGAGGAAATTTTTATTATTTTTCCAGTAATAGTATTATTTTTCCGTTTCTAAAATAGAAGCGATTTTAGAAAAAAAATATGGCAATGTTCTACTTTGACACGAACAGTGTATAAAGCTATAGAAATTTTGGAAAATTCAGGATTTTCAAATTTCTTTTTCTTCCATCGTGAAGAAACTATGGTGTTGCGGGGTTCTTAAGGGGAGGAAATTTTCATTATTTTTTCAATAGGATGCACCGTTTCCGAGATAGAATCAATTTTATAAAAAAAAATTAAATGCTCTACATTGAGATACGAGGGATATATAAAGCTATAGAAATGTTGGAAAATTCAGGATTTTCGAATTTCTTTTTCTCTCATCTTGAAGAAAATATATGGTTACGGAGTTATTAAGGGAGAGGTAATTTTCATTATTTTTCAAGTAGGATGCACCGTTTCTGAGATAGAAGCCATTATAGAAAGAAAAAATACGATAATGCTCTACTTTGAGACACGAACGGTGTAAAACGCTATAGAAAATTTGGAAAATTTAGGATTTTCAGATTTTTTTTCTTCCATCATGAAGAAAATATAATGTTGCGGAGTTTCTAAGGGGGAGGAAATTTTCATTATTTTTCATTAGGATGCACCGTTTCCGAGATAGAATCTATTTTAATAAAAAAATATAAATGCTCTACATTGAAAAACCGGGGCCGGGATGCATAAAGCTATAGAAATGTTGGAATATTCAGGATTTTCGAATTTCTTTTTCTCCCATCATGAAGAAAATTTGAGGTTGCGGGGTTACTAAGGAAATTTAAAATGGATGACTTTTTTGTAATCAGCACCCCCAGAAACCAACAAAGGGACAACCATATTATTTTTATAAAATTAAGTATGTCCGCCATATTGGAATTTCAAAATGAATGTCATTTTCGTATCCAGCACCCCCAAAAACTTGGTAACGACACCTATGTTAATTTTGCGAAAAATGAATAACCGTTATTTTTAAATTTCAAAATGAATCTACCCAATATCTACACCAAGTCGAGGAAAATTAAAAATTGGGAATTTTGTACGCTCCTTTGTTTTTTTTTATGTGCGCTGGTTTTGCTGCTTGTATGTTGAGTTACCTACATTACGGAAAATATATGTACCTATTCTTAAATTAAATGTGTACTCACAAATTGTCGCCAAGATGGTTATTTGTTCGCTAATATAATATCAGTCTGCCAGTTTGGAATATTCAGTGGTATTATTTAGTCACCAGATTTGTAATTTTTTATTCCTTACATTCTTTAGCCAACATTTAGTATTCAATATTCGGTATTTTCACATCCAAAATTTAATTGTTTTGTCGTGATTGTTTTAAACACTTACGGATTTTGTCACGGTTTACGTTTTACGGTTACGTTTACGTAACGCGACAAAATCCGTAAGTGTTTAAAACAATGAACAATATTCGCGTAAACATAAGAAATCAATATGTTTTGTCGTGAGTTTAAATACATGCCTTTGGATAATTTGATATTATTTGTTGTCCTGTTGAAATTGTTGACACATTTTTCCATTTATTCAAGTTATTTGGTAGAACATAGTCAATCCATTAAATGGAAATGCGAGGGATGAAGATCTGTTAAAATATTATGGCCGCTATATATGTATACTAGCGACCCGCCCCGGCTTCGCACGGGTACAATACTGATACTAATACTACAGATAACAGAATGTCTTTAAACCTCTAACAAAACGGGTGAAATTTAGTCAAAACAAACAGAAACAAATTAATATAGGTACCTACTATGCTAATACTTAATGAAATAAGTAAGTGGGTATACTTTTATCGTATGAAATACCTACACTTTTCAGAACTAACAATACAACAATCACTAAATAAATAGTTACTCAAGTATCTATCCATCATAGTTACAACGAACACAAAACAAAAAATTTACTCATAGATCTAAACTCGCACGCCTTGGCGACGACGCGACGCCCACTTCGCAACGGGCCGTGCAGCAGAAATCGTAATATTTTAATTTCGCCATAACTTCAAAACCAAACATCCAATTTTAATCATTAAAAGACCAAATATTATCTACATAAACTGTACTTAGTGATGAAATAATTTATTTTGATAAGGATTAATAGAATGAGTAAAATAAACGCGTTTAAATGTAGTCCAAAAAAAATTCAAGATTTCTAAATAAAAAAATGGTTGTTGTGCCTCACTCGACATAGATAGGTATAGTGTGTCGCGGACTTTTTTGTAGATACTTATAAGATCTACAATTAATTAGAACATTTTATGGTTCTATCTTTTATAGTTTAGGCAGCGTACGCAAAATAAGTAACTTTTCTGGTTGATTTTTTACACCTTGTGTCCGAAAAACCCAAATATCTTACGGAACCCTATTTTTTCCAAAATAAAATTTAGCCTATGTTACTCGTGGATAATGTAGCTTTCGAATGGTGAAAGAATTTTTGAAATCGGTCCAGTACTTTTTGAGCCTATTCATTACAAACAAACAAACAAACAAACATACAAAGTTTTCCTCTTTATAATATTAGTATAGATGTATGGACTGTTTCTAAGATACTTACAATTTTATATTTTTTCAGTAGTAGTACAGTTCATTAATAGGTGATCCAATTTATAAAAACACTGAATATGGTTTCAGTTTCAATTGCACAAGTAGTAAGAAGTATAATAAGCAAATCCAAACCCAATTAAAGCTTTGTATTTTTATATTTATTGAATTCTTACTAACGAAAGTCGAAACATATTATTGCAATTTTAATTTCTACAATCATAGAATGCCAAATTAATATGACAGCTTAAAAAGAAATGTAGTGGTTTAACTATATTTAATTATCTTCTAAATAATGAATATCTAAGTCCAAATACCTAAATATTATCTCTATGATATCAGGAAGAAGTTTTGGAGTCGATAATACCTGACTGGTTGGTTTAAGATTAGAGAGAGTTTTTCCGAACGAGTCAGTAGCAAAACTAAATGAAAATCAACGCTCCTGTTTTTGCGTAGAAATAATTATTTTTAGATAATATTTTAAAGATAAGATATAGGTGTCAAAAATAGCACCAACGATTTGTGTAAACCACTGTTATTTTTTTAAGTAATGTAGTTTTCATCTTATAGCGGAAACTTCAAAGTGCAATGAAGAGTAAGATGTTACTGTTTATTTGTAAGTAAAATGTTAAAATAAAGATCTTACAACAGTTATAGGTTTTAAATTGTGCTTAGAATTGCTTATTGTACTTCTGTTAGTTACCGAGGGAATTAAAAGCACCATTTACGTGTTTAATTATTACCCAAACAGGTGGGTGATTTTTACTTTCAATAACTCAAAAGTGGTCCAATTTCGTCCATACAAAATTATTTGTTCAGCCCCATGCTTCAAATGATTTGTCTTCATTCCCCGGATCTCGATTTAAAGGATTTTCAGTTTCCTACGTTTTATTAAACTATATTAATTTTCCTACGTTAGTACTTTCACATAGAAATGGAACTTTACGAAAACGGTAGTGGTGAATATGTAAAAAAAGCGTTAAAAAGATCACAGGCTATTCCAATTTTTTATAATTCTTTCTGCTGGAACATTTAGTAAATAACAATATATACATACCTTATTTAAAATAAAATACTAACTATAAAACTGAACATTGTAGGATTTGAAACGTAATCAAAAATATTTCTAAAAATAAAAAAAAATAATATAATTAAGTATATAATTTTGATATAATCTCATTATGTTTTTATTTATTCAGATTGTAATTCTAATACTTACAACTTAAAATCAGAATTTATTTAAATTAAATTATAAAAAAGTAACTCTTTTTTTTACTAATGAGTGTAAGTTTTGTTACAACATAGTAGTAAAATAAACATTAAAGTTTTATAAAATATGCAACAAATTTAAAAAAAATGAAAAAATCTGAATTATCCGGATAATCCGGATTTTTGGGAGAAAAAATTCGGAAATCTGGATTTTCAAAAAGTCAAACGTTTGTGGAGGTTTGGATTTTGCGGCAAGTGGCAAACGTGCGGACTCGGCAGTAGGAATACATTTTTTGCAAGTGCCTGCCTAAGTAGTTACCATCAAATCGTCAGCGCCTACCTGATACAGTATTATTATCTCACGAAACGACACGTACTTTAGTGACCACACGAGCTAACGATAGGTACTCGTCTCCATGCACACATCGAACACAGCGTGTTTTTATACTTGTAACAGAACACACTGCATAGAAACTGTCAAAATAATTGAATATAATTTAATCATTTTTTACTTAGGTAGGTACCTACCTATAATATCTATTCAAATTATGTGTGCTATGTGTTGCATTAAAACAGTTATCTATGGATTTTATTATCTTTTTCAATACAAATAATAAAATAAGATGACCTACTGCCGACACGTCTACACTGTAACACTTTGGGTTCATGTAAGTTCACGCCGGCGACGTAGGCGCGCGGCTCGCTTTGCGGCAATTGCGGGCAACTCTTGGAAGCGTTAAATGCCTATTTCGCTTGGTCTTCGTGGCCTTAAGTAAAAACTAAAGATCTTTATGTAAAACTATGTTTCACTGCGACTACGATCCGATTGGATGTAGGTAATCTAATTGTAAGCAAAAAAATTAAATCCGATCTATATAATGTATAATTAAATGTGTATCTGTAGGTAATTATTACCCGACTAAGGCGTAGCCAATTAGGAAGGGTAAAGATTTTTTCACTCAACAAACATATGTACATAGTGTGTATGTATGTTTCAACGTAAAGCCTAAACTGCTGGTCCGATTTGAATTAAGTACGTGTCAATAAATTCCAAATAATATCCCGGGTAACATAATTTAAGTAGTCGGGTTATAGTTTAAGAAAATTATTGCACGGTAAACAAGTGATATTTTAATTGGTAGAGTTTTATGGCGCTATTATTTCTTTGTTTTAATTAAAATGAAATTGGTTGAACAGAAAAATATAATACATAGTATCATCATCATCTATACGAATACTATAAAAAGAGGAATTAAGGAAGAAAATTTTCGTTGTTTGTTAGCTTGCATCGAATAGGCTCTGAAACTACTGGGCTGATTGACTAAAATTTGGCAGAGATATAGAGTAGACCATGGCGAAGGATGTAGGCTAATTTATCACAGAAAAATTTACGGTTTCCGCAAGATTAACTTTTGCGCTCACGAAGTCATCATATCAAAAGAAGAAAAGTTTGTTTGTTTGTATTGAATAGGCTCTAAAACCACTGGGCTGATTTTAATGAAATTTGGAGAAGATATAAAGTAGACCACGAGGGAGGATATAGGCTACATTTTATCGTGGAAAATTTTACGGTTTCCACAAGATTAAGTCGCGGGCAATGTCTAGTCATATTTATATTATATACTAGATGTTGCACGCGACTTCGTGCGCGTAAAAAGAAATCCTGCGGTAACCGTACATTTTGCCGCGATAAAAATTAGCTTATGTCCTTCTTCGTGGTCTAATCTATATCTGTACTAAATTTCATCAAAATTATTCGTTATAATAATAGTTTCGGAGCCTATTCAATGCAAACAAACAAACTTTACCGCTTCATTATTAGTATAGATAACCTCAGTCTAGATGACACGAGACGACCGTTAGGTAGCGTGCGACTAACATTGATCAACGGATAATAGGATAAAGTCCGCTGTACAAGGAGCAATGTTTCAATACGCCGATAGTGTTGCGCCGACCACGCGACGATAATATTCGATATTTTCTCTCGAGTCGGGTCTGCTTTCTAGCGAAGCAGACCCGACTCGCACGAAGTGCCATCTGGTGGTGCAAGTGATTTCGAAGTTATAAAGAATGTTCGACATTTTTTCAGCTACCAGACCCCGCCTCGTAATAGTCGGCTCCTACTAGTAACAGCTGCTGTTATGACATAAAAAATGAAGGATTTTAAGTTCGTGACACATTGTGTCACGAACTTAAAATCCTCATAAAATACACATAACTGTTAACACAAGTAACATATCTATCAAGAAATTAAAATATGCAAGAATCATTTTTAATTAAACATATTTTTTAAAACTGTGAATCGTATCTTACGACAAAGTTACAAACAAACAAAGTGGATATCTTGGTAGCCGGCGGGCGGCAAGGCACTTGTTTGAGTTGTTTGTAACTCTTGTCATTTCCGGTGTCCAGCAGGTCTAAAAAGGCCGTTTTGGCAATTCATTTTCAATTCTTGTTATGAATTACTGACAGCGATCGTAAAATGGCCACTTGAATTGCAATTCATATTAAGATTTGGATACAATTTATATGCAGAAATTGGCTGAAATGCATTCATTTGACAGATTTACAAACAAAATTGCTTTAGTGTCAAATAGCAATATTGCGATGATATTGCGTAAGTGGCCTTTTTAGACCCGCAGGGCGATAATAATCACTAAGCACCGAGCGATCGGTTCACTCGGTTGAAATATATTCATAAAAGTCGACTTCTAAATCTCAATTGTTGTAATTGTTCTATCACTGTCGCTGGAGCCATACTGTAAATCGAATAGTAAACCGCGTAAGCAAACTGCAAATATCTATACTAATATTATAAAGCTGAAGAGTTTGTTTGTTTGTTTGTTTGTTTGTTTGAACGCGCTAATCTCAGGAACTACTGGTTCGAATTGAAAAATTCTTTTTGTGTTGGATAGTCCATTTATCGAGGAAGGCTTTAGGCTATAATTATAACATCATGCTAAGCTCAATACGAGCGGAGCTCCAATCAATAATGTTTCAAAATCGGGGTGTTTTTTCCCTTTTGAGAGCTTTCGCTGCGTACGCTGCGGAAACGGTTAAAGTTTCGCTAAAATTATGTATGACAGAATTGTTCCCCTTTCAAAGTTCTAAAAAAAAGTCCGCGACAGTATATGTCTATCTTTTAAGGTTGACTCACAATAACCTTTTTATGCTAACCAAATTTGTTCTAAAATTAAGCATTATTTGTGAGGTTGTTTTCATAAAGATGATATTAATCCTTATCCAAGTTAATACGTTATTCATTACAAGCATTTAATTTAGAAGAAATTTGCCATTTACATCATTTGATTTCAATAAGTATTTTAGAAGATATCGTAGTAATAAAATAATCAGCGCGCAATAATGATGTGCGGCGCGCTGCGGGCAGTCGTGAGTCGCGGGCAAGCGCTCCTCCTTCTACGTAAATGAAGTCGCGGGTAAATTTTAGCGATATCCCAAAGTAAATATTCCACGCGGACGAAGTCGCGTGCAAAAGCTATGAATTATATGATTCCTTGTTGTACCTACTTACCTGATAGTACGATGAAATCAAATGTAACAGATACATCTATAGGTAAGTACTAATTTAAAAAAGAGGAAATTTTTTTTTGTTTGTATTTAATAGGCTCCGAAACTACTGGACCGATTTTGATGAAATTTGGCACTGATGTAGAGAAGACCACGACCACATAGGCTACTTTTCATCGCGGAAAAATGTACGGTTTCTGCGAAATTAACTTTTGCGCGCACGAAGTCGCGAGCGACATCTAGTCTATATTATAAAGCTAAAGAGTTTGTTTGTTTGAACGCGCTAATCTTCGGAACTACTGGTTCGAATTGAAAAATTATTTTTGTGTTGGATAGTCCATTTGTCTAGGAAGTCTTTAAGCTATATAACATTACGCTGTGAGTTGTGACTAGGGAATGTTATTATTCGACAAATTTTACTATTCGAATAATTCGAATAATGGCAAAACACTATTCGAATAAATTCGAATAATTCGAATAATACGAATATTAGTAATAAACTTTAAATACAAGTAATATAATGCGTTTATTTATACCTGCATATTTAATAATATCAAAATTGACATGTTTTACAAATGATGCTAAAAAAATCAACGTCTTTTTGATATAAAAAAAATCTTCTTTTAAGTTTAAAACTTAAAGTACCTACTAAATCGCAATTACTTTTTTAAAACTATTAACACATGAACGTTGTCAACTAAGTGGTTTCTTCTAAAATTTAAGGAAAAGATCCTCTAGGGGCGATAATTTTTGGGGCTTGTTTTAGAGGTTCGTATTTTCTGGTTTTTAATTGAGTTAAGCTATTGATCGATTCAACATAGTCAATCGGTTTAAAGAGTCAGACCTACAGTCTGACTTTTTAAATTAAACTTTTGGTAGTATAATTTAATGTATACCTATAAAGAACACGAATGTTACAGAACATATTTCTTTATTATTTATATATCAGTTTGTTTAGGATTGAAGAGAAATATATTTGCAGAGTTAGAACACTGCACAGAAATCGGAATGCACTGTAAATAGTGCTCTCATGGTCTGTTCTAATATAGTGCAGCTGAAAACTCTAAACACACGAGTATCGTGCTGTCTTAATGGTCTGCTCCAGACCTAATCGGTACATCTATACTATAATATTATAAAGCTGAAGAGTTTGTTTGTTTGTTTGTTTGTTTGTTTATTTGTTTGAACGCGCTAATCTCAGGAACTACTGGTTCGAATTGAAAAATTCTTTTTGTGTTGGATAGTCCATTTATCGAGGAAGGCTTTAGGCTATATAGCATCATGCTAAGCTTAATACGAGCGGAGCACCAATCAAGAATGTTTCAAAATCGGGGGTTTTTTTTTCCTTTTGAGAGCTTTCGCTGCGTACGCTGCGAAAACGGTTGAAGTTTCGCTAAACTTATGTATGACACAATTGTTACCCTTTAAAAGTTCTAAAAAAAAGTCCGCGACTGTATATGTCTATCTTTTAAGGTTGGCTCACAATAACCTTTTTATGCTAACCAAATTTGTTCTAAAATTAAGCATTATTTGTGAGGGCGTTTTCATAAAGATAATATTTATCCGTATCCAAATAAATACGTTATTCATTACAAGCATTTAACTTAGAAGAAATTTGCCGTTTACATCATTTAATTTCAATGAGTATTTTAGAAGATATCGCAGTAATAAAATAATCAGCGCGCAATAATGATGTGCGGCGCGCTGCGGACAGTCGTGAGGGGGAAGCGCTACGTAAATGAAGTCGGGGGTAAATTTTAGCGATATCCCAAAGTAATTGATCCACGCGGACGAAGTCGCGGGCAAAAGCTAGTGTGTATATAAACCGTAATAAGTAAACAAGATAAACCATCAAAATAAAAAGCACTCAAAAAAGATTTTAATGTTATGCATAACAAAAAACTTCATAGTTGGTAAAAAGTGGGAGGAAAATCTCTAAAACAAAAATAACCTTTTTCCATTTTCAAGTTATCCGTGTTTTTGGTATCTTTATGTTTTCAATTTTTCTTGAACGATGAGCCTTATTACAAAAAGGAAGTTATAAAACAGTAGATTTAAATGTTGTATCATAGCCTGAAGAATGTGTTGATGGTTTTTCTAAAGTAGGCATCAGTGCAGAAGTAGGCATCAGGCGTTGTACTGCAAGAACAGAGTGTGTCGAACGTGATGTTACGAACCGTTCAGAAGATGAAGCGACGGTACAAAGAGACTGAAAAATATTTGACAAGGCCGTGCAAGACTTTAATGGCAGACCAAGACAGCGCTCGGCAAGACCTTTAAATTGTTTCCAATTGTTGAAAATCAACACTTAAATGCAGTTAAGTTCAGAAACAGCTTCTTCTGACCCGAAGGGAGGTGTGAAGAACACAGTGAAGAAGACTTGCTTAAGTAAATCTGAAACCCTAAAGACCGAGGCGAAGGGTGAGTGGTCTCACCTCGAGACCAAACTCGAGAGCCCTAGTATCGAGTAGCAACAGTGTGATACGTCCGTGAACACATACAAAAGGATGAACGAGAATGGTCCAGAATTTGGTCCCAGTTGAGTGGATTTACTCACTTTAACTTCACAATTTAAAGTGAACTTCTGAAGGGAGGCTAAGTAAACGTGACCTGGTAGGGGATATCTTCAAGCTTACTTTTCAGATAGAGTCCAGTATGCTCAGGTAAAGTACATATACAATGGGCTGGCATACTTTCAGGAATCCGCGCTGAGTATGTGGCCACATAATGACAATTGGACCTCTACCCGGAGAAAGATATGGTCAAGAGATTCTTAAAGATTCTCTTTAATGTCCTCACCTCAACCCGATTAAGTATACCCTGAGAAGAGCTTAGAAGGCTAGTCAGAAGCCGCAGATTATCACCTACAGTTAATACCCTCACAGCACTAAAACACGCCCTGATATAAGAATGGGAGAGAATATTGCATAATTCAGCTCTAAAACCTCGTTTTCAGTATGACAAACCTCCTCGAAGCTGTTGTCAGGCCTCGAAGAGTTATTCAAAACTGCAATTTTATATAACATGTAAATGTAGTCTTTAAGACTAAGATTAAAATGGTTAATTTTTGTTTAAAGATAAAAATAATATACTGGTATATAATTTATTACTTTTAAAGAAAGCTGATAAATCTTGTTATAATATTTTGAAAAGTATGAAATTTGAAACGATTTGTACTTAGTTTTACAGGCCAGTGTAATATTGTAATAATCAACTTAACAGGTATCCTTTATCGTTTCACTCTGTTCGTCCACCTGTCTCTCTTTCTATCTGCTCTTCTAGCTATATTGCGTCTAGATATCAGTTTTGGTTTGATAAAAAAATATAATTTTATTATATAGTTATAAACACTTCACATACTTTTAAGTGTGTGTTGAATATTATGTCTTTTAAAATAAAGGAAAAGTTTTATACATGACATTTACGAAGTCAACCATTTCCAAGTAATCGGCCTCCAAATTGGTTTCACCCCCCTCTGCCATTTCTGAACTATGAAGATTAGGAACTTACAATTTTCCATGCTAGTAGATCATGGTAAATTCTCTTTAGGAAAGTTATTTTAAACGAAATCGAACAGTAAGTTTAAGAAATTAAAAATCGTATTACGCTTTATAGTAACAGAACCCTCCTTAGACACGTCTTAACATGCTCTTGGTTAGGTTATTTTGACAAGCGTGTGAAAGATTTCTTTCGCTGACACCTGTAGGAAATATTCACCTTAAATATTATTTTATTTAAAAACAGTTTTGTATTATTTCACAAACAGTGTAGTAAAATGTGTTTTAGGATATTATTGACGACAATATTAATAAATAATAAAAGTAATGTATTAAATAACGAAACATTCCGGTTTATGTACAAGTTTATTACTATTATTAACATATTTTTGATAAATAAATAAAATATTTTTATTATTCGTTTTATTCGAAATATTCGAATATTGAACCCAGTCATATTCGAATAATGAAATCGTCGAATATTCGAATAAAACGAATATTCGAATATTCGAATAATATTCCCTAGTTGTGACCAACAGGAGCGGAGCATCAGTGGAAAATGTTGCAAAAACGGAGAAAATTATACATATTTGAGGGCTTCCGTTGCGTGCGCTGCGTAAACGGTTCGCCATCATTATTGGCGCATTATTGCGCCATCAGTTGACGCGGACAAAGTCGCGGGCAACCGCTAGTAAATTATATAATAGCGAATTTAAAAAATAAATATGTATTATAAATGGGCAATATTCGTAGGGGAAGCCGGCTTGTATGGACGCCTCGCCTGTGATAGGTACCCACTACCCAGATTAAAACTCCAAAACTTTATCGATACAACACGATACCTTGCCCATCACTGGGAGTGCAACGCTCGGCTCCCAGTAACGGATGTCTCTTAATGACATAAATGCAAATTCGACCATTCTAGTTTCCTGCGCGTATGACACCAGCACCGTACCAGCTCGCTTCTGAGCCGTTTTGCTGAATAAGATACAGCGTATGATTGTCGAGTTGTCGAGATAGTTTGTAGGTATCTTACTTAAGGCTGCGTTTGCAAATCTATACTAATCTGTATTCTGTACTATAATATAATAAAGAGGAAAAGTTTGTTTGTTTATATTGAATAGGCTCCGAAACTACTGGGCCAATTTTGATGAAATTTGGCACAGATGTAGAGTAGACCAAGGGGTAGGACATAGGCTACTTTTTATCGCGGCAAAATGTACGGTTTCTGCGAAATTAACTTTTGCGCATGGAGTCGCGGGCGACATCTAGTTTGAGATAAATTGGCCGTTTTGCGGTACATTTTACGACCAAATGAAACGAAATCCCACAAAACTAACAATTGTTACAAATATGTAACTTACTTCTTTATGTAAAATTTATTACAAAAAATTTGATTTTTTGTACTTATAGCAAAATCAATTTTCCAGAACCTCTTCATCCAAATGTACAAAACCTCATATCATGTTTAGGATAATTTTTCTTCTCTAAAAACTGTAACTCGACTACAAAAATTACAAAGCCTACGTTACCCGGGCCATCATTACAAATCTAATGACACCTCATTCGTTAAAATCGGATTAGTTTAGGCGCTACGATGGAACAATCATACATACATAGACTGCCAAAATCATTACCCTTCCTTTTGGCTTTACCGTACATAGGGGGGTAAAAACTAAAAGAACTATAAACCTAGCGTATCAGCATCAAATTCAACGCTGCAGGTTTAGACCCGTATTTGTAAAGGTAATGTTTGAGAAACTCACTTTTAATTGGCTTTAACGATTTCCGTCACAATTTTTCATTTAAGCCCTAATTGGCTGAGTTTCGCTCGTATACAGCTTTCTGCTCAGATTGTGTAAGCAACTAAGCATGTAAGTAATATGACATGTCACATGTGGCGAAATTAATCCATTTAAGAAATTTCTTATTAGCGCATTATTGAATAAGATTATGCACCTACTTAATTAGAATTTAAGCTTGTTAATTAAAGCTTATAAATATTACATAAAATTTATTACCTATTTATTTTAATGAATTATTAACTTTTTCGATTTAGTTTAGGTAGTACTTTTTATTTTTACACTTAACAAGTCTAACTTTTTTACACTTAATAAGTCACTTAACAAGGCCCGTTTCACATGTCGCTCGATATAAAGTAAACGTAGCGACAAAACTGCCGGATAAGCTATTCAGTACTTATTAAGCGATTGTGAAGAAGGTCCTAAAGAGGAAACACCAAGGGTTGAGAAATGAAAAATAGGTATTTCTAAAATCTATTGCTGTCCCGCAGTGCCCGAACAATGCGTGCGAATGCGATAGAGACAACTACAACTTGAACTGAAAATACCTATTAAAATCAACGATTCGTAGTCACCTGATTCCTTCTTCAACACTTAACCGATTTAAGTACTTTTTTCATTAAATATTAAAAAAGGCCTGAACTGTGTTCCTGTTTTCATTTTTTATATGATTTAGTCAAAATTGTTTTCTGGATGTTTGAACTGAAAAAAAATCTGGCTATTTTTTAAGTTTTTGAACGTCCATATCTCTTAATAATAATTAATGTATGGAAAAAAATGAAATCATAGGGACAAGGTACCCTATGGATACATAGGGAGTATCCACAGATATTCAGGAAAAAAATTGTTACTCTACCGGCATTATCCAGGGACGAAACAGGGGACTACGTTTGTATGATTTTCTATACATTTCGTGACCCTGGTGTATCCTCTTAATTTAAATTCTGATTAGTTCATTACTTTGAAGAAATTCTGATTTTCAAAACAATCTTAGGATTGGCAAATTTCTACGGTGGGGTAGAATAAAAAACATAGTGTTTGTAATTATTTTATTCATAATAGTGTTCGATAACACATAATATATCTACATTATTTTGGTTCAGTCAGAAACTTAAACAACTAAACACTAGAATTTGGTACTAGAACGCGTTCCCAGTCAGACAAGCCGCGACTACCATTCAAGTGACAATATATCTAGAACCTAAATTCCAGATAGTTCTAGACCATCAACGAAACTTCAGTCGCCGAACTGAGAGAATCTTTCTGGAACATTCCAATTTTCCATGAGCTTTAAAAGCCACAAGCACTAACAATAATACAGAAGAATTAAAAAAAAACCTTGGGGGTTTGTATCGTTGTTGTTATCGGCGTTAAAATTTTGAAATGCATACACGTTAGGGTCAGTTCACACTTCACACCGAAACGCGACACGATGCGACGATGCTTCAAGATGCTGTAATATTATTATTATACTTAATATACAGAGCTGCGTCAGAGAATATATTATATTAGCTGCGTAGAGCTACGACGCACACAATTTCGACCTTTTAAAAGTGGCCACCGCGTTGCGTCGCTTCTCGGTGTGAACTAACCTTAAGTGCTCGTGACTGGCGACTGCATACGAAAATGATTTATATGACACTGCTATGACACAATTTAATGAAGGTAGTTTTAAACAGTAATCGTCACATTCAACTCTACGCTTTACATAGAGAAAACAATCTTATAAAAATAATAGGACATCGAATTTTACAACTTCTGCCTTAACTCTAGTAGCTAGTGAAGAAAATTGAATGTTATAACAGATTGACGTACTTCTGTAATTGGTTGTATAAAGCTGGTACTATATGCTGGGACCCGTACAAAATTCTGAGCATTGAAAATAGAACTCTGCGCTAACACAACAGAGTTGAAAATCGAACACGTGAGTGTAGAGTCAAATGTCAATGTCACATATGACAGCTCGACACTCGAAACTTCCTTTTTCAAATCTATTGTAATAGTGCAGAGTTAAATTTTGAGTGCTCCGAGTTTTCTACGGCCTTCCGAATTCCGGAGCATAATATAGTCCCAGCCTTATGTCGTCAGCATAAAGGCCGACACATAATGCGACTAAATTACGTGGACGATCAAACTGCTAAGCATTCGATTTCCTCGACGATCCATAATATTTTGTTTCAAAAACTCTTTCTTTTATAACTACAAGCTAAACGACGCCATCAAAGCACTGATGGCCATTTCATAAGACATTAGATGGCTTTCAGTTAGGTGGTACATATTTTCATATTTACAAATGCATTTCTTTTTACATGAAAATGCTTTACCAACATATAATACAAATGGTTGCTTAATGCAAAGATATATTTCTAAACAAATAAATTCAACATAAAAGATACAACAGATTTTGAACACTATCTTATTTGAGTTTAGTTAAATTTAGAATGAGCTGTCTTGAAATGTGTAGTCAGGTAAATTAGATGGATAAGTATTTTAATTCAATTTAATAAAAACAGTAACATACAGATAAACTACCAGTTATAATAATAATAATAATAATAATGGACCAAAATCCATTATTATTAATATTTAAGTTAATTATTTTAGTTTAAGCTGCAAAAAATTAAATATCAGTAGGTAATCCGAATTAATTTCGACCGAGCGGGTAGTAACTGGTATGCAGGGTCAGGCCGAAGCCTGTAGCGAAGTCATTTGTAACAGCAACAAATATAGATTATTATTAATCAATTACGGATATTTTGGCTTATTATTATCTACTGCTTATGTCAAGACGTTTAGGCAGAAAAATATTTAAAAATTCGAAAAAAATGCATAACGCTCTTTACGGCGCTGTTTTAAGGTCATTGACCTCACACGGCTGATGCTATTGATGTTATTAAAGAACATTTTTGCTTCAAATTTAAATCACCCGTATCTGTGAGGTTAATGACCTCAGCGGCTTAGAGAGCTTAATGTAATTTCATTTGGTTAATTATTTTTTATTTTGAAATGTTTAATTAACCTCACCAGCCTAAACGTCTCGATATAGGCAGTATATGCCTAAAATATCCGTAATTGGTTTTGAACAACCTTATGAAAAAAAAAGAAATATATTTTTATGTGTAATTTCTGAGTGTAGAGAGAGTTGTGCACTCAAAATTCAAAATTCAAAGAGAATTACTTTCTTGTTACAAAATTATATAACATCAATTATTATAAAATATTATCAATAGTTATATTATGACACTTTACGAAAAATGTTTTTTCTCTTCAACTACCCTCGTATTTACATTAACTTTTCATCAATAAGCTTTAATCCTCTTCTATAATTTCATTTATTACATCTGCATATTATAATACTGTATTGCTATTGTCATAGATATTTACACACAAGGACGCGTTTACAAATTTGACATAAATTAGCTGTTATTCGATCGATTTTGCGATTCGATCAAAATAAAACCAAATTCCACAAAACTAACAATTGTCACAAATAGAGTACGTCTTTATCTGTAAAATGTTTAATAACATAATAAAAATATGATTTTAGTACAGCAAAAATATTTTTTCAGAATTATGATTTTTAGTAGGTATAGCAAAAACAATTTGGTCACTGACTGAATTTGTTCCAGAAAACATTTCTAAAGAAACGTAAGTCCGACCGCTATCAAACAGCACAATTTGCCAACGCATCCTTATTAAAAGTAAAGCTTCAAAACTCAACAACACACAATCGTCACTGATATCAACAATATTAAATTACGTCATAAAGAATTACGGTCAGCTTACACCGAGACGAAACTACTACCGCCATATCGGTTCAAAATTGAACTTTATTCACAACACAAGAAGGTACACGTTTCATCGCAAGAAATGCGCCGCGGTATATAGCGCGGTACAGCTCGCAATTCGAACTCTTGCAATTAAACGTGTATCTGTCACCGTAAAATTGTAAAAACCGTTAGATTGTAATATAAATAGTGAAATTGTGAAATGTTTATAGACTTCCGAGGCGGATATTCTGCTTATAATTTAACACATTATTTTTCGTTAGATTATAAATATAATATAGTTTTTAATCTTTAACATATTTTTACAATCTCGTTAATTATTTTACAATCTAACGGTTTTTACAATTTTACGGTGACATATCTTTTATGTAGTAAGTTAAGTTCAATTTTGAATCTCTATCTTTAAAATACAGCGCCGCGTCGCGTCGCGTCTCGTCTCGGTGTGACTAACCTTTACGGTCCATTCCCAAACGCTACTTAAAGTGACAAACTCCCTAAATCACAGGCTGACACTGCTTTGACAGAATGACAGTGCAGCATCAAAATTTAGACTGAGAGCCTCTTAACTTATGCAGTGGTTTAGTATTCGGTAGTGACACATAATATGCCGTGAGCACTTTACATTGTAATTTTTAGATGAAAATATAAATATAGTCCACAGAATACCAGGGACTGAGGAGTATCCACGGTCACTATCCTGAGTGGATTCCATTTCGACGGTGTGTGCATTACACTGCCTATCTAACCTTGTTTCTTACCTTCGTTTGTTTTCTCTTTATTTTATTTGCTGTGTTTTTGTTTTTGGCTTTTTTGTTTATTTTAATTTGCTTTGATTTTTTGTTTAATTATGTTTTTATGTTTAGTATTTTTTTCTATCTGCTTCCTGTGCAATCTGTTTTTCTCGTTAAGTAGTGTGATGTCAAAAATGTGGAATAAATGTCTATTTGCTTATTTATTTAAAATTGTTTCTCTATATTACAGAATAGGTATTCATTTAAAAAAAGAGGATGATGTGCAAAAATAAATGCATTACTAATTGCAGTCTTAAGCTGCGGTCTTATTTCAGCTAAAAGACTTTAAATGCTTTCACACGTAAGATGCCTTCATACCGTACATTACGATTTACGTAGAAGCAATTTAAACACTTTCAAGCGTCAAATATAAAGAAAATGTCATACGAGAAGCGTACGCGTATTTCACAAATCACACCTAACAATATGTATGAAAATCTGATAAAAAGATTTTAAGGTAAAGTTTAGTCAGACAGCATATTCGAGAATTTCTATGCATTTATATTCTTTGACTACTACGCATATTATAAAATGCAAAAAATCAATAAAGCAAGAAAATATTAGCGATACAAGTAAATAAATAACATTACCAACGCAAAGACGATTAAAAAACAGAATGTTTGCACAAGATATCACGAAAATACAATTTTTGTGATCAATCGCAAAACCCTCTGTTTATTGCTAATATTTGCAATAGTTGAGCGTTTAACTGTAATTTATATTTGCTTAACAATCGCACGCTTGCAGTTTGAAGCCTTTTTTCCCGCTTTTTAAAAGCAATAAACTATTTTTTATCTGTAATGCGAAGAATCCGGAAAACCTTTGTAATGCAGAGCGCGGGAGAACAGGTAAAATTTTTTACACCGCTTTTAGCTTTTTAAAATGCACAAAGAGATGAAATGAAACCTCCTGAATAAAACCTCGAAAAATCATCAACGAAATTTTAAATATACAAACCTTAAAATATAACTTAACATACACTGGTAAACAGAAACACGTAGCTGCCAAATTCACAACGAAAATAACCTCCTCCATTTTGGAAGTCGGTTGGAAGCAACCAATTACGCTTTCTATAAAAAAATCGATTATGCACACAATTTTGTTCTTTGGTACCATTGAGAATAACTTTTACAACCTGACATTTCCGCACCGGGAATAAATTATTTACTCGTAACAAAATATTCATATCTAACATACTATGTACAATTATTTTTGTAAGGAATACATTATAATTACATGCATAGTTTTGACATAATAACAAAAACATCATAAAGTAAACAATAAAGGGTACCACGTCGGTCATTAGGTACTTATTGTTAACCTTTAAGTTGCTGCAAGAAATTACTACTGAAAAGGACATTCTAATTTTATTTTAACGTATTTTTCGCGCAATTTTATTTGAGTTTATCTCTGGAACATCATCATTTCTCACAGTAAAAGAATGGATAGTTAAACACAATATGCGTTTGAAAGTATGGCGCGTTTTACTACTGCTTACGGGTTATAAAACACGACTAAAATACGTACGGCCGTAATATTTACGACGCGACGTGGCTTTCAACTTGTCATCTTCGCCATTATCCTAACCAAGTTTTTATGTTTCAGCTTTTATATTCACTTGAAAAATGTTATCAGACACAAGTTCAGTCATCGTCAGATATAAAAAGTATTTTTACGTAACATCGGTAAAATAATTGACAAAAATAGCACTCTCATTAAGGAAAATTGATCAAAACTATGCATCAATAAATTTCGTTGGGCTACACTTGTATTGTAATTACTATTAAAAGCCAACATTCATTCAACAACAGACAAAACTACAGTCTATATGGGTATCAAGATCCGTCATCTGGACGTGTCTATGTCGGAACTATAAGAAAGTCAAAGATAAATTTTTACATATTCATGTAATAAAGGAATATATTATACGGATATTGATTAAAATAACGGATGGATCGTCTAGTTTCAATATAAGATAAGTGTTTACATTCACTAGTTTATATTTTTTTTAAGTTTAAAAAAAAGGTGCCTGTTATCACGTATTTACCCTATAATATTACAGTTGAGACTCAAACACGTCAGAGACATTACTTATGGATGGATTTAGTACAAAATAAAGATATACTTACACCTATTTTATAGTACAAATGCACATATCATTTGTCAAATAAACAGATTAAGAATGAGTATGTGAAATATGCATTGATTCCTCCGAAACTAAACACTAAATAAAGATTACAGATTAGAATTAGCTGCACAGGTATACCTACCGTCAAACATTGAAATGGATTCAGATTATTGAAAATAAGTTACTTGAATTATTATTAATAATATATACTAGACGTACATTTTTACCGCAAAAAATGTTCATCGCTCAATGTATGTAACAGATCGAAGGAAGTGCAAAGCTTTTCGTATCTAATAAAATACTCTATAAAAGGATTGAGTCAATCCTATAATCGCTTTAAATTGTCTTTGGATCCCTTATGAAAGAAATCCTTCTGAAATTTTCGCAGGCTTCAGGTGCTATCCTTTAAGATTATTCCAACCTTTTAACTTTCGACTGAAAATTTGTCTCCGCAAAAGTTTTCCAATTCCGATTTGGAGAAATTTCTCGAAAACCTTTTCTTTGCAAAGTCCACGAGGTGTGACGAATTTTGTCCAATTTACTTTTGTTCAAGTAAAATTCTATCGAGATATTTGACATTTTGCTTCCTGTAACATTGGTTGTGTTCCGCGGAAAATAGCGCTAACAAAAAAACGTAAGCAATATGGCGATCGCTGGCATTAAATAAGCAAAATTGCGGATAATGTTAGCAGCTCAGATCAAATATAAAATAGCAGTATTGAAGTTAGCAAACGTATCCTGGCCGATCTGTTTTTTTTTTTCTTAAGCGCTAACAAGCGCTTTTTCCGCGAAACACAGCCAATGACTCCATTAACTAATACAGATTGTCTTCTTGTTCTGTTGGTAACCATGAACAGGGTTAAAGTTAACCCGTGTTATCTCTCTCGCTATTTATTTTTATGAAAGAAAAGGCATGAGATTTCAACCCAGAGTTTACTATAACCCATATCTGCTCCATAAGTTGGCCTTAGAAAAGTAAAATGTTTTTTTTTTTTATCGTAGGTAGAACACGTTTTTGCGGTCAATATGATTCAAAATGAACACTTAAAGAAACCTATTTATTTTTTAAATCTAGTTTATCTTTTGAAGCGTTAGTTATTTATATACGAATTTAACAATGTTTAACGGTAGTTTGAAATAATATATAACCCGTTAACTTATGTACAAAAGATATATTATAAAACTATATCCATATTTGTGAGGTTTCTTCTTGCAGTAATCGCCCTAGCTGAGCGTGGAACAGAAATCAGCTAAATATTTACTAGAAACGCTCAAATGCTGCAGGAATATTACAGTTTCAAGATAAATAGGTTATAGCATTTTAGTTTTGAAATTTTATACATGAAAAAATATAATTAAACTCAGTTCTGGTTCCAGTTATGCGCTCTATATTTTTCAATTTTTCTGTTTTCAAAAAATATTTTTTATGACGGGGGGGATGGATGGTCATCGAGGGGGGAAAGGGGAAAGTGGTCACGTAGTATGCGTACGTTCCCTTATGCAATTTTGTACTCTTTTACAATATTAAAGCGCCAAAAATGTGTTACATTAGCGGTCAATGCGAGCGGGGCAGCAATAACTGACTGTAATTTGGGTGCTAATTGTTTCGTTCACCGATTGCGTCAGTGTTGTAGGCAGGGTTACACGGTCAAATTGAAATCAATCTGATTAATTGAACAATCTGCCCAAATCAGACATTCAACCGTTAATGCGCACGTACAGTAAAACCAATGCTAATGGTTTTGACTTTAATATTCTTTTTTCTATAGAAATTGACAGATGATGTATGAAAAAATAACAATTGCAGAAAACCATTAGAATTGAGATTTTAAAAACAAGACCTTTCTACCAATTTATCTTCATGACAAAAAGTCGGCGAATTAATTTGGGATCTTTTACATTACCAATATATTTATAAACTGCTAAAATATTGCTAAACCTCTACAGGTTTAGCAACATTTTGTTGATAAAACTTCTTTAACGAATTTGACCTTCAAATTCACTAATACTTCAAACACAACCATAGCTGCGGGTAGCTGTAATATTCGAGTCTATACACTATCACTGAGAAGCTAAGCATTACTTGGAAGTGGACGTAGTGAGCTACTTCCCCCTGTACTTCTCTGTGGTGGCGTCTTCTAGATTATTGTCCCAGTCGAACTCTGTGATGCCGTTTCTTGGAGCCACCTCGCCTAGGTGACGCCATCGGAAATCGAAGTCGCTGTCTCGTTTCTTCAGCGCTTCGAATCTGTGGACAATTAGTGTTTGTTTATATCGCAAATTAAGACGTACCTTGTGTTTTATATAGCAATTGTATTAATCAATAGCAATTTTATTAGTAAAATCCTCGCAAGTACCAACAAATTCGTACGATTTCCGCATTTATTTTTTCTTTTAAATCGCAACTAAAAGTGTATTCGGTATTTTTTCAACAAAAACAAGGATCAAAGGTTTAAATCATAGATAATGTCACTTTAACTAATTTTGAACTTTGGTTTTGAAGTTTGAGGCTTCAAACTCTGTGACCTAAGTTTTTCCATCTCTCTTACTTTTTTTTACTCCCTTTATTGTCACTAGATATTGCCGGCGACTTCGTTCCCGCAAAATGAAATACCTCGAAAACCGTACATTTTGCCGCGATAAAAGTAGCCTACGTCCTTTCCCGTGTTCTACTCTATGTCTGTGTTAAATTTCATCAAAATCGGCCTAGTAGTTTCAGAGCCTATAACAAATATACAAATCATTCATGTATTTATTTTACAGATGATAGGAGAAAAGAGAAACATATTAAAAACTCTAGAAAACAGGCGAGGAAAGATGGTTGGGCATCTTATAAGACATGACACATTCTTAAGCACAATATTAGAAGGAAAGAGGGGTGGGGGAAGGACTAAGAAAAACCATATTTGTCAACTTGTAGAGAATGTAAATGTCAAGTCCTATAGAGAGCTGAAGGTAAGTACTAGTGGAGGATAGAGAAAAATGGCGAAACCTCCACCAACAAGGGCCCTGCCCTTAAATTAAGAGAGAGAGAGAACGAGACATCTAACAGCCTACCTTTTGAACATCAACGTCTTGGCGAACTCGTACAGTTCGAGATCCAGCGAGTTGAGCCGCCTGATGTGAGCCACCTGCGCCGGCGACAGCGCCGCCAGCGTCGCGCCCGACACGGTCGCGTTGTGCTGCGTGAACGGCACCGCGAACCGCAGGTTGAACGTCTCCTCGAACACGTATTGTGAGATCTGGAACGGAGATCCGGCATCAAAATATGTTACAAGTGCATTGGTCAGGTGCAGCGTGCGGGGTAAATGCTTATTTATTTATTTATTATTCAAATTTAATAATACAAAATACAGTTTAGCAATTAACAAAGACATTTCCACAAAGTAGACAAAAAAGGTAACATCGACAGCCGTACTAGTATTAACTGTGTCACAGCTTCCTGAGTTTTCGGCTCGAGGAACTAGGAAAAAACCTTAAAATAGAAGTACAATATGACTGTTGAACTAATACAGGTAAATAAATACATTCAAACATAATTGAATTAAGTTAACATAACAAAAATATTAGTAAATTCCAAGATAGTACCATGCAATATGTTATTTGTGTGTGAATGTGTGTTTATATGTGTGTTGTGTAGTGTGTGTATATATGTATTGTATATTCCTAGGGATGTTATTATGTATATGGATTTTGTAAACATCTTTCAGTACTATTATAATCTAAAGAAACTAACCAATTTAAAATAACTCGTTTGCATTTGCTAAAGGATACAAAGTACTATGTTTATTCGCTGTATTGTAGAGGTGTGAGGAGATGATGTAGAATTCGCCTAGCAAGTGCGGTCCGGTGACGAACTGTCGAACAAATTTTCCATGTACTTCGTTTGCTAGGTTGTACGTAGGGGAGCTCTCTATGTTTACGAAAAATTGCACTCATGATGAACAGTCGCCTAACCGTGAGCACCTCAGACTCTCTATATAGAAGATGAGTACTATAGCGACGAGGATACCCATAGATGACCTTTAAGATAGCGCGCTGAGCACGCTCCAGTGGCAGTAAAGTACGGATTCCACACCCTCCCCATGTGCTTATTTCACCTTATAACGGTAAAAAAAGGATCTCAATTGTAATATCTAATAAAGTTATCTCAATTAATTGCTGAATAATAAAACTGTATCGGTATGTGTTTTTTTATTTTAATTCTTCGTTTGTTTTTTATTTACGGTCAAAGTTGCGCTAAATATCGTTGATGTTCGGAGGCTATTATCTTCTAAACTAATTAAAATTTTAGAAATATAAGCACACACCGACCTAGATAAGTGTAATAAAAGTCGATATAACACAAAAATTTGGGTCTACAATGTTAAACTTTAGAGTAAATCACCAACAGCGTTTGTATGGAGAACAAACCGACTAGCGCAGCCTTAAGAAGAAGCATTAGGCTGGGAGTACTGACATGACAATAGAACTCCGCGTTATACAATAGAGCTGAAAATCGAACTCACAAGTGTCGAGTCAAATGTCAATGTCATACATGACAACTCGACACTTTTATTTTCAACTCTGTTGTATTAGCGCGGAATTCTATTTTCAATGCTCTGATTTTTTCCGGACCCACCAGATTCCGGATCATATATAGTTTCAGTCTTAAAGCGCTCGGGTTGGATAATCTTCGAAGAAAAACAACAGCAAAATCGGCAGCGGTTTGGGACTTATTAGGAGACAGACGAAAGATCTACAACGAAATAGGGTATCAAAATCAGGCCATTTGGGGGTAAGATATCAGAGACTGACGAAGTATATATAAAAAAAAAACTGTACAAAAATTAGCTTATTCGTTTAGATGCAACAAATAGACACATCTATGAGATGATGCTACAAATAGGTGCTACAAATAGATGAAAACCGATATAAGATCGAAATTTTTAAAATAAACTCTTCGCAGAGGATCATTACACATACTTTGTACGCTAGGTGCGTGGGCTTGCATTTGCCTTGATGGTCTTTAAAAACTAAACTTAGCCTTAATTTTACCAACGGCAACGTATTAAAATTACGTTTAAAGCTGATAGCTACGGATTTCGACTTTTTACTTTGAATGAAAAAAGATCGAATCCGGGTCCAGCTTAATAGCGTTCAAAGAAGTTTGGTTAAATCGGGGCTTAATTTCGTAACAATTCAACATAAGAAGTATTTCCCCCCGAGGGAAATAGAACAAAACTACATGGAAATTCTTTTTAAACCAAACATATTAGGGCCGAGGTTTGGCACGAATTAGTTTCCCCGTACCCTGTACCAGTGATACGGGTGACAGGGGTCGTAATGCGTTTCTTTTATTTATTGCCAGAGTGTGCAGATATCCCAAATCCAAATTCAGAACTTCCGACAAATCTAAATTTAGAAGTGGTCTTGCTAACCTTATTTCTACTGAAATGAGTACCGATAAAATAATACTTATTATCTTTTGTGCAAAATCAGCCAAAGCAAACTAATAATTCTGTTGAAGAAATAAGATTAGAATTATGTCTTTTACATCAAAAGAAAATGGAAGATATTAAAATTTAGATTGGGAACTTTACAATTAACCAACAAAATATTTTAAGCCCAAAATCTAATATAGTGTCTATATTATGTAAGCCTATTAACCTCAAAGATAGCCGTATCGTATCTAAACAATAGTTTACGAGGCTAATAAAACGTCGTGTCCAGTGCACACATAATTTACAGGCCCTAATAAATATTCGCGGAGATAAGAATAGAAACGATTCGAATCGATGTTATAATATTATGTATTTGGAAATATAATATGTCGCTACTTTAGTGTATTTTGGCAAAGTTACGAAAGACCATCCAAATAAAACTAAAACAGCAAAATATGCAAGAGCATACCAGCAGGGATAAGGTAGTGGTACTAAAAAAACTTAGGCCTTTTCATCCTTATTGGACGATTTATACATTAATCTCCGAGCGAAGTTACCATTCTTGAAATACTGTAGTGCCTGGGACAGTCGTTTTTTTAAATGTCGTATGGTTGCCCAAGCACATACGGCATTCTCACAACATAGTCAGCCTAGTCCAGAGGAATGACTGGTCAATGCGTCTGGGGCCAACCATGTGCGGGTTTCCTCACGATGTTTTCCTTCACCGTAAGAGAGTCCGTATAATGTATAATGTACTTGAGAATGATGAGAGAGAGAGAATTGTAGAGAGTCCGTATAATGTACTTCTCTACAATTTTCTAACCGAAGTGAACTTTCTTTGTGGCAGAGAAAAGGTATTTCCGAACAGACACTTAGCGATTCTAAAGAAAAGATCAAAGGCACTATTGATATTAAAGATATCGGCAGACTTAAAGCGACGATAAAAACTTTGCTCCTTTTTAAAAACCAGGGCGAAATTATGTCTTTTTGTCTTCTGATTGATAATATTTTTATAATTCTAAAATCATTTGGAACATTTAGCTAAAGCTTTTAGATCTTTTAAAACAGTTAGAATTATATTCGATCTATTTTTTAATAAAAATGTCAATATTTTTTAATCCTAACTCAAACATAAAATAAATCGGCTATCATGACAGTTTTTCTTGTCTCTATTCAATACGTTCTTTTACATCATAAGCTTTATAGAAAATAATAGCCTAACCAAGAGTACCTACTGGTATGTCAATACTCAGGACATCGCGGGACAGAGAGATTGATCCATCCTCCATCCTCTGTTCCGCTCCGCCGGCGTAGGACAGGAGTGTGGAGGCGTCGCTACGCGAACTTCCAGCCTCCTGTCTAACGGGGCTCCGGGAAAGGATGGGAACCTCCCCGGCTTAGCCAGTCCCGGCGTCGAGAGCGGGGCGCTTCAGATTGTCGGACTGCTCCCTATTCTAGTTGAAAGTCCGGTCCCTCATGAGGAAGACCGGCCGGTCGTGTGGAGTGTCCTGTGTAATGTGTTAGACAGATCCGGGACACTCCCTTTCATAGCGGCTGATAGCAATCCGCAGATATGCAGATATGGTTTTAGTGGGTAAACAAGCGACAGTGCCAGGAGTCCCACATGTCCTCGGGACACCCATCCCGGGGAAGGCGTAATGAAAGGCGTAAATAAAATATTTCCCCTGCGAGAACAAAAATAGACTCAGGACATGTTTGGAAGGTTCCGTAACATCAATGCGCAAAAGTTCTTTTCATCCCCAATTTAAAGTATGGGGAGCACAAAATTGTGATTATTTTATAGTGCCAAAAATAGTCAATATTTAATCTATAACTATAGAAAATTGCATCTATATTTACCGAAGTTTACAAGGGAGGACGGACGGACAGACAAACGGACGGACAGAGCAATACTATATGGGCTCTTTAAAGTAATTACTACGGAAGTCGAAACCCTACAAAAGACCTCATATGGCAGCAGACCACCAGCACTCATAAAAATGTATTTTGTATTTTGCGTACAATTTACCCTAATTAAAATATAAGTACCTTAGCCTTTTGGTACAGAGTCCTAAAGTCGGAATAAAGGCTAATAAAAGGCTTAAGTATGGTCGACGGAGTTCACAAATAAAGTTAATGCGAGGTCTGCCGTCTAGCCCACACCTCAAAACGAGATTATGTTCCGAGTTTGTACAAAAAATTCTAATAAAAGTACAGTAAACTCAGGGCGGCCTTGCTAATTTTAATGATAATTATTTTAATGTTGTACATAATATTACTATAATTGATGTTTTATAAAATATATATAGTAAAGAATCTTTCGACACATTTACAATCTTGTTAGTTATATTACAATCTAACGGTTTTTACAATTTTACGGTGACATAAACATCCCAATAACTTTAAGACCGTTTAAGACCAAGTTTCAAGTCCCTATTGGCGGTCACGTCTTAGGATCGTTTAACTCTAGTACCTAAATATAGCTTAGACGCTCATAGCTATTTATTGAGCTCTTTCGAATCCCCCAAGAATCCTTCATCAGAGAATCATCAAATTGCCGAGCGATACCATACGGGAATAGAGACATTCTATAAAACGATTTTAAAAATTGAGAAAAATATCCGGAAAATTCCTTGCTTAGAGCTTAGTTAAACGTTTAATTCAATATATTTAATACCCGATACCGAATGCGGCGGCGGCGTGCAGTTATTCTCTAGGGTGTAATGGCAATACCGACTCTAGTAATACGTGTCGTGTGTACGATTACGAGAACTAACATTGCAATGTATACGCAACAAATTGTATAAATAATAATAATAATTGTATAAATGTATGTATTTACATTCCACACGTTTTGACTTAAAATATATTAAGTAAAGTTAGTTGGGTCAGGAAGGCATATTTCATTTTTCTTTCCGGGTAAAAGTAATATACCTACCTACTTTGTGTAAGCTGTACTTTTTGAGGATGTTATTGGAAAACTTGTTATTGGCATTTCGCTTTTTAATATGTATTTTTATTGTTATATTTTATATGCTGTAAATTTTCCAAATAAAATTAAATAAATAAAAAATATTGCGGGAGGACATTGCCCAGCAGTGGGACAATATAGACTTCTAGAGCCTAGGCTATTAAAATAAATAGGTAATTTTAATATTTACCCATAGAACCATCTTACCCCAAGTGACATATGTTAATAATTATAATGATATTATTAGATGACTAGATGTTGCCCGCAACTTCGTGCGCGCAAAAGAAAATTTAGAGGGATCCGTACATTTTTCCTCAGTAAAAAGTAGCCTGTTTTCCCCGTGGTCTATTCTATATCTGTGCCAAATTTCATTAAAATCGGTCCAGTAGTTTAGGTGCCTATTCAATGCAAACAAACAAACCTTTCCTCTTTATTATATTAGGATAGATAAGATATTGCACAAATATTCATGACGTATAGTCTAACGAAAAATAATGTGTTTTATAGGCGGATTATTCGCGTCCGAAGTCTATAAATATTTTACAAATTCACTAGTGATATTACAATCTAACGGTTTTTACAATTTTACGGTTACATATACACATATAAGAGTGCTTGTAACTCGTGAGTTCGTGACTAGTTGACTACCGTGATTGTTCCACTACAGACTGATATACGCCAACAACGAGATATCTGCAAAGACCGACTTATCTTGTAAGGTGAACGTACTTTAAACTGATTCATAAACTTTGCTAAGCTGATAGGTATATCATTACCCACTTACACAGCACTCCCTTGTGATGTGTCCAATAGGTACCTACTGTCATTTCCTGACCAGATTAGATTAGATTAGCGTACCTACTCTTCTGCATAGTATTAAAGCTAAGTATAGTTGTTTGGCTGATTTTCAACTTTAAATTCCCATTTTACGCGAAATCAAGATCCTTCAGCATACGTATGTGGCCATTGTATTCTTTGTGTACCACAATAGAATCATATGAAAAACAACTCACCCTCTGAAACTCCGTCAAGCTAAACAAGGCCATAGCAGCCAGAGTTCGCTTGGCTGACGCGAGATCCAGGTATGTAAAACTGGTAATGTAAAATCAGCGAAGATTTAAATAAATATATTCTGAATTTGTTGTTAATTTGTTGCTAATTAGTTGCCAAAGAATCTATTTTGTTTCTCTTAAAGTCAAAATCAAATTGATGTCAGTACAATATAATTACAATTTTACGCAACAAGGCATGCCACCTTATTGTCAGTATTTTTTTCTAAAACGGCAAGAGCACCAAAATCGATTATTTGGCAACTAATTAACAACAAACTAGCAACAAATTCAGAATAAGTTTATTTTAATTTTTGAAGATTTTTCATAAAATAACATGCCAGCTTATGTCAAGCTAGAATCGGCGGCGATTTTTCGAAATTGGCAAGAGCAACAAAATCGATTCTTTGGCAACTAAATAGCAACAGATTCAGAATATATTTATTTTAATCTTCGCTGATTTTACATTGCCAGCTCTACAGACCTCGAGATCCCTCAACATACGTGTGTGGCCATTGCATCTTAGTGCCCCCAATTATAGAATAGCATCGAAACAACTCACCCTCTGAAACTCCGTCAAGCCAAAGTAGGCCATAGCAGCCAGATTCCGCTTGGCAGACGCCAGCAGCACCCTGTCCGAGTCTAGCGTCCGATGTCGCAGCGTGCCATTGTAGCAGCCGACTAATGCCAGGTCCGCCAGCATGCGAGTCTGACGGTTGTTAGCCAGGTTCCAGGGGCACGCGGCAAACTCCTCTAAAGTCACGCCGCGCCAGGACTCCCCAGTGTAACAGGGAGGCACCTCCGTCGCTGGAAATATGATTTAATTAACCCACAAACATCTTTAAAGGGTTAATCCAGCACCTGGTACCAGAGTGTGTAATGTGTATGAAAAGGTTTTAGATGTGGATGAAGCTAATAAAAAAGTAGAAATTAAATGAAGGCTAGGCAGATGCGACATATATCTGTCCTATAAAATATTATATACCCACTATGTGTGTGTGTGTGTGTGTTTAGAATTTCGACTAGAACTTAAATATTATTATGCACTTTGATTAATAGGCAAGCGGACTGATTTTTTTTTATTGCATAAATGAATAGTACTCTTAAATATGAGTAACTTCTCAGAAGAAACCGTATATCAAAAGTCAATATTTTCAAAGGTACAGCGATTTGTATACAAAATTTCGCTCCGCTCCAGTACCAAAAATTTTTTTTTTTGCAAAATTGGTAAACAAAACCTACATCATTAGTTTACTCACATCATATACAAAAACATTCATTATGGTGAGTATGAACTTAAACGCACAAATATCGGAGATATTTACAAATATATTCCTGCGGCCATATACTTCATATACTACTTCATACACAAGTGACGTCATTTTTAGGTCGACTTTAGTATGGAGCGTTTTTAGGAGGATCGCGAAATTTTTTATACAAATCGCTGTACCTTTGAAAATATTGACTTTTGACATACGGTTTCTTCTGAGAAGTTACTCATATTTAAGAGTACTATTCATTTATGCAATAAAAAAAAATTTGTCCGATTGCCTATTATTACATAGATACGTTATATCCTTACAAAACTGACAATATTTCTGTGCCACGACACACATTGACATGGGACGCGTGTCAATGTGTCAACGTCGCATAGTAACACAAAACACGCTATTACTCGCGGAGCACACTAACCAAAATTGGCCCGACTCGGGCCAATTCGAGTCTTCATTTTTACGCGTTTATAACATATCTTCCTCCTTTTAATATTATATATCTATTATCTATGTTTATGCACAAGATTCCTGAATTGTCGGATTTTTAAATTTATTGTTTTTTGATCGGTCACGGAATTCTAAGATAAATCCAATCCAAAGATCAATAAATCTTTGTATTTCTTGTTATTTATTGTACAATAATTTAAATTTATTTGGACGACATCAAATATATTGTCTGAGAAAAACTTTAAAAATTAGATTAGGTACAATAAGAATTATATTTTCAGAGAACTGCTATTAAATATTCATATAGTCAAATTGTATAAAATAAAGATAAATATATGTAAAGCTATTTTGTTGAGTTTACTACTTTATTATTTTATTGTAATGGAATATGGATGGCATTAAATTTACTGCCGATTAGCAACCGCCCGCGACATTGGTTGCAATAGACCGAGCGACGGAGCATAACGTCAAATCATATAATTTGCATAGAAAATTGACTAGATTAAAGGTTTTCGATATTTTTTCTACCGCTAGGAGACAAACCCAGTTCACAAAAATTTCCATCTAGTGGCGGAAGTAATTTCGAAAACTGTTATTAAGAATTTTCTATTTTAACTGTTATTAATTTCTGCCACCAGGCGCTTCGAAAAAGTCGGGTGCTAGTCGTGTCAATCAGCTGTCAGATGCTTAAAAAACCTCACTGCATTTATAGACCATACGTAGTCCGTGACTTTAGCTACTCTTTATAAACTCTTCGAAGGATTTCGATGCACCTTACATTTAGATTATGTATTTTTATGATTCATTGATTTGATATGATTTTTAATCAGTCAGTCAATTCGGCTGCTCAAAAACTAAATAGTGGTATAGAAGTCTGCGCTTTCAAGAAAGCTTACAACTTTATAATTAGTGGCGGAGGATAGTGATTAATGAAGCCTAGCTAGTAGTTAGTACCTAAGTATCTACTTAGGTACTAACTATCTATCTTAGTTAAGGACCTTACCGGTGGCAGTCCGGCCCTGGCACCAGTGCCGCGAGCCCTTCCACGTGGCGCCCCTCTTCACGTGCCGGTACTCCGATAGGTATCTGAAACAAACGGATATTTAACATAACTATTGCAAAATATCAAAGTTGTGTTAACAATTTTCAATACAGAAAACTTTGCTTATTCAGGGTTAAATTACTTTTGTGGGGATGGTTTTTACCCACGGGTCACGACGGAACTGAGAAGGTGCATGCAATTGTGGTGAGATATTGTGTGTGCGTAAACGAATGTTCCCATTTATCTTCAAAGTACTGCAGGTCTAAAAAGGCCGTTTTGGCAATTCATTTTCAATTCTTGTTATGAATTACTGTATGAAATATGACAGCGATCGTAAAATGGCCACTTGATTGCAATTCATAATATGATTTGAATACAATTCATACGCAGAAATTGGCTGAAATGCTTTCATTTGACAGATTTACAAGCAGAATTGCTTTAGTGTCAACTAGCAATATTGCGATGATATTGCGCAAGTGGCCTTTTTAGACCCGCTGGTCCGATTTTGATGCGGTTTTCAGAGATGGCTTTGGATTTGTTTGGCGAATATTTTATGTATGTTTATTAGATTAAAACAATGAAGATAGTTCATACATAGGTATATGAATTTCAGGCTCTTCTGCAGAATTTGACAGAAAAAGAAATTCCAAAATTCATGTTAAGTGAATTAAAATCAAAGACATTTATTTAGTTTAAATGTAGCGACCATAGCGACTTATTTAGCTTAGAAAATAGTTCATTGTTCATACTTTATTTGCACACAGCAAACTGCAGAGTGCACAAAGTTCATAACTTAGATTCTAATAAAATTATCTCCATAAAGTCATTATCGTATGAACTATCTGCAGCATGCATGTACAAACTCGGCCATAAAGTCCGAAGCGATTAAGGCCATGCATAATTCCTGACCATTATTAATTCAGCGTGACCTTGCGGTGTGGCCGCGTCGGACTACGATCATATTAATGTACCTGATAAGTTAAGGCCCATTTGTCTCAACTTAGAGTGTATTATAGTTTATAACATGTGCAGACATTCAAGTATAACATAATCTGGGACTGGTTGTTTTGACCGAGTTGTTCAAAAAGTGAACGTGTGTGAAGATAATGGACGAAAGATGAAATAAAAAGAAAATTATAAAGGTTTAATTGTATATCAAATAGGCTGATTAAGTTGGCAAAAACGGCGTCGTGGTAATTGAAGTGACGAAATAAATTAAAAACTAATTTCAGAATGAGTTAAGAATCTGTTCAAAGAAGGAAAAAGGCAAGCTTTGTAAACCCTAAAAAGTGTAAAAACCCAAAATAAAATAGATACGTAATCTGTTCAAAGAAGGAAAAAAAACAAGCCTTGTAAACCCTAAATAAAATAAAATAAAATAGATATGTACATATTATTAAAAATATTAATATATTTAAAACACATATCAATTTATAACAGGTATAGATAGATACGTTTCCCAGATTTAAAGTCTTTTTACAAAAACCTTTATGCGTTTTTGATCAATTTTATCTTATTTCCGAGCAATTTTTTTATCGTTTATAAAACTCCAAAGGAAATATTCAACACGGCGCGCGGCGGCGCGGGGTTATGAAAATGTAATTTACCACAGAACTCGGGTTATGACTTTTATAGTGTTTTAAAAACTCTTCGGTTCATTTAATGCTCTTATAATTATCATATTTTACGAGGCAAAAATATGGCTCGTGTTTGAAAATTAATAATTTGACTAATTAACGCTGGAGGATGAATTCGGGTCGTGTTAAATATTATGCATTAAATAAATTAGTTATGCATTAAATATCAAAAATGTTTGACCGACAGACTAACGAGTTTGCTATATTTTGAAAACACTAATTTATGTAAAATGTTTTCCAGAAAGTATGGTCAAACCGAGTTTTTTTGATAGAACACCTTTTGGGCTATACATAATATCACCCCCGTGTATATGTTATAGTCAAAGTCCGATACACAGTCTCTTCGCGGAAGGACTGGTTTATCCTAGGTTTGGCCAAAGCCGTCAGGCGATCCCCGAAATACATTTCAATTTCGCCCTTTGCCTGAAGTATTTTTAGTCAAACCCAGGAGCTCCTAACTTTTCAGTCAAACGTCGAAAGTAAATTATTCTGTTTCGGTTTTGGCCTAGTCAATCCTAGAAGCGACTGCAAAACTCGGTCAAACGTTGATCTGAACATGTTTAAAGAGGTTCATAATGTCTCTCGCGGTGTTCCGACCGATTGTTTTGTCATTTCATGTTCGTTCATTGAGCGTGCGGGCGTGTAATTTGCCACTTTAACTACCTAAGAAATTATTAAAACAATTAACATTAAAGTTAATGCCCCACCATGTCAGAAAAATGATTAATTTTCCATTTTAATTACTTAAGAAATTATTAAAACAATAAACATCAAAATTTTAAAAATGTTATTTTTTTATACCTAATCTTACAAACTAACCTCCGTATATTTCAAAGCATTTATTTATTTATTTTATACTTTATTGCACATCGTACAAAAGGCGGGCCTAATGCCACACGGCATTCTCTCAAAGCATCTCAAATATAAAAGTGAAAATCACGTAAGCTGACCAATCAGGTGTCAGAACTGGCAGAGTTAAGCGGTTAAGACTTGAAAGCTGCTTAAATGATAAAATGCTTCCAAATATACGAAGATAAGACACTTCATACCTATATCGGAGTTTGACTCGTCAAACCCCGATTTAATAAAATTGTGTTTTGACGTTTGCCTGACCAAATTAGTCCCTCCCAGGTTTGACGAAAATTGTTTAGTCAAAGGCCGAAAATTTACATTTGTTTGGGCTTTGACTAAGTCATTCAGTCTGACCTGAGGATTGACCAGTCCAACCTAGGAGCGCCGGAGCTTCGGAGTTTGCCTATAACATATATACAATGTTTCCCAGAAAGTATGGTCAAACCGAGTTTTTTTGATAGAACACCTTTTGGGTTATACATAATATCACCCCCGTGTATATACAATGTTTCCCAGAAAATATGGTCAAACCGAGTTTTTTTGACAGAACACCTTTTGGGCTATACATAATATCAACCCCGTGTATATACAAAGTTTCCCAGAAAGTATGGTCAAACCGAGTTTTTTTGATAGAACACCTTTTGGGCTATACATAATGTCACCCCCGTGTATATACAAAGTTTCCCAGAAAGTATGGTCAAACCGAGTTTTTTGATAGAACACCTTTTGGGCTATACATAAAATATCACCCCCGTGTATATACAAAGTTTCCCAGAAAGTATGGTCAAACCGAGTTTTTTTGATAGAACACCTTTTGGGCTATACATAATATCACCCCCGTGTATGTTATACCGGGTATATTATGGGCCACCCATTTTTTTAAATTATTATTTTACTTATATGATTTGCCATTAAAAATACCTGTAACCCTACATTATCACCATTCTAACAACAACCCCCATAGTTCATAGCGATAATATCCTTAGTGATCGATAAATCTTGTGTGTACTCTTGCACACGTCGCCTATAGATTGTAACTTGTAGGTGTAGCTGTAGTAGTTGTAGGTTGTAGAGTAGGTAGTAGTGATGTAACGAATGTCTTTTTTTTAGCATTCGCGAATGCGAATGCGAATATCTGCTACCGACATTCGCGAATGCGAATGCGAATATTCAGTTTTTGTTCATATTTGGCGCCAATTTCTCTATGGCTTGGCGGCACTCACGTTCGAACAAGGTTCGATATGGGTTCGTTACGTTCGTAAGTATCTTCCAAGTATTGCCGAGTTCATACAAACTCATCTATGATCTGAATAAAGCGTCATTCATTCCGCTCCGCTCACTCAAACTTAAACTCAACATTTTTATTTCCATGTAGGTTATGATATAACGCTTATAGAATTGTCCTACATATTGCCTACCACCGCGGTTGGGAAACTAGCCCGGCGAGAAGAACCGGCGTAAGGAACTCGCACATTTGCTATTGTTTTCTGATATTCATATTCGCAAAACATTCGCAAAAATTTTGCGAATGCGAATATACAAAAATGTGCGAATATTCGCGAATGCGAATGCGAATATTCGTTACATCACTAGTAGGTAGTAGTTGTATTAGGTGAAGGGAGTTTTTATTTGAATACAGTTCATAGACAAGACAGAAAGACGTCTGTGGGGTCAGCTAGCTTTTAATATAAAAACAACAATTATAATTATTACAATGTACGAGTATTTATTTTCGAATTATATGTCGTCTAGTAAATCTGATAAAAAGCGAACAAGCGTGCAAATTACGTAGGATATCTATAACCTATAGATACTATAAAGAGTTCTTCACCACGCCTGTACCAGACATTCTCGTTAATATATTACGGACAATTATAAATGAATTGTATATCGTATATCACGTATATGAGTAAATACACAGTGCAGTTGGCACGGCTCCATGCGGGCACTCCCACCATCAACTATTGAGCCTCTAAAAACTGCCGTTGTGGTGAAAATCCACCACGACCAAAATTAATACACTTCATACTGTCCGGAATCAATATTACATCATCACCGTCATGATCATCATTATCATCACATTCATCATCGTCATGATCATCACTATCATCACATTCATCATCATTTAAATGAAACCAATAAAATATAACAGATAAAGTTATTCTATCTGATCACGGCCATATTGTAGCTCGTCACGTAGGTGGGACGTCATTATTGGTGATGATATCTTATACCTACTTCAAACGAGCAAATCTTGTATATATCGCACCTTTAGAATTGAAGTGGCTTAATCCAAAATTCTTGATTTTTGGTAAACGCCTAAAATGTAATTGGAGAATAGGCAATTTTTTGGTTTTTTGACTATAATAGTAAGTGTGAGCCTTATGTAGTTACAGTTTTTGTTATTTGCCGTAGGTGAATAGTTGTTTTAGTGATTTGTTATTAAAAATACGAGTTTAATTATTTAGAACCTCTGTTAATTAATAATTTAAAAAAAGGTGTCACTTTATTTCCAAAATATTTAAAATTTAATTGACTTATTTAGCTTTGTGTCTATTTTTTACTAAAGCATTCAAAAATAAAACGTAACTATTTAAAAAATAGGCTATTTATTTCTAATGTAAAATTTATTTTTGGTGACTAATTTTGGAATATGCTAGTTTATTAATGGTTGGCTTTTAAAATTAAAGGTAAATTAGAATAGAGAAAACTGAAAAAATATTTTATTTTATGCGTAATAAAGCTTAACTTATACCTAATTTGTATGTATTAGGTTCCTTATATTTTTATGTATTTACCGTGTACATAAAAATATAAGATACTTAAGTTACCGTGGCGTCTTCCTATCAAAATAATGTTTTTTATACAGGAAAAGGAAATGCTATTTAAATCAGCAATAATTGAATAAACCTTTCAATATCAGAGGTCAATATTAATGATTATCGATGGGAAATTTCATCATCATCAGCCTACGGACATATGGATAGCCCACTGCTTAACGTAGGCCTCCACTAATGAGTGCCAACCATCCCGATCTCGGACAACCCTCATCCATCTGCTGCCAGCCAACTTTAAATCGGTCTATTGTGCCGCAGGTCTTCCTACACTACGTTTGCCTAAGCGTGGTTTCCACTCTAACACTTGTCTGCGCCATCAACCGTCTGTCCGTCTGCAAACATGGCCGGCTCACTTCCAGTTCAGCGTGCTAATTCTATGAGCAATGTCAGTGACTTTAATTCTCTGTCGAATCACATCGTAGCAAGCAAGTTAATATAAATTACATAGCAAGTTTTATTATCCACCAGAGATACCCTCAACATTGCACTTTCTATCACAGGCTGAACAACCTTGAACTTGTCAATTAGCAGAATTCGCTGCCGTGTTTCTTTACCGGTAGAACGCATCGATTAAAGACCCTGGACCTTTCGCTAATTTCGACAGCGAATTTCGAAATTAAAAATGTATCGGATTTGACATAAGTAATCGTTGTGACTTGTTGCTTGCGATGCCTTATATCAGATTCCCATTTTGTTTCCGAACTTCGCCGTGGAAATTATCGAATGCATCTTGACTAAAGGTGATTGTGATTGTGGTATGGACGATTAAAATTTTGCCCAAGATATACGTATTCTTGCTTCTTAACTTCAAGACTACTACCATGTACGATGACAGATCCTGGGAGAACATGTTCAATACTTAACAATACCAAAATTATTTGCGTTAAGGTTCATTCCGAAACCCACCCGTCTTGAACAATCGCTTAGGCTGTTCAGCATCTCTTCCAGGTCCTGCAGATTTGTCTGGCATAAAGATTATTTCATCCGCAAATTGCAAGCGTGAGATGTACTGGCCGTTTATGTTCAGTCTCAGGCCCCGGCCATTCCAATCAAGCGACTTGAAAACGTCCTCCGACGCGTTAGTAAAAGTTTTGGAGAGATAACATCTACCCATTTCACTCTTTGAAGAAGTTGGATCAGAGATCATTTGAACAGACATCTTAACACCTCAAAATATTATCGGCAGTCAACGAGGCATTTCTGCATGAATTCCAGCACAGACCAGAACCTCAATTCTCGTATTTAAAGTAGACTTTCATTATACTTTTATTGGATTGAAAGTGAAGCGACATGTTACCATGAACGGATTTTATGACGTTTCGACCAATCAGAATGCGTTTCACGTTAGTTTAACGTTTATAAAATACCAGTTTGAGAGCTTTAGCGTATCGGGACTTGATTGTAATTGTATTAATGCAGGTTTAATTTAGCAGAATTGCCCCTCAGCGGGTCCAAAAAGGGCCACTTTAGGTGAACATTCGATGAATCATATGCAATTCATATTATGTGCGCCATTTTACGCATTTTTATTGAAAACTGTCAAAATATATGAAACATTACAATATGAAACACCTAAAATGGCCCTTTTAGCCCCCCAGGTCTCGACGATATCGAAGGCTTTCTCATAGTTCACAAACGCCAGGCAGAGAGGCTGATTATACGTCTGCTCCACTTGCTGAAAGTCGTTCAACTTCTGGGACTCTCAGACCCTCTGATAACCCTCAATAATAGCTAATACACGTGGCTCAGGAGCGGAATGGGACGGTAGTTTCAAGTCGCGTGTTATCACCTATTTTAAAAAATAAAACCACCATGCTCCTGCTGCATGCTTTCAGGGTAGTGCCAGTGTGGATGACGGAATTAAAGAGCTCAGTCAAGACGGGTGTTCCTCCTGGTGCAGCTCTGTGGTTATTTCGTCATCTCCTGGTGCTTTATTATTATGAATCTGCCTGAGAGCTATTCTAATCTCACCCATGTCAATATCAGTAATCTCATCAGTAAGGTGGCGCATAAGTCTGGCTCGTGAATTATCTGCAAGATGGGTTTGGGGTGAGCTCGTGTTTTAGGTGTATGGGGAATCCATTTTGACTTCATCGAGAATATCCGATTTCGTGGTGACATGTCTTGCAAGTTGCGGCTGAGTTTTGTCAAAATATGACAACGTGAGTTTAGCAAATACCGTCGAGCCCTTAATTCACACTATAGCTTGCTTGATGACCCAAAAATGCACAATACTTTTATATTTCTAGAAAAAAACCAAGCCTTAAATATATTATATACGTTTAGGTTTTGCTGAAATCATCTTTTCTCGTATTGTATTTTCATTCCAGTATATTTATATAGTGACAAAATTTGGTCCTGTCTTTTCATTACTAGCCTCAAACTTTCATTGAAATAAAAATAAAAAGACTCGAATCACAATTGAACTCGCCAATTTACATCATTCTGTAGAAACTAATAGACATAATTCCGTATACGTCACTGTAGTCACAAAAACGGTTTATAAAGTAAAGACATAATACATAATCAGGCTCATGTATTTATGAAATGTTTAGAAATGAAATGACACTAATACAAATATGGCGTCAAATATTATTATCATTTAGATTTAAAACGCCCGAAACCTGAAAGAGCCTGTACAAAAATAAAATAACACACAAATTACTCACCTTACGTTTACAATTAAAACGACAAATTACAGTTTACGTCATTTACGGAGTAACCGCGTAGCACCCAACTTTTAGCATTATCGACTCAATACTAAAAGGGTCTCTTCAAAAGTGAAGGAATGCGTGATAAGCGGTCGATATGAAAGAGACACAACTGTACGTTTATCCTTTTCTAGCTTGAAAGTGGCTGTTTATTTCTATTAGACCGATAGATAATATGTTTCTAAGTCGTTTTATGTATAAAAGTCAATTTCTTCAATTTTTGAGTTACGCCACTTTAATTCTAAAGGTGCGATATTATATAATCGGAATCTCAGAAACGACTGCAAGTATTTCCATGAAATATTGTATTCCCTGCGTTTTGGGGGATAAAAATCGATTTTTGATATGAGTGATTTATGATTGATTTCTATTTTTAAATGTCAAATCCGGTTAGTGGCAGACGAATTATTTTTGTGATTCTTTTTAATTTCTTTTTCTATACAAATAGATTTGTTTGTTCGTATGTTTGCTTGTTTGCATTGAATATACTCAGAAACTACTAGACAGATTTTAATGAAATTTATTGGCACAGATATAGAGTGGACCACGGGGAAGGGTTGTGTGTGTGTGTGTTAAAGTATTCCCGCGGGATTTCTTTTTTGCGCGTACGAAACTTTGGGAAAGATCTACTCTTTTTTTTATCATTCTATAACTGGAGTCTGGAACTCCGAGCAAAGCACAGCCTCCCGGGTACTTCTTAGTAAATTTTCACTCACCTGGCTACAGGTTCTCTCAGCAGCGTGATGTAGAAGTATCGCCTGTGTACTGCGGAACCCTCATGGCGGTCCAGCTCGCCACCCACGCACGCCGTCAGCTCCGTAAAGTCAGCATGGAGACCGCATCTGGGGACAAAGGAAACGTTCATCAAATTATGATTCATAATTAGGTAATTGGAAATTCCTACAAAACCCGTTGAAAACACACTAGTCTGTAGCTTCTGCCCATGAACGTAAAAAAAGGCGGACACCGCTTTAGTAATATGAATAGTGAAGCCATCAAAGTAAGACGGCCGTCTCGTAGCAACACGTGCCGCACGCACACATTCACAGCAAAGTAAGACGATCGGCCGCCAGTACGCTAATAACAATATTATCCGCAACCTCACACAAACTTAAGTCGCAGCCATTGTTGTGCTTCACTCAATGCTTAGCTCACCTTCCGTTCGCCTTTTTTTTACGTCCATGCTTATGTCGACCACTTTCCAATGCAACAAATTATAAATGTAGTCGTAGGAGGTCCTTAGAGAACCTTTGCTCGATCCTTTATGAACATATTAAGCTTAGCTGACCGTAAACGGCTAACAATTAACATATTTTGTGAGAACGACATCAGTAATTTAAATTACGTGGTAGAGCCATGCTTCGGCACGAATGGGCCGGCTCGACCGGAGAAATACCACGGGCTCACAGAAAACCGGCGTGAAACAGCGTTTGCGCTGTGTTTCGCCGAGTGAGTGAGTTTACCGGAGGCCCAATCCCCTACCCTATTCCCTTCCCTACCCTCCCCTATTACCCTATTCCCTCTTAAAAGGCCGGCAACGCACTTGCAGCTCTTCTGATGCTGCGAGTGTCCATGGGCGACGGAAGTTGCTTTCCATCAGGTGACCCGTTTGCTCGTTTGCCCCCTTATTTCATATAAAAAAAAAAAAAAAAAAAAAAAAGTAAAGCTCGATTCAAATGGATCAAGCCTCTTGTTATTACGTATTTAAGTACCGCAAATTGCTACGAATTGCTTTATAACAGGGCGCTTCCGATCTACTAGTTATCAGGGGGCCAATGCGATTGCCTTCTTGGTAATTACGCAAAAACTAAATGAAAGACATACTCTTCGAAGGCGCATAATGTCTGCCTTTCCCGGTTGGCAATTAACATGTAACGCATACTTTTAGAGTACACGAAGCAACCCCATTACGTGGGTAGTGGGGTGCTGTTCGATTATGAATACATAAGGCGACAATTAATAGGTAAATTACACTACGCCGTCATCCAACTGATGACGACGTTAAGATGACCTTTATTGCATATCTACTTAACGCAAGATAAGTGACCTAATCACAAAAAATCTGTGTCCACAGGCCACTTGATATCAATGTCGTTGCCTCGTTGGATGCTTTTATATAAGTATTTAGATCCTCAAAAATAGTTTTCAAATAATTAGTGGAAATTCTTGACTTCAAATTCTCAGAAAAACTGTATCTGAACAAAATCTGGAATCTGGTTAAACAGGATCCGAAACATACTTTTGACTATTCCAACACACTAGTCTAGCCCTAGGGCTAACAATATAATAGTTGAGGTATTTCACGTTATGTCTCGTGTCCGACGGCTTTTCAGAATTCAGTTCAAACACGGAAACGTGCCGACTTAACCGGGGTCGACTTAATATTGCCACAGTCTCTTAGCTTAGCTTCACACTTCACCCAACTTTAGCTTTATTATAGGGTTGTCATGCAAATGTATAAAACTATAAGCTATTGTACTGTGTCATTTCATGGATATATCGCAGCCATCTCCGCAGTTACGCCATCTATGCCATCCATAAAACCCTGGCAGCTTTCTTCTGGCTTCCGGCAAACTAGCCAAAAGTAACCAAAGATGTGTCACGAATCACGATGTAGATATATATGAAAACCTTAAAAAGTTTACACATTGTCAATTTGGTTATAGACTCTAATATTATATATCTAAATATATAAATGACCAATAAAATGGTACAGTATTAAAAATTCAAATCACAGACTCAAGGATTCATTATTTGAATAACATACAATACATATTATGTATTCAATACATTCTGTTTTCCATTCCCACAATCTAAAATAGAATCGGACTACTAGTTTTCATTAGCGATACACCGATAAACAATCGCTCGGAAATGAATGAGTCTCGGCTCACATATACTACAACATTTGCATATTCTTATTAATAGTGAATACTGAGAATACTTTTGCGTGTGACTTCATCCGTATTCTACGAATATTCCGACGTCTGTCTGATGTCTAGTGTCTATGATTACTACAATAAAGCGCCTTAGTCACGGCCCAGCCTGCAAATCCAGCACCGGTACTTCATTCATTAGTGTCAATGAATGTTTGCCTGCAAGTCCGCTTCAAGGCCATGACATTGGGTTTGCAGGCTGGATGATGAGTACGGCGCTTAATTTCTGGAAGTATATAAATATCCGGCCATGTGCGAGACGGACTCGCGTACATAGGGTTTCGTACCATTACACAAAAAATTTACATGTTTACTTATTATTTCGTTATTATTGTACGAAGTTTTCCAAGTAAGCGCATTTTACAAGTTAAGTCCTGACTCCTGAAGTAACAAAGTTATATAAGCCGTTACAGTTTTCCTTCAAAGTTCACCACACCATCACCATCATGAATAAACATCAAATACCGTTTAGCTTTTTTTCCCAGTAACCAGGAAGACAGGAACGAAAAAAATATATTACGTATTCAATTTACATAACTTATTAACTCGTTCCCAGGGTATCAAACTTCACGCATAATCGGATCACCGATCTAAGCTGGCAAGAGTAACAGACAGATAGACAGACAGGCATACGTAACAGAATTTTTATAATATGGATTGAAATTGATACTGGATTGCCTTCAGACATGGCGGCGCGGCGTCGGTGGCGTGGGCGGCAGTATATGCACATTAACATTATAATGACATTTATTTGCAATTTTCCGCTTAGAACATTCTAGATTTATGTTATTGCATATCGACTATCGTTGTATTCATTAAATGGTTTGCTTAATGAAAAAGAGGAATTATGAAAATACGAGTAATAAAAGCCAAGATCCTTAATTATAATTTAGGAATATGTGGTGTAAAATACTATGTAATTGAATGGGCTAAGTTACCTTATCGTTCGTAATAATTATGCAACTATTATATGTATGTAATGAGAGACTGTTTGTAATAGTTTTACTGACCATAGCTTAATATAATATTATAATTAGGTAGGTAATGAAAACAAATCCAAATACGGTTAAAAAGCAATAACTCCTCACAATGATTTTTAGTGACGGTGGCCGGTATCATTGAAACCAGGCGAGCTACGCAGGTGTTATTTTATAGTGTCCAAGTGTGTGCGCAGTATACAAGAGCACTCTCTTTTCCTTTACTCTCGTAACCTAGTGGGACGGATAACCGACTCGACCGGCGAGAGATCGCGCAGGCCCCACTTTTTACATGCTCATTCAACGCTCCATGCGTTGATTCTTGTGAGACAATCAGGTGATCTGCAGCCTGCATTGTCTTGACTAAACTTGGAAACAATATTTTTTGATTTCAACGCGGAAATGGAACCCACGGTCGAGAGCCAAGCTCTAAACCACTGGACCTCGGAGGCTGTTACGAGTACTTGATATTGGAAGAGTAAAATTTGCCATTGCGGGTTTAGCAGCTGTTGTAAAACAACGAAATTATCTCGTTCACATCATTTCTCTCACAGTATCTACGAGAGAGCCCCGGGGTGCAATCAATAGACAGTAGACACGGAACACAAAGCTCTTTGAATTAAGCACTCTCTCACTGATTTAAGTTCCCCGAGTCAGGTACGGGGCATAAATAGATACCGACCGATATGAGTCCTCAGGTATACGGATAGCGTGTTCCACATGGCACTAATTTTGCCCAAAACGCTACGATAAATTTTACCACAAAATGGTGTTTCTTTAGCGAAATAACGTTATTATTGAAAATTTTGAAAATTTCGTTTTTAGCAATTTTTGTGACTAGTGGAACAACTGACAGCTGATCACAACTGATTTGAAAACGTCAAAAAGTGCTCATTTTAACCCAAGCTGGGTAAAAATATGCAAAATGGCGTGATCATTCTTAGCGTTTTTAACAGTTTTTGACAGATGACAGTTGCGTCTGGAACAGGAGTGAAAACAGTAACGAACGATCATAGTGGCGCTAAAGCAGTGTTTTTCAACCTTTTTCATGATGCGACCCCCTTGTATGAAAAAATATTTCGCGACCCCCCGACCCTTCGCTTTTTTATCATGTATGTATGTGTATGTTACAGTGTTACAAATATTCATTCCATACGTTTTTATGCGCCTCCATAATTAGGATTCGGATATAAGTGCATAATATAGTATATCAAACACATTATTTTCCAATTGGTTATATGATATCGATGATCGATTTATGAGTATATCCTTTTGTTAAAATAGAGAGAAATAGAGAATAGATAGATAATAAGATAAAATATTTATTTATTAAGTAAGAGACTTAATAAATTCATCTTTTTAATCTTTATTGTTTTTTTACTAAAGTTCTCTCGACCTCCGGCGACCCCCCTACAGAAGCTTCGCGACCCCCCAGGGGGTCGCGACCCACAGGTTGAAAAACACTGCGCTAAAGAAACAGAATGTGAATGTAAATAACGAAATTTTCGTTCTGACTGTGGTAGTGGAACGCTCTAGGAATATAAGGCCTTCGGACAATGAACACAACCAGTAGAGAGCAAATATAGAGCTACCTCGCTCACCAAAATACGCTATACCAATGCAGATGTTTGACAAGTTGCAGCTATCGCTGTCCTTCCGTCAGCTTACACACGAAAAAATAAGATTGCGTATGTGTTGCGAATCCAATCACATCAGGCAAGACTTACCACACCCGCGCCTTTTTTAGTAATTTAGATATAAATAATTTAGTATTTTTGTGATTAATTTTTTTTTTTTTATGTAACAACCATATTATTATGAATCTATTGACACCTAATTTATTACAATCGGATTTTAGTCGCTACGGGCGGTGGAACAAACATACATAGCGGTTACATACATACATAGACTTCCAAAATCATTTCCCCTTCCTTTAGCTTCGCAGTAGTCGGGTAAAAAGTCACCACTCCACCGATTTTGTGCTCATCGCCTTCGGGCAACAATATGAGTTCTACAGAGATATAACCAAAGTCCGTGTTTGGCGGCAAACAGTGTTACCGGTCCCGCACGACCGCGGGACGTGTTTGCAAACAAACAGAGGACCGAGTTCCCCATAGTAATAGGCCTTCGCCAAAGAATATAATATACTAGGGTTGCCAACCGTCCTGTTTTCCCAGGAAAAAATATGATTATTAGCATTACATGTATTTTATTTAACTTATTAAATTAACTGTTGCAACTCTATAAATGCGTCCTGTTTTTAAACTGAATTGTCCTGGATTTTTAAATTTGAGGTTGGCAACCCTATAATATACTAACGTAAGACTAGGGTTACACGGTCAGTCTGGCATCAGTTCAGTCCATCAGTCTCAGACTGACGCCAGAATGATGGCCGGAAAGTACATAATAAAAAAATTATCAGTCCGTCAATCACACTACACGATTATTCTTTCGTCAGTCTGGATCAGGCTGATGGACTGAACTGATGCCAGACTGACCATGTAACCCTAGTCTAAAAAATCGTCATTCAAATCGAATGACAGCTCGCGGCTAGGCGAGTGTGGGGGTGTCAATCTCATACATTCTTGTTTTCGAACTTCGTTAGCGTAATTAGCGAAAGCATGTTGGCTAAGGGCTCTGGTATGATTCGCAGTGATAAAAAACGACAAAGTCAAAGTAAAAGACGAAAAGACACGAAAAGGTATTAATTGTCTAAATACCTAGCTTCTAGTTTGATGTTCAAAATGTTGACGTAAAAGAATCATCGAAAGGTGGTTGGCTCGCAGCCATTACAAGGTAAACGGTACCGTATTAACATCTAATTTAACGGATCAACGACTACATTTCGGGTCAAATAAAATCGACATGGAAGAGTCTATTTGTTAACATGATAATAGAGGTTAGGATCATGTTCTGTCGTGCATGTTATTTGTTACTAGTTAAAGCAAATATGCATTAACCAGTAACAATGTTCAATAAACCATTCAACCAACCAAGGAACGGCATTTTAGACAACCATATTACGAATATACCCTATGTCGTGATAGAATATTAACACAAAACGAATAATAATTTATTGTGTTTATCATCTTAATCTTTATTCCACATAGTCCATAGAACACCTTATATTAAAGAACATTTGTGTGCTTAAGCTTATTATAAAGTAAATGATTTTGTTAACTATTGAATAAGATGCCTATGCTCCCCTTCAAGACTGTATCTGTATACTTGTGTACTTGTTGACTTTTGTTATATTATCTAACACAAATGAAGTTTACAATGTAAATTATATAATTATTTTAAAACCTTCCACCATATTGCTAAAAGATAACCCGGATTAATAATTACAAATTACAATATTTAAAAAAATAACCCGCAATAATGATGACTTATTTTAATTGCAGGCTACTTTTTTTTGCTTTAAAATTAAATTGGATCTGAAGAGAGTATACTCTATTTAAAAATCCTAGGTATACATTTTTTGATAAACTAATACAAAAATGTGGGTGCAACAAAAATACTAAACCAGACGGTAGATTTAAATGACTTGTATTATTACAATGAAGGTCCTTTTAAGGCATAGAGGTTCCACCCAAAATGTGTTCACCAAGGTCTTTCTAATAAAATAACTTCAAATGGTAACGGCACAATGAATTTGAATAAATAAATATTCCTTCACATGTAAGTCTATGTGGATGATATTACGTATATTAAATCTTGTCTCGAACAATGAATCTTAAAATTAATACTGGATTTAATTATAGATAATAATCAAAGATGGTTTTCGCTAAATCAGATTTCATAAAAAAAAAGTAAAGGTTATAATATACGGCTAAAGAAATTGCCTATAGATTTGTAGATATACGGAAGCAATCACAGGAATCCTTATCGTCACGTCGTGTCGTAAGGACTTACAGCTAGCCTACGGTTGCATATCTATGCTAATATTATAAAGCTAAAGAGTTTGTTTGTTTATTTGAACGCGCTAATCTCAGGAGCTACTGGTTCGAATTGAAAAAATATTTTTGTGTTGGATAGTCCATTTATCGAGGAAGGCTTAGGGTATATATAACATCATGCTAAGGTCTTAGATACGAGCGGAGCACCAATCAAGAATGTTTCAAAATCGTTTTTTTTTTTCCTTTAAGACCTTTCGCTGCGTACGCTGCGGAAACGGTTAAAGTTTCGCTAAAATGATGTGACATAATTGTTTCCCTTTAAAAGTTCTAAAAAAAAGTCCACGACTGTATATGTCTATCGTTTAAGGTAATAATAAAAATAACCTTTTATATGCTAACCAACTTTGTTCTAAAATTAAGTATTATTTGTGAGGGTGTTTTCATAAAGATTATATTAATCCTTATCCAATTAAATACGTTATTCATTACGAGCATTTAATTTAGAAGAAATTTGCCGTTTACATCATTTGATTTCAATGAGTATTTTAGAAGATATCGCAGTAATAAAATAATCAAACGCGCAATAATAATGTACAGCGAACGGCGGACAGTCGTGAGGGGGAAGCGCTTCTCAAGCTACGTAAATGAAGTCGCGGGTAAATTTTAGCGATATCCCAAAGTAACTGTTCCACGCGGACGAAGTCACGGGCAGAAGCTAGTATATTATACGTCTCATTTAAAATGTACATTGTACAGATATACTCGCAACTTAGCATAAGACACGGCCACGTTCCCCGTGATTTGCATACACCGGGAACGCTGAGCTGCACCGTGCAGGCGGCACTGCGATCACACCACGTGCAGAAACTTTGTTAATGTATGGAACCTTGGAATATCACAAATAAAAAATCTCAAACGTTGAATGAAGGACACATATTTGTCATTCTTTTAACCGTCTTCCAATAAAGGAGGAGGTTTTACGTTCGGCTGTATACCTATATATTTTTTGTGTGTTCAACGATTACTCCGCCGCTTGTGTGGAAATTTAATTTTAAAAATCGGAAATTTTAATTGTGCTGTAAAGGGTATGATCCTAAATTGGTCCTATTGTCACCAAAGTGGTAACCTGATAATGGGATCCATGAGGAATCGAGGGAACTACTTGAAATTTATAGGGGCACATATAGTGATTTCGATTATTTTTTTTCGTATAATTGTAAAAGCTAATAGAGGTACTCTCAATCTTATTACAGATCATTATCATTATGCAAAAAAAGCTCATTTAGATCAGCAATTTTTCCAATACTGCTGATTAACAACGATTAAATTAAAATGATTCAAAAAGCCGATCGCCTGAAATACTCAATAGCGGTCGGCGATGGAATAAAAACAATCCGCGAACATTACTTAACAATTTTAAACAGGCGGAAATTAAAGAACAACACGCTCCGCACTCGAATCTCACCTATAAACAAAAATGTACGCGAAACATTGTTTTTAAGCTTCTGGCGGTATGCCAAGGAGTATATACTGAATGGGGTATGGAGCTTACACTTTATTTTTATGCATCATTTAACACCGCGCAAACGTTACAGGTTTCAGTGCTGATGGCGGTGCCGCGGTGTAATGCGCATGTTACAACTTACACGTGATGTTTCCGCATGAGACTGGAGCCGTCTGACGCTGGAAGGACGCTGGCGTAACTTTTTATCGTACAATCAAAAACAAGTACAGCGTGTGGAAGTTAGACGTTTGATGATAGAAATGAATTGCTAAAGACTACGTAATATCCAACGCCTAAAAATGTGACATTTTGTTACGTTTTAGAAACCGTAGTAAAAAGTAGTCAACATTAAACGACTAACTAAGCCACAATAATTTAGATTTAAAAAAAACTAGAGATTTTTAAATTTGACGTTTATTTACGGGTATAAACGTCAACGGGTAAAAAAAAACAATCTATGAAACGCACCGCGGCAGTGTCTTTAAATAATATAAGATAGTGTGTGTTGATGTTGGGTAGAGCCATGCTTCGGCACGAATGGGCCGGCTCGACCGGAGAAATACCACGGGCTCACAGAAAACCGGCGTGAAACAGCGTTTGCGCTGTGTTTCGCCGAGTGAGTGAGTTTACCGGAGGCCCAATCCCCTACCCTATTCCCTTCCCTACCCTCCCCTATTACCCTATTCCCTCTTAAAAGGCCGGCAACGCACTTGCAGCTCTTCTGATGCTGCGAGTGTCCATGGGCGACGGAAGTTGCTTTCCATCAGGTGACCCGTTTGCTCGTTTGCCCCCTTATTTCATAAAAAAAAAAAAAAAATAATATTAGCTTTCTGTCCACCCTTCCTCCACATATTATACTAGGTATCATACTCCTGTGCAAAATATTATAGTCTTCGGTGCACACAGTTTTTGCATTACATATTAATATAATATGTATAAGACTAGATTTTGCCCGCGACTTCGTCCGCGTAGAGTTCGGTTTCCATACAAAATTTTAACCCCTTTTTCACCCCCTTAGGGGACGAATTATCAAAAATCCTTTCTTAGCGAATGCCAGCAAAATCCAGTTCAGTTTCAGGCTGTGCGTTGATAGATGAGTCAGGCAGGTTTGCTTTTATATATTTAGATGATTATGTTATGTGTACAAAAATATGAATCTGTAAGCGTTGTTGTATAAGGACACGAAACCTAATAAGGAGAAGAATTAGTCACACACAGCACAAATCAGAAGTGCAACGACACTTCGCTGACGACGAAGAATACGCTTAATCTTGTCCCAGACTTATTATCATGAATATACTCTCAGGGGGTGCAGTTAAAGCTGTCTTAGCGTCGTACGGCGCTGTTAATATTCTACTTTACGACCGTTCGGGAAGCTATCGCCTACAAGCTCCTGGGTCTTTAGTTTACTCATTACGTACATACGATTTATTACATGGAATTCCCATTCCGCAGCAGCTATATATACATAATTAAGTTCCTCATATATGCTTTAATAGTACATTTAGTTATGGTTGTTTAAGAGAAGACTACGAAATAAAAAACTAGACACGGAGTAAGATGGTCTTTTGCTCCAACTAACCTTACTTTCACATGACAGTACCTACCTACTATTTTCTCTGCCGATAAATATTCGGGATGCAATGATTCCTTACAATATTTTTCCATTCATGGATCCAGGATGGAAACGAGCAGACGGATCACCTGATGGTAAGCGATTATCGCCGCTCATGGACAGTGGCAACGGTAAACTCTCACTCTAGGTGTGTTATTTCGCGGCGCTTTTATGTGAGACCGAGGTATTTATCCGGTCGAGCCGGCCCATTTGTGTTCGTTCGTGCTTTACCACCATTGCAACCGTAAGCATAAGTGGCGTGGGGTTCCTATAACTCTATTGCTATCAGCTTCACTTATCTTTTGTAATTATAAAGTGGCGTGGGGTTCCTATAACTCCATTTCTATCTGCTTCACTTGCCACTTATCTTTTGAAGACCCTCGTCCTATCCCTACAGGCCTACATATTATACAGTCTAGGCTTTTCCTATGAAGGAGAGCTAGCCTTCGCCATTTAGCTTGAACATGGCTGTCCCACGATGAAAAACGTGTACTTGCTAAGTTGCTCCAATAGATCAGTCCGTCCACAAGTGACCTACTTGTTCTCAACACGCTCGTGCTATCGTCCAATCAGACACCGGTCTAATCAGACAGCTTGTTGCACTAACAGGTGTTCACGGTCAATCGTTTATGACATTAATGTTATTATCACGCATGAGTGTGATCAGAAGATCGATTCTGTTAATTATTATCCGACAATAATGCAGTTACGATCCAGTCCCGATAACATGTTGAAGCTGCAAAATGGTATATAAAATGGTCTCATAAACGTCAAACCAACGACATTTATATTGGTCCAAACTACAAAAATCAGTTTATGATATCAAGACGATTCATTTATAATACTAATATTAGTATAGTAGTAAGTTACTTTCATAAGTAACTTACTACTATACTAATATTATTATCAGAACCCCAATTCTCATGAATTGGGGTTCTGATAAATCCAGTAAGTAATATTTGTGTCTCTATCCCGTGTGATAGTCTTAAATACTAGATTTACACGCTAGGCGAGCAGGTTGCCAAGCAGAAATGTACGAGGGCGAAAAACTCCGGGGTTCGAAAAAAAAAGGATTTGTATGCTTGTCTCGCATGTAAATTTTCATTTAAAAAGAATATACAAGAATTTTTATTCAAGAAACGTGCCTGTTTAGTACATACTTAATATTATCATTGTGTAGACAGAGCTAAGATGCTAGTGTAGGTACACTAGCATCTTAGCTCACTAGCGATTAGCCTAAATAGGTATACTTATATATAAAATATATCTAAGAACAAATTAGAGTTTCTCTGTAATTATGAAATCATCGTGTAATATATGAAAAAAAAACTGTACAACGAAAATGCGAAAACGTGTTTTTCAATCAAGATATTCTGTCATCGTATTCGGCGGAAGTTGTAGCGGTTGAGTCGCCGGAAAACCTGGAAAAACCGTGTATTACCGTTTTACATGCAACATGAACTGAAATAATTACACCTCACCTGTGTAATTTAGGAAAATAGTCAACTTAAAAATTCGACTTTTCGTAAAGAAGAATGCTCCTGGAAAACCGGCCAAGTGCGAGTCGGACTCGCTTACGAAGGGCTCCGTACAAAACAGCAAAAAAAATTGTATGGGAGCCTGACTTAAATATTTACATTATTATGTTTTTAGTATTTGTTGTTAGCGGCAACAGACATTATTTGTGAATATTTCAACTGTCTAGCTATCACGGTTTATGAGATACAGCCTGGTAAGTTGGTGACAGACAGACGGAAAGCGGAGTCTCAGTAATAGATTCGTTTTTAGCCTGTGACTTTTTGTTTTTGCAAATTTTTATTAAAAAAAGTTTAGTTGCGGTTTACTAATAAACCGCGCTTAGGCAAACGTAGAAATGAGAATCCTAATTCCTAACTACACGATTTTTTGTTGCTGGTCCCTATCGTGAACAGGGGCAGGGCTTTGGAGACCAGTGGACAGTGATAGGGTGATGATGGTATGTCTATAAACGACTTTAATCACTAACATTTGGAAAGAACCCAATATTGGGCAGTTACGTTGTAAGAGGTGCTATGTTAATTCACCGCAAAAACCGGGTAAAGAAATTGCGGTGTTTAGGGGCCCGGTGGCGCGGGCGGTGTGCCAAGCCGGCAACCACCATGCCGGAAACCTTATCGAGCACTTTACTCCCAAATAGACTGTATTTGCCAACATACCATTACAGCAGTGAGCGGTGTAACGTTCGCAGCTTTTTACATGTGCCGGAATGTGAATAAATTTTACAAAATGTATTGAAGCGGCTATTACAATATGTAAATAATCCCATATACATTTTGTAATAGTACAAACCCGGTTTAATTTGTAGGATACTTACAAATTACAATAGAACTTAACATTTAGTAGAGAATTAACATTACATAGGGTCCATCCACATATTACGTCACGCAGTTCCTTTGACTTTGAGGTAAATTAAGTTTTTGAACATACAGTTTTACCATTGTGCCGCATTCTGTAATATGCAACAATTGCATCCAAGATCAGCATTTAAGTGTTTCCTGTCAAGTGCCATCGAAGCAAATTTTGTTGCTGAATCAAATCGCTGCAATAAAAGCGTCGTAAACGGCTTTTGTAGTAAAAGCTCGCATAAAGCGTTTTACAGCTTGAGAGACGCGATGACTTCTCTCAGTTCAGGTAGTTTTACTGTTCAAACGTATTGTTTTGAACACATTGGTCCATTATTTTTATTAAGACACCCACGTTCAGCTGTATATATTATGAGGTTCATGTCTCTACTTAGTAGTGTTTGAGTGGGTATTCGGTCGTTAAAAAAGTTAGGCCTTTTCATCCGTTAATGGATAATTTTTACAGATTCATTCTCCGAGCGAAGTAACCACTCTTGAAATACTGTAGTGCCTGGGACAGTTGCTTTTTTAAATGTCGTATGGTTGCCCAGGCACATACAGCATCTCACAACATGAAGCCTAGTCCAGAGGAACGACTGGTCAATACTTCTGGGACCAACCATGTGCGGCTTTCCGCACGATGTTTTCCTTCACCGTAAGAGCGTCCGTATAATGTACTTGAGATCTGAAAAAGTCTCATTGGTACACGCCACACCCGGGATTCGAACCTGCACACTCTCGAGTGCAAACCAAAAGCTCTACCCACAAGGCTACGGAGCTCAACATTCGGCTGTTACACTCCTAGAAAACTAGTCAATTGAAAATGAAACAAATAATATTTCACTGCTAGTAACTGTCCTAAAAGCTCTGACCTGCATAATATATGCAACAGCGACACGAGCAACCAGCATAACAGCGAATCAGGTTCTCTCGTCTCTCTCTACGGTCGCAAGGATTGTTTAGTGCCCCATATATTCATACTTAGTATCCCTGTACCTGTACTTAATATGTACTGTCACATTACGTAGGACCCCCATGCGCTGTGATTATTTTTGTAGTTGGATGGACCCTAAGCAGCTGTTGGCTCCGCGTCCCTTTTTTGGTCTCGAGTCGGTCTTGCGTCGTGTGCATCGGAAGGCCACTAGAAACACTAAATGTTCTCTTAGAACGTTGCTAAAAATAAAATTAATTTTATTTTAAGACGGAATAATCCAGAAAGCCGTTCTTTCAACTTTCCGCGTTTACAAACGAAACTATATCTGTTTATCAAAGAAAAGATTTAGTTTCTCTTTGTCCATACGTTCCAATTCTACAAGATTTTTTCTTTGCATTGTGAACATGTTCAAATACACGAAACGTTAGGAAAATGTTTATATAGCGAGTACAACATTATATAACTACATTTCTAGTAATTACTATGTATAATAGTTTAAATAAATTATAAAACTTTTAAGCCTTTTTTCTCATTTGCAACATTGCAACATTGCAACAATGCTTTTGAATTTCGATGATAGTTCAAAATGGCGTCAACTCTCTAATAAATGGACACTGTAAAATAATTTGGCGTTACATAAAATTATCATGCATATGTTTATGGCGTTTAACACCCATCCCACCCATCCTCCGACACGTAATATCGACATGTGCGATAATTATCAGACGTTTAACTCGTGAATTGTAACAATCTGAAATGTTACAATATTTAAAATCATATTTTCGAATAGATGGTACCAACTTAGTAAAGGTACAAAACGAATCAATGAATCTCACTAGGAAACATCATTGATCATTATATTCTGTAAACCCACGAAAAAGCCAAAAAGTTAAGTTAAAAGTCTTGCGACCCCGTCACTATAAAATTATAATAATAAGTATGTATGCACATAGCGCGCTATTTTTATCAGCTATAGGTACGTTGTATTAGCCTTCACTGGTTCGAACGTTTGAACGAATTTTTCGGCGTTCGATACAAAAGATTCTTTATATATATGTAGTTTGTATTTAGTATTATTTATCAACAGACTGCGAGTACGACCCCCATTAAAAACGAACTCGATCCCCCCAAGGATCGACCTTATTACGGTTAAGAAACGATGCTGTAGGTACACCAGTGGCTGATAGACATTATAGTATTTAGTAATGAGATACGTTATACGTTACATAGTAATGTACCATCTGGTCCAGTCCAGGGGTAATTGACATCAACGTATTTGTAACGTTAACGAATGAAGTTTGTATAGGCGCCGCTGTCATGATTTTCATACAATAATTCTTATTCGATAACGTTACGAATACGTTCCTGACAATTGTTCCTGCGAAACCTCCTAATTTTAGGGATTTTAGTCCCACCTACTTTTGATGCCGAGAAACCGACTTTGTCAATCTACAATTTTAAGTTTCCGATAAACTTAAGCCCATTCACCCAACTTCAATATCAATTTCAACCACAACATTTAAAGCTTATCGGTGGTCGCCATTGATCGTATTATGTCAGATCATGTCACTAAATATAACAGCAGTGGACATTTTGTCGGTCGGTCCGTCGATAACATTTGAGAGCGCTTGGCACCAGGCCACGAGCCGCCCAGCGTGCCCAGTGCCGTAGGACTTGCCAATCTAGGGAAGTCGCATACGTCACTCTCAGACCAAATAAAAGCACAGTCCTGCGAAGCACTTTTCACTTTTACACAGTGAAGCTGGTGCAAAACTACGCCTCGCCGTGTAATTACAGTACTCACGCATATATTGTAACGAAACTACGCCTTTTGTAAGGCGAGCTGTCACGATGAGAGGTTATGTATGTAGTGCGTGGCTGAACTGAGGCAGATTTGCAAGGCATACAATGCAAAAGCATTTATGTAGGTTCATTAAGGCTTTTGCATTGTATGCTCTTACCTTGAAAGTAGTACTTACAAATCGCAATAAATAGATTTACGTTTGTAATATCTGGGATATGCAAAGGGTTTATTATGTTGTCGCCATTTGGGACGATTCGTAATCAGCATCTATCATCACCACAATCAACGGCGGTGGGGCTTCTGGATTACAGAGCAAGTGATTTGCTCGGTTTATACTTTACAGACCCTGCACAAATCAAATGCTATATGTATATAGTGCGCGTGAACAGCAATATAAAACTGTATGTATCTGTCCGTGGCAGACAGACTTTTAACATTCTGTTTTCGTCAGGGGTTAAAATATTTCATTAATTTTTAGTATAGTATATTTTGTACTGTATTAAAGTGAATGTCATGGGATACTCATCCCAACTTACCTGTCCGGTAGTTGTAGTATAGTATACGGGTATGCGACCCCGGCTTCCCTAGCTATTACTGTCCTGTCCCTTGCCCTCCTGGGCGGTAATATCCTACATTTCCTATTTCCCACTCTAACTTACCAATCTTCCTTTCCAAACCACCTATCCTTCCCTTTCCTTATTCCTACCCTCTCCACCAATCCGTGGGAACGCAATGGATAATCATAAAAAAAAATTTACTATCCAAAATGGCGGCGATGTGGTTCGCCACCCATCACGTCTCGTTTCTCACGGAGGCGAAAAGTGGCCCATGGAGAGCCGCTTCGCTACGTAGAATGTAAGAGGAGGAATGGATGGTAAGAATGAAAGTGGACGAAGCGAATGAAATGGAAGAAGGATCGTAGCAATTGGAAAGAAGTGGTCTCTTCCTACCCCTACGGGAAAGAGGCGGTCTCTGCCTACCCCTACGGGAAAAAGGCGTGATTATATGTATGTATGTATGTATTAAAGTCAATTTTTAGTCACTTGCTCTACATTTGGATGTAAACTATTTCAGGAGTGTGAATTGTCAATATAAAGAACTGAAATTCTATTTTGGTACGACGTCCACAGATGTGGTACGTCAACGCTAACCTCTGATTTGTGCGGGCTCTGTAAAGTGTAAACCGAGCATATCACTACCACGACCTATCACACCAGAGGCCATAGCCCATACCGCCGTTGATTGTGGTGATTACGAATCGTCCCAAATGGCGACAACATAATAAACCCCTTGCATGGCCCATATTTAACAAACGTAAATCTATTAATTGCGATTTGAAAGTACTACTTTTAATAGAAGAGCATACAATGCAAAAGCATTTATGTAGGTACAGTCTAAAAGCTTTATTGAATTCCGTTAATAAAGTAACATTTTTGTTCACTGCATCCATCTTTCGACTTTAACAGTTCCGAGCCAAGTGTAATGTAATTTTACTGACTCAGAAGAATAATAACAGAATAGAAGTGTATAAGGCGGATCATAGACGGCGAAGATCCTATAATATTTTTATATTATAGTACAATGTACTGGGCATCTTAAGACAAAATATTATAAATATGTCCACCGTCTGTAAGGGCCGATTCACATCCAAATGGTAGCGGCCAGAAGCAACTGTTATAAACTGTTGCAATGAAGATAAAGTTTGAAATTATATAGGTAACAGTTATAATGCAGGCCTTACGCCCTTGGGTGCCCGCCCGCGAGCGATAATCGGTAACCGATTTTTTGTAGTTGAAAAATAGAACATGCTGATTGCAATAGTGCAACGCACACGTCATACAAAAAGTTGGTCACAAAATCGGTCATATTCTTATGGTGGAAAAATCGGCCTACAAAAAGTATGACGTGGGCCCACCCTTAAACGTTAAAAAAAAGTTCAGTGTGAATATCGCATTCCGTTTATATCCCCTATCTTTTAGATTAAGTCTGTAACTGAAAAGCTGAACGTAATCGTTAAATTACTGTACGATGGACGTCCGAACCAAAATAACAATTCTTTATATTGATACCATGCACACTCCTGAAATAGCTTAAACATCCAAATGAATCTACCACTCGTAAATAAATTAACAGATGCAAATAAATAAACAAACACACGACAAGAATACCAGATGGGTCTAACAAGGATCTGACAGGGGTCCATAATTATAATGTTTAATATAAGTACATATTGTAACATCCTCCGTGATCTAGTGGTTAGAGCTTGGCTCTCGACTCGGAGGTCGTGGGTTCGATTCTAGCATTGGAACAACGAAAAATGTTGTTTCCAAGTTTGGTTAGGACAATGCAGGCTGATCACCTGATTGTCTTATAAGAAAGATGATCCATGCGTAGGATGGGCATGTAAAAAGGTCGGTCCTGCGCCTGATCTCTCACCAGTCGTGTCGGTCATCTGTTCCACTGGTTTACGAAAGTAAAGGAAAAGAGAGTGCTCTTGAGTACTGCGCACACACTTGGGCACTATAAAATAACTCCTGCGTATTTGGCCTGGTTTCTATGAAACCGGCCACTAGTCACCGAAATCGGTGTGGGGAGCTATTTTACAATATATTGTTTTCAACTAATCAACCGGAGTAAAGTGTATCCCACCAAAAACATTCTGTAAAAAACTAGCCAAGTCTCGATAGGGCTGCTTGTTTATCTCTAAAAAGTAGAAGACGGAAGACCAGGGACAGTGGCAACAGTCGCTGTCATGACCTGAGGGGTCTCCTTTTCCGTTTTTTTAAGGCATTGCACTGCCATAAACGAAACACGTTTTTTTTTTTCTTTTTTTTTTCTTTTTGTCTGATAATGATTTTTTGTTTTGTTAATAAGTTTTTTCTTTTTTTTTGTTTGATTCTTGTTTTTTATTAACTATTTATCTTATTGTGAAACTACGCATGTTTTGTTATTTTTTGTTATGTTTGTATGTGGTAGTGTAGTACTTAAAAGAGTGGAATAAATGCTTATTTAATTTATTTAATTTAAATCTAGACAAAGTCGTGCCAAGTCTAAGGTTCCTTACTGCGATTTCTTTATTATTATAGTTAATGTTGTGTGACTTGGCCGTTGAACGTTGAAAAATCATTATCAGACAAAAAGAAAAAAAAGAAAAAAAACGTGTTTCGTTTATGGCAGTGCAATGCCTTAAAAAACGGAAAAAGGGACCCCTCAGGTCATGACAGCGACTGTTGCCACTGTCCCTGGTCTTCCGTCTTCTACTTTTTAGAGATAAACAAGCAGCCCTATCGAGACTTGGCTAGTTTTTTACAGAATGTTTTTGGTGGGATTTCACTTCTTTTTGTAGAAACGTGGGCATATTGATTTATTTTACTAGATTTTAGTGTAATTTGTTTATTTAATTTGTGTAATGATCGAGTAGAATAAAGTTAATCGTTCGACTATTTCTTCTTGTAAACTTGTAAATATAAGTATAAAAGCCAGTCTAGTCTTATCCAGAGTTTTCCTTTAATTTATTTATATGCGTATCAAAAGCAGAAGGGGAGGCATTCACCCAGCAGTGGGACGCTACGGACTAGATTAAATTAGAAGATGTATCCCACTTCGCTAGGTTTTTGCAATGACAGTCGATTTTTTTATGTACCAATAGTAGAAGGGGGCATTACCATATCTCTAATCAGCTGAGACCAGCTGAGGATTGTTCATCAGATACTTCAGGCCTTCGATTTTTGACATCAAATGAAGCGGCCAACCAAGTTGAATATTTTTTGTAAAGGCGGTATGTCGATCTCTCATAGTTTGGTTGGGCTCTTGTGTTTTCTAATCAGGGTCACCAGGTACTCCAGATGTTCGATTATCCTAGTTTTTATAGTTTTCCCTTTATGTGGCCATTAAATCCTAACTCTGTACCAAATTTCAGCTCTCTGAGTTCATAGGAAGTACTAGTTTTATTCTGATGATCATGAATGAGTGACTGAGTGAGTGAGTGTCATAAATTCGAAACTTTGCTTTCGCTTAACTTCGGAACTAAATGACCTACAGACTTAAAATTTTGGATTTCACGTATGTGTTTATAGCTTACTGGATGACGAAAATTTCTGCGTTCCGGTCTTATCCAGAGCTCCTCAAATAGGGGCCTGAAAATGCGGCGAAATGGTTCCAGTAAAGAATGGTACGACTGTGTTTGCTTCGCGCTTGACTTGGCGGGGGCACTGTCGTGCCCTCAGATCGACGTTCTGGTCTTATCCAGAGGTTCTCAAATAGGGGCCTGTAATGCGGCGAAATTTTTCCAGTAAAGAATGGTACGGCAGTGTTTGCTTCGCGCTCGACTTGGCGGAGGCACTGCCGTGCCCCCAGATCGACGTTCTGGTCTTATCCAGAGGTTCTCAAATAGGGGCCTGAAAATGCGGTGAAATGGTTCCAGTAAAGAATGGGACGACAGTGTTTGCTTCGCGCTTGACTTGGCGGGGGCACTGCCGTGCCCCCAAGTTTTATCCAGAGGTTCTCAAATAGGGGCCTGAAAATGCGGCGAAATGATTCCAGTAAAGAATGGTACGGCAGTGTTTGCTTCGCGCTCGACTTGGCGGGGGCACTGCCGTGCCCCCAGATCGACGTTCTGGTCTTATCCAGAGGTTCTCAAATAGGAGCCTGAAAATGCGGCGAAATTGTTCTAGTAAAGAATGGTACGGCAGTGTTTGCTTCGCGCTCGACTTGGCGGGGACACTGCCGTGCCCCCAGATCGACGTTCTGGTCTTATCCAGAGGTTCTCAAATAGGGGTCTGAAAATGCGGCGAAATGGTTCCAGTAAAGAATGGTACGGCAGTGTTTGCTTCGCGCTCGACTTGGCGGGGGCATTGCCGTGCCCCCAGATCGATTATCCTAGTTTTTATAGTTTTCCCTTGAAGTGGCCATTAAACCCTAACTCTGTACCAAATTTCAGCTCTCTAAGTTTATGGGAAGTACTAGTTCTATTCTGATGATCATGAGTGAGTGAGTGTATAAGTGAGTGAGTGAGTGAGTGAGCGAGTGTCATAAATGCGAAACTTTGCTTTCGCTTAACTTCGGAACTAAATGACCTACAGACTTGAAATTTTGGATTTTAAGTATGTGATTATAGCTTACTGGATGACGAAAATTTCTGCGTTCTGGTCTTATCCAGAGGTTCTCAAATAGGGGCCTGAAAATCCGGCGAAATGGTTCCAGTAAAGGATGGTACGGCAGTGTTTGCTTCGCGCTCGACTTGGCGGGGGCACTGCCGTGCCCCCAGATATTAACAATCACCAAAACATAAGACGGATTCTTTTCAATATACATATTATAATTTAACGAAAACTAACGCTTTGGATCGTAAGAAGTATGTTCGGGTTCACAATCTTCCGACAGTTTACAATCTCCCTAGTTATAATATTACTAGCTTTTGCCCGCGACTTCGTCCGCGTGGAACAATACTTTGGGATATCGCTGAAATTTACCCGCGACTTTATTTATGACTAACGAAAGCGGAATCCTATTTTTTTTAAACGGAACCCTAAAATAAAAGTAGCCTATGTACCCTATAACATCAGCTATCTGCTAGTGAAAGTCCCGTGAAAATCGGTCCAGCCGTTTCAGAGATTAGTCGGAACAAACAGACAGACAGACCGACTTACAGACAGACAGACGGACAGACAAAAAATAAAAATGTATTTTATTGTAAGTACCGAATATACTTTCAGATTCATTATGTAAAAAGCTGTTAATTTGAAGTTACAAACAGACACTTAAATTGTATTTAACTGTATAGATGTATAGATATTATAATGTATTATATTTTAAGATATTATCAATTTGATGTTTATAAAATAACTAAACTATTTAACTAAACTAAACTAAACTAAACATTAACCCGCACGCGCACCCCGCCTTGGTGACGCCCACTTCGCAACGGGCCGTGCAGCAGAAGTCGTAATATTTTAATTTCGCCATAACTTCAAAACCAAACGTCCAATTTTAATCATTCAAAAACCAAATATTATCTACATAAACTGTACTTAGTGATGAAATAATTTATTTTGATAAGGATTAATAACATGAGTAAAATAAACGCGTTTAAATGTAGTCCAAAAAAAATTCAAGATTTCTAAATAAAAAAATGGTTGTTGTGCCTCACTCGACATAGATAGGTATAGTGTGTCGCGGACTTTTTTGTAGATATTTATAAGATCTACAATTAATTAGAACATTTTATGGTTCTATCTTTTATAGTTTAGGCAGCGTACGCAAAATAAGTAACTTTTCTGGTTGATTTTTTACACCTTGTGTCCGAAAAACCCAAATATTTTACGGAACCCTATATTTTTCCAAAATAAAATTTAGCCTATGTTACTCGTGGATAATGTAGCTTTCGAATGGTGAAAGAATTTTTGAAATCGGTCCAGTACTTTTTGAGCCTATTCATTACAAACAAACAAACAAACAAACAAACAAACAAACATACAAACAAAGTTTTCCTCTTTATAATATTAGTGTAGATAAGCTTAAGTACGATATCGAAAATTTAACACTTCAATCCGAGACCGACTAGGAATATTGCTTGGGAATGGGCATTCTGAGAGAGGAAGCATGTTCGATTTGTAAGAGAAGACTAACAATTTTGCATTTCCATGAAATCGTTAGACGTTTGGTTTATTTCATAGGCTTCCAGTTTACCAACGATAACTTTGACGATGAAACATCTTATTTAAACCTTATCACGCAATCATCGCGAATCTTTTGGCTGTAAAACAAAACCGCAATTTCGTCGAACAATACACATACAACAATACATTTATAGGACAATATTGCACAACCGAACACAATCATTATAAATTTCGGCACCAACTATCACCCGATATTGTTAGACTATCAAAATTGTATTAGAGGGTGAGCCACGTTATCGCCGTGAGGACGCCATTAATTTCGTTCCCTTTGTAAATTCGGTTATGTCCTCTGCCTCGTTATGGGGAAAATTAATCCGAAACATACACTAACGATCCTATACCAGGGGTCGGCAACCTTTTGAGTTAGAAGAGTCAAAAATTACAATTTACAAAATTTCTTCGTTTTTGAAGAGCCACTTTTTTTTTCTTGCCAACAATAAAATAATAAATAAATAAATACTAGCATAAAAAGTTAATTTTTTTTTCTATTTTATAGGTGAAACTTTAAACCCCGAAATACCTTATATACACTATAGAGTGAAAAAACACAATAAAATCAACAGCCTAAAACATAACGTCGGTACAAAATAATATAGTACGTAGTTTATTATTAAACTCTAGTGAGCGGAACAAACGTACATATCGTTTTATAACATTTTTTTCTTATTCCATTTCAGACGCCTTCCCCGCCTCTGGTTGCAGGGAAAAGCTATTTTCCCCGCAACCAGCCAGCCAATGTGGCTGAGAGATAGCAATGGTGCCTTATCCTTGTTCATTGATTCAGAACGATTTTTGAACTTTTTTTTTTTGATAATATAATTATTTGCGAATAGTACTAAAGAGACGCAGCTCCACATTCACTTAAATGTGGCTCGCAAGCCGCAGGTTGCCGACCCCTGTCCTATACCATTACATACATGATACAGGACATTACAGGGGATATGACATTGAAACTAATGATTACGGAAGTCGGAAATTCGGTCATCGTTTCGAGAGCAGTTTTCATTTTATGTCACTATGATTTATTTATTTTAGCACCCTCGCATTATAGACATGCCTCATGTCGAGGCAAAAACTTTTCCCACTGAAATCGCCTCACTTTTGGGGTTTTTTGGGGCATTTTGAGGTATGGTGAAATCAAGATGAATGACATTTGAGGTATGGTAAAATCAAGATAGAGTAACATTTTCTTATATGAAAATTTGTTCTGTCAAATCACAAAATATATACCTATCCTTAGTTTTTTATTAGATTGATATCTTTGACGCGAGCTAGTAACTAAATATTTTTTATTAATATTTGCTGTCGACATTTTTTAGATTTACGAAATTGTAAAATTTTGATTACCAAAAGGTCAATCCTGCTTTTATTTTTGAAGTTCCTGAAATCCTGCAATAATACAGTTACAATATTTCTAAGTATATATGTCACCGTAAAATTGTAAAAACCGTTAGATTGTCAATTATCTTAACGATAATCTCGTTAAGATAATTGATAATCTAAATAAAATATGTCGAAAGATTAATTACTATATTATTTATAATCTAACGAAAAATAATATGTTAAATTATAGGCATAATATTCGCGTCCGAAGTCTTTCAACATTTTACAATTTCACTAGTTATATTACAATCTAACGGTTTTTACAATTTTAAGGTGACATACATTCAACTAAATATTTAACATGTAGTCGTCTCCCCAATTGTGACTTTGCTAGCGGTACTGTTTCATATTATGTAAAGAATATTTCCACCACTTTAGACATAGTTTTCAAGTAATTGCCTTAGTTACTAGTTACATAGTTTTCAAGTAATTACCACGTGCAGCGCCGATACGTTGCGATAATCCGGACCGTGCGTACCGTCTACACTACCGCAACCGGGAAACGGGGTCAGACTTAACGACTTGAGGTCAAACATTGTACGAGTTTCCTACTGGAAATTGCCACAACAATTATAAGTCTTTGCCTTATAGCAAAAACGGTTTTCATACATTGAAGCGAGGAAACTTGAGTTTTAAGTATAATAAAATACTAAGTTGAAACAATTACCCAGTCCCTGCACCAATGTACAGTAGATTTTGAATGACGACACGTCTTTGAAAGAAAAATATTTTTTTAACTACGTACATCATTAACGTTAATGGATGTTGAAAATTGAAATTGAAAGAATTTTCGATAAATGGAAATTGAAAAAATCTCAAATTGCATTTCCAAACCTCATAAAGGTCGATCGGATGTCGGAGCTTATATCTTACGATTAATCATTAAAATAAATTTGCGAGTGGAACATTTTGCGACATTAATGATGTCTTTAATTGAGTCGCCAATCGCCATCAATCTTCCGAGTTTGTCGGAAACCCTCCCAAATTGAGGCATCAATAAAAATCGGACAGCGCATTATAGTACGTGAGGCGGCGCGAAACTCAACCACTATTGTATAGTAAACTGCAAGTTAAATAATGCAACTTATTGTAGGTACCGACCTACTACTATGAATAGACCTACAATAAGTTGCATTATTTTACTTGCAGTTGTTACTACAATGAAACAAACTAACTTGTGTAGACTAATATAGTATATAGTAAGTTACATTGCTTATTAAAATGACGTCATCGATAGACAATCTTCAAGAGTACCTATCAGTTAAGTTTTTACTTCTGCTAAATTCATCAACGCTTCCTTTTTTACATATTTCATCATTTCATCAACACAGTTTTTTAAGTCAGAGATTAATTATTATGATTTACGCTTCGAAGGGCATTAGGCAAAATTAGTACTGCTTTACTTTCGTATTATTTCATCGCAACCATTTATTAAGTCACAGATTTATGACTGTAATTACTGTTTTAATGACAGCTGTAACAAAATCGTGCGTAGCCATCATTAATAGGGAATCCATTGTTAAACTAAGGCAAAGTTACTCCTGTTCTATAATATTACTCGTATATATCTTCACAATCTATTCATTTACACATCTAAATGTACGATTTGAACAACAGCAAACTTGAAAAATAAAAGATTTTGCTGTTAATTAATGCTCATTTCTTAGATCTTACAATAACTTTTCGGCTTACGGATTAATATAATCACAACGACAACAGTCCACAAAACTTACGTAACTACCAGATACAGTAAACGAACTTAAAACTTCAGCCTGCTCTCCTACTAAAATTTCATCATCACAATGGATAAAATTATCATGAGAAACTTTTCTTTCTCATCTCGTTATAAAATTTTCCAGTTTTGGGGTGGCTCTCTGCAACGACTATCCACAGTGAGGCAGTGATTTTATGAGTTGACAAACATCAGAGTTCACCGCCTTTTTTAGTCCTCATAGTGGCATAATCTATCCATTCATAAATCAGAAAAAGTAAGGTGTCTGCAAGCACACAAAGGAGGACAGTGGACCACTAAAATAAGCCGCGTCATCGACAAAGGTGAGTTTTGTTTCTCAACTACCCCCGACTTCGTCTACAATTTCTTTTGTACTGAAACTGTGCCACTCCGCTCCGTCTATGCAAATGGGTCACGGTATTGAAACTTTGAACGGTGCTTCATTTGATTTTATCCCAGAGCGGGGAATTCAATGACATTTTATTAAGTTTTTAACAACTTTTGTATATTGTGCACCGAAAATATTGCAATAAAGATTTTTATCATTGTTTTTATGTATCCTGCTGCTTTTATTACTGTATCAACATCAGTATTAGTCCTTGTAGAGGTAAATATTATAAATTAGACTTCAAAGTTAACTAATGATATTAGGCACGTGCCGATAATGATGATGAATGTTAACACGGCTGTTCTGCGGCGTAATATGGAGATGATGGATAGGGGAAGCGAGAGATAAATGCAGCTAAACAGGAAAATAATTAAAAACCAATTAGTACCCGCATAATCGTAACCGCATTAGGAACCGCAAAATATTCTCTTTGGACTTGTTATACGACCAGCAGCTTCTGTTTCACGTTAATAGTTTTATTGTAATTTTGTTAAGGTAATTAATTTCCCACGATCCTATCAGTACAATTAAATATGATCGAAATGTTTACCTATGAAAATTAAATAATTTTGATTAAATAAAGTTGATTTTTTTAGATGTTGGCATAGGCAAATGCCTTTGCCAACATCTAAAAAAATCAACTTTATGTCTAATTATCGTCATCATTGAAACAAATAATAAAGAACTGTTCCCCCACTAGCATTATAATATTACCGAGTAGGGAAATGAAGAGACAAACAAGTTCATAACTTCATAAGCGCTGAACTTCTCTCCAGCTGTAAGGAATGACGGACCAGATAAAGTTCCGACGTCTCCGAAGTCTCGACGAAATAAAATCGAATCTTCCGCGCCTTCCAATTTACTTTTACGTTGTTCTAACCATTACAGTTCGAATGAAACGAATGAAATCAAATAGGTTGGTATCGTTTATATGCAGACTTATCGTCGAGGATACGTAAAGATTTTGCGATGCTAAACTGTACTCATCATCATCGACCACAAACTGTTCTCTGATTTATAATATCCATCAGTTAAATGACATTTCTAGGCACTCGCGACCCCTCGTTCCATGCCAGAGATAGACTTGGGTAGGTATTTGAATGTATTTTTTTATTTTGACTTAAATGAATAGTTGTATGAATAAAACAACTGAACCGAATAGTCACGAAGTGATCGCGCTGATGACACTTTCATGTAAGCTTTCAAACAAAAAAACGCATCACAGTCAGACTTTTTGTTTAGGAACAACGATGTACAATGCACAGACAGACACGTCAAACTTATATATTGTAAAAAGCCCCACGCAAAAGTCACTGCGATCATGATGACATATAACACATTGCTCGCAAGTTGCTCGCAAGTGCAAAAACAAACGCAATTTTTTTAATACTGCCGAAGTTTTTAATTTTTTTTATCATTGTAATTTTAAAGGTCTAAGAAGGCTTGTCTAGGTCCAAATATATGTATACAATCGTAAAAAGATTAGAGCTCTACCTGCAATACAATGTAAAAATACAGTTGCAAGCCCAGAGATTGCAACTAAGCTCCTCAAAGCCCGCGGATAGGTTTCACGTGTGCATTCTACTTCAAATATTTCCTTTTGCTATTTCCTGAAAATATCAACTTACAATACATTTATTTCAATGGTTTATTAAAACTTATTTTCTAGATGACCGTGGTTGGTTTCGATATATTTTCATTTTTTTTTGAGAATTTATTTAGTTTAATTTTGTACTACATAATATATAAGGTAAAATCAATTACTGATATTTTGGGCATATGATCTACTGCTTATTTAGAGACGTTTAGACAAGAAAATAGTTGACATACGCAGAAAAAATATCTTCCTTTATATGGAGTTTGTGTTGAGCGGAGAGTCAGAATTTTTTTACTTTGATTATGACAATATTTTTTTGCCTAAACGTCTTTATAATAAGCAGTAGATCATATACCCAAAATATCCTTAGTTGATTTTACCAAATCTTATATAATAGGGAATATGCATAAAATATAAAAATAGCTTAAAACATAATATTATGATACTAGACTGAAACATAAAGGTAATGGCGAAAAAAATTTCAATATCTGTTGATAAATGAGCAAGATATGAGCGGTCAAAGTTTGTAATCTATCTCTTTCTAGCAAAACGACATTTAGTATGAACTTTCTATGAAAGTCGTGTTATGTGACGTCACGATACACGTCCGACCTCTCTGTCTAATATACTACTTTAAACGTTCATATCTTAGTTATTTTTAATTATATCAAAAAACTGATTTTACCATACGATTAACCAAACAAGATAGATCTATATAAAAAAATAAAAAAAGTACGTGCATATTCCCTATTGTAAATTAGTACACGATATAATTATTGTAAATCAGCCAAAAAACTTTTATTAGCTCAATTTTTTTCATGAGGTGGCAAAGTTGAGATTAGCAAAGAAGAGATCAAAATCTATAATTTTACCAATTTTCGAAACTCCCACAAAACTTTCCAGGTAACCTATTCTCGACCAAATTACTGGGGGTACTAGTTTTGTGGGAGCTTTTTATCTATACTTACAGCTATGAGTTATGTTATTTTATTAATTGGAAATTCATTGTTATATTGATCTAAATTAAGGATGGGTGAGTTATACGGGCTTTATTTAAAACGTTAAATGCGCTCTCAAGTATCTACTTAATTAAAATATGTTAATATTGATACAAATGAGCCTTGTTAAACTTATTTAAGTCCCTCGAATAAAAATATAATAGATTAGTATAGTTGTAATTTTGGATTTAAATCACATTTTATTGCGGGCAAAAATATCTTATAAATAGAATGTAGCAAATAAAGGATTCTTCTCTATTCACATACTCTAATCTTTTAACTATAAAACCAATAATATCCTATACAACAATAATATTTTTTTTAAATAAAAAATTAAACCGCCGTCCAAAGTAAAATTACACAAAAAAGTATGAAATATAACTTATTTTCTAAATAAGTCCTCTTTTAAATTCGGCTAAAGTTTTAACTATTTCTCTACTCAATCTTCTTAATATTTAACTAAAAAATAAATATATACACAGCCGAACGTATAACCGCCTCCTTTTTTGGAAGTCGGTTAAATTTTTTTTATCATATTAGTATCTAACTAATGTTACAGAATTGTAAATACAGTGCAGTTAGATATAATGCGAAGATTAGCAATTTCTATTTAAGTCATGCTACCTCATGCTTTACAAAGAGCACCTGAATAAGGCTCCCAAGCCAAGGGCACGGGCTCCATTGTGTGGCTAATTATCTACTCTTAGGGCTCTCACCTTGGACCAGCGAAACTCCAACAAAAGCTCAAACAAGTCACCCGTGACAGTCACACCTTTCATAGTTGCCCCAAATAAAATGAATGCTATTTCGTTCTAAGTACTTTTGTCAGAGTTTACTAGCCAGATTTTCGTAGCATTCAAACCATGCTGCCACTGAGTTGAAGCCATATTTTGTATATTTACCAAGCCCTATAGTAATACCCCCTTATTAATAAACGCTGTATAAGTTTTGAATAGTTGGTTACACAGTGTTTTGTCTTCTTCTAACGAATTAAAAATGTCACTTGTGTGACGTGAACAAAACACTGTATATAACTATTCAAAATTTATACAGCGTTTATTAGTAGGGGGGAATAAAATATACAGAACAAAAAAAAGAAACAACGGTGCCTAGCGACGTGACGACGGACAAAAATATAACAAATATTTTTGGCTCACTATAGAAAACATGGTTCGAAACACCGAACCGACAAAACTAAGTCATCGGCAAATGGCAACGAATAACTTATGAACCAGATGAGACCAAAAACGTACAAGTGCTTCGCTATATTACAACCATTTTTCACCGCAAATAAAAGTGACATATCGGTAAAGAGGTGATAACCTACAAGTTACAATCGATAGGTTACGTTATTTAACTAACTGAAGACCAGGTAACGATCAAATAAAAAATAGAAAATGTGACTTTTCCAAAGAAAATTGGTGTTAAGGATAAATAAAGTCCGGATCATGTTCCTTGGGTAAGGATCATCATTTGATATTTTTTTAAACTGGTAACATAATACGGTTCAAACTTTTTGCAGAGGCCAAAGAGTTTAAATTCTACCAATATTTAGGTTTTTACATCCAATTCCAAACCCCTATTGAAACACATAAAGCCACACGTGTCAAAAGATAGGCGATTTAGTGATAATGGAAAAGGGACTTTTCTGGAAGAGGACATACAAGTAGGGTTACCATATCTTACATATGACTCCCCGGACAAGACGCGTGAAAACCCCGGATTTTGGAGTACGCAACCCGGACATAGAACAATTTTTACCCGACTACGGCAATGTCAAAAAAAAAAGAAGATTTATTATTGCTGCAAATCAAAAAAAAACCCGGATAGCAAATAAAACCCGGCCCGGACGCTCCCCGGACGCCCTTGAAATTAGGACAAATCCGGGGAAACCCGGACGGATGGCAACCCTACATACAAGTGTCTTATCTCGAGATACGCAAACTTGGGAATTTACTGTGGCTTCATGTGTGTCTTATTAGATGGCGTGACGATACAGTCAGTATAACGATTGTCTTATATATTCCCAGTGTGCGACGACGATTAGCATATAAAACCTAGATAAACTCTTATCTAGCATACAACTTTCTGCACGTTACGTCTCTGCATAAACGCTGTATAAGCTTTGAATAGTTATACAGTGTTTTGTTCACATCAAACAAGTCACAAGTGACATGTTTAATTCGATAGAAAGAGACAAAACACTGTGTAACTATTCAAAGCTTATACAGCGTTTATTAGTAAGGGGGTAATTCGTCAACATTAAAAATTTATAATGATCGTACCTACAGTTTTACTTTAATAACATTTTTGCACGTTCGATTGAAGCGGAGTTTGTGAAAAAGAAGTCACCTCGCAGCGCAAATCAAGTGAAAAGGAATGGAAATGTTCGAAATAATAGGTTGGGGAAAAAGTCTTTTCGCATTATAGTATGTATGAACTTGTCATAAAATATCTTGGGCTATACCAATTGTATCTGGCTGATTTTGGTATCATTAAAAAGTTTTAATTTGACAGAAGACAATTCTAAATTCAAATTAGGTAAATTTGAGATTTTCATTTGTTATTCTTATTGTTAAAATGAGTGATTCTTATGAAGAATTTCGATACATTTTAAAATTTTATTACAAAAAAGGTAAAAATGCAACACAAGCCGCAAAAAAAAATTGTGATGTTTATGGATCTAATGCAGTATCTGTGAGAGTAGCGCAAATTTGGTTTAAGCGTTTTCAATCCGGAAATTTTGATATCAAAGATGCACGTCGCTCTGGTCGCCCTGTTACGGACAAAACTGTTGCCATTTTTGAAAAAGTGGAGCAAGATCGGCATATTAGTAGTTACGATGTAGCTGAAGAACTGGGGATTGACCACAAAACGGTTTTGGCGCATTTGAAAAAAGCTGGGTACACAAAAAAGCTCGATATTTGGGTGCCTCATGAGCTCACTGAAAGAAACCTAATGAACCGTGTACTCATTTGTGATTATTTATTACGACGTAATGAAACCGAACCATTTTTGAAGAAGCTGATAACTGGTGATGAAAAGTTGATCACGTACGACAAGAACGTGCGAAAAAGATCGTGGTCAAAGGCCGGTCAGGCTTCACAGACCGTGGCGAAACCCGGGTTAACTCGCAACAATGTGATGCTGTGTGTGTGGTGGGATTGGAAGGGCATTATTCATTATGAGCTGTTACCGCCAGGTAGGACCATCAATTCTGAACGGTACTGCGAACGACTGATGAGATTAAAGCAAGAAGTTGAGAGAAAGCGGCCGGAATTAATCAACAGAAGGGGTGTGGTTTTTCACCATGATAACGCTAGACCTCACACATCTTTAGCCACTCAGAAAAAATTACGGGAGTTTGGCTGGGAGGTGTTAATGCATCCGCCGTATAGTCCTGACCTTGCACCTTCAGATTTCCACCTGTTTCGGTCGCTGCAGAATTCCTTAGGCAGTGTCAGGTTGACATCACAAGAGGACTGCCAAAACCACTTGTCGCAGTTTTTTCATCAGAAGCCCCAAAAATTTTATAGCAATGGGATCATGTACCTACCAACAAGATGGCAAAAAGTTATCGAACAAAATGGCACCTATATACTTTAGTCACTTGTATATAAACTTTATAAAAAAACCTTTTGAATTTTTATATAAAATGCGAAGAAACTTTTTCCCCAACCTAATAAATGAAAATAATCAATAAAAAAGCCATTAGGCGTAATTATAAGACCTATTGCCTATAATTTATTATCCAATTAAATTACGGAGAAGGTACACACAATCTAGATACACAATGAAATTGCCCTATTAAACTTACATCGATATGACATAATTACTAATTCCCTCCAAAGAAAAAGTTTGCGGACTTTTTGTTCTATGAAAAAAACGCGGCATTTGTACCAGTTTATACGGAAAATGAGCTGACATCGCGTGACGGTGGCCCGCCTCAACAATACAATTTACTACAACAACTATGTTAGAACACTGTTGTCTTTTTACATCCATCTGATTTACACGTTCCTGTTGATAATATCTTTATTACGTAGTATGTAACGTGACATAGGTAGTACCTATATAGACAGTATACTATCTTTTGCCCGTAGCTCCGCCCGCGGAATAAATATTAGCCTATGTTTTAATCCAGAGCCTAAGCCAATCCAAATTTCGTCGAAATCCGTTCAGTAATTTTTGTATCAAAGAGTAACAAACATCCATCCAACCATCCATCCTACACATTCATACATATTTCAGGATACGACAATTAAAGAGATAAATAATTTTAGTACTATTTTCGATAGGCAACCAATATGACCTTATAGTGGCAACAAATAATAGTTAATAACGACTGATGGTTTAGATTTTAGAAGTCATACTAGATCATAAACCATAAATCTGTATCGCAGCAAAATCACAGTGAAAATATATGTAAAAATCATTTTATTTCAGCGAGAGAGTTTTGGCATCTAGTGAAAAGAGTTTGCACATATCCGCGCGGCTTGGATCTGAATTGATGGGCTGGCGTTTGGCAATCGCAGCCTCTGACAGCTGAGTTAATTTGATACCGATGCCAGCTGCACTGGCTCTGGTACTCTTGTACTTCTACCTGAAAGTAGACTTGGAGCTATTGAATTTGATGTAGGTACTAGGTAGGTAATAGACAAAAAGATTTTCAATTCGTAAGCCAAAACCACTACGGTTGCACAGTGGTAAAATAACGCATCATTACCGAAATCATCATTATTATGCACCGTTGCTATCATTAATGCTTGTATTAAAGTTATAATAAATATCGAACATACGGGCGACACATATTCTGTAATATGAAGATCCAATACATACGTCTTTTAAAACCAGAACTGAAGATGAATGTCGATAAACATACAGTCATAAAATGAGAAATAAAACTTTTATATGCTCATTTCATTGAGCGGAAAATTTAAGTAGCAAAAGTTTTTTAATACGTGGTCTCGCAAGCTTTTACCTCAGACATAATAAATGAAGTAAGCGAAGGCAACGCTGGAGGTAAACACTCTCTAATTAATATTAAACACGAAATACCTAATTTGCAAATTAACTATCCAAAGGAATATAAGTCCTTAGCAACGGCCGTTACGGTGATAATATACATGTTTAATTTGGTTAAGTAATTTTTGTTTCGTGCTTTCCATTTCCCAAGTATCAATATCAACATCAACATAGGGTAATAGAATGCAATGTGTAAAAATACTTTTAATACCGATTGCTTTTAATAATTAGCGTCAGTTGAGACCGAAACGAAACGTGGTACTGCATTTTTAAGATAGCAAATCAAAATTTTATATGTATTAAATATTTCCTACACAAGGAGCATGGGCGTAAAAAAAGGCGGACGGAAGGTGAGCTAAGCATTGAGTGAAGCCCAAGAATGGCGGCGACTTACGTTTGTGTGAGATTTACGGATAATTGCCATTTGCGTACTGGCTGCCGATCGCCTTACTTTTCTGTAAATGTGTGCGTGCGGCACGTGTCGCTACGATACGGCCGTCTTACTTTGATTGTTTCACTATTCACATTACTGAAGCGATGTCCGCCTTTTTTTACGTTCATGACAAGGAGATACACGTTTCATTGGAACAGTTCGAATATCAAACTGCACCGCTCTGCATAGCGAGGCGCCGCTCTTGCAATGGAACGTGTATCTACTTATGTACTGAATAAAGTTCAATTTTGAATCACTGTTATAAAAAGCAGCGCCGCGACGCGTTTCATTTTTGGTGTAAGTTGTCTCTTTGGTATCATGATTCATGAAAACTGATCTGATCAACTTAAAACGAAAAACAACAATGCTTGTAATAATATGTAAACGGTAAATGACAAAGTCTTTTCATTCAAATATTTGAAACAATTAAACACTGAAAGTTATGAAAATAACGAATAAAACTTTTCACATTAGAAAATTCGGAGAAAGCGTCTTTACTTTCTTATCGCTACAAGACAATCAAAAGTGGAAAGTCTTAAGTAGAATCATTAAGAACATATTGAAGTAACAAAATTGGAATGTTTATAATAGAGGCAAAAGTTCCGTCAATAAATTTATCAGACGACGAGGATCTTAAGTCTCATGATGAAGTATAATTGTTCTCCTCATTTCAGAGATTCCCTTCAATTTGTGTCATTTCGAACAATGAGAGCCGACTTCGTGCTAAGCCAAGTGGATATGAGTCTTAAAGGCATTATAACTTACTGCGTTAGAGCCAGCCTCGGAGCTAAAGCTTTATAGAGGAGACTCGGATCATGTTGCGAGAGAGAGTTAAGTCTATATGGCTTATCAGGAACACTTTATCGAGCGACTTGTGCTCCTGTTCTAACTTTTAGAAGTCAAAGGTCTGCTTCGGCTAAAGATATGTGTTTGCGTAACCTTTAAAAAAGTTATATATTTATCATCTGAATGCTCTTTCATGAAAAAAAAAGGTCAATTTAATGCATTTTGTTCAAGAGTCACCAACTCGAGAATATGATATCCAAACTTCCCAGCAATCGCTACTTTCCGAGATGGAAATATTACTAAAACTTCAATTCGTCTTACTTAATCTCCGACCGAACTCGGATATTTATAATGAAAGTTCTTCGGATAAAGTTCGTTCAGTCCAATGGTGCAAGCAAGATTTGAAATCTCAAACGATCTCATCGTTCACTTATAATTCCAACTTCCCGGGAACAGCCTACGGATACACTTCAAAAATAAACCTCAATAAACTGTTCAAAGGATATAACATGAACTGAATAAGAATTCTTCGAACTTTTCACTTTATTTATCCCAAAATGTCCGCCACTGAATTCATTAAGCCCGAGTTTAATAGCCAAAATGGGGAAATTACTTAAAAACAGAATCCCTTCATTTTTTCCATTTCTTATTTTCTCCTTCTCGAGCGAGTATCACAGACATTGTTTGCGAAGAATTTTTTTCATTAAAATGAAATAGGGCTTTCGAGATCAAAAAAATGCTGCTCTGTTACGCGGGGTGAGCAGCGAGGGCCTTCGTAATGAGTCTAATACGTGTACTTTGATTGAAACATTTGTAACGGAGACGGGGCCCTGACACATCAGACAATAGGAAAGATTCGCTCGAAGCGTGGTTCATTATTGCAGCGTCTTGGAATCCCTTTGTCAGTCCGTCACGCGCGCCACTTCAATCTATCGCTCTGTGCACGTGAGCACTCCTACTCCATACATATAAATCAGCCTTAAACACCGTGCAGAGCTACGAATTATCCCAAATAGAACGACCATCCAATTATTCTGAAATGACTAATATTGTTCCATTCGGTTAGTCAAACACAATTTGGGGGCTGCAAACAAAGCCTGATTTATGGTAGACGAAATCTTCATTTGGATTACGAGATACGCAGAAGAAATATTACTTATGATACGGCTTATTAAGAAAGAATCTACAAATATAATTAATGCCGTTGGCTATTGAGTATTTTTGTTCTACTAATGAAGCGATTCTATCAGCGATTTTAACGATTACATTAATAATCGATTTGGTGTTTGCTCTAAAATATTTAGACATTTCAATGGTTGTTAGTGATGCCTTACTCCATATTAGTAATAACCATACACCTAGCTATAAGGTATAGATAGCTACCTACCTAAATACCTTTAGCTACACTATTTTATTATGAAGTAAGAAATTATTAAATCGTCAGATTTCCCCCTTTCATGTTGGTTTCTTGGGTAATAAATACCCAAATAGTGAAAGAAACGAGATTTTTTATTTTCACACGAAGCTGGCCGCGCTAATGGCACTTTAAAGTTCAAGGCCGAAATTCTTAGTGTTACATCAGCAACTTTAGTCCTTTTATAGTATCGATTTTTATATCTAGGTCAAACTAGCACTTGCGAGTGTATAGCAATTTAAACTGAAGAACACATGATGTAGTGGATAAAGTGGCGCGCGGGCGAAACATCACGTTCTAAGCAAGTTTGGAATTGAGTGACTATTATAGAGCTCTTGACCACGATAAAAAAAATTATATTCATGCTAGCAAGTTAGCGACCTACCCCAGCTTCGCACGGATGCAATGTATAACACACATAAACCTTCCTCTTGAATCACTCTATCTGTTGCTAAAAGCTGCATCCGTTGAGAAATTAAAAAAATCTAAGCGAACAGACAGCGGATGCGACTCCATTTTATACTATGTAAAGACGATAATATCAAAATAAAGTATAAATACCTATATTTTGGTACTTTTTTATCAAAATAGCATAAACTCTCTCTGAATATTCTTTTGAATCGCGCCTATTAACGATAAATAATAATCGCATAAAACAGTTGTGTAGTCAATACATAATTTAGGCGTCCGCTAATTTCAGGGCTATGTGTTGAGTTAGAGGAGTTATATAATTGACAAAGTAGATTTATTAAGAGGACAACTTTACTATTCTACTACGAGTATAATATAGTAATAGACTAGCTGTAAAGTCTTGAAACAATAAAATATAGCGAACATCTCAGCAACATTCAAGAAACATTTCAGGCGAAGCGCGATGAACAAATTATGAAGTTTGTAATGAAACTGTAGTAAATTACTTAAGAAGCAAGAAGAAGGGAAGTGTTCTACAACTCCGATACGTGTAGGTACCGTTTTGCCGCTGCACTGGAGTTTCCTCAACAACGTTTAACAATATTTTCCACTTAGAATTAAGCGCTTCAGTGAACTTGGAAGATGAATTCATTAAAGCTATTACAATACTTTTGTACTGTTTACTAAGCGATTTTGTCTTTCAATTGAAATATTCGTAACCTGCAGCACCTATATACATAACTAGCTATCCCGACACACGTTGTCCTGTCTTAAATATGAACTGGAATGAATATATTTTTATAATTACACCTACTCCTACAACATATACCTTTTCCAATATTTCTCACCGCTTAAACTTTCCCTGAACTTCCACAATTATTTCAAGACCAAATTAGCCAAACTGGTCCAGCCGTTCTCGAGGTTTGAGAGTCTCTCGGGAACGGGATGAAAAGTATCCTATGTCCGTCTCCTGATTCTAAGCTACCTATAATACCCACCAATTTTCAACCAAATCGGTACACCCGTTCTTGAGTTATTGAATAGTGTAACTAACACGACTTTCTTTTATATATATATATATATATATATATATATATATATATATATATATATATATATTTCCTTTTAGACAAATTATTTTTTTCTCTGTCCTAAAAAGGAGCACATGCCTATGTGTTCCTTTTTTAGGGTAAGGTGAGACGGAAAAATATTTGAATTGGATTCCGGATAATTTTGACAACTAACATAAAATAGGAGGTAGGTACTTATTTATATATAATATTGGAAAAAGTTATATTTAAAACGTTAAAAATAGCATAAAAAAACTAAACTTAACAAAAATGAAAAAGAAACCTTACCAAGTGGAATAAAAGGAGGGTTAAGAGGGTTAATATTTTTAAACGGGCAGACGCCGTTTTAAAAGCAAAAATTTAAATAATATGCATAGGCATTATCTACGATGAAAATTTCTGAGATGAAAGTAGCATCCTACTCTAGTAGTATCCTAGTCTACTAGTAAATCGTCTTACTGTCGAATAATCAAACGATCCTTAAATTATGAGGCTCTCAATTCACCTGCTGTCAGAAACAGTCTGTAGCTTAGTGAATAAAGAGGTTTAAGTAGCATTAAAGAATTTGGCCGACAAAGACACTGAAATTGCACGTTTAAAATAATAATTATTACATTATTTTATTCGTGCCAAAGCAGTGTCATTAATATATTGTATTATGAATGACTAATGCTTTTAATTGATTCTAGTTGGAATCTTGCCATCTTTTTACATTATATTTACGAGTATGTCTCAAAACGTCTGCTGCTTATCTTTCACCAGGGTCATTACGTCAGTCATTATGATCTTTATTTTTTATTGGCTATTAACATTTAAATTACTAAAAGCACGTCGAGTTGCCCATATCCATAAACCTCTCCGTAGTCACAGCGGTAAGCCCTTACTGGTAAAACACTGCTTACTTTAAACGTCATTAAGGATTTAAAAATAACTTAGGTGTTAAGTATCGTGTTTTCACAGAAATACTCCAAATAAGTTATATAATAGATAAAAAAAATATATACTTTTACTTCAAGAAAAATATAAACCTTAAACTAAACTAGACATTTATCAAGGCAAAAACTAGTAATAATTCAAAAGGAAATTCCGAAAAGGGTCTAACAAGCTTTATAAAATTTTATTTATATATAATGAAACAATTGTATAAAAAACAACCAGTTCCCGTCTGATTGTCGGAATAACAATGAACTGGAATACCAAAGCGAGGGCGAACACTTTGCAAGTTTAAATAAGCCTTTTTAAAAGTCTCAAGAAAACATTGGAAAGAAATTCTTTCGCCGTCACTCTAGCGAAATGAACTTTCGAGTTACGAGCCTTCTTTGAGGGGATATCTTATTTAGGATGTGCCGAATAAAAAATATTTACTTATAAAACTCAACCGAGCCCCGAAGGGGTTTATCGGGTCTTTTAACTTTTGCCAAAAGGATAAAAAAGCGGCAGATGGTTGAATATTCAAAATGGATGAAATTACCGCGAAAGAACTCAAGTGGACCAAGATTTTTATTGATTTCTTTACTATAGTGGAAAATCGCGACAACCGTTCGCACCAAAATCGATACAAACTACTACAAGCAGTTCATATTCATATACACATTGAGGCTAACGTTCAGCACCTAAGGCTGCTAGACCACACAACTGATTTCTTCCATCAGCAAGTGTGACTACCACAGAAATGAGTTTATCGCTACTTGAATAGACAAAATGAATGAAAGAATTGACAGTCATTTTGTATCTTCTTCCGAAGGCAAAACATATTTCCACAGTGGTCATTCTACGCTTATTATGGTCACTTTATTGTTTGTATTATAAGCCGTTGTATCCCCGAAAATAGCCATGAGTGTATTTTTTTTTTACTTCTGGTGTAATTTGCTCACTCTGCTCATTATTTGCCTACAAGCAGCTTAGTGTGAACTTGTGAAGTATTTATTCATTAGTCTCTAAACGTTGGCTTCCGAGTGCAAACAATGCATAAAATATAGTAAGTGTTAATTACTCTAGAATTAATAACGTAGCTTCCCGGGGCGTGAAAGAAAATGCTGTATTTTATGTTAGAAAAAGAATGGCTATACTTTATTTTTATGAGGCGCATTTTATTAGAGTAAAATGCAAATGAGTGTGCATTTTATAACTTTATCATAGATATTTTATGGACGCTTCGTAATATCATTATCACTTAAAAATAAGGCATTGGCAGGCAGGCCTCTTAAAATTTGGGCAGGTGTTACCTAATGGAAACTTACAATTTTATTGAGTTCAAGTAATGTTTTCAAAAATTATTAAGGCTTGTTTAAGAAAACACTTTAAATAGTGTGTTTTTGAAGTATACATTCGACCAACGACCTTAGAGGTAGGTAAAATTAGCTTTTTGGCGCATCACGATTTACCTAGGTTTTAAAAAAGATCTATCCAGAAATAAATACGTCTGAACTCTGAAGTGAGCAAATTCTAAATATAATATCTAATCTTGTCATATTCGATAATAATAAAACGAGCGAACGAGAAATCGTCGCATGCACAATTAGACGACACAAGATAACAAAAATAAATTTTAAACGTTAAAAATAGGCTTATAATATCAATAACTTAAATAAAATACAGACAAAAAAAAGTGTAAAAAATTGTAGACCTTGCGTCGTACGCTGTTGGCTTCGATGATGATGATGATTGTATCAACTTTGCATGTTACACGTGTAGTATAATAACCGAGGATATTTGCATAAGTTTTAAATTCCTCGGTCCGTCCCTGGTCCCGGCTCCCACAGATTGTAGGCGGACGCCGGAAGACACGGGCGTGACGTATGACTGCGCACGTGACGCGACTAATGCAATGTTAAGATTTTTAATAGCGATCGTCTGTTTCATTGTCTTGAGAGGACTAAAGACAAGAGCATGCTATTACATCATACAAGGTCTTATTGGCACGGTATTCAATTACTGGTAAGTTCAACATCTTCCTGAATGTAGAACTAATTATCCATGGACATTCACTTTTCAACATAATTTTTGTTGAAGTTGATAAGACTATGAAATATGAAACTCATTTCAACTCTCTTATTCCGAAACGCACAGCCATTATGATGTCTGTCATGATTATGAACTAGCAACGAATTAATTACACACTGTTGATGACAATATGGCGTAGCTTAGGAGTTAGGACTTATATTTCTAGATACTACTTGACCATAAAGCCCTGTCGACAGACAAGCAGTCGACTTGAGGTGGATAGTAAAATTTAGTTTAATAAAGCAATCAGACAGTGGTACAAATCAGTAGATAAGTACATTACTAATACATTCGTACCTCGTTTAAATAAGCAGCTTCATAAATCAAGATAATAATCAAATTCTATCTTCAACCTGTCGTCAGCGGTTATGATATATTGACGCTTTTTAGTATAAAAAATATGCTAAATAATAATTACAAACAGTGGTCTCATTAAAACTTTTACTGCCAGCTTTAATTTATTTTGTAGCTTCAAACATTGGCTCTTGGCCTAACTTTGAGGAAGTCTATTTTGCCGTTTTGGGAGGTCTGCAGGCTCTTCAACTCTGTCAGACTAATGAGGACCTAACTTAATCTGAGCATTGCTGGAGTTTCTCAATTCAATGTTTGTGTGAATGGTTGTAAATAAGAAAAAAAAAACTGCAAGGCGACGCGACGTCCTAACGAACGCCCTAGGGCTTCATATTTTGTCATGAATTTTCTCAGAAAATCGTTGTACCTGCATTTTCTGTAGGCATTAATTAAGAACTTCTCGTATAAAGTAATTATATACTGATACCAATTAAATATGTCTTATGGTAAAGAAAATGAACATCTAAGACGAAATGTAAATAAAGTATTTTAATTACATCAAGTTTTTCGTTACTGCAAGTTGCAACAGACAAGTAATATAAAATAATTCGTACTAATGCAATCTCTCAACGATTATTTTTATTATAAGCGTGTATATCGTGTATAATATACCGTATCTATTAACTATGTAAAGTTTGCACACAATATTTAGATTCAATTTAGGTATAGTTCACGACATTAGCATATTAAACACTTCCTGTAGTAGATATTAGACATTAATAATACTTGAACACTAGACTGGTCCTTCTTATAATTGAATTTTTAATATTTATGCCGTACTTGAATGCTTGTTCAGTATTTTTTTAATGCACGATCGTAAAGAACCCTTGCAAAATAACTCGTCATTTATTCTATTTTACAGCTTATTTATATATTCAAACATGTTTCTAACTCTTGTTCGTTTTATAATAGGCTGTATTTACAAGCGAGGTGAAAGCAGGTGCAATAATTTTAATAGGACATGGGTGACATAGGCTTAGGGGAGAAAATATTTTGAGTATTTTATTCAATGCGAATATATAAAACTCGTTGGGTAAAATTTACAATTTCGTCTCCTTCAAGGATTTAAAACAAACAGGTGAAAACGTGTTAGTTTAAGGCCCAATTTCCCAAACTTCATTAACACCAAAAAAAGGAACATTGAAAATTTACACAAAACCCATAATGACCTATCCAACGATAGACGATACTGAAGTATTCCAGAAGGGAGAAATATTATTTAAATTAGAAAAGAAATTACTTTGAATTTGAAACGAAAATCATCTCTAACGACTTTAACTGACGATATAAAATTTCTATCAACACTTCACAATTGTTTTAAATTTTCATTGAGGATACTGAAGGTAGAACGGGCCCCATAATTTGTACCTACTTTATAAGGGGAAGTTGTTTAAATAAAGGAAACCAAAATTACAATCATCGGAGAATACAAACGACTCCCAAGCGAATATTATTACCGACGTCTCGTCATGAATATAAAAAATCTTTTCCGTCTCACAAACGCTCTCTTAAGTTATAAAAACAATAAACACTTCAATTTCTTTTATTTTTTGAGATTATTTCTTTCTCCTGCGTACCTTGGAAACATAAATTAAAGCGACAGGGTGCTTTCTAGTATTTGAACTAAAAAAATATACTACACCTTCAAACATAAATCGAACAGAAGGGCGAAAGGGAAATACGAATTAAATTAGTTCAAAATGCAATTCTCGCTTGAGTTTCAGTACCCCAAGCAGGAACATTTTGCGGTATCGTTACGTGTATGTCGGCGTAGCGTCACGGTACAGAGGTTCAGCCATGATTATTATATGACAATAATCACGGACAGAGTAACACTATTATTAACACAGCAAACTTTTATTAAAAGTAATACAGAGATGGTAACTCTTTGATGACAAGAAACAGAATGTGTCAGTATGAGTAATGCACTCTCTTTTATACCAAATTTTACAATTCATCAAAATTGATCTAAGCAGTATTTTACAATTCAAAAATAGGTTTAAGCTTTATTTTAATATAACATTAATTGTAACAATATTGCTATAATCTAATGTTAGCTAATTATGAAATAAACATTCAATTAAAAATGTGTCATAAACAAATTTAAACTGGAAACAGGAAGTAATTAATCAAAATGTTATTTTCTTAATCATAAAGATTCATTCTAAATTCAAATAATAATATAAATTGATTAACATTTTAGATGTAAAGAATAAAATAATAAATATTATATTTAATAGTTTATTCCTTTAATAAATAGAATTCTCGCAACAGGAAACTATGACAAATCATTTTGTTTTAACTTAATAATATTGTAAATAATCATCTTAAAAATAAATATTAATTTTAAATAATCATTTTAAAAATAAATATTAATATTAACTAGAACAGCGCCCATACGGCCATTCTGATTCAGCGCGCTCTCTGCGCAATTTAAACCCCAAAACATCTAACTAACCAAGGCTTCTCCCATAGCGGGATCCAGCCAACATATTATAGCATCACCATCACAGGATCTAGCCAACACACGGCATCACCATCATAGGATCTAGCCAAAATACGACATCACCCATCACAGGATCTAGCCTCCAAGACCGGGAATAAGGGATACGCATAGTGGCCAGCTAGCGTGTAAGGATGGAATTTTTGGATAGGTTATTTATCACCTATTATAAACATTTAAAACTGATACAATACTATATTAAAATATAGTTTTGAAATTAAACTTTTTACATTATAATCATTTTTCATTATCACCTGCCCATACGGCATTATCATCGTGATAAGGATCATCCTGTGCAACTGGCGCTGGTCTCAAAAAATCGTGACTAGCAATCTTTTCACTACAACCTCTAAGATTTACATGTTTAATTTTATATCGGTCATTAGGTAATATTTCCAAGACCTCCATAGGACCCTCAAATTTAGGTCCTAGTTTAGTAGTGTGTCGTTCATGACGACGCATGAGAACAAAATCGCCTACTTTAAATGGCTGTATTTTAGCTCTTCCTTTATCGAATCTAATTTTGTCGCGAAAAGACTGCTCGTCCATCCTATTTTTGCAACAAGATCTAATAGCACCCAAATCGTCCACTGATTCCTCATCGTCAATTTGGAGGAGTTTGATAAGCGGAGGAGAGCATTTTCTTCCGAATAATAATTCCATAGGACTTTTACCAGTGCTCTTAGAAATTGTGCAATTGATAGCTAATTGTAAGTCTTGTATAGCGGAGTGCCAAGGCTTATTAATTTCAACAACAGACATATTGTCCTTAATAATTTTCATAATTCGTTCTACTTGGTCATTCGCTCTACTAGCTCCTTTAGCTACGACGTGATGTTCAATATTAAAATCTTTACAAAACGATTTAAATTCTGAGGAAGTCATACTTTTATCTTGGTCAGTAATAAGACGCGAAGGCGTTCCAAAAATTGAAATTACTTCACGAAAACAATTGACGGCTGTTTGAGCTGTGCGGTCATTAGTGTAAATAAGATGAACATATTTTGTAAAACTATCAATAAACACAAATGCATATTCAGGTTGATTACGCTTTCCGTTTAAACAACCAGTAATATCGGCATGAACAGTATGGAAAGGAATAACTATTTTATCAATAGGATGAAGCGTAACCTGCTTGGCTCCTGATATACCTTTGCGTACTCTACAACTTACACAGTTTTCTATAAATTTTCTAACTAATTTTGACATCTCTGGAAACCAGTACTGTTCTCTTATTTTTGCTAAAACCTTTTCCCAACTAAAATGTTGTAAAGAATCGTGATAATGATTTATAAGGCTCCATCTATAACTTCGCGGAACAATAATTAATTTCTTAGTTTTATTTTCTATTTGTACTTTTCGTCTTAATAATTTGTCGCCTAGAATAAGATAGGTATCTGCTATTGTTTGGGGAATCGAATCCGATTTTAATTGATCAACTATATTTTTAAGCACAGTATCTCTTTTTTGTTCAATTAATAACCAATTATGATCAAGCGTGGAAGAATTAACAAAAAAAACGTAAAACTTCACAAATTATATTATTTTTATTTAAATAATTATGTTTAATTGGATTACGACTGAAAAAATCCGCGTGAGCTAAGCGTTCTCCCTTTCGATATTCAATCTCGAACTGAAAATTTTGTAAGAAAGCCCACCAACGGTGAACTCTCGGTGAAAGTTCTTTCTTATGCCTAGACGCTTTTAAAGAGTTACAATCGGTTACAACTTTAAAGGATCGACCGTGTAAGTAATGACGAAAATGTTTTATAGCCTTAACAACGGCTAACGTTTCTAATTCGTAAGAATGATATTTACATTCAACGTTAGTGGTTCGCATACTAAAGTACCCAATTACATGATTATTTGAGTTAAGTTTTTGTATTAGAATTCCACCGTATCCTAAAGAACTAGCATCTGTATGTAGTTCAGTCTGTAATTCGGGGTCAAATATAGTTAACAGTGGAGATGATGTAAGGTGATCAATAATTATTTTTCGAGCTTGATCTTGGCTCTCTGTCCAATTAAAAGGAATATTAGTTTTCGTAAGTTCATACAAAGGGGCCATGATTCTAGAAAAATTAGGAACAAATTTTCTAAAATAGCCAGCTAGACCATTAAATTGCCTAAGTTCTTTGACATTTTTAGGAATTTGCGATTTCGACAGGGCAGTTACTTTTCGTGGACTCGGCCTAATTGTTCCGTTTTCTATTATATTGCCTAAATATTCAACACTGGTTTTGAGGAATGAGCATTTAGAAATATTTAGTGTAAAGCCACAATCTGTTAGTCTTTCTAGAACTAAATCTAAATTTATTAGACCGTCATTAATATTTTCAGATATAATTAAAACGTCATCGACATAAACTAGAGCGATTTTATTGCGATAGTCTCCCAGTGCTTTATTTATAGCTCGTTGATAAACTGATGGTGCATTGCAGAGTCCGAAAGGCATTCGTAAATATTCATACTGGCCATCAGGAGTCACAAACGCGGTTTTCTCAATAGAATCCTCCGCGATGCGGATTCCGTGAAATCCGGCTACCATATCGACACATGTAAAATAACGCGCCTTGCCTAATTTATCCAGTTGATCAGCAATAAGCGGAAGTGGGTAGTTATCTCTAATGGTATTGGCATTTAACTCTCTGAAATCTACACAAAGTCTATCTGAGCCATCCTTCTTTTTGACTAATAAAATCGGGCTACTAAAAGGAGATGAGCTATCGCGAATAATGTTGTTTGTCTTAAGGTCAGAAATAATAGTGTTTACTTTTTCGCGTTCGACGGGAGATAACCGGTAAGGCCTGCGTTGAACTATTTTATCTGGATTTTTTAATTTTATGTTTAACTCGCCAGTTTTTATCTCAGATACACGATTCCCTGTAGTAAAATTATTTTTAAATTTTTCTAAAACATTTTTTAACTTTTGTAATAATTCCGGGTCCTGTAAATTGGTGTTCAGATTAAAATTATCGAAACTTTCTAAAAATGAACACTCATTAACAATAAAATCACGCTTAACTGAAATACCGTCTTTACTGAAGGTTATGCTAAGTCCGGGAGTTTTAAAAACGTCATAACCTATGAGGATATCAAATTGGGTTTGAGAATCCTCAACGACATAGAATTCCACTTCGATACAAACACTGTCAATTTCTACACGAGTCGTAATTGTTTGAGAAGAATTAACGGGGCTACCGCCTATACCAGAAAAAATGACGTTAACTATTTTCCTTTGACCGGGTATGGAACTAGCAAGCTTATTCCTTAATAAGGAACAGTCTGCGCCGGTATCTAAAAGGCAGCGATAATTTTTGTCACCTATTTTAATTTCTGTTATACTACGATCTATTGAACCAGATACGTTAATAGACTGATTGTTTGTTTTTTTCAATCGCTCGTCATTTTGTTTTCGGAAACAATTTCTCTCTAAATGACCTTTCTTATGACAATAATCACACACAGATTTAATTGATATAGTAGTTTTTTGCAGTGAAGTTGATGGCTCTTCAGAAGTAATAGAAGACTTGTACTTACAATCTCGGGCATAATGTCCCGATTTATTACACTTAAAACAAGTAATTGAAGTTTTAAAATCTGAAAATTTAGGTTTTTTAATCTGATTGTTATTTTCTTGAAAGCCATCCACTTTACGTTTTCGAAAAGTTTTTAATACAGATATAAATTTAGGTAACGATTCAGGCGTATTTCTAAGTAGTTCACATTTAACATATTCAGGATAAATACCTGTGATGAGGGCGTCGATTACTTCAGCGTCGGTTGCCTCCGGTCGAACCCGCTTGAACAGGGTCCACCCAGTAGTCGCGTACTCGGCGTAGCTTCTGGCCTGGTCGGATGTGAAGCTGCGCCACTTCTGGACGTCATCAGAGTAGCGGAATTCCCTGCTGAAGGTCCGGATAAGGTCTTGTTTGACTTCATCCCAGGTCGTAGTTTGAAGAGACCACGTATCAGCCCATACTCTGGCCCTGCCTTTGAGCTGAAGTATGGCCTTCATTCTTGCCTCTTGTGGTGAAATCCCAAAGGTACTTATCGTTTCGTCCACATTGGCACACCAATCGCGGATGTCATGCGAGCGGACATCCGGATCAAACGGCGGTAGATAAAAGTTACCCTTGTCTCGTACAACCATCTGAACAGGTTTAGCTGACAAGGCAGCAGCTACAGCACTCGCTGCCGCCTGCTTTGTCACCGAAGAAACCAAACTCATCATCTCTTGCATAGTGAAAGTTGGCTGGTCGTCGCTCCTTGGGCGGGCGGATCCCAGTATAGGGGATCTGGATCCCACCGCTGCTGTCGGCGTAGCGTCACGGTACAGAGGTTCAGCCATGATTATTATATGACAATAATCACGGACAGAGTAACACTATTATTAACACAGCAAACTTTTATTAAAAGTAATACAGAGATGGTAACTCTTTGATGACAAGAAACAGAATGTGTCAGTATGAGTAATGCACTCTCTTTTATACCAAATTTTACAATTCATCAAAATTGATCTAAGCAGTATTTTACAATTCAAAAATAGGTTTAAGCTTTATTTTAATATAACATTAATTGTAACAATATTGCTATAATCTAATGTTAGCTAATTATGAAATAAACATTCAATTAAAAATGTGTCATAAACAAATTTAAACTGGAAACAGGAAGTAATTAATCAAAATGTTATTTTCTTAATCATAAAGATTCATTCTAAATTCAAATAATAATATAAATTGATTAACATTTTAGATGTAAAGAATAAAATAATAAATATTATATTTAATAGTTTATTCCTTTAATAAATAGAATTCTCGCAACAGGAAACTATGACAAATCATTTTGTTTTAACTTAATAATATTGTAAATAATCATCTTAAAAATAAATATTAATTTTAAATAATCATTTTAAAAATAAATATTAATATTAACTAGAACAGCGCCCATATGTACGTAAACGAGAAATATGAGAAATTTTGTATGAAAATTTTAGTCCCTTTTACGTCCGCTAGAGGAGCTTTCATGGTTTACATACAATATTTCTCGCTTACGTACACGTAACGATACCGCAAAATGTTCCTGCTTGGGGTACTGGTCATGCTGACGCACGTGCACACGAACGATATGAAGTGACAATGGATACCCATACACCAAAAGTGATTTTTTTGCCGTATTATGGAACCCTTCGTGCGCGAGTCCGACTTGCATTTGGCCGGTTTGTATTCGGGCCTTGCATTTTTGGAGATTAATTCATTAATTCATTCATATAATCACGCCTCTTTCCCGTAGGGGTAGGCAGAGACCACTTCTTTCCACTTGCTACGATCCTTACATACTTGTCTCGCTTCGTCCATTTTCATTCTTACTATTCATTCCTCCTCTTACATTCAACGTAGCGAAGTCTCCATGGGCCACTTTTCGCCTCCGCGATAACGAGACGTGATGGGTGGCGAGCTACATCGCCGCCATTTTGGATAATTAAATAATTTTTAAGATTATCCATTGCGTTCCCAATTTAAAGTGCAACTAAAACAAAAAGAAATAGTTAATCCACGACTGTTTTCATCTCTAGCAGTTATTGTAGAATATCATCTAGTTAATGACGCTAAAAATGACCAAAATATGTAAATTGTTAAGAAAAATTAATCAGATAGAGGGACAGAGAAGTTTTAACCGGTACTGTATATGCTGGAAGCCTCAGTACCAGGCTACCGTGTAATGCAAGTTTTTAGGCCGTGGGAAACAATGTGATATACGAGTGTATGCTGCCAATAATGCCATCAAGTAACTATAGGTACTATGGAACTTGGAACTCAATTTTAACCGCGAACCGGTTGATGATGTAAACGAACTCTTAAACACTTGTCATGGTTAGTGATTACTTTCGCATCAATTAACTTTTGGAATAGTTAGCAAAAATCGTTAACTCCGTTATTTTTGAGTAACGTATATTTTTAGTTCGAATTTTACGTTCTAAGTAGAATTAGAATTAGTTAAAAAGTTCTATGTATGTACCTAGGTACTGACCTATGCCACTGGGCGTAGGGTTCCTATATCTCCATTCCTATCGGCTTCCCTTGTCACTTACCTTTTGCAAACCTTCATAGAAATCCCTACCTATTATACAGGCTCCGGCTTCCCTATGAAGGAGAAGCAGCCTTCGCCACTGAATTGTAGATACTTTATATTCTTAAAAAGTACATACAAAGTTGAAAAATATAAGAATATAAAGTACATATTACATAGTTGAAAAATATGAAATCTATAGGTAGGTATCTACATATAATAATCCTAACTATAAATTACCCGTATTCAAAAATGTAGAGTGGAATGTAGAAATTCCGCTCTACATTCAATAAATTATGAGAAATTTCATGAGGACGATTAAATTATTTAACATTTATTTTCTGCGAAACTTGATACATTATATTATTTAGTATAAAACGGCAAAGGCGTGGAAATGGGACACATATTACCCAAAAGATATAAGTACAATAGATAGAGAAGAGTTATTGCTTAAGGGAAATAATACATAAAATAAATTTCAACCAAAGTGGCTACATACACGTAAGGGTAGGTCTGTTTACCTACACCTTTCGGCTTTCCCTTGTTTGTTGAGGAGACCAACATAAATTGCCTGTTGTTATTTTATTAGAAATGTCCCAAGATATAAAAATATCCATTGTTATCATTTATATTTGCTTGAAAAACTTGATAAAATTACATCTTTTATTTATTCTTATATCTATATAGATACTTCTCTGTATATAGATATATAGATACTGATCTGTATAGACATACTTTGGGTCCCGGGACCTTTCCCGGGACCCAAAGTATGTCTATACCAACATACATAGGACATAGGATATTTTTTATCCCGAAAGAGTAGTGTTCCCGCGGGATAATGTATTTACGCGGGCGGAGCCGCGCGCTAAAGCTAGTTAAATATAAAGTACCTGGATAACCGAGCTTTGCTCGGATTTCTGATAAATTAAAAAAAATCACAACCTGACCTCCTGAATCTGACCGGGATTCGAACCCACCGAATTTTCTAACAAAGCAAAAATTATATTATACATACACATACGCATCAAACGGCCAATCGCTTATTATGCCAGTCCGAGTGGTTTTTTTTTAAAGTGAAAAAAAAGTTGCACGACGAAAGAAGAACACATAATTAAGGCTCGACCGAGATCTCGGTCTCGGTTCTCGGTCTCGGCATTCTCGGCCAAAAATCTGGCCGAGAATCCGGTCTCGGTTCTCGGTCAAAATTGGCCGAGATTCTCGGCCATAACCGAGACAGAACACAGTACAGGGCCCCAATTCTCGTACCTCGAATCTCGATTCGATTCTCGCGCTGACTCATTCACACAGGCGTCAAATCATGCGTGCGCGAGCAGGACAGACTGACAATCGAACCGATATTCGAAGCACGAGAATCGGGGCCCAGGTAATGAGATTTGAGACTGGTTAACGTCTCCGCCAACCGCAGCACGCCTTTCGTTCGATCGCCCGACGCCCGCCCATTTTCAGTCGTCACTCACTTTTTAACCGACTACCAAAAAAGGATGTTTTTTTAATTTATCTACACTAATATTATAAAGAGGAAAACTTTGTTTGTATGTTTGTTTGTTTGTTTGTAATGAATAGGCTCAAAAAGTACTGGACCGATTTCAAAAATTCTTTCACCATTCGAAAGCTACATTATCCACGAGTAACATAGGCTAAATTTTATTTTGGAAAAAAATAGGGTTCCGTAAGATATTTGGGTTTTTCGGATACAAGGTGTAAAAAATCAACCAGAAAAGTTACTTATTTTGCGTACGCTGCCTAAACTATAAAAGATAGAACCATATAATGTTCTAATTAATTGTAGATCTTATAAATATCTACAAAAAAGTCCGCGACACACTATACCTATCTATGTTGAGTGAGGCACAACAACCATTTTTTTATTTAGAAATCTTAATTTTTTTTTGGACTACATTTAAACGCGTTTATTTTACTCATGCTATTAATCCTTATCAAAATAAATTATTTCATCACTAAGTACAGTTTATGTAGATAATATTTGGTCTTTGAATGATTAAAATTGGACGTTTGGTTTTGAAGTTATGGCGAAATTAAAATATTACGATTTCTGCTGCACGGCCCGTTGCGAAGTGGGTGACATTCTGTAGTATTAAATTAATTAAATTAAATACCATTTATTTCGGGCTGCATAGGCCCATATTAAATACCTTATAGACTAACATACATATTACTATTATATCAGTATTAGTATCAGTACTGTACCCGTGCGAAGCCGGGGCGGGTCGCTAGTTTGTTGATAAAAAAGTACAATTATATTATGCACTAACAGAAAAACCATGTAGGTTTAAGAACGCATGTTCAACGATAATTCCGCTGTCTGTGGAATTCCGTTTCAATTTTTTTTTTGATGTAAAGGGTTTAATCCCAAGTTGGTGCCGTTTTCAAACAAGTGGTGACCTGATGATGGGATCCATGAGGAATCGATAGTCTGATTCACAAGATCCATTTCAGTGAATTCTGTCCAAGGGCACCGAAAATTATATGATCCAGGGCTCATTTGATTCGGAATGACCTCTAGAAACTTTTTGAAAAATTTTAAGAGGGGCTCGGAAAAGTTGCAAATGTACTTTAGTAAAAAAAGGGTGTATGGTTTTTTGAAAATAACGGAGTGAAAATAACTTTGGCGGAGGCGGATGCGGAGAAGAGGGTCGCCTCGGAGGCGGAGGCAGAGGTGAAATTTGAAGTGGAAAAAATATAAATAAATTCATGATTTATTAAAGTCAGAAATATTTCACGCGATTTGAATAAAATTGACTATTAATTATGCACTAAATCACTTAAAACAATCACGTCTCAATTACAACTACGTCGTACCGAACGATTCGACAAGTTGATTCCTGTCATTCATTCTAGCCCCCACCACGGCTCGCCCGTGTTCCCGCGGCACAAGCAAAATAATAATAATAATATCTATGGACGCTTCACACCACGTCAATCTGGCCCCGTGCTAAGTATCCTAAGAACATGTATTACAGGTACCAGAAAACGGGAAGTATGTTTAATACTTTTATACTACACATATATTTAAGATTTTATTATTGACGACCACTGACACAGTGGTCGTCAAAATCTTGAGCATTTCGCATTTCACGCTCAAACACGCAGCCGAGCGGCCGCGTCGCCCAGCGTCACTCCTTGGGCGTTGTATGTAATCGTAAATAAACCTCCGTTAAAACTCCGCATCAATTTTGCGGAGGCGGAGGTTCAATTTCTTGCGGAAGCTCCGCAGTAACGAAAGCGAAGGCGGAATTCCGTTACAAGCCTAATTTTCACCTCTAAATTAAAATTATAAATATTGGTGATAGAGTTCCGGGAGTCAGGGGGTTTTTTTTAGGAAATTTCCTCCTATTTAAGGTTTTTTTTTTTTTCAAATTTCGCATATCTTTAATAGTTTCCGAGATATTTTCAAAAAACCATACCCCTTTTTTTACTAAATTGTTTATAACTCTTGCAATTTTTTGGAGACCCTCTTAAAATTTTTCAAAAAGTTTCTAGAGGTCATTCCGAACTGAATGAGTCCTGGATCATAATTTTCATTGCCCTTGGATAGAAATTCATTGAAATGGATCTTGTGAATCAGACTACGAAGGAACTCGCTCTTTTTGTGCTATAACATAATGCTGTTGCATTTTGAATAAGTAATAAAACTTTTAATATAAAGCCTAAATTCCATATATTACGCAAAATTTTTGTAGTTTTATTCATTTTCTTATGATTTATCAATTCTCGGTCTCGGTTCTCGGTCTCGGCCGAGACTTCATTTTATTCTCGGTCTCGGTCTCGGCCGAGAAGAAAAAACCTGTCTCGGTCGAGCCTTACACATAATATAGCTTAAGCTATTAATATATTGTGTTGTAGTGTGTAGCTATAAACGCGCAGTTTCCCACGGATAAGACCTAGCTAGATCAATTTTTCCTCCCCAAAAGTCCCTGCATCCTAAACTTCATGGTATAATACTTGCAGCCGTTTTCGAGAAACCGATTAAATATACAAGGTTGTCTCATTTAAAGCATAAGATATTATTATCAACAAGTAAAACACCAAAATTCGTGTATAACGGAGATAGAAAAGGCAAATTCCAAGTGTTAAATACGCAATGAATATATTTTATTGAAATCCACCTTGTCGACACAAAAATGCGTCGCGTGTGCACTGTGCAAGAAATCGTTATCCGCATAACAAACATTGCACTAGTGATGTAGTATAGACTATAGATATGGATTTAAATGTGTTTTAATTTTAATTAAATGGGTTCTGTTGGTTTCATTTTAATTAAATAAGTTAAAATTGTAAAAACTTAGCATAAAGTGAAAAACTAACAAACATAATTTCGATCACAATCACAAATCAAAGTCAACATGTTCTTCGGTCGCCACAGATTTAACTGATGGACAGTTAAATGTTTGTTCGGAAAACTTAAGTCAAGTTTCGTAATTTACTTTAAAAAAGAGAAGATATACATATAATATTGTAGAGGTATTTATTACATACTAATGCTATGAAACACCCAAAACATGTAACAACACACAACATAAAATAGACCTTATAAAACCCATATCCGAAAGAAACACAATATTACATCAATTGCCTGGGTGTGAGTTTTTAACTCACACTTAGGACTCTGAAATCATAACATCACTATTAACTAGCTGGTGTCAACGAGCCGAGAGTTCGAACTTCATTGGAGCGTTAAAACAAATCGATCTCGGAGCACTCATTCCCACAAATGTAGTTATCTCCAACGTCTGAGGAATTAATCAAGTGGAACGCTCCCATTCGTCTCGACTCTCAAGCAGGGGATCTCGAACTTGCTCTCTCCTCCTTATTGGCATTTGGCACCAATTCAACGATTGATATATGCTCCCCATTACGTTTCAAAGGTCCCGATAATGTTATTAGAACAAGAGGATCTGATTGATCATTCAGAGTAATGGGAAGAATCCTAAATCTGTATTCAGATTTCAATATACCAACGCTTGAATATTACAACAACATAATATTATGTATTACCAAAAGAACTTAAAAAACTTTAGCAACTAAATATTTATGATATGAAGTGTTACTATTGTTTTATGGTTTTATTTTTAAATTCGCCACTATAAAATAGAACAAAAAATATAACAGTTAATGCATACTTTAATCACTAGCTAGTAGCAAAACTTTAATGTGTATAGCACGTGTCTAAACAGTTACACAAGCACCCAGAAAATAATCTTAACAAGATAAACATGAAGCAGGTGTCGTGATATTCAAATTAAGTAGTATACCATATTACAAAAATATATTTTATTTCCAGTTACAGTGCGTTGATTTATCCCTTACATAGTATTACATACGCGTTATTTATAACGCGCGCTACGGCTACATTCCAATTAATTTCTCTTTCCGGAGTTGTCATCGCGGCGATAAATGGTGATAGTTTGCACCCGTCAGGAGTAAATTAATCTAATGTGTTGGAATCAAGGTTGTCGTGGACACTGGACATACGTCCCACAGTCGTGCAAGATTCATAGCTCATGAGCCAAATGGGCAGGCCGTGTGGGAAATTAGTGAAGTTATTTATGGCTTAACAGTGCGTTAACTTTGAATTGTATTCGCTAAATCGGAGGCCGTTGTAAATTTATCACTGACGGTGTGTTTATTTATAAAGATACGTTGGTCGAACAAATATCGAGATAATTATAGCCCTCTTAATGGGAAACATGAAGCTAAAAACGCTGCCCATAAACGATTACCATGGACGGTTGAACGAACACGAACTTTTCATCTGCCAAGAGTAAACGAAGTGACGAAAACGAATATGATTGACAGATAGTCATTAGTAACGTAAAGATTCTAAAACTAAATGTGCTGAATATGAATAGGAAAGAAACATTGAAATTAATTTTCCATTACTAATATTAAACGTAATTGTAAAACGTCTACAGAGATGCCGAGATAGCGTTACTAATCAGTGTCGAACAAGTGCGACGCCAGCATCGCACGAGCGAGGCAGTAATATAAAATAGTATAAAGCGTGATCTTCTAGACTCTAGAGCGTGAAGTACTTACCTGCTTAAATATTCTCTTACACGCTTCATTAGTTATGCACAATTGCACAAGTCAAATTAGATTTAATTTTGCAAACGAATTTCAATTTGTAAGTAGGTACATAAATAATAAATTATGTTCTTAACTGTGAAAATTACAAAAAAATACATAAAAGTATTTGGAATCTCACATTTAAGATCTTTGAAAATAAAACTTTTAATAACTATAGATATTAATAGCGATTCTTATTAGAATTAGCGATATGATTATTATTATCGATAAAAATAATTTGGAAAAAGCAAAATATGTATATTATTATATTTACAATATAATATATATAATCCTATCGCAATCCCGTCCTTTTACTGGAAACTGGCAATATAATATTGCACTCATCAAGACCCATTGTTAGTTTTATCGAATTTTTGGAAGGGACGTAAGTAAATCACAAGAATGAGTCTATAAAAATCACACCGGTCGAGCCCAAACGACGCAACATTACGCAGGAGTGGAGGAGAGTTTGACACATAGCCGTAATAATAAACCGATTGGTTTACATCATTCGGGCGTAGCCGGAGACTAAAACGATGGTAACTGCGAAATGCTTTTAAGCTTGAAACAATTTGTAATAGCCATTCAAATTCAAACAAAGCATCCACAAACTGCTAGGAATGACGTTCAGAACGCAAATTTGGCAAATAATTCACGCCGCTGCAGGAGAAATATGTACGGGAATTGCTGCAACTGCATAACTCACGAAACGCAACATCAGCCAATTTGGACGAGCTAGTTTAACGACTATCTCAAGCACCAGGAACCCGGTTTGATTTAAGTATACGATCATATTTTTCCATTTTGATCGTCTTGCTCAATACTTAACGGTAAAAGGGGCAAACGAGCAAATGGATAGCCTGATGGAATGCGATTACCGTCGCTTATCATTTGGAGAACCCCAACACAAGACTGATTTTAGATGCACACGTTCCGGCCGTAATAACAAATACTTATGTACAATGTACGCCGTATGTAAAAGGCGGAATCATACAATATGCCTGCAACATATAGGTATATAACATCATTAATGCCTAAATTTTTATGCAAGGTAACGGACCTTAACTGTAATAGGGTTGGCAATTTCTATAATCACTGTTTTAAAAAAAGCAAACGCCATTAAATTTTTCACCCCACTTCCCGTGGCACAAAGGAGGATGGCACTCGTTTAAAGCACGCATTATTTGAAGCCCGGCGCCCGCTCAACCCCCGGGGAGTTGCGAATTCTTCCCTTTGTTCCACAATGTTATGCACTCAATGTTTCTTTTGATCTTTTTATTAATCACTAGCTGCCACTCGACGCGTTGCTAGTCGTTGCAAATTAACTTACCATTTTAACTTTAGTGCCAGCCATATTATGTTGGTAATTATCACAATCAGGAAAACCAATTAAGAGCAATCTAAAAAACGGTAAGTAGAAGCTATTAACCTGCAAGCTATTATAAGTTGCTTTTTATAGCTAAACACTAGTACACATTTGAAATTATCTAGCTGTGACTCAATTGAACAAGATCCATAACCTGGAAAATTAAGTAATTAATATTTACTACTTAACTTAAAATGACAACTCTAGTCAAAAAATTAATGCTTTAACTCAAACTTCAAGATGCGAAATGACGGACAATGGAACTAAAATATTAACATATGAATTAAATAACTTATCAAACAATATGAAAATAGTACATATTATGTACTGTATTTTTTTATGACAAAAACCTGGCTCATTGATGACAGAAAAAAAATTACCATACGCTACAATATTATCGATTTCATGTAAGCCGTGTATTTTATCTTTATTTGATTCACAACAAAATTTGTTCTAAAATGACCTATGTCATTTTAGAACAAACTTTGTTGTGAATCAAATTTGCTGCGTCAACAAGCTATGTCATTTTAGAACAAACGTTGTTGTGAATCAAAAAAAGATAAAATACACGGCTTACATGAAATCAATAATATTGTAGCGACATATAGGTAACTCTACTAAATACACAATTCAAATAAATGTTTATAGAATAGAAATAAGTAATAGTTTATCCATTAACATTTCCACGCCCAAGAGGCAGAAATTTTGATACTGTACTGAAATTGTAAAACCAATGTAACAAATTTCCTGGAAATAAATGAATAAATTCTAAAATTCTAACAGAGTAAAAATTATACAATAATACTTTCATGACTAGAATTAATAAATGCATGCACAGAGCAAACGCATGACATATATTTTACGGAAAGAAACCTGATTCAAAATTAAACTTTCACTGAATGAAGCAAAAGTAAATCAAATATCCCATCCAAGTTAAGCCGGTGGAAAAACAAGCAATCGCCAGCTTGCGCGTGCTTAAATCAAACAACGTTTCCTATGCCCTATAAAAATACACAATGAAAAACTTATAAGGCTGCCACAAGCGGGGCTTAATGCACAGAGTCATAACGAACAATATTGAATTGTAACATTGGTTACATTCTAACACATCCCTTAATATTAATTTACGAAAGAAAGTTAAATGTAATTACATTCTAACTAATTAATTGAATAATCCGACGATTAAACTGGCAAGTCGCTGAATTATGGTCCTGAATAATTCATAATGTAATAATAATATGAATAATGAATGAATAAATACTCAAGTTTGTTAATATAAAGTTAAACACGGCGATTGCGCAACATATAAATTACAAAACATTGCTGAATGTCCAATAGTACTGCAGGATGCAAAAGACAATATAATATACAGACTAAGGTAACTAAACGAGCATACAGGCTTGAAAATGTTCTAAGTTCACAAACATCTTTATATTTAGAATTGTATGAAAAATAAAAGGTTCACGATACTTAAAACAAAACTGGCAACCCTATGCGATCCGAGCTGTCGTCACCATATGCTTGACTTAAATTCCAAAACAAAACGATTACGTCACTCCAAAATCCATAAACAGAAGCAGGATAACAATTTTAATCGATTCATTTTATAAGATAAATAAATACAAACATTCTAACGCCTTTTTTGTTCTCTACGAAATTTGAAGCACTAATCCCATTAGACCGTAGGACTGTTTCCATTTATATTCTGTTGCAGTGAGAATGGTGTTTGAAAAAATAAAAAACTCATTTAATATGATTTGTACGAGGCGCCTTGTCTTGTTACTAATCAATACTAGTTATATCAATGTCAGTCACATGGCACATCATTCTTATGGCGACACTAACTAGAGGGGCATTTGTTTAAATTTCAAACTAGCTGCTACTATGATAATATAACTCGGGGACACCGATTTTGGTGACGGTGGCTGGTTTCATTGAAACCAGGCCAGTTACGCAGGAGTAATTTTATAGTGCCCAAGTGTGTGCGCAGTAGCACACAAGAGCTCTCTCTCTTCCATTACTCTCATAATTCAGTGGAACGGATAACCGACACGGCTGACGAGAGATCAGGCGCAGGTCCGACTTTTTACATGCCCATCCGACGCATGGATCATCTTTCTTGTCAGACAATCAGGTGATAGGTGATCAGCCTGCATTGTCCTAACTAAACTTGGAAACAACATTTTTTGTCACTTCAAATATGATTTAAAGTAAACCCGGTGGCAAACATTACATAGCCAGGGCCATATCCTTTGCCTTACTTAAAATAAAAAGCGTTCAAGTCTGAGATAAATGTTGTCATGCTGTCAATGTAAAAGTGATTGTTGGTAGATTCTACCATATTAGAAACATAATAATTAATTGTTTTTGGATGATGTATTGGGATTTGGGTTAGATTGTTATTGGAAATAATATCAACTATCTATTCCCCGCCCGCATTAATACTTTATTCCACGGAAACATTTCACTTTTTCGGGATAAAAAGTAGTTCTAGTAAGGTTTGTCCGTCTTTTTTTGGTTTAAGCTATAATATTATGTATTACTTACCTCAAGTACAGATAACGACTCAGTAACAGACAAAACGACCGACACGCAATTGATCAATAAATTGGCAATTGATTCAGCGATACGGGTCGGACCCATGGGATTGTCAACAGTAGGACAAACTGAATTGGATAACCCTAATTGTGAAATTAATGATATTACGCAAAGATATTGTAAAAATAATAAAAACAGTAAGGAGGACCAAAATATAGTTCATTGCGTGAAATTAAACGACAAAAATAATTACAAATGAAGTACAAAATTATATTATTCTGTCATCAAAAAAGATAAATAACAAATTCTTAGAGCTGAGTGAGCATTAACAACGAATCCGTAGACGTCGGCCTAGAAATGTCTAGTTCTATAACAAATAATGACAATGCATTTTTTTTAACGAGTGATGTAAATTATAAATGCAAAGTAATTAATTACATTTAAAATGCAACGACGCGGTATAAAAAGGTTCTTGAACTCGCAATTAAAATAAATAATGGTGTAATCATTCTGACAAACAAATCTACATTAGTATTTTACAGAAACTTAAGGGTTTTTCTACACTAGTGACTAGTGTATGATCTCTATTTCAAACACCCCACACTATTAATGTCTTATAAGTTATTCACAAGTTTTGTCTCTAACAATTAACATGACGCGGACGTAACAAAGAGATGAAACTGTTGAATTAGTTAACCGGTTGCTTGAAAGAGTGGTGAAACAGTCAACGGATCCTTAACCTAAGGATTCTTATTATTAGGAAAAATATTATTTTTAAGTCAACTTACCGTAAAATTTTAAAAACCGTTAGATTGTAAAATAACTAACGAGATTGTAAAAATATGACGAAAGATTAAAAACTATATATTTATAATCTAACGAAAAATAATGTGTGAAATTATAGGCAGCATATTCGCGTCGGAAGTCTATCAACATTTTCCTATTTCCTAGTTAGCTAGTTTTATAGCACTCTAACGGTTTTTACAATTTTACGGTAACATATTATATAACAGGGTTTTTAGAGTTCCGTAATAATTAAGGAACCCTTATAGTTTCTCTCTGTCCGTCTGTCTGTCTGTCTGTCCGCACTTGTAGCTTCAGCTGTAATTTTGAATAGAAATGGATGAAATTTAGTATAGTTAGATATAGATTGTGTATAGATCGATTTTTTTACATCATAAAATAATAATTTTATATTTTAGGGGCGGCACTCCATACATGTGACTGTGAGGTGGGAATAAAAATATTTTTTCACTCTACCCCATCGTGTGGGGTATCGTTGAATAGGTATTTTATTTATTTATTTTATTTTATTCTTCATGTCGATATTAACAAAGATACATTCGACAATTAAAACAATACATTGACGTACTTACCTATCACTATAAGAGATCTCTTCCAGCAAACCTATAATTGTGGAGATCTCTTATATATTTTACAATAAAGGCAAGGTTTCAAGGCAAGGAAGAAATTAAAATGAATATTACTTACTTTCAAGATTAAAGTACGAGTATCAACTGTATACCAACATTTTAAAAATTTGAAAGATGAAGGAACTAATTTTGGCATGACCTGCGTCTGGACTCTCGCCTTACAAGGATAAGCATCGAACCGCAATTTATCAGGTGGGTAGAGTTCACTGGCCACCATCTATCACAATTCACAACCCGCCATCGAAGCACGCCAAGCTTTAAACACGTGCACGGTGCAATAATTGCTTGACTAATTAAATTCGTGCTTAAATAACCATAAGATATTTAAAGATTCATTCCTTCATACAATATTTCTTACCTCATTTTCTCATACGTTTAATCCTATACAACTAAAGTAAAACGAGACAACCACATGTTATATAGTAGTGTCTCTTTATACCTATTCGCTATCGCTATTTAATTTTACCAACTTTAAAATCATAACGAAGTTTAAGATCTTTTTAACTGAAATAGTCATGTAAGAAAAAGGCTTTGCAAAAGCGATCACTGTAGTTACCTAGTTCACGTGTAGTACCTATTGCAAATTGAAATGATTATTTCAAGTATGTGAGGACACTAGAATAGAAACAACAAATATACTAATAAATAAAGAAGACACTTATGAAACAAATAATATTTTATTATTTTACAATTTATTGAGAGAAAAGTACATAATTAGCATTTAAGGAATCTTCAAAAGCTTTTAAAATTCTCGAAATGTTATCCGTGTCGCGTGGTTTGGAACGTATGACTCCGTTAATTTTTAAGATTTTACCTTGATTTTATTTTCAATAATTAGGCAATACTTAAACCATAGAATGTAGACGAAGAATAAATATAAAATAAGAATATAAATATACTATTTGTAAATTTACCTAGTTTCGTTTTAACTTTTAAATTGAAAAATAATAAAGAAACTATCACAGAGTAATCTCTTTGTTGAAGGAGAATCCATTAAATGTGTGGTTTACACGACCCCGTGCCAGGAGAGAATTACAAATAGCCGAACCCAAAGTGACAAATAGTTCCGCCACACTCCACGCGTGTGGGTGTATCGATGGCCAATACGAAAGGCTCCTTATAGTTTGCAATTTATTTGAAACTCGGCAAGCTTGTAGATTTATATCTGAGTTAGATCGGTGCCTCACGCGAGTTATACAGAAAGCAATTTCAGATTCAACCGCCCCACGAGCGCTTTGCGACTCCCTAAGCGATATACACATTTACAAACTTCGTGCGAATTTTCCGTCCAATTTGCACATGCAATATGAATTAGAAGTCGAGTGCATAGTTCCCATGGATGTGGCCCTAACAACGGTCATAATTAATGCTCGAATAGCGAAACTAGACAATGCGTCAGCGAGTGCGCCCATTAGCCCAGCAATTAGTGCAATTGTCGTTAATTTGTTGCATCGCGTCAACGACGAGGTAAACAATGCAACTAAATCATTCATCGGTCGATGCGACTCGATCACCGCCCATCCGATTCCAACAAATGCCCTAATTCCCTAATTGTTTCACCATTGTTCGCCTTGTACTATCTGGGAAACCAATTCAACAGCAAATAGAGTGCTCTTATTAGTTTATTTGATTTGTGATGACGGCATGCAGACACAATATGACGCTTTGTGTGCGTTGGGCCTGCCCCCTAACAGCAGAAAAATATCAAACACCCTCATTGTCAATGAAAATTGATTATTGACATGTCGTTTGATATAATACTTGAATCAAATTACGACAACGGTCAACCTGCTTAAAAATTAGATTCCCCGAAAGTACTCGTATAATCAAGCTTCCAAACTTTTGTAATAATTTAGTAAGTTCATAATTAACGACTATACAAGGAATTCGAATCGCTGGCTGGAAACAATGTGGATTGCGAAAATAATTTGTCAAGAAGTAGACAACGTTGTCCCAGACATTATAAATCTTCATTATACAAATGGGGGGGATGTAAGTCAATTACCATTATTCTAAAATGTCTCTTTATTGAGTGTAGATTTTAATGAGATGAACATCCAACAATTTATACGGAGACAAGATACTGTAGACGTAATTTAAATACACAATGAAACACATTTAAATGACCACCGCCACAGCGAGAAAAATGTTTAAGATAGAGCAAATGTAGTTTTTATCGCAGCTTTTAAAACACTTAAAGTGGTTTTATTTATTTTATATTATTATATATCACACTTGCATATTATGTAGCAATAAAATAAAACTTTTTACAATAAATCCTACTAATATTATAAGTTTGTGAGGATAGATGGATGAATGGATGTTAGTTTATTTTTCACGCAAAAACTACTGAACGGTTTTGGATGAAATTTACATTAGAAGTAGTTAATTCTCTGGATTAAAACATAGGCTACTGTTTATCCCGGAAAAGTACAGCATTCCCGTGATATACTGTATTTACGCGGGCGGAGCCGCGGGAAACAGCTAGTAAGATTATAATAGTGTTATGTAACGAATATTTTTAACTTACAGACATATTCACAAAATAAATAATAGTACAGGTCCTAATCAAACTACAATTTCAAACCAACCATGGCCATTTGAAAATAGATTTAAAAAAAACGATGTTTATAGCGAAATATTATAAGACTGCTGACAAACGCGAATACCATTTTCTAAATCCACTGACTTGTGCATTTAAATTGTTGTCATTATTTAAAGTACATGTTGATTAAAGATAAAACGAAGCACCTCTTGACTTTTGTTGAGATAAGATATTTAAAGCAGTGTGATTAATTTCAAATGTCCGTAGCTCGGTACCGTGATAGTATTTTTATAAGAGTACAATTTCTATCAGTAATAGGTATAATTTCATTAAAAAAACAAAATATGTTAGTATCTTTTCATCTAAATTGGCAGTTAGGTATTAGCAATTTGTTATCGGAAAATGTTAATGAATCAGTTTACATATTACAGTGTAAATAATATAGATTAAAGCTATCTAAGTTAGATGAGGTACAACTCGTACTTTACAAGTTTAAATGAGCAATAAATAAAAATAATCAATTAACATAAAGATAATTGTACTGTATTCGAGTTGTGTGAACAGGGTCCGGAAAAAACGGGAACCTTCGAATTTCGAACCCTTCTTGTGTAGTGAATAACCTTCAACATTGAATATGATCTATCGTCGCGTCTCGTCGTGGTGAGAACCGACCCTTATACGGGGTATTAATAGTAACATTGTGACAGGCAATGTTACATACTGTTTGGACCAATCAACACGCGTTAATCGTTAGTTTGGCGTAGATGAGAATACCAATTTGCTGTTTTAACATAATACTATCGTGACTGCGTGTAATATATAATTAGCAGAATCAACCTACAAAGTACACTAGCCGAGATAAAATCGATAACAATCGAATACAAAGCAGCTATAAAAAACACAGAATGTAATGTGGGAACGGTTTTAATAAATCCTTAAGCCCTGCAGTGACCAGGGTTGTCAGACGTTCCTATGAAAAAATAGGATCTTTTGTTTTTTTAATAAAAGCGGAAAAACAAACTAATGCCTAATGGGCATTATCGCTGCTGCTACAAGAGTAATATTACAGGAGTTATACCTCTAACCTCCCATCTATCTGACTATCCTAGCTGTTCCATCTGCGTTTACATTTTTTTTCCATCTGGCAAGTGGCAAGTGACATCCCTAACCCTATTGGGTTTCGATGTTAAAACTAAAAGTACTATTAGATGTTACAGCGGGTTATCGAAACGATCAATATGAGAACATAGAACGCTCGTTCGAAAAACAATTTACTTTCAAATCGCATGGTTCTTTTTTACCCGTTCCCGTGATACCCGCGTTGTTTATTACACAACAAATAGTTTGTGCCCGCGACCGCGACTTGTGGAATGAAAATCCCGAACATATTTACGCAACCAGAGGGCTCCTTAAGATTAATCTCTCAAACGCCCCTTAAAGTATAGAGGCTTTCAAGTCATTTCCTTTAAATTCTTCCAATTGATAATAATTCTTAGAAGAAGAGACAGTGGCAGCCTGTTATGTATTTGAATTTGAGGAGCTCTCATTAAGAAGCGTTTTAGAATTCGGCTGATAGTCTATCTATTTAGTCAGCTTGTAGCTGGTACATGTCATTAAAGCCAGATATGTGGATTCAAAAGTCTTCTAACGCCCAAAATTAATAACGTATCTATAATCTTAGATTGAATTCAATATCAGATTCTCTAAACAAAAATTGACGTAAATTGACATAAAGTCAATCCTTGGATCGTTGAAATGTATTGAAATCTCGATCTCAGATAGCTAAAATGAGATTGATTGATTATTAATTTTGGACGTAAAGCATCATTATTTAAACTGTAAACATATTTCCTTGATTAGATGTTTCTAAAATAAAATCCGTAAGGAACATAAAACATTTACTAATTCCAACCACGTAAAGATTATATTAAAACGGTAATAAGTATTCCGAGGTCTAAATTGATACTTTAAATTCTCGTCAAATTCGATTGTAGTGTAAATATTTGTCGGGAACGGGAAGTGGCTCGTTCCGGCGCACACGCGGACGTACAAACAATATTTAATTGTATATAGACATTCTATGCAGGCTTCCTCTATACGGCAGGGTGCTTTTTGGGCAACAGATAGGATTTGTTGATGAGTTAACCATACCTGTCTAACTCAGAAAACCGTTGAATAATTCCATGTAAAACTTCAAAAATGTTTTCTTCTAAAATTCTGAAACGAATGGACCTAATGGAATAATTAAGGCAGGTGTTAGATAAATAAGAACTAGCATTTAAAGTAGACTATAATGAATCGCTTTTTTCCCTATACGCGTAGAAATTTAACTACCGACAAACAATATGCGTTAACACGAGACTTGCGATTTTCGAAAATTTGTAAACAAATCGTTGTACGTTTGAATATATAGATTTATATTAATGGTGTGAGAACTTACTCATATTTAATAGTACTTATTAATTTATGCAATAAAAAAATCTGTCGTCCACCGGCTAGCCTATTGTTAAGTTATTAGATCTATTATACCCAATTAGAGCTCCGTAGCCTAGTGGGTAGACCGTTTGGTTCGCACTCGAGAGAGTGCAGGTTCGAATCCCAGGTTGTGGCGTGTACCAATGAGACTTTTTCAGATTTCAAGTACATTATGCGGACGCTCTAACGGTGAAGGAAAACATCGTGAGGAAACCTGCACATAGTTGGCCCCAGATGTATTGACCAGTTCATTCCTCTGGACTAAGCTGACTATGTTGTGAGAATGCCGTATGTGCTTGGGCAACCATACGACATTTAAAATTGTCCCAGGCACTACAGTATTTCAAAGAGTGGTTACTTCGCTCGGAGAATACTGCATAAATCACCCATTAACGGATGAAAAGGTCTAAGTATACCCAATTTGAACCCTGCTGCTGCTGATAACTGCACAAAAGTTCATCGCACGGTTTAGTGCTTGTTCGCGCATTATCACAATTCACAACTAATAAAGATATTAATTTGTGTCCCGCGCGATGATGTAACACATTAGTGATGGTCTTGGTGTTATACATAATAGGCAATCGGACAAATTTTTTTTTATTGCATAAATGAATAGTACTCTTAAATATGAGTAACTTCTCAGAAGAAACCGTATATCAAAAGTCAATATTTTCAAAGGTACAGCGATTTGTATAAAAAATTTCGCGAGCCTCCTAAAAACGCTCCATACTAAAATCGATATACACATGACGTCACTTGAATATGAAGTAGTATGAAGTAGTATATGAAGTATATGGCCGCAGGAATATATTTGTAAATATCTCCGATATTTGTGCGTTTAAGTTCATACTTACCATAATGAATGTTTTTGTATATGATGTGAGTAAACTAATGATGTAGGTTTTGTTTACCAATTTCGCAAAAAAAAAAAATTTTTTTTTGGTATAAAGACTCGAAGAAATTTTGTATACAAATCGCTGTACCTTTGAAAATATTGACTTTTGATATACGGTTTCTTCTGAGAAGTTACTCATATTTAAGAGTACTATTCATCTATGTAATAAAAAAAAATCAGTCCGCTTGCCTATTCAGCAGCTTTGAGACTACGCTATAATATAATAGCATATTGTATACATCTTATAGCACAACAATATCGCGCACCATACATTGTTACTATATTATTGGCTTACTATACGCTATAAAATTGTGCGATACGATGCTGTGCTATATCCTCCCAAGTCCCACCACCATCCACCCTCTTCCTCCTCCCTCACCCCCGAGTCATAGGTCAACTGAGCTTCCTATATACTATAAATGGTTGCGATAGTATCGCATAATGTGAACGCCCTGCTATAATACTGTAGCATTAGGTCCTTCTTTGTTATATTATATAGCACAATACTGCCGTCATAAGAAAAAAAGACGTATCTAACAGTTTTTTCAAAATTGAGTTATTTACATATTTGGAATCAGTAAAAAAAGGCGCATCGACTGATATTTTTATTTTTTGGAAATTCGGTTAGAAACGTGTTAAAACCACTGTGAAATAAGACTCATCTGTAGTATTATTAAAGTATTACTAAAATGAAAAACCACTTTTCGTCTTTACTACGTTGTAAAAACGCATCTACTCATAAGCGTCTTATTCTTCTAAGAAATATTAACATAATCATATAATGAAAAAACGTTTCTGCAAACTACTAATTAAAAAAGACGGTTCTGCGTAGATACGTTATGTCATCTTAGTATACAGTAAAATAGTCAGGCGCATGTGGTAGATGCGACTTTTCTTCTTAGTACCGATATAAAAACAGCATATTTTTCAGCTGATTTAGAAAAGGTTGTCATGCTTTCACGTATTAATTGAAGAATTTAAAATTGTACTTTTTTGTCTAAGGATCATACTATTTAATGAGAGTTTTGTCCCTATAGGTCATAGACGTATATTATAGACGAGGCATGTTGAGCAAAAAGTGTCTCCAATATAATGGCCCCAATTTTTTAATTTTTGGGGCAATTTTGAAATTCGAAGTATGGTGAAAACAAGATGGCTGACATTTGAGTTATGGTGAAAACCAAGCTGGCGTTACTTTTTCTTGTATGATTTTTTTTCTGCTAAATGTACTTACGTGATAGCCTATCTTGAGTTTAAATCTTTGCTATAGGTGACAAAAAGAAAAACCCAGCTCGTCAAACCTATGATGCTATATAGCACGAAGCCATATCAGGTCGTAAAATGAGTGACATAGCAAGCTGTTTTAAAGCTTTTTTACAAGCTAATAGAGATTTAAAACACATAGTTTTTTCTGAGGCACAATTGTGTCTTACAAAATAAAAATTGGACGCTATACTCGTATCTGAATTATCTTGTGAATTCTGCAGAGGTTAGTTGTCATTCTATAACATTAAAATATTTAGAAGTTGGCCATACATATATGTCTGCTGATGAGTATCATCACCAAATAGAGTTGGCAATGAAAAAAAAGAAACATCTTTATGATTTCGAAGATTTTCATCAAGCAGTTTTGAGAACTAGGACCAATATTACTGCAAAAGTCATGAATTTTGATGATTTTTGTCAATTTGAAGACTGTTCTTCGTCTTACAAATTACAAAATTCTAGTCCTAGAGCGTACTTAAGTAATATGTGTAAAGTAACATTTAACAGAAGCACCCATCTCATCCATACTCTATATACATAATATACAGATAAATAAAATTGAAGTGTCTGTTTGTAACTTCAAGTTAACAGCTTTCCACATAATGAATCTGAAAGTATATTCGGTACTTACAATAAAATTCAATTTATAAAATTTTTGTCTGTCCGTCTGTCTGTCTGTCTGTCGGTCTGTCTGTTTGTTCCGGCTAATCTCTGAAACGGCTAGACCGATTTTCACGGGACTTTAACTAGCAGATAGCTGATGTTATAAGGTCTAACATAGGCAACTTTTATTTTAGGGTTCCGTTTAAAAAAATAGATAGAATAAACTTCTACGCAAACGAAGTTGCGGGCATTAGCTAGTAATTAATAAGAATAATGTTGATCTCCCTTAAAGCTATAAAGAAGAATTTACTGTGATTTAGTTTGTTCTTACATTTAAGTGTTACTTTCTAGTTTTTATAAATGACTGATAGTTCTATATAAAACATAGTTTCCTTTTTTTACTAATAGTAATTTTTATCTATGTTTTACCGAAATATATTTCATTGTGATAACGTTGTTTTTGTTTTTGCCAGAGAAGTCTGTGATTTTTGTTTTTATGTAAGTAAATGTTTTGTCAGAGAAGTATGTTGTAATTTTTTACTAAGCACATTTTTGTAAAATAATCAAAGATTTCAACTCAAGATAGGCTATCACGTACATTTAGCAGAAAAAAATTTCATACAAGAAAAAGTTACGCCATCTTGGTTTTGTCTTGGTCAAGATAGCCTCAAATGTCAGGCTATCTTGTTTTCACCATACTTCGAATTTGAAAATGGCCCCAAAAATTAAAAAATTGGGGCCAATTTACTGGAGACACTTTTTGCCTCAACATGCCTCGTCTATAATATACTTCTATGAAAATAATAATAAATATTATATGTTCCATACATTTTTGTTTTTTTTTCATCACAATAAAATAAATAACGAATATATTGACAGGCAAAGTAGGCATATTTACTATCCAGATTTTTATCTTTTCAGCTTATCAGGCATACTACTAAGTTGAAAAGGTGGTATATGGATATATGAGTATTTTTGTTAAAGTAATTTACGTAATCGTACTAGGTAGAAAAGACGTTTTTGAAATAACTAAGTTGAAAAGGCGTATCTAGCCAAAAGCGTCTTTTCATGTGTGTATAATTCATTTTTCTATATTTTTTTTACTACAAAGAAAAGGAAAATTGGATATAATTATTAAAATATAATATTTGTACCTAAAACATTTCTGAAATTAATAAGACATAAACAACACTCATATTTTTACATCATAATATCATAAAAAATATAATGATGTGGAGGACAGCAAATGATTTTAATTTTGGATTACAAAACATTTATTTTCTCCGATTTTATATTATGTCAGAAATGTCTTTTTTCCTTATGACGGCAGAATAGGCAATCGGACAATTTTTTTTTTATTGCATAAATGAATAGTACTCTTAAATATGAGTAACTTCTCAGAAGAAACCGTATGTCAAAAGTCAATATTTTCAAAGGTACAGCGATTTGTATAAAAAAATTCGCGAGCCTCCTAAAAACGCTCCATACTAAAGTCGACCTAAAAATGACGTCACTTGTATATGAAGTAGTATGAAGTAGTATATGAAGTATATGGCCGCAGGAATATATTTGTAAATATCTCCGATATTTGTGCGTTTAAGTTCATACTTACTATAATGAATGTTTTTGTATATGATGTGAGTAAACTAATGATGTAGGTTTTGTTTACCAATTTCGCAAAAAAAAATTTTTTTTTTGGTATAAAGACTCGCGAAATTTTGTATACAAATCGCTGTACCTTTGAAAATATTGACTTTTGATATACGGTTTTTTCTGAGAAGTTACTCATATTTAAGAGTACTATTCATTAATGCAATAAAAAAAAATCAGTCCGCTTGCCTATAGTATAGCTTAGTCTAAAATTAGCTTTAGGCGTTATATTATATTGTCTCATCACACCGATATGATATGAGACACTACGCGGCGCAGCATAATAAGATAGCTATTAAAAATTAGAATTTAATTTTTTACATAAAAATAAAGATAAAAAAATACACGTTTCATATTACATCAGTAATACACTTTACGTGCGCTGTGCAGAGCGGGGCAACTTGACATTTGAACTCTTACAATGAAAACCATTTGGGTAATTTTGGTTTTGAAGTAATTGTGGAAGTTCAGGGAGAACTTTCACAATTATTTCAAAACCAAAAATGCTCAAATCGGTCCAGACGTTCTAAAGTTTATAAGCGACAAAAAAAAAAGTCATTCAATGCAAAAAATAATCGCATTTCAAAGGAAGGTTCAATTCTAAATCCAATACACTTTCATTTTGCGTACAAACATTTTACACGTAACATATTGATTCACGCATACTTATAGTTATATTATTGTGTTGGGAATTTCGTTAACGTGCTTTTTAATGGAATCGAAAGCGGGAGTCGGAAATGACAACATTTTTTGTGGTAAATTTATCCCGGCTTTTATAAAAATGTCTCTTTTGCTCCGTTTTCACGGAAGCTTTTAACTTTTTCGAACCTTGTTATGGGCTTTTGCGATTATCTTATCGGGATCAATTAATTTTGAGACCGTCGACGTAGATAAAGGAGAATGAATCCCTATAGAATATTTGACATCTATACAGATAAATAAAATTGAAGTGTCTGTTTGTAATTTCAAATGAACAGCTTTTCACTTAAGGCATATGAAAGTATATTCGGTACTTACATTAAGATATCAATTTTTTTAAATGTTTGTCTGTCCGTCTGTCTGTCTGTTTCATTGTTCTGGCTTCCGGATAATCTCTGAAACGGCTGGACCGATTTTCACGGGACTTTCACTGGCAGATAGCTGAGGTTATAAGGTCTAACATAGGCTGCTTTTATTTTAGTGTTCCGTTTCCGTCAGTTCTATGCAAACAAAGTTGCGGGGATCAGCTAGTAGAAAATATAAGCTTTTTATGATTTTAAACGAAGTCCGGAAAAACTTGTAATCGTTATATAAAAAACTATTACCTACCCGACTATGCAATTTATGTAGCCTATGTTACCCGTATTAATATTGCAAATCTATTGACAAGTCATTAATTAAAATCGGATCAGTAGTTTAACAAACATACATACATACATACATACATACATAGATCGCCAAAATCATTATCGTTCCTTGTGGTCGCCGCAGTCGGGTAAAATCGGATCAGTAGTTTAAGCGCTACGATGAAACATACATGCATACAATATGAAACGTATATTCATACATACAAAATAAAATAAATGACAGACAGACAGACGGAGCGAAACTAAGGGCTCCTTGTACGTGACCCTAAAAAAGGCAATAAAAGTCGAATCTGGCATTATGATGACAGACACGGAGTAATTCCTCCGGGATTTCAATGCAAATTAGTTATTTTCAGATTCACTCGTGACAAACGATCGCTCTGATTACATTTGCTGCGACAAGTTATATTGTTTTGCCGTGGAACAGTGACACGAGTTCGTGTTTCATTTTATATTATTTCCATACTAAATTGCTAACATTGGCAAGCGGCCTCGTCCGCGTAAAAATTTTTTCTTCACTCTCGTAATCCAGTGGGACGAATAACCGACAAGACTGGCGAGAGATCAGGCGCAGGTCCGACTTTTTACATGCCCATCCGACGCATGCATCATCTTTCTTGTCAGACGATCAGAGGGGCAATTCTGCTAAATAAAACCTGCATTAATACAATTATAATCAAGTCCCGATACGCTTATACTCCGGTAAACCAACGTGAAACGCGCTCTGATTGGTCGAAACGTCATAAAATCCGTTCACTTTAACATGTCGCTACACTTTCAACCCAAACAAAGTAAAATTGACTCTTTAAATTGTCTACTTTAAATACAAGAATTGAGGTTCAGGTGATCAGTTTTCTTGTTCCAATGCGGGAATCGCACCCACGACCTCCGAGTCGAGAGCCAATGCTCTAACCACTAGACCACGGAGGCTGTTAAAGCATAAAGCTAAACCGCCGTTATAAAGTTGTAACACGAGCCACAATTAGATAATAGTCTGTGAAGTGTAATATCTGTCACCCGACGATGTGCGGACGAAATCGGATCCAACGGCGTGCCTCGGATTCTTATCATTTCACCTAAATTAGTTTAATGGTGATCCCCTCTAACGTTTCGAGACTAGGCGACTATCGAGGCACGTTCGACAGTCTTTAGTGAGATTACAGTCATAGTTTGTCAATCTCAACTTTTTAATGACTGAAAATTAAATCTTTAAGATAACTTTAATAAAAATAACAACAACGGCACACAGATTATTATTATTATTATTATTTATTTATGGCGTCGGCTTATCACCATTTGCCAATGTCAAGTATATTATTTTCATCAACGTACTGTATAATTCTAAATCGTCAAGTCCAAAGTCTAGTCAAAGTCCAAATAAATAGTCACGGTAGTCAATCAGTCAAGTCAGTCGATTCAGTAAAGTGGTAGACGCTTTACTGAAACTTCCTAGGGAGTTTTGGCGGGAAACCCAATTTAGCACGCATTTTGTAGAATGTATCACTTTTCCACACTAATGCACCTCAACGAATAATTAATGGTTAATATTCCACCACTATAACACATTAAAAACCGAATTAACACGAATTTAGAAAAATAATACAGAAACACAACATTGCTGATTGACTTTCCCGGCAAAACTCCACACAGATTATTATTAACACACATTACCGTGCTTCTTCTTCTTCTTCTTTAATTATGACGGTCTCAGTGAGTTGCCAGAGTCCAGTCTCAGAATATGCTTGAGTAGACTTTGCACTATAAATTGTAGGTCTGGTGAAACAACAAGGGTACAGTTACCTAAAAAATCTAAACATCTGTTGAATCAACCTAAAACGTTTGTTTTAGGTTGATTCAACATTGTTAGTAAAAACATCAGAATCTTATATTGTTAGAACGAATATATGTACATAAAATTTCAATAAATGTAGTATTTACATAACATAAGACTGATTTAAAATTTATAGGGCGAGGAATGTAGCTGGGAAGAAAGTCATATAGGGAGGGATGGTTTCTTGGGCAAGAGAAAAATATATGATCCAAGGTGTCGTCTAGACCACACTACCGTGCTTATATTAAATACATTTTGGTTACACGTTGACGTTTGTCAATCTGTCACTACATTTTCATTTTTTCGTAAATAAGAGGCAATAGAATATAAAGTTGAAGCTGAAATGATTTTAATTGTTGTAGGCGAATTCCGACCACAGTGCTACTAGTGCTCTAGTAATTTATAAATCCCTTATTTATTTCCCTTCCAAAGTCAATAGAAATCTCATTACGCCGGTTGAATAAGCATAAAGTACGCCAATAAACGTAATAACCTAACACCGTACAAAGGGAAATCTCATAAAGTCATAACCTTCCATATCAATCCCATTTCGAAGGGAGTCCGTTTTTGAAATAAAATTAATAACTTTGAAGTGAATCGGTTCGAATTTCACGTTGGGGACCTCCGAGTTACCGTCGCCAATCAATAGAACAATATTTCGTCCCATAGATAAATAACTAATGCACCCAGAGATGTTCAGATTACGGGTGTAAACAAAAATTTCAAAAATAAGCATGGGCTATAGCCTAACCCCCTTACTAATAAACGCTGTATAAGCTTTGAATAGTTATACCTACAATGTTTTGTTCCCGTCACACAAGTGACATTTTTAATTCGATAGAAGGAGACAAAACACTGTATAACTATTCAAAGCTTATACAGCGATTATTAGTAAGGGGGTATGAGTTTTGAACTTATAACGTACATTTGATAGAACAAATCATCGTACAAGAAAAAGTTACGCCATCTTGATTTCAGCATATCTCAAATGTCAAAATGGCCCCAAACAACCCCAATAGTGGGGCCATTTAAGTGGAGACAGTTTTTGCTTCGATGCCTCGTCTATAATAATTATTATTTATTTACGTCTATGGGTGTAAAACTCAAATGCTATATAATTTAAGAGGCTATCAATACGCCGCTACTCAAATTAAGAGCTCACGGGCTATCGCTGTCTCGGCTAGCCAAAAGGACAAGGACAGTATGCGACTTGAGCGTCACAAAATTTAACTGTCGTTCCTGTATTCGACGGTTTGTTTGACAAAAACAGCTTGCATTTAGGAGGCTCTTAACTTTAAGTAGCGTTTGGGAATTCGGCATTTTAATGATATGATTCAAGAATTGAATTCACTATAAGGAAAATTACTTTTTATAGTTCACTTTCCTACAATATTTTTATTAAAATAATATTCGTAAGTTTCAGGCTTCAGCACATTTAAACTGGCACATAAATCTGCTGTATGTAAATGTATGTAGGTTTTACTGCAGCACGCTTGATGAATTGACTAATATGCCGGCGATACTTCACAGAGGACGCCATTTTAAAGGACGCCAGACCACAAAATGGCTGCCATCGCAATGGATCGTGTCATCGCTGCGTCAGTGAAATGAACATTTCGTGACAAGTGACCAAAAATTTAATGGTGTATTTTTTTACTTTTTGTGATATTCTATTTCGTTCGCAACAACAAGCGGCTTTTTCGAAGCTCAAGCCGAAATCTATTCTGACACTTTCTATTTACAAGATTACAACACTCTCCACCTGTAATATAATATACGGACGTTTCACACCACGTCAATCTGGCCCCGTACTATATTTAATAGGGAAGTTATACTATTACATATAAGGTTCGGTAAAATCGACTACGGATATTTTGGGCATGTGATCTACTGGCTACTGCTTATGTATAGACGTTAAGGCAAAAAGATCTAAAAAAAATCTGTTATAAGGGCGAGTTGGCCTTGAGTGAAGATTCACCCATACATGAGAAGATCCTTTTACTTTGAGTGTGACAATTTTTTGCCTAAACGTCTATGACATAAGCATTAAGCAATAGATCATAATACCCAAAATCGTAATTGTAGTTGATTTTATCAAACCTTATATAATTACATAGTACTTTTATACTATTACTATTACATATAATATTTAAGATTTGTATTATATTAAACACATACGTAATACACATCCAAGACCCAGGAGCATTAAAAACCTTTTGCTCCTTTGGCGGGTTCGAACCCGCGATCTCCGGTTAGCTCAGTGGTTAGCACCAACGCGCTAACCACTGAGCCACAGAGATCGTCAAAATACCCAATTACAAATAACATTAAATTTAACATGCAGATGCGCTGGATGATCTGGCATGTCGATGCGAGCAAATTTTCCACAGTTTTATCCGCGCACTCGCCTAAATATTAGGTATGTAACAGTGGCGTAGGGTTCCTATAACTCCATTCGTAACGGCTTCACTTGCCACTTACCTTTTGAACACCCTTGTCCAAACCCCTACCTACTGTATATGCTGGGGGACGGGGGTTCCCTATGAAGGAGAAACAGCCTTCGCCACTGGTATGTAAGACACCAGCAGTCCAAACCGTGGAGCATTTTTCGTCGTAATTGGGTATTTGACGTGTAAACATATAGTTTTTAAAACATTCAGAAATAATGAGATATTATAACTTGATTAAAGAAAAAATATATGAATTTATATGTACTTCTGTAATTACTATCCCCGCGCGAGCTGAATGCTTCGGGGTCTGAGGTTCACGAGTTCTGGTTCCTGAGGGTTCCCTCGCCACACTCGAACCACGCCTCACGTCACACGTGCATGTATTGTATAGTGCCCTTGTATATTGCATTATTTAGCTCTGCATTCAACACGCGCGCGGACAGTATGTGCATTTCAAAATTACAAGAAGAAATTACGTTGTCTGTCAGCGTTTGGAACACAGTTAGATGCGCGGGCCGAACTTTACACATTGCGCCTAGCAGGACAAATGTTCCTGCTAGGCACAATGTGTAAGGTTCACATTAAAAGTAAAGAGGCGTAAACGAAACGTTATCGAATGAGAATGTATGAAAATCGGTCAAAATCATGACAGCGATCATAGAAAAAAAATTAATTCGTGTTTTCGTCCCATTAGGACGTAACTTTGTTGACGAACAGACGAGCGACTCCAAATTCATTCGTTAACGTTACGGTTACGCCGCTGTCAAATGTTCCTGCTAGGCTCCCAGGGCGCTGTTACAATATTTTGAGGTTCTATTCTTGACTTAGATGTTAAATCTTGAAAGGGGCTTTGACTCGACTCCCAATCCGCCACGAGACATCGTGACGCCGCGGTTGGTACTTGGTAATTACAGTTAAGTTATAATGAAGCGATAATCGCGTAACTAGGGTTGTCGCAAACTTCAGTTTAATAGCATAGCAAATTAATAGAAAAAATGTTGTTGATTTAACAAATACCAAAGAATATGTATACTACTAACGTCTAACGTAAAGAACCGTCAATCAGGGATTTACACGAATGACAACTCGCGAGTGCGGGGGCCGCGGGACGTAGGTTTTTTTAAGCCAGGAAAATTATAATTAAGCATTCACAAGCTCGTTTCGTGCTTTGACATAACAGACAATGTAATTTCGTAATATTTATGATAGATTTGTCTGACGCTTCGTGAAATTATTTCGGTGTCAACTTTAGGCTTACGACAACATAACTGACATTCGCTGGCGCTCAAGCTGTCATTTGTAGAGAGTGCCGTCCCTGTGACAATACTGGACAGCAATATTTTGTTCTCTAGACTTTTTTCGGTCAAATGCAGCCCTAGTTCAACTTCTAACCAAACGCATACGCAAACGAACTTATTGTGAGGCCTCCCAATATAGTATTTTACGTCGAACATTTCGTAATTTGCCCTAAATGCTCAATATAGGAACGTTTACAAATAGACTCCGATTTGGTACGAGAACCAGATCGATATAAGTTGTTTATCGTTAAATACGATTTACTACATCGCACTAACTCTACAATCAACAGCGCGGCGTGTTAGGTATTGTTTATCACGTAAAACATTCCATAATATACGCAAAACTCAATTATAGTACCTATTCTCTAGCTGCCAAGAAAAAAATACATACATCCATCCATCCAAAACCTTCTTCTTCAAACATCTTGCAATACAAAACCTTAATAATAACTTCAAAAGGCAACTGAACACCAATCTGCTGACATACAATTCACGTCCGTCCGTCTTGCCGTCCCATCCTGGATGCGAACCTTGTGATTCATTTCAATAATATAATTATGGGCGCATTTAAATCACTATTCAAACTGACGACCTCTGTATCTCAGTGGTCGAGTACGTTGGTGCTCAAGCCGGGATCGCGGTTTCAAAACCCACCGATGGCACAAAAAGCTTTTCTGTGTTCCTGGGTCATAGATGTGTATTATATATGTGCATAATATAATAAAAATCTTAAATAAATAATAATAATAAAACGTTTATTTCATCTCCACAAATTTCATGTAGGTATAATTTAGTAGTGTTAAATATACTTCCCGTTGTCTGGTCCCCGTAACACAAGTTCTTCGAGAACATAACACGGTACCAGATTGATGTGATGTAAAGCGTCTTTAACTATTATTTCTGCACGATAAAGCCTATTTTTTTAATAACTGGAAGTTGGCAGCCCTGCTATGATAGATAGTCAGCACTGAACTCGTTAACTGAGCCCGCCAATCGGCCGGCGCTGTGACCAACTTAAATTAGTATTTCTGACGGTAAAACTATTCCCCAACTAAGTATATTTGTACCGCCGATATAACTGGCAAACTTTAAGTGCCCACTCAGACTGTTGATTGAGTTATATCAATTAATACACACTCTTTATTATACAGAGATCCGTTTATACTTTTAAACAAACACGGCTAAATAAACCGCTAAAAATTGAGTTTTATCTGTGTCTTCGCCTGCGCATATAAACTACGGTATGCCAAAATGTCTACTGTGTTAATCGCGTCAAAAATGCAAATTTTAAAGTACCTAACCTTCTCCTCCTCCTCACGTCGTATTCCTCATTGCTGAGGGTCGTGATTCCCCCGCGGAATAATTCTGTTTGCAACTATTTTGCGCCATCTACAGCGATCCTTTGCAGTGTGGAGAGCGTCGTGAAAGCTAGTGTCAAGCGCAGTGCGTACTTGGTCTGACCAACGGATTGGACTTCGACCTCTCGGGCGGCGACCGTCGACTTTGCCTGTAACCATGAGCTGTTCTAGGTTCTGTCCATCTTTTCTTGCTATGTGGCCAAAGAACTCCAGAACTCTTCGTAAGCATATAGATGAGAGTCTGGTTTTTATATGCAGCTCACGTAGAATGGATACATTAGTACGAAAGGCGGTCCACGGTATTTGCAACATTTTTCGCCAACACCACATCTCAAAGGTATCAATTCGGTCGCGGTCTCCTTTTTTTAAAGTCCACGTTTCTGCTCCGTAGGTAAATATGGAAAATACGAGGGACTGGACTAGTTTTGTTTTTGTTTTCCGAGAGATGTTTCGGTCTTTCCATATTCTTTGTAGTTGAGACATAGCACTCTTGCCCATTCCTATACGCCTCCTGATCTCCTTTTCGCACGATCCAGTGTTATTAATGTTCGACCCTAGGTATATGAAGTCGGAGACTATTTCGAGATCAAGCAGGCCCGTAAGATGTAGTGTGCCAGTGCGATCTACCACCATCAGCTTGGTTTTTGTGTTGTTTATTTTAAGGCCTAGGTCTTTATATATTAACCTAACCTTCTATGTGTATATATTCTGGGACCGTACCCAAAGTTTACACAGTATTACAAAATCTGTTTACCCAAAATATTAGGTGAACCTATAACAATGGGTCTTTTCTTGCGCTACAACACTGAGCCGCGCAAGCTATTATAATATTAATGGCTCGGGCCATAGAAGCCATTGTCGCTGGACAAGATCGGTTGATTAATTTCGAGGATTTATTCGTCAAACGGGCGTCTACTCGCTGGGAGGTCCGCGTAGAGTCAGTCAGTGAATTAATAGCCAAAAAGCCAGCTGACGATCCGAACACATTCATCCCCTAAGCTTAAAACGGGATTGAGACATGTGTTTTCTTTTGCACATTTCAGTTAGGTAAAAGTAATTTAAAGAAGTAAAAACATAACCAGGAACTTCAGATACACGCAGTATGAAATTTTCGGAACCACTTATTTAGTATAGCTCCACTGAAATTCATAAATAAGTAGAAAATAAAATTGTATTTTAGTGACTAAATGCAAATAGGTAATGGATTTGCCTATGAGCCAAAAATTTTAAATTCTGGCACTCATTGCATTTTAGTCAAGTTAGCAAAAAGACTTTCTCAGGGTCCTTCAACAGGGTACTTATTGAATTGCATTCAGAACCTGGATTCTCGTATTTAAAGTAGACTTTCATTTTACTTTGATTGTATTGTAAGTGAAGTGACATGTTATCATGAACAGATTGATTGTATTGTAAGTGAAGTGACATGTTACCAATCAGAGCGCGTTTCACGTTGGTTTAACGTTTACGAGAATACCGTTTGACAGTTTTAGCCTAGGTTTAATTTAACAGAATTGACTCTCAGGTCGCGAGTCTGTAGGAAGCCTTAGCGGTATATAATCCTATTACACAAGTCGTCGCACTGTCTTAAGCTTCTTCAATAATTCATATATTATAATATAATATGATACAGATAAGCGGTTACTTAGAATAATATCGAGCATATAACATATTGGAGTTATAAAATATAAATAATGAATTTAAATGAACATTTAACTTGTTTATGGGACTGATTATAACACATAAACAGCTTTCCAAATATCCAATTATGTACTTAATTTATAATTATGGATAATAACTGTTTATTGAAGACCCCCAGAGATGCAAAGAGTCAAAGAAGGATTATGTTACTTTCAAGAGGTGCATCTCAATAAAGAAAAGAACTGTTGAATATACTCAAATATCTCGCAGGTCTCAATATATAACGTTTGGTAAAATCAATTACAGATATATTGGGTATATGATCTACTGCTTATTATAAAGACGTTTAGGCAAAAAAATATTATCATTTATCATACTCAAAGAAAAAAAATCATCTCATGTACACTACGGCCGCTGTATCTTGACGGGTCTGAACATAGGCTCTGCGAACTTTAGCGCATGTACAACTCGTGAAGAAAACTGTTGTTGTATTATTTTTATATACCTATGTACTAATAAAAATTCCCTAATACAGTTGACCAATTATTACAAATAAAATAAATACGAAAACATTGAGAAACAGTTATTGCGCAACCTTCTGCGCGAAGTTCAGACTCGCCAAGATACATCGGCCGTATTGTATGGGTGACTTTCCGCTCAACACAAACTCGCCTTACCTATGTAAGGGAAGATTTTTTTTCGATTATGACAATTATTTTTGCCTAAACGTCTCTAAATACACAGTAGATCATATGCCCAAAATATCCGTATTTGATTTTACCGGCCTTTGACATGTTTATGTGAAATTGTCTTTGAGATATAAGGGGATCAAAAGTGGCTCCAAATGGTTCATGTAATATTACACACGGTGCTGCTCGCCGCGTGATAGATTACATAATATGATTCCAATAAAGAAAATTTTAAATTATATTCCAATTTGAATTTGATTATAAGAAATCAAATTCAGTTTAGTAAAAAAAAACTCAATATTATTATCAACGTCATCCTACACCACGTCAGTATGGAAAGATAAAGCGATTCCGATTCAGAGCTCCAAGTTGCCCTTCTATTCTGAATTTCTGATACTTGTTCTCACGTCGAGACTATCTGAACTATCTGAATGATGAGTCTTTGTACATCGTTGACAGTTATATTGAAGGAACGGTTTACGAGGGAAATACCGAATACAGACCCATCACCCAAGCCTTACAAAAGAACGCTTTCATATTATAAACACACGTTGTTCAAGTGTTTTTAAACAAGTAAACAATATGGGGATTTCGTTTAGATTGTGAGATAGTAAAATATGAGACAAAAACTTTTAACATTGGATCGCTATTTTATGGGTCATAATTCATTTTTTTATATTTACGCTCTTATCTCCTTTACGACGTACAATAATGTTTCTTGATTCATATTATCATGGACGAAATATACATAGACTGACAGATCCCATACATTAAAACGTACACAATAAAAAGGTCCAGATACTGCTTAGGTCTAGATGGCGTTAGTTTGTAGCACGAAAATCAATAAATTGCACAAATTAGCGAAGTAAATCAATTATGTTCTGTTTTAAACAAGAAAAAACATTTTTCAGTCTCTTTCCAGTGTGATTTTAAAGTTCAAAGGCTGATATTTGATAATTGTCTCTAAATCCTAAAAAATTAACCTCAGCAGCTTGTTTTTAGACAATTATGGTAGATGGCGTAGTATTAGGGTACCAAATGTGATCACTAGATGGCGCGCAAAAGCATCGAATGTCTCATAAAAGTAGGTACCTACTTATATAAACAGGTACAATACAATGTTGTATAATGTAGTTATTGATCATAATAATTATTGTAGCTAGGTGTTGCCCGAGACTTCGTTCGCGTGAATATGGGTTATCACGGTTGGATAAAAAGACAATGTTAATTATTATAAAAACAAAACTAAATATGTACCTACCTACCTATCATAAAAAATAATACAACTCTTTAAAATACCAAGAAATCTTATTTTGCTTAAAATACCTACCTATTTAATAGAAAACTACACGAAATCAAAGTGTAACTTAATTAGAATATTCAATTAAACGATAAGTAACCGCAATGAAAATCAAAAATGTTTGAAATTACGGTTGACAAGTCATTTTGCAGTCGCGGACAGATCAGGTGAACTTTATTTTGAACCTTATTACTAAGGTATAAGGTTGAAAATGATACACCGTATCCGTCCGCACGCTCTATACTTTGGCATAAGAGCGTTTCAAGTTTTTCCAAAGTTTTTCCTCGTACTAGCAGGCTTAGCATGACGCGGCGACGCGAGCCGAAGAAATAAATTTAAAGAAGAAATATTCTACCTATATATAAAGACTATATATAAAAACTAATTTTCTAGGAGCGCCATGATGTGGAGTAGTTTTAGACATTATTGTAAGACTAGATGTTGCACGCGACTTCGTACGCGCAAAAGGAAATCCCGCAGTAACCGTGCATTTTGCCGCGATAAAAAGTTGCCTATGTCCTTCCCCGTGGTCTAATCTATATTTACACCAAATTTCATCAAAATCGGTCCAGTAGTTTCGGAGCCTATTCAATGCAAACAAACAAACATACAAACAAACTTTTCCTCTTTATTATATTAGTATAGAGTATTTGACGTTAAATTAAAAAAAAGTTTCTACTTTAGCTGTCAAAAGCTCGGGAAATTTTCCGGATTGCGGAAATGCTCGGTAAGAAAAGAAATATTTTTTCTCATAACGACGAAGCATCAACCTTGCTGCCTTACAATAAGACCTATTCTGAATTCCGAATGATATTCACGTTTCTTCAATCTCTCATTTTGTCTTTCTTGCAGGCTTAGCATGCAATGCTAAGCCTGCTGGTAGTCTGTGTAACAAAAGAGTTGAAAAAGGATTTCGTGTGTCATATTAAGTATATGACTAATGACATTTGACTCGACACTCATGTGTTCGATTTTCAACTCTATTGTATTAGCACAGAGTTCTATTTTTAATTAATTAATTCTCTGAATTTTAATCCGGTGTTTCGATGATTCTGGAGCATAAAATATAGTCCAACTCCCAGCCTACTTTTCGATTTTTAGTTTTAGTTTCGTATCCAGAATATCAAGCGGTCTGGATCATTTACAGGAAACCGAAACATAGCAATTTCATTGCTTTTATTGCCACAATTGTGATATACGCAATTGGTATACATTTTCTCCAAGTTGTTTATGGAAAAAGCTTTCCGAATTTTTAAACAAATAGTCCGAATCGTAGCCACACAAAGTCCATAATACAAGCACAGGTCAACAATAAGGCGATTTATCGGAGTCCAGGAGGCAAAATAGGTAGGTAGGTCAAAGGTAGTAGGCAGATTATCAGTTCCGGTAGGCAAGCGCAATATCGTATTTAAAAGAAATCTAAAAGCAATTGAGAAAAATACAACAACACAACGAGGAACGCAATCACAACTTGAGGTGGGCGCCGCCGCGCCGCCATGCATGTGGCGCCGCCGCCGCCGAGTATCCAAAAATTCGCGCCGATCAAAGTCGACTCAAAAAAAAAAAAACAGGCCGCCGGGCGCTAGGTGCCGGGAGCGGGCGGGCGGGGCACGGGGTGCTGTGTATTTGAAACTTTCTTTCACTTTCTCTACATACTCGTCCCTCTTTTCTTTTTTCTGTAGATATGCCACATTCACTCTGTCCAAAACACTCGTAGGCTCGGCCCGTCGGTATCGCCACCATTTAAAGAGGCCACGCATTCGGGCTATGACCAGGAAGTGGTCTGTGTCGAGTCCTACACCGCGGTAAGCACGAGTGTCTAGCACTTTCTTCCTTAGTCTTTCATCCACAATTACAAAATCAATCACGCTACCCAATGCGGATTGCTTGACTTCATAATATTGATTGATCTCTGAATTTATTTTCTGATAATATATTATATACATCCAGATTTTCTCACCGTGCTTCACCGTAGGAAGTGGTAATAATGTGGGATAAAATTTGCCGGACATAATTATGAAATTCGAATGTCGTTTTATATAACGTTAAAAATACTATAAATATTGTTATTTACGAAATAAAATAACGTTAGTAAATAACGTTATAAATATTGTTACTATCAAATAACGTTAAAATTTATATCGTTACCAAAGTATTTTTATAAAATTACCGTTAAGTAACGAAATTTTTTGGTGTTATTTGGTAACGTTAACAAGCCCTGGTTTTAGGTAGGTTATGCGATTGCCCTTTTTAACCGACTTCCAAAAAAAGGATTCGGCTGTATATATAGACTATATTGTTTTTTTTTTTTTTCGAAATTTATATGTACACATATGGACCATATGGTGATTAAAACTTTTATAAAGTTGTCCAAGCATATGTTACTAAAAAGTTAATTTTGCTCCAAGGTATACCCTGGATCCAAAAGCACTGAACAGAACTCCTCAGTCTTTAAAGATACGCGTTTGGAAATTTCGGCATTGTTTAAAAACCTGCAAGCATATGCCACTATGTAACTTAGGGTCCATCCACATATTACGTCGCACCTGATGGTCATACAAAGTGTCATAGTACATGTTAAATACAGGTACAGGGATACTAAAAAGCGTGACATGGGGGGGGGGGGGGTCAAAAAGTCGAAATTTTGCGTGACGTAATATGTACAGTAATCTACAGTAATCTTCATTATCATCATCATCTTATTTACAATATCCAATGAAAGCTAATGGCGCGTATTCAATATTATACATTCGATCGTTTATTTTAAACTATCTTATAATGTTTTAATAATTTTACAAATATCAATAGAAAGGGAAAAAAATATTTTAAACAAAAAATTAAACCGACTTCCAAAGTAAAAATGCACAAAAAGCATGAAATAAAACTTATTTTTTCAAATAGTTGCCCTTTTAAATTTGACTGAACATCTAATTTATTTCTCTACCCAATTTTCATAATTTTGAAGTCGGTACCAGCCAACTTGAAAATGAGTTCTATTTTAATTTAAAATAGAACTAATTTATCATTTTTAAATATTGTTTCATTATGGTGTTGTTCAGGCTGGTACCGTTTCTAATTCAAATCCGTCATCCGTTAGTACTGCACATAAATTACAATATTATATACACTAATATTACACTACTAAATACTAATAGACACATATTAAACTTAATATTACCTTATCTACGGAGAAACAATATAAAACACTGCAATAATAGTTGGGCGCAAGCATTATTTGTACTAGGTAACTCGGCTAGCAGTGTGCCGTGACGTCACACTCTCCACGAGCGCCTGCTACGGGCCGCGAAATTTACGAGAATTTGAAATGTCTATAATATAATCCGCTAATACTCGGTCTTTTTCAATGAAACAAAAACTAGTGTATTTGTATAGATACAAGCATTACTGGGAGAATCGTTTTAAGCAATTTTGTATACCTATTCTTCATTGTAAAAACAAACGAATAAAACTTTTCGCTTCTAAAAATTGCGTTTATTTACAAAAACAGCTACGCCGCGGCGCGGCGGCGCCGCCACGCCGACCAATTTCCCCCAGCGCGCCGCCGCCGGCAAATTTTAGGTCGGCGCCCACCTCTAAATTCACAACCATCCGAACTCCGAAACATAGATATGGTACGGAGTAGGGACGGCGGACCGGCAGATCATAGTGTTGCCACTTTCTGTTTTAATAGTTTAACCAAAAGTTTAACAATTAACTTTATTTGAAACCTACAATTTTCTTTTGTTCTGAGACTTTTTTATTTAAATGAAATTAAGACGTTATAAACTTTAATTCCAAGTTCAAAAATCGATTAACAAGATTGTTGCTTAGGTTAAGGTATAAAGATAGAGGTGTTTCAAATTAATAAAACGCCGTAAATAAATACTGGTTATTACACAACCAAAATAATATCTTGTCAAATAATTGTACACTTTATATAAACACTAATAAACAAATCTTATTTGAATATAATTCCAGAATGTTGGGTATCTATTTTATATGCATGGCAATATTAATTCATCCTCACACGCGCACGTAGAGAAATTACAAAATAAAGAAAATTATAGAAATTTTGTATATAGGTTTAGGTAGGTAAGTCTTTATTAGCGGCTCAACCATAACAACCAATTGTTTAGCGCCATCTATTGACGTTTTTTTTAAATATAAGATAACTTATGACGTACTTCAAACATAGTCCAAGAGATGGCGTTTTTATTTTTAAATAAATATGGCTAATTTTGTAATTTGATACACTCAACGTCATCTAACGGTCAACAAGAAAATTAAAAAATGTCGTACGTTTTAATGTATGGGATCTGTAGGTCTATGTATATTTCGTCCATGATATTATGAAGATTCCCTTCATTTGGAAACAACAAAGCATTGATCTCATCTTCCTAGTCTACAGAGCAGTTAGGCTGGGACTAGTCCTGAATCCGGTAGAACGCAAAAAAATTAGAGCATTGAAAATAAAACTTTGGAGTGTGGACTAATACAAAAGAGTTGAAAATCGAACACACGAGTATCGATTTTTCAGATGTGACATTGACATTTAACTTGACACTCGTGTGTTCGATTTTCAGCTCTATTGCATTAGCGCATAGCATTCTATTTTCAGTGTTTTGTCTTTATTCCGACCTTATGGGTTCCGGAGAATATAGTCCCGGCCTTAGTAGATACTCTCTTTAGGTATATTAATCGAAATATCTAGAAACATTCGTAAGTCACGAACGGTGTCACAAACTTCCGCAAACCGTTTTGTTGGTTCTAATGTATGCGGCGCCACATCCACTAGTACTCAATAGTTTAATATACATTTGATCACTTGGCGCGTACTACGGACCACCGTCAAACAACCTATTCCATTCTATGTACGGTTTGAACACTGTACTAATACCGCATAACAATGAGCCAACCGTCAAAACAGTACCAATATTAATTTGAATAACTGCTCATTAGAGGTCCGTATCTTCCGCATTTAAAATTTCAGGGCCTACATTTTTTAGGATGCTATTTAAATTAATAATAATAATAATAATATCTAGGACTAAGGCTTGAGAAAATTCAGAGTACTGAAAATACAAGTCTGACCTAAAATAATAAAGCTGAAAATTGAACACACGAATGTCAAGTCAAAATATGTCACAGTCGAATCTGACAACTCGACACTCTAGTGTTCGATTCCCAACTCTATTGTATTACTCCAGAGTTCTATTTTTAAGGCCACGAAGACCAAGCGAAATAGGCATTTAACGCTTCCAAGAGTTGCCCGCAATTGCCGCAAAGCGAGCCGCGCGCCTACGTCGCCGGCGTGAACTTACATGAACCCAAAGTGTTACAGTGTAGACGTGTCGGCAGTAGGTCATCTTATTTTATTATTTGTATTGAAAAAGATAATAAAATCCATAGATAACTGTTTTAATGCAACACATAGCACACATAATTTGAATAGATATTATAGGTAGGTACCTACCTAAGTAAAAAATGATTAAATTATATTCAATTATTTTGACAGTTTCTATGCAGTGTGTTCTGTTACAAGTAAAAAAACACGCTGTGTTCGATGTGTGCATGGAGACGAGTACCTATCGTTAGCTCGTGTGGTCACTAAAGTACGTGTCGTTTCGTGAGATAATAATACTGTATCAGGTAGGCGCTGACGATTTGATGGTAACTACTTAGGCAGGCACTTGCAAAAAATGTATTCCTACTGCCGAGTCCGCACGTTTGCCACTTGCCGCAAAAACCAAACCTCCACAAACGTTTGACTTTTTGAAAATCCAGATTTCCGAATTTTTTCTCCCAAAAATCCGGATTATCCGGATAATTCAGATTTTTTCATTTTTTTTTAATTTGTTGCATATTTTATAAAACTTTAATGTTTATTTTACTACTATGTTGTAACAAAACTTACACTCATTAGTAAAAAAAAGAGTTACTTTTTTATAATTTAATTTAAATAAATTCTGATTTTAAGTTGTAAGTATTAGAATTACAATCTGAATAAATAAAAACATAATGAGATTATATCAAAATTATATACTTAATTATATTAATTTTTTTTATTTTTAGAAATATTTTTGATTACGTTTCAAATCCTACAATGTTCAGTTTTATAGTTAGTATTTTATTTTAAATAAGGTATGTATATATTGTTATTTACTAAATGTTCCAGCAGAAAGAATTATAAAAAATTGGGATAGCCTGTGATCTTTTTAACGCTTTTTTTTACATATTCACCACTACCGTTTTCGTAAAGTTCCATTTCTATGTGAAAGTACTAACGTAGGAAAATTGATACAGTTTAATAAAACGTAGGAAACTGAAAATCCTTTAGATCGAGATCCGGGGAGTGAAGACAAATCATTTGAAGCATGGGGCTGAACAAATAATTTTGTATGGACGAAATTGGACCACTTTTGAGTTATTGAAAGTAAAAATCACCCACCTGTTTGGGTAATAATTAAACACGTAAATGGTGCTTTTAATTCCCTCGGTAACTAACAGAAGTACAATAAGCAATTCTAAGCACAATTTAAAACCTATAACTGTTGTAAGATCTTTATTTTAACATTTTACTTACAAATAAACAGTAACATCTTACTCTTCATTGCACTTTGAAGTTTCCGCTATAAGATGAAAACTACATTACTTAAAAAAATAACAGTGGTTTACACAAATCGTTGGTGCTATTTTTGACACCTATATCTTATCTTTAAAATATTATCTAAAAATAATTATTTCTACGCAAAAACAGGAGCGTTGATTTTCATTTAGTTTTGCTACTGACTCGTTCGGCATAACTCTCTCTAATCTTAAACCAACCAGTCAGGTATTATCGACTCCAAAACTTCTTCCTGATATCATAGAGATAATATTTAGGTGTTTGGACCTAGATATTCATTATTTAGAAGATAATTAAATATAGTTAAACCACTACATTTCTTTTTAAGCTGTCATATTAATTTGGCATTCTATGATTGTAGAAATTAAAATTGCAATAATATGTTTCGACTTTCGTTAGTAAGAATTCAATAAATATAAAAATACAAAGCTTTAATAGGGTTTGGATTTGCTTATTATACTTCTTACTACTTGTGCAATTTAAACTGAAACCATATTCAGTGTTTTTATAAATTGGATCACCTATTAATGAACTGTACTACTACTGAAAAAATATAAAATTGTAAGTATCTTAGAAACAGTCCATACATCTATACTAATATTATAAAGAGGAAAACTTTGTATGTTTGTTTGTTTGTTTGTTTGTAATGAATAGGCTCAAAAAGTACTGGACCGATTTCAAAAATTCTTTCACCATTCGAAAGCTACATTATCCACGAGTTACATAGGCTAAATTTTATTTTGGAAAAAAATAGGGTTCCGTAAGATATTTGGGTTTTTCGGACACAAGGTGTAAAAAATCAACCAGAAAAGTTACTTATTTTGCGTACGCTGCCTAAACTATAAAAGATAGAACCATAAAATGTTCTAATTAATTGTAGATCTTATAAGTATCTACAAAAAAGTCCGCGACACACTATACCTATCTATGTCGAGTGAGGCACAACAACCATTTTTTATTTAGAAATCTTGAATTTTTTTTGGACTACATTTAAACGCGTTTATTTTACTCATGCTATTAATCCTTATCAAAATAAATTATTTCATCACTAAGTACAGTTTATGTAGATAATATTTGGTCTTTTAATGATTAAAATGAATGTTTGGTTTTGAAGGTATGGCGAAATTAAAATATTACGATTTCTGCTGCACGGCCCGTTGCGAAGTGGGCGTCGCGTCGTCGCCAAGGCGTGCGAGTTTAGATCTATGAGTAAATTTTTTGTTTTGTGTTCGTTGTAACTATGATGGATAGATACTTGAGTAACTATTTATTTAGTGATTGTTGTATTGTTAGTTCTGAAAAGTGTAGGTATTTCATACGATAAAAGTATACCCACTTACTTATTTCATTAAGTATTAGCATAGTAGGTACCTATATTAATTTGTTTCTGTTTGTTTTGACTAAATTTCACCCGTTTTGTTAGAGGTTTAAAGACATTCTGTTATCTGTAGTATTAGTATCAGTATTGTACCCGTGCGAAGCCGGGGCGGGTCGCTAGTATACATATATAGCGGCCATAATATTTTAACAGATCTTCATCCCTCGCATTTCCATTTAATGGATTGACTATGTTCTACCAAATAACTTGAATAAATGGAAAAATGTGTCAACAATTTCAACAGGACAACAAATAATATCAAATTATCCAAAGGCATGTATTTAAACTCACGACAAAACATATTTATTTCTTATGTTTACGCGAATATTGTTCATTGTTTTAAACACTTACGGATTTTGTCGCGTTACGTAAACGTAACCGTAAAACGTAAACCGTGACAAAATCCGTAAGTGTTTAAAACAATCACGACAAAACAATTAAATTTTGGATGTGAAAATACCGAATATTGAATACTAAATTACCATGTTGGCTAAAGAATGTAAGGAATAAAAAATTACAAATCTGGTGACTAAATAATACCACTGAATATTCCAAACTGATATTATATTAGCGAACAAATAACCATCTTGGCGACAATTTGTGAGTACACATTTAATTTAAGAATAGGTACATATATTTTCCGTAATGTAGGTAACTCAAAAAACATACAAGCAGCAAAACCAGCGCACATAAAAAAAAACAAAGGAGCGTACAAAATTCCCAATTTTTAATTTTCCTCGACTTGGTGTAGATATTGGGTAGATTCATTTTGAAATTTAAAAATAACGGTTATTCATTTTTCGCAAAATTAACATAGGTGTCGTTACCAAGTTTTTGGGGGTGCTGGATACGAAAATGACATTCATTTTGAAATTCCAATATGGCGGACATACTTAATTTTATAAAAATAATATGGTTGTCCCTTTGTTGGTTTCTGGGGGTGCTGATTACAAAAAAGTCATCCATTTTAAATTTCCTTAGTAACCCCGCAACCTCAAATTTTCTTCATGATGGGAGAAAAAGAAATTCGAAAATCCTGAATATTCCAACATTTCTATAGCTTTATGCATCCCGGCCCCGGTTTTTCAATGTAGAGCATTTATATTTTTTTAATAAAATAGATTCTATCTCGGAAACGGTGCATCCTAATGAAAAATAATGAAAATTTCCTCCCCCTTAGAAACTCCGCAACATCATATTTTCTTCATGATGGAAGAAAAAAAATCTGAAAATCCTAAATTTTCCAAATTTTCTATAGCGTTTTACACCGTTCGTGTCTCAAAGTAGAGCATTATCGTATTTTTTTTCTATAATGGCTTCTATCTCAGAAACGGTGCATCCTACTTGAAAAATAATGAAAATTACCTCTCCCTTAATAACTCCGTAACCATATATTTTCTTCAAGATGAGAGAAAAAGAAATTCGAAAATCCTGAATTTTCCAACATTTCTATAGCTTTATATATCCCTCGTATCTCAATGTAGAGCATTTAATTTTTTTTTTATAAAATTGATTCTATCTCGGAAACGGTGCATCCTATTGAAAAAATAATGAAAATTTCAAAAAAAAAAACACCATAGTTTCTTCACGATGGAAGAAAAAGAAATTTGAAAATCCTGAATTTTCCAAAATTTCTATAGCTTTATACACTTTTCGTGTCAAAGTAGAACATTGCCATATTTTTTTTCTAAAATCGCTTCTATTTTAGAAACGGAAAAATAATACTATTACTGGAAAAATAATAAAAATTTCCTCCCCCTTAACTCGGAAATCGCATATTTTTTTCATGAATGCCAAAAAAAGAAATTTGAAAATCCTGAATTTCGAAAAGTTTCTATACCTTACATAGCTGGTACCTCTACAAACTACATGTTAATTTTACGAAGATTGGATAGTCTCCATTTTGGAAAATGAAATTGGAAGACAATTTTATAATCAGCATATGAAACATGGAAAAAGACATCCATTTTTAATAAAAAAAAAAATATACGCCATTTTGGAATTTTAAAACGGATTTTATTTTCATATCATTCTGCACCCCCAAAAACCTTGAAAACGATGCCCATACCAAAGAAAAAAAAACCTCCAATAGTATCCAAAACTGGGATTTTCCGTAGCTTGCAAATTGAATTTTTAGCAGCTATTAATTTATCAATCAAATCTTTATAAGCTACTTACATGGTATAATGGTCACCAACTTATCGGTGCTAATTGGATTAAATTTCGCTACTTTTTATCTGCCGATTTTTGTATTTCTTGTCACTTGAGTGATTTCACCAGTTTGGTAATTTAGTCGCCAACATTTTAATTCGCTGCCAAATTCAGCAATACAGTATGCTCACGTGCAGTCACCAACTTATTTTTTGTTCACTCGATTAATTATATCCCTTATTCAAATATTGTACGTCTAGAGTACATACTAATTACAATTAAAATATGTAATTTTCATAGTAGTAACCAAGATTGATTGAAGTAATTTAGTCGCCAGCATATTAATTCGCTGCCAAATTCAGCAATACAGTATGCTCACGTGCAGTCACCAACTTATTTTTTGTTCACTCGATTAATTATATCCCTTATTCAAATATTGTACGTCTAGAGTACATACTAATTACAATTAAAATATGTAATTTTCATAGTAGTAACCAAGATTGAAAAAATCGAAAAATCCGGATTTTTCGAATTTTTCGAATTTCGAAGTATCCGGATTGCAACCCCTACTTGCGAGTGACTTGGTGTGTTCTGCAAAGGCAAGCATGACAGATGTTGAGCTCGTATCCTTATATTTTATTGTAAATAGAACAGCCTCCGTGGTCTAGTGGTTAGAGCTTGGCTCTCGACTCGGATGTCGCGTGGGGAGTTATTTATTATTATTATTGTAAAAACAGAAATCGAAATAAAAAGAAACGAAAAGTACGGCAAAGAAGATGGTAGATGTTACAAATTCATAAAAACCGTTTACTGGCTTATTCAATAATGTACTAAGGCTACTCCACGCATCAGCTACTTTTTTCTCATAATACACAACACAATAATATATGTATGGACGCTTCACACCAAGTCAATCTGGTCCCGTGGTAAGTTCTCGAAGAACTTGTGTTACGGGTACCAGACAACAGAAATATATTTAATAATTTTTATATTATACACATATTTAAGATTTTTAGTATATTTAATACACATTCATGACCCAGGAACACAGAAAAAATGTTTGTTCCTTCAGCATTCAAACCCGCGACCCCCGGCTTGAGCACCAACACACTCAACCACTGAGCCACAGAGGTCGTCTCATCTGGCAAAAGCAACGACGTGGCGACGATAATGTTATTGTGTATGGTTATAATATGTATAACTAGCCGATGCCCGCAACTTCGTTTGCGCCTAACTGACGGAAGCGGAACCCTATTTTTTAAACGGAACCCTAAAATAAAAGTAGCCTATGTTAGACCTTATGACATCAGCTATCTGCCAGTGAAAGTCCCGCGAAAATCGGTCCAGCCGTTTCAGAGATTAGCCGGAACAAACAGACAGACAGACCGACAGACAGACAGACAGACAGACGGACAGACATTTTAAAAAATTGGTATTTTATTGTAAGTACCGAATATACTTTCAGACGCATTATGTGAAAAGCTGTTAATTTGAGGTTACAAACAGACACTTCATTTTTATTTATCTGTACCTATAGATTTAGTTCAAAAATAAAAAGAAGCATAAAAAAATACAAAACAAACTTTCCTATAGATTTTTATTGTATTATAATATGTCCAAGACCCGGGAACACAGGAAACTTTTTGTTCCTTCGGCGGGATTCAAACCCGCGACCCCCGGCTTGAGCACTAACATGCTCAATCACTGAGCCACAGAGGTCGTCTCATCTGGCAAAAGCAACGATGCGGCGACAATAAAATGTAACATGTTATTGTGTATGGTTATATGTATAACTAGCTGATGCCCGCAACTTCGTTTGCATAACTTCGTTACCCGCAACTAACGAAAACGGATCCCTATTTTTTATACGGAACCCTAAAATAAAAGTAGCCTATGTTAGACCTTATAACATCAGCTATCTGCCAGTGAAAGTCCCGTGAAAATCGGTCCAGCCGTTTCAGAGATTAGCCGGAACAAACAGACAGACAGACAGACAGACGGACAGACAAAAATTTTAAAAATTGATATTTTATTGTTAGTATCGAATATACTTTCATATGCATCAAGTGATAAGCTGTTAATTTGACATTACAAACAGACACTTCAATTATATTTATCTGTATAGATGTATAGATTTAGTTCAAAAATAAAAAGAAACATAAAAAAATACAAAGAAACTGACTTTCCTTTAGATTTTTATTGTATTATACATATCCATGACCCGGGAACACAGGAAACTTTTTTTCCTTCGGCGGGATTCAAACCCGCGACCCCCGGCTTGAGCACCAACACGCTCAATCACTGAGCCACAGAGGTCGTCTCATCTGGCAAAAGCAATGACGCGGCGACGATAAAATATAACATGTTATTGTGTATGATATGTTCAAAAATAAAAAGAAACAAAACAAACTGACTTTCGTACACTGCGTTAGAAACGAAAGAATTGTTCGATAAATACGCGGGTAAGCCGTGCGCTAGCAAAACTGACATAGGTCTGTCCTCGTCAACGCCTAGCGGGCGACTGTGGGGCGACTCTAGCGGCTTACGCACGCTGCATTTCAATATTAATTTATTGTTAAAATAATTAAACCAACATGCAAAATGTAACCAGAAATTATTCTTTTTTAAGTTATTAGCTTTTCGTAGATATGATTTTTGAAAGTAAAACTATCATGAACTTCATGAACAAAAAGAAAAATATTCAAATTTAGCCTCCTCTTCAGAATTATTTTTGATCGAGTGAAGTTTTCAATATTATGTTTCGAACCACAAATTGTTAAAGAACATTAAGTAAACAACAATGTGTTTTTTTTTTTGGCTTTTTAAAGTTACTATTTGTTTGTTTATTATCGATTCAAAGTCATGTAAAATTGGGTCCACGTGGCCTTAATGTTCTCAATTTTCTTCGGCCTGTACCACCTTCCGGATACTATAGTCCCAGCCTCCTTAGGCTTCAGAATATAGGGTACATCTGGTTCTCCTAGACTCCTACACAAAATGATTAGCAGCTTTGAAAGGACATAATTTTTTTTCACTAAGTTTATTCAGAACATTATTTTCACAGAATACTTTGAAGTACCCTTCTAAGTAATCGACGCTCCATTGATAGCTTTTTGTGACAACCCTAACATCAAGCCTTAAAACATAATATAATTTACAATATGCGAAAAAAAAAGACAATTCCATTGGTCAATCCGAACCGATAGATTAATGCTGGCCACGTCCATGACAATAGTAGGCACAGTCAAGGACGATGGACAATGGCTTGGAGAGGTGATTGGAATTATTGTAGTAGGTACCAAACATATTCGGCACATTTGCATTCCCAATCGAACATGGCGGGAGACGCGCCTGATGTAATCATTGGTCGCGATCGTAATTCGAATACAATTATTGTTGCCATGACACTCGCATTGATCTTAAATATTGTAACCGAATACGCCGAGCCTCGTGAGTCGTGATGAGAATTTATTTAGCACGTGCGTAGGGTTGCCGCCAATGAAATTTTGTACAAGTGAATAATTTGCATATTCAAGCAATTTGCACCGAAACGATCTAAGATAATGACATGAGAACGGTTTAAATGCCGATTAATGCATAGCCTCTACAATAAATTACAAGTCGTGTTAAAACACTTTTATCTAGTGATATGAGTTTAATGACGACAGGAGAAACGGCGCACTGAATAATTTTAAACAATCAATTTTCACATACATCTTTTTAGAAAATATACGTATTGAAAAGATAAATGGTACTCACTTCCAGCCAGTAGAGTATCTCGAAAACAGCCATATTTCGTTGCTGTGGGGGCGAAAACAATGGCACCGCTTTCGCGCGCGTTGACAGTTGCAGGGCCGCTGCAAAAGAAAAATGCAATGAATTTTTTAAAAATTCCATTTCGCGCCGCACCACGCCACGAAACCATATGCATAAAATCTAAACACTTTTTAAAAAAGAAAAGCCAATAACATAGACGCGATTTAAAATGCAAAGCTTTTTCGTTTTCACATAGTTACGAGATCTTTACACGTAGTACGGAAATTACCCCTCAATTCTCCTGAGCGCGAAGAAAATCCTCGGGCCGAGAAACTTGATTATGTCGCAATGATACAATACATTTTTGTCTTGTCAGGGAAAAAATTCTTGTCTTTGTTTATTACTAGCGACCCGCCCCAGCTTCGCACGGGTACAATACTGATACTAATACTAAAGAATGTCTTTGAACCTCTAACAAAACGGGCGAAATCTAGTCAAAACAAACAGAAACAAATTAATATAGGTACCTACTAAAACTCAATGAAATAAGTAGGTGGGTATACTTTTATCGTATGAAATACCATAGATCTAAACTCCCCCCGCACGCGCACCCCCGCATTGGTGACGCCCACTTCGCAGCGGGCCGTGCAGCAAAAATCGTAATATTTTAATTTCGCCATAACTTCACTTCACTTCAAAATCACACGTCCAATTTAAATCATTCAAAGACCAAATATTATCTACATAAACTGTACTTAGTGATGAAATAATTTATTTTGATAAGGATTAATAGCATGAGTAAAATAAACGCGTTTAAATGTAGTCCAAAAAAAAAATCAAGATTTCTAAATAAAAAAATGGTTGTTGTGCCTCACTGGACATAGATAGGTATAGTGTGTCGCGGACTTTTTTGTAGATGTTTATAAGATCTACAATTAATTAGAACATTTTATGGTTCTATCTTTTATAGTTTAGGCAGCGTACGCAAAATAAGTAACTTTTCTGGTTGATTTTTTACACCTTGTGTCCGAAAAACCCAAATATTTTACGGAACCCTATTTTTTTCCAAAATAAAATATAGCCTATGTTACTCGTGGATAATGTAGCTTTCGAATGGTGAAAGAATTTTTGAAATCGGTCCAGTACTTTTTGAGCCTATTCATTACAAACAAACAAACAAACATACAAACAAAGTTTTCCTCTTTATAATATTAGTGTAGATGTATTTTTAACGAGGGTAAAAAAATAAAGCATGTTTTATATTATAATAATATATTAGGAAATTGTTAAAGCATCATAATATAATATTAAAAGGTAGATGTTGCCCCTGACTTCGTGCGCGCCTAAGGAAATTACTGCGGAGGAGCTTTGCCGCGATAAAATGTACCTAGAGTACTTTTCTGTGGTAACTGTGGTGTCACTATATCTGTGCCAAATTTCATCAAAATCGATCCAGAAGTTTCTGAACCTATTTTCTAGAGCGAGTTTCATATTACTGGATGTAGCTCTCTCGCAACATGATATATCGTGGGATGGCAACATCGATGTCAATTAAAATAAAATCTCTAAAGCCTTTGACTTAGAAGTACATAATATTTCAAGAGATAAACCTAACGTCGACGTACCACTTCATAGCGCTAAGATTAAATCTACTGAAAAAGGTCACACGCTGACCCACTTATAGCATCAGACTTGAAACTAAAGCCTCTGCTTGAAGATATTAATTCGAGGTCGCACAAATCAGTGCAGACTGCATACTGACATAGATCAATACTGTGGACTGTGGAGTCTGTGCACTTAATTGCCTCTTAAGTTTTTTTGAAGTGAAAACTACTTTTAGCGCGGTACGCATATTTTTAGATGAGATAAAATCTCTGGACTCGCAAATCTGTCACGAGACGCAGTTTGGTAAAATTTAAATAACTTCGAATCAAAATTGTTTATTTCCTATTTTAAATACCATGAACCTATAGTTTCTTTTTAGATTGTAATAATTTTAATGATAATGATGATGATACAAGAGTTGTCGAAATTGTTAACGATGATTCATAAAATATAATTTAATGTATTTTAAAGTTTCTAATAATTAATAAAATACTATTCTACACTAATATTATAAAGAGAAAAACTTTGTTTGTATGTTTTTTTTTTTATGAAATAAGGGGGCAAACGAGCAAACGGGTCACCTGATGGAAAGCAACTTCCGTCGCCCATGGACACTCGCAGCATCAGAAGAGCTGCAAGTGCGTTGCCGGCCTTTTAAGAGGGAATAGGGTAATAGGGGAGGGTAGGGAAGGGAATAGGGTAGAGGATTGGGCCTCCGGTAAACTCACTCACTCGGTGAAACACAGCGCAAACGCTGTTTCACGCCGGTTTTCTGTGAGCCCGTGGTATTTCTCCGGTCGAGCCGGCCCATTCGTGCCGAAGCATGGCTCTACCACGTACAAATGTTTGTTTGTTTGTTTGGTTGTAATGAATAGGCTCAAAAAGTACTGGACCAATTTCAAAAATTCTTTCACCATTCGAAAGCTACATTATCCACGAGTAACATAGGCTAAATTTTATTTTGGAAAAATAGGGTTCCGTAAGATATTTGGGGTTTTCGGACACAAGGTGTAAAAAATCAACCAGAAAAGTTACTTATTTTGCGTACGCTGCCTAAACTATAAAAGATAGAACCATAAAATGTTCTAATTAATTGTAGATCTTATAAATATCTACAAAAAAGTCCGCGACACACTATACCTATCTATGTCGAGTGAGGCACAACATTTTTTTTATTTAGAAATCTTGATTTTTTTAGACTACATTTAAACGTGTTTATTTTACTCATGCTATTAATCCTTATCAAAATAAATTATTTTATCACTAAGTACAGTTTATGTAGATAATATTTGGTCTTTAAATGATTAAAATTGGACGTTTGGTTTTGAAGTTATGGCGAAATTAAAATATTACGATTTCTGCTCCACGGCCCGTTGCGAAGTAGGCGTCACCAAGGCGGGGGTGTGCGTGCGGGAGGGGACTTTAGATCTATAAGGTAGGATTAGAATCAGTATTGTACCCATAGATTATACAGATATATACATTGTACCCGTGCGAAGCCGGGGCGGGTCGCTAGTCTTAAATAAAATGCAATTCATAACTTCATAAACCAATAACCCTAGTACCCATCTAAAAATGTCTAACGCGACAAAATAAGTTTTCACTTCTGTCGGCACTCCCGGAGTGCAACCAGTATTTTTTTTATTATTATTATTTGAGCAACAATCATTGCAAATTGTTCACCAAACGAATCATCATTACAAATATGTAAGTAAAATGCATACAAAAACATATTTATCAAGCTTATTATTAATACCATGTGATAAATGCAGATTAATGTGATGCACGCCTCGCGCTTCCAGTGTCGATGTCTTTGCTTTTTTCATCGCAAACATTGAATATTCCAATAGAAAAACGTTTAGCTACAGCGAGTAATCTGTTAGCTGCAATAAAAGTTGGAGCTAGGCTTAGTTGGCTTGCATTAATATCGTAGGCAATAACCATCAGCACCGCCTCGTTACTTCTGTAGCGTGCCTGTTTCACGTCGTTCCATTTTCAACAAAGGATAAATGTGTTTTGGTCCTCGCTTAATATCTTTTATATATGTATATGCAATAACCAGTTAACTTTCAGCCGCTTTGTTATTTAATGTTCTTAGCACTTGTTCGACTATTGTTGAAGAAACGCTGCGTTACACTTATTTCGCCCATTTCCCTTACTTTACAATGTTGTGTTTATGATATTTAGTTAATATCTACCCTACCAGTACATTATAAACAGCGTAAATAAGGTTATCATGTTGACATTAACATTGAATATTGTAAAGTATTTCCATTTAACAAGTAAAAACACTACTTCATCTAGATTTATGTAAAAACGTTTATTAAATAAAGTTTAATAGTGACTGATTTAAACATGTATCATGGTTTTATAATCTTACTGCTACAATGTACACTCGATAGCAATCTGTTTCTTTCATTTTAATTCATTGGATCCAAAAATTATCGTTTCGCATCTTCCATTTCTAACTTACTCATACTCGAATCACTTATTGCATACAAATGCACGAATATTTGTTTTGTCTCTACATTTTCTTTTACTAGGAACAGATAAACTGCAAATATAGCTTTATTAAAATTCGAAAGATGCATACGATTAAATCTCCCTACACTGTCAACTTCGAGCCAAAAAACTACATCGAGCGACAGTAAAAAAGACCATTGTCTGTTTTTTCTCAGCAAATACGTGTTCGGATCCCAAATAGGAGCTATTAATATTCGAATCTTCATTTTTCCTAGGAACTGAAGCAGATCCGAGCGAACGCCGTATCCGACTTATTTGCATAGAACACGTTACTCATACAATAGTTGCCGACGCTACAAAAATATTTACGCTTTTCGAATTGTGCATTCTCGTGATTCGTAGATCTTTTAGAAAATTTTGTACAAAGGAATCATATTTTAATGTGTGGAAGACATCCACAATATCCAACACAATGAAAAGTAACCCAATTGTACAAACATTTTAAAAAATTGGAAGGAATTTTAAAATATATAGATAAAACAAAACGCTCAATTTTTTTCGTTAACACTTTGTGTAAGTATTGTGAGATTAATTTGCATATAAAAATTAAAAACATCGCTGTTTTGAGGTTCGTTTCATAATTTTGGAACTTCGAGCTCGAAACGGCCCAAACTAGAGTTTAAATATTTACGTTGAGTTTGAGAACACATGCCCCAGTCGCGAATACTCCAATACCGAAACTATATTTAAGAATCAAACGAACTTACCTGGTGAAGTTTGATTCCAATTATGCGAGGGTCTTAACCGAAGACGATTACATAATTTACTTGCAGCAGTACATGAGTAGGTGCCATCCTTATCACACATTTAGAGTAAGTAACGAGCTAGAAAGAGAAAACAACATACCTGTTTCATCCCACCACTCCCACGCCACCTGGCCGTGGGGGGTGGCGTGACAATTCATTATTTTAGAGACGTGAGATTTTGTGTTGTTATTGGCCATTTTATTTTTAAGATTAAAGTGGATCTGGGTGGGATGGGACGATGTAATCGTCTTCGGTTAAGACCCTCGCATAATTGGAATCAAACTTCACCAGGTAAGTTCGTTTGATTCTTAATTATACTTCGGGTCTTAACCGAAGACGATTACATAATTTACTTGCAGATGTTTAGAGCTGCAGTTTTTATTAACATGTAACAGTATAATTATAATACAAAAGGTAAGAAGTAAAAATAAAATGTGTCACTCAATGTACTATGACTTTTAACACTTAAGTGCATACCTGGTCGATAAATTTCTAAATTACTAATTTGTTAATGAATATTAAATACTGCGTTAACAAAGTCATTTGGATTCGCATATTCGACTTCCCTGAAATAATATTTGAGGAACACATTAGATGAATCACTCCAGCCTGCAGCCTTGCGAACCACCTCTAAATTTACCCCGGACCTGTAGGCGGTAGATGTGGATGCCGACCTGGTGGTGTGGGCACCGAATATAGATATATCTATGCCACTATCTTGTAAGACCTTTTTTACCCAGTGTGATAGAGTCTGAGTTCCCACTTTGTTATGTGGTTTACGTATTCCTACAAAAAGATGTTCATCATTTTTTCGCAAATCCCGGGTTCTTTCTATATAGATATTTAAAGCTAAAGCTGGGCAAATACTAGGGTTTTCACGAATAAACGGTAATTTTATGAGTGGTTGGTGAGTTCCAGGTCTTGACGTCTTAATTAAGTCTGTAATTTTTATAACAATTGCATCTTCTTTAAAAACTAAATTTGGTAATTTAAGCTAATTGTCTGCAATTGCTGAGCAGATGCTATACATAAAAGGGTACAAGTTTTATATGCCAGGTTAGATAAAGTGATCGTTTCGTATGGATACATCTTAGATAAGTAGTTTAAAACGACATTAGTGTCCCAAGTGGAATTGTATTTAGGTGTAGGGGGGCTAAGTCTGTATACGCCCTTCATAAACCTATTAAAAATATCATTTAAAGTAACGTTTGTACCCAAAATTATTGACAACGCTGATCTATATGTATTTAAACTACTATAACTAGCTCCTTCGTTAAATTTTTGTGTTAAAAATGACATTACACTATAACTATTAGCTTCAAAAATATTAATATTATTAATCATACAATATGACCACCAAGATTGTAAAGAGCTACTATACTGACGTAAAGTTCTTGGTGCAAGTGATGCCATCATTATTTCTAAAGAGGTAAGTGGTACGCCGCGCCGGATCATCGATTCCCGGATAATTTCGCTGCCACCAGGACAAGGTTCGTATGAAGTGGGTGGCAGGCCCTCTGAAAATGGATCCAGTTTCCAAGATGAGTATCTGGCGCATTTATTGTTTTGAGCACTTGCGAAAATGTCAAACTCAGGTTTACCTAACAATTCGGTTACTCGCACAAAGATCGTTTCACTGATTTCCCATTCCGTGTCTATATTAAATCGTCGAGATTCCCTGTCAGCTATAACATTATCCGAAGATTTTATATAGGAAGCGAATATAAAGATATTCCTATATTCACACCACTGCCATATATTTCGAGTTAATTCATTTAAGTGAGGGTGTAACACCGCCCATTCGATTTATGTAACTTATAGCAGTGGTGTTGTCGATTCTCAATAAAATATCACAATTGCGTAAGTCAGGAGTAAATATCTTAAGTCCGTAATAAGCTTTTAGTTCAAGCGTATTTATATGAAGATCTAATTCTGATTCAGTCCAGTTTCCATTCGCCCGCCGATCTCCGCATGCGACACCCCACCCTGTATTAGAAGCGTCACTGAATATTTCCAAAAGATAATTATTGCTTTTTCGAATTGGGCTAAATGATGAATGAATATTTTTTATCCACCATGAAAATTCATTTTTTAAATAATGTTTTATATTCATTTGTTTATTAATATCATCAGTAAAATTTAGTGCTAAGTATTTTTCACGTTCGAACAACTTAGTGTATATCCAGCCGTAACTTACGGCTGGGCATGCGGAAGTCAGCAGACCAATGAATTCTGAGAAATATCTAATAGTACATTTGTTTTTGCGCATGAACTCATTTTCTTCTCCTCTGGTAGGGTAATAGTCATGCGGTTGGTGTCCAAAAAAAAACCTAAGAATTTACAGGTGGTATTCGGTTCCATAACACTCTTTTGAGTGTTTATTACAAAGCCTAAAGATTCCAATGTTTCTCTGGTTTTTGTGACGTTAAAAACACATTCAGTATATGAACTAGCAATACATAGGACATCGTCTAAATACGCCACTGATATTAATCCTAATGAGCGCAAATATTGTAAAACCGGTTTCATCAGTTTTGTGAAAACATAAGGTGCGGTGCAAAGGCCGAACGGGAGAACATTAAATTGGTATAATTGAGATTTCCATTCAAAACGCAACATCTTTCTATCTTCTTTATCGACTGCAATTAAGAAATAAGCGTCTTGTAAATCAATAGAACTCATAATAGTTATTTTGTAATAATTTTAGGGCGGTACGATAGTCCTCCATCTTAAAATGATCCGCCTTAATATACTTATTAAGCTGTTTTAAATTTAGAATAAATCTATGAGTCCCGTTCGGCTTAGGCACCGTGAAAATCGGTGAAAGAAATTGACCTTCACAATGTGTGCAAGGTGAAATGAAATTAGACTCTAATAAGTCACAAATACAATTATCGATGATAGCCATTTGAGACTTAGAATTACAGGCACTATTTTTTGGTTTAACTGTTTGCACTGATTCTTCTTTAAATGGTATTTTATAACCTTCGACCCAGCTTAGAATAGTACAGTCATCAGTAAACTCAGTCCACTTATTATAAAAATACTTCAAACGTCCGGCAATGATAATTACCTGTGTATCTTCTATCGTCTCCTCGTTTGCTGCCGGGAGTAGCCGGTGTGACGTTGTCGGCCTCGCGCTGCAGCCTGGCGGTTGTCCCGCGGCGGCGGCGGCGGGGGCGGCGGCGGCCGGCGGGGAGCGGGGGCCGTCCGGGGCTCCGTCGCCGCCGCACGCGGAGTCCCCCTCGAGTTTAAAGTTCCTCTCTGAGGCTGTACGACTACTGGAGTCCTGTATGGTGGGCGTGGCCTAGACTTCATCTCAGATGCAGTCTTCGTTAAGGCTTTTGATGATTTTAGGTGCTCAGCTAGGTCAGAGCCAAAGAGATTTTCGTTGATCTTTGTGTCCTTAACGGTATCTCTAATATTCCTGTTTAGGACATTGAGAATCTCGTATCTACGAGATAATGACTCCCTGTAATGATTGTCGCAGAGAAGTCTCCCAGCGTCGCTCAAGGTTTTTATTATTTCGGGAGGGACAATATTATTAGATGTCAAAGCCCAGTTGAGTACTTGTCCGAGGGCTGTGAGACCGGATCCCAGTTGGTTCTGTTTATTTTGGCGGTATAAGTCCTGTTTCACATTTAAATCAGACAGGGCAGCCTTAATTTCTGGGTTAAGTTTGGGCGCGCAGATATTTGTACAGTTGTCCGGCGGTAGGTAAAGTTTTAGTAAGTCCGCCACGGTCTCCTTCTGTAGCCCGTTAGTGAGGATATGTGCCCATCTTGGTACAATATCCTTATGTAAACCCTCACCATGACTTTTTTTATCAGCGGGATCTTCGCCTAAGAGGTTTAAAATTTCAGGTTCCAAGCTAGTCACCGCGTCCCCGTTACTAGCCTCTGGCTGTAGTTCTGGTAAGGTAAGTGACGGGGTAAGTGTCGGGGCATCTGCCTCCATTGGGGTCGACACATTGTCTGGTATGACGACTACAGACTCCATCTGTGGGCGCTCCTCATCATTGTTAAGATCGTCCAAAGCTTCCTGATTTGGAAGGTCATCGACTAGAAGGGAAAATAAAACCCTGCTTAGTCTTAAGATACACCTAAATAGGAGGTAGAATAATAAACAGTAGCAGCGGGAGTAAAATATCGCGTATTACGTAATATGATTATTTGAATTCACTTAACGAATTCTATTTATAAAATTGTTTCTTTTGTTTAAATTTTATAACACTTACGTGGAGTGTAATAGTTCAGGCCTGGGTCCAAGCTAGGCTACCCATAAACTTGTTTGGGTCCAAGATAGGTACCCAATATAAGCAACAGGTCCAAGATAGGTACCCGTGCATTTGTCTAGGTTCTAGAAAACGCTAATAGAAGCAACGGGCCCAAGTTAGGTACCCATGTCCAACGGGGCTCAGTCTCGAATAAGTCCCGGCGCTGTGGCGGTTATCTGGCTCACAAAATATTATGTGTATATCATGCACTTAAATCATAGATTGGACCGTGGCTAGTCGACGTTTTGTTAACACTATTGTAACCACTATATCAGTTAAAATTATTAATGCATAAAGACAACGACATTTACAATTTTCGCCAATCAAATTTTTATTGAAGTAAGTAGGTAGTTAAAAATGTTGAACAGAAGACTAAATTTGCTACCTGGATAATAGCTATCGTATTCCGGTTCTGAAAAATCCGTCGAAGTGCTCGAGGAAACCGACGGGGAATGTTCTCGTCTTCTTCTTTTTTCTTTCAACTTATCTCTCAATCTTTTAACTTTTTTGGCCAACCTATTATAATCACTGTCGACGGAACGATCACGTTTTCTTTTCGACATAATCTACTGATCGTATAAAACCAAAAAAAAAATGAAAAATAACGATTAAAAAAAGAAAATTGTGTGACTCGGACGACACAAAATCACGTAATGAATTGTCACGCCACCCCCCACGGCCAGGTGGCGTGGGAGTGGTGGGATGAAACAGGTATGTTGTTTTCTCTTTCTAGCTCGTTACTTACTCTAAATGTGTGATAAGGATGGCACCTACTCATGTACTGCTGCAAGTAAATTATGTAATCGTCTTCGGTTAAGACCCGAAGTATAATTGCATTTCATTTTAACGAGATATTTTTACTGTACATAAAAATACAGGGATCGTAAAGCTTTTGACTGAAATTAAAACAAACCCTTTCGAATATGTGTCAAAAGGAGAGTAGTTCGACAGTAGGTAATCTGTTAATTAAGAGCTATTCAGTATTCAAATTTCTTAAAAACTATAAAAGAGTGTATGATTGTTATTCAATCTCCTACCTTGCTAACCACAGAGTAAAAAATATATATACTTACGAACAGAGAAACAGCTTTCATAGAACGATTCAAAACCATCCAAATTTAAAAATGTTGACGTCCACCCACAATTTTTCCTCAAAATCGTGGACATGTCGTGTGCTTGTAGTAGTGCAAACAAATCGAAAGCTAACTATGTAGCTCTTTATCTATTTCGTTTCTGTAATCTGTGTTGCTAACTACATTTTATCCTACGGAACTTTCAATCCACCACCCGACTCAGACTTGGCAAGTTTTATCAATTAACACTTTAGTTGAAGTGACCTCGCGCTGAGTAATTTGATAAGCGTATTTACTGCCGACCTTCGACCTGCAACTCTTTTCTCTGATAAATTTCGATCTCAATCACAAAACTTTTTTTTAAATCGTTTTAGTCCGTTGGCAAATGATTAAAACTTTACACGGGTCGGGGCCGAATAAGATAGATGGAGCACCAGAGCGAGAGGGATTAAAAAAGTTTGTCGGATAGCTCTACTTTATAAGCACTCGACTGTCACGGCCAACTAGATAGATGTGTTCTAATTTTGTTAAAATCGAATCAAATGAAAGATAAGTACTTAATATATAAATTCCTATCGCCAAATACCAACTAAAAAAGGCCAACGTATAGTCAAGGACAAATGTGTCATTTCGAAAACAGGCCAAGAAGTTACTTAGTTTAATATTATAACAAGTCACCAAGAAAAATGGTCACGTAAGGCGAAGTTTGCCGGTGAAAAAAGAATCCTCCATTTTTATTCTAGCTGCGTCATGACGCGCTGTAATAACATGCTAAGCCCCTGGATCTTCTCATATCCGTTTCCCCTTTGAATTTCTGCAAAGAACTCACTATTTCCAATTGATCGAGTCGGATTTGTAGATTGACTCTTGTGATCTGATTCTCCGGCATTCTGGCGTAGCAGAAAATGTATTTAACTAAGAAGTAAATTATAATTTATAGTGCAGTATATTTCCTTAAAGTAAGGAAAAGAGATGTTTGATTTTGGGCCAGTTCTATGTACACTACATAGGTAAATAGGAAAAAAATATGGGAATATCATAAAAATACGAAAAAAATAATTTGATGAAGGGTACATGCGTACAAAAATGATTATTTGAAGAGTTTTTTATTGCGAGAACACTATTTTTAGGGCGGCCATGATAGTTGTTTTGACTTGACTTTTGACGTAGTAGACAGTTTAACGAAGAGACGTCGTCTTGAATGTCATACGTCTTTCTTTGTCAAAAGTCATGTCATTGACAAAATGACATTCTTTAGTTCATTCTGATCTGATTCGCCATGTTTTATTTTACTTTGTGTTGCTCTCCTTGACGAAGTTAATTTAAATGTACATGGAAACGAAGTGAAATTAAACAAAATAAAGAATAGGAAACGGTTACTATATTATGTAGCTATATTTACATATACTGTACTTAGGGCTGGCCCAGGCCTCATACATTTCTTGAACATCTCTTTTACATACTTAATTAAATTAGGTTACCGTTTATAAGGTTCCTACTTCCGTACCTACCTAATGGATAATAAAAGTGGAATCATATTACTGAGACTTCGCTGTCTGTCTGTCCCCATTTCCTTAGCCGTGATAGCTTGACAGTTTTATCGATGATGTATTTTTGCTGCCGCCATAATAACATGTACTAAAAACAGAATAAAACAAATATTTAAGGGGGGCTCCAATACAACAGACGTAATTTTTTTGCCGTTTTGTACTGAACCATTCGTGCGCGAATCCGACTCGGACTTGACCAGTTTATTTTTATAATATAAAAGAACAAGACAAGACGATTGCTTTCGCTAACACGTTTAAAACATTTGCGTTACTTACTATCTACAAGCACTTTCAACGGATATACATGAAAACCCATTCGTCGAGAATCAAGATAAATTCATATGCACTTCTCGACTCAACATAAACAAAACCCACACATTCCCATTAAAGCTCATCTCATAATGAATAATTATGAAATGTCAAAACGCGTGAGGTTTTCACACATTACGTGAACCGTGAACGTGACTAGGCGAGTGGCTGACAAATTGGGCGTTACTCGTTAGCACACTGACACGGTTCACACGGAGACATATTCTATACATATGGTGCTTGGATAGAAAAACATAAAGCTGAACATGTGACGGTGTCTTTAAAGTGTTGTCGCGTTAGGCGTATCTGTGGTCTGAGAGCTCGAAATGTTGCCAATTGCCATCACTAGCATAAAGTCCTCCGTCCTATTACAATCTATAAATGAATTCCTACACGGTTTCATTTCTATGATCTCACAATAAAACCAATTGTAAGTAAACTAGGTACTTCATGGGTAACATTTTTCAGATATCACAGATTTTGGATACTTTTTGAATGACCGTGACCACACTTGGAATATGCTTAATATAGTCTTTATAAATTTACGATTCATACCGAAGAATATTCTAGAGCTAGACTAGAAAGTGTCTAGCTCTAGACTATTCTGTAGTGTAGCGACATGTTACCATGAACGGATTTTATGACGTTTCGATCAATCAGTGTGCTGAGTGTGAGTCCCACAATTTTTTTCGATTACTTTACTACCTTGTAAATCGAGTTAGCGCAAATCGAATCGAAAATTAAAAGCTAACGAGTGCGAGTCATTATCCAATCTAACTAATCGAACGCGTTTTCTCACCGAGAGTACGCTTTATTATTTTTGTTATATTGGTAGCACGACTTCACTGTGAGATTAACCGTCCAAATTTAATGTCATTTTCACTGTATTATTTTGTTAAGAAGCTGCTGTCATCAAGATTGTGACGGGTTATATCGAGTGTTATTGTTTGTGACACTGACATAAGTCGCCGAAATTTTGAATTTTATTTGCAAAGCATTTTACACAATTTTACATTTCGTTTATAATAAATTGTATTTAAACTTAAAAATGATGAAAACAAGTTTTTCTCAGTTTGATACTATAATAACATTCATGGAACAGTAAGTGTGACAATCGGTAAACAATAATGTCCAATAAAGGATCGAAAGATGCACGAGCTCTTGCTTCGCGTTTTGCATTAAAATTGCGGTCGTCTTGAGATTGAGCAGCCGCAAACATCCTCCACGCGAAGAAAAACGTCCTGCCATAGCAAATTAATTTCTAAAATGTTCTTTTACCGCAATTCACTACCTAGTCACTGAGAACGTTAGTTTAACGTTCATAAAAACACCGTTTGAGAGTTTTAGCGTATTGATTGATTGTAATTGAATTAATGCAGGTTTTATTTAACAGAATTGCCCCTCTGGAGCCGTTACCGTAAAAAACGGCTCCAGAGATTACCGCTTAAAAATAAAAGTCAGCTAGTAAGTACTAAGTAAAAATCTAGTAGGTACTAAGCACATATGACAACGTGTTCTTACAGAACATCATTTATAATTGACACATTAGATACCTAGGGGCCTGGACACATATGCTCGTTAGTCTTTTATCACAAAAGCACCGCCAAATGGCCCATCTCCTCAATTATTCACTTGTCCATAAACAAGCCCATATTGTTTACTTATCTGGCGGTAAGGTCAATCACCTCTTCGATGATACACAAAATCGACAACTTATTTCATAAACGAAAAGAAATGATAAGGTCGCCTAATGTGAAAGTACTTTTTGTTGCTGATAAGGACAAAAGGGCTTCCATGTTACGAGTTTACGACCCACATGACATCGATATGCAGTAAATATATAGTGTACTCCTAAATATCGACCTCAGGTCTAATGGACATATTTATGATCGTAAGTAAATGTATCTATTGTGATATTAAATGGAAGAGACGAGAACTGAGGGCTGACTATCACAACCCAAAAGGCACAAACAATATAATTATATTGAAACTCGTAGTCGTATTCCATCAACGGACAAAACAATATTGGTACATAAATTAAATATAAGTTGTGACACACTATAAAAATTGTGCAGATATTAATTACTCGTATAACATAATTATAAGAGCCTTCGTCCGCGTCAACTGATGGCGCAATAAAGCTTTAATTTCGACCAAATTTGATTACCATAAAAAAGGTTATAGTGAGTCAATATTAAAAGATAGACATAATATACTGCCGCGGACATTTTTTAGATAACTTAAAGAAGAATTAATTATTTCGTACATAAGCCCTCAAATATGAATAAGATTAGAGCGTTCAAACATACAGACTCTTCAACTTTATAATATTAGTATAGATTGCCAAGTAAGAAATTTCTAAACGTAGTTCAAACTCACCTTCAAATCGAGATCCATTACTAGATGTCTTCCGAAAGAAGTCCCTCCAGTTTTCTGGATGTGTAGGAACACCATGACGTCGTGTGCGTCCAGATCAAACCGAAAATCATCGTGGAGCACCTCGTCATACGACAGGCCTGGCTGAGCGATCACGTCGGGTAGAGGACGCCCTAGAGCCTCCGCGTACGTGAGGGCTAAGGATTCTGATACCCGCTCCCTAGAGGGCATGGCGCAGACCTGCAATAGAAACATTAGTGTTATATCGTGATTCTTGAAAATTAATTACCTAATTAATACACTATTTAATATGAAAACACGTTTATTGAGACCAGCACCGAATAAAGAGGCATGGACATATACCTAAAAATGTAACCATAGATTGCACAACTACGCACTTGAGGTCGGTGTCGCCCTCTGACTTAATAATATATGAGCATTTCTCAAATTTTTTGACCATAGCCGCAACGTCGATGTCCCATGTTTTGGTCTTTGATTATTTTTTTACTACGATAACATAAATAACATACATGACTGTCGTAACTTCGTTGATATTATTTAATTATCAGAGAAAATATCAAAGCTATAAATAAAACACTCTCACTACAATAAATAATTAATAATCTAAAATACCAAAATTTTCGTAGTATGGAAAATAGATTGTCCCATTGCGACCGCGGTGATTTTGAACTCATTTATTTCATTAAATTCTAAGAAACGGAATATATGTTATAGTCTTAAAACACTACTTAGAGTATTTGAATACATATTTTATGTAGTATAATAGTGAAATACGTCGTAAGTTAATCAGTTTCAGGAAAATAATATTGTCCCATAAAAAAATTCCAAAACGGAATTCAGATTTTGTTACCGATTTTTGTGTCGAAAGATTTTTTAAACTACAAAGTTAATTGATTTTTTTTCCTTTGGCAACACTATTGACGACATTTCACATTGCTATTTTGTTGTGATGTCATTTCGGTGTCGACAACAGCCGCGGCTTAACGTAGTGCTCTGCACTGCGACTAATTCGATCTGGATTTTGTTATACTGTGTGAAGGTAAGTTCAAGATACTTAATACTCTTGTTGAAATTGATAAATAGTTCTTTTAATGGGCTACAATTTGATGTAAAATACTGTTTTAAGTATTGAGTTTTAAAGAATATGTATTTTATTCAAAATCTGTACCCGTCATTTCGTTACTTCTGTTTTTGTTACTTTCGCGTGGTAACGTATAACCAGAACGAGGGGTAACAAAAAAGGAGTTTTTAAAGCTAAGTACACATTTCGTAAAATTGCCATACTGGTAGGTAGGTATCTATATTCGTTTAATCCCCATAATGTTATATATATCTTTTGTTATGTATATATTACTAAATTTGAAGATTATAACACAGGATAAAACTAAATAATTTTCATTTTCACTTATTTTGTTTTCATTTTATAATGGAGTGTCAAGTGTGTGTATGCTTAGCCTTACATTTCCGATTTTGTTACCCAAGTTTCTTGTTTTGATACTGTCCCAAATTTTTTCTGATAATAATGGTAGATATTTCTTTTTCTTTAAATTCAAGTGCTATAATCAATAATTTAAAACAATTTTATGATAAATATTATTATAATTATAAATAGTAAATATAACATGCCTTTTTCTATTTTAGAGGAAAACTAAACATTTTGATTAGAAAGTTTAAAAAAGGTAACAAAAAATACTCAGTACTGCTAAAAACAATTTAAATAATTTTTTTCACAATTTTTACTTTTATCAAAATATGTTGTTTAATTTATGATCTACATAGAAAAACATAAATTTATAATACAGTCTGCATGTTTCTTTATGGTTTTCATTAATTTCCAAGTAACAAAATAAGAACTTTTATTTCGCCCTTAACTAATAATTTACAGGTTTTTTGTATAAAAACTCTATTAAAACAAAAAAACAACCATAAATTCAGAATCTGTCTAGTTTTAGCTAGCTGTATTTAACATAATATGTCCAAAATATACTTATTGTATTTTAAGAAGATTATTAAAATGATGGTCAAAAAATTTGAGAAATGCTCTTATAATATGTCACCGTAAAATTGTAAAAACCGTTAGATTGTAAAATAACTAACGAGATAGTAAAAATACTTAATATGTCGAAAGATTCAAAACTATATACCTATTTATAATCTAACGAAAAATAATGTGTCAAATTATAGGCAGAATATTCGCGTCGGAAGTCTATAAACATTTTACAATTTCACTAGTTATATTACAATCTAACGGTTTTTACAATTTTACGGTAACATATACAACTATTAGCATTAGAAAGTAATCTTAGAAAAGATTGTAGTTTCGATGAACGCTTGAATGGTTATACGGGTCTAAGTAAAACTGATCAGGTAAGGTACTGTAATCCTTCTATAGCACAAATAATAGTCAGACTTTAGTTCCACTAACCGAGTGCAAAGTAACGAGCAATGCTAACTCAAATAATGAATATTGTAGAACTGCATTCTATATTAAGATTAGACAGGACATGCTTGTCGCATGCCAAATTGTATTTGGTCAGTAGAATTTACTAATTGGATCCCACGAAAAAGGTCAGATGTCGTCTTAAAATACTTAAGAGTTCAATAATTACATCTACCGGTATAAAAAAGGTGGAGTTAAAACTCAATGCAGTACTAAGTTACTATCTTAGAATAAAATAGTTTGTAGGTAGGTACTACATATTATATTTAAAAATAAAACTAAAGTAAAAATTTTTTGATTCCGTGTAAGCAACACATAGTTTCACTCTTTCCATCCATCTGTCTGCCTGTCCGCCCAGAAGTTAAAAAATCTTAATCTATCTTCCATCTTCTTATTTATTCCTTGGATATACGTACATATTTGCATATAATTTCGTTTGAATTGCGTACGGATGGGATTGCGTAGGATAACATAGGGGAAAGTTTTAAACATACATACATACATATAATCACGCCTTTATCCCGTAAAGGGGTAGGCAGAGACCACTTTTTGCCACTTTCTACGATCCTTACATACTCGTTTCGCTTCGTTCACTTTCATTCTTACCATCCATTTCTCCTCTTACATTCAACGTAGCGAAGCGGCTCTCCATGGTCCGCTTTTCACCTCCGCAAGAAACGAGACGTGATGGGTGGTGAACCACATCAAAGTTTTAAAGTACTATAAAAATACTGTTAAGAAACCAATTTCACGCGGGCGAAGCCGCGGGCAAATGCTAGTTATCTATATACTAACACATATTATAAATGCGAAAGTGTGTCTGTCTGTCTGTCCGTTACCTCTTCACGCTTTAACCGCTGAACCGATTTTTATGAAATTTGGTATAGACATACTTTGGGTCCCGGGAAAGGACATAGGATATATTTTATCGCCGCCGCGGGCAAAACCTAGTATTATATAAAAGATGATTCTTTCTAAAAGATTCTTGTGATTGGTTACCACTATAGATCCTGGGTACACAGGAGTTGAAGTGGTGGTGGGTATGGGTGGTGGGCCAATTTCCCGTTAAAAAAAAAAGGTCCCCACTGACTCACATATAGACGCACGCTCAGCGTAACCACTAGTAGCTGAAATTTGGACAGTTTAATTTTAAATAACGTCGATACACGCTAAGTAGGGACTTTGAAAAACTCCATCCCTAACGGGGTGAAATAGGGGTTGAAAGTTTGTATGGAAATATTATAATACCACTGCAATTCCTGTGTAGCCAGTACTATACGGCGTATAGCGAAATGCATCCACAACTGGACGGATTGCGTAGATTCTTGGCACGCAGACAATTATTATGACGACGACGCGCGACGTAGACATCCGTTAAAAAGGGATTTTTTAAAATGTATCCCCACAGGGGTGCAATGAACGTGAACGAAGTTATAAAGCGAGCGGAAAAGCTAGTTATGAATATAAATGAATGAAATTTAGTATGGTTATAGATTGCGTTTAGATTAAATTTTTGGCATGATAAAATAATAATATTTTTATATTTTAGGGGTGGATTTTCATTCTACTCCATCGTGTGGGGTATCGTCGAATAGGTCTTAAATAAAGGTGAGATTTCATACATTATTTTTTTTATAAAGTGAAACATTTCCGAGTAATCCCTAAGTTGGTGCCCCGCCCCCTGGCATATCCAAACCATAAGAGGCAGAAACTTTTTTTTCCATGCTGAGAGGTCATACTATAAACTATTATGTTTATAATAACATAAGTGCAAAAGGCAAGAAAAGTCGATGTCGTTTGTTTAAATATTTACGTAATTAATCTGTCTAAAATTTGAAACTACTAAACATGGAAAATATTTCTAAACATACTTTCGATGTTAGCCAATAATCCAAGCCACAAATTCTCGACGTTCTTACGATGCCGTATATTTTATAAATCGAAGAGGGTATTGGATATTTCTGAATTTTATACGATCAATAGAATCAGCCATGAGAAAATACTCAAGCGAAAGAAGCAGGAGCTAGGAAGCGTATTAAAATATAAATCATTCGATATGGAAAGCTCTAGCTCAAGGCAACCTTTATCAATCGTGGTCAATTGATATCTTTCTTTGCTCTTTATTTATTATAATTGCTCTAAATTAGCTTTTGCCCGCGGTTTCACACGCGTAAATACAGTATTCCACGGGAACACTGTATTTTTTCGGGATAAAAGTAGCGTATATTAGCGCGATAAAAAATAGCGTATAAAAATAGTAGTATGTGTTAATCCAGAGCTTAAACTTGTTTGTGAAAGAGTAACAAACATCCGTCCTCATAAACTTTCACATTTATAATACTAGTAGGATAAGTAAAGTATGTAATATCTACCTGTATATTATAACAATATCATTCCTTATCAATAAATCTTTATACTTAGCCATCAGTTTATATACGCCTAGACCGATTTCCTATGCTATATTTTTAGAGCTAATAAGTAATTACTCATTAGCTCTAAAAATGTAGCATATTCAAAGATTTCAAAACTCAAGATAGGCCAATGACGTACATTTGACGGAACAAATCTTCATAAACAAGAAAAACCATCTTAATTTTTACCATACTTCAAATGTCAAAATAGCCCCAACAATCTCAAGTGGGGCCATTTAACACATTCAATGCCACCACATTTTTCTAGTAGTTCCCAGCGATGCCGCCGTATAAAAAACGCAAACATGCTAGGTGTGCTCTCGGCACTGCAGGATGAAATTACGTAGCACGCTAGGCGTGTTCACTGGCACTGTAAAGAGGTAAAATCATAAAAAGCGTTATTTCAAATTCAACCGTGCTTATTCATTAGTCCTTCTTGAGTTACTGAAGAGATATTTTGTTTTTAGCATTGTTTGTGGTTTCGAAGGTTTAATTATGGCAGTAAATAGATTCCGAGGTAAGTATTTATCGTAATTTGATCAGTGAATGCCAACCTTTGGTAACTTATTTATGATTTTTTAGAGAATAGAAAATATGAGCTGGAAACAGGGGAATATGATAATGATGCGATGCAAGCAGATAGTCCCCCATCAAATAAACGTCCAAAAGTAGAAGGTTTTTGTTTTTATAAAGTATCTCAATAATTTTTGGAGATACGCAAAAAAATTTTTGAATCAAAGTTGGTTCAAATCAAATAAAATTTTCATATCTCCAAAAAATTTTGAGATGCTTTACAAAAAGAAAAAATTTGGTTTTTTACCTGAATATATCGGAAAAATATAAAAAATAGGGGGAAAAGTTTGGTATAAAAAAGATGGGAAATTTTGTCCTCTACAAAATAGATCTCTTCTGTTTTTAACGAAAAACTTACCGTTACGACTGAAACGTTCAACCAAACAAACTCTTCAGCTTTATAATACTACATATACATATTATATGTAATATAGATACCGGGCAGTGTTTTGTCTTCTACAGATGAATTAAAGGTGAATGTTTTATGTAATTTATTTTATCTTTTTTGTTCAAATTATAAAAAAAAACATTATATTGTATTATTCGTATTATAAATTTAGTAAATTTTCCAAACAATATAAAAGGTTGAGAACGCGTGTAGATGAACACGCCTGGCATGTTCGCGGCATTACATAATAAATTATTTTCGATAACATGAAAAAAATATTAGATCACGGAACCACTTAAGAATTCATTAGCTTACGGCACAAAGTTTATGCTCTGAGCGTTTCGGTGAAAAACAGTGTCTTATCTTTGAGATATTGATGAAAAACGGAGAGCACGCCCGATGCTCGCGGCATGGATATAAAGATTAGTGTGGACACGCTAGGCGTGTTAGTGGCACTGAATGTGTTAACGACACTTTTTGCCTCAACATGCCTTGTCTATAGGTAATATAATATACGTCTATGAGCATTGAGCATATTAGGTTATTACCTACCTAACCTTACCAAGAGCCAGTAGTAAATGTCAATAATTCAGTATGTCTAAGGAAGGTTTCGTAGCTAATAGGCTATCAACGCGCAATAGGTTTTCTTGAAATTACTTCAAAAGTTATTGTCCGACTTCATCTAACATAATTTTCCTAAATAATTTTTGGCATGATCTATCACCATGGAAGCTTACATGATTCTATATTTTAGTTACAAAATGCATGGGAAGGGTCGTAGTATTACGAAACCGTAAAAATTTGATAGATTAATAATTAATATAATAGCGGTTACATAAATAATTTTAACATAACACAGCAAAAACCAATCACATCTCTATTCTCTAAAGTCTAACCCATTCGCATCTGTGCAGCCTGATAACATTAATGAAGTTAAAGAAAGAGTCGAATTCAATCATGTGGAAGTCTATTCTTGCGAAGGCCAAGAGGGTGACGGGATGAAGAGCGCCCCACTTGTTTGTTCGGCCTAATGAAGTGCCACCCTCTACTATTAATACAGTCACAATCAGCACTCCGCAGGGAGTTTCGTCTTAGGGAACATACTCATAATACGTGACCCGTTTTTGAGTCTTCAAATACTTACTTACTAACTGTGGGAGAGCCACGTTTCGGCATGAATGGGCCGGCTCGACCGGGTAAATACCTCACAGAAAACCGACGTGAAATAACGCCTGCGTTGTGTTCGCCGGGGATTTGGATTGGATTGGGGATTTTAAGGACCAGGAACGCAAGTCGCGGCACCAAAGAAGTTACAAGTGTAACTCCTCTGGTGTTGCTAGTGTCCATGGGCGGCGGTAATCGCTTACCATCAGGCGATCCGTCTGCTCGTTTCCTGGTTCATTACATTAAAAAAAACTACGCTTGTTCACCGGTTGGGGGAGACGGGGCTTTAGGTTTTTGTCACGTAGTCAATATAATAGCTGTCGTCCAAGATTTTTCTAGAAGATCTAGGAAAATCTCGCGCAAGTCGCAACGGCCATTATTATATACTAGGTGAAAAGGAGGCTCCCTCCTCCTTTTCACCTCGTAGTCTCGGTATACGGATGGTCCCCCACGGTGACGGGAAGGTGTAAATAATAGGTAAAAAGTGGTCACGTAATATGAGTATGTTCCCTAAGGTCCCCGTTGCACAGGGAACAACCCAATATCAATAGTCCATAATAGGTTTCAACATAAACTATTGAAATGGAAATTAAGGGGTGAATCAAGTTTCAATAAAATATTGACGAAAACAATTTTAAAACAGCTATTTCGTCGTGTAATGAAAAAAAACCGACCAAGTGCGAATCGGATTCGCGCACCAAAGGTTCCGAACAAACCTGGAGGGCTAGACAAGATGCATTAAATAATATCGACGGCGAACTTCGTGAATAAAAAATGTATGGGATTGACATAAGCGTGCGTTAAATGACATATTCAGTCGTATCGTTAAAAAAATTGGTAGCCAAACAGCCACTTTGAACGAATACGCTAACGATGCACCCATATAACGAATTGCTCTAACGCGTTTCTCCATACAATGCCTAGACAAGCGGCCGTAAGTGACATTTAGCAGATCGTGATCTTTATCTTTATCGACCTAACGATAAAGATACCCAGATAGCTACCTTTATCGCCTCAACGAACAATATGGCGGATTTTTATTGATCAGCTGTTATTTGTAAATAATAATGATTTGCCTAAAGTTGCCTAAACGGTCTATAAAACACCTTCTGCTAGTAGTCTATATTGCAAAAAGTCAAAAGAATTCAATCTAAAGTATTCAATAAATCACAATTATTGTCAATACCTAATATGTAATTCATTGTATTCAAGTATAATTCAACACTTTGTTAAAATATAAATTTCTTAATTTGTAGCTTACTTGCAGTTTGTAATCTTTACACGCTACTATATCAGCTGAAAGCAATCTTTAGGTGTATAGTAGGTACCTAAATTACTACTATAATTTAGGTACCAAATGGAGTTCATAATTAAGCAAGTTTCTCTGAAACTTCCTTAGAAATAAAGATTTGTATTTAGTAATTAAAATTTATAAGTTTTTCAATGTAATGATATTTTATTGTCATCGATGCTCAACACCTTCGCCTTATAAATGGGTTAGAAGGACACAAACACCTCATAAAAGTTTTGAAATATTTGCTATTATACTTTGATTAATTATTACAAATTTAATATTATATATCTATGCTATTATACACCTATTATAAACAGTCAAGTAGTGTTAACCAATTAAATACTTAATATTTAATCTCTATAGTATATTTGTGACTAAATAATTCGTGCCGTATCAAGTGTCCGTATTAGGATTGATTAAATAATAACAATACAAGAGTATCTACATTTTATTTTACTTTTTAAAGTAAGTTTTACATGGTTTTAGTAAGAAAATAAACTTAAAATGTAAAAATACTTTTATTTCTTGCAAAGGAATTACATAATGCAGATATTTCTTTAAATAATTAGTTTTATCTCAAGTCACATAACCAATAATAACATTATACAATTTAAAAATCAACACAGCTAATAATTATTATTATTTACACGCACTAGTTAGAGCCTGTCACAGAATGAATACAAATTAACTTAGGTTGGTAGCGGTTTTGATAATAATTACATTATGATTTATATCACTTCTCACTATCAGTGGCGAAGGCTGCTTCTTCAAAGGGAAGCCGGAACCTGTATCATAGGTAGGGATTTCTATGAAGGTTTGCAAAAGGTATGTGACAACTCTACCGGTGAAGGAAAACATCGTGAGGAAACCCGCACATAGTTGGCCCCAGACGTATTGACTAGTCATTCCTCTGGACTAGGGTGGCTATGTTGTGAGAATGCCGTATGCGCTTGGGAAATCATACGATATTTAAAAAACAACTGTAACTGTACTGTAGTGCCTGGGACTACAGTATTTCAAGAGTGGTTACTTCGCTCGGAGAATACTGTATAAATCATCCATCATCGGATGTAACGGCCTAAGTTAGGTAAATTGTTATTTTGATAACAAACAAAAATAATTGTACTTCATCTTCTTCTTCTTCTGGCCAGTTTTTTTTTTACCAGGACATGGATATAGTCCTAAGGATAGAAGACTCCGTATTTTGTAATTGCTAAAAAGAACTGTATTGCCTTGGTAATAGAGTGTATTTCACAATGCACGTATCATAGAGGCAAATCCGAGCCGAGCGAGATAGCCATAAGGGAGGCCGTGTGTCTCGTTCTTGCATGTTGCCAACCAGAAAAATGTTGGTATTTTTAAAAAGTAACTTGAAAAATCTTAGATAAAACGAGTGTACTTTATTATTATTTTAACAAATGTTTATAACTATATCATATTCTAATTAAAAAAGTTAGAAATAGTCATTTAATACCAAATAAAAATGCAGTTTACATTAAAACCTTTTCCTTATTTTTTATTAGATGGTATCATTCGCAAGACAATAGATACGCCATTACAGTCGGACAAGGATCTTTTGGCACTTGGATGGGGGCGTGAGTGTCGCAAATAAGAACAATACTTATTACTAAAAGTGAAATTTTACAAGACGGCGATGTTATTACTGATTTTATCCACGTGCCAAAAGGTAAGTGTCGCAACTACAAAACAATACAATTTAATACTAAAAGTGACATTTTACAAGACGGCGATGTTAGTTCTGATTTTGTCCACGTGCCAAAAGATCCTTGTCAGACTGTACACATATTTTATGCTGAACACCGGATAATATTAAAATTCATAATAGTACCAGTGCTGGATTTGCTGGACGCACCGTGAGTATGGCCTTTAGTGTAATCTCTTAAAATCTGTTTATAATGTGTGTCCTATGACCATTTGGCAAGAAATCTGTATAAAATCTGTATTATCAATGAAAACTAGAAGATAATTAATTAAATAATGTATTATATAATATAATTATTCAAAATAGAACTCTGGAGTCATACAATAGATAAACAGTTATCCAATTGTGTGTCTAATTTATAATCCTCTGAATTTTTCCCGGCGTTTCGGATTTCGGTGCATATTGAAGTTCCAGCCCACGAAGTATAGTTAACAAGGAGTCCGAACGTAATGTTAAAATAATGGTCTCAATTACTGGGACAGATTTTTGCCGGTAGAGCGCGCGACGGTTCGACATGCACTCGTTTGAAATTACGCGGGAAGTTAAAAATTGCTATTGACAGCTCTGGAAAGATTGAAATCTTATTATATAAAAGTTTTAGGAAATTCTTAGAAACTGTTCTCGAAAAATAGATACCGTAGAACACGGTAATTGCCTAACGGTAATTTAAAAATAATTGTAATAAATAATAGTATTGGCAACACTCGGTATAATAGTATTGGCAACACTTGGTACTCGTCGGTCTCGCACGCCTAGCGGCAGAAAAGAGAACTAAGATCTGGTCCTATTATTGTGTACATAATTATTATTAAAAAGCCTATACCGTTCGGACTCCTGGTATCTATGCTTCATGTTCCAGCCTTACAACCGTAATAATCGGCCTTGTTAAATAAGTACCTACTTTATTCTTATTGTAAATATCTACACTTGAAATTTGATTCCATTTTATACAAAACACTCTAGGAACTTTCAATAAAACTTCTAGGTACCGTTTTACTGAATCGACTGACTTGCACTGACTATTTGTATCAAAATTTGTATTTTGAACTTTGACTAGACATTAGACTTGAAAATAATACGGTGTTGAAATCATATAGGTACCTACATTAAATCTGGTTGTCTGCCTTTTTAACTTGACACTGACAAATAGTTTTATGCCGTAACGCCATCAATAATTAAAAAAAAAATATATGACATTTGACAACTTCACAACTGACGGCTAAATTCTTGAAATCATAAACAACTAACGTTTGAGCAATTCGTTGTTGCGATTCGAACAACAGTGTGCGTTTGTCTAGGGACAAAATGTCGTGATCTCAAAAGAGAAGTCGATACGACAGATCTTTCCGAATTTTAACGAAGGTAATTTGTCTAGGCGCCCTGTAGGTATATATGTAAAAGTTTACCCATTACGACAATCGAGTCATAGTAAAATCGTTTAAAATTATTAAAAAAAAATTTATTATATGATGTAACTAAATGTACGGTAAAACTAAAAAATGTACGGTTTTCGTATTTTTTCTTTATCTGTGCTATAAGACGATGCTTCGTACGAAGAACCTAGCGAACCTTTCGAGGAAAATAATCAATTGGGAGAAAAAGAGATTACTTTATTCGTAAGCTAAGGATTAAAAATACAGAAATTTTGTACCTTGCGCTCACCCTAACGTTGGCTTAAATTTTGTTTTTTGTTTAGCAGAATTTAATTGGAACTTGTATGCCCTTAGGACGAATCGGTGTCGGGTTTATATTTTGCTGTCGTAATAAAGCAATTTGTTCTTTTCCCGACTTCAAGAACGATGTTCCTGTTAAATCGTTAACAAAAACATCGTTTTAAAATGTTTATGTTTTTTACAATCGATATTTTCGTCATTATCAATGCAATGTTAAAAATTAATTTAATATTTAGACCTATCCCGATAGTTATGTGTTTTTAATGAAAGAATTTATTAAATTATAATCAGAACAATGTATGGTGACTTAAGTATTTCCAACCGACTTCCAAAACAGGAGGAGGTTCTCAATTCGTGTGTATGTTTTTTTTTGTTTGAATTTGAGTTTATAGTATCGGAACAACGCCCCTATTGGCAAACAACGGTAGGTAACTAAATAGGCTAGAGCAAGGCTGCTCAACCTTTGAAGAGTCGGGCCGAACGGTGGATTCAGTCGTTAACGACGGGCCACTTACATTTCCTGTTTCAGTTACTCTCAGGACAAGCGCAATAAAAACTCAATTATTAAGAAAATAAAATTGAATTATTGTTTATTAAGAACATAGAGTATCTTATCCTAAAATCTAAATAAACAAAATAAAATTGAACTTAAATCTAGGGTAACCTGTTTATACAATCAATATGATTTCTGCCATTGTTTGTCTTTTAATAATTTACTTATGATTGGCGACAAAACAAATACCATCGTATTTTAAAACCATACTTGCGCGGGCCACATAAAATTCTTTCGCGGGCCACACCGTGGCCCGCGGGCCTGGGGTTGAGCAGCTATGGGCTAGAGGTTGACCTGTCGCCGGAATTCGACCATTATTTCACGTTTCAACTTTCTTAGGTTTCTTTTGCCTCTTAAATACGCAATAAAATAAGTAAATGTTGTTTATGGAATGTGAAAGATAATAATTGAAATTGACAATAGGCATGTTGCCGAAAAAAATTTTTTTCGTCTATTCGATGTTAGTCAACATGGTAATAAACAATCCAGAACCCATTTTTGTATATCTGAAAAAATAACGAAGATACGAACCATTGAAATTTACAATATGAAAGAGAGCGATATATCGGCCTGTGACGTCACAACCTGCTACCGCCATACATTTGTCATCGCAAAATGTATGGCGGTAGCAGGCTGTGACGTCACGAATCGTTTTGCGTGAAAGGGATGGAAAATATTTTTTATTTGCTTATATTTTTTAATCGCGTCACTCTAAATACCTACTAAATTTAATTTGTAAAACTGTGATATTCCACAGAAGGCAACATCCCTATTGTGTCAAACCTACTGTAATTTATTTAAAAAATCCTAGTATGAGTGAGGTAAGTAGTGTGTGTTGCTGATTTTCATTTACTTCATGTATTTCTAAGCATTATTTAGAAAAATGTTTGCTTTTCGTACGCCTTCCTCAGCATAATCTCTAATTGTGCCAAATGTCACTCTCAACTCAACCGTATGCATAATTCTCGTAAAAATGTACTTGAAAGTTTTGCTTCATGTATTAAGTAATATAATGATGCCATACAAATTGTAGTTAACTTCTTCACGGTAACTAGTGACAGAAACTCGCACAATACATAGAACAGCCTGTCTATTCTCTAAGAACATTTTCAAATCCCGACAGCTGAATCCGCGGTGAGTGTAAAATTTGTATACTGCAGTGTTATTCTCTCTAAGAACATTTTCAAATATCTCGACAGCTGAATCCGCGGTGAGTGTCAAATATCATATACAAATTTGACACTCACCGAGGATTCAGCTTTCGAGATTTGAAAATGTTCTTAGAGAATAGACAGGCTGATTTGACACAATTTTGACACTCACCGCGGATTCAGCTGTCGAGATATAATATAAAAATGTTCTTAGAGAATAGCACTGCAGCAGTGTTATTCTCTAAGAACATTTTCATATATCTCGACAGCTGAATCCGCAGTGAGTATCAAATATCATATACGAATTTGACACTCACCGCGGATTCAGCTGTCGAGATTTGAAAATATTCTTAGAGAATAGACAGGCAGTACTAAGATTAATTCGATACGAAAAACGTTTCGCCATAATAAATTTTACCCAATCTGTGGTTGTGCCGAAATACCTAAACTAAATTCTAGTGATTTTAAATTCAGAGTGATGGCGACTCCCAGGGGGTTTTCTATAAAAGTAACGGCTCGGAGTGTCAGACCGGAGACAGTTGCCAGACGCCCAACCCTCCTGGGGCCAGGCGGTAGCCCGCAAATTGTTTTGGGGTCGAATGAAAATAAGTTTTGGGGTCGAGATATTCTTGCTTCGTTAGCGACCTGGAGTTTGGTAAAGGGATATATTAATATCTACGCCATTCTAGCACTGAAAATAGGCGAAAAGAAGAGAAATGTTTAATAAAAACTGATCAGTTAAAATAAAAATTCGCCATGTTAGAAGAAGCTATCTACATAATAATATTATGTATACATATTATGTATCATAACAACGTTCCTTGTGGCAAACAATGGCCAATATCGAGGGGGGCAGGAATACAAAACCATTCAGCCAAATACATTTTGACATAATAGGGGATCGGACTACATCTGAAATATGTAGTTTCGTTAATATATTCAGAAATATTGAGGCATTACTACTTGGTAAATGTAAAAAATATATTATTTTGTATGTAGTTTACTAATTAAATACATTTACTTAAAAAGTACCAAAAAAAAATTTTTTTTTTTGCGAAATTGGTAAACAAAACCTACATCATTAGTTTACTCACATCATATACAAATTTTTTTATACAAATCGCCTTTGAAAATATTGACTTTTGATATACGGTTTCTTCTGAGAAGTTACTCATATTTAAGAGTACTTTCACTTATGCATTAAAAAAAAAATTGTCCGATTGCCTATATTTTATAGACACTAAAGAATCGACAGAAACCGCTATCATAAGTAGAGGAACGCTCTAAACATTACAAAATGATATTAAACTGAATTAGACACATCTAACCTATAAAATACACATCTTTATCCATCGTTTTATTTTTGTTTGCTTTTTTTAGGGTTCCGTAATACTTAAGGAACCCTTATAGTTTCGCTCTGTCCGTCTGTCTGTCTGTCTGTCTGTCTGTCTGTCTGTCCGCGCCTCTAGCACCTGTAATTATGAATATAAATTGATGAAATTTGGTGCAGTTGTAGATTGTGTATAGATCACGGTTTCGGGATCATAAAAAAATAATAATTTTATATTTTAGGGGTGGCTCTCCATACATGTGAAGTGGGGATGAAAAATATTTTTTCACTCTACCTCATCGTGTGGGGTATCGTAGAATAGGTCTTTTAAAATAAAGGCAAGGTTTCATACGTTACTTTTTTATAAAGTTGACCATTTTCGAGTAATCGGCCTCCAAAGTAGTTTGTAAGTTGGCCCCCCCCTAGCATTTTTAAACTATAGGAGATAGAAACTTTCATGCTGATAGATTATGCTAAAAACCCTTTAGGAAAACTATTGTGAACCAAATCGGATAGTAACTTTTGGAGTAATTAAAAAAAAAGAATATTACGCGTTTATAGTTACGGAACCCTCCTTAGACATGTCCTGACATGCTCTTGGTTAGGTTAGGTTAGGTTAGTATTTATTTATATTTATTTAGTATTTATTTAGTATTTATTTATTAAACAAATTTCCTTACACAATACAGCAATTTTCCTTTTGTCCATACTTGTCTTCTTTTTGATTTCCTGTTTAATTTCCGCGCAGTTAGAGGAAATGTACTTAACTGAGCCTATTAAAAAAAATATTGACAGTAAAATTGATAAGTATGCCTTTTATTGATGAAGAAATTGATAAATATATTGCATCAATAATATTGCACGTGTGCGGCTAGCCTATGGATTTTGCAGTAAAACAATTCCAGACAGCGAACGGTGACCGCGAACTGATACTTTGAGTGTTGAAGTTCCGTCGTGTTGCTGCAAAGTATCGTATTTCTACGTTCACCACAATCCACAACTGCACTGTACGAGTATAAATCAGACGTCTAAATAATTTACAACCCAGACAACTTACAAATAAGACTGTGTTTTACAATCTGAATAAAATGATAATAGCTCAGTCGTTTGGTTAAAAGCCTCGACCAAGGAGGAGGAAAGGAGGTATCATCAAAGAGCAACTGTAAGGCTCATTTTCCTAAAAATTTCAAAGATACGAGATGGCTAAGTTGAAATACAAAAAGAGGGCGTAAAATTTGTAGGTGAATAAACAATTTTCAAAACACCCGCAAAACTTTTCAAGTAAAACTACCCAATTACTGAAGTATAACAACATATTACATTACAATATAATATTATTTCATTTCATCTCTGTTCAACATCTCTTTAGTCAAGATGCATTCGACAATTTTGACGGCGAAGTTCGAAATCAAAAATGTATGGGATTTGACATAAGTCGTCGCAGTGACACGTCGCTCGCGATATTAAGTCAAATCCCATACATTTTGTTTTCGAACTTTGCCGTCAAAATTGTCGAATGCATCTTGATTCTTGACTTTATAAATACAACCTGGCTAGAAGTAGACAGAGACGCATGGTTGATGGTGATGACTGAGACTTGTTATGATTTGCAACTTTTCGAGATAAATTAAATTTACTTAATGAAAGTATCTTTCACAATTACAGATGTCCTCAATTATATCCTTCTTGTGTATATTTGTAATACTTATACAAAATATTAAGATCTCAATTTCGTATGACAATATGTGTATAGTATATGTATAGTATACAATATGGATATAGGCATTGGGCAACAGTAGACTATTTTGTACTTCATACAAAATTCGACACCTAGGATATTGTGTGTATTCCAGCCTACGCAAAACTATTGTATAGAATATTTTGTTCGATTACGTAATACATAACATTATGATACGTTGCCTCTAGTTAGTGTATTTTAGTGCTATCAGAACATAACTGTCGCTTGCTAAGGTATCGCCACTAGAAATAGAATGCCCCCAACAAGTATAAAGCAAACCAAATCAATTAACTTCTGAATGTCAACCGATACTGACCGTCAGCACTAACCATTTAACCTTTATTTCTTGACTGTAAGATATAAGGCAAAATGATTTCGATACTTATAAATAATACTTCGATATCTATAAAAAAGTTCGAATACTATTATATAATATATAAAACTCTACGTTTGCAGTTCTAATTAGACAAATATTAAAAATATTTCACATGTAGTAATATTATTAATCATTTTACAAAAGTTAGAAACAAAACTTTTTATTATTAAAAAAAATATATATATACAGCCGAACGTATAACCACCTCCTTTTTTGGGAAGTCGGTTAAAAATGCTTAACTTGTTACTTATGATGTGAGCATTTTCCGGCTTTTTCAATATTGGCTTTCTACCCACACCTATTTATCTATTTCATTCGTAATCCCGAAGACATTGACAAATGTCTACCATATGCAGGCTCTAGAATCATTTTACAGATAAGTTCCGTGGGAAAAAATATATTCGCAATTCTATAAATAGGGTCAATGGTCATTTAATAATTATGTTTATCAAAGCAAATACTTAAGGTGGTTCGTTTCCCATACAAAAAAACAATGGACATTAATTAGGTAATTTCATACTATTACTACATAAATTATATGCACATCTATTTATTTTGCAATACAATTGTCGCAAAATACATTTAAAATACTTTATTTCACACAGAAGTCACATTTTTATTGAATTTTCGACAAAAAGTGACATAAGTTACAAATGTCACTTTTTGTCGAAAATTCAATAAAAATGTGACTTCTGTGTGAAATAAAGTATTTTAAATGTATTTTGCGACAATTGTATTGCAAAATAAATAGATGTGGATATAAATTTATGTAGTAATAGTATGAAATTACCTAATTAATGTCCATTGTTTTTTTGTATAGGAAACGAACCACCTTAAGTCTTTCGTTTATCAAAGTTTGTATAATCCGTAAATCCTTCAAAATCCATCAGTAACCTGAAAATTATTTACCAATTTACCGCAAATATAATCAGTGGTTGTGTATATTTTGTGTAAATTTCATAATCCCAATGTCCACAGAACCCTTTTGTGTATTAATTCTTTATTGTTTTGTTTTGACAAACATTTGTGTGAGGAACAAAACGGCACGTCGACTATTCCTTGTTAAGTGCTTTTATTCTACGGTTGTGTTTTATAATTTTTGCCTTTCTTACGTCGTTTAAATATTTTGGACATTTCATTGAACATTTTTAGAAGGTGATATTTTATAAACGGTCAAATGGCCCACCGCACATTACCACCACTGCAATTTCTGTGCACCCCAGATCGAAAGCGGTAAACAACCACAAAAACCATTTGATTAGAAGGTGATTTAAAAACAAGTTTTTCTGGTACTGTTTTGGTAACATATACTTAGTCTCGATCGCGTCAGCTTTCAAACAATCAAAATCAGTTCATCCATGCACACACGCAGACAGACTGACACGTCAAACTTACACCACGTCGCTGGGTTCAAAACCTGGCTATCACACCGGGCCAACTCTTATTTTATTGCGTCAGCTTTTTGGAATACAAATTATATTATTTCGCCTTTAGCTGGCTTATTTCAAACTGTACTTACTCCTCCTCTATATCCTTAACACAGAATGCAGAAATCATCCAGAAACGCCAACTCTTATTTTATTGCGTCAACTTTTTGGAATACACATTACCTATATTATTTCGCCTTTAGCTGGCTTATTTTAAACTGTACTTACTCCTCTATATCCTTAACACAGAATGCAGAAATCATCCAGAAACAGTCAACGCGCTTGAAAGAGAAGCCGTCACGACTACTCCAAATTGGAGTGGCTATCCACACATATGTTGCCACGGAATAACGGAATATTTTACATAACTTTTTTGCAAATATTTTTTATTGAATACCTAATTATCGTAACATAATAACGTGATTTGATTTGTAAGTGTAAAGTAAAGAGTGGGCGGGGCGGTGTTTCGCCATCGTTTTGGTTACAGTGCGCTGCGTACAAATGAAGTACAAATGTGATTGAACACTCATTCTGGATGTTCGTATTCTGTGATCCTTAATCATATTATGCGTATTAAATTATAAGGGGCCATGTAACCATGTAAATAGCTACTTAATTGTAAACACATGCTAATGCGGCGCCAGATTGTGTTTCTTCAGATGTTGTACGTAATTGTTGAAACATGAGCATACCACGGGAATGTTTGCGGAAACACGTACGTACTTCTGCTATTTACGAGTGTAAACATGGCCTACCCATTTCGGACGAGAGTCTTCGGAACTTTCTAGTATCTTCCATTATAAAAGATGTTATAAAGTTGCAAAAAGTTTTTATTATCAGAGATATTATGGAGCTCCGTAAGCGTAACCGAAACTACCGGATATCTGAAATAAACAAACTATCATCCGTAATCGAATCCAATATAACGCTTCGGATTATTTCTAATATTGACGGAGTATGATAGGACAAAGTTTTTTGGGTCAAATGATCACCCAAATTTTACTTATTTGTATTTTAAATACCTACATTCGTCATGAACCTAATATCCGTATTTACCGAAATTATCCGAAATTATCCGACTTAGTTTTGGTTAATTCGAAATAATGAATTATCCGTAAGTAACAGTAACCGAAAAGAGAATATAATTTTATTCCTATTTTTTATCAAAAAAATCAACCAAAATTAATAAAAGCTGATTTCGGTGACGGTGGCCGGTTTCATTGAAACCAGGCCAGCTACGCAGGAGTTATTTTATAGTGCCCAAGTGTGTGCGCAGTATATAAAAGCACTCTCTCTCCCTTTACTCTCAAAACCCAGTGGGACGGATGCGGGATAACCAACTCCATTGGCGAGAGATCAGGCGCAGGTCCGACTTTTTACATGCCCATCCGACGCATGGATCATATTTCTTGTCAGACAATCATTGTCCTGCATTGTCCTAACCAAATTTGGAAACAACATTATTTCTTGTACTAACGCGGGAATCGAACCCACGACCGAGAACCAACGCCAAACCACTGGACCACGCGGGCTGTTAAACCAACCTAAATTAGTCGCTAATTCGCTATATAATAAGGGATCAGTTAGACAAGGCACGCGAAATCCGAGCAGATGTATTCATTCATTTATAGAAAATTCAGCTTTATCGACTAGGCCACAACCATGGACGTAAAAAAAAGGCGGACGGAAGGTGAGCTAAGCATTAAGTGAAGCCCAAACATGGCGGCGACTTACGTTTGTGTGAGTTTTACGGATAATAATTGCCATTGGCGCACTGGCGGCCGATTGTCTTACTTTGCTGTGAATGTGTGCGTGCGGCACGTGTCGCTACGATACGGCCGTCTTACTTTTATAGCTTCACTATTCATATTACTAAAGCGGTGTCCGCCTTTTTTTTACGTTCATGGCCACAACATGCAACCAAATGGAAATCACTAAACGGCAGCGGTCTGCACGTTGTGGCCAAGTCAATAAAGCTCAATTTGCGGCGCCCGCCTTGTGATTCTTGTGGTCATATAAACGCTTTTAAGTTCAAAGAAATACAATATGTACTTTTACCTAAGCAATACATAGATCGATTAATCTATTAATTATCAGTTTTATCAGTTCGAGCAACGATGTTATACATTTAGCCTTACCTCGGAACATTGCATCGCATCCGACTGTTATTCATTAAGCCAACTAATGAAGATTTTATCTAGAAAGTGAAATAGGATACTTTAATACATTAATTTTAATAACGCGCTAAGACGGTTCACAACACTCGCTATCTTTTCATCTCGCGGTGTGTTTATCAGAAAATTATCATCTGCTTCTATTAAATAATTCTAAACTTTTATTATCACAGCTCACGATTGCCCTATGAAAAAATTTTACTTAACAGTTATCTCGACTACTTTAAACTATTTTAAGTTGACACTTATTTTAAAAAAAACACTCAATTACTTATTATCAATTTGGTCGTAAGAATTAAAAAGCTTAAACTTTTTCAAAACATTCAAAGGTTTCATTAACCTATTTTGGAAATAGAACAATTCCACCGAAAATATTTTCATGTAAAGTGATGCCACGATGATACTATATGACTCGCACTGTCAAAAATCATTAGATCTCATGTAAAACCAAGCTTCTGACTCTACCAAACTTCTTACTCTACACGGCTTAGCTCTAACTACACAAACCCTACTACACCTTAGTGAAAATATTTGGCCTAGCCATTTCGCTACACATTCGCTTGATTCGAGAAAAGGTGGTCTAGTAGTGACCTTGCACTTCGCTAAGCTCGTCATGGCGGGGGCACTTCCGTGCCCCCCGGATAAACAAATTGAAATGGCCTACAGAAGCCTAGCTCTCAATTTTAGTAGAGTTGACGTGCTGTCGCACGATTTGACGCCAATACAATTTGTTCGAATAACAAAATAATGCCAACAAAAACGAGACTATCAAAAATAATGACACTTTAATTGGCTCCCCGAAATCGGTATTAAATTACATTCATTAGCATTATTGCCTAAGATCTTTAAATTTGCAAGAGGCATATTAAAACAAAATATTGAGTCCTAATTTATCGACATACCGATCTGAAACCAATCTATAATAGCAGTCACAGCAGTTTACGCAGCCCTATTAATAAATCCTTACTTAATTTGCAGTGGGTAGTTACTAGTTGAACACGTAGGGCTGTTTCTCTGTGTTAATATTTTTTAATATTTTATTGTAACATTTCACTCTCTTTTTAACGTTTTATAGGGGAAATAAATAATTTGAAAATTATTGAAATTGACGTAAATTCAATCATTTCCATAATATATATTTTGCAATATTTTGCCATAACGTGCATGGCTAAAATATGTGCAGTAAGTAGCAATGTTTTGACCCCATATTTTACTTTAATTTGTATGCCGTTATATTGTTGTGTGGAAGGCGGTAGCTGAGCTTTTACGGCTGTGGTCTACGGCCACAAATAACATACATAGTAATCGGCTACGCCCTACGGCATAAGACATGGTATGAAGATACTACGCTACAATTTCCTTGTGATTGTTAAATGTTCACAAAGTATTGTTTTTTATTTTCATGCTGCGTCCAATGTGCCAAATAGCATACTCCTCCGTTCGCATAATTTTCGTAAAATCGTGTACAAAGTTTTTGCTACGGGCCGTATTAATCATTTAATAATAATATCATGATTTTATGTTTTCTCGGTGGCAACAACCCTAGCAATAAAACAAATGTGTAGGTCGCGTGAGCAGGGATCATTCATATTGTTGGTATTGCAATATTTACTCCGGGCAACATGATAGATAATATTGCGTTAACTTTAACACCATGCCAAACTGTGAGATTATCCTGAAGCTACATAAGCGTGAGTTTTTTTTTTCATTTGGAAGTTCTCTGCGAATATTATCTGCATTTTTCTGATGTAAAGCTATTAGCAATAGTATTTTACTTTGTAGTTAAGTCAAAATACCTACTTACAATATTTTTGAAGTAAAATTTCGTATAACTGTAGGGGCAAGAGAGAGAGAGGTGCGAGCACACATTCTCTTTCTCTCTTCCTCTCGTAGCCAAGGCGTGAAAAAAGAAGTTTTACTTCAGTCGTGTGGTCTAAAGCACACTGCTTTTTATTTCAATGGTTAAAGTAAGCTATAACTAAGTCATTTAATATATCCCTAAAGTCTCATTGTCTCAATTCAGTAAATTAAGATAATCTCCTTAATCCCCCGGGCTGTACGGATTTACATTCTCGAAGTTTCCAAGAAACAACGGTAGCATGAAAGCTTATAAAGTATCAACTTTTAAAGTCAGCTGCTTATCACGTAGATATCAAATACAGCCTACAGATATTACCTAGTTGAAATTAATATCTATAGGCTGTGTTAATACTAAGGACATTCTTAGTCATGTTAGTTATCATTAAAATATAATATTATAATATCTATTATCCATGGACGCTTTCACACCACGTCAATCTGGTCCCGTGGTAAGTTCTCGAAGAACTTGTGTTACCAGACCACGGATTTTACAAGCTTTTAGTTTTACCTGTCCCGTTGTCCGTAATGGAATCTTGTTGTTGTAATGGAATAAGTTAAATTTGAACCACTATCCGGTTTTCGATTAAGCTGAAATTTTGCACAAATATGTATATCGCGTGACAATGCAATATTATGATGACGTGAAGCTGATCTGATGATGGAGCTGGCCTGAAGGTGGCCATAGGAACTCCATATTAAAACCACATAACCATCGAGTTTGGGCTCCTTTGATTCGTCTTGCTGAGTACTTTGACTTTAGTTTTAGTTCTTTTTACTCCCCAGTAATTAAAGTTTGTTTAAAAAAAACATAATTATTTATTATTTAATACGCATCCATGAACCAGGAACACAGAAAACTTTTTGTTCCCTGGCAGGATTCGAACCCGCGACCTCGGGCTTGAGCTAACCTAACCACTGAACCACAAAACAAAAAATGATGTCTAAAAATCATTGTCTCTACTAACTGACGAAGATAGAAATAGAGGTGAAGTGCATGGAAATGTGATTTTACTGAGATTAATACAAAATCAGCATCGAAGACATCAATCGGAGTACATGTAATATTCATAGCAGGTACCATTATATAACGCTCGTTTCTAAAATAATACACAGTCTACATATTAATTTTACAATGTTAATAGCACAGTTTAGTTTTATCCACCATTATCACTCAATAAACGAATGTAACATTAGAATGAGTCAATAGCGTCCGCCCCTCGACATCACGACGACCGAAACCAGTCAAAATGTCGGCCCCTCTCAATACTCCAGGAGTTGGCGTCATAAACAAGGTGTTCTCTCAACCAGTCAATCAATAAAATCAAATAGTTTATTTGCCAGAATATGGTTCAAATGGTGTTGCAATTATTATTAAGTATACTAGATATACTAGCGAAATCCCGCTGGAATCGTATTTTTTGCCACGATAAAAAGTAGCATATTGTATCCTCTGTGGGCTGCTCTATATTTATGCCAAGTTTCATCAAAATCCAGTAATTTCGGAGCCAATTCAATGCAAACATACATATAAATACATATAAACTTTTCCTCTTTATAATATTAGTACTTAGATTATAATATTATTATTATATTACAGTAAAAACACATTCTGCCACTTATTATGGCATGACTAAAACTAACTTCTGATAAAAACCATAACAACAATGGCTTTATTTATAGGTCCTAAAGAATAAATAAATTAGATTATAGGTATTATGATACAGTAACAGGGGTGTTTGTTTTAACGACATTATCAAATATTTTTTAGGATCTATATCCCAATTCCCTTACCAAAAAATATTAGATCATTACCATAATAATTATGAAGACTAGAAAGGTTCTCTGTAATTTAGGCATACCAAAAATTCACGAATACAAAGTAAGAATGACATTGCCTTTGCAAGATATCACGTAGGTATCTACGTGGAAAAGGTGTGTCAAAACTCAAATACCACTTAATTCGCTCAAGTCACCCCTAAGGACAAAAACTTTAGCTCAACAATTTTAGCAACCCAAAAAGCTGCCGCTGGCTTCCACACTATAATAGCTTTATTTATACTCGCCTCTGACATTTGTCCACCGGCCTCAGACCGTCACAAGTTAGACGGGTCGCGCTAGGCGTATTCGAGGTGGTAAGTGGAAAAAATTCTAAAGTCGCTGAATTTTTGTGTGTTGATAAAGTAGTCCCTGGGGAGCTTATCATTAAGTTTTGTGCCATTTCTGCCCACTGCGTTTTCAGCAATTCCATTATTTGTGGTTGATTTTTTTATATGGCTATAAAAGTGGCAATATTGATTTAAAGTTTAAAATATTAATGGTATCTTAACTGGGACAGCTTCCAGAGTATGGAGACTTAATTTGCGTCGTTTTCGTCCAGTAAAAAATGACTTAGGGTCATTTTTTGAAAACAGTACCGGCAAAAATTCTAAAGTGTGATAAACGACTATTTTCTGTTTAAGACCACTAAAATAGGCCTAATTCCAAATTTTGTGCCACATTAAGCGACTGCGATTCGAGAAATTAAGTTTTTTAGATTCCCTAAGCTAAAAGCGCTCCAAAAACACATAATCGTTAAATAAAGTTCACGTATTCAATATTATTAAGTCATAAAGAATCTATATTCCAAGTTTGTGCCTTTTTCATGGAGGGATAAAATGCAAAAATAATATTATTATAATATGCGGTCGAAGTATTGTGGAATATTCGCACTACAACATACACATTACACATATACGTAAATGTGTGTGTTAAAATGTCATTCATTCGACTACATTTCAAAATTTTTATATTTCGCATTTTACAGCGATTACAAAATTTAAACTTGCTTTTGCCCGCAACTTTGTTTGCGTAGCACGAATGATGAAGCTGAACGTAATTGTCGCCTGATTTTATACAATACATAAATGCACAATAAAATTTGTTATCCAATAGGCTTCCACATGAAACTTAGGTTATCTAACACCAAAAAAATTACAATTACAAATACCTAATTTTAGTTCTTGAAATTAGTCGTTTAACCGAATAGTCTCTTCAGCTACATCATACTTATTGTATATATAGTATTATTTAATAAAAAATAAATAAATTATTTCAACGCTTGAATTTTATACGTAGGTTGCTGAATACATGTTTCTAATACTCGTGGTTAAGGACTTATTTATTAGGTTATTAATTGATTGTAATAATTTATGTAATTAAATACATTTTACAAACCAACAAAATAATTTTTGTATATATTGTTATTCATCCCGTTGACAATTTTATATCTAGGGGCACGGCAGAGCCCCGCCAAGTCAAGCCTAGTGAAACATCAGAGCACTACGTACGAATGTGGACCGATCCTTGTACGGCTTTTCGATATATGTTTACTATGTTTAGCATTAATTTATAATAATGTTAGTCTCATAAAATAATTGATTTATAATACCTAACGTTAGTCTTAATTTAATTTGTAATTTTATTATAATTTTTAATTTGTATTATAAAAAGCATAAATTTGTTAAACTGGAAATAAAAGGTTTTTTATTTTTGAATTTTTATTTATTTATTATTGCTTGTTAGTTTTATGTTAAAACTAGCTGATGCCCGCATTTCCGCCCGCGTAGGTACAGTAAGTAGTATTAGAGGCTATGATTTTTTTATCTTTAAGTTATTTTGTTTTTTGTATAACTGACCTTTCAATTATATCAATTTTAAACTTTGCTTGCCTTTTTGGGAACACTCCTTGACTTTTTATTTTTTTAAAGTCTCACGTTACGCAGCCACGGAAAAATTAACCACAAATAATCGAATTGCTGAAAAGGCAATAGGCAGACATGGCACAAAACTTAATTATTAACTTCCTAGGGACTACTCTATCAACTACATATAGGTACAGAAAAAATTCAGCAACATTAGAATTTTTCCACTTCCCACTAAAAAACAGCTAGCGCGATCCGTCTAATGAGTCAAAATGCATAGCTTGAGCGTTTCATTACTTCATGAGCTTTTGTATAAGGTACACCCCACACTAGCAATATTCGAGCATCGTCGTTGTGCCAGAACATTGTGTTCTCTAACAGAAAAGCTATGAACAGTGACTAAAATATTTTTTATCTTAAGCCTATTTTCTACTTTACGAGTAGTGTAGTAAATTCAAGCTTTATAGAGTTAGAGAACGTAGAGTGGAGTCAGAAGGTTCTAGACGAGATTTGAAGACATTTTTTATTGGCGAGTCATAATATTATGGTCTCGTCTTGGCATCGTTAAACATGAAATAAATTTAAAATTTAAATTATAAATTTCGCATTTAGAACATTATTACTTGTCAAGTTGTCACATAAATTGTCATTTCATTTTGTCGTATTAATATGAAACTTGGGCCCCTCCCCGCGTGGCGAGAGGCCCGCACCCCGTATTCGCCATTGATACATGATAAAAGTTGGTTTTTTACATTCTAATAAAAAATCCCGCGGATAAACATGGTTAAACTTATAGAAGGTGTTTCGTAACACCATAATCATCATATAGATATGAACTCTACTAACTAAAAGTTTCATTAGTAGTTTTTATAGCAAGTTTGAGGAAAAAAAATAGAATATCTTTATACGAAATTGCCGAATGTGGCACATCTTTCTTACAGACTCAGATATTAACACTCTGAACAGTTTTTTAAGATTTGTCAGACATTAGAATAGTTGTGGGTCTGGTGGGACCATGTTTTATATAGTAGCCGAATACCAGGAAACCCCTGGTTGGATACGACTCAAACTGCATATGTGCATCGGTTACTCTTTCCTTAATATCGTGAAAGTAAAATTTTTAGCTATAATTTACTTTTGGGCCAATATCCATGAAAGACACAAAAACCTAAATTGCTACAAACGCAGCCATCCAAAATGGCACAAAATCAAATTTTAGACTAAGAAGAAGGTCCGGAAACTATATGCAAAAAATAAAAGACTTTAGAATTTTTGCACCCTCAAAACTTATCCAGACCCGTCTAAGTGAAATGATCCGTCGCCAACATCAGTAAGTCTTTTCCCATTTTAATGTACGTAGTTAATTATTGTTTTAAAAATAAGCAAGTGAGTAATTGAATTATTGTTTAAGTACTAGATGTTGACCGCGACGAAAAGGAAATCCCGTGGGAATCATGCGTTTTAGCGCGATAAAAAGTTGGATATGTCCTTCCCAGTGCTCTACTTTATATATGTGCTTAATTTCATCAAAACAGGTCCAGTAGTTTCGGAGCCTATTCGATGCAAACAAACAAATGTTTCCTCTTTATAATATTATAAGTATACAAGTATAAGAATAGAAGTATAGATTAATTACATCCAGCAGATGCATTACTTTTAGAGTTAAAAAAAAAACTTTGGAAAAAACTACAGAAACAGACTCCTGTCTGTTTCTGTAGTTTTTTCCAAAGTTTCCTAAGCACGATTGTGTTCCTACACAATCGTGCTTAGGAAATTTTGAGTACCTACCTTCGTAACTCGTAAGCATCGAGTAAGTGAGTACAATTCCGGGAATCTCAATATAGTCCTCACCAGGAAGGCATAGGATAAAGCAGACGGTGTTAAATATAGACGTACTCGATCATCCCGGCTACTCATTTCCAGTGCGTTACTTCAGAGTTCAGACCACTTTCCAGTTACGCGTTGTTGTTTATATAAGTTTGGCTAAGCCTATATATTTTTCTAACTTTCAAAAAAGGGAGAAACGAAGAATGTTTAATAAAAACTGTATAAATGCCACGATCAACATACTTTTTCTAAACGTCCTAACCTCTTAAAGGATGAAGGCTGAAGATCTTTAAAATTATTTGAAACGAGCGGTCCCTCCCTGACCCTGAGGTCATGGAGGGACCGCAGTTTGTCGCTGGACACACAGGGAGGTCGACAGTCGTGGTACATAGGACGATGTCATGCTTGGTATCACCACGATATTATTACTTAGAAGTTAGAAGTAATTGATACGGAACCATATTTTTTAAAACGGGTCCTAATGTATTTAAATAGCCAATGTTAGTTGTTACTCCTTGTAGCATCAGCTATCTGCCAGTGAAAGTCGATCCGTCAGTCAGTCGAAAAATCGGTCCAACCGTTTCAGAGACTAGCCGAAACAGACAGACAGACAGACGGACAGAAAAAAATTATACTTTATTGTAAGTAACTGTACTTAAGTACATACTTTCATATGCATTTAGTGAAAATCTATTACTTAATTTAAAATTACAAACAGACACTTCAATTTATTTATTGGTATAGATCAGGCAAAAGCATTAAACCGACATACCACCAAAAACATTTTCATGTAAAGTGATGCCAAGATCGCACTGTCAAAAAGTTATGAGATCACTTGTAAAACCAAGCTTCTGACTCAAACACCCTTATTAATAAAAATATTTACACCATGGATTAGCAAATCCAAATCGCTCTCTTTGTCTATCAAGTGACTGTTCCAAACTATCTGACAGAGACAGCCATGTTGGATTAGCTAATCCGTGGTGTAAATATTTTTATTAATAAGGCAGTAAACGTCTTAACTCTACAAGCCTAACTTTACAAACTCTACACTTTACTCAAGCAGCAGGCTGGTTCGCCAGGGTTCAGCCATTGCGATGAGCGTTTCCGATTATCGTACAGAATCCACTTTTTATCACAGGTAATGGTTAAGTGATGTAACGCAGCAGTCGACGCGCGTTTATCGGTTTGCTGCACTTAATTCATGAGGTACCCACCTTTCAAGCTTTTTCACTTTCCCAATTTGCTTCAAGTGGATTAAAACAGTTTTATCACTAACACCGCAGCATGCAACTAACTCGGACGTGATTTGCGATGGATCCGCTTCCACAATAGCCTTCAATTCTTCATTATAAACTTTGTCTCCGGCCATCCACGGGCCCTGTTCTGTAGGACGAATCCTTCGAACTGTTTCTGCAGCACTGGTGCCACGGTGGAACTATTAGTATATTATACATAGTATGAATGTACGCAGTACGTACACAATTTAGACAAGTAACAAGCACCATGTGTAATACACACATTGTGTATGAACGAAAAGTTTCCGTCCAAACTCTGAAGTCTGAACAATGCTGCAATGTTACGCCAACAATTTTATAACACTGAGGCGTATTCCCCAGGTGTACTGTACATTTAACTTTAATAAAACGCTTTTGAGGAAATGTACAATACATTTGGAAGCCGCATTAGAATGCAGTCCACTCTTTCGTGGCGTCAGTCTCGTAACCGAAACGGAAACTTGTGAGTTGTATTTCAAGTTGCAAGTCTCTAGCGAATGGTTTGCTCCCGGTGTCGGGGCAATATTTAAGCAATTTCGAGGCGAACTTCACCGCCCAGCAGTAAAAACTTTATTTTCCTTCCAACTATACAACTTTTGATGCCAATTCTGCTGAGTTATTTACATTTGCTGGGTCAAAAAGTTAATTCTTAGATTTAAAAGTAAACATAAAATTTTATGTATTTTTTTTATTTTAAGTAGGTATTAGAAAAAAAAAAAGAATTGTTTGATGTGATGTCGAATATTGTCAGTTGACCAAATATTTATCAATTCAGTAATCGAAAAATTGCAAAGTAAAAAATTTGTGTTGTAATTATTTAATCCTGGCGATCCTGATCAGGATAATGAGATAAACTTAAGAAATTATAGTATAATTGTCACCGATTCTCGATAAGTGTACAAAGTTTGAATGAAATCTGATCGTTTAAAGTGGGTCGAAATCACAAGTATATAATATATGTCACCGTAAAATTGTAAAATCCGTTAGATTGTAATAAAACTAGTGAAATTGTAAAATGTTGATAGACTTCCGACGCGAATATGCTGCCTATAATTTAACAAATTATTTTTCATTAGTTATTTTACAATCTGACGGTTTTTACAATTTTACGGTGACATTATATACATACATCAATATTTCTAAATATTTTATAGTCATCTACCATATTGATATTATATATTTAATAAGTAATTTACTCCATAAAAACAGGTTTTTAGTTACTTTCTTCTCATCATACTCCTTTCCCGACCCATAACCGATATTATTCAGAAAGTTCTATCGTTGAGCGTTTAGCTTTTTCCTCGGGTATCCCTGAATCAAACTAAAATAATGGCATATTGTATAATATAATATTATATAAATATAATTATATAAACTAACGTAAAGAACCGTCCTTCAATGATTACACGAATGACAGCTCGCAGCTAGACGTATGCGGGGGATGCGCGCGGCGAGTGGGACGTGAGTTTTTTCAAGCCAGGACTTTCGTTCACGGGGTTGGCCGCTGGTCGTTTCGTGCTTTGACATAATTGACAATATAATTTCTTATTATGATAGATTTGTTTGACGCGACGTTATAAATTATTTCATTGTTAACCTTAGGCTTACGTCAATATGGCTGATGTAGGCGACGCACTACGATTAGGTTTCATCTAGGTAAGTACATATTAAGTTATTAGTATTACTTATTAGAATTACGTTCTTTTGTTTGTATAACATACTTTTGTATTTAATAATATACAAAATTCATTCGGTCCCCTATGCTGGTGCTCGAGCTGTCATTTGTAGCGAGTGTCGCCCGTGTGCCGCAGCTCTTTCTACAGGAGTTGCAGCAGTAATGTGGTATGAAAAGGCCAGGTATATAGAGAGTAGTGTCCTCCAAGTCCCGAATGATGACCGCAATTTTTACAAACCATCAGCTTGATTCCAATCTAGCGTCAAATTAGCGTTCCAAAAACGCCTTATCTATGTATATTCTGAAGTCATCGCTTTGAACATATTTCATTAGACAAATTACGATGTAGCGATATACGGACAAGCGCATCTTTGAACAATGCCATATAAAAATAACAATAAGAACTTTTTGTAACAGATATACCGGTCTTCGGTACGCTGTTGAATTTAAACGCGTCGGGTAGAGGCGTGAGGTCTGTCGCTAATGGTCTGGTCTTGTTCGACGATCCCGTATGGAAGTGGTATAGCTGGTGTCCATATACGGAGGATCCTATCAAGCATTCGACGACGAAGATATAGGAATAAAAACCGAATTACGTGGCATACGCGGTCGGTTTATAAATACTAATTAAACTGCATTTACATAGAGTGCTGTCGTGGGTAAATGGAATTTTATGCAACTCCTTACAAGACAGTGTCAATGCTCGGACTACGTAATTACTTGAAGATGATGATTGCTGAGCAATACCACAGATTAAAGATTATTATTATTATTATATTAGACAGATTAACAGCTTCAAAGTACGCTCTCAATTTGAATGCACTACTACAAACATACGGACGTACATATGGGTGAATGTATGCGTGTCCACAATTGCGTGTCTATTGCGTACGCGGCAATGGAAAATCCGGTAGTTTGCGGACCCTCGAAGGGACGTAAAAATTTTCCAATTTTATGTTTCAGTTTTTATGTAGTTTTTCGATGTGTGCTACTGATTTTACCTAAATCTCATATGTTACCAATAGACAATAGTAAGGAGAATGGTAGGTAAGTAAATATTTAATTTTATTGTAGGTTTCTCGTTTTATTATAAGAGCGTCCATGACCTAGTGAATAGACCTCTTGAATCACACACGTGATGGTGCAGGTTCAATGCCGGGTTGTGGTGTGTACCAAAGAATTTCTCAATAACCGTATACGCAATGACGCTAAACATGTTTAACTTACATCCATTTGTGACAACCCTGACAAAAGGATCGTTCTATGAAAGCGATTCCTCTGTACGTTAGTAAATATCATTCACTGTGGCAATACCTTTAAAAGTTACTAGGGTTCTAACAGTTGTTTAGCCTGTATAACAATATTTTTTTTTTTTTTTTATGTGTAAGAAACTTAAGTCTAGAATAATGTAATAGTCATTACAAGCAAATGAATTTTACATTCATTAAAATGTCCTTAAGCATTTTTAAATAGACAAAAGTTTAATGAGGCAAGGCCTTTGCAGTACGGAACATAAGCCGCTTAAAGGGGTACGTGGCGACCTTTTTTGCTGGGCCCCGTTGCGCGTTGGTTGTGAACACAAAAACAAAACCTACTTGCATGGCTGCCACCCTCTTTAATTAATTAGTGAAGTCGACGAAGAGCAACGCTTTTAAAATAAGCCATCGTGTGAGCCTTTCCACTGAAAATTCGAAATTGCCATTTTACTTAAAATTGCCTTTCAGTTTTTAGATTGCTTCATTATTTTTCAATATTCTATCTAAATATCATTCATAAGTCGCCCAGGTTGCTAGTATGTGAAAAATGTTAATAGTAAAAACGTTTTTTTTTTAAAACCGGCTCAAATATCCTTATTCTTATTTAAAATTATTCACCACTGAACTTAATTTGTCTTCTACCTATAATAATAATAACTATGGACGCTTGCACACAACGTCAATCTGGTCATGTGGTAAATTATTTTACCTATATTAGTATATTTACTTAATATGTTTATACTTACTTATATTTATGTAAGATTTTTATAATATAATACACATCCATGACCCAAGAAAACAGAAATCTTTTTTGTTCCCTGGCGGAATTCGAACCCGCAACATCCGGCTTTAGCGCCAACGCGCTAACCACTGAGCCACAGAGGTCGTCGTCGTACAGACTTCCTTCCATTCAAAAGTCTTTACATATTAATTATATTAACACTTAAAATAACCTAGGTATACAAATATTTTTTCAATTATATGTGAACTTTGAAGGTCTCATTCATTAACTTTGGGCCACATCAGATACCCCATTAATTCAGTAAATTTGTACTGTAAAGTGACCCTAGTAGGAAAGTTTTGGGGTAGTTCTGATTTTTTCATTCCATATGTGTTTTGGGGTGCTAAATCCGAATCTGAGGTTTGCGGACAAAATTTAATGACGCAACATTAAAAAAAACAGAAAAAACCGTTTTTTTTTTGCTTTATTCCGGTTTTTTGCTTAAAACTCGAAAACTATTAACTTTTTGTAAATGGTCTGTTTACAGAAATTAAAGTACTTGAAATTCTCTATAAATAACAGTATTTAGTTTTTTTTTTCATACGAATCGTTCGGTTTCTAGTGCGAGTTGAAAATTGTAAATTTTTAGCAGTTTATACAAAACCCACTTTTTACATTTCAATATTTAATTTTTATGGATGCTGTCATTTGATAAATGTAACCTGGTTTTCCACACAAGTAATTAAAAAGAAAAAAGGTAAAAATTATGCAAATTCAGTAGGTATCAAAAAAAGGTAGAACTCGTAACGAAATAAAACTTAAAATCTCGTTATTTATGATCATATATTATTATGATTATAAATTATAAATAATATGCAAAATTTATATGAGCCGTTGTCTTTTGGAAGGCCCTGGCTGAGGTTCTTCGATAACGATGAGTCCTGGTTCCTTGGTTGCTTGTTCTGGAAAATAAAAGTTTTTTTGATACCTACTTACTGAATTTGCATAATTTTTGCCTTTTTTCTTTTTAATTACTTGTGTGGAAAACCAGGTGACATTTATCAAATGACAGCATCCATAAAAATTAAATAATGAAATGTAAAAAGTGGGTTTTGCATAAACTGCTAAAAATTTACAATTTTCAACTCGCACTAGAAACCGAACGATTCGTCTGAAAAAAAAATTAAATACTGCTATTTGTAGAGAATTTCAAGTACTTTAATTTCTGTAAACAGACCATTAACCAAAAGTTAATAGTTTTCGAGTTTTAAGCAAAAAACCGGAAAAAAGCAAAAAAAAAACGGTTTTTTCTGTTTTTTTTTAATGTTGCGTCACGAAATTTTGTCCGCAAACCTCAGATTCGGATTTAGCACCCCAAAACACATATGGAATGAAAAAATCAGAACTACCCCAAAACTTTCCTAGCAAAAATACAATTTAACTGAACTACATGTCAGAGTGAAGATTGCGACGCGAGATTACAGACATTTTAAAGGAGGGTCAAGTTACGGATGCAAAAAGGACGTAATATTTAATATATGTATCTACAATACGTACATATATGGTATATTATTTCACGTACCTGCTACAGACATTGTAATACTTTTTAGGGTCCATTTGTAATAGCGCAAAATAGAAGCGCAGCAAAGCGAAATACTGAGCAAATTCACACTTACTTCTGTCCACAATGCCCACTGCATTGTCGTGGTGTCGCTATAACTCCATTCCTATCGGCTTCACTTACCTCTTACCTTTTGAACACCCTCAGCCAAATCCCTACCTATTATACAGGCTAGGGCTGCTATGTAATGCATATAATATGCCTCTGAGCAAAAGACATTGCGAGCGACTCTGCGCTTGTATGAACTGACTCTTATCAGTTCACACCCGAGGACCGTTCAGTTTCCAACGGATATTTCTGTTACCCTATAACGCCTAAATCAAGCTAAATGAAAACTCAATGAGGCCACTATTCATAATGACTTCTTGTAAGAAAGAAAATTTTGACACTGAAATTGATAGAACTACATCAGTGGTTCTTAAACTATGTGCAGTCACGGACCACTTTCAGAATTTCTGGAATGCCACGGACCCCCTTGGGGGGGGGGGGGGGGGAGTTTTATCTCACACTTACTAATGCTTAAGGCCGTGTGGACCCAATTTTACATGACTTTGAATCGATAATAAACAAACAAATAGTAACTTTAAAAAGCCAAAAAAAATACACATTGTTGTTTACTTAATGTTCTTTTATAATTTGTGGTTCGAAACATAATATTGAAAACTTCACTCGATCAAAAATAATTCCGAAGAGGAGGCTAAATTTGAATATTATTCTTTTTGTTCATGAAGTTCATGATAGTTTTACTTTCAAAAATCATATCTACGAAAAGCTAATAACTTAAAGAAGAATAATTTGTGGTTACATTTTGCATGTTGGTTTAATTATTTTAACATTTAAATAATTATTGAAATGCAGCGTGCGTAAGCCGCTTGAGTCGCCCCACAGTCGCCCGCTAGGCGTTGACGAGGACAGACCTATGTCAGTTTTGCTAGCGCACGGCTTACCCGCGTATTTATCGAACAATTCTTTCGTTTCCAACGCAGTGTAGGAAAGTCAGTTTGTTTTGTTTTGTTTTTTTTTATTTTTGAACTAAATTATATATATGTCATATACAATAACATGTTATATTTTATCGTCGCCGCGTCATTGCTTTTGCCAGATGAGACGACCTCAGTGGCTCAGTGATTGAGCGTGTTGGTGCTCAAGCCGGGGGTCGCGGGTTTGAATCCCGCCGAAGGAACAAAAAGTTTCCTGTGTTCCCGGGTCATGGATATGTATAATACAATAAAAATCTAAAGGAAAGTCAGTTTGTTTTGTATTTTTTTATGTTTCTTTTTATTTTTGAACTAATTCTATACATCTATACAGATAAATAAAATTGAAGTGTCTGTTTGTAACTTCAAATTAACAGCTTTTCATATAAGGAATCTAAAAGTATATTCGGTACTTATAATAAAATACCAATTTTTAAAATTTTTGTCTGTCCGTCTGTCTGTCTGTCTGTCTGTTTGTTCCGGCTAATCTCTGAAACGGCTGGACCGATTTTCACGGGACTTTCACTAGCAGATAGCTGATATTATAAGGTCTAACATAGGCTACTTTTATTTTAGGGTTCCGTTTAAAAAAATAGGGTTCCGCTTTCGTTAGATCTGCGCAAACGAAGTTGCGGGCATCAGCTAGTTATACATATAACCATACACAATAACATGTTACATTTTATCGTCGCCGCGTCGTTTCTTTTGCCAGATGAGACGACCTCTGTGGCTCAGTGGTTGAGCGTGTTAGTGCTCAAGCCGGGGGTCGCGGGTTTGAATCCCGCCGAAGGAACAAAAAGTTTCCTGTGTTCCCGGGTCATGGACATATAATACAATAAAAATCTATAGGAAAGTTTGTTTTGTATTTTTTTATGCTTCTTTTTATTTTTGAACTAAATCTATATACAGATAAATAAAAATGAAGTGTCTGTTTGTAACATCAAAATAACAGCTTTTCACATAATGCATCTGAAAGTATATTCGGTACTTACAATAAAATACCAATTTTTAAAAATGTCTGTCCGTCTGTCTGTCTGTCGGTCTGTCTGTCTGTTTGTTCCGGCTAATCTCTGAAACGGCTGGACCGATTTTCGCGGGACTTTCACTGGCAGATAGCTGATGTTATAAGGTCTAACATAGGCTACTTTTATTTTAGGGTTCCGTTTAAAAAATAGGGTTCCGCTTCCGTCAGTTAGGCGCAAACGAAGTTGCGGGCATCGGCTAGTTATACATATAACCATACACAATAACATTATCGTCGCCACGTCGTTGCTTTTGCCAGATGAGACGACCTCTGTGGCTCAGTGGTTGAGCGTGTTGGTGCTCAAGCCGGGGGTCGCGGGTTCGAATCCCGCTGAAGGAACAAAAAAAATTTCTGTGTTCCTGGGTCATGAATGTGTATTAAATATGTGTATAATACAATAAAAATCTTAAATATGTAAATATGTGTAAAATATAAAAAATATTAAATATGTTTCTGTTGTCTGGTACCCGTAACACAAGTTCTTCGAGAACTTACCACGGGACCAGATTGACTTGGTGTGAAGCGTCTATAGATATATTATTGAGTTGTGTATTATGAGAAAAAAGTAGCTGATGCGTGGAGTAGCCTTAGTACATTATTGAATAAGCCAGTAAACAGTTTTTATGAATTTGTAACATCTACCATCTTCTTTGCCGTACTTTTCGTTTCTTTTTATTTCGATTTCTGTTTTTACAATAATAATAATAAATAACTCCCCACGCCGATTTCGGTGACGGTGGCTGGTTTTATTGTAGCCTAGCCAGTTACACAGGAGTATTTTTATAGTGCCCAAGTGTGTGCGCAGTACACAAAGGCACTCTTTTTTTTTTACTCTCGTAATCCAGTGGGACGGATAACCGACACGACTGACGAGAGATGAGGCGCAGGTCCGACTTTTTACCTGCCCATCCGACGCATGGATCATCTTTCTTGTCAGACAATCAGGTGATCAGCCTGCACTGTCCTAACCAAACTTGGAAACAACTTTTTTTGTTGTTCCAGTGCGGGAATCGAAATTAGAACCTACGACCTCCGAGTCGAGAGCCAAGCTCCAACCACTAGACCACGGAGGCTGTTCTATTTACAATAAAATATAAGGATACGTGCTCAACATCCGTCATGCTTGCCTTTGCAGAACACACCAAGTCACTCGCAAGTAGGGGTTGCAATCCGGATACTTCGAAATTCGAAAAATTCGAACAATCCGGATTTTCATTTAAAAATCCGGATTTTTAGATTTTTTCGAATCTTGGTTACTACTATGAAAATTACATATTTTAATTGTAATTAGTATGTACTCTAGACGTACAATATTTGAATAAGGGATATAATTAATCGAGTGAACAAAAAATAAGTTGGTGACTGCACGTGAGCATATTGTATTGCTGAATTTGGCAGCGAATTAATATATTGGCGACTAAATTACCAAACTGGTGAAATCACTCAAGTGACAAAAAATACAAAAATCGGCAGATAAAAAGTAGCGAAATTTAATCCAATTAGCACCGATGAGTTGGTGACCATTATACCATGTAAGTAGCTAATAAAGATTTGATTGATAAATTAATAGCTGCTAAAAATTCAATTTGCAAGCTACGGAAAATCCCAGTTTTGGATACTATTGGAGGTTTTTTTTTGCTTTGGTATGGGTATCGTTTTCAAGGTTTTTGGGGGTGCAGAATAATATGAAAATAAATCCGTTTTAAAATTCCAACATGGCGTATATATTTTTTTATTAAAAATGGATGTTTTTTCCATGTTTCATATGCTGATTATAAAATTGTCTTCCAATGAAATTGGATTTTCCAAAATAGAGACTATCCAATCTTCGTAAAATTAACATGTAGTTTGTAGAGGTGCCAGCTATGTAAGGTATAGAAACTTTTCGAAATTCAGGATTTTCAAATTTCTTTTTTTGGCATTCATGAAAAAAATATGCGATTTCCGGGTTAAGGGGGAGGAAATTTTTATTATTTTTCCAGTAATAGTATTATTTTTCCGTTTCTAAAATAAAAGCGATTATAGAAAAAAAATATGGCAATGTTCTACTTTGACACGAACAGTGTATAAAGCTATAGAAATTTTGGAAAATTCAGGATTTTCAAATTTCTTTTTCTTCCATCGTGAAGAAAATATGGTGTTGCGGGGTTCTTAAGGGGAGGAAATTTTCATTATTTTTTCAATAGGATGCACCGTTTCCGAGATAGAATCAATTTTATAAAAAAAAATTCAATGCTCTACATTGAGATACGAGGGATATATAAAGCTATAGAAATGTTGGAAAATTCAGGATTTTCGAATTTCTTTTTCTCTCATCTTGAAGAAAATATATGGTTACGGAGTTATTAAGGGGGAGGTAATTTTCATTATTTTTCAAGTAGGATGCACCGTTTCTGAGATAGAAGCCATTATAGAAAAAAAAAAACGATAATGCTCTACTTTGAGACACGAACGGTGTAAAACGCTATAGAAAATTTGGAAAATTTAGGATTTTCAGATTTCTTCTTCCATCATGAAGAAAATATGATGTTGCGGGGTTTCTAAGGGGGAGGAAATTTTCATTATTTTTCATTAGGATGCACCGTTTCCGAGATAGAATCAATTTTATAAAAAAAATATAAATGCTCTACATTGAGATACCGGGGATGCATAAAGCTATAGAAATGTTGGAATATTCAGGATTTTCGAATTTCTTTTTCTCCCATCATGAAGAAAATATATGGTTGCGGGGTTTTTAAGGGTGAGGTAATTTTCATTATTTTTCAAGTAAGATGCACTGTTTCTGAGATAGAAGTGATTATAGAAAAAAAATATGGCAATGCTCTACTTTGAGATATCATGAGCGATGTATAAAGCTATGGAAATTTTGGAAAATTCAGGATTTTCAAATTTCTTTTTCTTTCATCATGAAGAAAATTTGAGGTTGCGGGGTTACTAAGGAAATTTAAAATGGATGACTTTTTTGTAATCAGCACCCCCAGAAACCAACAAAGGGACAACCATATTATTTTTATAAAATTAAGTATATCCGCCATATTGGAATTTCAAAATGAATGTCATTTTCGTTTCCAGCACCCCCAAAAACCTGTTAACGACACCTATGTTTATTTTGCGAAAAATGAATTACCGTTATTTTTAAATTTCAAAATGAATCTACACAATATCTACACCTCCCTAAAGTCGAGGAAAATTAAAAATTGGGAATTTTGTACGCTCCTTTGTTTTTTTTATGTGCGCTGGTTTTGCTGCTTGTATGTTTTTTGAGTTATCTACATTACGGAAAATATATGTACCTATTCTTAAATTAAATGTGTACTCACAAATTGTCGCCAAGATGGTTATTTGTTCGCTAATATAATATCTGTCTGCCAGTTTGGAATATTCAGTGGTATTATTTAGTCACCAGATTTGTAATTTTTTATTCCTTACATTCTTTAGCCAACATGGTAATTTAGTATTCAATATTCGGTATTTTCACATCCAAAATTTAATTGTTTTGTCGTGATTGTTTTCCGTAAGTGTTTCGTGTCGTGCGACAAAATCCGTAAGTGTTTAAAACAATGAACAATATTCGCGTAAACATAAGAAATCAATATGTTTTGTCGTGAGTTTAAACACATGCCTTTGGATTATTTGATATTATTTGTTGTCCTGTTGAAATTGTTGACACATTTTTCCATTTATTCAAGTTATTTGGTAGAACATAGTCAATCCATTAAATGGTGATGCGAGGGATGAAGATCTGCTAAAATATTATGGCCGCTATATATGTATATGTATGGACTGTTTCTAAGATACTTACCATTTTATATTTTTTCAGTAGTAGTACAGTTCAGTAATAGGTGATCCAATTTATAAAAAAACACTGAATATGGTTTCAGTTTCAATTGCACAAGTAGTAAGAAATATAATAAGCAAATCCAAACCCAATTAAAGCTTTGTATTTTTATATTTATTGAATTCTTACTAACGAAAGTCGAAACATATTATTGCAATTTTAATTTCTGCAATCATAGAATGCCAAATTAATATGACAGCTTAAAAAGAAATGTAGTGGTTTAACTATATTTAATTATCTTCTAAATAATGAATATCTAAGTCCAAATACCTAAATCTTATCTCTATGATATCAGGAAGAAGTTTTGGAGTCGATAATACCTGACTGGTTGGTTTAAGATTAGAGAGAGTTTTGCCGAATGAATGAAGGTAATATTTTTTTTATTATTAAAATTAATTTGATTGAACTAAACTAACCTAAACTAACGAGTTAGTAGCAAAACTAAATGAAAATCAACGCTCCTGTTTTTGCGTAGAAATAATTATTTTTAGATAATATTTTAAAGATTTTTACGTGGTAGAGCCATGCTTCGGCACGAATGGGCCGGCTCGACCGGAGAAATACCACGGGCTCACAGAAAACCGGCGTGAAACAGCGTTTGCGCTGTGTTTCGCCGAGTGAGTGAGTTTACCGGAGGCCCAATCCCCTACCCTATTCCCTTAACTACCCTCCCCTATTACCCTATTCCCTCTTAAAAGGCCGGCAACGCACTTGCAGCTCTTCTGATGCTGCGAGTGTCCATGGGCGACGGAAGTTGCTTTCCATCAGGTGACCCGTTTGCTCGTTTGCCCCCATATTTCATAAAAAAAAAAAAAAGATAAGATATAGGTGTCAAAAATAGCACCAACGATTTGTGTAAACCACTGTTATTTTTTTTTTTAAGTAATGTAGTTTTCATCTTATAGCGGAAACTTCAAAGTGCAATGAAGAGTAAGATGTTACTGTTTATTTGTAAGTAAAATGTTAAAATAAAGATCTTACAACAGTTATAGATTTTAAATTGTGCTTAGAATTGCTTATTATACTTTTGTTAGTTTCCGAGGGAATTAAAAGCACCATTTACATGTTTAATTATTACCCAAACAGGTGGGTGGTTTTTAATTTCAATAACTCGAAAGTGGTCCAATTTCGTCCATACAAAATTATTTGTTCAGCCCCATTTTTCAAATGATTAAATTTGTCTTCACTCCCCGGATCTCGATTTAAAGGATTTTCAGTTTCCTACGTTTTATTAAACTGTATTAATTTTCCTACGTTAGTACTTTCACATAGAAATGGAACTTTACGAAAACGGTAGTAGTGAACTGTGGCGTAGATATGTAAAAAAAGCGTTAAAAAGATCACAGGCTATTCCACTTTTTTATAATTCTTTCTGCTGGAACATTTAGTAAATAACAATATATACATACCTTATTTAAAATAATATACTAACTATAAAACTGAACATTGTAGGATTTGAAACGTAATCCATAATATTTCTAAAAATGAAAAAATAAATATAATTAAGTATATAATTTTGATAAAATCTCATTATGTTTTTATTTATTCAGATTGTAATTCTAATACTTACAACTTAAAATAAGAATTTATTTAAATTAAATTATAAAAAAGTAACTCTTTTTTTTTACTAATGAGTAAGTTTTGCTACAACATAGTAGTAAAATTAACATTAAAGTTTTATAAAATATGCAACAAATTTAAAAAAAGTGAAAAATCTGAATTATCCGGATAATCCGGATTTTTGGGAGAAAAATTCGGAAATGCGGATTTTCAGAAAGTCAAACGTTTGTGGAGGTTTGGATTTTGCGGCAAGTGGCAAACGTGCGGACTCGGCAGTAGGAATACATTTTTTGCAAGTGTCTGCCTAAGTAGTTACCATCAAATCGTCAGCACCTACCTGATACAGTATTTTTATCTCACGAAACGACACGTACTTTAGTGACCACACGAGCTAACGATAGGTACTCGTCTCCATGCACACATCGAACACAGCGTGTTGCGTGCGCTACGTAAACGGCTCAAGTTACCCAAAAAATATGTATAAAATAATTATTCCTCTTTAAATGATTTAAAAAAATCTTTTAAGTATGACTCACTATAACCTTTTTATGGTAATCAAATTTGGTCGAAATTAATGCATTATTGCGCCATCAGTTGACGCGGACGAAGTCGCGGGCAACAGCTAGTGCATACTAATATTATAAATGGGAAAGTGTGTGTTTGTCCGTCTCTCACGCCAAAACTACTGAACCGATCTAAATGAAATTTGGTACACAGATATTCTAGAGCCTGAGAAAAGACATAAGCTACCTTTTTATCGCGGGGAAATGTACGGTTCCCATGGGATACTTTATTTACAGTTTCACGTAAAAACCACTGAACCGATTATTATGAAATTTGGCACAGTTGAAAAGTAGACTACGGGGAAAAGACAAAGGCTACTTTTTATCGCGGGGAAATGTGCGGTTCCCGTGGGATACTTTATTTACTGTTTCACGAAAAAACTACTAAACCGATCATCATGAAATTTGGCACAGACATAAAGTAGTTTTAGTACTTTTTATCGCGGGACATATACGATTCCCATGGGTTACTGTACATACGCGGGCGGAGCCGCGGGCATCAGCTAGTAATTGAATAAAATTTAAGCATTTTTTACTTAGGTACCTACCTATAATATCTATTCAAATTATGTGTGCTATGTGTTGCATTAAAACAGTTACATATGGATTTTATTATCTTTTTCAATACAAATAATAAAATAAGATGACCTACTGCCGACACGACTACACTGTAACACTTTGGGTTCATGTAAGTTCACGCCGGCGACGTAGGCGCGCGGCTCGCTTTGCGGCAATTGCGGGCAACTCTTGGAAGCGTTAAATGCCTATTTCGCTTGGTCTACCTGGTCTTAACTTAATAATTAAATTGCTAAATAGAAATTGCTAATGAGATTGATGCTGTTGTTTGGCCTCAATGAGTACTTTAAATTGTGGGATTGTCTTCGATAAGGCAAGGCGCATGTCACCTTTGACATTCAATCGATTGCGATTTTTTGTTTTTATCGACACTAGAGCCGAAAACCCTGCCTCACCAAGATACGTAGTAGCAAAAGGTATCAGAACGGACATAGCTCGTTTGACCAGAAGAGTGTAAGCTTGACTCAAAGAACACCAAAATTCACCAAGACCTTTTGCGTGAAATTCAGCTCTCCACACTTCTTTTGATCTCATGTCAATTAAGTCATCTTTAATCAGTTGTGTTACTTTACTGCAATTTTTTTTCATTAATTTTAGAACGCTGCGGACCCCTGGCACACATATTACGGACCCCTTGGTGGTCCGTGGACCCCACTTTAAGAAACCCTGAACTACAGTTTGTAGGGCGTTCCACTAGCACGGTCAGAACAAAAATTTCGTTATTTTCATTCACATTCTGTTTCTTTAGCGCCACTATGATCGTTCGTAACTGTTTTCACCCCTGTTCCAGACGCAACTGTCATCTGTCAAAAACTGTTAAAAACGCTAAGAATGATCACAACATTTCGCTAATTTTTACCCAGCTCCCTACTTGGGTTAAAATTAGCACTTTTTGACGTTTTCAACATCAGCTGTGATCAGCTGTCAGTTGTTCCACTAGTCACAAAAATTGCTAAAAACGAAATTTTCGAAATTTTCAATAATAACGTTATTTCGCTAAAGAAACACCATTTTGTGGTAAAAATTATCGTAGCGTTTTGGGCAAAATTAGTGCCGTATGGAACACACTATTGGAATAGGTACTCGTAAAAGGAGTTTTAGCGGGATGTAGAAGAGTGGCGTTGTTGTTTTTGTTACCTACTCGTAGGCTGGGACTATATGCAACGGAATCCGGTAGGCCGTAGAGATTTATGAGCACTGAAAATAGAACTCTGTGCTAATACAATACAGTTGAAAATGGAAGTTTTGAGTGTCGAGCTGTCATATATGACATTGACATTTGACTCGACACTCCAAACTTCCATTTTCAACTGTATTGTATTAGCACAGAGTTCTATTTTCAGTGCCCTTAATTCTCTACGGTCTAACGGATTCCGTTGCATATATAGTCCCAGCCTTAGAGTTGCGAATTGCGATTTGCGACAAGGTTTTCACACAACATATTTTTGACAAGGACAAACATTCATATGGATGACAGATGTTTGTTACTCTATGACGATAGACGCATTATCGTTTCCAATGCCCGGAAATTAATAATTAACTTGTAATTAAAAAGTCTAATAAAAATACTAGGTATTTCATTTTAGACATTATTTTTAGTGGCTGAATGTTGTTTCTTACGTGTTGGTTCTTCTCGACGGGCTAGTTTCCGAACCGGTGGTAGGCAATAGGCATCATGTAGTACAATTCTATAAGTGTTATATCATAACCTATATGGAAATAAAAATTTGGAGTTTTGAGTTGGCTAGTCTAGAATATTTTATCACGCTAATAACCAAGAGACAACTGTCTCAAGACAAGTCATGCGCTAAAGTATAATGTTAGAAGAAACCAAAACATATGTAAAAAACGCGTATTAATAACTCCCCACACCGATCTCGGTGACGGTGGCCGGTTTCATTAAAACCAGGTCAGTTACGCAGGAGTAATTTTATAGTGCTCAAGTGTGTGCGCAGTACACAAGAGCACTCTCTCTTCCTTTACTCTCATAATCCAGTGGGACGGATAACCGACATGACTGACGAGAGATCAGGCGCAGGTCCGACTTTTTACATGCCCATCCGACGCATGGATCATCTTTCTTGTCAGACAATCGGGTGATCAGCCTTTGTCCTAACCAAACCTGGAAACAACATTTTTTCGTTGTTCCAACGCGGGAATCGAACCCACGACCTCCGAGTCGAGAGCCAATGCTCTAACCACTAGACTACGGAGGCTGTTAAAAAACGCGTATTATACGTTTACGCGCATGCAACGCGTGCCGGGGCGTCGCGTGCGCCCAGCTGCAGTAGAAATATTCAATAACTTTTATGTAGTATTTATGTACTAGGTATGTTGCTTGTTACTAATTTTTTTTTTTGTATAAACATTAATATTTTTTGTTTGTAATATTTTCACTTACAACTTTAGTAGATAATCCTATAAAAGTCTAACAGCCACACTCATTTTTGCTTACTTGAGGAGTCACTTAGTAGAGACTGACAAAAACTGTATGGAGTAGAATATGTCAGTCTATACTAAGTATTGGATGTCTCTGAGCTACGACATGGTTAGCTCTTTAATGCAAAAACTAGATGTTGCTCGCGACTTCGTACGCGTAAAAGTAAATTTCGCAGAAACTGTACATTTTTTCGCGATAAAAAGTAGCCTATGTCCTTCCCCGTGGTCTACTCTACATATGTGCCATATTTCATCAAAATCGGTCCAGTAGTTTCGGAGCCTATTCAATGCAAACAAACAAACAAACTTTTCCTCTTTATTATACATATTAGTATAGACTTAACTAGTGTACTTAAATACCTAGTTCAAATATTACAATTTTTTCGTTCAGCTTAAAGCAGATTGAGTATGAACTATAAAATGTGTGAATAAATGAAGGAATGTGTGAATATTGTAATGATGAAGTAAAATCCTACTAAGTAATATTATAAATGTAAAAGTTTGTGAGGATGTATGGATGGATGTTTGTTCCTCTTTCACGCAAAAACTACTGATTTTGATGAAATTTAGTCCAGTCAAAATTGGCCTCTTCAGACATTATCCAGAACAGACAGACAGACAAAAATGTTTAAAATTGATTCATGGTGTACATACATTAAAAACCGTTAGATTGTTAAATAACTAACGAGGTTGTTAAAATATGTCGAAAGATTAAAAACTCATACTTACTTATTATATTTATAATCAAACAAAACATAATGTGTTAAATTATAGGCAGCATATTCGCGTCGGAAGTCTATCAACATTTTGCAATTTCACTAGTTTTATTACAATCTAACGGTTTTTACAATTTTACGGTGAAATAATATATATACCTGCTATTGTACTTAATATTTAATTAGCACAAAACAGTTAATTTGAGATTATCATTGAGATTAAAATTGTTGTACACAGTATAGATCTAGGTATTTTTAAATCAAAGTTTTTGTTTTATTTTTATTAACAGGAAATTATTTTTATATTTTTGACAGAAATGACACCAATATTTACTTTTAATTACCACTTTTCTCTTTTTAAGCATTGGATTTATTGTTTAAAAATATTGTAATTGCTATACATAAATATGGTATAACAATTATTGTCAGAATAATATTTATTAACAAATTAAAATAGGTACTGATAAAACAGACTACCTATGATATGAAAGGCATCTGTAATTTTTTATCAATTTTCAAGCGCTATTTGAAAAGTTTTCTATTAACCAACTTGAGCATTAAAAGACATGTATGGTAGTCTGATAAAATGTTACAACTTACAATAATAATTAAGTAAATCTTATAATGCTGATTTATTTTTTTAGTAATGTTTTCAAAAACTTTAGGGTTTACACATTTTTATACGTACTTATCAGTTCTAAGTTACAAGTAAGTATTATAACTAACAGTAGCTAAAAATGAGAAATAATTAATCAATTACCTATAAAATAATTAGTACTAACCTGTTCTGGGCAAAAATATCCGAATGCGACCATTCCAAATAGTGAAAGCAGCAGACAAAACAATATCACTTTACGAAGCCTGGATCTTGGCTCCATTTTTTTAATTTCATATACACCACTAGGCAGAAAAAGGGCAAAATCACTACCTACTTGCACTGATACACTTTTTTGCATTTCGTATGGTTGCATGTCTCATTTTTAAAATTATGTCCTAAACAATTATACTTCAACAAATTTGAGTCCTTTTTCATCAGTCCATGAAATAGATCAAAGCTAAAGTTCGATCTTGTTTTGTTATCATGTTTTAATAGTACGATAGATACGATTTCGATAGCATTGTTTTGCTGATATCACAAGATAGGCGTTATGTCGGTAGCGAGACCACAACTAAAATGTGAACAAATGCTTCCGAGTGCACGACTGACAGAGGCTTGAGAGCTAAACATTACCGACATTATCAATAGAACACAACAGTTTGGACGAAGTTTTAAGGCTACAACTTAATGTAGCAAGTTATGAAGCTCCCATTTATTTATAGAACAATCTTTAACACAGTTCATGTTTATTACTACATTTTTCACTCCGCGTAAATAGAAAACAATCGCGATTTCTGACATTGACATAAGTGTAATGACATCTGACAGATGTTTTTTTTTTAATAATTTTGTACAGCCGATAGATTAATCTGTAAGCTTTTAGTAATAACGTTTTTGGCATCTAAAACTGCCAAGGCAACAGTCTTCGCTTTCTTTATTTGGTCTGAAATTATTATGAATTATAATTATATTTAATATTGTTTAGTAAAAATCTTAAGTGCGTAAATTACTGTATACATTGCCAGGGTAGCTGGTAGATCTAAATTCTAACAAAAAGAAGTAGTAGGCCAAATAAGTAGGTCGGACAAGGATCTTTTGGCACTTGGATAGGGGCGTGAGTGTCGCAAATAAGAACAATAATTATTACTAAAAGTGAAATTTTTCAAGACGGCGATGTTAGTACCTACTGATTTTATCCACGTGCCAAAAGGTAAGTGTCGCAACTCCAAAACAATACATCAAAGACTTCTATATACTCAAAGCAATACATAATACTAAAAATGACATTTTACAAGACGGCGATGTTAATTCTGATTTTGTCCACGTGCCAAAAGATCCTTGTCAGACTGTATCAATTTTTACCCGATTACGGCTTAGATCATTTAATACGGGATACGCCTTACATGAGATTTCCCCTCTGCCGAGGTATAAGATTTTTGAATCTAATGCGTTCATAAAAACTATTTGCGTAATCGATTTTAACCATTATGTGCATCGGTATAGCATCGAAAGGACGTCCGAAATGCTCCGCTAAAAATGCCGATTTGTGCTCTTATGTCCTGTAAAAACAAGTCCAACACGTCGAATCTTAAAAAAGATGGAATGACCTTTCATTTGTGAGTATTTTTTAATTTAATTATTGTATATTTCTATTTAAATGTAATTTCGTAAAAATTGACGATGTATCGAATAGCGGTGTAAACGAGACAAAAAATCGGAGAACATTCGATGATGACGTAGGCGCACTCCCCACGAGACTATTGTTGTTAGATATAGAATTTTAGTCTTTATTTCCTATACAATAGATTCGAATTTTATTATGGCACTTAATTCTCGAAACATGGCGGAATTTTTTTATTACTTTTTGAGTGACGTGACAATCACTAGAATAACGATGTCGATAAAAAATATTTTTTTTCTTGGTATACTAATTTTATATTTTGTGATGTAAAAATATTGGATTGATTTTACACTTTATACGACAGATCAAGCAAGAAGTATAAAGTATGCATGTATGTACGTGATGTTTATTATTTACCCTACCACAACTTTGAAACTTGAAAGGCTGAACAGTTTATTTGGATGTTTGAAATATGGACTATCGTTATAAAATCAAGATGGGTATCGTTATAAAATCAAGATGTTCCCAGCCAGAGGGACACAAGTTATTAGTTTTCCTTTTTTGAAGCGCAAGTCATTTTTAGGGTTCCTTGGGTTTACTTGAGGAACCCTTATAGTTTCGCTCTGTCCGTCTGTCTGTCCGCGTTTCTACCGTTAGCCTAATTATGAATATAAATGGATGAAATTTGGTACAGTCATAGATCACAGATTAGTATTATGTAGCTAGATCATAGATTGTGTATAGATCTCGGATTTGGCATCATAAAATAATAATAATTTTAGTACCTGGGCGACTATTTATTGTAATATGGTGGTGTTTAGGTGATAATCTACATAAACAGTAAACTTAAAAAGTAAAATGTGAACTGACAATTATTATTATTTACAATAGATTTCTGTGTAGATCAGGTGTTTGATCTGAAACATTAACTACATTTTTTTTAAACTTGTCTAAAAACTATAAAAAATAAAAAAATATAATAATATAATTATATACTTGAACATATAAAAAAACAAAAGTAAGGCACTGAGCAGGTTTCGAACCCGTAACACTCGTTTCTTGCCATGCGCGTCTTAACCCGCTGGACCAAACGGACAGTGGCCGGCAGGACGAAATTAGCGACCATATTCTGCGTGGAAAGAAAAACGCATTAAAACACGAACACGCATTTTCCCAAACATAAGACTAATCTAGATCGATTGTGTACCCCCGAAAACCCCCATATACCAAATTTCAGCGAAATCGTTGAGCCGTTTCCAAGTATAAGATATTCTAGGTGTGGCTCTCCATGCATGTGAAGTGGGGATGATTTTTTTTCTTTCTATCCCATCATGTGGGGTATCGTTTAATAGGTATTTTAAAATAAAGGCAAGGTTTCATACATATTTTTTTTATAAAGTCAACCATTTCGAGTAATCGGCCTCCAAAGTGATTTATAAGTTGGTCTTCCCTAGCATTTCTAAACTATAAGACTTAGAAACTTACAATTTTCTATGCTGATAGATTATTATGCTAATAACTCTTTAGGAAAATTATTTTGAACCAAATCAGACAGTAACTTTTGAAGTACTTAATTTGAAAAAATATTACATGTTTATAGTTACGGAACCCTCCTTAGACGTGTCCTGATATATTCTTGGTTAGATTAGGTCATTCTTTGCTTTGATGTTTGCAAAAAAGGAGAGTTGTATGTTTAGTGTTCATAATAATATCTACGTATGTGTTATGTATTAGCGTATGTGAGTATGTGCGTATGTGCATTCTATAGTCACGTAGAAGCTATGGCGGTTTTAAAAAGCTTCACATACATAAGTGGTAGGTAAATACACCCTATAGGTACGCGTTAAGTTTGCAGTGAGTCATCAGTGCAAATGTCTTTAGAAAGCAATGACGCTTAGCTCGTGTTCACGTTTGACAATAAAGGTAAGCCAGTTTAACATCGTCAAATTGTACTGACGACTCACTGCAAACTTAACGTGAATAGACTGTATTTACTACTTACGTACCTATGTGAAGTTTTTTATTGCTGCCACAACTTTTACGTATAATATAATATATTAATATGTATATCGGAATTATTCGGAATGGTTTTATTTCAACAAAATACATTATTTTCAAATAACGAAGATGTGACCAATACAAATTCATATCGACAATATATCGATATAATTTGTATTGGTAACATCACTTAGCATGCCAGTGTATTAGTACGTACGCTACACTGTTATATTAGCGCGAGTCTTATTTGTGTGAAATAAATAAGCTAGTGTTGCAGTTTTATAAATGTGTGAGTTTGTAACGATTACAATATTTTTGTGAATGTGTGATTTTGTTTTCATTGTGGGAGTTACCCTCCCCGCACCAAAATCGGCAGAAAGTTTTGTTTGAAAATTTCCCCGCGTGCCTGATCCTGTATTAAATGATCTAAGGATTACGGCGAAGTCAAAGGAAAGGGTAATGATATTGACAGTCTGTATGTATGTTTGGTTCATCGTAGCGCCTAAACTACTGATCCGACTATAATGAATAAAGACGTGTCGATAGATTTGTGATGACTCGGGAGAGTCTCGGGTAACATAGGATAGGCTATCTAGTTAGAGCGTTAACACAACATTCGCGTAGTCGCGTTATAGTTTTTAACTTTTGATTATCATTCTATTTTAATAAACCAATGCGAAGGGAGAATACTGTTCGTATTAAAAAGATGCCACCAAGTTGATTCTCATTTTAACTCGGGAACTGTAAATTTTGCAGCAATAATATGTATCCTATACCCCGTGTACCGTGATATAGTACTGTATGTCTTGTAAAGTCTACTAATTTGACTTCATAAGCATGCAGGCAGGTTGAGGAATGATTTCTGTTACAAAAATAAATAAATAAATAAATGATTTCTGTTACAAAAATAATTAATCATCAACAATATCTATGAGCTTTAATTCAATACCAATGGAACTTAATACAAGTTCACTTGTAAAACAAACACTGTAGGTACTAATAAAGAAAATGAAAATAGCTCTCCCAATGAGTAGCCAATACAAGCATGTAAAGCTATTACTGAAATAATTTTTAAGAGAATACATAGTTAAAATGTAGGTATAATAGTACATAATAGTTGACTAAAATAAGACAAAATGATGACATTTTTCTGAAAATCTCTATACTTACTTACAAAGGAAACATAAAACAAATTACACATAAATGATAAATTCAAATAAAAAATATTTAAGAATTTGATTGTATTTCTACACTATTCTGGTACAAAACTAACAAAAAGGCACTTTAAAATTATTAGGGTCAGTAAATATTCCAAATAAAATTTCCGATTCATAATATCGAATTTCTCTCGTTACACTGTTACTTCACTTAATTAACATTTTGTTTTCTTTAATAAAATATAATATATTATGTACATAATATGTTAAAAATATGAAGAAAAATACATATCTATCTCACTTTAACATATCAAAAATAAATAACTCAACTGACAGTAGACATACTGCATGATAAAAACACTGACATAATAATATGTTATTGTATACATAATATAGTTGAGTACAGATTAATAATGCCACGAGAGAATTCTTGTAATGTTTGTAAAATTGTATACAAAAACTTCCACACCCGGTGATAACAAGTCTTTCAATATAAAAGTTGTACAATCTCATGACATTTTATATATCTGGCATTGAATCAAACACCGATCGTGGGGTATCATATAAAACTACCCTCAAACCAGTATATTAGAGGGCGACTTTTTTTACAAACTTCATTAGTCCCTAATAACACAAGATGATCTTCTCACCACAGAATTTCCTAGTTAAAATTACGTTATATTGATTCAGTCCACAAATTTGAAATAAAGTCCACAATTCCACACAACTCATGCGATGATAACCAACACATGACAATTTATGACAATTAATGTTCTGTTCACTAGTCATTTCGTTAATAATGTTCTTCAGTACAAAATATTTTAGCACATTTAATTTGTTGAATGTTTTTATTAGTGAAGCACTGTTTAAAACAACGATAACTATTTTTACATAATTGTTCAAGTTGAAAAGCAACTATGCCGAGTCTCATAGTTTATGTTCCTCTTCGTGTTCAATGTATGACTCTCATACACCTGCTATGTGGTACCAATCATTGCTTGAGTACTAGTTGTCTATGGAGAGAAGCCAGTTCTCAATGACCTGCGGGCACATGATTAGTTCCGGGGACGCCCGCGGCCGCGGGAACCATCGCGATCCTGAAACCGTCAAAATACCACTTTTAGTTCCTATGTAATACACATAATGTATTCATCACTTCTTTACACGCATATTATTTTGTAATATTATTTTTATATTTTAAAGCCTTTTTAAGTCATAAATCGATCGACAGTTGGACGCATGATGCAAATTTAAAATCATACTTTTTCACTTCACTCTTCAATATCGTATTTGTCTATTTCTACCTGAGTATTTTATAGGTGCTCATATCTTTAAAAGCGCTAAAAATAAAAATGTATTTAAGTGTTACAATAATAACAATAATTTAAATACTAACCTTATGGTGTGATCTAAAGTTTGAGTCTCGATCACGGTATCCGTGGTCTCTGTTGTCGCGGTCGTCGCGATGTTCGCGGGGGTCCCGAGAGTCGCGATGGTCGCGGGGGTCACGGGGTCCGCGAGGGTCGCGGTGGTCGCGAGGGTCACGGGGTTCGCGGGGGTCACGGTGGTCGCGGGGGTCGCGACCATCGCGCGGCTCCCTGTTGTCCCGGTGGTCGCGCCCGTCCCGTCCATCGCGGTGGTCCCTGTCGCCCCTGTCACGCCCTTCCCGACCGTCGCGCCCGTCGCGGCCTTCACGCCCGTCTCGCCCGTCACGTCCGTCACGGTGATCACGATAGTCCCTGTAGTTGCGATATCCCCGTCCACCCTCGTGGTCGTCGCGAGGTTCCGGAGCGTGCTGGGGCACCTTGCGCGAATCTTCCTCCTCCTGTCTCTTCTCGTAATGTATAAAGTCATCGAAGATCGATGTGGAGTGACAGTAGCTGTGCATGATGCGCAACACTTGCAGACCTTTCGCGTGCGGAACCTCCTGGGTGTCTCGAGAATTTGTCACCGGCTTGTTCTCATTATTTTCTAACTTGATATGACGTAGTTGCATATTAGGAACATCTTTAACATAAATCCACCTCACGCGGAACTGTCCCTTCCACTTGTCCTGCGACCACACACTAGAGTTGGAGTTGTAATCGACGGCGCTCGTCATTCGCGCCATACCGCAAAAGTGACCACTTCCATTTACAGAGAAAAGTAGATACACCATGCCGCCCTCTCTCTCCCTGTCACGAAAAGCGGAATCGAGTCTCTTATTACCGTGTTCCGTGCTGCACCATATTTCGTATTTGATACTACGATGTATATCATCTTCAGAGTAGGACTTGATGACAAAGAAACGCGCTAACGGGGCACTTAGATCGAATTCTTTAGGATTGTAATCATTTTTTACTTTTAGTTCGTCCAGAATGGGGTGTGGCACGGGTGCCGGTGTGTTTGCTATGGGCATCACTGGGGGTGGCACCGGCTGCGACGGTCTGGGCTGGTGCGGTGGTGGAGCTCTAGGAGCGTGCGCCCAAGCTGGTGGCGGTTGATGCTGTGGTGGGGGTCCACGATGCATTTGCGGTGGAGTTTGTTGCGGGACCGGTTGAGGCATCGGCAGCGGGGCGGGAACCGGCGGTGGCTGCAAGTTGGACAGTGGGGGCGCAGTCGCAACGGTAGCAGTTTTACCCACATCCCACGTATTAATGTCCATGTTATGTTTCCCTGGTATTATCGGTGGCGGTGGCATCCCTGGGCCCTTTTTCTTCAAGACCCCGAACTGAGATGCCGGCGCCGGTTTGGCCGGCTGGCTCGCTATCGACGCCCATGTCAACTTTTTCGGTTGTGCACTTGAAATGTCCTTAATGTCGGGACCGCGCTCCTTATCCAGCTTATGCTCTCCAAGAGAGAGGGATTGCACACCTGTCTCCACCGCTTTGACTCCATCTGGTACGTACAGACCGTCTTGTCTGTAGTAATCATCTGCATATTGCTTTGCGCGCCCCAACTGTCCCCAAGTTGAGTAATCTCCATTGCCAGGAAAATAATTAAACGTAGATGCCGGCTGTCCGAATGCCGCAGTTGAAAATGGTGTTGTTGATGGTCCAAATACACCTGCAACAATTGAATGTCAACAATATTATTTTGTATTTTGTCTCATCAATAAAAAAATTTGATTTGTATCCAACAGGTGAGTGGGGAGAAGTGCGCCATACTTTTTTTATAGATGACTTCTATGCAAAATAAACTTCTGTAAGAGTTCACCAATAATTATAAATTTAATTATTTGAGATTACGGTTCATGTCATGTCAATGAAATCCAGCAATAAAATAATGAAATTTGTGCACGAAATCACAAACATGTACGATAGGCGCACTTTCCCGCAAAAACGGGGAAGTGCGCCTGGTGGAGTTAAAACGTATTTTCAAAGCATTAGATAAAAAAATAACACATTTTATAGTAGAGCATAAACAATAACACGCAGAAGTTTTTGTTTTTCTTTTATTGTCTCATCCTTATAGTATCTATAGCAAAAAAACGAATTTCGGGAAAGTGCGCCATATATTTGTAAATCAGGAGCTGTAAACATTTTTTTTTCTGCTTAACTTTATCCTCGCTATGGCAAGTATGACAATAACAATTTAGGCTTTATGCAGATCTAAGGCAAGAAACTAACTTTTGAAGAGCTTTCTAAGGAATAGCAATAAAAAGAAGTACGTCACGTTTTTTATTTATACGAAAGTACATTAGTACTTAGTGTTCTTTTGTAGTATTTTATTTTTAATACATATTTATTTGGCAAAGTTAAGTCAGTTAACTTCAATACTAATAAGTGGGGACGCCACGTCTTTTATAAGGATATTCTTAAGAGCTTGGTGACTTTACTACCCACATGAGAGAAATAAACATTAACAAGCAATATATTAGGAATTTCAGTTATTATTTATGGAATGGCACTTGAACTTAACTTACTTATGTGTACTTGAACTTAACTTACTTATACGTATAGTTAGGCATACTAGGTATAATTTGCATATAAACTTAATTATTTTACAAACAACCTTCCCAAAGAGAGTTAAAAATGCCACGTTTTAAAGTCGCGTCGCCGCAGTGGGGACGTATCGGACAGATCGAATTACAGGCCAATATCATTAGCAACAACAATAGCTAAAATATTTGATAGTGTGCTTAACTCCATACTAGAAAGAAAATGTGGTCTCCATGATGGTCAGCACGGTTTCATGCGTGGGCTGTCAACTGAGACTGCAATAATGAGTTTAAAGCACACTGTCAAATATTACACGGACAGGCGCACACCGGTGTACGCCTGTTTCCTCGACCTCAGCAAGGCTTTCGATCTTGTCTCGTACGACATCTTGTGGCGTAAACTAGAAGCTCTGGGTCTGCCCGACGGCTATACCGAATTGCTTAAATTTTGGTATTGTAATCAGGTGAACTATGTGAGATGGGCGGATGCATATTCCGAACCGTACAGGATGGAGTGTGGGGTGAGGCAGGGGGGGCTGACCTCGCCCAGGCTCTTCAGCCTGTACGTGGATGCACTGATACGGGAGCTCAGCGGTATGCGTGTCGGTTGTCACATCGGCAACGTGTGCGTCAACAATATCAGCTACGCGGACGACATGGTACTGCTGGCGCCCTCTGTCTGTGCACTAAGGACTTTAGTCGGTATTTGTGAAAAATACGCTGCCTCACATGGTTTACTATACAATACCAGAAAGTCACAATACATGGTCTTTAGGGCTGGCCACAAGTGTCCTAATTTTGTCCCTCCTATATATCTTAACAACGAACCTCTGGAAAGAGTGTACACTTTTAAATATCTTGGACACTTTGTTACCGACAGCCTTAAAGACGATGTAGACTTAGAAAGAGAGCGTAGGGCATTGTCAGTTATGGCAAATATGTTGGTTCATAGATTTAGTCGCTGCACGGACGCTGTAAAGATTACTCTTTTTAAGGCTTACTGCACCTCCTTCTACACCTGCAGCTTATGGACTAACTATACGAAGAAAACATACAATGCCCTACGCATCCAATATAATAATGCCTTCAGGGCGCTGTTGCGACTGCCGCGGTTCTGTAGTGCTTCAGCGATGTTTGCGCTTGCGGATGTGGATAGCTTTGAAGCTGTCCTCCGCAAAAAGACTGCATCGTTGCTGTCCAGGATACGCGGCAGCAGCCACAGCGTCCTGAGAGAGATAGTCGACAGCGGGGATTGTCCGCTGATCGACCATATGATAAATAGAACTAAATCGCTCTTCAAAATAGAATACTAACATAGTTTTAAGTGTTTTACTAACAAATAATATGGATTTTTTTTGTGGTCCGAAATAAAGATTTATTTATTTATTTATTTAAAATGTTTACAACCTCTATATTTCGGAGAAGTGCGCCATATACCCAATGATAGGGCGCACTTAGCCTACTTGCCAAATTTGAGGTAGAAATTTTTATCTGCTATAATTTTATAAAGTTGACTAGTTACAGCTGAAATAATGTCAATACCTAAAAATAAAATGTTTTAATTATTTTATTACTATATTTTCTTGTTGAAAAACATTTAGCTTCTTGAGATTTTTAACGATCACTTTCACGAGGTCAACTCTGCTTACCACTTTCAAAGACAGAAAAAAGAGGTAGCGCATATTTCGAGTTTACAATTATAGAGCCATATGTGGCTTTACCCAGAACTATGTTTTAGTTTCCTACATCGATGTAAGATGTCGTTACTAGTAAGTATATTGTCAGCAGTTTACGATATATTTAAAGTAGGCGCACTTTTCCGGTAGGCTCACTTCGCCCGTTACATACAAAGTTTTATTATTTCTTTATGAACAGAAACCTATTTTTTTAGCATGTATTATAATAACCTACTTCTTGGGAACATGGCATAAAGCAAGAGGACATAAAACAATGTCAATTTATTACAGAATATGGACTATGTTTAGCACATTTTTATTTTATATTTGCAACCAAACATGAAGAGTCCTGGTTTTATTTGGAATAAATACTAGCTACCATCCATTCCATAAGAATCGTGAGGATTGTATCCTCCAAGAAAAGTCATTGGGTCTGTTCCATTGCTGGACCATGTTCCATCCCCAACTCCAAAGGCTTGATAAGGAAGTGCTGTTGTACCATAATAACCTGAAACAATAATAGACTATTTTGTAAATCAATAGGACTATTATTTATTTATTACAAAGATTAAGTTATATTTCTGTTAACACTAATAATGATTTATGAGCATTGTTGGTACTACCAAAAACGATGAATTTCTAAACACAATTTTATTTCAACTATCTTGTATGTATTTATAACTGATATAAGCTGATTGACTGATGTACCAACGCGCAAACCAAACCCTTAAGGCTAAACATTTTAAATTTTGCACACGTATTCCTCATATGACATAGGCATCCACTAAGGAAAGATTTTTCAAAATTCAACTCCAAAGGGGGTAAAATAGGGGATGAAAGTTCAAAACCTAATTTCACGCGAGCGAAGCCGCAGGCAATTAATGTTAATCAATAATAATCATCAAAAGAAAAGTAGAAATCGCCCGGGTCGCAGTAATGTTAATATGCAATTTTTAATAGATAGTGATTCAATAGGAAGGTTTTTATGTAATTACTACATGTATAATATAGTAGGGACACACAGATAATTTTAGAGATGTCTAATGTCCTAAATAAACACATTTTTTTGCGCTTACATTGCAAACGCTGGCTGAACCATACGAGGTAGATCAAAATAAAAAAAACACAGTATTGAATACCTTAAAAAGATCTTCAAAAAAGTCCGCGATGGTATATGTATATCTCTTGGGGATAACCCACAATAACCATTTTTTATCCTTTACTAGATATTACAGATTTAAAATGCAGGTATATAGTGTTGCCGCGCGGCGACTCGCGCTTCAGAATTGCGTTATCGAAAACACTAGACTTATAACATATCGTAAAATTTATATTCAAGCGCGAAAAATATTATAATATGTCAAGCGGTCGCGCATGTCGCGTCCAGGTGATAGGGTCCCGTTTTTAACCATTGGGTACGAAATCCTAAAAACATTTTCAATATCTTATACAGAAGTATATTGCAGTGAGTAGAGTTATTTGCCGAAGTAGTTTTTTTCTCCAATAACACTATTCCACGCAAGCGAAGCCGCGGGCAAAAGCTAGTGATGGTATGAAAGGTACTTCTCATAGTATTTTACACCGACACGGATATCTTTGAACATTACTCTGCCGTTTAAGGACCTATTTGCAAAATTCTTTTGTCGTTGTAAAGAGTATAATTCGAAATTGATTCTTTAGTCTCTAAAGTGGAAACCTGTTGATGGGCTCCATGAGAAATCGAGGGAACTCCTCGAAATTTATATGGACACAGAAAAATCGACTTTGTTTTATACTTAACATCAAAATGTGATGATGTATGGTGATATGGTTGAGGTGATATCATTACTCTAATTGAGATAGTGGCGGCATATTCTTGTAGTTCTTTAAATAACGCCGAAATCCCCAAACATGTATCTATAGGGCGTCAGGAGTTATATTCAGTACTTTTGGACCCAGGGTCAGTATGATTTTGCTCCAAGATAGAGCAAAATCATACTTTTTGGTGGCTTGGAGTACTTCAGAAAAAGTCAATATCACCAAAATTCAAAATTCAACGTTTGGTATTTGGATGATGGGACCCTTGGAAGCGATGCATCTACTGTACTCTCTGACTTTCGTACATTAATCCATGAGTTCCAAAATATCGGCCTAGAATTAAACTTTGGAAAATGTGAACTTTTTGTCCCTGATAATTGTGAGGACAGAGAAACCGTTATATCCAGGTTCAAAGAAGTAGCTCCACAATTATCAGTTATCGAAAAGGGTTCACTTTTTCTCTTAGGTTCCCCTATTCTAGACGATTCCCTTCCGGATTTTATAAACAATAAATTACAAAATTTTACTGAAACTTTAGACCGACTTCTCCAAATTAACTGTCACATGGCTTTTACCTTAATCCGATATTGCTTATTTGTTCCAAAATTTACTTATGTCTTGCGGTGTTGCCAACTTTGGAAGTTCCCCCAACTTCTCAAACGTTTAGACGACACCATAAAACATACGCTTTCTTCGATTCTTAATATAAAATTTTACCACCGCTCATGGACTCAAGCAACGCTTCCAGTAAGATTCGGTGGCCTGGGCATTCGACAAACGTCTGACGTAGCCTTACCAGCGTTCTTGTCCTCAGTCCACGCAAACCACGCAGTAATTTTGAAAATTTTAGAGCACTCATCCTGTCCGTTAGTAATCCCTTTTGCGGACGAGGCCAAGGACGCCTGGGACATTGCTAGTGCCGGCAGCAATGTGCCCGAGAACACATTTTCCCAAAGGCTTTGGGACGAGCCCATCTGTAGACTGGTACGGAATAGACTTTTTAACACGTCTTCCAGTCCTGTAGAGCGGGCTCGTCTTTTGGCTGTGGAAAAGTGGGAGTCGGGCGTTTGGCTGCAGGCACTACCGTCAGCCAATACTGGTACATTGCTGGGCCGTAATACATTTCGGCTAGCTACTGCCCTGCGTCTTGGTGCCCCCCATGTCGTCCCTCATCAGTGTGTTTGCGGCGCGAACGTAGACAGTCACGGTCACCACGGGCTGTGCTGCTCACGAAGCGCTGGACGCATTTCCCGGCATCACAGTCTGAATGACCTCATTCGTCGGGCTCTTGTCACCGCCGGTGTGCCAGCTATACTGGAGCCCTCCGGTCTGGCGCGCGACGATGGCAAGAGACCTGATGGAATGACCCTGGTTCCTTGGAGTGTGGGACGGGCTCTTGTATGGGATGCTACTTGTGTCGATACTCTTGCTCCGTCCCATGTCCAGGGCACTTCGAACTGTGCGGGCGCGGCTGCAAACCAAGCAGAGAACCTCAAACGGCGCAAATATGAGAACCTTAGCGGAGACCTTATATTTGAACCTTTTGGGGTGGAAACCCTAGGCGCATGGGGTCCGGGCGCACATAATCTTTTTAAAGAAATCTCCAAAAAGCTTACTGAAGCAACCCGAGACCCCAGAGCCGGGAACTACCTGGCACAACGGATAGCCATTGCTATCCAACGAGGCAATGCTATCAGTTTGCTAGGTACTCTGCCAGATGGGGACGATCTGGGGAAGTTTTTCTATTTATAGACTTTTTTAGAGATAGATTATTTATAGATGTCTTCTTTTTATTAGTAGGTATTAATTTTTAGTTTTTTATTTGGCTCTAGTTTTATTGTTAATTTTATGTTTCTTGTGTTATCTAAAAATTAACTCAAATAAATTAAAATTTATGTATATCACCATATTATGTGTCCATATTAATTTAGAAGAGTTCCCTCGATTCCTCATGGATCTCATCATCAGGTCACCATTTTGATGTCAAAAGGACTAATTTTGGATTATACCCTAATCCCTATACATGAAAAAAAATAATTTTTAATCGGTCCACATACGGCGGAGTAATTGTTAAACATTAAAAAAAAATATAGCCAAACATATAACCACCTCCTCTTTTTGGAAGTCGGTTAAAAATAATAGTCTCATTGAAAGTAGAACAATAAATCCTTATAAACAAATTGCAGAAAAGACCTTATTTTCTATTTCTTATACTATGAATAATTATTAACTACTAGCTATTGCCCGCGGCTCCGCCGCGTAAATATAGTGTCTCCCGAGAACAGTGTGTTCTTTCGGGATAAAAAGTAGCCTATGTTTTAATCCAGAGCCTAAACTACTACCATACCAAATGTCATCAAATTCCGTTCAGTAGTTTTTAAGGAGTAACAAACATCCATCCATACATCCTCAGAAACTTTCACATTTATTAGAGTTCCGTAATACTTAAGGCACCCTTATAGTTTCGCTCTGTCTGTCTGTCTGTCCGTCCGCGCCTCTAGCTCCTGTAATTATGAATATAAATTGATGAAATTTGGTGCAGTTATAGATTGTGTATAGATGACGGTTTAAAATAAAAAAATAATAAATTTGTATTTTAGGGGTGGCTCTCCATACATGTGAAGTGGGGATGAACAATATTTTTTCACTCTACCCCATCGTGTGTGGTATCGTAGAATAAGTCTTTTAAAATAAAGGCAAGGTTTCATACGTTACTTTTTTATAAAGTTGACCATTTTCGAGTAATCGGCCTCCAAAGTAGTTTGTAAGTTGGTCCCCCCCCCTAGCATTTTTAAACTATAGGAGATAGAAACTTGCAAATTTCCATGCTGATAGATCATGCTAAAAACTGTTTAGGAAAATTATTGTGAACCAAATCGGACAGAAACTTTTGGAGTAATTAAAAAAAAGCATATTACGCGTTTATAGTTACGGAACCCTCCTTAGACATGTCCTGACATGCTCTTGGTTACGTTTTAATACTAGTAGGATTATTCTTATTCATACCTAGACTGTGGTGTTTCACATATCATACATTCTTTAATATAAAAAGCAGACATACCAATACCAATCAAATTATTATATTGATAGGTACCTAAACCAAAAACTTTCAGTACACATATACAATAAGTAATTGTGCAATGGGAGGTGTATGAAATTCGGCCAATATATTAAAGTTCATGTAAAGGAAGGTGGTCAAACTATTATTTTTAATTATGCTCAGAAATACATAAAACAATAAAAATAACAATGACACACACCACCTCAAAATATTTATATATAGGTACACTACTGTGGATTTATACTAGTTAATTGGGAAAAGAGTCAACCTTAACAATACATAATATAATACTCTTGTATAAACAAGTCCTTATGCCTGTTTGGACTTATGGTATTCACCTATGGGGATGTACCAAAAAAATCAATATCCTTATTATACAAAGATTTCAAAATAAAGTACTTAGAGGTGTTGTGAATGCACCTTGGTACATTAGAAATGAAGATGATCTCAACTATAATCAAATAATTATTTTTACACAAAAAATTAAACCAACTTCCAAAGTCAAAATACACAAAAAAGTATGAAATAAACTTATTCTCTAAATAATTAAGCGATTTAATTTGGCGAAAATTTTAACTATTTGTCTACTCAATCTTTTTAATTTTGAAATCGGTACCAATCCAAACAATATCTTATAATATTTAATAGAACATGTTCATAATTGCTGGTACCGCATGTGAACAGCTGTTCATGTCTGAACAGCTGTTTACGATTTAATGTAACAGATTTAATTTCTTGCAATATAATTGAATATTGTATATTTTTTTCCCTAGTTTCAATTTTTTTTCTGCCTAAATGCACACAAGCAGTAAATTGTGTGCCCAAAATTTCCGTACTTGATTTTACCAAACCTTACATAATATAAGGATTAGTCGACTAAAGATGTATCACGGTCAGTAAATAAAGGCTTTATTTATATATAGATTATGTTATAGGCCAACCTGCTGCACTGTAGGGATCGGCCGCTGACGAGATGGGTGGTGCGTAAGAGGGTTGCTGCTGATGACGCCATGACACCTCAGCCAACTCGTCTCCTCCACTCTCTAGCTGCTCCTTAGGTACATTTGTCACTGTAAGCATAATCTATTTATAAATGTATGAATTTACTAAGTCCTAATTTTAAAGAAACTTTTGTTACTAGAAGACAATTGGCCATATTGATTTCTAAGCTCAAAAACTTCCTACAGTGTACATATTGTTATACTTAGCTTATTTGTTAGACAGAGTATGGGTAAAATTTATTAAATATTGTGTGGGAGGAATCAAGCTCTGAACAATGGTTTTACAATATTGTTATATAAAAACGACTAACAATTTACTGGATAATTCATTGTTAATTTCTTGAATGGTTGCAAAATACATTAATATCTCTATAATGAGCACTGATACTACAGCCTCGAATAATTTTCATTTACATTTTTTTGCCTAGTGTAGTAAATGTGAGTGGGTTGATAGCGTTGTATTAGCGAAAGATAGACGCAAGCCGACCGGTAAGAAGTTCTACCTATCTCAAAACACCTGCAACGTCATAAAGACTACAACTTTACCTTGATTCCCTTGTCCTTTCATCCGCTATTTACCCCAATTACATGAAAAAAGAAAAGGACAGTTTAATTTTATCACAATCATGTTTATAAATCACCTAATATTGAATGAATAAATGCGTAAAGGCAAAGTACCTGATCTGACACGCCTGCTGACATTGGCCGCGATTTTCGTTGAATGAATCTTTATAAAGTCTATAATGCACGACAATATTAATATAAATCACATGTGTTTCACTAATAAGTGTCTGTGTAGTCCGATTATCACATAAAATTACTTTGAAAGTCAATATTGTACAAAGAAACGCAGAACTTCCGAAAAGGAAAAGGAACGATCACGGATTCGTACGTAGCAATGGCGACATCGATGTTGCCACTTATTGTTTGTTTGATTTTATATTTGGACGTTATAAACTCTATCGATTTCATTTAATTGTTTACTTTAAAGCCTATATGTTCGTGTCTATTTTCTAAAACATTAATAATAAGTCATTGGGCATTAATGCTTGACCATTTCTTTATAAATTTATTGCCATCTCAAATTAATATTAGACACATCTGATGTGTCCGTTTGTGTCCCTTTGTATTAATTAAAAACACTTTTGTGATTTTTTCACTTTTGTCATGAAGAAAATGCCAAAGAAGAAAAAAAACTTTAAAAAAGACAAAATTGACAACAATTTTTCCCGGAGTTTGCCGGGAATGTCAACCAGCAAAACTCCCTAGGAAGTTTCAGTCTACCACAATAATGAATCGACTGAGTTGACACAATGAATACCCAGACCAAAGATATTTTACTACTAGATGGTGGGATAGCGTGACCACTACAGTCTTTCTCGCTTCAACCCTGCTGTGTTGCTACCTTAAAAATCTTAGCCTAAGTCTCGGGTAATTTCTGCCGATAATTCAAAAGAAGTTCATGAAATTGTAATAATGAATTATTCAATTAATTGTTGGAACAAGATTAAAAAATATTGCATGTCTCGTGATGATCGAGACGCTTTTTGTTAGAGTTGACTAAGATATAAAAAGTATATGGTGTTGACATAGATATATAATATTAAAAAGAGGTAGATATGTTATTAACGCGTAAAAATGAAGACTCGAATTGGCCCGAGTCGGGCCAATTTTGGTTAGTGTGCTCCGCGAGTTATAGCGTGTTTTGTGTTACTATGCGACGTTGACACATTGACACGCGTCCCATGTCAATGTGTGTCGTGGCACAGAAATATTGTTAGTTTTGTAAGGATATAACGTACTATGTATTAATTAATCAAAGGGTGTTGATAATTGACTTACGTCAATTATCAACACCCTTTGATTATCGTCGTCGTGTTGTGATCTAAGGCAAAGGTTAGACGTTCAGAAAATATTATGATCCATAAGTATTTATAAAATACTGTGGTATTTACTAATCGCATAACGAGGGATCTCCACGGCGCAGTAAATACCCTGGAGGTCAAGCGGATAAGTGACCCTAATATGAAGGAATGTAAAATAAAACACATTATTCAAATTCACACACTTTATTTCTACAGACAACATACCAAATTACTATTGTCCTTTGAACAAAATCAACTTAGAATATTGATGTCGTACTTTTTGCACTTCATTTGAAACATTTTTTAAAACGGAATGTATTCTAACTTCTATGTATCTTAGTGCTACCGTTTTTATAAGCAGAGTCAAATGATTGTTTAAATAATCTTGCTCTTATAAGTGGTCATACAAAGTTTCAAAAATATGTGTCTTAGAAAAATATTTAAAAATTTGCAGTATAATTTTTGGAAGATTTTGATTATTTGGCGAAAACTGAGGCCCATGTGTTTTTAATAACAAGCGGAATAGGGTATTTTCCAAGTTTTTGAAAAGTATGTCAAATTGTTCCTAATACCAAAATACATTAGCAGTTTCAACCATTCTTTGTAAATTTCTTTCTTTTCCTTGCAAATTATCCTAAAAGTTTATATTAATAATATAGGCGCGAAAACGCTATAATGAGTTGTCATGACGTCACATTCTTGTAACATTTTAACTGTCAAGTGTCAAATTACACTGAAAATGCCATTAATAAAAGCCCAGCCCAGAATACCTACTATTTACGTTTTTAAATAAATGTTTTAAGCCTATTAAAAATGCCTTTTAAATGGTGCGTAGTGCCAAAATGCACTAATACGTCTATTAAAACACCGGGGAAAATCTTTGTGACCATACCAAAGAACACTGAAATGCGGAAAAAGTGGCTATTACTCGCTGACGCATGACGTTAATGATTCTGATGCTGGCTATTCTTTATGGAATTCGGGAGGCCATTAATAAAAAAAGAAGAAGTACAAGAATATGACGTCACATTCCAATCTCGTGCGTTTTTAGTCACGTGGTCAAACGTGAAAAATTCATAGTTTTATTTTTGATATTTTATAAAAATCATACATATTTTTGTGTGAAAAGTTGGTTAAATTGGTTTAAATTAATGTTTAGCGATAAAATATCAACAATCTGATGTATATTTTCATCATAGGATAATACCCTATTGTTGTTCAGTATAATCACATACTTTTATTACATCCTGTGAAGGATAATTCAGTCCCCCCACATCTTTAAATGCTATAAAACTTTTAAAATTTGGTTCTATATAAGGTTTGGTAAAATCAATTACGGGAACTTTGGGTACGTCATATACTGCTTATGTAAAGACGTTTAGGCGTGTCATTAAAAAATATATGCATATATTCTTAACAAACATGCCTTCTTTCTTGCAAAACATAGTCAGCCTTTCTTTTCACTGTAGTTTGCACCGAAGCAGTAGAAGAATCAGTTTAAATTTCTTTCACCTGCAAAAATAATAACTTAATTATTATAATTTATTATTACAAAAAAATATATATATATATATATATATATATATATATATATATATATATATATATATATATATATATATATATATATATATATATATATATATATATATATATATATATATATATATATATATATAGTTTTTTTATTCCAAAAACATAAAAACAATTAGGTATAGGTGTACCAGAATCTCATGGCAAATAGGGAAAAAAAATTTGTAGTGTGCAATACTGGGGAAATTGGATTAAACGATCTTGATACTGGTTAATATTTAATTATGTCTAGTATTATTGAACATGAATTATAATAAGACTGTATGAAGAATGTTCGGTGTATAATATAGAAAACTAGCTTTTGCCCGCGGCTTCGCCCGCGTGTAATAGTGTTCTTGGAGAAAAAACTACTTTGGCGAATAATTCTCTACCTACTTACAGCAATATACTACTGATACAATATTGAACATGTTTTTAGGTTTGCCCAATGCAAATTGATAAAAATGGGACCCTATCACCTCGATATGACATGCGCGACCACTTGATAATATACTTACATAATAAGTATTTTATTTATCGCACTTGAATATAAATTTTACCATAATCTTATAATATCTTAAAGACTATTAAATACTTAAAGACTATTATTTTAAAAACTCGCATCAAAATCCGTTGCGTAGTTTTAAAGATTTAAGCATACATAGGGACAGACAAAAAAGGGACTTTGTTTTATACTATGTAATATAATGATATTTCATGAAAAATAAATCAATCGTGAATTACTTTATATACTTATTTATTACGAATAACATACAATTAAATTGGCAACAGTTTATTTAATGTTGGAATTTCCTTCCGAACTGTATAGAACTCGTTTACTTTATTCCTAATCAACTATAAATCGAAACTGTCTTATGTTGATTTTCTTTTTTCCTCCTCTCCTCCTTTTACTAGGCATGGAAAACAAACCATCATTCGATGTGCCATCAGCTACGATTCACCTTATAGTAGTACTGGAAACACATTTAAAGAAGTCACAATAATTACCTAAGAAAATATAAAAAAACTAAAAGTATCAAAACAACTCACTCTAACTTACCGGTCAACTCTACCACGAACTTTAAATTATAAGATTGAGTTCGATTTACACCTTCTTCTTTCTGTATTTTACTATAGACATAGAAAACAATATTTCTCGCTTGAGATCGAATTGCCTTTTTGGATATTTTCACAAAAACAACAAATTCCAAGAACATAATCACAAAATTTTAGCAGCGGTTGACAGATCACGTACTTTGATTTGACGGGTCATACTTGACATTGCCATATGAAAATCACATTTTTTATTTTTTTTAAAATGCCATCAGATTCTGGTAGAGCTATACCTATAAATGCATTGCGGAATTTTGAAATGTTGTTAATTTTAGTAATAAATAATTAAGTTAGTAAACTAAATGTTAATAAAAACAAACAAAATTTTGAACAAAATTATTATAATGAAGATGCCAATAACACTATTTCACTCATTAGTTTGAAATCAAATTGAGAGCTTACATGAATTTGTTTTTCAGGTATAGTTCCAGGTTTCAAATATTTTCTCCTTTTTGAAGTAATAAAATAAAATCCATCTTCAATATGTATTGAACATACTTTCGAACTTCCTTTTGGCTGCCAGTTTGAAAGTCCAGTTGCTACCACCCATACATTCCGTACATCGGGTTTGGTCGGAAAACTAAAAATAAATAACTATTATTTTAATGACATTAGGTCTAGTTATTGGAAAATATTAAACAAAGTGTCTAGCATAGAGTTATTTTTTTTCTAAATCTAGGCCAGTCGTTTAATATTAATGAGGGAATTCCACACAATTTACCTACCAAAATCTATTAAATATCAGTCCGCCATTTACTTGGATGTAACAAAGTTAAGCAAATAAATTAAAAAATAAATATGTTCCCTAGATGGCGCTGCACGGATTTTTTGGTGGATTTTTGGTTTGATCCATCCACGATGTTAGCTATACAATACCTCAATAATTTTTAATATCAAAGATGACAGAACACAATATTATTAATTTATCGGGGAGATAAATTTGTCGACATGGCAACACAGTTTTCAATAATGATACGAGGTTTGAGGTTATGATAAATTACGTATTTCCGAAATTAAAGCAGACCTGTGTGGCTTATTTTTATGGAGATGTCAGAAACAAAATAAAAACTCACTTTCATTCTAATTACTACGTGAAACTCTAAGAAAAACAACATTTATAGCGGTACTTACGCATGAAACGTTACTCCAGGTATTTGTTGTTTGCTACGGCTTTTACAGCCCACAATAGAACACCTCACCATCACAATCGAAAGAGTTTTCCTGGCCGCTTAATATAATACCTCTTTTAATGCTTCTTTTTCACTTATACACAAAAAAACAATTGAAAATCACAACGCGTCTACTTGTTTGGCAAGTAATTGTCAACTGTGACACAGTTGCCAAGTGAAAAACCGGTCATACCGAAAGGGACAAAAAAAAAGTCATGCGTCTCTTTCATACATTAGTTGATTTGTATTGAGCTATCACTTTCTAACAATTCGTGACGTAATCGCTATCCATCTAGTAGTAAAATATCTTTGACCCAGACTATTTATTTAGACTTTGACTAGACTTTGGACTTGACGATTTAGAAATACGGTGATGAAAATTTGAACGAATATTCTATTTCCCGCCTTTTTTACTTGACACTGGCAAATGTTTTTAAGCCGACGCCATATATATTAAAAAAAAAACATTTTACCTGCTCAAAAGAAGGAGAATGAGAACTGGAGTTTTTGGTTTAAAATTTTATTTTTTTAAGTGTTTTACCTAATTATTATATTGATTTTTTGTGTAACTGGACATTCTTAAAATTTCCAGTACGAAAAAAATATACTTTAAGCTAAAAAGAAGTATTAACTATTCAAACTTTATTATAAACTTCCAGAGTATTAACGTGCTTTAAAGAGTAAAACCTAAGCTAAAATCTAATAAGCATCATGTCCACACGATCTCAAAAGAAGATTCAACAAAAATCCCAAGCAGAACCACATATAAACAAACATATTACAAGTTCATGGGTGTTAATGGTTAAGGGTAGGTGGCTTAGATATCTCGTATTGTACAGTCGACTCTCGTTAATTCAAACCTGCGTTAATTCGAACCTCTCTGTATTTCAATGTGATCACGAGCTCCCTAGAAAATCTCTTTATATTTCGAACTAAATCAATACATTTTTATGATCTTGGTAATTCGAACAACAAAATCTACGCTACATTAGCTACTTACGTATAACGCAACAAAACGACGCGTTAATTCAAACTTACAGAACTTGCAGAGGTACATAAGTACATTCCAAATTTATATAATCATGCACAAGCACAAATGTTTTTGTAATGATTAGTTTGACACACACTTGCACACACATAATATGTTGACTTAAGTTTCAGCACAGTAGTTTTAGTTACTGTTACTTTTTCGTGAGTAGTATACAAATTAAAAGTTTGTGTTAGGTAGTTATGTCTGAGCAGCAGCAATGTTCTTTGAAGCAAACCAATATAACAGAGTTAATTAGTTCACATTATGAATATGTACACTTATGTACCTCTAAACTTTTGTGATAGTTACAGAATAGCAGTTAATAAATTATACATATTATACATAATTGATTATAATTGCTCAATTGGTAATTCTTAGTTTTATTTCTTTTCTTCAAAAATTTCAAACCATTTGATATTTCAAACTCAATAATTCGTAATATTTTAAAGAGTCCCTCGAGTTTCAAATAATCGAGAGGCGACTGTATCATTAATTTTCAATCTATTTAATAATTTTGACACTCGCATGTTTGTTACAGAAGAATTATGTAAGAATGAAAACTTTAATATTATTACTCTTCCACATCCATCTCACAGAGGACCGAGCAAGTTCTGCGTAGACTCATTAAATAAAAAAATGTATGAAGTAGTTACTTACAATGAACCATACCGGTCCTGGTTAATTGGAGAATCAGTGAAGTCTAACGGAAACCTTTTGATGGTCACACCTTTTAATCCAGTTTTTCTTGGTACGACATTGTCTTCGTAAGACATGATTTTTTATTTAATATTAATCTATAGATATTAGATACTGACTAACATCCTTTTAGTGCTTACAAGGCTGAGAGAACAGTGCAAAAGCAGAGCTATACCTCAAGAGGATTTACTATCTGAAAAGGGATTTGACAAAATCCAAGATTTAATCAATTTGAATAAGGTAGCTGATGTTAAGGTATTATTTAAGTTGTATATAAATAGAAATTTGTAGTTAATTTTTTTCCCACTTTTCTTATTTACCTATATCTAATTTTCTTCAAGGAAGTTGGAGATATAAAGGCTTTCAAATATAATGAAGATAAAACCATTAAGTGGTTAGAGGGAAGGGTGAGAAGATTGGCTGATGTGCTGAAAGATAAAAATATCCATGTCACATCTGGAGCTGCATCTGCTACATTTGTATCCAGCAGTATAAGTGATATAGACCCTGGTAAATACATAACACATTTTATAATTGTTTTTGTGTTATATATGGAATCGAAACTGAGATTTTTTTGGATAATTAAAGTAATTTAAAAACATTGGTTTCACATTCAGTTTAAGAATTAATATTTAGTCAAAAGATTAAAACTTCTTGCACGCAAAAGTTAATTGCGCAGAAACCGTACATTTTTCCGCGATAAAAAGTAGTCTATATTCTTCCCCGTGGTCTACTCTGCATCTGTGCCAAATTTCATCAAAATCAGTCCAGTAGTTTCGGAGCCTATTCAATGCAAACAAAATTTTCCTCTATTATATTAGTATAGACATCGACCTTATTAAGTAGTTATGGACATGCCTTGTGCATACAAACAGCTCTTGAAAAATGAGTCGAGAGTTCGAGACACAACTACATATGTTTATACTGTAGTTGTACGCGTGTGTTTACACGCGTACAACTACAGTCCTTCTAATCATGTGATACACGATCAAGGACAGAGATAGCTAGACATACTCGCACTGTAGTGCAAACGCGATAGCAAATGTCAGTGACTCGCGCGCTTGTTGCACGGCATTCCCCGAATGTGTCCGAAGTCCGAACTCTTCCGATCCGTTCATACGGCAATGGCCGTCAATCACCAATTCGACTTTTTTTGAAGATTTTATTAGAATTTAATACAAAATACGATTCTTACGAATGAAAGGTAATGCCTGATGCTTTGGTCACTCGCCGGGGCTCTCCTTGCGCGGATTAAAACGCTTGTTCGGTACATACGGCCCATCCATAACTATATAGGTATTGATCGAAGAGTATAGATAAGTTATCTGGGCCATTATTACGAATCTTATGAGTTATGACAAACATACATACTTAAGACTGCTTAAAAACCCTTTGGCTGACCCCACATTAGGTGTACCGCGTACGCGTTTCTCGGGCGCTCAGACGCGACGTGATTATCGCGATTTGCCGCCGTGTGGCGTGTGTACAGCGCAGTCGCAGCGAGCGCGCTGCGACTGCGACTACTACGACTCACAGAACACTATTACTCGCGGAGAAGAAGGTCGACTTCATACAAAAAAAATTGGGACCAAATAGCGCCTCTAGTGAGCTGCCCCCTCAAACTTTTAACCGCCTTCCCACAAAGGAGGACTATATATTTGATTATATAAATATGGCGGGAAATTGAAGATACGTAATAAAAGTTAAAGTTACGTTAAATTCCTCTTTAGAGTTAAATTTTACGTTCCAACAAAACCGAGCAACCACCTCCACGACCAAATCATTACTACTACGTAATAAATGTTCGTGAGCCCATATATACATACGTCCAGTGTTTTCGATAGCGCGATCTAGAAGCGGCATAGTGTCTGTTGCGCGCCATCTGTTGTGGTTTTTAAGTAACTTTTATGTAATATTAACCATGTAAGACAGAGAGCGATATATTGAAATATAACCATTCTTGTCGCACCGAACTGCCCCCTTTTTGGTCCAAGGTCATTCATACAAAGTCGACCACCCCTGCTACGACTACTACTGAAACAGTAGCGGGCGGCGAGGCGGGGCCAGTGGGCGGAGGGGTAAGACTGCGACGCGAGCGCGCTACTTACACGCCCGAGAAAAACGCACACGCCTTTCTTTTGGCTTCGCCACAGATTTTAAAGTTTACCTTTGTTTCAGAGCTCTATTTAAAATATGCATTTGGAATAATATCGGAATACTTAGATAATTATTTCCGTGAACACCTAGAAAAACATTTTAAATTTCCAACAGAGACAATTGAATGTGTTGGCAATAAGAGGAAAACTGAAGAAACTGATAATGGTGTTACTAAAAAAATAAAATATGAAAGTAACGAGCAAGAAGAAAACATAGATTTCCTAAACACAAAGTCACCAGAAACAAAAACACAAAAGCCATTATCAGCAAAAGAGAAAGCTAGACAAAAAGCTGCAAGTGGCTCTAAAACTATCTCATCATTCTTTACCAAAAAATGACATTGACTTCAAAAGAAAATAAACTTTTAAAATTCTTATCTTTATTTTTATTTACAATACATGTAATAATAACATGGGCGTAGCCAGGGGGGGTTTTTTGAGGGTTCAAATCCCCCCTGAAATGTGCCGGCAGGTCCATGTGGATGACCCATATACAGAGGCGTATTTAGAAATTTTGCACCCCAGGCCAATTGACATATTATGCCGCTCCATTAATCCTATCTGAAAGATGATTTTTTAAAAGTTATTTTAGTAAAAAATCAACAGCCTAAAACAGAACTTTGATACTAATTTGTACTATATGTATGTGTTTATGTTAAATGCGTTCAAACTGAGAAAGCGACAAATGTTTTTTACTCCTTTGGCTGTTAAAATCATTTGAAACTTTAAACCCTGAAAGACTGTTGTACTTTAGAAAAAAACAATAAAATCAATAGCCTAAAACAGGAATCGCGAACCTATGCCACGCGTGCCATCGAATCCTCGAACCTATAGCATGCGACACAATATTTTGGGCACGTCCGTCACTGATTACAAAATTTTGAAATTATGTACGACGAAGAGAGTGTGAAATAAGTATTTAAAATATGCATTTGGAATAATATCGGAATACTTAGATAATTATTTCCGTGAACACCTAGAATAACATTTTAAATTTCCAACAGAGACAATTGAATGTGTTGGCAATAAGAGGAAAACTGAAGAAACTGATAATGGTGTTACTAAAAAAATAAAATATGAAAGTAACGAGCAAGAAGAAAACATAGATTTCCTAAACACAAAGTCACCAGAAACAAAAACACAAAATCCATTATCAGCAAAAGAGAAAGCTAGACAAAAAGCTGCAAGTGGCTCTAAAACTATCTAATCATTCTTTACCAAAAAATGACATTGACTTCAAAAGAAAATAAACTTTTAAAATTCTTATCTTTATTTTTATTTACAATACATGTAATAATAACATGGGCGTAGCCAGGGGGGGTTTTTTGAGGGTTCAAATCCCCCCTGAAATGTGCCGGCAGGTCCATGTGGATGACCCATATACAGAGGCGTATTTAGAAATTTTGCACCCCAGGCCAATTGACATATTTTGCCGCTCCATTAATCCTATCTGAAAGATGATTTTTTAAAAGCTATTTTAGTAAAAAATCAACAGCCTAAAACAGAACTTTGATACTAATTTGTACTATATGTATGTGTTTATGTTAAATGCGTTCAAACTGAGAAAGCGACAAATGTTTTTTACTCCTTTGGCTGTTAAAATCATTTGAAACTTTAAACCCTGAAAGACTGTTGTACTTTAGAAAAAAACAATAAAATCAATAGCCTAAAACAGGAATCGCGAACCTATGCCACGCGTGCCATCGAATCCTCGAACCTATAGCATGCGACACAATATTTTGGGCACGTCCGTCACTGATTACAAAATTTTGAAATTATGTACGACGAAGAGAGTGTGAAATAAGTATTATATGACAAACCTAACTTAATTTTGTCATCTACTTGTATTTTGCAACATCAGAAATTACGAAAATTTTACTTTAATTTTAATTACAAACTCATCCTATTTTTACAGTCTTTTACGGTTTAAAGTTTTGCAACATCAGAAATTACGCAAATTTTACTTTAATTTAAATTACAAAATCATCCTATTTTTACAGTCTTTTACGGTTTAAAGTTTGATCAGATTTAACCTATTAAATAGGAAAAAAAATTGCTCGCTCGCTTCTCCAGCTCGTGTTTAACATAAATAACATATTAACTGGTTGATTGTATGGTATTTTTCTGAATTTCACCGTTATTTTTAAGTGTTATAGTTTAACGTTTGAACAGATTTTATCCTGTAAAATGAGAAAAAAATTTGGCTCACTCGCTTCGCTCACTCGTGTTTAACTTAAGGAACATATTATAAATTTTTTCGCATTACAGTCTTCAGGGTTCAAGCTGAAACGGGTAAAAACGAACCCCCTTCCGACAGTAATATACTTTTAGTCGTTTTATTTTCTTGGACCTCTCCCGAAACCAAAACCTGGCTACGCCCGTGAATAATAATAGTACATATAACAGATGCCTCTATTAACATGCAGTTGTTTTAAGAAGAAAGTAGGTATAATCCTAAAATACTCCGATATATTATAAGAACTTTCTTAGCCAATATAATTAAATACATAATGATTAATCTCAGCACTTGAAAATCACTAGATGCATTTTTGTAAGTAATTGCATACTATGCAAAACAATAATAATAAATAGAAATTAAAAATGGGACCAAGATCATGTAACACAGTAAAGCAAAGTAGGGCGATAAAAACATCAAAGGGTCAAATCACAAATGTATAACCTCCTTTTTGGAACTAGGTTAAAAAGACAAAATGTAAGCAGAAAACTAAGAAGAAAATCTATAAGAAGATCTTCTTAAAATCTTAGCAAAGATGAGAAAAAGTAAACAAATAAAATTGCATTACTAAAATATTAACTGAACACACAAAAGAGGAATAGGCTACTTGACCTTGTCCTAAACGCTTCTTAATTATTTAATTAGGTACACAAAATATATATTACATTATTTTTAAACCTAAAAACCTACAAAAATATATTTAAAAATAAACTTTAAAAACCGCCGAAAACACTATTCGCCATGTTCTTTGATAGATTATTATCTGTGCTGTAACGTCATACTAGTACCTACTATTCGTAACAAAGATTCGTAATCTATGCTATAGTCTGTAGTAGTAAAATGGCACTGTGACGTTCCGTTTTTACATACCTAAATGTAAATATAAAGTTATGAATTTTAGAAAAAACAGAAAAGAATACAGGAAAAAAAACCATTTTGAGCTAATTCAATATAGCATGGAATTAGAGGAAACAAAATGCCTAATAATGACTTTTTATGATGTCATGAAGTATTTAATTTACAGAAACACATTCCGTTCCACTACTTCATGTACTGTTTAGTGTATTTGTGTCATCACATCCTTTCCGGAAGTTAATTTGCTCCGGTACTCCGGTATTTTCATCAGTAGAAATTAAAAAAACAAAAATACATATTTTTAAATCAACTTTCTTTATCAATCTTAAGTTTTTAATTTATGATATCGCTAGAATACGTTATCCTAAGCCAAGTACTAAACGAAATACTCCTTCAATGTATGAAATTAATTTATATGAGTCAAGTAGCCTATTACAAATGCAAATAATTAGGTACACACAAAAATTAAAGCAAAATAATATAATGTTGAAATCCACAACATTTTCTGTGAATAGGATAAAACTAAAATACCTACATGATTGAATTTTATAATAACTCTATGTTGAACACATAATATTTTTTTCCTTATATGTAAATTAGATACTTCAAGCAGGAAGACTAACTTATGATAACAAAATACAGTCCAAATTGAGAACCTTCAAGTTTGTTAAAAAATGGTACTTAGAAGTGTGGAAAAAAGGAAGAACAAATATATTTGAATATATATCATACATATTAAAACATATGATAAAACTGATGATATTTAAATTAAGTAATATTAGTACTTTTTTTTTATTATTTGTACACTACTTTCTTACAGAAGTCTTCTCATAGCTAAAACAAGCTAAATACCTCTATGCACATTTTTCTTAAACATTAGAAAGTTATAACAATCGTTGCTTAGTTTGTAAAGTAAAACTTCGTGTAAAGATACTGCGCTCACAGCTTGAATTTAAGCTATCATTGAGAAATGATTTCTGTTTTCGTGTTTTAATTGTACCAATAATCTTATTTTCTTGTAAAACCTTGGAGCTGTTTTTGGATTGTCTTTTTGATTCATTCTTTTTTAGTTTTGTGTCATCTTTTTTAGTTACATTTTTACCTCTTGGTGTCCTAGGTGAAGTTCGTTTTTTAATCTCATTAGTTACTTTTTCAGTTACTGGCTTTTGGACATCTTTACTTATGTTTCTTTTTCCATTTTCTTTATTATTATTTTTTGGGGATGATCTTTTTTTAACAGATTCGCCTATCTTCTCTGACAACTTTGTCACTTTATTTTCTTTATTATTTTTTTTGACATTATTAACTTCTCTCGTCTCTACATGTTTGTCTTTTTTGGGAGATAATCCCTTTCTCACAGACTCACCTTTCTTCTCTGACAATTTAGTCACTTTATTATCTTTTTTGGCATTATTATCTCCTTTTGTCTCTACACATTTGCCTTTCTTAGGGGATAATCCTTTTTTAACAGATTCACCTTTCTTCTCTGACAACTTTCTTACTTTATTATCGCTATCTTTTTGTCTTAAATCCAACACATTACAATCAGTTATAGGACTTTCCATATTTTGTAAATTATTTAAATGAGGAACATTATTTTTTCGTATGTTTTCTATATTCCTAGCTTCCGTTTCTCTTATTCGACCTAAAACATTATAAAAGTTAGCATATATTTTAAAGCATTAAAATTGAAGACAAAAATTTATTGAATATATATTTTAAGTATGACTTTAAAGACAAAAGATAGGACACAATATTTTGCAAATTCTTTTATATGATCTCACCAATATTTTTTGCTGGAGATCTCATTGGTAATCGCATACTTTCTTCTAAGTCAGTCTCAAAATCTGTATCCCAGTATGCATTGACACATCTTGCAACTATTCTCTTAGTGGTACCTAGAAAGTATTAAAACATTTTATTACTAAACTCAATAGGTTTTACTAATTACCTAACAGCAATAATTGCTATTACTTACGATTTGTGGTTATATCATTGGTTGTGTAGTCAATTTCTTTGACATTCTCCTGTATATTATTCTTTTGTACATTAACTTGTTCTATTTTTTGCTTTTCATTAATTTTCTTGGAAATTTGGGTTTTATTGTTATTTTTTGTACCTTTATCTACTTGGAATATATCTTCATCTGTGAATGTGTCACTTTCATTGGTCTTGTTACACATTGATATGACCGAGGTCACATCCCATCTGTCATCACTTTCTTGACTATTTCTTGCCTTTTGATTAGTTGCAGAGGTTATATTCATTTGATTAGCTGGTACAATTTTATGAATCAAATCCAATATATTTTCCCCTCCAGCAATATCGCGACTGAGACAGTATTGCGAGGTAGCCAATTTACGAACTTTATTCTTCTCTCGTAATTTGTAGGTTGTAGGATGTGGACTGTTAGCTACTAAACTATCTACACTAGCATTTTTATCATCAGCTATAATATCTAGTTTTTGAGTGAATAATTTTCTTTTTATAAAACTAGGTTTCATAGACATCTCACTGACTGATAATGGATTATCTGAAATGTTTTCACTCCCTTTATCAGTATCAATTTGTTTTGTCAATTGACTGTTATTACTTGTAATAGGATTATTTACTTCTACATTGCCAGTTAGAGGTTGTTTTGATTTAGAAATCAATACTTCTTCTGTAGCATTCTCTATAGATGCTGCATGCACTGTCTTTGCTTGGGGACTTATATCAGGTATATTCTTTTGGCATTTCTTTTTGTAACCATTTGATACTCTACCTCTTTTGCCTTTATTTTGAGGAGATATTTTATTGTCATTTTTATCTTTTTCTACAGGTTTCTGTAATTTATGAGTATTTGTCAAGGTATTAGCCGTAAAAATGTCATCACAATCACTATCTATCGGTTTCTGATTAGTATCCATACATTTTTTAATAGGGTCACTCTCAGTTATAGTTTCATTAGGCTTTTTATTTAAAATATTATCTCTATCTTTAGTCATAGAGCGTGATAAGAAACCCAATAATGGATATTTAGATTTAGGTGCAATAGATCCAGAAAGAAAATTAGGTTTAGATTTGATTGGTCTTCTTACTGGCACTTGGGGCTTTTTAAAAGTAATGTCATCTGGACGTGAACTAGGTTTATCACAAGATAATTTATTTCTTTTTTCAATTGACAATATTGTACTATCGTGATTTTCAAGAGATCTTTTTCGGCTTACTTTGTTATTTATACTTAGTACAGTTTGGTTTGGAAAAATATCATCATCTTCACTATCGGAGTCATCACTTCTTGGATTAGTCTGTGGATTTTTCCGTAAATTTTGAGGCAATATGCTTCTGTTTGTTGTAGGTTTCATGACTGATCTGTCAAACCTTTCTGATGGCAATACATAACCTTTTGTAAATCTATCTCTTTGTACTCCTATATTGCTTTTATAGTGATTATTTTTTTCTGTTATTTCATTCATTGCACTGCAATCTTTTCTTGTGTCTCTAAAATTATTTGTTAAGTGGAGAGTAGGCTCCACATAATTGTCATTGAATATATTTTTAAGTGAACTCTTTCTTATATTTTCTGTACAGTCTGTATACATGTCACTTTTTTTCATAGTTTCTCTGAAATTTAATATTTCAGCTCTATTTGACCTATTACTGGGTCTGAGTATACTTTCTTTTGGTATAGCAGACCTTACTGATCTATTATCATCACTGCTCATTGAGGAGTTACTTCCTTCATCACCCGAGTCATCTGATTTGCGTCTGTTACGTTTTATGAACAATTTTAGTTTCCGCCTTTTACCTACTCTTCTTCTCTCTCTGTTTCTGAAGTACTTATTATATGCTTCATGAATAATTCTCTTATCATATTTATTGAACTTCATATTTTTAAATATTTGTGCAACGTAAACAGCACTTGTAGTTGAATCTGGAATATTTAAAAGTAACGTCGTAATTAAATAATTTTTAAGTTTGACACAAAATTATATAGTTTGTATCTATAATACTTTGAAATAAAAAAAGTATAGAAAAACAATGACAAAACTGGTATGGCACATAATATGGATTAAAAAACTTATGAAACACTAATGACTTACATATTTTTAATATATTAACTTACCCATACTTCCCACAGACCCAGGAGATTGACTCCTCCCATTGATTACCGATTCACACGCTCTTCCGCGTGAGTAATAGGAGTTCTCATAATTATGTCCAAAGTCGGGAACACTTCTTAAAGACATTGGCGATGTCTCTCTTCTGTTTATAGGTAGCATGCTTCTATGGTTGAAGCCATTGCCACTGTTAAAATTTTGTAACATTGAAGTATGTGTTGATGATGCCAAGTTTTTAAACCTCTGATTGAAAAAAGAACTTTGTCCTCGTAATATCTGAAATAGAAGTACATAGTTTATGTACAAAACTTATGAAACACTACCTAATATAATTGGTAATTTGTTGACTGATCTAAAAAATCTGTTTACTTATTGTATGTAAATAAAGTTTATAAATTATAATCGACAGAAATACAAAAGTTTTTATGTTCAAAAATTTTAAATGTCTATATATACAGTAATTATAAACATCAAGTTGTGTAATTTTATGACTAAAAGCAAGTAATTTAATACTGAAACTTACAGTATTTTCGTTTTCGAATATGTTGTGCTGAGTTAGATTGTCGTCACTGTCACACATTTTGATACAAATTTTTAACACATTTATCTGTTTTAAATAAAATAAGACACTTTCTTCTTATGTATTTTAGTTATATTATAACTTTAAACACGACTTAAATGCAATAAATACGCGAAAATACACAAGCGTCGGTTTTCATGATTTTTATTTGACAACTTTTACCTGTCAACAGTCAAATCTCGAAATAATTCGAACTGTAACGGACAATGCGTTTAAAAACCGACTTCTTAATAGAAGTCAAGACATTGTAAGGACAGGACCTTGTATGGGATAATTATTATTTCTAAGTTGTAACTTAATAATAAGAAAAAAATATATAAAATATTAATAATAATAAGACAAACAAAAAATTCGCCTTGGCTGTGTACGGTGCGTCTTATGAACTACCTATATGGAATATATTTTGTCGAATAATAATAATTTAAAAAAAAAATAATGTCATATGGCCTAATTTGAAATTTGACAGTTGCTGTCTAAAGTTTGGCGCGTGTTTTGCCAATTTTTGCGTTTGAAAATATAAAATACTCTAGTTTTCTAAATTGCATAAAATGCAAGCGTTTCTCAAGACTGGTAAAATATCTAGCACCGATAAACCCTCAACATCTGGTGTAAAAGCTTTGAAAAAGAAGCCTCCAGCGCCATGGGTCGAAAAATAGTAAGTTGTTTTGATATGTAGTTGAAACTGTAGATCTTTAGAAAAACAAGTAAATAATATTTATTACTGCTAATAAACTATTTTTACTCATTACAGCCGACCGAAAACAATAGATGATATTGTAGATCAAGGAGAAGTTGTGCAGGTGTTAAGAGAGTGTCTGGCTGGTAGTGACCTACCGCATTTGCTGTTTTATGGACCTCCAGGTACCGGTAAGACTAGTGCCATCCTGGCAGCAGCGAGACAACTGTTCGGCGACATAACACGAGATCGCGTGTTGGAACTTAACGCATCAGATGAAAGAGGAATCCAAGTTATAAGAGACAAAGTAAAGACTTTTGCACAATTAACTGTAAGCAGTAAGAGGCCAGAGTAAGTACATTCTTATTGAGTTTACTCACATTCGTTCTTAACAGCAACACATCAAAATAAGAAGCAATGCATACTTTTTATAAGATAAGTTCATCTATGCTACTAACAATATTCTTTCCAGCTTTATTTCTTTATTGGCATACTAAACTATTTGGCTGTATTATTCTTAATCACACCAATATATTTGTTTATTATGTATTCATGCTATGTAATTCATAATTGTAGTGGAAGACCATGTCCCCCATACAAACTTGTGATATTGGACGAAGCAGATTCAATGACAACAGCAGCCCAGTCCGCTCTACGTAGAACTATCGAAAGAGAAACTCGCACCACAAGATTCTGTCTTATTTGCAATTACGTATCCAGAATCATACCACCGATTACAAGTAGATGTTCAAAATTCAGATTCAAACCATTAGCCAGGGAAAATGTTATTAAACGGTAAGTCTTGTTAAAGTATTACTGAATATATTTTGGCTTATTCAAACATTTTACATACAATAATGCTGTTTTAGTTGTCTTACAACTTAGATATAGTTGCTTAGGTAGTAAAAAAGTAGTTTGCATAGAATGGATTCTAAGCTTTAACTCATTTTCATTTCATGCTTTACATTTTAACTAAAATAATTCCATTTTAACTAAAGTAATGGGGAGAAGTTGAAGTTGCATAAAGTTAATATTCTTATTCAACTAAAACTTGTCTTTAATTGCAAGTGTGTGCAATTGGTAAGTATAGAATTTTATTATTTAAGTTGTATTAATGCCTTATGTATGTATGATTTATTAACTTGATGACCTCTGTGGCTCAGCGGTTACTGTGTTGGTGCTCAAGTCATGGGTTCCGATCCTGCCAAAAGAACAAAAAGTTTTCCTGGTCATGGATGTGTATTAACGTCCGAAATTAATAATAAATCTTTTTCTCATTTTAGTTATCTGAGATCAAGATTTAAATACATTTCAACAATCCTAGTATTAACTTCACGTCAATTTACGTCATTTTTGTTTGACAATCTAAGATTGAAATCAATCTAAGATTTTAGATACGTTATTAATTTCGGGCGTAAATATGTGTTTAATATAATAAAATACCTTACACATTACAGTGAAAACCGATTATAACGACATGGAAGGGATTGATAAATTGTGGTCTTTTATGTGGATAGTTGGGACTTATGGTAAAATGCTGATATATTGTGGTCTTATTAGCAGATAGTCGATAAAATCAATGGTAAAATGCTGATATTTTAACATTACAGACCTCAAAACTTCCTCGTAATGTCCAGTTTGTCAATATAGGTGATGTTGTTATAGGTTTTCACTGTATGTAGTTACTTTTTCTTCACTTAAGTACATATTTATAAAATACTTTAAAAAATATTTCAGTCTTCAAGATGTCTGTGAAGCTGAAGGTGTAGATGTCGGAGATGGTTCGGTACTGCATCAGGCTGTCGACACCTGTGAGGGTGATTTGCGCAGAACACTCACAGCCATGCAGTGTTGCCAGCGTTTGCTTGGGAAAATCACTGCTGAAGGTCTTATAGAGGTAGGTTCGTTCGCACATGCGAGAAGTGCATATTATGTCACTGTAAAATTTTAATAATCGTTTAGATTGTAATATTACTAGAGATATTATTTGACAATCTGTCAGTATATTATGCTGTAAATAATTGTCAAATACAAATTTCTCCATACAATTGTACGCATTATTTTTCGTTATAATTATTATTATGAAAAAGCGAACAAATATGGCGGCGCGGGGCACATAATACCGTATAACCAATCGGCACGGTAAATATTCCAATATAACCAAAAATAATGCGTACAATTGTATGGAGAAATTTGTATTTGACAATCTGTCAGCATATTATAATATGTCTTGTAATATTACAATCTAACGGTTTTTACAATTTTACGGTGACACATACTAGCTGGCTTCCCTTACCTATGGCTATGAAATATGAATATTACTGTAAATCTATTATTTAATATGTATTAATTTTTAAAATACGGAATAGGGAATATGCATGTGACACCAAAATGGATAAAATATTTTTATTTGTAATCTTTATCGCTAAAGAAACATACCCGTACAATTGTTTTTTTAATTTACCATGAATTAATAGTGAAAATTAATCATCAAAAAGTATTGTTTTTGAAAATTCCGCGCAAATTTCAAAAAAGGATATTATTGGCTGAACAAAACGTGACGTCATAGACCGCACGGACGTGTGTCAATTTTCAAAACTTTTTTTTTTATTTATGGGGGAAGGTATTAAACCATTACCAATGTAAAAAATTTCATTGTGTCAAGTGAAACAGAAATTTCATTTAAGGCTAGGACTTTAATATGATCCGGAATCCGGAAGGCCGAAGAAAATTCTGAGCATTGAAAATTTCTGTTTTCAATTATAATTTTGTATTATTTTTTTAAATTCATGTTATTTCGGTTTTTAATGTGTAATATTGGTGGAATATTAACCATTAATTACTCGTTGAGGTGCACTAGCGTGGAAAAGTGATACAATTACAAAATGCGTGCTAAATTGGGTTTCCCGCCAAAACTCCCTAGTTTCAGTAAAGCGTCTATCACTTTACTGAATCGACTGACTTGACTGATTGACTACCGTGACTATTTATTTGGACTTTGACTAGACTTTGGACTTGACGATTTAGAAATACGTTGATGAAAATATATTTGACACTAAAACAAACAATGATTTTATCTGTCAACTGTCTATCCAAGTGCGATGACGTTGTGACGTCATAGTCCACAACTCAAGCGCTCGAAAATGGCGTTTTTAAGTCGCCCAGAAATGATTGTGATTTTAAAACATTTTTTCCAGGTTAATAAATAATATTTTAGATGTGTTATATGTATATTTTGAAAAGTTATAACCAGTAGAAACGTTTAAAAGAATAAAAAAAAGACATGCATATTCCCTATTGGTTCGTCAAATCGTCACATACTATTAGCGATGTTTTTTGGATGCATTGGGCGCAAAATATTGTTCTGGTTTAGAACCGTATTTAAAAAAATAATATAATAAATAATATACATATGGGAAGCCGGCTTGTATGGCTGTATGCAACCTCGCCTGTGGTAGGTTGATATTGGTGGATATGGAGAGGTAGATTTTTTCTCACTTTTCAAAAATTAAGTTTGTAAGTTTTTACTTGGAATTCATTTCAGTGTGTCGAATACAATAGTAAAAAAAATATTATTAGTATTAGCTTTGCACTGGTGCAATGTCTTTTACTTATACCCCCTTACTAATAAACGCTGTATAAGCTTTGAATAGTTATACAGTGTTTTGTTCCCGTCACACAAGTGACATTTTTAATTCGATTGAAGAAGACAACACTGTATAACTATTCAAAGCTTATACAGCGTTTATTAGTAAGGGGGTTAAGGTTTGGTAAAATCAATTACGGAAACTTTGAGCACATGATTTACTGCTTGTATAAAGACACATGATAGGCAAAAAAAAGTTTCAATTTTTTGCCGAAACGTGCCGTACCTAATTGATTTTTCCAAACCTTATATAAACCTTCTTCTTATATCACTATCTATTGCTGAAAACAGCATAAAAATTTGTAGAGTAGTTAAAGATCTAAGTGAATAGTAAAGGAAGCGACTTGATTATACTGTGTAGAGATATAAAATACACAATTTTATAGTTGTGTAAAATTCTTTCATTACATTTCAGGTAACAGGTCTCGTTCCCGACAAGTTAGTCAACGAGTACCTCAGCGTTAAGAATTATAGTGAGCTTGAGAAGTTTGTAGAAAAGTGAGTACCTAAATAAATATATAAGGCATGTATTTAAACTTGCGACAAAACAATTAAATTTTGGATGTGAAAATACCCAATATTGAATACTAAATTACCAAGTTGGCGAAAGAATGTAAGGAACAAAAAAATTACTAATCTGGTGACTAAATAATACCACTGAATTTTCCAAACTGGCAGACAGATTATGTTTTAGCGACTAAATAACCATCTTGGCGACAATTTGTGAGTACACATTTAATTTAAGAATAGGCACATATATTTTCCCTGATGTAGGTAACTCAAAAACCATACAAGCAGCGAAACGAGCGCACACAAAAAAACCATAAAGGAGCGTACAAAATTCCCAATTTTTTTATTTTTCTCGGTTTTAGGGAGGTGTAGATTATTGTGTAGATTAATTTTGAAATTTAAAAATGGCGGATATTTATTTTTCGTAAAATTGATATGGGTGTCGTTTACCAGGTTTTTGGGAGTGCTGGATACGAAAATGACATTCGTTTTGAAATTCCAATATGGCGGACATACTTAATTTCATAAAAATAATATGGGTGTCCTTTTATTGGTTTCTGGGGGTGCTGATTACAAAAAAGTCATCCATTTTAAATTTCCTTAGTAACCCAACAACCTCATATTTTCTTCATGATGGGAGAAAAAGAAATTTGAAAATCCTGAATTTTCCAACATTTCTATAGCTTTATACATCTAGGAATGTATCTCAATGTAGAGCATTTACTATGTTTTTATAAAGTTGATTCTATCTCGGAAACGGTGCATCCTATTGAAAAAATAATGAAAATTTCGCCCCCCTTTGGAACCCCGCAACATCATATTTTCTTCATGATGGGAGAAAAAAAAATCGAAAATCCTGAATTTTCCAACATTTCTATAGCTATAAACATCCGTCGTATCTCAATGTACAGCATTTACTTCTTTTTTATAAAATTGATCCTATCTCGGAAACGGTGCATCCTATTGAAAAAATAATGAAAATTTCGCCCCCTTTGGAACCCCGCAACATCATATTTTCTTCATGATGGGAGAAAAAAAATTTCGAAAATCCTGAATTTTCCAACATTTCTATAGCTATAAACATCCGTCGTATCTCAATGTACAGCATTACTTCTTTTTTTATAAAATTGATTCTATCTCGGAAACGGTGCAAACTATTGAAAAAATAAGGAAAATTTCGTCCCCCTTAGAATCTTCGCAACATCATATTTTCTTCACGATGGAAGACAATTTTGTAATCAGAACCCCCCGAAACCGGGAAAAGGACAACCTTGTTAATTTTAATAACAAAAATTTACCCCTTTGTGGAATTACGAAACAGATTTTATTTTCATATTATTCTGCACCCCCAGAAACCTAGAAAATGACACCCATGACAAAGAAAAACATACTCCAACAGTATCCAAACATAGGATTTTCCGTAGCCTGCAAATTGAATTTTTAGCAGCCATTAATTTATCAACCAAATCTGGTTTTATAGCTGCTTATATGGTATAATGGTCACCAACTCGGAAATTAAGTCACCAACTTATAAACGTCGGTGCTACTTTGGATTAAATTCCGCCTCTTTTTATCTGCCGACTTTAGAATTTTTTGTCACCCGAGTGTTTTCGCCAGTTTAGTAATTTAGTCGCCAACATATTAATTCGCTGCCAAAGTCAGTAATACAGTATGCTCACGTGCAGCCGCCAACTTATTTTTTGTTCGCTCGATTAATTATATCCCAATATATAATAGTTGAATAAAATATCATGGTCATGGGATACTCATCCCAACTTACCTGTCCGGTAGTTGTGGTGTAGTATATGGTTATGCGACCCCGGCTTCCCTAGCTATTACTGTTCTATCCCTTGCCCTCCTGGGCGGTAATATCCTACATTCCCTATTTGCCACTCTTACTTACCAATCTTCCTTTCCACACCACCTATCCTTCCCTTTCCCTATCCCTACCCTCTCCACCAATCCGTGGAAACGCAATGGATAATCAAAAATAATTGAATTATCCAAAATGGCGGCGATGTGGTTCGCCACCCATTACGTCTCGTTTCTCACGGAGGCGAAAAGCGGACCATGTAGAGACGCTTGGCTACGTTGAATGTAAGAGGAGGAATGGATGATAGAATGAAAGTGGACGAAGCGAAAGAAGTATGTAAGGATCGTAGCAAGTGGAAAGAAGTGGTCTCTGCCTACCCCTACGGGAAAGAGGCGGTCCTGCCTACCCCTACGGGAAAAAGGCGTGATTATATGTATGTATTTATTAGTGTCCGATCGAAAGTTCGGTTTCGGTTTCGGCCGAGTTTCGGCCAAAAATCAAGTTTCGGCGGCAGTTTCGGTTTCGGCCAAAAGTGGCCGAAACTTTTACCGAAACCGAAACTGATTTCGGAAGTTTTCGTGCACGCTCGCCTAACTTCGTTTCTTGCGGCAACGCTTTGACAACGCAACTGGATTTGAAAACATAATTAAAATATAATTAATATTTTTTTAATATTACATTAAATAAATAATTATAACAAAATTAATATACCGTGTTTCCATTTCATGTCCTAATTAATGCAGAATAATGGATAAAATGCACCAAATTTCAGTATTTTAAGGAATTTTCTACTTGACCACGTGAGTTTCGGTTTCGGTTTCGGCCGAAACTGAAGCCACGGCCGAATATTCAGTTTCGGTTTCGGCCGGAAAACCAGTTTCGGTCGGACTCTAGTATTTACATACATACATACATACATATGTATGTATGTATGTATGTATTCCCCACTCTAACTTACCAATCTTCCTTTCCACATCACCTATCCTTCCCTTTCCCTATTTCTACCCTCTCGGCCCGCGCCAATCCATGGGAACACAATGGATAATCATAAAAATAATTTAATTATCTAAAATGGCGGTGATGTGGTTCGCCACCCAACACGTCTCGATCTCGCGGAGGCGAAAAGTGGTTCATGGAGAGCCGCTTCACTACGTTGAATGTAAGAGGAGGAATGGATGGAAAGAAGAAAGTTAACGAAGCGAAACAAGTATGTAAGGATCGTAGCAAGTGGAAAGACGTGATCTCCACCTACCCCTACGGGAAAGAAGGGTGATTATATTAAAACAGTGTTTTTCAACCTTTATCATGATGCGACCCGGGGTTGTATGAAAAAATATTTCGCGACCCCCCGACCTTTTTTATCATGTATGTATGTGTATGTTACAGTGTTACAAATATTCATTCCATACGACGTTTTTATGCGTCTCCATAATCAGGATTCGGATATAAGTAGGTACATAATATATTAGTACCTCAAACACATTATTTTACAATTACATACATCGATGATAATATCCACGATCGATTTATGAGTATCCTTTTGTTAAAATTCTCTTACTTATAAATCAATATTTTTAATATTTATTGTTTTTTTACTAACGTTCTCTCGACCTCCGGCGACCCCCCTACAGAAGCTTCGCGACCCTCCAGGGGGTCGCGACCCACAGGTTGAAAAACACTGTATTAAAATCTGTAAAATATAGAATAATTGTTAATTCACACCAAAACGATACGCGACGTGGAGCTGAGTTTTTAAAAAAGCTATGCAAAATTATATTTCTTCATTACACAATAAGATATACGTTTCATTGTACACATTTCATTGTAAGAGATCAAATGAAAAGTTGCATAGCGCTACACAGCGCATGACGTGCAGTGTATGACTGATATTATATGAATACATTTTTAGTAGTTTAATCTTCCTTTATATGAGCGAGTTTGCGTTGAGCGGAGAGTCACACATACAATACGGCCGATGTATCTTGGCGAGTCTGAACTTCGCGCAGAAGGTTGCGCATTAACTGTTTCTAAGTGTTTTCGTATTTATTTTATGTGTACTAATTGGTCAACTGTATTAGGGAAATTTTATTAGTACATAGGTATATAAAAATAATACAATAACAGTTTTCTTCACGAGTTGTACATGCGCTAAAGTTCGCAGAGCCTATGTTCAGACCCGTCAAGATACAGTGGCCGTAGTGTACGTGAGATGATTTTTTTACTTTAAGGCTGTGTTCCCACCAAACTGACTGTCAGCCGCCGAAAGTGAGCGAGCGTTACGCAGTTTATGGTATCTCCATACATATTCGTTCACACCGAACCGACAATACGTTATTACGCTATACGTAGACTCAGAACATTCGGCGGCCGATTTGTCAGTACCTATAGTGTGAACGTAAAACACCGTTTATTTTCACGTTTACACTGGGGCTCACAGTGAGCCTGCTCACATTCGGCGGCTGACAGTCAGTTTGGTGTGAACGCAGCCTAATTATGACAATAATAACTCCCCACCGATTTTCGGTGACGGTGGCCAATTTCATTGAAACCAGGCCAGTTACGCAGGAGTAATTTTATAGTGCCCAGGTGTGTGCGCAGTACACAAGAGCACTCTCTCTTCCTTTACTCTCATAATCCAATGGGACGGATACCTAACGGATACGACTGACGAGAGATCGGGCGCAGGATTTTTACATGTCCATCCGACGCATGGATCATCTTTCTTGTCAGACAATCAGGTGATCAGCATGCATTGTCCTAACCAAACTTGGAAATAACATTTTTTGTTGTTCCAATGCGGGAATCGAACCCACGATCTCCGAGTCGAGAGCCAGTGCTCTAACCACTAGACCACGGAGGCTTATGACAATATTTTTTTGCCTAAACGTCTTTATAATAATCAGTAGATCATTTACCCAAAATATCCGTAGTTGATTTTACCAAACCTTATATAATAGGCATGTTGCCGAAAAAAATTTTTTTCGTCTATTCGATGTTAGACAACATGTTAATAAACAATCCAGAACCCATTTTTGTATATCTGAAAAAATAACGTAGATACAAACCATTGAAATTTACATTATGAAAGAGAGCGATATACAGGTCGCGCAACGAATTAAGATCTTTCGACAAAAGTAGAGGGGGTATGCGCAGAAGTCAGTTTTTTGGGTGTGTTTGGCGGTAGCGGGCTCGGGCGGGGAGGTGTGGACGCGCCGAACGCATGCCGAACGTGGCTGCCGACACGCTATTGTGCTATTGGTTCGTTAGTAATATATATTCATTGCTATTGGTCACATGCGCGAACGATCCCCTCCACTTTCACTGAGCGCTCATAAACCGTTGCGCGACCTATATCGGCCTGTGACGTCACACTCACAACCTGCTACCGCCATACATTTGTCAGAGGCCATCCATAAATAACGTCACACGAATTTCACGATTTTTTACCCCTACCCACCCCCTTGTCACACAATGTCACACTTCGTCGACCCCCTCCCTCCCCCTTAACATGTGACGTTATTTATGGATGACCCCTCATTACAAAATGTATGGCGGTAGCAGGTTGTGACGTCACGAATCGTTTTTCGAGAAAGGGATGGACAATATTTTTAATTTGTTTATATTTTTAATCGCGTCACTCTAAATACCTATTTCTTTCAGATTTATGTATCTTTAATCAACAATTTTAAAATTTAATTTGTAAAACTGTGATATTCCACACTAGGCATCATCCCTATTCTTTCAGATTCCTAATGGAGGCGTACTCTGCAGCACAACTGTTGGAACAACTTAGCGCTACAGTGATCATGAGTGGCCATTTAACTAACAAGCAGAAGTGTGCTATAAGCGAGAAGACAGCGGTCAGCTCTCACAGGCTGTTGGATGGTGGTGCGGAGTTCATGCAATTGACAGACCTTGGCTGTACTATCATTATGGCAAACAATAATCCGTAAACGTCAAAAGGAGAGGAAGGAATAAAACCTATTTTTTTATTGTTAACTTTGGTTTTTTATTTGTTAAATTATTTTTAACTACAAATGGGTAGTGTTAACGTTGTATAATAATAATAATAATAATAAATTAGGTATTAAGTAAAGTCTATCCTAAAGGAAATAGTTTTTTTTAAATGAAGTCTAACTAAAGTGCTTAAACGATTAACAAATGCAAACATATTGTGCAGTACCCATAGATAAATCATTGGTCTCGCTGTGCGCTCCAGCGAGACCAATCATTAGTATGTGGCAGTACCTATTAATAATCTTCAAAATAAAATGTAAGAAATCTGCATAAAACCAATCTAACGCTAAGAGGCAAGGTTTTAATAATGGCAGATAGAAGGTCGCGCGATTATTGGCTGCAGCCTACACCCGTAAAATATACTTCGTATTAGTAAAATCTGGTCAAGTGCAAGTCGGGACTCGCGCACAAAGGGTTCCGTAAAAAAAATCACGTTTGTTTTATCGGATTAGTATTTGTTGTTTTAGCGGCAACGGAAATAAATCATCTGAATAATTTTCAACTGTAGCTATCACGGTTATGGACATAAAACCTGGTAATAGACAGTAAATTCTCAGTAAAAGGGTCGGAGTAGTAACGGAGCCTATCATCAAAAATGTTTTATTATTTTGAACCATGAATGAAAATATTAAGACTTATGGTTTTCTCACGGTGTCATTGTCAGAACTGGACCAAATTAAAATGGGACCAAACGGGAAGCACCATCTTTCAAATAAAAAAAAGAATCATCAAAATATATTCATCAAGTAGAAACCTCTGAGGGAGGAAAAAATAGTCCGTTTGAGAATCACCTATTTAGGTTTCCGTAATACTTGAGGAATTCTAATAGTTTCGCTCTGTCTGTCTGTCCACGCTTCTAGCGTCGGTAATTATGAATATAAATGAATGGAATTTGGTATAGTCATAAATTGTGTATAAATCTAGGATTTAGCATCATAAAATAACAATAATTTTATATTCAAGGGGTGGCTCTCCATACATGTGAAGTAAGGTTAATTTTTTTTCTTTCTCCCCCTATCGTATGGGGCATCGTTTAATAGGTCTTTTAAAATAAAGGCAAGGTTTCATACATAAATTTTAAGTCAACCATTTTCGAGTAACCGACCTCCAAAGTGATTTATAAGTTTGCCCCCCCCCCCCCCCTGGCATTACTAAACTGTAAAGGCCCCCACAGACGAGAGGCCGATCGTTTCAGCTGGAACTGACGTCAGTTCGGCCTGAACGGATTCGAGCACACACACGGAAAAAATCGCATCCAATCCAATTTACGTCAGTTCGGCCTGATCTGATTCGTGCCCACACACGGAACAGTCGCATCAGTCCATTCTGGTTTGCCGCGCGCTACGGTCGTGTTTATCAATTTTGTATTTAACACCGCGAAAACTCATACAACGCTTGTACAAGATACACGCCCGCACGGCAGCGGGTCGGGCAAGAACTGAAGCGATTTGTCCACACACGGTCAGGACAGGCCGCGCGTTCAGGCCGATCGGTCAGGCCAGAATTAATGTTGCCAACTTAGTTATTTTACGAAATTTTACTAAATTGAGTATTTTATTCCCTCCTTGGTAGAAATTTAGTTATTAGTAGTGTTTAAGTAGGAAAGAGCCAGACAGTAATGATATGCAAAATAGCTACTAAATACGTAATATTTCCTAGTATATTTTAATTTAATGGTAAAATTTATAATCAAATTCAATTAATGAAAAAAAATTAATATAATAAAACCTAAAATGCAGTGGTTTTTGGGGGGCTTCAGGAATTCCTAAGTTAAGTAGCCTCTTTAGTAGTTTTTTAGTAGTTTTAGTAGAAATCGATACGAGTTTAGTAGTTTCACAAAAAAAGAGCTGGCAACACTGGAACGAATCGCTTCAGTCCGTACGGCCGCCTGATGCGATCTCGAAATTGCACACACACGATACGATTTTGCATCCGTTCAGGCCGAACTGAAGGTAGACCGGACCATGTATGGGGCCCCTAAGACTTAGAAACTTGCAATTTTCTATGCTGATAGATCATGCTAAAAACTCTTAAGGAAAATTATTTTGAACCAAATCTGACAGTAACTTTTGAAGTAATTTGAAAAAAACATATTACGTATGTACATAAACATATTACGTAAATACGGAACCCTCCTTAGACATGTCCTGACATGCTCTTGGTTAGGATATTTGAAGTCGGTTGAATTTAGATAAACGAGGAGATGTTTACCTATCACCGCCGCCCATGGACAAATGCATTTCTCGCACTCGGCGAAATGCAAACGCAAGAACTACCCGCTTTCCGTGAGGCTATGGTAGATTCGGCAGCTCATTCGTGCCAAACCATGTCTCCCACGGTTTAAACTTAGCTAAGTACCTAAAATTGTGTCGTAACAAATGACTAATGAGTAATGACACAATCATAACAAAGCATTCACGTGGTGTCAGCGAAATACGGATACATAAAATATGCATATTGTGTTTCTTACCGAGAATCTTGTTTCGTGTTTTTAAGTCTTGTCATCTTGTGTCAGCTTGTTCTATTTTATGAGATTAGTTGCTTACTCAGTCCACGTGGTATCCTACATACTATTATAAATGTGAAAGTTTGTGAGGATCTATGCATGGATGGATGGAGGCTTGTTACTCCTTCACGCAAAAACTACACAACTGATTTTGATGAAATTTTGTATGATAGTAGTTTAGGCACTGGATTAAAATATAGGCTGCTTTTTAACACGAAAAAGCCCCGTGACTTTATTTAGGTACGCGTGCGATGCCTCGGGCAAAAGTTAGTTTTTAAAATTTCGTGCCGCCCATTGACATCATCTTCACCAGAGGAGTTACGAGTGCGTTGCCGATCTTTTAATAAATCTTAAAAATTTAATTAGGTACATTAGTTAAGGGGCCATCCACATATTACGTCACGCAAAATTTCGACTTTTGTTTCTTGCAGCAACGCTTTGACAACGCAACTGAATTTGAAAACATAATTAAAATATAATTAGTATTTTTTTAAATATTACATTAAATAAATGATTACAACAAAATTAATATACCGTGTTTCCATTTCATGTCCTAATTAATGCAGAATAATGGATAAAACGCACCAAATTTCAGTCTTTTAAGGAATTTTCTACTTGACCACGTGAGTTTCGGTTTCGGTTTCGGCCGAAACTGAAGCCACGGCCGAATATTCGGTTTCAGTTTCGGTTTCGGCCGGAAAACCAGTTTCGGTCGGACTCTAGTATTTATGGGAACGGCAATACCTTTTCACCAGGAGATCCAGCAGCTTGTTTATTATATGTGCCTTAAGGCTTTGTTATAAAAATATACCTAAGTCGTCGGTGTGGTCATAATTTCAACTTTTAATCGACTTCCAAAAAAAGGAGGCGGTTATACGATCGCCTGTATATTTTTTTTTGTATGTTCAACGGTAATTCCGACGTCTGTCGACCGATTTTCAAAATTATTTTTTGGTGTAATCCGAAGTTGGTCCCGTTTTCACCAAAGTGGTGACTTGATGTTGGGATCCATGAGGGACCTCCTCGAAATTTATATGGACACATTTATTATAGTGATTTTAATTTTCTCTGAAGTAATCCAAGCATATGCTACCAAAAAGAGTAAGATTTTGCTCCATGGTAGCTATACCCTGGACCCAAAAGTATTGAACAGAACAGAACTGCAATATGCCACCATACCACTTACAGTAATCATTATCATCATCACCACCATCTTCACACGAAACACCAACATAATATTATTACGATGACTACTCATCAGTTTTGTTCTGATATCAATGTCTTTAAAGTTTTGCTATTGCTAAAATTATATTCGTGATCATCATCACTATAACATATTTAATGCTTACCGCTACTTTTTTTCTGCCGACTACTACAATAGATAATAATAATTATTTAATAATATAGTGTCTAATCATTATCCTGACTGGTGATTGTTGTAGGTCCATCGATAGATCGGTAATGCTTATTAAGTATTTGGGAAAATACCACGGCTTCTCAGAAAACTGGCATAAAATAACACTTGAGTATGTTTTGCCAAGAGAGTGAGAATACCTATACTAATTACCAACGAATAACGATAATTTTTAAATAGTACAATATATCATAGTTACCTTAAACATTATTTCAAATGATAAAATGAGTTTAAACACATAGATAACTATAGTTACATGTAAATAAAAAAGGAACGCATAAAAGTTATATACTCATATTAAACTTGATTATACCAATGTAATATTGCAATAAAAAGCGAGGGGATAGTCAAATGCCCCTTGCGATCGTTTCATGACCGTGGCTAAGGTAAATTGAGGTACAGGTTTGATGTTACAACAGGATCGACGAGTTATTCTTGATAGTTTTATTGCCTGTACCAATAGTTTTTGCCTATCTTGTGCTAATAGGTTACAAAATGATTTGTAGCACATGCCGGGAATAAATTTCGAGCCTTTCTACCGATACTTGTCAATTAGCTAGAAATTCGTTACGTTCGTAGGCAGATGTACAGCAGCGGCCGGTGCTAGCTTATTCCTACTGTTTACGCGCACGTATATTTTACTTCCGCTGACGGTTGAACGGTCGAGGGAGCGAGTAGGAAAGAAAATATTCTTGAGACATCAAATCGAGGAGCGCGGAGCGGTTGTAGTCCCCCCACGTCACGGATTGCGCGCGCTCCGCCGCCATTGGTCGCCGCCGCACGCCGCGTCCCCTGCCCCGCCGCACGCGCAGCGTCAAGCTTCCCAGATTTCAAATCTCGACCGTTTATATCGTTGCGGACGGTCGTTGCGTGCGGTCGTGCCGTGTCGCCGATTGCGCGGGTTACTACATTCTTTTATTGTTAAAAAAAACACGGCAACGTGCTCGTTAACGTTCGGTTTGGTGCAACGTGACATCGCGAACAATAAGTGCGTTCAGTGCATCGTTCTTCGGATATTACTGCGAGCGCAAAGGTCAATTTCTTTCGATGAGTGGAGGTTTAGTGCATGTTATACATCATGACTAGATCCACACTCATCCATGGAAGTTGCAATGCTCTTCGTGCGGCGAGGACACGGGGCGGGACGGCGACTGCGGCGGTATCATTATATCTGTGCCGGTACTAATGATACGTTGGAGCGGTACGCGCTCTCGTACAGGTAAATTAGCGTCTACCTGGCCGGTGCGCGGCGAGCCGGCAATATCATTATTCGTTTGAACCACTTAACCATTTTATTCAAAGTGAGTTTTTGTAGTCGTTTTTATGGATTACGTCATTTGGAGTTTTGCAATAATGTAATGAGCTGTTTTGTCATTGAAATGTTTTGTGAATATTTTCGGAGGATATTATGTGGTGTCCCATAGGGGGCCGAAGTTCGAGGCGCGGCGAGGGGCGCGGTAAATAGCGACGCAGGCGCATCTGCTCCTTCTGAGAAAGGCCATTGTGTCGGCTCTCGGAGTGGTCAGTGCGGTGACGTCACGGGGGCCGACAACCTGACGCTGACAATATTCCTTTCATAATTCTTATCCTTTTGTAGCCTTTATTACTGTTATTCATTGTACGCTTTTCTTTTCTTGAGTTATTTCAGCTATTCGTAAAAGATTATGTGTATTGTATGTATTTTTTGGTATTATTGGTATTATGTTTCCTGGTAGTAATTGCTTCAATGTTCTAAGAATTCAAACAGTAACTTGATATTTCTTTGATTTCTTGGTAAAGCTACAATAGACAATAGAACAAAAAACTAAGCACCCGGTAAATCTTATTTAGTGCCTGTAATAAGATAAATGGCGCGTACTATTGCCAGCATAATATTCGGTACAAAAAATTGTATAGAAAAGGCCTTTGACCTGACATTGAACAAAAATTTGAATATCGCAAGAGGAGAGACCGATAAAGGTAGCTATTAGGTTTTCCGGCTTTGGTAAAACTTAATTTAAATGCCACCTCTAAAAGGATTTTGTTAACATCCTAGACATTAAATTAATTATTAGTTAGAATATTTCTGTGTAGCACTTGTTCGAAATAAATATAAATGCATTAATTATATTTAAACTGCAGAAGTGGAATGCACCCATGCATGAAAAATCTTTTCAAATCGAAATATCCGAAATAGATGCTACAAAAATGTCTGCACTTCATAAAGTATTCGCCATTGCGCCATTTTAAAAAAAATAGTTTATCATTAACAGTAGAAAAGGGGAAAAGGAAGTAATGTAAAAGTAACCCAGTCAAAATTTACCTAGATCGTAATGACATACTTACCTATTGTTAAAAAATTCGTTACCGGCTTAAATAAGTAGTAAATCTACGGCTTAGAAGTTATGAACAATAAAGAGTATACTAGTCTTTGAAAAATATTTCAATAGGAGATAGGAGATATCCAAGAAATTGAAATGCCATCTCTAAAATAATGGCTTATGAACTTAAAACAATTGATGGTTTATGTTCTAAGGAACATTAACACCTTTGTGCTATTTCAAACAAGCCTTAGGTGCTTAGGTGCCGTTTCTTTATTGATTCTAAATGGTCAGCACTTTGCGAGAAATTATTACAGAGTGCAGTGTAGGCGCTTCTATCAATTCATTGTAATTGGCTAGCCAATTACTATGAATTGATAGAAGACAATTACTAAACTCCCAATATTTCGTTGACATAAAACTTTTAACCATAAAAACAGCTCTCACTGCCTTTCAAGGACTCACACCTTGCGAAGGTACAATTTTTTGAGGAATCCATATATGAGAAGATAGAAAACACTAAAAGAATAGAAGCGGCCGATAAAATAGAAATAGAATTCAAAGGCAAACGGCCGACTAAAATGAAGTTAAATAAATTTTATCACGTGTTAAATACGTGAGTGAAGCATCCAAGTTACAAGTGTAGGTAGGTACGACTACAAACGATTGCCGTGCCAAACTTGTTTAGGTTGCCTTATCTTAGATTAAGAGCTAAGTGTTAGTTCAATTGAAAGAATAGTTACGACTTACGACCAGTTATTGGCTAGAATTTTAACTGCAAATAAAAAGTAAATCCTTCATAAAAAGTGTGATTTTGTATTACCACTTGCAGAATCTTATGTAGCTTTCTTTGCTACTAAAACATTTCTTTTCAAATTGATAATCTGAATTCAATTCAGGATATTGAATTTAATAGAAATGTTACCCGTAAAAAGGAAATTTAGTTATTGGTAATTGTTATAATATTATTTTCTTTAATGTTAACTAGATTCACTTTAAAATTTTAATTAGTTCACTTTTAAATTAGTTTTGTCTCAAATTTAATTAGTTGCATATATGTATAAAGCAAATCAACATTTCTTTTATTATTTTATGGAACTCGTTTATTTCTCGAGAGCAAAGATATTTAATTTTGTCTAACCCCTTATCTTGGACAAGTCAGTCAGGCATTTTACATTTTTAATTTTCTTATCGCTTTAATCCTTTTAGAGGTAACTTAGAAGTATCTTCGTCTTAAATTTATTCAAAGATCACTTTTAATTTGTTCCAAATGCCTCATTCGACCGTTGCGGAATTCTTGATGCTCGTGTACATTGAGCATTAAAGTAGGTTTCTTTTCCCACACCTCCTTTGTTTTATTATCTTGATTCTAGATCACAATTTCTTACTGACAATCCACGCTACAATATAGCTCACTGAAACAATCGCAACGGCCGACACCAAGTCGTAACTTCGCAAGAATGTTATTTATAAATGTTTCACGGTCCTCCACGGCTGCAATGCAGAAAATCTTTTGAGTATAATTACTTATATTTTTAATTACTGCATTATAAAACTTTCCATTCTCAACTCAAACCGCCCGGTGAATTAATTGTGACTTAGACATATTTTTTTGCCGTTGTTTCAGTGATTTATGTTTCTAACGTTTTCTAGACACTAGTTTGGATTCCGAAACCGGTTTATAGATAATCGTATCAATTTTCTGTGGCAGCCTGGCAGGGCAAAAAGAATCCGAATATCATTGAAGCAGAGAAAATTGCATCAAATTGCCTAAGCGTCCATTTTAAAACCATTTACATTCTGGCTAGGAATTTAGAATAGCTTTACGGGTTACGCTTTGTGGAAACGTAATGGTGTTCCGGGTATTCAGGTAAGCAGGTACGAGGCAGGTATAAAACCTTTTTTGTGCGAAACTAGTTTTAATAGAAATTCAAACAAATCATCATTTAGGACTGCATATTTTGCTTTTATGTTAATGGAATTATTATCTATTTTAGTAGGAGATAATAACGCCGAGACGAAGGTATTTTCTAAGTTACTCTCAATAAACTTGGAAAACTTGACTATTATTTATTTTATAATCACTAATGTTTTTCTTCAACAATCGGTATTCTTATTAAGTTTTTACAATAGAATAGCTTTTACTTGACCACGAAACACTTAATAAAATTGAATTTCTCTGAAGAGAAATTTCTCGACCGTCTAATTGGCGAGGTGAGTTATAACTTGTGTAATTTATTTTTAACTATGTTGATACCAGTTCTGATTGAAATAGATGGTGAGTACGCAATTACTTTAATACCAGACTTCTGAGCTGCTGTGGTCAGATTTATCGTATTAATTTGTCTTTCTACAGCCCATTCAGTCGAGTTATTCTACTTCTGACAGGATTCTTATGCCGACGATTTAAGGATCATTATCATCTCGTAGAGACTGTAAGTAAATAATTTATCCCTAAGCTCGTAGGTAGAAAACATTAATTTGTATGTTGTGTAGATTAGTAATGAGTGATTGGCTATATTTCTGCATTAGGTGAAATTTTAGTTTAGAAAATTTGGTTAAACTTAGCTATAAGTCTAATGATTACATTTTTGCAAATGAAAGCTATATAATATGTAACCTACACACATTCCACAATATCTACCTGGGCAACTCTACCAATTTTATATCAGCAAGCCCATGTAAATTATACAATTTATGAGAAGAGTCCATAAAGATGAAGAGAAGATCAGAAGAGTCCATAAGATATCTCTATAGATGTAATTTTTATACTAAGACAGGAGTTTATAAGGTTCTTATATTATGACACTCCTATACAAAGTTCGCTAGCCGTAATTTCCCTGATTAAAGATAAAAATGTTATAGCGAAATAATTGTGGCCATAATTATATCAGCGGCATGAAACCAGTTTTTAAAAATAAATTGTAAAATAAACGCGGATGTTCATGTTACGCAACGAATAAAATTATCCGTTTCACACCTAGGGGAGTTAAAATGGTAATAAAATGCAATAATAACATGGGTAAGTATGCTTGAATGACTTTAATTTGGTGAAGAATTTGACGAAGTTCCTCGCAGCGTGCATCACTGAGAACGGTATAATGACGTTTTTCGACACACCTGTGGTAAGTTAAATTTACTATACAACTAATGCCTGGTTTGTGAGGTGAGTTTGACATTACAAGCAATTGAAAGAGCGATTATTAGCGGTATATAATATACCAATAGATAACTAGTGTCACCTCAGAAAACGGACTTAAAGCAGTGTAAATTGGAGGTTCCCTTGATTATTGCAATTATGTTATATAAAGTTGGTAACTCTATCTAATCTATTATTCTAAGCTCTAACTTTCCGATGTGACTAGGGCCGAGTGTTAGGGAATAAACGCATGGTTATTAGAGAGAAAAAAGTCTCTAATTACTGCGGTTTTAATACCTTCTTTCATCTTTGTTAATAGAATCAGTTATTTTGCGGATATTGCTTACAAAGTGTGGGAAGGGAGAGAGGTGCTTTACGCATGCGAATTGCGTAGGTACACATTTTCTTGCAGGGTTTTTTCACGGGATATTCCTATTTGCTAGATAGGTAAACAATTAATTAAATTGTATCTTCTTCGTGTTTAAAGAGTAAAATAACCTATTTTCCCATTCGGTCACTAAAAGCTCCTATCCCAACATACCTTTAAACTTTGGGCAAAAACCGACCATTATTGCAAATTGCAATTAAATCACAACGCGGAAATCTATTGTCACTATAAAAGGAAGCGTATGTCAAACAAAAAGCGCAATAGTAAAGGTCATAATATTATGTGTTCCCATAACTCATGTGCGGTGTGCGGTGCGTGACCCCAGTGGGAACTTGCACCGCTATGTTCCACAAAGCGTTGCGAACTGCTCATGCGCAATGAAAGTGTTTATGGGAATTTTACTGCGTGTACAGATAAATTAGGGGCGGTATGTATGATGTATTTGTTTTTACTTATATAAAAGTAATATGTAAATGTTGCCCAAGATATTGCACACCCGCAACACGCAAGCAACATTGGGGAGGAACTAGTAGCCTGGCTTTTTAGTCGTCGTTGGTTTTTTTAAACCCTGGACCCTCAATCCTTTTTTAGAGTTCCGTAGTACTCAAGGAACCCTTATAGTTTTGCTCTGTTCATGTATGCGTCTGTCTGTCCATTCTTCTAACTTCTGTAATTATGCATATAAATGTATCAATTTTGGTATAGGTTGTAAGGTGTGTATAGATCTCGGTTTTGGGAATCATAAAATACATAGTTATAAATCATAAAATAAATGAAATAATAGTAATTTTATATTTTAGAGGTGACTCTCCATACATGTAAAGTGGCGATGAAAAATATATTTTCATTTTATCCCATCGTGAAAGGTATCGTCGAATAGAGGGTTAATTCTGCTAAATAAAACCTGCATCAATACAATTACAATCAAGTTCCGATATGCTAAAACTGCCAAACCGATACCGGTTTAACGTTTACGAGAATACTCTCGTAAACGTTAAACGAAACGGTTTATGATAACAAGTCACTTCACATGTCATGTGAAGTGTGTGTTGAATATTATGGCTTTTAAAATAAAGGAAAAGTTCTATACATGACTTTCACAAGGTCAACCACTTCTAAGTAATAGGCCTCCAAATTGGTTTCACCCACCTCTGTTATTTCTGAACTATGAAGATTAGGAACTTACAATTTTCCATGCTGGTAGATCATGGTAAATTCTCTTTAGGAAAGTTATTTTGAATGAAATCGAACAGTATGATTAAGATACTAAAAATCGTATTACGCTTTATAGTAACAGAACCCTCCTTAGCATAGCTCTCTATATGAAAAGTAGGCTTGAAGATATCCCCTACCAGGTCACGTTTACTTAGCCTCCCTTCAGAAGTTCACTTTAAGTTGTGAAGTTAAAGTGAGTAAATCCACTCATCTGGGACCAAAATTCTGGACCATTCTCGTTCATCCTTTTGTATGTGTTCACGGACGTATCACAGTATTGCTACCCGATACTAGGGCTCTCGAGTTCGGTCTCGAGGTGAGACCACTCGCCCTTCGCCTCGGTCTTTAGGGTTTCAGATTTACTTAGCAAGTCTTCTTCACTATGCTGTCAGTAACATAGTCCCTTCGGGCCTGAAGAAGCTGTTTCTGAACTTAACTGTATCTAAGTGTTGATTTTCAACAAGTGGAAACAATTTAACGGTCTTGCCGAGCGCTGAGTCTGCCATTAAATTCTTGCACGGCCTTGTCAAATGTTTTTCAGTCTCTTTGTACATCTTCATCTTCTGAACGGTTCGTAACATGACAAACTCCGTTCTTGCAGTACAACACCTGATGCCTACTTCTGCACTGATGTCTTCTGATAACCTAACTTCTTTTTTGTAATAAGACTCATCGTTCAAATAAAAATTGAAAAATAAAGAGACCAAAAATATGGCTAACTTGAAAATGGAAAAGGGTTATTTTTGTTTTAAAGATTTTCCACCCACTTTTTACCAACTATGAAGTTTTTTGTCATGTTAACTTAACAAACTATTATATAGATAATAAAAAATATGTTCTGTAATATGAGTATTCTTTATAGGTACATTAAATTATACTACCAAAAGGTTAATTTAAAAAGTCAGACTGACAGACTTTTTAAATCGATTGTCTATATTGAATCGATCAATAGCTTGACTCAATTAAAAACCAGAAAATACGAACCTCTAAAACAAACCCCAAAAATTCTCTGCTCTAGATGATCTTTTCCTTAATTTTTGGCAGAAACCACTTACCTAGTTGGTAACCAAATCTATGGTCTGCTCCAGACCTAAACCGTTCATGTATTAATAGTTTTAAAAAGTTATTGCAATTTAGTATTTTAAGTTTGAAACTTAAAATAAGATTTTTTTTTGTTAAAAAACGTTGATTTTTTTAGAGTAATTTGTGAAACACTTCACATTTTAATATTACCAAATATGCAGGTATATATAAACGCATTATGTTACTTGTATTTAAAGTTTATTACCAATATTCGTATTATTCGTATTATTCGAATTCTTCGAATTTATTCGAATAGTATTTAGCCATTATTCGAATTATTCGAATAGTAAAATTTGTCGAATAATAACATTCCCTAATAAAAGTATTTGAATAATATTAAATTACGAAGAATTTTTTATTTACGAAAAATTGTAAAAGTGATCTGTGTATTTTAAAATACATAACTTTATTAGGCCGCTTTAAAAACCCTGGACGCTGCTTTGAAACTTTGCAGGACAGCCCAGGACACTGTAAAAACCAGGACATATCCTGGAAAAACAGGACGGTTGGCAACCCTAACATAGAGTAAAAAATGTCTATTAGCTTCCCGATACCGCAATATTTCTATGAAGACGAAATAAACATCTCATTAGCACATAAAGATGTTATGTTGTCAATGAAACTACATAATAAGAACAAAACCTACATAACGTACAAAAGCGTAACAGAATTTTCTACGAAATTCTTACACGTAAATACCTATGTTAGTTAGTGTATTAATGTAGTAGTATTGAGTAGGGGAGAATGTTACGTAGGTACGAGTATGTCAAATTGAAACTTTGTTACAGTAAAACTATTTTATGTTTACAGATACACTCGTTTTTGTTTTATTTAAAAATATTATGTTGTTATGATTTTACACACGTTCAAAGTTATATATAAAGTTGGCAAAATCAACTACGGATGTTTTGGGCATATGATCAATGCTTAAGTTATGAGTTATGACGTTTAGCAGAAAAATGATTAGAAAAAATATAGTACAGCTGATTAAATTGTTATTATACTATATTGACTTTGAACACTAATAAAACACAATTTTTCGTGCACTTTTTCCACTATATTAAGATATAAATATAAATTTTAATAAATAATAAATAACGTACAAATTTCCACCAAGAACCGACAGTACAATCAATTACATAATATGTAATTGATTGTACTGTCAATATATTATATTATATTATTCAATATCAAAGTCAATATATTATATTGACTTTGCTTTAGCTTTAGAGTCACCTTTTTATGTAAGGGGCCGTGCATTAATCACGTGATGTTTTTAACAACTTTTTAGACCCCTCCCCTCCCCCTGGTGATACATGGTGAGGTTTTATATTACCCCCCCTCCCCCAGCCAAAATCACGTGTATTTTTTTTACATAGTAAGCAGGTCATGTTTGAAGAAAAACTTTAACTTAAAAAACAATTTAATCGAATTATTTAAGCAATTAAAACTATACGAGTCATTTGTCTTGTAAGTATTTAAACAACACTACGAATCTACAACCGATAATAATTTCAGTATGCATAGACTAGATTCGAAAATTAATACACGTGATGTCTCCTTATACCCCCTCCTCCCCTTGGTGATACTTGGTGATTTTTTTTCGGACCCCCCCTCCCCCTTTAGGCATCACGTGATTAATGGACGACCCCTAAGGTTAATGACATCGCCTTATAGAGCGCAATGTAATTTTATTTAGTAGGTACCTATATTATAATATTTTATTCGAAATTTGTAAATTATTTTTCTGCCTAAATGTCTAATATGCAGTAGATAATATGCCCAAACTACCCGTAATTGATTTTACCAAACCTTTTATATACCTACCTAAATCTATACCTAAAATTTTAGAAGGATTTTTATTGAAGACAATAATTATTATTTGTTTCGACAAAAGGCAATTCCAACGGAAACTACGCGTTTACAAATTAAGCCTATGATTAAGTAAACAATGAAATTTGTAAACTTATCTAATATCTTACAAATCTTACAATCTATTTTATAATGGATCCCAAATCCCAATTGCAGCGCAGGAAGACATGCTCTGTTGATTATTTTAACCACAAATTTCTATGGGAAGACATCTTCGAGGCAAGGGCATTGACCAGTGGGCAATGACACAGCATTTACTGGACAATAACTGTAATTTCTTAAAAAATAACTACTTTTTATAGCAGTCCAGCTTCAGTAATGTTTTAAAAGATTTTAGTGAGACGCATCTCAAGTTTGACTAGTCATTCAACGCACAAAATCAATTAAAGTTTAAAAAAGTTTTCCCCACCGCACCGCATTAACATTTGAGCACTGATCAGTTTTATTTATTTATTTTTATTTGAGCAGTAAAGACTCAAGAAACTATTAGAAAATGCATTGTTAACTTACTGTAGAGCGTAGCTACCAGCTAGTCTGTTATTACTGGCTGTAATGAATAAAAAAAATCGAGTTCTAAATTCAAAGTTAATTGAAATAATATTAATTTTAACAGCATAGGTACAATACGGCCGATGTATCTTGGCGAGTCTGAACTTCGCGCAGGTTTCGCAATAACTGTTTCTCAGTGTTTTCGTATTTATTTTATTTGTACTAATTGGTCAACTGTATTAGGGAAATTTCATTAGTACATAGGTATATAAAAATAATACATAACAGTTTCCTTCACGAGTTGTACATGCGCTAAAGTTCGCAGAGCCTATGTTTAGAAATTATAGAACCTCTGCGAATGTACATAATTCAAATATTAAGAATAATAAATAATGTCAATTTGTCTTATTTTTTGTTATGTCAGATAGCCAAAAACCGTAATAAGATGTGGTTCGATTGTACATATTAATACTAAATATATGAATAATTCGATTATGATGTTATAATTCACCACCCCTGCCTACCTACAACGGCGGTCTCCGCAACATGGTCCTTCGTTAGCGCCGGATGGATGAGCGCATAATAAGAGATACCCTATGGTAATATGGACCACTAGGTCCTAGAGTGAACCGGACCTGGACGTGCGCTGTATAATAGCTACCACACTCATGATCCTTTGGGAACGGACGTGGATGGCGATGTTATAGAGGTACCACACTCATGATCCTGCAGGAACGGACGTGGACTAAGCCTCGTGTTATATGGACTATTGATCCTTGAGCAGCGCCGAACAAGGAACGGTATAATAATATAACAATTGATGAATATAATTGAGAGTTGTGTGTGATACAACCAGGGGCGGATCGTGAATTTGTGGGGCCCTGGGCTGAAACTACTTAGGGGCCTATCTAAGTACCTACTCAACTAATAGCCATGTCAAAAAACTGTTTATATAATGATATTACGAGCCCCGATGCAAAATAGTTCGTCTAGTATGGAAAATAGTGCAAAGCGTAAAATATGTATAGATAGTAAATATTGGTAAAATAATTAAGAATGTTTAATAAAAACCACAATTTGAGGAACATTTTAAAGCTTATTTGAACATAACTGAAATTCTTTCATGACTTTACATAACATACAAAATTTAAAAAACAAAACGCAAAAGTATTCGTCTACCACTTAGTTGTGTCGCTTTTGTTCTCAATGACAGCTTTAATGCGAAGAGGCATGATTGCAACCAACGCTGCACACTCTTCAGGCGTAATTGACTCCCAGACAGCCAAGAGTTTAGCCTTTAAGTCGCTCTTCGATCTTGATGGATTTTTACGGAGAACTTTTTTCATTTTCCACCATAGGGTTTCGATCGGCGACAAGTCCGAGCTGTTAGATGGCCATTCAATTATAGGGATGCTTTTCACCAGTAGCCACGTCTTTGTTGTCCTTGCAGTATGGCAGGAAGCACCATCCTGTTGAAAAATGAAGGAATCTTGATGCTTAAGTGACTGAATAGAGGGCAGTTAATTCTCTTCCAAAAGGTTTTGATACCTTGCAGCATTGATAGAACCATCCACAAACTGCATACCACCAACACCTTGTGCAGACATGTAGCTCCGTATCATAAGAGACGCCGGAAACTTCACTTTGCGTTTGAGACAATCAATATGAAATGCCTAATTTTTGTTCCGAATCACTTTTTTCCCTTCATCGCCGACTCTCAGTTCAAATTTGGACTCGTCACTCCGAATTATACTACGCCACTGATCGGAAGTCCAATTTAAATGATCACGAGCAAACTTCAACCTCTTTTCAATTGAGACGTCTTTGTGAATCATGTCCTTCCATTGCTCCGTGAGTTTTCCAGCTCGAGCACGACGATTATTTTTGATAATTTTCTTCAGGATTCTGTCTTTAGATATTTGGTAATTTGATTTGCCAGCATCGACCGCACAAACTATTCACTTTCGAAGCTCTTCACACACGGGTTTGCCACGACTCATTGTTATTTGACAACCAATAAAGAAAAGTGAAATTTTCAGAATTTATAAAAGTAATTCTGTGTCATTTGTCAAGTGAGACATCACTTGATAAATGACTCATAATTACTTTTACAAAAGCGATGTTCAAGAAATGTATGAGGCCTGGGCCAGCCCTATGTACAGTATATGTAAATATAGCTACCTAATATAGTAACCGTTTCCTATTCTTTATTTTGTTTAATTTCACTTCGTTTCCATGTACATTTAAATTATCTTCGTCAAGGAGAGCAACACAAAGTTAAATAAAACATGGCGGATCAGATCAAAATTATCTAAAGAATGTCATTTTGTCAATGACATGACTTTTGACAAAGAAAGACGTATGACATTCAAGACTACGTCTCTTCGTAAAACTGTCTACTACGTCAAAAGTCAAGTCAAAACAACTATCATGGCCGCCCTAAAAATAGTGTTCTCGCAATAAAAAACTCTTCAAATAATCATTTTTGTACGCATGTACCCTTCTTCAAATTATTTTTTTCGTATTTTTATGATATTCCCATATTTTTTTCCTATTCACCTATGTAGTGTACATAGAACTGGCCCAAAATCGAACATCTCTTTTAAAATAAACAATTTTTTGATGATGCCAAAGAAGTGTAACTTCTTACGCGCGTATATAAGTACACGCACCCATTTCTTTTTAATTTTAAATTTTTTTTTGACGAGATAATGTCTTATAAATCGATGGATGTCGGCAGCTCAAACGAAAAAGCATGAGTTTTAAACCAATCATCTTGAAATTTGGTTTATAATTTCCTTAAACAATGGTGTTGCATATAAGCCTCAATTATTATAAGCGATATTTTTATTTTAACTCCTTTTTTTATAGTAAGCTATATATGAAAAAACATTACAGACTTATTTTAATAGCCCTCTAAAAATGCATTTTTAATGAGGTTTATATGGAAGACAGACAAAACAAAGTATTTTTTTTTGTGCCATTGATTTCGGTTAAAAATTACGGCTTCCATCGTGTACACCAACTGCTAAGTCGGATGGCAAGCTACGATGTGTTGACAGCTGATATCTCCGCTACTTTTTAAGTTATATTTTTGTAAAAATTTTATTATATTTAATATGAAAAAAAATCATGAATATACGAGTATGTATATTAAAATAACCAAATAGTTTCAATAAATATTAATAATATTCATTTTCATAAATAATATTCATTTTTAATTAATTTTAATTAAATATTTAAATTAATTTTAATTATTCATAAATAATATAAAATTAAATTAATTTTAATTATTCATAAATAATATTAATTTTTAATTAATTTAATTTAAAAACACCTCAAAAAAATTAATGAAAATCAGCATTTCACACGTATTTTCCGCCTTAACTCGATTCATAGAAGTATGTAATTTTTTTTAAATGTTTTCTTATGATAATATCACGTAAAAATATCGCCCGTAAACCGACTTTACAGACAACCATTTTTTAAATTCAATTTATCGCCTATTGTTTTTAACGGGTCTGGGGGCCCCTTGTAACCTCGGGGCCCTGGGCTGCAGCCCAAGTAGCCCTTAGGTAGATCCGGCCCTGGATACAACAACAGACGACAAGCCGCATTATTTAATTATTTAGGTTGTTAAGCAACTTTGTTAGGTATTTGTCGCTGTTTAAGTTAATGATATTATTGTTATATTATATTAATAATAATTTATTTAAATAATTAGGAAACCGTTATTGTTATATAGGTAGGCATTTTATGATTAATTTTGTTAAGTTTTTAGTTTCCACTTTCCACCAAGATGAGTGAGAAGGAGTTAATCAAAAGAAGAGGCAGCTATAAAGGCCGCTTGACTTCTTTTTCGAATTATTTATCAGCATTGATCGAGCCTATTGACAGCGCCACTTTCAGGGAGTTGCAATTACGCATTGGTAAGATTGAATCTTTGTTTGAGCAATATGATGAGGTGCAGGTTCAGCTCGAGTGCGCCACCGATGACTCGGCGGCCCAGCTCGCAGAGCGCGACAACTTTGAGTCGCTGTATTATAAGTGCCTGTCACACGCGCAAGGATTATTAGAAGAGTTTAACAATTTAAATAATAAAAATGAAAATGTAAGTAGTAGTAGTAAGCATTCTAATAATCACAAGCTCGTTAAATTGCCTACAAATCAACTTCCTAAGTTTAGCGGGTCTTATGATAATTGGCTCGAATTCCGCGACACGTTTACCAGTCTGATCCATTCTAATGAAAATATTGACGACATAAATAAGTTTCATTATTTAAGAACAACACTGGAGGGGACAGCTGCGATTATTGTTCGATCGATTCAGTTTTCATCTGAAAATTATAATGTCGCGTGGGATACGCTGTGTGAACGGTTTGACAACAAAAGGCTACTCATTCAAAATCATGTAGCAGCGTTACTTAATATTGACTCTATAGGTAAAGAGTCATCTGCTGCTATCAAACGATTAATAGATCAGTTGAACAAAAATCTCAGAGCACTAGAGTCATTGAATGAGCCTATTAGGTCCTGGGATACACTTTTAATATAATATATTGTGACACAAAAGTTAGATAGTAAGACGTATCGTCAATGGGAAGAATACAAAGGTACATTAAATAAAAATAGTTTCATTAAGTTTGATTTATTTCTTGAGTTTTTGCGTAACCGCGCTGACTTAATAGAGACTTTAGAGTTGTCACATAATCAGTCTAGTAATTCCCGTAGTGTTCAGAGTTTTAATAATAATTATAAAGTTAGGTCGATGGTTTCCGTACAGAGTAATAAAAGTTCAGAGTCATCATCGGCTGTATGTCCTAAGTGCAAGGGCAATCACAATCTAAGTAATTGTACGGAATTTCTTTCTATGAGTGTTGAAGAAAGACTTATGTCAATACCAAGTTATAGGGTTTGTTATAATTGTTTAAATAAGGGTCATTTAGCCAATTTATGTAAGAGGAGACCAGGGTGTAAGTTTTGTAAACGTCGGCATCATACGCTAATACATATAGCCGATCGTCAGGTGCTTGCGAATGCTTTTAATGATAATCGTAGAAAAGCTGTTTCTATTGAGTCGCAGCCACCGAACCCATCTTCCTCCGGCAGCCCTAAAGGTGGTCACATCGCTCTGACAGCGAGTGTGAACTCTTCTCTTTCGCGGGGAAGAGCGCGCGAGGTGTTATTGTCCACCGCTTTAGTTAAGTTGCGCGACAGCAATAATGTAGAGCACGTCGCTCGTGTTCTGTTAGATAGCGGTAGTACCTCGTGCATTATTACGGAGAATCTTTGCCATAAATTAAATTTATCTACTGGTAATATTGATCAGTCGATACTGGGCATCAATAACGCGGTCACCCGCGCTGGTAAAACGTGTACGGTTCATTTTGAATCTTTAAATGGTAATTATGCCACTGACGTTAGTTGTTTAGTTTTACCGTCAATTACGAGTGATGCACCGGGACGTTATATCGACACTTATAATTTCAATATTCCAGCTTATATTACTTTAGCCGATCCTAAGTTTTATGAGCCCTCACAGATTGAGATGCTGATTGGGGCCAACTTATTTTGGGAAATACTAGGATCGCGAAAGATGAAGTTAGGCAAAGATAAACCGATACTTTACGAAACGAGATTAGGATGGATAGTTGCAGGTTCGATACCTGTCAATCACTTTAGTAATAATATCATGTCATTACTGACTCGTGATATTCCTTGTAAATACTCACAGTATTATTCTAATAAGTTTCATTTTGTTAAAAATACATCTCTACTTGATGATGGTCGGTTTAGTGTAAATATTCCATTTAAAAAACATTGTCATTATTTAGGAATATCAGTTCAACATGTAAGAAAGAAAAATGTAGAGATGCATAAACCATATTATTATGATGAATTATTGACTAAAGAAAATAATTTAAGTAAGGTGCGTAGGGTACGTAAAGGCGTTAAGTTTAAGCCTCGCCACGATGTACAGTAATATTTTAGTTATTTGATTATATTGTTTAATTGATTGTCGAGTTCTAACAATTTCTTATTATTTCTCTACTCTTTCGCACCGTTGCATGTGTTTATAAGTTTTGTTTTCGTTTTTTCGTTTTTCAAACCTCGCCTGTTGCAAGGATTCGCATCTTCTAATTTTGAATAATAAGATCAAAGATGTTTAAAACATTATTATACACTATTTCCGTATTACCAGTCCTTTTATAAATATTAGATACTTCTAACGGCTGTCTTTTGAGAATATAGGTGTCGACGATAATGACCCAATTTTATAATATTATGTGTTAGTCGTTAGTATAGTTATTATAAACATGGTTGCAGGCTGGTAAAATAATGATTTCATACATTTATTGTGTGCATTATAATATTTATTTGTTTTATTTTAATTATGCTGTTCACATAGAATTCCGGTGACTTAACGAGCAATCCTTTAATATATTAATTTCGCGAAGAAAAAAGCCATTTAATATTTATAAGGCACTTATATTATTGACGCATACAAAGATCTTTTAAAGTCTTTAAATGATGATTGCAACTTTTAGAGTGAGGGCATTGCCAATGAGGACATTAACATTTCTTTTATTTTCGCGTACACTCCTCATTTTGGTTGACGTTAGTTACAAGGTGTAACGCAGTTTAATATAATTTATAATTTAGGTTTAGTTATTTATAAAGAGCTTTACACAACTCTCTCAGAAATAGAGGCGATACATACTTTGAATAGCTCAAGATCTTAAAGCCATGATCGGCGGAACCCACAAATTATAATCCTAGAAGTCAGGACAATAATTTCTATCGGTATTTAATTAACCTCTTTGCCTGACTACGAAGTCCAACAGCAGTCACCTAATTTTATTGATCGCTACCAGCGCATGAAATAATAGCGAAAGTATTTTCAATCAAGATGGAGTAAAGAATGAAATCTAAGCTTCAACTATGTGTCAAGTGGAGGTAAAGTCAAAATGATTTAAAGACAGCTGATGCTATGATGATCATTAAGGATCAGGGCCTTTAACAGAATATGCCTATTACCCGAATTAGCTCTACCATGTGGTTGAAAGACAAGCCTTTCAACGCCCGGGGGTATGTTTAGAAATTATAGAACCTCTGCGAATGTACATAATTCAAATATTAAGAATAATAAATAATGTCAATTTGTCTTATGTTTTGTTATGTCAGATAGCCAAAAACCGTAATAAGATGTGGTTCGATTGTACATATTAATACTAAATATATGAATAATTCGATTATGATGTTATAATTCACCACCCCTGCCTACCTACAACGGCGGTCTCCGCAACATGGTCCTTCGAGCCGGAGAAATGTGGTAATGTATATTATAATCCGCAACAGCCTATGTTCAGACCCGTCAAGATACAGCGGACGTAGTGTATTCAACTATTTTTTTTAATGTCGAGTCACGATAGTGTAGAGTTGTAGACACTTCAATGTTGTCAATTTTGTTATTACTAATTAATAGGTAAGTATAATGCTCACGTATTACCTAGGTAGGTACTCTAAATTCCATCGTTGCCAATTTTTTTATTATTATTATTTGCTTCAAATTGAGTGAACATGAATTTAATTTGAGCCCCACCTCCGGCGGTCTTGTCAAAACAGGTGATCGCACACGGGTTTTCTCGGAACTGAAGGTCGGACGGACTAAATCTGTTGCCAAGGTAACAAAGGACATAAGTTGAGTAAGTGCTATATAGTTGCTGCTTTGATATAGGTATATGTCTTAATTTTTTCAAATATTAGATACTAACTTATTTACACATAATATTATAACTTTATGTAAAATCAATTACAGAATATTTGCGCTCAATATGATTTACTAAGTATAAAGACGTTTAGGCACAAAAAGACTGAAAGTTGAAATAAAATATAAATCTAAAAATGAAACAAATCTCCGCCGCTGAGGCTATTGACCTCAATATCACCTCCTAATATCAGCTTATTAACCTCGTAGTACAGTCATTTGGTTCGAAAAATATTGGTTACTTGGAAAGTTTTCCGGAAGTTTTGCAAATTGGCAATTTTATAGATTTTTAATGTGCTCTAATAGCTCATCCCTATTCTCAATTTTCCCATCTAGCCATTAAAAGATTGCGGTTGGCGTAAGTAGCCACATATCCTATGGTATAAAAAAGCAATTATTTTTTTCAACACTGGCAGCCCTATATCTACTAGTATCCACCTGTCTGCCCATCGCGTGGAGTTTGCATGAAGCTAGTACAGCCAGCAAAGTAAGTTTTCATAAATATTGTTGCACTTGCACACTTAATAGATAATAACAGCTCCTCACACTGATTTCGGTGACGGCGGCCGGTTCCATTTAAACCAGGCTAGCTACACAGCAGTGGCGAAGGCTGCTTCTCCTTCATATGGAAGCCGGAGCCTGTGTAATAGGTAGGGATTTCTATGAAGGTTTGCAAAAGGTATGTGACAAGGGATGCCGATAGGAATGGAGTTATAGGAACCCTACGCCACTGCTACACAGGAGTTATATTATAGTGCCCATGTGTGCGCAGTACACAAGAGCACTCTCTCTTAGGGTTACCATATCTCAGGATTTGTCCTGAGATTTCAGGATTTTTCGACTCTTCTCAGGATTCCGGCCGGATTTAGCAAATCTAGTGATAGCTCAGGATTTTCAATAAAACACAGGTTACATTTTAAAGATCTCTCTTATTAAACTACTAAAAATAATTTTCTTTTAGTAACAATTGCAGTTAAAATCAATACTTATTTATCAAAGTGAAACAAACTAAAAATAATCTTCTTTTTATAACAATTGCAGTTAAAATCAAAAAAGTCGCGTAAAACGCGTGCGCAAGATAATAATACGTTTTTGAGAGAAAATTCTCAAGCTGTAGAAAATCTCAGGACTTTTCCATGGAAATCAGGCCTTTTCTCCGGACTTTTGATTTTTTCATCTGGTAACCCTACTCTCTCTTCCTTTACTCTCATAACGCAATGGGACGGATAGCCAACACGACTGGCGAGAGATCAGGCGTAGGTCCGATTTTTTACATGCCTGCCTACTTTGTCCTAAGTTAACCAAACTTGGAAACAACATTTTTTTGTTGTTCCAACGCGGGAATCGAGCCCACGACCTCCGAGTCGAGAGTCAGCTGGTATCTAACCAACATCTACCGTTATTATATCTACTCATTCACTTTAAATAATATTTACTGTCAATATGAAAAGAGAAATACCGAAGAACGCCGTAAATCATAATAAATTTTTGTTAGGGTCTTGTTTTTACCCAAAGGGACCTACTGAGACTTTGCTGTCTGTCTGTCTGTTTCTCCGTTCGTCTGTCACCGTTGTATCTCCTTAACCGTGGTAGCTAGACAGTTGAAAATTTTACATATGATATATTTCTGTTGCCGCTATAGCAACAAATACTAAAACAATAAAATAAATATATAGTTACGGAACCCTTCGTGCGCGAGTTCGCACTCAGTCTCACTCAGTCGGTTTTTTGATTAGATTTGTACAATGCGATTCAAATGAGAATAGGATCAAGTCGGCGCCAAATTGTTTCTAATTTAGACTGTTATGATAGTTAAATTGATGTTTAGATAATTTATTACTATTTAACGTTTTTATTTAAATTCGATGCAAGACTATTAATATGTATATGCACATTGCACATAAGTTTTTCTGAAAATCGCATTTTTCATGTGATATTTGACAGAAAAAGGTCATTGACGTTCCTACTCCCTATTCTCATTTGAAACGCAATAACGACAGAGTCTTAGACAATGTCTAAGACTCTAAGTTGCAGTTGCAACTCGCAGGTCCCACACGTCATTACTCATTGACGATGATGCTGACTGTACATAGTGGAGCGTGATGATGCGGCGATGATGCAAAACCGGTCGGTTATGTAATCGAAAGTTGCGAAATATTTATGCAAATTGTAAAAAGCAGGAAAAAATGCTTATTATTTAACATATTTTTAATTAGTCCACCAGTGATTCATAGTACTAACTTATCCACCCTACGTGTGCTAGAAATAAAACCGGCTAAGAGCGAGTCGGACTTGCGAAGGGTAGGTAGTGAGTGACGAGGGTGCGGAGGGGTGGGGAGTGATGATGATGATGTCCAGAAGGAGGCGTGTTCTGTCAAGGGTCACCAATGTGGTGTGTGTGCCGCCCGGGGCGTGGCACAAACTAGTGAAATTTAACACATTATTTTCCGTTAAATTATAAATAATATATAGTTTTTAATCTTTCGACATATTTTTTACAATCTCGTTAGTTATTTTACAATCTAACGGCTTTAACAATTTTACGGTGACATAATATAGATCACCAGGCGTGGTCAGGGCACCTATGTGGAGTCCGAGTTTTTGTCATTCATCGCTGTGAAAAAGTTAATTACAATTTGTACGTCATAGAATTAGTTGCCATTGTTTGCCACCAGAGGCATTGTTTCAATACCACACTTTGAAATTGTAGTTAACTTCTTCACGACGAGTAGTGACAAAAACTCGCACCCAGCACACAGTGTGATTCGCTGGTTTGCTGTCCCGGTCGCGGGTCTCGGTCGCTAAGATCGGAAGGCTACCCTAGTACCGGTGGCGGAACTACACCATTCGAGGCCCGTGGTAAATACTAAATTCATCGGATGCGCCCTCACCAAATAAATAATCCGAAATTATTAGTTGGAGTTAGACCTTTCTTTCTAAAACTGTTTTTTTTACAAATGCATTGAAGTTTAATAAATTTTTTACTCGTGTACGCAAGTAAGTAGGTAATAAATTAAAGACAAAACTATTTTTTTACTAAATGTGTTGTAATAAAATATGTTGGGAGTTGGGGCCTGACCAGGGGCGGGGGGCCTCTTCCGGCTGGGGGCCCGTGGCATTTGCCGACTAGCCACTCTGTAGTTACGCCACTACCTAGTACCTACCTTTAGAAGTACCAAAAGGAATTCTGTCCCTTATTGACCTGTGAACTACGAACAACGCTCTTCTCTCACGTCTCAATATGAGGGCAGGCAACAGAACAGTCACGACACCGCAATTAAATAACACGACTCAGCTAACATTGATATCTAGTTGTATGTAGCTTTATAGTAGCATAGCTGTTGCTCGCGACTCCGCCCGCGTGAATACAGTATACCAAAGGAACACTTTTTGGGATTATCTATACTAATATTATAAAGCTGAAGAGTTTGTTTGTTTGAACGCGCTAAACTCAGGAACTACTGGTTCGAATTGAAAATTATTTTTATGTTGGATAGTCCATTTATCGAGAAAGGCTTTAGGCTATATAACATCACGCTGCGACCATTAGGAGCGAAGAATCAGGGGAAAATGTGGAAAAAACGGGGAAAACTATTCATCTTCCGTTGTTTATTTGAACGCGCTGATCTCAGGACGAAGTCGCGGGCAACAGCTAGTAATAATAATATCTATGGACGCTTCACACCACGTCAATCTGGTTTTTTTTCCCAGGTCCGCTGGATTCCGGATTATAGACCAGCATAAGTGAACGCGTTATACTAGACACGAACATTGAAGATAGACCTCTCTGCGGTCTGGAATGCGCGCGGCGGTCTGGCGGATGGAATACGGTGCGGTGCCACCCTCATCCCATTACACGGTTCCCAGTAGGCAGAACTTTCTAGAACTGCTTCTAATTGTACGTCTGATTTAATTCTGCTATATTTTTATCCGACTACGGCGAAGCCAAAAGGAAGGGTAAAAGGAGGGGTGATTTTGGCAATCGACATAAGTATGTATGTAATATGTATATGTATGTATGTTTATCTGTTCCACCGCAGCGCCTAAACTACTAATCCGATTTTAATAAATGGGGTGTCACTGTCAATAGATTCGTAATAATAGCCCAGGTAAAACATAGGCTATACAATATACAATTTACGTGGTAGGTATATACATATTTATTTTTTAATTTTTTAACAAAAAATGCAGAACTATTCTTTATTCCTGTAAATATACAAAAACTATGATCTATCTCTATTTTCTATGTTACTCTATAGGGCTCTGCATCCGATAGGTAAACATTACTGTTATATAATCCTATTACTGTGACTCAGCTGTTGGTCTGTCCGTATGTTTGTCCTCAGGCTGTAATCTCATGAACCCTGACAGTTGAATATTTTTATCAAATCAATTTATTCAAACACACATAAAAATATATACAGAACAAATATACATTATTATATAATTTATATCACGTCAATCCAATCCCGTGCTAAGTTGAACTTGTGTTACGGGTATCAGACAACGGATATATATTTTTATACTATACACACAATTTTATACTATACAATACTATACTATACCTACATAAATCTTATTTCCTATATTATACACATTCACTCTTACGCACACTGTAGTTTATCACGTATTGTCTTTTTTCGGCGACGTGATGCGCGCATCGTTGGGGAGCCTTCCCCGAAACCTCCGGTAGACTACGTCCGTCGGCCAGAACTCCTCCACCTCGAAGGTCGGTAGAAGATGCGTCGGTACTCTCACCACAAAGGAACTGAAATTGACCTTGTGGCGAGACTCCAGACGCTCGACCTTTAAGCTGAAAGACGTCTTCTTTCGGATGTAGTCCACGACGTCCTCGACCTTCGTCGACCAGTGCAGGCGAGACACGTAATGTTTATGTTTAAATGTAATTCTGTTTCCACTTCAACAACAAATAAATATTTAAAGGGCTGTGGTGTGGCTATAGTGTGTTTTGTTGAATGGGTCAACAAAAGTGGTTTTTGCCGTTTTGTACGGAATCCTTCGTGCGCGAATCGTCGAATGATAACTTAATATGTCATAAGAATTAAGATGCGCGCTGCGTTATGCATAGCGCATGTGTAGTGTTAACTGTTAAGTGTATGACAGATGACATAATATGAAATGTGCATGTTATATTATGGAGAGGTTAAAGTTACATTTTGAATAATGAATAGCTATCATAATAATAAATATAGTTTAAAAAACTAAAAAAACTCGCTTTTAAAGAATATCGAGCTAAAAAGTTGTATATAATTTTAAAACTTTTAAAAATAAACTTAAAACTATATAAAAAATACTAGTATAATTGAGGGAAAAGCGTGGGTCGCTCGATATACGAAAATTATGGCACAAAGCGCCCCACGCTTTTCCCTCAATTATACTAGTATTTTTTATATACTACTGTTTTAAGTTTATTTTTAAAAATGTTAAAATTATTTTCAACTTTTAGTTCGATATTCTTTAAAAGCGTGTTTTTTTTAGTTTTTTTAAACTATATTTATTTTCAACTTTTTAGTTTGATATTCTTTAATAGACCGGACGTAGACCGGGGCGTATCGTCACGGTGAAGTTGTGAATGGACCCTGACTTAATTGTAACAAAATTACGGATCGAAATCTTTAATTCCTAAATAGGTATGTATTTTTAACTTTATATTTGCTTTACAAAGGAAATAAACTGGGCTACAAAAGAATGTAGCGTGTTGCTTGAGTCATTTGCAACCACATTTGCAACACAGCAATTTACTGTTTCGACGAATAAGAAATTGTCACCTTACACGTACAATATTTCATTAATGCCTCCAAAATTTCCTAGTTCTACACCTACTCCTACAACCTACACATTTTCCAATATTTCTTACTTAAAGTCCAGAGCTTCCCTACCTTATTTGGAACACGCCTCCTTTCGACCATAAAAAAATTGCGCCCCTCATCCTCCTGTCCAGATAATTAGATCAGAATTAAAAAGTATTATAAAAGGTTTGGTAAAATCAGTTACGAATACTTCGGGCATATGATCTACTGCTTATGTAAAGACGTTTAAGCAGAAAAATAATTGTCATACTGGAAAAAAAAAATCTTCTTTAGGGTAAATACGCTAAATGTCGGCCACTTACGGATTTTCTAACTTTAGATCGCTCCGTATCCATCAGTTTGAAATGAAAGCATAGCTTGTTATACGGTTTTAGACAGGTTGATAAATCTATTTTATATTTATAGGCATATGGTTGACTTTTCTACTAAACGGAAAAAGTATTAAGGTTTAAATGCGTCGAAAACGAAAAAACCTTAAAGTCGGCCGTACACGGCCCAATGGTCGGTCGCGTTTTTCCCAAATGTCGGCCGGGCATAGCGTGTAACCTCTCATAATATTGTTACGTGTTGGGGTTCGAAGGATTTGGAGATAAAGCCTGCTGACTCCTTTAAAGACTTTATTCACTAGCACTTAGTCCAACATTAAGCACTAGGTCCAAACACTAAGTCCAAACACTAAGCATTAACGGTGTCCCTTAATCGTAGCCAAGTCGCGGGTTTCGCTCACGGTATCATTACATCACTAGTATTCACATCGATATCGCCACATCACTGTTCAAATCGAACTCCCGATCGCTAGTTTTCGCTGGTATCGCCCGTATCGCTTCGGATGAAGCTCAAACTGAACTCGACTCGCTCGCATTCTTCCGACGTATTTATACCGGTCGATACGAGTCCCAGACGTCTCCAGAAGGTTCCCGAGTCGCTTGACCGAGTTGGATTTATTCCAGAAGATTCGCACAGTAGCGCCATCTAGTACTGAGTAGACGGTTTCACGTCGTCCCTGTTCACACCAAGTGGTTTCATTAGTTGACGCTAGATGGCACTGTCTCTTTGTGTTGTTCGTAACACTACTCCCCTCTTAGAGATGCTCGTCCCGAGCATCGCTGCCACTGCCATGGTACCGCACTAGACGATCTATGTGCACCACTTTGAATGACCCTCTTGACACCCAGATGACCTTCTGATACGCCATCATGCATTTCACGGAGAACATCTGGCACTCTCGTTCTTGGGACAATTATCTGAAGATGGAACTCTCTGCCGTTATTCCCGGTAGGGTATTCCGTTTATCAGACTGTCCCATTGCGCCCAGTACGCCTTAGTGATAGCGCCAGTGGGTGCAACCTCACTCCAGATTAGTTTTACGTCACCCCGTTTCTTGCACGTGACGATGTGTCGAAGGTCGTCATCTCTGTCTTGAGCCTGCCTCATAGCATCATTCCTCCCAGAGACCCAAAGGAGTTGAGCAGGCGGGGCCCGGTGGGCGGGGCCAGTGGGCGGGGCTTGGCCCACAGTGGGCGGAGCCTGAGGGGCGTGGTCAGTGGGCGGGGCATAGTAGGCGGGGCCAATGGGCGGAGCTTGGTCCCCAGTGGGTGTGGCCTCCGCCAAGGGTCGCTCCTCTCCGCCAGTGGTCGCACGTCTCCGCCAGGGGGCCGCACCTCTTCGCCAGGGGGTTGCACGTCTCCGCCAGGGGTCGCTCCTCTCGGCCAGGGGTCGCACCTCTCGTTCAGGGGTCGCACCTCTCGTTCAGGGGCCGCACCTCTCGGCTAGGGGCCGCACCTCTCGGCCAGGGGCCGCACCCCTCGGCCAGGGGCCGCACTTCTCGGCCAGGGGTCGCACCTCTCGGCCAGGGGTCGCACCTCTCCGCCGCCAGGGGTCGCACGTCTCCGCCGCCAGGGGTCGCACGTCTCCGCCGCCAGGGGTCGCACGTCTCCGCCGCCAGGGGTCGCACGTCTCCGCCGCCAGGGGTCGCACGTCTCCGCCGCCAGGGGTCGCACGTCTCCGCCGCCAGGGGTCGCACGTCTCCGCCGCCAGGGGTCGCTCTCCATCGCCAGGGGTCGCAGTCTTCCGCCAGGGGTCGCTCTCCACCGCCAGGGGTCGCAGTCTTTCGCCAGGGGTCGCAGTCTTTCGCCAGGGGTCGCTCTCCACCGCCAGGGGTCGCTCTCCACCGCCAGGGGTCGTAGTCTTCCGCCAGGGGTCACTCTCCACCACCAGGGGTCGCAGTCTTCCGCCAGGGGTCGCAGTCTTCCGCCAGGGGTCGCTCTCCACCACCAGGGGTCGCAGTCTTCCGCCAGGGGTTGCTCTCCACCACCAGGGGTCGCACTCTTCCGCCAAGGGTCGCACCTCTCCGCCCGGGGGTCGCACCTCTCCGCCCGGGGGTCGCACCTCTCCGCCCGGGGGTCGCACCTCCACCCGGGGGTCGCTCCTCCACCCGGGAGCTGCTCCTCCCGCCGCACTTCTTGAAATCTTCTCTCAGAGTCAATGGCATCTCCAAATCTCACTTCTGACACCAGTTGTTACGTGTTGGGTCGAAGGATTTGGAGAAAAAGACCTGCTGACTCCTTTAAAGACTTTATTCACTAGCACTTAGTCCAACATTAAGCACTAGGTCCAAACACTAAGTCCAAACACTAAGCATTAACGGTGTCCCTTAATCGTAGCCAAGTCGCGGGTTTCGCTCACGGTATCATTACATCACTAGTATTCACATCGATATCGCCACATCACTGTTCAAATCGAACTCCCGATCGCTAGTTTTCGCTGGTATCGCCCGTATCGCTTCGGATGAAGCTCAAACTGAACTCGACTCGCTCGCATTCTTCCGACGTATTTATACCGGTCGATACGAGTCCCAGACGTCTCCAGAAGGTTCCCGAGTCGCTTGACCGAGTTGGATTTATTCCAGAAGATTCGCACAGTAGCGCCATCTAGTACTGAGTAGACGGTTTCACGTCGTCCCTGTTCACACCAAGTGGTTTCATTAGTTGACGCTAGATGGCACTGTCTCTTTGTGTTGTTCGTAACAATATTATTAAATTATAAAAATACATAATTCAATTTTGAGACAGCAAGTTTCCTAAATAAATTAAAAAATGACTACCCAGTACCTACACAAACAATGAAAAGTACAAAAATGATCAGCCTGTACAGTAGCATTCGATTCTTAGGCTGGCCGACATTACGATCTTTAATATTTCCAAAGTCGGCCCCTGTTTCGTATAGCTTATTTCTCGAGATTCAGCTAATACCACCCCGGCCGGTATTTAGCGATTGAACGTAAAATATATTTATTAACATAAAAGCGTTTCAAATTTTACTATTAAGACAATGGAATTCGTAGTATTGGACTTTATAAAACACTGCATTTACCTTAAGTCGGCCCCGGCCGAGATTCCGATTTTCAGTCGAAACTGGTATTCTAATGACGGCCCCCTATTTTTCCCTAAAACCAATACGCAAAGCGTTGAAAAAACTATCTCAAAATATAGTAAAAATACCTTTTTAGTGAAAGCAAAGCTAAAAACCAAAAAAAGAAATGTCTTACCGTTGTAATATCAATCCCCGAATCGTGGATATTCACAGCAAGTAAGCTGCTTTAAGCTTGCAATTTCAGTGGCAAAATTACCACTTAATTACCTTTTGAATGAATGCAAGCTGAAAATGTGCAGACGGCCGAGGATTGGAGGGGGGCCGACGTTTGGCGTATTTACCCTATATGGGCGAGTTTGCGTTTTGCGGCGAGTCACCCATACATGAGATGATTTTTTAGTTTGAGTATGACAATTATTTTTCAGCCCAAACGTCTTTACATAAGCAGTGGATCATGTGCCCGAAGTATTCGTAATTGATTTTACCAAACCTTATATATTGCTATATATAAGCATTCTCCCAGCGGTCGCAGGTTTTGTCTACTTAACTATACTAGTGGCCCTTCCCTTCGAAGGTCTCTGCGCTTCCCGGGGGGCGCGCCCCACAGTTTGAAAATCCCTAGTTGAAACCTTCCATGAAGTTCCATAATTACTTCAACTTTCAAGACCAAAATTAGCCAAATCAGTCCAACCGTTCTCGAATTCTGAGTCCCTCGGGAACTGGATCTCCTGGTTTTAACCTCCCCACGAATTTTCAGCCAAATCGATTCAGCCGTCCTTGAGTTATAAATAGTGTAAGTGTAACTAATTTTATCTGAAAATCAAATATATTAGTAATTTAGTAGTAAATTCTAGTTTTGACTAGGTATTTCTAGTTTTAACATAGACATTTAGTAAAACCTAGTTTTAACTAGGGAAAACGAGTTATAACGAAAAACGGGTTTTAACTGTGACATAATTATAATATACTCTCAACAAATCAAACTAGTAAAATAAGTAACTTGATCTGATAGATTTACTAGTTTGATTGGTTGATTCTCGACAAGCTTTTTAACATATAAATTGTGTAATGACGTTATAAGTTATAAGTTTATAGTAAAAGTTTTAAAAGAAAATATTATTCTATTCTTTTTTGGGCATTCAAATTAAAGCTTGTTTTTTTTTACATTCAATTGATTTAGAAGTCGAAGTTCAAAATTGTAGTACACTGTACAATAGATTCATTTGAAGATACAAAGCAGCGCATGATGGACGCGGCGGACAGGTATTCGGCTTGTAGCATGGTAAGGGCAAGGCCACGGGGTCAACGACCGCCAGGACTGATGCCGAGTGCTGACTTATCACCGATTACGAGATACGCCTGTTACTTTTGTGTAGTTTGGTTAATATTATAGACGAACACTAGCTTTGTCATATTTTTTTAATACAAACGAGCCAGATCGCCTGATGGAAAGCTATTTTCCTCGCCCAGGGAGACCAGAGGAGTAACAAAGGCTTTTTTGACAAACTTTAAGTACTTAATTTTAACCAACTTCCAAAAATAGGTTATACGTTCGGCTGTATAATCCGAGGTTGGTCCCGTTTTCACCAAAGTGGTGACCTGATGATGGGATGAGAGGGATCTCCTCGAAATTGATATGGACACCAGGACACATATTATTATGGTGACTTCAAAATTAAGAAGATTTAGTAGAGAAATAAATTTTAGCCGAATTTAAAAGGGGACTTACTTATATAATAAGTTTTATTTCATACTTTTTTGTGTATTTTTACTTTGGAAGTCGGTTAAATTTTTTGTTTAAAAATGAGAGAAACAGAGGTTTCTATTAGTTATTGTAAATATTTAAGATGATGATGATGATTACTGTAAGTTACATAGTGGCATATGCTTGCAGTTCTTAGAACAATGACGATATTTTTAAACGCGTATCTTTAAACGGCAGAGTAATGTTCAAAGATCTCCGTGTTGGTGTATGGTGTGATGGTGGTGGTGATGATGATTATTCTCTAATTGACATGGTGGTATATGCTGGCAGTTATTTAAACAACGCCGAATTCCCCAAACATGTATCTATAAGGAGTCGGGAGTTCTGTTCTGTACTTTTGGATCCAGGGTATACCTTGGAGCAAAATTTTACTTTTTGGTAGCATAATATACTTGGACTACTTCAGAAAAAGACAATCTCTCCGTCATATCCTCATGGATCCCATCATCAGGTCACCACTTTTTTGAAAAAGAGTACTGCGTACTACGTACTACGTACTGCGCTGGCGGTCCGCGGCAACATGCTGCCTCGCAGATATGCATGATGCTCTGACCAGATCAAAATTACGCTCTTCAAAGCGTACTGTCAGGGCATATTGTATACTGGCAGTCTGTGGTTCAGGTGTACGCACCAGACGCTGGACTCCCTACGCATCCAATATAATATTTATAGGATGATGTTGAAGCACCCCCGCTTCTACAGTGCCTCGGAAATGTTCGCGTACACAAATACTGATGGTTTCCATGCCATTATTAGAAAAAAGTCGCGTCTCTCGTGAGGAGGCTCCGGGAGAGCGGCAATAGCATACTAAAATAATATAATAATAATAATAAATTCTTTATTAAGCGCAAGTCGCAACTATGGCCCAATTTAGTTAGTTTACATATTTTGACTTAAATATTAAGGCCGTCCCCGAGCAAAAGACATTGAGGAGGTCAGCCGCCCGCATTGCCAAGTTCGCACCGAAATATTAAATTTTTCACATAACTTAGAACTGAGAGAAAATTTTGAAATGAGTTATGCGGCTGACCTCCTCAAAGTCTTTTGCTCGGGGGACGACCTTAAGTACGAGTATGTTAGTAGATTATTTGCTAAAGTTACAGATTTATTTTAGTTTTAAATTATATTCACCTAACAAGAACTCTCAGTAACTAAGTGTTTTAGTATCGGCGAATCTAGTTTGTCAGCCAACATCTTCAGGATACAGTTGGTACTCGATCGCAGTCTGCTCAGGAGCATGTCTTTTTCAACCGACTTCCAAAACACAGGATGAGGTTCTCAATTCGTGTGTATGTTTTTTTTTGTATGTATGTTACGCTATTACTTCGCCGTTTGTGGACCGATTTTCAAAATTCTTTTTTTATTTTGAAAGGCTGACTCCCGGATTGGTCCCATCGTTACTAAATGGTAGACCTGGTGATGAGATCCATCCATCCAATCGAGAGAAGTCCTAAAATTTATAGGGACACCTATAGTGATTTTGACGTTTTTTTGAAGTAACTTGAGCATATGCTACCAAAAAATGAAATGTTGTGCCAAGGTTTACCCTGGATCCAAAAGCATTGAACGGTACTCCTCAGTCTTTGAAGACTATATTATGTTTGGGAATATCAGGATTATTATATTAGCATATGTCACTTTTAAATAATCATCATTCATCACCACCACCACCACCGCCACTACCATCATCACACCATACATTGTATGTTGATATAGGTATTTGTAATTGTCTAGATTATTTTGCGTATAAGTTTAGTTTGTGTTTTAAGTAACAAAAATGAGGCTTTGTCGTTCTAAAAATAAAAACTATTTATTTATTTATTGTTTACTATTAAGATTTGTTTAGTAAACTTTTGATTTAAAAAAAGAAATAATATAGTATTTTTTTTATTTTGGTAATAATAAATACTTACAAAACAATATATTATATTATAAATATAAATAAATATGACATAAACTATATCTTAAATCAGATTATCAGTGTCTGGTTACGTCGTTGTAGTGTTGCATGTTGATGGGGATATTGTACTTCCATGGCAGATCCTCTCCTTCGTGGAAGATTTCAACATCTTCGAAGTACATGTTGGGCTGTTTGAAGTATACCTCATGGACTGGACGGTCGAAGGGATAACCGAAAGGCTTGTTGTCCAACTCCAAGTTTTTGATAGCGTGTGGTTTGACAGTAGCTGGCTCATATGGGTATACCATCACGTACAGTTGGAATGGGAAACCGCCCTTGCTACCCTTAGGCAACAACAGCCTCTTGGGGAAGTTACCGTTGTATGATTCAGGTGTCATGTCTCTGGGCAACTTGCCTTCGGCGAGCATTTTGTTCACGGTGTCAATCGGAGCAGAGTCCTCTTTATAGAAGAAGAAGTCAGTAGACGAGCGTTCTACCTTGTTCTGTCCCTTGACAAGTTTGTGTACGAACCAGTCCAATTCAACGAAATTTTGCCAGTTATCTTCCAGGCTAATAGGGTAGCCCTTGCTATCGTATTTGGGACCCAAGAAGATCTTGAAGACTGCGTCACCTTCTACGTCCGATTTAACATCAATGTCGACATTGAAGGCTTTGTGGTTAAGACGAGGTTGACGGACGAAGAAAGATGGGTGGTTAGATTTCATCTCCTCCTTGGTGAAGTAAACGCCGTTGCTGACATCGAAGTTGTAGAAGTCGAAGTACGTGACTAGTTTGTCGACCTTGACGCTGTTGATTTTAACTCCAACGTAGTGGAGCAAGTCTTGAGTGTATGGGGTCAAGTATTTCTTGTACTCGATGATGTATTTCACGATCTTGCTGTACATCTGGTAGAAGATAGGGTCACGCATTGATGTCTGGTAGAAGTCCAAAGCGGAAGGAATGAAGTTGTACCTGGAAAGATATGAAGTATAAAGTGGATGTCTTAAGTTTAGAAGTTACATAGGGTCCTAAATTATGTGTATAAGATTGCAACTTTGAAACATGTCATTGTTAAAGCTTGGATTTCATTGACATTGTAGGTTACAATAAATTAATAACTTACTTGCTGATTGGTTCTGGAGCAGCGCTGAGGACGTGTCTGGCGGTCACTTCGAAAGAGTTGTGGTTGTCGTTAGGCATGATCTTAGAGTGGAGATCAGCGTTAGCTTGCCAGAAGTTGCCAACGAAGTTAACAGATTTCGAGTTGCGCAGGTCAATTTCCTGGTTGTACTGAAAATTAAGTTCAATTATTAGTATAAAATAGTAAGTATGAGACATTGGGCGTTATTTCCCTCTTTTTTAAAATATTATATCAATAAATTGTTAATTATATTTTTAATGAATATTCGTTGAAATGAGTGAAGATATCACAATTCACACGTACACATTATTTACCTCGCCTCAGGCAATTTTGCGACCTATTTGCGACGGTTTTTTTGATCTAGATACAATTGCGCTTACATAATTATAACCTACTTTTATTTTTGGTCATCAAGGGTAGGTAATTATTGTTCCATAGTAAAATATCCTTTAACATTTTACTTTCAGTAATAAGAGTGTTTTGAAATTAACTGTCCGTTTTTTGTGGAAATATCAAAGATACGTACTGCCTTGAAGTGGATCTCCTCTAAGTATTGGATGAAGGTTTTTTCGTAAGTGTCCAACATTTGGAGCTCTTCAGATTTCTTTTCATATGGGATCATGAATTCTTCGGACCTCTGGACAAATGAGTGGTAGTAGCTCATGGATGGACTGTAGCCAGTCTTGATTGGAGCCCACCATGAGAAGTCGGGGATTTCACTCATGCCATTGGCTAGGCGTTCCAAGTAGTAACGAGCCAATATTTGCTGGTAAGCGTAGAAGTAGACTTCACCGCGACGTTCCTTTAATGTAACGTAGTCTTGGCTGTCCATCCAGAAGGGGAAGTAAGCGTGGAAGTAGAAATAGTAGGCGTTAAGGCCGATATCTTCCGTGAAGTATGAGATCTTGTATTCATCGTTGTGATATGTAGTGTAGTCTGAGTAGTTAGCGTAGACTACGTAACGGCCATCCTCAACTGTAACTCCTTGGTCGATTCCAAAGTCTGGGGTAAAAGTACCTTCTTGCATCTTTGTACGGTAAACTCTTTGCCATACATCCAGGTTTGTGAAGAGTTTTGGCCATACTTCATATGGTGCAGGCAAAGCCAAGGATTTGGTGTCTTCACGGTGGATCAAAGCAATGTAGTATGCGTACAAGAACTGGCCTTCGTTCATATAGATGCGTGCGAAAGCTGCGGTCTTGTAAAAGGTTTCAAAGTCCTTGGCATAGAAGAACAGGTGGAATAGAGATATAGCCTCTTCGCGTTGTCTTTCGTAGAAGATTGAGAAGGGCATGTTCTTGGGAAGGAAGCCAGTCTTGGACAGTTCTAAGAAATCTTCGACAGCCTTCTTGTTCTGAAAATAAAATAATCGTATCATAAATATACTGCGAATATTTTTTACACGATTAAGAAATGAATTTTAATTTTAGCTATACCTACTAAAAATCAAAGGTACAGTAATTTGTTTACAGAAGTCACGCTCCATACATTAGTCGCGGAAGCTATGACGTCACTTGTTCCTAAAGTGATATGAAATGTAAGGTTTGCAGAAACATAATTGCTAATATCTCCAAAATGTATGCGCTTAAAGGGCCATATTGACCATACAGCCTGCAAGCTTAAGGCCACGGATTTGTAGGCAAGAATTTTAGATGATTGACATTATTGATATTAAATAACGGCTATTAGTACCGGTGCTGGATTTGCTGGAAGCGCCGTGAGTATGACCCTTTAAAGTTCACTTACTATAACGAATGTTTTTATATATAATATATGATGTATGTAGAGTAATGATGTAGGTTTTTTTTTTTATAATAAAGCAAACAATTTTGAAACTTTTTTCTTATTCTTAGAAGTCAGTTTTAAAAAGAAAAAAAAAACTAAAGCTATGCAACTTACCGTGTAGTGGTCGATGTGTTTTTCGATGTTGAAGTCATGACCGAGCTTGTAGTATTCAGCCTCAGTATCGACTTGACCGGGGAAGTGGAACAGAGAGATTATCTGCTTCTGCTTCAACACCAGATCATGGTCAACTGTAAAAGAAATGATGAACATGAAGAAATGCCAAAAGCAAAATATAATAATTCAATGAATTTGAAATTTAACACTTGTTTGAAATATACAAAGCTTTTCAGTTAGCTTAAAGGGCTGACTCTAATTATTACAACAACTCATATTGTGAATAAATCTATTTAGGTATAATAGCTGACTTCAAAGCAGCAAATAGTATTGATCCAAATTTCCACCAAAAATATGTATGAAATTCTAAGTGTTCTTCTAATTTAAGATGTTGCACTAATCAATTTTAATATCAAATGCTTACCCGGTTTGGTTTTGTAGACCAACTGAGGTGTAGCCAAAGCGAGAGCTAACAGAGTAGCCAATACCACAGCAGTCTTCATGATTGCCAGCCCAGAAGGTAACTGTGCCGAATCTACAAAAGTGTCAGTTTTTATACTGTTCGTTTCTTTATCTTGAGCCTATACAATCTGTCCCCTGGTAACCAGATTGTTTGTGTTTTCTCCCGCCCCGTAGGTGTCAGTTATCTTTGTGACCCCAACACCTTTGATAGGTACGACTCCGTTATCCTCGACTTTTACAATATTATCAATATATTTATCATTGTTATTGCGATATTATTGCATTTTGTGCATAAGATTATCACTGGCTGAAGTCATATTGTAAATAAAACTGACCAAGTGCGAGTCAGAATCGCGCACAAAGGGTTCCGTACAAAACGGAAAAAAAATCACGTTTGTTGTATTGGAGCCCTCGTTAAATAATTATTTTATTTTGTTTTTGGTATTTGTTGTTATAGCGGCAACAGAAGTACATAATTTGTGAAAATTTCAATTGTCTAGCTATGGCGGTGAAGTTTGGACAAATCAGAGCGCGTTTCACGTTGGTTTAACGTTTACGAGAATAGTTTAACAGTTTTAGCGTATCGGGACTTGATTTTAATTGTCTTAGGGCAGGTTTTATTTAGCAGAATTGACCCTCAGGTCACCACTTTGATGTTAAAAGGACCAATTTGGGAAAAAATATTTTTGAAAATCGGTCCACAGACGGCGGAGTAATCGTTGAACATACAAAAAAAATGTATACAGCCGAACGTATAACCACCTCATTTTTGGAAGTCCGTTAAAAAGTTATATTTTGCTCCAAGGCCCTGGATCCAAAAGCACGGAACAGAAATGGCCAGCGACAACAAGCAACTTGCCACTCGCCGTCACTCGTGATCACTTGCCTTAGGGGCCGTCCATTAATCACGTGATGTTTTTAACAACTTTTCCCCACCAACCCCTCCCCTCCCCTGGTGATACGTGGTGAGGTTTTCTACTACCCCCCTCCCCCACCTAAGATCACGTGTATTTTTTTTACATAGTAAGCAGGTCATGTTTAAAGAAAAACTTTGACATAGAAAACAATTTAATCGAATAATTTAATCAATTAAAAACTATACATACGAGTCATTTGTCTTGTAAGTATTTAAACAACACTACGAATCTACAACCGATAATAATTTCGGTATGCATAGACTAGATTCGAAAATTAATACACGTGATGTCTCCTTATACCCCCCCCCTCCCCTTGGTGATACTTGGTGATTTTTTTTCGGACCCTCCTCCCCCTTTAGGCATCACGTGATTAATGGACGACCCCTTACTTCGGACTCGGCCAATGTATGGGCAGCTCGACCAAACACCGGTCTACATTGGCCGCCTGCATTGGCATTGAAGGAACGTGTCCAACGTGTGGACTTTAGCACTTGCCTTAATATAGCCACCTTTTTGCCGACGCTCGCATTGGCCTACACTGGGCCAAAAAGTAAAGCCGACTTATATACAGCTTCATTAAAATGGAAATTCACTAATATAGGTTAATACCTAATCTATCACCTGCACCTACCCTAAGAGAAAGTTAAAAATTTAAAAGCTTACTAAATGTTATAAAGGTAATGGAAAGAATCATCTCTGTAGATGTGTTATCTCTATTGTAGTTTGGTATGATATTAATTTAAAGTGTTCTATTGTTAACTTGTATCGGACTGGTAATGACAGTCAAGAGAGGTTCATGTCATTTATAAAAGCACAAAGTAATCAGGGGCCTCAAATGTATGAACATTCTAGAAACGCATAGAACTTAGTCCATAAGATGGCTACGATTTTTCAAACCATCTCTGCTACCTCTGTGGGCGGCCGTAGCATAAAGCCTCGGCTTGCTCTGCAAGAGCGTGCTGCGCGATCTGTGGTGATGCCGGGCGACCAGAGGGGCAATTCTGCTAAATAAAACCTGCATTAATACAATTACAATCAAGTCTCGATACGCTTATATTCCCAAATAGTGTTTTTATGGACGTTAAACCAACGTGAAACGTGCTCTGATTGGTCGAAACGTCATAAAATCCGTTCACGGTAGCATGTCGCTACACTTTCAATCCAAGCAAAGTAAAATTGACTCTTTAAATTGTCTACTTTAAATACGAGAATTGAGGTTCAGACCGTTGACAGATCCGGGGTAACCTCATTTATGCGGCCGATGGCATTCCTAGGCGGTTTAGTGTGGTATTCCGGCGTGATGCGTGGGACTCCCACATGCCCCCGGGGCAACTCCCAAGTCCCAACCCTTCGGGGAGAGAGTAAATACCTTCCCCTACGTAAAAAAAAGTATCTACTTTATATGAAGAGTTATACTTACATCTGGATTATCTGGATCTCAATAATCTACACAGGTAAGTACATATTTAACTTATATATGTAAAAATCATAAGTCACATGTGTGCTAGCCAAATTTTTGAGTAGGGTGGCAATAATTTCCGAAGACAACAACCTTAACCGAAGGCAACCCTTGTCCCGACAGCTCATGGTGTGCAGTAGTCGGTAGCCCTATGAAATTACATGGAAAGTTCATCACTTGCGAGTTGCGACACTGCGGAAGCGTTCCCATGCGTGTTATTACAAGTTCAAGGAAACTGGTGGGAAGATGCCAATTATTGACACCATATTATTTTTCTCTTGTGTATTGCGGTAAATACTGCGTAATGTGTCGATAGCGAGGCCTGCTGGCGGTCGATTAAAGAAGTATTTAATGACAATTTTGTTATAACGTTTTTTCTATTTAGCAATCGCTAATGAGTGTAAAAGTGATGAGTGTAACAGAGATAAGTTGTCAAAACTTTTGCAAGAAAATTCGCTGCGAACAATCTAGAACAAAAATAGAAACAAAGAAACAAAGTGAAGCTAATAAGAAATCAATAAAGTGAAGCTAGTAGCTAAATGTAGACGTAGTAGAAGTGTGAGGAAAGGGGATTGTATAATTACGTAGATTGCATCAAACCTACAATCAAATGTAGCTTACGTTATTCAAACAGAGTTCTCTACAATTACTGCTACCTTCCCAAAAATTTAGTTTCTTTTTCTGTGTATAAAGTATAATTATTTCTTTAGGGTACTTACCTCATTATACGGTAACCATGAAATATGAATTTACAATTGATGAACCGAAACAAATATTATAATATGCATAATATTCTTTGACTTGAATATAAGAAATGAGATTATCTGTATAAATTATTCAGAAATTTCATAATACAGTTGTCTAGATTTTATCAGTAAGCGCGGCTTTCTTATAATATTCATAGATGTATTATATTTAACTATTATTTTTAAACAAAAAATTAAACCGACTTCCAAAGTAAAAATACACAAAAAAGTATGAAATAAAACTTATTTTATAAATAATTCCTCTTTTAAATTTGTATATTTCTCTACTTAATCTTCTTAATTTTGAAGTCGGTACCAGCAAATGTGAGTTCTATAAAATATTGTAGGATATTGTTTGGGCTGGTAGCGACTTCAAAATTAAGAAGATTAAGTAGAGAAATAGACAAATTTAAAAGGGGAATTATTTATAAAATAAGTTTTGTTTCATACTTTTTTGTGTATTTTTACTTTGGAAGTCGGTTTAATTTTTTGTTTAAAATAATAATTTCACCCTTTTTAGTGATATATCTTGTTAAGTTATTATTAATACGTCTTAAAAACGTCTAAAATAAACGATCGAATGTATAACTGAATACGCGCCAAGCTTCCATTAGGTATTGTTATTAAGATGATGATGATGATTACTGTAAGTTACAAAGTGGCATATGCCTGCAGTTCTTTAAAGTTTAAACAATTCCGAAATTTCCTAACGCATATCTTTAAACACTGAGGAGTTCTGTTCAGTGCTTTTGGATTCAGGGTATACCTTGGTACAACGTCTTATTCTTTGGTAGTATATGCTTGTGTTACTTCAGTAAAAGTCAATAACACTATATGTGTCGATATAAATTTCGAGGAGTTCCCTCGGATCGCAGATCGAGGAGATTCCTCATGGATCGCATCATCACGTTTCCACTTTAGAGACTAAAGGACCAATTTCGAATTAAACCCTTTACAATAACAAAATAATTTTGCAAATAGGTCCATAAACGGTAGAGTAATGTTCAAAGATCTCCTAGTTAGTGTAAAATACTATGAGAAGTACCTTCTTTATCATCATAATGCGATGATGATTGATGTATGCTGTGATAGTGGTGGTGATGATGGTGATTATTCTAATTGACAAAGTGGCATATGCTTGCATATAGCTACCAAATAGTAAGATTTTGCTCCAAAGTATACCCTGGATCCAAAAATACAGAACAGAACTCCTGACTGCTTATAGATACATGTTTGGGGATTTTGGCGTTGTTTAAAGATATGCTTGCAGTTCTTTAAACAACGCCAAAATCCCCAAACATGTATCTATAAGCAGTCAGGAGTTCTGTTCTGTATTTTTGGATCCAGGGTATACTTTGGAGCAAAATCTTACTTTTTGGTAGCTATATGCTTGGACTACTTCAGAAAAAGTCGAAATCACCATATGTGTCTATTTAAATTTTGAGGAGTTCCCTCGTTTTCTCATGGATCCCATCATCAGGTCACCAATTTTCTGAAAATGGGACCAACTTCGGATTATACCTTTTACATCAAAAAAAGAATTTTGAAAATCGGCCAACAGACGGCGGAGTTATCCGCGAACATACAAAAAAAATATATATATACAGCCGAAAGTATAACCGCCTCCTTTTTTGGAAATCGGTTAAAAAAAGGATAATATTAAAATGGTTGAATAAGCAATTATAATGTTATAAAATAAAATCCAAAAAGTGTGGAAATTGGAGCACGTAGTAGAATAGATATAAATTATATTTATGTTTTATGATAAACATACGTTTGTAAGTTATAACATTCCTTTTACGATTTTCCTAGAAATGTACCTACCTAATATTTCAAGTCTGTTAAGAAATCCTAACAATACACCTGTTATGATTTCATTAAATAAACAAATCACAGGGCAATTTAAGAAAAACATTTTTCCGGAAAGTATAAAATGTTTGGTCACCCTCTGCGGTGACACGACATTTGATGACTATCAAAATAGTTTTTTTTGTTCATAATCGCTTTTCAGTAAAAATGTAACTGACCGCCATGGAGGAAAATGACCGTCACAGTAATAACTTGTAACAATCTGTCAGTTCAAATTACCGTTTCCTCGAAACTAGGCGAGGAGAAAATTAGTTCATTCAACCTTATGTCGCCTGTACACGCTACTCGCTAGGCAAGTAGTTTGGCAAGGGATCCAGGGTGGAGTGGAGACGCTCAGCCACCGGAAAAAAGGAATTGGATTGCCAAGCTGCATGCCTAGCGTGAAATCAACTATAAGGTTGTAGTGGTAAATCGTTGAGCTGCACAGTGCACTCAATATGGTCAATGAATATAAATATAATATTACTAACGGAAAAAAATCGGCATTCAATAACTTACAGGAATACATACAGTAAAACAGCTCGCGGCTATGTAGCCGTACGTCTAGCCACGCACATGCACAGTGAGTGGCTAGAAAATGCGGGGTTACGCGGCGCACGCGGGACCGGGGTTTACATAGTCGTGGACTTAGTTTCACGGGGCTGGTCATTTCTTGCTTTGACATAATAATTGACAATATTATCTCGAAATTTTTGCCTTATTAACCATAAGCTCACTAACAGCTGGAGCACCAGCGAAAACGTTTGTAGAGAGTGCCGCCCGAAAATCTGATTAGGAGTACCTGTATAAAGTCATTTTAATTATGAAAATATATTTTTTTATGAAATGTACCAGGAAATGAGTACTACCGCCCTCTATAGACGTCGGTACCTACTCATTTCCTGGTCCATTCCGCTTGCAACACTAGACGAGTTACACTTGTAAGTTGTAACTCATTTACGGTCCCTGGTCAGTGGACCTCAAAACTCTATTCACACAAGAAGATGCTATACATGAGCCTACTTGAGCACGTTTCATAGCAATAGCACTTTGGCAATAGTTCGAATGTCATGTCAATCAAAGTTAATATCGCTCTTGCAATGAAACTTGTATCTTTATGTGTAGTGAATTATGTTTAATTTTTAATAGCTATCTTAAAAATGCAGCGCCGCATCGCGTCGCGGTGTGTACTGAGGAGTCAGATATTAGATACGGTAGGTCTATGAACTGACCATAGGCTTAAGGAGTCAGATATTATGAAACGGTAGGTCTAACCCCAACTAACTCGTCTAACTACGTCACTGGATGGCGCCAACAGAGTGCAATAAAGACGCGATGCAAAACAATTTTCATTTAACTATCGGTTATTGCTTCCTCCACCGTAAATCACTATAGATGCCAACTTGTCGCCAACGCTGCTAGGCTGGGACTATATCGTCCGGAATCCGCAATTCCGGGGAAAATTCAGAGCACTGAAAGTAGAACTCTGCGGTTAAACAACAGAGCTGAAAATCGAACATACGAGTGTCAAGTCAAATGTCAAGTCTGACTACTCGACACCATGTACGTAGATAAATATAGTTTAAAAAAAAACACGCTTTTAAAGAATATCGAACTAAAAAGTTGAAAATAAATTTAAAATTTTTAAAAATAAACTTAAAACAGTAGTATATAAAAAAAACTAGTAGGTATAATTGAGGGAAAAGCGTGGGTCGCTCGATATACGAAAATTATGGCACAAAGCGCCCCACGCTTTTCCCTCAATTATACTAGTATTTTTTATATACTACTGTTTTAAGTTTATTTTCAACTTTTTAGTTCGATATTCTTTAAAAGCGTGTTTTAAAGCTACCAGAGCCGAGGAAGGCAGCAGGCGCGCAAGAGAAAGTTACATACAAGAAAACAAACAAGCTTACATACAGGTGAAGTTAATATAAGCGTGTTAAAAAAAAAGGCGGACGGAAGATGAGCTAAGCGTTGAGTGATTGTGAATAGGGTATGGAACCGGGAAATCCCGGTCCCGAAATTCCCGGGAATTCCCGAAATTTTGAATCGCTCTGAGAACCGGGAATCAAAAATTGAGAACCGGGAATTTCGGTATTTTCGGTACCGAACAAATTGTATTAAAATTTACAAGTATTTAAGTAAACTATCATCGGTAATTGTAAATATTAGCTAAAAATAATTTTTAATCATTTCTGAAAGCGAATTAAAGACAAAAATGAAAAATATAATGAGTAGTTCATATTAGATAATAGATTCTGTACATAAAAGTTAACTGTGAGCGGTGCGAAATAATAACCATAATATTATGCCGTATTTAATATTAATATAAAGTATGATAGCACCATACATCGACCGACATAGTAGCCAATAGTGGAGCCAATGGTATTGACGATTAAATAGAACATCTTGGGACTTGGCCTACAAGGTCTGTGTGGCATCTGTTTAATTTTTTGATAAATATATACGTATATATTTGTATACCTACTAATATGCGTATTGGTTGCTTTTAGGGTTGATGAGCAGTTTAGATGGATATTCCCTATTGTCCTTTAAATATTCTTTATTGTCCTTATAAAAATATCTGTAGTTACGCATTAAATTAATTACAAATTTTAATTTCAAATTGATGCATCTGTAGGATTCACTGAACACCCCCTTTGAACTTCTGACACTCGAGTAAATAATATATTTTTTTTACCCCTCCCCACCTTTCACGCAAATTTTCAGATTAATATATCATATCAGATACTTATTTGCGCATGAACAACACTAATTATAATCTGACGCGTTCCGCATATTCATGCCATGGTCTATTTTACAACTTTGTAACCATGCAGAACGACGACTGCTTAAAGCTGACACACTATTCCTACAGTGTGTCAGCTTTTGTCAGTGTGTGTTTGGTTATTTAGTATCTCAATTATCTAATCTGCCACTTCTAATAGGTTACCTAGACGTTCGAGCATGTACACAAATAGCATTCTGGGCACTCCAACTATTTGATGTTTTGCAAAAATCAGTAACTTGAAATAACATATTTAAAAACCACCAATAAATGCTAATAAACTAAAATGACCTACGGCTCTTTACTATCGCCAGTAATATTGTCATTAATATGGCGGTGACATGTTGGCTGATGTGTCGAGTTACCATTGAAACCTTATTTAACTTGTAATTGTACTATAAAATGTTATTCTTATATTTTGAATTACTTTTGAGACCATAATTACACTTGTATTTCATGCCTTAACATCAGTCCCGAAATGCCCGAATTTCCCGGGAAATCCCGGTTCCGAAATTGCCCAGTCCCGAAATTCCCGGTTCTCAAAATCAGACCGGTTCTTCCATTCCCTAATTGTGAAGCACAACAATGGCGGCGACTTACATTTGTGTGAGATTACCTTGAGATTAGGTACGGATAATTGCCATTGGCGTACTGGCGGCCGATCTTCTTACTTTGCTGTGTATGTGTGCGTGCGGCACGTGTTGCTACGATACGGCCGGCTTACTTTGATTGCTTCACTATTCTTATTACTGAAGCGGTGTCTGCCTTTTTTCTACGTCTATGCTCGACACTATTGTGTTCGATTTTCAACCCTACTGTATTAGTCCATGATTCTATTTTCAATGCACAGAATTTGCTCCGGCCTTTCGGATAACGGACAGCTACTACTATTATTAATCTGAAAGTTTGTGAGATTGGTGGATGGTTGTTTTTTAATATTTCACGCAAAAACTACTAAACGGATTTCGGTGAATTTTGGTACGATAATAGAATAATCTCTGGATTAAAACATAGGCTATGTTTTATCCCGAAAAGCATAGTAGTCCCATGGGATACTGTATTTACGCGGGCGGAACCGCGGGCAAAGGCTAGTTTATTATATAGTCCTAACGCCCAGCCTTACTAAGCTGTAAGTTGTAACTTATGAAGTTCGAAAAGTTATTTCTTCGGTACCTAGATGGTAAATCTCCGGCAAGCTGTGTAAAAACATTTTAATGCCAATTCTAAATGTTATTCAACCTTTACCTTTAGTTCTTCTAATTTCTAGTTAGTACTTAGTAGAATGTTACATCAAAACTTCACAAGAAACAACTTGTTGATAGCGAGAACTATCATTTTCCAGTTGGTAATAACCGCTGCTATAAACCACATAAAACGATCCCAGTTCATTATCCTATGGGATGAGGAATGCGGTTGCAGTGTGAAAATACGCGGTAAAATTAAATTTAGAATTAAAAAAAAATACCACACCCGGAACATGTGTGTTTGGCGGAAAAAAGCGCTTGACAAAAATTTCTAGTGCTGAGAAAAAAAAAAACAATTGTCGGCCAGGGCCCAGGATACGTTTACTAACTTCAATGACGCTAACAAAATCCGTCATTTTGCTTATTTACAGCTTAGCGATCGCCATTTTGCTTACGAGCGCTTTCGAGCACTTTTTTGTCAATTAAAATTCTATAAATTAAAAAAAATGTCGTCATTTCTTCTCTATCTCTATCAATCAATAGTTATATGATTAATAATTATTAATTTATGGATGACAAGCCGTGTTATGTAAACACGTTCACCAATTGAAGTCGGTAAGCCATTTTGACATTTGCACTAATGACTTACTGCAAAACTTAACGGCAATGGACTTTAGGCTTACTTTGTTGTAAAATTTTACTGATAATTTGGATATCCCCAGTTTTAATTAGTGTTGAATATACTATTTAAATCTACTATATGTACTTAGTACCTACCTAAAGTTCAATTATTAATATAAACAAAAAAAATATTTTTTTGGGAAATATACTTTGGCTAATTAAGTACTTTAGTTTTTACATAACATGATAACGGAACATTAAGTAGCGGGTACATAATGTATGTAGTACGATTATGTACCTTACTGTTTTCTGTGCAATTTCATTTATGTTAATTATGTTTTATTAAATTTCATTGCTTATTTTATTAAAATAATAATATATTTATATTTCTTAAATGTATTTTAAGAACCAAAGCAGTACCCACAGATACTGACTTCGCGTTGTTTGGAACTTGGTAAGTTGGCAAGGTCTTTAATTTTACTGATTTTAATTTCATTAATTTATATCCGTGCCTGTGATAAAAAGCTTGTTGTTTGAAAACCCATGCAAACAAAAGTTCCTGAAAAAGTTTAAAAACCTTTGACCGAGCAACAGTAAAGGTATATTCTGTTCGGAATTAGGGCCTTTTCCTTTGGGGTTGAACTAAACGTAAATTCCACCACACAACGTGTGACGTGTCATTGTATATCATTATTATAGTGTAAATAAGTGACATTTAAATGTGTAGCATTATAAGGCGCTACTGTTTCTTTGTTTACGTAGTATAGAGCTGTGTGCTCTCACGATGTCGTTGTACGCTCTACCACTACCAAAGCCACCACTGCAATATTATGTTAAAGTAAAACAACTAACTAGATTAGAGATTCTAGAATCTAACAAGTAACAGCATCCGTGGTCTAGTGGTTAGAGCATTGGCTCTCGACTCGGAGGTCGTGGGTTCGATTCCCGCATTGGAACAACAAAAAAAAATGTTGTTTCCAAGTTTGGTTAGGGATCGTCCATTAATCACGTGATGTTTTTAACAACTTTTTAGACCCCTCCCCTCCCCCTGGTGATACGTGGTGAGGTTTTATACTAACCCCCCCACCTAAGATCACGTGTATTTTTTTTACATAGTAAGCAGGTCGTCATGTTTGAAGAAAAAATTAACTAAAAAACAATTTAATCGAATAATTTAAGCAATTAAAACTATACGAGTCATTTGTTTTGTAAGTATTTAAACAACACTACGAATCTACAACCAATAATAATTTCGGTATGCATAGACTAGATTCGAAAATTAATACACGTGATGTCTCCTTATACCCCCTCCCCCCCTTGGTGATACTTGGTGATTTTTTTTGGGACCCCCCTCCCCCTTTAGGCATCACGTGATTAATGGACGACCCCTTAGGACAATGCAGTCTGATCAACTGATTGTCTGACAAGAAAGATGATCCATGCGTCGGATGGGCATGTAAAAAGTCGGGCCTGCGCCTGATCTCTCGTCAGTCATGTCGGTTATCCGTCCTACTGGATTATGAGAGTAAAGGAAGAGAGAGTGCTCTTGTGTACTGCGCACAAACTTAGGCACTATAAATTACTCGTAGCGTAAATTGCCTGGTTTCAGTAAAACCGGCCACTGTCACCGATATCAGTGTGGGGAGTTACGTTACACATAGTAAATCTAAATTGTCGTTTCATATAGCTATGGATCATGTAGGTACCATTGACGTCATGAGGCAAATGGATTGCAATCATAGCTGTACAATATAATTATATACAACCGCAATATTATAGTGTCAAATGTATCTATCTTTATTGTGAGGTTGAATTGTAAATAACTAATGCGAATTTCACGTGTGATGGGTGTATTATTTAGAAGTTTTCATGATGAAAATCAAATCGAGTGGATAATATGTTATATAAGTTTTCGTACTAGCTGTTCCCGCGGCTCCGCCCGCATAAATACAGTATCCCATGGAAACACTGTTATTTTTCGGAATAAAGGGTGGCCTATGTGTTAATCAGAGTTCAAACTAGTAAAATACCTTACTATAGCCTCAGATCAAATACGAACGCAAACTTCTGTGTTCCTGCGAACCTCACTGCCGGTCTAAACTACGCCTCGCCTTGTAATTACACAGTGTCACGCACACACATGTAACGAAACTACGCCTTACCTTGTAAGGCGAGCGGTAGTGGTGTGTGCTTTTTATTATTTTGACAAAGCTCTGTATTCACATTTTTATTTGGTCTGAGACTGTACCCTGTGACCATCCCAGTGGTTTCGACCACTATCATGATCATTAGTGATTAGATCTTTTTGGCACGGGTTGATTAGTCTTTTGTCTATCCCTTTGCGAAATTTCAACAAAATCGGTGTCCGAAACGAGTATGTATACATGAAACCTTAACCTTCCTAGTGTAGTTTCGGCTAGGTTTAGGCTTGATAACGTAACACACACACACATACACACACATATTGATTCTATACAGTCGACGCGAACGAAGACGCGGGTAAAAGTAAAAATCTCCAATGAAGCCTTCATGATCAGGGTTGAAACTAGAGAGGGCTGTCAGGCAAGATGGCGCGGGGGCGACGACCTCTGAGTCACTGTGGAGCCTCTTGTATTACATGCATTACACAATAAATCATTGTACGTACACTCGCGACCAATAATGTTGGTGATTTGTTTAAAGGTACACTTGCGACTAATAACATCAGGGTAATCCTATAAATTGCCCGCTTCTTCGCCTGCGTGAAATTAGGTTTTATACTTTCATACCCTATTGGGGGTTGCAAAAATTCCTAAGTGGATGCCTACGCCATATGAGGAATATGTGTGCAAAATTTCAAATGTCTAGTCCTGTGCGCATCAGTCAATCAGCTTTGCATTTTATATCCATACTATAATATTATAAATGGGAAAGTGTGCGTGTTTGTTTGTCCATCTTTCACGCCAAAACTACTGAACAGATTTAAATGAAATTTGTACACAGTCTAGAACCTGACAAAGGACATAGGCTACTTTTTCGTACCTTTTTTACATCGGTTCCCGTAGGTTACTGTACTTACGCGAGCGGAGCTGCGGGCATTAGCTAGTATTATATAGATATAGATATAGATAGATGTGAGTTTGTTTGGTTGTTAAGCTTTCACCTAAAACTACTTAACCGATCATCATGATTAAGGCACAGATATTAGGTAAGTCCACGGGGAAGGACATAGCTACTTTTTATCGCGGAAAAATGTACTGTTTCCGTGGCAGATACACGGACGAAGCCACGGTCAAAAACTAGTATGAAATAAAATTTTACATGCACCAAAATATGTGATTTCCGTTTTATAGCTAGCAAGTTTAAACTTACAAATCATTCAAATGTAACTTAAAACTAAATATATATATATATATATATATATATATATATATATATATATATATAGCCGAACGTATAACCGCCTCCTTTTTGGAAGTCGGTTAAAAATATATAATAGCGCGCTGCGCGTGCCAGCATTTTTTTACATTAGGTAATTAGTGCTCACTCAAATTTAAACAAAAGTCGTTATAACGTTGCATAATTTGCATGAAGGGGAATAAGTTTAAGTACATATTAGTAGGTACTGGACATAACAAAGAGAACATTTAAATTATAAAATTTGACAACCTTACCAATTTTAGGAATTATTGCCTGTATTTCTTACTATATTACCCTCTGTTACTATGACATAACTAATAGGGGATCGGACTACATTTGAAATATTTAGTTTCTTTAATATATTCAGAAATATTGAGGCATTACTACTTGGTAAATGTAAAAAATGTATTCTTTTGTGTGTAGTTTACTAATTAAATAGATTTAAAAAGTACCAAAAAAAAATATTTTTTTTTTGCGAAATTGGTAAACAAAACCTACATCATTAGTTTACTTACATCATATACAAAAACATTCATTATGGTAAGTATGAACTTAAACTCACAAATATCGGAGATATTTACAAATATGTTCCTGCGGCCGTATACTTCATACATCATAACCTACAAGTGACGTCACTTGTAGGTGAAGTTTAGTATGGAGCGTTTTTACGGGACTTGCGAATTTTTGTATACAAATCGCTGTAGCTTTGAAAATATAGACTTTTGATATACGGTTTCTTCTGAGAAGCTACTCATATTTAAGAGTACTATTCAATTATGCAATAAAAAAAAAACAGTCCGCTTGCCTATTTCAGAAGTATGTCAATCTGCTAAACGTTTAATTTCGTCGACTGTACCTCATTTAAGTGATAAATATGATATGACTAATCATTAAGGAAGAGTCAAGTCCAGAATCACGTAATTCCATTTCGGTCCGTCCCTAGTACCTCTGAGAGCCGTGAGCTTAACGAATCTGGAATGACCAAGTCATCTCCGGGAATGACAAAAAATGTCCAAATGCAACCTTAAAATTACCTACATTGTAATATTATTGTGTTTAAATCCTACTACAATTATAAAAGTCAAAGTTTGCAAGGATGGATGGATGGATGGATGGATGTATATATATTTTTTTTTTTTTTATGAAATATGGGGGCAAACGAGCAAACGGGTCACCTGATGGAAAGCAACTTCCGTCGCCCATGGACACTCGCAGCATCAGAAGAGCTGCAAGTGCGTTGCCGGCCTTTTAAGAGGGAATAGGGTAATAGGGGAGGGTAGGGAAGGGAATAGGGTAGGGGATTGGGCCTCCGGTAAACTCACTCACTCGGCGAAACACAGCGCAAACGCTGTTTCACGCCGGTTTTCTGTGAGCCCGTGGTATTTCTCCGGTCGAGCCGGCCCATTCGTGCCGAAGCATGGCTCTACCACGTATATTGTAGAGATATTGTAGAGATGTAGGTAGAGATGGACGTTTGTTCTCTTCACTCAAAAACTACTAACTTTGATAAAATTTGGTATGATTACTACGATAAAATTTAGTACGGTCTATGGTTTGGGCTCTGGATTAAAACATAGGCTACTTTTTATCTCGACGTAGTACAATATTCCCGTGGGAATTATATCTACGGGGCAGAGTTGCGGGAAAAAGCAATTATTGTAAGAATAAACAAATAAACATGTCACAAATCATAATGTTACCTGTTTTTTTACCTGACTGCGCGATGTAAAGGAGTGGTAATGTGTTTTTCTAGGTATGTTACATACTAAATATATCATGTTCTTAATACATGTTGCGATACTATGTAAAAAATTATTTTTACGAATGAATTATATTATAAAGTATGCGAAATACGAGTAGGTTAATAAATACTAAATATGCCATACTTTACTTTTTCGTAGTACGTAGTACGTACGAATCTACGCGTTGAAATCTTTTTCTCGAAAAATTAAAACGTTAGAACACTAGGCACCATAAAAAGAAAGTTGCAAATTAAAATAAATAATTTTATTATAAGGTTAAATAAAAATGCGTACATATGCACTTGTGTATAATAAAATGAATATTTATAAATTGCTAATTTTATTGTACGAAATTCAAACCTTATATTTTGTCACAGCGTCATTTCTCTACATTTGTTTGCCCAGCAAAACATTTAATTAAAAACAAATGCTCGTTAATGGCTATTAATAAATGTATTACAATTTACAATCAGTCAACTGTGGGGGCTACATTCTAGGGGCATAGTGCGGGTTCGATCGATATAGATAATAATTTTCACACGCTACATAATGTGGATAGTAGAGTCGGTAAAAAACTATAGAATAAATTACAATATTGTAAAAGCATATTAATGTATGAATATGTATGAAATATTTTATATTGTCAACGGACATTTAATTTTGAGTTCAAACAACTATATTTGCGCCGCGACGCGATGTTTAATATAATAATAATTATCTAGTATGTTGTTACTCTTTATAGGATTCCGTAACCAAAAGGGTAAAAACGGGACCCTATTTCTGGGAATTCGCTGTCTGTCCATCCGTTTGTCACCAGGCTGTATCTCATGAACCGTGATAGCTAGAGATTTTCACAGGAGGTGTATTTTGGTTGCCGCTATAACAGCAAATACTTAGAAGGGAGCCCTACTTAAACATTTATTTTATGTTTAAGTAGAGCTCCCATACAACAAACGTGAATTTTTGCCGTTTTGTACAGAGGTCATAGGGGCAATAATTCTGCTAAATAAAGCCTGCATTAATACAATTACAATCAAGTCCCAATACGCTTATACTCCCAATAGCTGTTTTTATGAACGTTAAACCAACGTGAAACGCGCTCTGATTGGTCGAAACGTCATAAAATCCTTTCATCGTAACATGACGCTACACTTTCAATCCAAAGAAAGTAAAATTGACTGTTTAAATTACTATCTACTTTAAATACGAGAATTGAGGTTCTGATCTTAGAACCCTTCGTGCACGAGTCCGACTCGCACTTGGCAGGTTTTTATATATTTTTTAAGTTATAAAGTTTTTACTTATGTTATAAAGTGGGAAAGTTTGTTTATTTGTTTGCATTGAATAGGCTCCGAAACTACTGGACCGATTTTGATTAAATCTGTCCCAGATAGAGTAGGCTACGGGGAAGGATACTTTTTATAGCAGAAAATGTACAGTTACCGCGAGATTAAATTTGCGCGCACGAATACACGGGCAAACATCTAGTAATATATATTATGCTTATTTTTGCAAATTTTAATGGTTTTTAGTAACATACTTTGTCTGTAAAAGAATATTTATTCTTAAACTAGCTTTTGCCCGCGACTTCGTCCACGTGGATTTCGGTTTTCATACAAACTGTTAATCCAATTAAAAAAAAATCACACCGATGGGAGCGAATTTTCAAAAAATCCTTTCTTAGCGGATGCCTACGACATTAGAACTTACTTCTGCCAACAGCAAATTCCGTTCAGTAGTTTCGGCTGTGCGTTGATAGATGAGTCAGTCAGGTTTGCCTTTTATATATGTAATTAAGTCTTTTAAAACGTTTTTGTGATATATTTTAAATGCGACATCTCACTTAGAATATCGCTTAAGGCGAATAGAATAATTCAAAATGGCGAAAAAAGTCACGGTGTATTAGTATTTTGTAAGAACCCGGATCTTCCCGCTTCTTGTAGATGTAATATTGTAATTAAGGAGACTCGGCCGCCTTCGTCCAAGGTCGAATTTTTCATTTGTAACCGTCAAATTTTATATTATCCGTTATTTCGAAGCGTGTCGGCCATTTTGGTTTGTTTGGCCAAGTATACGTGTTTTGCTTTTGGTAAGGATAACTTTAAATTAAATAATATTTTAGTTCGGTAATTCAAAATGTATGTAAAGATCTTGTGAAGATAAAATGCTAATTAAAATGACTGTCATTATCTTTTAAGGTCAATTATAATTCATTGAAAGTAAACTGAAAGTTTAAGTATACAAGAATCGGGGTTCATTTTTCACCATGTACTTCTCTCATGGCTTGTTTCGTATTTAATTTTAAACATGTTCCAATATCCCGAGTTAAATCTAGTTGTGTTATTCCTATTGGAGTTTAGAAAGCTTTGGGATGATTGGTTTTTGGGGGCGGTCGACCGAGGAGCGGCGTGACTGGCAGTTTCGTCCAGTTACCTCGCCGCACGGCATTTGTAATGCAAGACCAAGTCGAACTCATTTAAATTGTACCAGAACTACCCAATAAAACAAAAAGTTGGATTAAAAAGAGTAAAAATACCAGCCAAGTGCGAGTCAGACTCGCTCACGGAGGTTCCGTACGAAACAGCAAAATCACGTTTGTTGTATTGGAGGCCCCTTAAATATTTCTTTGTTCTGTTTTTTAGTATGTATTGTTAAAGCGGCATCAGGAATACATCTGTGATCATTTCGACTAACTATCACGGTTCATGGGGTTCATGAGATACAGCCTGGTGAGTACTGAGTGGTGACTGGTGACAGACGGACAGTCAGACGGAGGGACAACGGAGTCTTAGTATAGTGTCCGTTTTACCCTTTGGATAAGGAACCCTAAGTCCTAAAAATAGGTGACTTTACCTTTTAAGCCACTTTAAGACTTAAAATTATAGTGATTAAATTTATAACTCTGTAAAATACGTATGGAACAAATGTAAAAACTATAGTAGGTAAGGAAGGATCTGTTTCACAGTCACCTACTAAATAACGAATAAGCTTATTCGGAAGTTTGTCACTGCTTACTATACTGAGCGACAGAGACAGAACTTCCGAAGTTCCGAATAAGCTATTCGTCACTTGATAGCATAGACGTATATATTATTATAGACGAGACATGTTGAGGCAAAAAGTGTCTCCAGTTAAATGGCCCCACTTTTGAGATTTTTGGGGTCTTTTGAAATTTGAAGTATGTTGATGACCAAGATGGCGTAATTTTTTACTGTATGAAGATTTGTACTGTCAAATGTACGTCATAACCTAACTTGAGTTTTGAATTAATCTTTACTTGATAGGCGAGTGTAAAACACCCCCTTAACAATTTATACATATTTTAGTATTAGTCTAAGGTTTCAATCTACCAGACAAACAATCAACATTTTTAAATGCTTGTTGCATTTAAAAATACAAGCATTTAAAAATGTTGTTGTTGCATTTAAAATGTTCGAAATACTTCATAGGTATAAACAATTCCTTGCAGAATCAAGTAATGTTATGAAGACATTCAAGATCAAAATTATCATAAACCCTGTCAAATCATAGACTCGAGCACAACATGCAACATCGCTACTACGCCGGCTAGTGCCCTACGCTTACTACAGAACCGGTTGAAGGTATCCCAGTGCACCTTGATTAACAATCCAACGCGAAAAAAACCTCTATTGCTTTAGCAACAGAGTTGAGAATTGTTTGTAATAATAAAAGCAAACTATCACGTCGCCTACCCGCAACACGCTCCACATGAAGATACCATCATTCGTCTTCGTCTATTTTGGATTGTACCTGTCCATTTTATTACGACCTATATCTATGCGCACATAGATCTGATATTGTAAAGAGTCGGAGGTCATATAAAATTGGCTGCTCATCCCCATTATGGTACACTTCTTTGTATTACTTCAATGCGTAGAAACAAATATATAAATCAGTTTATGAGATTAGTGTCTATGTCTATACAGTAATAAACAAATTACGGGCCCACTCTAGTTTTAGAAGTTAAATGGAAAATATAAGTTAATAGATGTTGCCAGCTTCGAACGCGCAAAATGAAATCCCGCAGGAACCGTACATCTTGCTGCGATAAAAGTAGCCTATGTGTTACTCCAGAATCTAAACTAAAACCATCGAATTTTTATCAAACTCTGTTCGATAGTTCCTGCATAAGTGTTTTCAAACGTTTATAGAACCCCTAACAGGAGACTTAGTAGGAAAATTTGACAGCGGCGTAAAGGTACGTTAGTAATATACATATATTCTTTGGTAAATGTAGATAATTTTATTTAATGGCTGTGTTCCGCGCTTGCTAGCGCTAAAGAATAAAAAACAGTTTATTATATCTATTATTATGTATATTATTATATAGTATATCGGCCAGGACACGTTTGCTAACTTTAATACTGCTTACATAACACATATCCGCCATTTTGCTTACGTCTTTTTGCTAGCGCTTTTTCCGCGGAACGCAGCCATTGAAATTTGTATTGGCCCCAGTCATGATTTTGACAGATTTTCATACAATTCTCATTCGACTTTACGTTTCTGTCAAATGTTCCTTTCAGGTTTTCTGGTCTACATCATACATAAGTAGATATCACGTATACAAAGTAGTGATAAGTATGTATGTAATGTATCTCTTACTGTAATATATATTTTTTTTTTTATGAAATAAGGGGGCAAACGAGCAAACGGGTCACCTGATGGAAAGCAACTTCCGTCGCCCATGGACACTCGCAGCATCAGAAGAGCTGCAAGTGCGTTGCCGGCCTTTTAAGAGGGAATAGGGTAATGGGGGAGGGTAGGGAAGGGAATAGGGTAGGGGATTGGGCCTCCGGTAAACTCACTCACTCGGCGAAACACAGCGCATACGCTGTTTCACGCCGGTTTTCTGTGAGCCCGTGGTATTTCTCCGGTCGAGCCGGCCCAATTCGTGCCGAAGCATGGCTCTACCACGTACAAAAATAGCCGAATAATAACATATGAGCCGAATAGGCAATTTAAATACAACAATTATTGTAATAATCAAGTAAGATTAACTGTAAACATAACATTTTTATTATCTAATGTAGGTACCATATATATTTGTATTTAAATACAAAGATAATACTTTTTAATTACTTTTAATATTTTTTGTGTAAAACATAATTTTAACAATTTACATAATTTCAACTGTAAGCACTTGCTGTCTTTGCTGTAAGTTTTAAATCTTACCTTAATATATTCTTTAATTGCAAAGAGTACCTAAATATCTGCCTATTGAATTTTAAATGATATAGAAGCATTATAAAAGCTTATGTTAAAACTGTATATTGTTATATTTTTATATTGTGCGTAAGTAACTTTATGGGCTCTATAAAAAGTAAAAACATAATTTAAAAATGTCTTAGGTATTCGGATTTCTGATTATACCAAAAGGGAAACTTACTAGAGAGTTTGTGAACTAAAAGGTTCTTAGGTACAGTGACTCAAATATTGTATTGATTCCTACTTTTTTGAACTAATGTATCTTTTTACATCCAAACTTTATACCACGGGACAATTACATAAAAAGTACCTATACCTACGCGTGTAGGTACTTAATTTGGCGTGTGCCGCCCGCATCGCGGCAGCCGGCGCGCGACTATAAGCTGCGGGTAGTTTCACATTACCGTTAACTACCTCACCCCTGTACACACCCACTACCCACATGCAACTTAATTGATTTCCATACGTTTCCATTCAATGATTGGATTTTCTCACAATAATCACTTAGAAAATAAGACTAGAATCGCCAGAGCGTATATGTAGAGTTCTGTGAAATGTCGACTCCATAATTATGGGCTATGTATGGCACAAAATGGTGCCCGTGGTGGTACACCCGTGTGTACCAGGGTGAGCCACGTAGGAACATTTAGTCTGATCGTCTGTCTGTCTGGCCTATCTCTTTAAAACTGCTGAATCGATTTTCACGGTACTTTCGCTGGCAGATAGCTTAAGTTACAAGGAATAACTTAGGCTACTTTTGCGAGCACCAGCTAGTTGGACATAAAATAGATTGCTTCTTTTCACAGGTTAGTAACTTAGTACCTAAAAGAAGCAAATTTTTTATGTACGTTTATATACTTATACTAGCTATGTCCTTTCCCGGGACCCAAAGTATGTCTATACCAAATTTCATAAAAATCGGTTCAGCGGTTAAAGCGTGAAGAGGTAACAGACAGACAGACAGACACTGTCGCTTTTATAATATTCGTATAGATAATTATTAAACATCTTACCTTACTTTGTAAGACTTCTCTCTCGTTAATAATAATATTGAATGATGTCCTATTTGTTAGTAAGTCCGTATTTATATTCAATTTTAGTAAAGTCCCGAACAGTTGTTAATGATTTATCAACAGGTAAAGAACAAGTATTAAATATTAATGACTTTCATAACCTCCTTTTTTGGAATGTTCATTTTAAATTACTTAATAGGTACAAAATAATAATATTAAAGTCGTTTCAACCAAATTTGACTACCATAAAGAAGGTTATAGTGGACAATCAATCTTAAAAGATAGACATATACTGTAGCGGACATTTTTTAGATGATTTAAAGAGGAATAATTCTTTCATACATATTTTTTGGGTAACTTGAACCGTTTACGCAGCGCACGTAACGGAAGCCCTCAAACTAGTATAAATCTGTATAATCTATGCCCTCAAATATGAATAATTTTCCCCGTTTTTGCAACATTTTTCACTAATGCTTCGCTCCTATTGGTCGCAGCGTGATGTTATATAGCCTAAAGCCTTCCTTGACAAATTGACTATTTAATACAAAAATATTTTTTCCATTCGATCTAGCAGTTCTTGAGATCAGCGCGTTCAAACAAATAACGGAAACCCTCAAAGATGAATAATTTTCTGCGTTTTTTTCCACATTTCCACTGATTCTTCGCGACTATTAGTCGCAGCATGATGTGATATAGCGTAAAGCCTTCCTCGATAAATGGACTATCCAACACAAAAATAATTTTTCAATTCGAACCAGTAGTTCCTGAGATTAGCGCTGTCAATCATATTTTGCTTTTCGCATTATATTCTTTGTTTAAGGGGCAAATAGCCCCTAAAGCTTAAAAATCACTCAGTTTGAGTCGGAACTACTCCGAAAAATGGGAATAATAAAATTCAAAAAAATATACATTTCACACTTCAATCCTTCATCTTTAATATCATCGTTAATTTTTTTAATAAGACGAAGATTAATATTAAATAAATTAAAATTAAAAAGCCCTGTTTTCAGATTTCTTTTTCTATCTACTTACTACCTACTACGGCTATAAAGATGGTTCTTTTACGAAAATGTGAAGAATATATTTATCTAACATTTCATCGTTGGGTTTTTCGAAATACCGTTTTGTTTTCAAAATATACGTAAATAACTATTATTTTGTGAAAATATTTGTAAGCGGTGCGTGCGCGGGCGCGCGGGACAGTGAGCCGCTGACTTTCGTACGAGGAGGTTGTGTCACTCTCCGCGGTGCCGCTATTTCGCAATCGTTTATTTTACTCTTGAAATAATAGGGAACACATGCCGTAAAAAATAAATTATGAAAACCTTAGCGAGCACTCTGCCTGCGATAGAATGAAAATGTTCGATCGTTGAATGTACTTTTTTGTTCCTCCAACTTCTTACTTGAAATTTTAATAATATATTAATACAATATTATATATTATAGTATATATATTATAGTATAATATTTTATTATAGAATATATACTTGTAAATTTCACAGAAAGTGTATAGTTCTATTTCTATGACGACCTCTGTGGCTCAGTTGGTTGAGCGTGTCGTTGCTCAAGCCGGGGGTCACGGGTTCAAATCCCGCCGACGGAACAAAAAGTTTTCTGTGTTCCTGGGTCATGGATGTGTATTAAATATGTGTATAATATAATAAAAATCTTAATTATGTGTATAGTATAAAAGTATTAAATATACTTCCGTTATCTGGTACCCGTAACACAAGTTCTTCGAGAACTTACCACGGGATCAGATTGATGTGGTGTGAAGCGTCCATAGATATATTATATTATTTCTGTTTTAATTGTCTATTTAGTATATCAACGTTTTGAGGTATATAGTATATGAGGTAAAAATGCCTAAGCGACATTTATTTATTTATTTAACACACATACAACTACCATTACAGACAAAATCCAATTCGATAGCGTAGGAGAGCAAATTCATATTTTATATAATACATTAATATGTATTATATAAAATATGAATTATATAAAATATTGATATTTCCAGTTTAAATAATAATAATTGATAAAAAATAATAATTAAAGAAAATATAATAATTAAAGAAAGACACATATGACGCATAAATTTAGTAAACTTTATAGAAGAGTGATTTAACGTTAAAATTTTTAGAAAAAAAATCATTAAAAATCACAAAATAGTCGGATTTAGATGGTTTTAACATACATCTATATATCTATATATCAATAAGATACAACGTGTATCTTATTTTTATAGCAATTTTTGATATTAAAACGAGTCACATAGCTTTCGAATTACAGGCAGTTTATGTCGCTTAGGGAAAAAAGTCCTAATTCGAAAAATAGGTAAAATTATCTAAGCTATCAACGAAAGTTATGTAATAGCAAGTAAAATTGCCTACATTTTATTTTAAAGGTTTTCAGCAACATGTAAAAATAGATAAGCTATAGATACATTTTCTGTAATAACAGGTAAAAATAACTAATTCAAAACACTTAAAAAAATTATAGGAGTATTCATCTAAATGGCCTAAGAGTTTATAAAATAAAACAAGATAAGTTACATAAATATTGCTTACATTAAGAATTTTCTACGGCTAAAGTTATCTTAGTAAATTTATTATTCAATGACATTGTAAATTTTTGCTCCTAACTGACAATATTCTCCTTCTTCTTGTTTATAAAAATTAATTGCAGTTCCCTTGTCTGACTAAAACGAGCTAATACGTTAGCTAATTTTGATCTTGAAATAATAAAAAATATAGAAGTAAAAACTCAAGGCCTAGGATTTCAGCCCATTGCTTTATACTTAAGCTGCGGCCCCATTCCTTGAGTTCTCTCTTGGTAGTGCTGGGAGATATTACACATACCGATTCTGGGCATGACACCGTGACACAATTGGCCCAAAGCCTACCCAGCTCATCCGCGGTTTTGCTGCCGGAGATATTGCCGTTGCCTAGAACCCATACCAGACTGATGCTGTTATCTCGTCCTAGCATGTTTAGCGTTTGAACACAAGCCATAACTAATTTAGATGAACGAAGAAGGGGCAAAAAGTCCCCATCCTTGTAGCACTATAAGACATATATCAAATGAAAGGGCTTAAAAAAGTGTCATTGTTTTGTATGACGAAAATCCTCTAAACCATGGGAGAAAAAAGTAAATGAGGGTTAAAAAAGTTTAAAAAAATCATTCTATATTATTGCACCGTTTCATAGTGTTGCTACTATGGAAAAAAAATGTTTGGAAAGTAATGGTATACACTCAACTTTAGAAAAGTGTTATATTTTGATAAACTGCTAAATATTTTGATGAAATGTATGGAATGATAATAAAATACTAAAAATAAGCTCTTTCCTCAATTTTTTCGCACATACCTAATTACTTTCTGGAAATTGTTTCTTACTTGCAACGCTATCGAATGGTGCAATAATACAAAATGTATTTTTTTCCTAATTTGCGGATTCGAATCCTGGCCTGGAAAAGTGGTTTATGTAAAATCAAATAATTCAGATAAAACAATTACATTAAAATACATGTAATTAAATAGCAAAAATAATTATAAAACGATTAGGTACAGAAAAAAAGTAAAAAAGATATAGTACATGGTGAATTATTCTTAACTTAAACTGCATCATTTTTGATAACTCATTTTTCCTAGACAGGATTCGAACCCATAAATTATGAAAAAAAATACATCCTGTGTACTGCACCTTTAAATAGTATCGCAAGTAAGAAACAATTTCCATAATGTAAGTATGTGACAAAATTGAGGAAAGAGCTTATTTTAGCATTTTATTATCATTATGTCATGGGATACTCATCTCAACTTACCTGTCCGGTAGTTGTGGTATAGTATACGGGTATGCGACCCCGGCTTCCCTAGCTATTACTGTCCTATCCCTTGCCCTCCTGGGCGGTAATATCCTACATTTCCTATTTCCCACTCTAACTTACCAATCTCCCTTTCCACACCACTTATTCTTCCCTTTCCCTATCCTACCCTCTCCACTAATCCGTGGAAACGCAATGGATAATCATAAAAATAATTTAATTATCCAAAATGGCGGCGATGTGGTTCACCACCCATCACGTCTCGTTTCTCGCGGAGGTGAAAAGCGGACCATGGAGAGCCGCTTCGCTACGTTGAATGTAAGAGGAGGAATGGATGGTAAGAATGAAAGTGAACGAAGCGAAACGAGTATGTAAGGATCGTAGCAAGTGGCAAAAAGTGGTCTCTGCCTACCCCTTTACGGGAAAAAGGCGTGATTATATGTATGTATGTATGTATTATCATTCCATACATTTCTTCAAAATATGGGACAATTTATCAAAATATAACACTTTTCTGAAGCTTGATGTATACCATTACTTCCCGAAAATTGTTCCTTATTAGCAACACTATGAAATGGTGCAATAATACAGGATGATTTTTTAAACTTTTTTTCACTTATAACTCTCATTAACTTTTTACTCCCATGGTTTAGAGATTTTTCGTCATAAAAAAAAATTACACGCTTTTTAAGTCCTTTGATATATGTCTTGTAGTGCTACAGTAGTGGGGACGGAATCCATACAAAAATGCCCCTTCTTCTTTCTGCTGCTGTCAGTGCCTTCAGCACAGTGTGATTGTTCTGACAGACTGCGCTGAAAGCATTGACAGTAGCAGAAATATCATCTAAATTATCCTAATATTCTCTATAAGATTAGGATGTTTTATGGACAAGGACAATCTGTAGGCTCTGTAGTGAACAACTCATCACATCCTCATACATGGTTGTAAATTGTCCTAAGCAAGTATATAGGCAAGCCTGTAGGTGGCATGCCCCCGTAGAAGGTCCGTCCACCCGGTTGTCTTTCCTGGACCCGTCCGTGTACCAGACTATGTCATTGGAGTGAACATTGATTCCTATCCTCTACTCTCCCTAGACGATAGGAAAACCTGGTGTTGCTTTGAGAAGCTATGCACCTTGATCATATCGTCTGATGGCATGGCCATGATAGGTGTCTTAAGAAGAGACTATTGCATCTGTCCATGAAGGGTGGAAGTCCATTTGGCTTCCTGGCCTTGAAAAACGCTACTACCGCCATACATTTGTCATTAAAAATGTACGGTGATAGCAGCTTTTGATGTAACAAAAGAGATGAACAATATTTGTTATATTCTGATAATTTTTTTATGAACATCAACTTGGCAAAATCGCTTTAAAATTTTATCATAGTAACATATTTTGTCGGCAGCGTTAATTCGTTAATCGTTGAAGTTAATTCTTAACCCCAGTTAACGTAATTTTTCCAAGGAATCCACGGAAAACTTTTTATTCTCTTATGGATTCGAACCCACGCCCTCTGGCTTGAGCACTAAAGCGCTAACCACTGAGCCACAGATATCTTCATCTAAACTGATTCAATTTAAGTCTCTATAACTCCTGAATTTATGAAGTTTGGACCGTTATAGTTTTCGTTCAAAGTTTATTACATGGACTACCATCATGAATTTTTCACATTTTTAGAGCCAGCCGTTTGGCTTTTAGAGGGGGGGACGACGTAATTTAACAAGAAATTCGCTTAAAAGTGGAATATCGCGCAAACGGATACGTACGTACATAAAAATATAATCTCAGAAACCTCTCAATGTTCTTATAATGTCTATGTACCTAATTATATCTCCCCTTTTCGTGTAGGTGTAACCAAAAATTATCTTCATTTATTTTAGCACTATGTCGACGTGATAAATAAACTTATCCATTCAAAGTTTCATATTTCAAGCACCACCGTTTGGATGGACAGACGGACGGGCGGACGGTCGGTCGAACGGAAGGACATGACGAAACTATAAGGATTCCGAGACATGAACTACGGAACCTTAAAAAAGGAATAATAATGAAACCACACCGATTTCAGTGACTGTTGCCAATTTAATTGAAAATAGACCAGCTATAGGAGCTATTTTATTATGTCCAAGTATGTGCGCAAAGTTTACTCCCATAACCTAGTATATTGATATTTTCTACTACCGACAGGACTAACTAGCGAAACATTAGGCGCATAAATATAGAAATATATTTAGCAATGTTTGCGTTCATGAAGGTTCCCACACACTGTAAATTTAATACTTTTAGTTACATTTTATCTAACTGACGACAAAAAAATATCTAACCGACATACTTAAAAACAAAAGTTTTCAAGTAAAAATATCTACATAGCACGAATAGTTATTGTGTCAAATATGTAAAACTATATTTACGCCAATATTGTTTTATTTCACTATGGGTAAAATTCTACAAGTTGCACTTTCGTAAAATAATGGTATCAAATTAAATGCACTGTAAGGACAATTCACAAATAATTTGTATGGAGAAAATGTACAAAGTGTTCACGAAAAGAATTTTTTAAACAAGTAAAAATATTTTTGTGCAAACAAAAGAAAAGTAAAAACATGAAAAATAGACTAAGTAGATTTTTAAAATTCTTCAAAATATCCAAATGATTTTTTTATAAATAGCTTTTTGTTGTCGCTTAGTGAACATAACATTCATGATTTTGTATAAATTTCACTATATCTAAGCGACAAAAAAATCGTAGTAGGAAGATGACGATTAGACCAATCGACGCAGAAAAAAAAAATACAAACTCATTGATATAACTCATTTTCGGTATTTTTGTCGCTTAGGAAAGCGAAAAAACACTTAGTGGATATTTTAGTGATTCTGTCAATAGCACTAAGTATTGAATTTTGGTGGGCGTAGAGGTGGAAAATGAAATCAAAAGTGATGGGTTGGAAGCCGCATTGCCTATCAAATAATTTCTAGATTTCGGGAATAACCTCGACCGGCTTCTACAGAAGAAGGAGAAGCGGCTTATACATTCTACGTTTTTTCTTTGCTCATAGACCAGAAATAAATTAATGTTTTCAAATTGCATTTAAATCAATCCTAAAGTCGTATAAAAGGGCCGTTCCTCAGTTTATAATTTGAGTCGCGGCGCGGCCGCGCGCGGAGATCGCGAGCGCTGCGGGGTGTATGCGGGTGGCGCGGCGGGAAGTGTTAGGCCACGCCCGAATCTGTGACGTCATCTACGTATATTTTCGCCTTAAGATGAATATTAATTCATTTGAAAATTGAAACAATAACACACGCACACGCGCACGCACGCACGCACGCACACACACACACACACAAAGTCATTTGTAGTAGTATGTAGTAAAGTAGGCGCTTGTAGAGTTTAGAAGCCTAACTGATAGCTCTATGTAGTATGTAGTAAAGCGAGGTTTGTAGTAGAATAGGGGCTTGTAGAGTTTAGAAACTTAGCTGATAGCTCTATGTAGTATGTAGTAAAGCGAGGTTTGTTGTAGAGTAGGGGCTTGTAGAGTTTAGAAACCTAGCTGATAGCTCTATGTAGTATGTAGTAAAGCGAGGTTTCTAGTAGAATAGGGGCTTGTAGATTATAGAAACTTAGCTGATAGCTCTATGTAGTATGTAGTAAAGCGAGGTTTGTAGTAGAGTAGGGGCTTGTAGAGTATAGAAACTTAGCTGATAGCTCTATGTAGTATGTAGTAAAGCGAGGTTTGTTGTAGAGTAGGGGCTTGTAGATTTTAGAAACTTAGCTGATAGCCCTATGTAGTATGTAGTAAAGCGAGGTTTGTAGCAGAGTAGGGGCTTGTATAGTATAGAAACTTAGCTGATAGCTCTATGTAGTATGTAGTAAAGCGAGGTTTGTAGCAGAGTAGGGGCTTGTAGAGTTTAGAAACTTAGCTGATAGCTCTATGTAGTATGTAGTAAAGCGAGGTTTGTAGCAGAGTAGGGGCTTGTAGAGTATAGAAACTTAGCTGATAGCTCTATGTAGTATGTAGTAAAGCGAGGTTTGTAGTAGAGTAGGGGCTTGTAGAGTATAGAAACTTAGCTGATAGCTCTATGTAGTATGTAGTAAAGCGAGGTTTGTAGTAGAGTAGGGGCTTGTAGAGTATAGAAACTTAGCTATCAAGCTCTATGTAGTTTGTAGTAAAGCGAGGTTGTAAGAAAATGTTGATTTGTTAAAATGTATTATTCGTGTTCTGTTATGATCTGGATCGGAAACACAATAGAATTGCAAAATATAATTCACAGCCGTAGTGTATTAATACGTACAATTGATTTGTAAAGTACCTACCGCGAAGGTCGACGAACTTCCATTGGCTGGATCTCGCCCGCTTCAATGTTTTTATTATTTTTTTAATTTAAATAAACGTTAAAAGGAATGTTGTCTGTCACTTTCTTTACATCTAAATATTTGAAAAACTGTGTGTTTGTAAATGGTTTGTAAGAGAGAGAGTATATAACTACTTTGGTAAGAGTAGATGAAAATGACAACTCTTTTACCTTTTGTCTTTGCCTATATTCGATTTCGGTTTAGCTACGTTTTCCTGTCATCTATGACCTCCTTAATTATAGGTAAATACTAAATATTCTGTTTGATTTTTTATCAAAAAAAAAAAGAATTCGTCGCATCCAAAAACGTCAGTTTTCCCGCGCTTTCAATGTCAACGCGGGAAACGTCAAATTATGTACGTTCGGATACGACGCGGCCGACCAGAACATGACGAATTACTAAAGCCGGTCTCGTAATTATTGTGGCCGAGGCGCTTTTTGCCCCTGACAAATAGTGGAACTGCTTTGTGCGGCTGCTAATGACACTCGCCGGCCTCTAATATTAACTATTTCTTTGTGGTTCTTCGCTTTCGTACCTCGAGGGGCATCGACCCTATTTGTTACATTACACCGCCGCTAATACGAATCGAATGAAGATGATGAGCTCGTATTTCCTCGCCGGACGGGTCCGTCGTCACTCGTCACGCGAAGCTTGATGGACATTAAAATATTTGGAGTGATCATAATTATCAAAATATACGAGTCGTATTTGTAGCACTAGATCCGGTAGTTTCCCTTTGTATCAAAATAGCCAGGGTAGCTTTCAGGGTTTAAAGACACAGTCTCAATTCTCGTATTTAAAGTAGACTTTCATTTTACTTTGATTGTATTGTAAGTGAAGAGACATGTTATCGTAAACTGATTTTATGAAGTTTGAACCCGTTTCACGTTGGTTTGACGTTTACGAAAATACCGTTTGACAGTTTTAGCGTATCGGGACTAGATCGTAATTGTATTAATGCAGGTTTTATTTAGCAGAATTTACCCTCAGGTTTAAAAGTTTGCTATATGTGTCAAATTAGGAATATTACCATAAGAGGTTTTGTTTGGCAGAAACTTTCCGTTAAAGGCTTCAACGTCGTTTATCGTAAACAACTTCGAATACACGATAATAACAAAATAATTATTATTGTAATGACTTTTTTGTCAATACTCTGTGCATCAATAATGGTATCCAGTAAATAGTAAATAAGCACCACTGACTTCAGTATTGTGCATGTGGATGCAAAAACATCGGAATTTATTTATTTCAAAAAGATCAGAAGCTACGTAAGCAATAGAAAAGCTGTAGGTACCTACGTCATAAAAACTTCAAGGCTACCACTGGGCATTCGTGACTTTGTCATTTTAAAGGAGAAGATCATGATATTGTAGGAATTGAGATCGGTAAGTGTAAAATTCAATGTTTGTTTTTTCTTTCTTCTACATCCCCGCCAAAACTCCTTTATTTTGTTTTTATCTAGGTTTTATCAAATCTTTCCAAATAATTGAGTAAGTATAGGTAAGTTTGAAACTTTTAAAGAAGGTAAATTAGAGTTTGTATTATATATAAAGTTGTTTATGTCTAGCATAAATAAAGAATTAGTTTGCTCTTTATTCTTATTATCATCAGCAACACTAGAGGAGTAACAGTGCGTTCCCTATCAGCTTTAAACCCACCAACCTCTAATGGTAAGAAATTATTACATAAAAAAGAAATAGGAGTGGTAAGAAATCCATATGATCCATATCACTCCTATTTCTTTCATGTTATGAAAAGTATTAACGATACGAAGAATGTATATGTCACCGTAAAATTGTGAAAACCGATAGATTGTAAAATAACTAACGAGATTGTAAAAATATGTCGAAAGATTAAAAACTATATACTTACCTATTTATAATCTAACGAAAAATAATGTGTTAAATTATAGGCAGCATATTCGCGTCGGAAGTCTATCAACATTTTACAATTTCACTAGTTTTATTACAATCTAACGGTTTTTACAATTTTACGGTGACATATCCAAACTGTTTGTGCGCAGTGAGCACTGCATAGCTAATATTTTCGGACTTTCGGTATTTTCGACTCCTGCGAAAATCCGCCTCATTTACTTATTGATATAGAATTAATTTATAATGCGTCCAAGACCACCGACAACGCGACTCACATTGCGCGGGTTTCGTTGAAAAATTAACATGATATTTATAAATTTAGCTCGGGTGTCGAAAGTCGTCACTGTTGGCTTCACTGAGCTAATTCCCGCGATGATTTACGCGCTATTATATTTCTAACGCATCTTTTGTGCCCACATAGAGGTCTATGGTGCCTTTATATTGGTCTATGGTGCCAATTTCACCAAAGATTGTTTAGGTTAATACCTAGTTGATGATACATAATAATTTAATATTTATCATGTTACCTTTCTCGTTATTCGTACTAATGAAGGCATAGTATTTACACAAACTGCAACTTGAAACTGTGAAAGCTTGCTAATCTTTAGTATAATCTTTTTTACCATAATAAATAAGTTGCTAATTCAAGATGGCTTACATAATATTTGGAAATAGGTAGGTACGTCTGATGAGTAGGTTTGGTACAAGCTCAAGTCTCAACGTATTAAAAATTTTATCTGTAGAACAAACTTCTAGTACTTAGGTACTGCTAACGAAACATAATAACGCTCGCATTAAAATACATCGGCATCCATCATGAGACACTCTTATTAGTAGGTACATATTTAATAGCAGCATTGATACAAAAAAATCTAGATTCAGCAAGATTCTACTACAGTTTATGGCTCGTGGACCACAAGGCGGAAGACGTTTTATTATTATTGCAAATGGCGTCGACGTCGTACGTCAATCATAATTCAAAATAATTTTTAAAGTAGCAGAATAATTCAGCTATATATTGCAGTGATAGCTATATGAGATAGAAAAGCCATGGACTGCCTAGAGCGCCATACAAGAGCGTGAAACAATCGTGTCGAAGCATTTGGTCTTAGCGCTTAGCCAACATGACAATAGCCATAGTTAATTACAAAGATGATTTTCGAAATCTTTACTAGTAGTATTATAAATGCGAAAGTGTGTCCGTCTGTCTGTTACTTACCTCTTCACGCTTTAACGGCTCAACCGATTTTTATGAAATTTGATATAGACACACTTTGGGTCCCGGGAATGGACATATGATATTTTTTATCCCGAAAATGTAGTGTTCCAGCGGGATAATGTATTTACGCGGTCGGAGCCGCGCGCAAAAGCTAGTTGGAAATATCACAATTTTCGTTAAGTGCCATAGTCAATAGCATAGATTTTTTAATTTCTAACTTCGTCGTTGTAATTATCGAAGGCATCTTGGTTAAGAACCCTTCGTGTAATTTTGCAAATAAATATCAGTCATGCCCAGCAATATCACCTGATTTTAATGCCTCAACACTTACTTTGGGGCTACTTGAAGCCACGAATTTATGCCAACAAGTCTCCGAGAATATTCGACAAGAATGCAAACTTCTCACCGGAAATCTTGCGGAACGTCACGGAAAATGCGATAAAACGGACACAAATGTGTATTATCACTGGCGGTGGCGGCAACTAAGTACTTATAGGATATCATCTTTTCCACTTATCAGGAAATAACATAAAAGAAAATATTATATTAACTTAGTAAAACAACTATTCAACTACAAAAGATGATTAACTTTGCGTCACCTTGTATTATAATAATAATAATTATTATTATTTTTAAAATAACTCAATTTTTCGCCAGTCGTTTTTTTAGGTTCACTTAATTTCTAAGTTAACCCAGGTTTAAAAAATATCATGCCTTCTTTTTCATAAATACGAAGAACAAGCGAGATAACATGATAGAACGCAGGGTCAACTTTAACCTAGATCTGCGCAAGTGGGCCTTAGTTAAAAATTAAGGTATCTAAAAGTAGAGAATAAAGTTAAAAAAAAATAAAGACGCTGAGATCTAAATTGTAGATATACTACTATGTAGGTTACGGCAGTATTGTTTTATGATATTTTGTAAAAATAGGCAAGCGGACTGATTTTTTTATTGCATAAATGAATAGTACTCTTAAATATGAGTAACTTCTCAGAAGAAACCGTATATCAAAAGTCAATATTTTCAAAGGTACAGCGATTTGTATACAAAATTTCGCGAGTCTTTATACCAAAAAAATATATTTTTTTTTTTTTGCGAAATTGGTAAACAAAACCTACATCATTAGTTTACTCACATCATATAATACAAAAACATTCATTATGGTAAGTATGAACTGAAACGCACAAATATCGGAGATATTTACAAATATATTCCTGCAGCCATATACTTCATATACTACTTCAATACTATAACCTACAAGTGACGTCATTTGTAGGTCGACTTTAGTATGGAGCGTTTTTAGGAGGCTCGCGAAATTTTTTGATTTTTGATATACGGTTTCTTCTGAGAAGTTACTCATATTTAAGAGTACTATTCATTTATGCAATAAAAAAAATTGTCCGATTGTCTATTAAATAATATTATAATCCCTAGGTTGATGCGTGAACCTAAATATTAACCCCCTTACTAATAAACGCTGTATAAGCTTTGAATAGTTATATTGTGTTTTGTCTTCTTCACTCGAATTAAAAATGTCACTCGTGAGTCGTGTGACGTGAACAAAACACTGTCCCCCTTACTAATAAAGTATAAACGCTGTATAAGCTTTGTAAAGTTACACAGTGTTTTGTCTCCTTCTATCGAATTAAACATAATTATCACTTGTGTGATGTGAACAAAACACTGTATAACTATTCAAAGCTTATGTACAGTGTTTATTAGTAAGGGGGTATATATTCAAAGCTTATACAGCGTTTATTAGTATTTAGTAAGGGGGTATGTATCTATATAAAAAACAAGGTGACCAATAATCTCGTAGACCGCATGACCTAATGAAGTCTTGTTAGATCTAGATATTTTACATCAACGACTGTTAGTTAAAGTTGAACATGCTCGATGAAAAGTTGTTTCGTGTATTGTGCTATTGATTTTAATTCTTATTTTCCTGTGGCACAAGAGCTAAATTACCTTGTACGCGTGGGATGGTCAATAAATGTGGTTTATTGTTGCTACCCAAGTATTTTGTACATCGTGAAGTAACAAGTACCCCTTTTATCCAATGGCGAAAAGTGTGTATCAGAATCGGCGAGAATGCTAGAATATTTTGAAGGAATTTGAAAAGTGGATAGTAGAGAATCCACAAAATCCGGACAAGAACGAGTCGGACTCAATGCCGAGGGCTCTGTACAGATAACATTTTTAATTGTTCAGGTTCTCGCAATTTTCGAGGGTATGAAAGTTTGTTTGGAGAAGCTATCAGTAGTTTTGGAATGTGCACATCAAGATCTTTCATATTATGATTAGGGCATCGAGACCGGTTTTACCCGAAACCGAAAACCCCGGTTTTCCCGGGTTTTCGGGCCTACAACAAAACCCGGTTTTCAAAATATTGAAAACCGGTTTTCGGTTTTTTCGAGCTTTTTTTAATTATGAAATTCTACAACAGTTTATAACAGTTACAGTCACAAACCGAATGTTATAATGGCTTGTGATTGTCAATGTAGAATTTTACAATAATAGTTATAATGTTTCCATGTTGTATGTAGTACATTACCCGCTAGGACAAGTGAGCGAAGAGCAAGGGCAAAGGCTGGTTCTACTTCATAGGGAAGCCGTAGCATGTATAATAGGTTGGGATTTGGATAAAGGTCTTCAAAAGGTAAGCGGTAAGGGAAGCCGATAGGAATGGAGTTATAGGAACCCCTCGCCACTGCAGACTACCTTTTCTCGAAGCGATTCGTCGATTTTTTGCACCTTAATAACTTGGTATAATATAATATTCGGTTCCATCAGCGCTCAGCGCGAATTGCTCTCCGTTCCCATGATACCCAAAAGTCGAGTGGGCCTAACGGAATCCGTCCCATTGTGTTGAAAATATGTGCTCCAGAGTTGGCACCGGTCTTAACGCATCTTTTTCGGCTCACCTGCTTATGGCACAGTCCCGGCATCTTGGTGCTTTGGTGTGCTATCGCCTGCCCTGCACCCCAATCGCGCTATTTTTCAACGTTTCAATTCAGGTTCATCTCTGCTTCGGTTGCGTTTCAGTTACGGTTCGTTTGAGGTGCGTCTGAACAAATTTCAGTATCGCGCTATCCTTCTTGAAGTAACTCAACCTCAGACGAAACTCGAACGAAACGGAACGTAACCTTTTGGTAGACATTAGGGATGCGAACCTAGTATTTTTGTAAATATCTGTGATTTTAGCATAATCGACATCTATTTTACTTGCGCGCCGCACTAATTGCTTTGAAATTTGTGGTTTATGGATTTAAAAGAAGAGGAAGTTTCTTATAATTTTATTGTCATCCTTGGTATTTCGTTTTTATTCCAATAAATTACTTCCTTCTTATACTGTGAATAATTATGAAACCGTCGTCTTCTTATACTGTGAATGCCGTCGTCGAACAACGGTCGCGGACGCTAATCTTGGAGTATTAAGACAAATACAAAGACCTAGGTAGTAGGTACTAACTTTCGGAAGAGTTAGGTCAAACGAGGCGAGGTACGAGCTCCTTCATCAAGATTATGGCGAGAATGCTCGCTCATACTTAAGCCGATGGACCCGCAAGAACGGGCAAAGGTATGTGTACCTAATAAATTTATAATATACCTAACCATGTTATAACATTTACTGAAAGAACTTTTTCTTTTATTTTTTGGGCCCTAGCCTTGTCGTCTGGCAAGGTCCATTTGCCTCCATAAAATTCATTAATTAATGTGAGACATTTTACTATTAAAATGTAAGATGACCTCTGTGGCTCAGTTCGAATCCTGCCGAAGGAACAAAAAGTTTTTCTGTGTTCCTGGGTCATGGATGTGTATTAAATATATGTATCATATTACAAAAATCTTAAATATATGTATAGTATAAAAGTATTAAATATACTTTCCGTTTTCTGGTACCTGTAACACAAGTTCTTCGGATACTTAGCACGGGGCCAGATTGGCATGGTGGAAAGCGTCCATAGATATTATTATTATTATTAAGAATATGTTAATGTTCTATTAACTAGCATTAAAACCTAATCAGAAAAGATTAATTTATTATTTTTTAAATTTCAGCTTATAGGACTGCGTTACAAGAATCCTGGCTAATGATTTTATATCGAAAAAATTAAGGCACACTAGAAGCAGTCCTCATTACGGCACATGGTTTCAAAGTACAGACAGATTTACAAGACAGGTAATGTAAAATTCTTACAAACTTCTCAAAGACCATAGTAATTGTTTAATTTTATATATAAAATTTAAACTAAGCTGATAAAACATATCCTTTGCAATGACTGTTTATTTATATTTTCTAAACAAATCATAAATAATTAATTTATTGTTTATCTGTTTATCATTGTGTTTCAGTATACGACAAGCCGAAGCCTCACCAAGAGATGAAAACTGTTGCATAGTCCCAGCCCAAGGCTCTTTTTACTTTTGAAAAACGCATTAGTTCCACTCTTGACTAATATTTATTAAGAATGAATCTGGTGCGAATTTGATGTCTTATACAATACATAAATACATTGTCTTTTATTCTAGTTTGTCATAGTATTTACATATTTATTCCTTAATTGTTTATTTTTAACCAAGTTTATATACTGTTAAGAATTAAGGTATAAAAGAATATAATTAGTGCAAACTACTTTCAATAATTTTAATGGTTGTAAGTATTTTGTGTTACTGGTGCTCTTAAACAGTGTTATTCGAATTTCTTATAGTACCTACTTGCATAATTATTTATTTATAGACTGATTTATATATTATGTCACTGTAAAATTGTTAGTTTGTAAAATAACTAACGAGAGTGTAAAAATATGTTGAAATATTAAAAACTATATACCTATTTATAATCTAACAAAAAATAATGTGTGAAATTATAGGCAGCATATTTGCATTGGAAGTCTTCATCAATATTTTACAATTTCACTAGTTTTATTACACTCTAACCATTTTTACAATTTTACAGTGACATCTACAAGTAAAGAGTTAAAATTAAAACTATATGTAACAGTGTTAAAATTACTTTTAGTATATTATAATGGGTATGTCTTAATACTTTTGTCAATGGTGCTATTATTTTAGTTTCTTTCACACAGTAGGTACTTACATGTTAATTTGTTGACTAATTATTGTTAAATTAAACAAGTTTTATAAATACAAAACATTTTTTATTAATTCCTCACACACATTCATATTAATTAAAATTTCATCATTAGATGGGAGTTGATAAACTACCAAGATTCCATAGGCATCATATTTTTAAACTCCTTAAAGATATTCGCACATTACATCGGCTCAACCCAACTCACAGTATGGCATTCAAATGTAAGCTTGTTCACACAACACAAGTTCTTCGGGGCTGTTAGGCTGTGGGTCAGATGGTGTCATCATAATGGGCCTTAGTGGATAATCTGATTCCCCTAAAATAGAACAAACATCAATAAGAAAATCTTAATAAAATAGTTTTATAACTGCACCAATGCAAAGTACACCGCAACACAATCCTTATGTGCTTATTGGACATTGTAGGAAAACTATTGGAAAACTATTGTAGTTTTATAATTATTTATTATTCTACATAAGTAAACAAAGCAGACATAACTTATTTTCTTGTTAGTTTAAGTTGCACAAACTTTTTGTTCAAGTCTTATTGTGTAATATGTGCAATTAGTATTTACCTAAAGATATATCATGTCCTCTCCAATCTCCATCTACAACATGCAGCCGGTTTAAGTATGAATTTAATGGGTGACTTGCCCATGACACTGTAATATTTAATTTTGCATCGCACATCTGCACCCCAATCGTGCTAAGTTTTTTCAGTTGAACCGCAAACGAAACGTTGACGTTACTCGACTTTTTGAATGGTTCGGTATCGCGCTATCGTTTTGACAGATAGTTGGGACGTAACTGCATCGCAGCTGAAGCGCAAACGCTGTCAAAACAAAAAGTTGATACGGAGCTTCTTTTTCTCGCACGTTACTGAAACGTTCGTTCTGTTGTGTGTGTTGACTCGTTTTTTATGAGAAAACAATATTATACAAAGTGAGATATAAAAATAAGAATTGTACCTAGATTTGTTGGATATTGGCCACTGTGGCTCAAGCTGTTTGTGAGGCTGTATGATGTATCCAGACGTGAGAATTTATGCGATCGCATCGGGTAAAAGAAATGGCTCCGATCGCATGTTTATACTAAAAGGAACCGAATTTCAAAGGCAATAACAAAAGCCCTAATTATAGAAGTGGCACCCCACATGCCACCAACCTTGTGTTCGGATGCTTTGGACTTAGAGACGAAGGTAAATTCATATTTAGTAGTTCTTAAGGCCACACGCATATAATGATATTATATGTAGGTTAATCTCAAGTGATTATACTATTCTCTTTGGTTTATTTATGTTAGGTTACTCCTCATCTATGTTGACGGGCCATTGTGCATCCACATGAACATGAACTATGAATTAGTGGGATACTATAGTCTATGATAGAAAAGATTACCATTCTCTGAATGTTCAAATAGTAAGCATAAGCAAGCATCTAATGTAAAACGTAAACTGGTACTTGAGAGATAATATTATACCTAATTTCAAATTATTTATCTGTTACAGATGTGTGATGCAAAATTAAATATTACAGTGTCATGACACTGTCGGGCATGACAGGGTCACGGCAAGTCACCCATTAAATTCATACTTAAACCGGCTGCATGTTGTAGATGGAGATTGGAGAGGACATGATATATCTCTAGGTAAATACTAATTGCGCATATTGCAAAATAAGACTTGACCTAACAAGAAAATAAGTTATGTCTGCTTAGTTTACTTAAGTAGATTAATAAATAATTATAAAACTATTGTAATAAGCACATAAGGATTGTGTTGCGGTGTACTTTGCATTGGTGCAGTTATAAAACTATTTTATTAAGATTTTCTTATTGATGTTTGTTCTATTTTAGGAGAATCAGATTATCCACTAAGGCCCATTATGATGACACTATCTGACCCACGGCCTAACAGTCCCGAAGAACTTGTGTTGTGTGAACAAGCTTACATTTGAATGCCATACTGTGAGTTTGCGTTGAGACGATGTAATGTGCAAATATCTTTAAGGAGTTTATGGAAAAATAGGATGCCTATGGAATCTTGGTAGTTTATCAACTGCCATCTAATGATGAAATTTAAATTAATATGAGTGTGTGTGAGGAATTAATAAAAAATGTTTTGTATTTATAAAACTTGTTTAATTTAACAATAATTAGTCAACAAATTAACATGTAAGTAGTATGTGAAAGAAACTAAAATAACCATTACCATTAACAAAAGTATTAATACATAGGTACCCATTATAATATACTAAAAGTAATTTTAACACTATGTTACATACCTATAGTTTTAATTTTAACTTTTATATTTTGTAGATGTCACCGTAAAATTGTAAAAACTGTTAGATTGTAATAAAACTATTGAAATTGTAAAAGTCTATCAGACTTCCAACTATGCTGCCTATAATTTCACACATTATTTTTCATTAGATTATATAAATATACAGTTTTTAATATTTCGACATATTTTTAAAATCTCGTAAGTTATTTTACAATCTAACGGTTTTTACAATTTTACAGTGGCATATATAAATCAGTCTATGAATAAATAAGTACTTTAAGAAATTCGAATAACACTGTTTAAGAGCACCAGTAACACAAAATACTTACAACCATTAAAATTATTGAAAGTAGTTTGCACTGTATATTCTTTTATACCTTAATTCTTAACAGTATATAAACTTGGTTAAAAATAAACAGTTAAGGAATAAATATGTAAATACTATGACAAACTAGAATAAAAGACAATGTATTTATGTATTGTATAAGACATCAAATTCGCACCAGATTCACTCTTAATAAATATTAGTCAAGAGTGGAACTAATGCGAATTTCAAAAGTAAAAAGAGCCTTGGGCTGGGACTATGCAACAGTTTTCATCTCTTGGTGAGGCTTCGGCTTGTCTGGTATACTGAAACACAATGATAAACAGATAAACAATAAATTAATTATTTATGATTTGTTTAGAAAATATAAATAAACAATCATTGCAAAGGATTTGTTTTATCAGCTTAGTTTAATTTTTTTTATATAAAATTAAAATAAATAAATTATTTATGATTTGTTTAGAAAATATAAATAAACAATCATTGCAAAGGATATGTTTTATCAGCTTAGTTTAATTTTTTTATATAAAATTAAACAATTACTATAGTCTTCGAGTAGTTTGTAAGAATTTTACATTACCTGTCTTGTAAATCTGTCTGCACTTTTGGACAACTATTTGAAACCATGTGCCGTAATGAGGACTGCTTCTAATCTGCCTTAATTTTTTCGATATTTAAAATCATTAGCCGGGATTCTTGTAACGCAGTCCTATTAGCTGAAATTTAAAAAACAATAAATTAATCTTTTCTGATTAGGTTTTAATGCTAGATAAAAGAACACTAACATATTCTTACATTTTAATAGTAAAATGTCTCACATTAATTAATGAATTTTATGGAGGCAAATGGACCTTGCCAGATATTGGGCAAGGGCCCAAAAAATAAAAGAAAAAGTTCTTTCAGTAGGTAAATGTTGTATTATAAATTTATTAAGTAGGTACACATACCTTTGCCCGTTCTTGCGGGTCCTTCGGCGTTAAGTATGAGCGAGCATTTTCGCCATTATCTTGATGAAAGAGCTCGTTTGACCTAACTCTTCCGAGAGCTAGTACCTAGGTCTTTGTATTTTTCTTAATACTCCAAGAGCAGCGTCCGCGACCGTTGTTCAACGACGGCATTCACAGTATAAGAAGACGACGGTTCCATAATTATTCACAGTTAAGAAGTAATTGGAATAAAATAAACGAAAAACCAAGGAATGGATGTCAATAAAATTATTAGTAACTTCCTCTTCTTTTAAATCCATAAACCACAAATTTCAAAGCAATTAGTGCGGGGCGCAAGTAAAATAGATGTCGATTATGCTAAAATCACAGATATTTACAAAAATACTAGGTTCGCATCCCTAATGTCTACCAAAAGGTTACGTTCCGTTTCGTTCGAGTTTCGTCTGAGGTTGAGTTACTTCAAGAAGGATAGCGCGATACTGAAATTTGTTCAGACGCACCTCAAACGAACCGTAATTGAAACGCAACCGAAGCAGAGATGAACCTGAATTGAAACGTTGAAAAATAGCGCGATTGGGGTGCTGTAACAGAAAAATAATTTAAAATTAGGTATAATATTATCTCTCAAGTACCAGTTTACATTTTACATTAGATGCTTGCTTATGCTTACTATTTGAACATTCAGAGAATGGTAATCTTTTCTATCATAGACTATAGTATCCCACTTCATAGTTCATGCTCATGTGGATGCACAATGGCCCATCAACATAGATGAGGAGTAACCTGATGCCCATCATTGCAAACCAAGCACCCCGGCATTTTATTTACATATAATAGATTCATTAAATGCGTGTGGCCCTAAGAACTACTTACTAAATAGGAATTTACCTTTGTCTCTACGTCCAAAGCATCCAAACACAAGGTTGGTGGCATGTGGGGGGCCACTTCTATAATAATTAGGGCTTTTGTTATTGCCTTTGTAATTCGGTTCCTTTTAGTATAAACATGCGATCGGAGGCATTTCTTTTACTCGATGCGATCGCATAAATTCTCACGTCTGGATACATCATACAGCCTCACAAACAGCTTGAGCCACTGCCGAATTGTATTCAACAAATCTAGGTACAATTTTTATTTTTATATCTCACTTTGTTTAATTGTTTTCTTACTCTTAGACCTCAAAAAACAACGAACGTTTCAGTAACGTGCGAGGAAAAGAAGCTCCGTATCAACTTTTTGTTTTGACAGCGTTTGCGCTTCAGCTGCGGTGCAGTTACGTCCCAACTATCTGTCAAAACGTTAGCGCGATACCGAATCATTCAAAAAGTCGAGTAACGTCAACGTTTCGTTTGCGGTTCAACTAAAAAAACTTAGCGCGATTGGCGTGCAGTTTATACTGCATATCAATTATGATATTATGTGATGACGACAGTACGGGTGATGCCATACACAGGTCGCCCGAACATCTCTCGGCAAAACGTCATTGAGAGTCGAAACGAACTTGTCTCTCAAATTAAGATTTTATTGGAGAAGATCTCTGAATGGGGTAGACTTAACTTAGTCCAATTCAACACCTCTAAGATATATATGTTAATAAGTTACCGTTGGTCGTATGTCCTCGTTTTGAAAGCATACCCATAACTGTCTCCTCCAACATTGGAAATTGGAATACCTGGTGTTAGCATATCGAGCGAGGTCTAGTTCCGATATCATCTGGAGGGCAAGGCAAGTTAGCCTCCAAGAAGCTTGGTGTTCTGAACAGGTCAAAAAAGTATTTCAGTCCGGTCCCACGCCTACAACTCTATAAGGCGCAGGTTCGGCCTCACATGGAATATTGTTCTCATCTCTGGGCAGGAGCGCCAAAGTACCAGCTTCTCCCTCTGGATCGTATCCAACGAAGGGCCGCTCGAATTGTCGACTGCCATAGTATTTCAAACAGGCTTTACTTCTAGAGATGAGCATCGCTCTGCATCCTATATCGGTTATATTTCGGGGAGTGCTCCGAGGAATTGTTCGGACTTCTACCTGCTGCAACTTTTCGCCACCGTTCCAAGGGACAAAATATTTATCATCCTCATCACCTTGATGAGTGGCAGTCCTCCACCGTGCACTTTACCCGAAGCTTTCTGCCGCGCACTGTAAAACTCTGGAATAAGTGCATTATGGAAACTGTCGCCAACAGTATTTCCGGACCATTAGGACCTGCACACCTTCAAGAAGGCAGCGTATTCCCTCCTAAAAGGCCGGCAAGGCACTTCTGTTTCTACACGCCTTAACTCTACAAGTCTAACTTTACAAACTCTACACTTTAGTCAAATTATGTGGCTTGGCCATTTCGTCAGGCAACGTATTTTGACTTAAAGGTGTAGAGTTTGTGAAGTTATTAATTACTTTACTTGAAAATGTTTATGATGGGATCACATTTTACCAGTATTACGTTGTAACAACAGAAAGCAGCTGATAAAAGTAAATTTTAGGATATTCCTAACAAAATTCTACAAAATCAACAAAAAACCCGAAATACCCGAAAAAACCCGGGTACCCGGTTTTGAAGATGGCTGGGACCGAAAAACCCGGTTTTTTAAAATATGACCGGTCTTCGATCCCCTAATTATGATACGTTAATTGAACTTGTAGCTTCGATTCAAAAAGGCAAAGAATTGGCAGTGACTAGAGGCATCGTATGTAGGCAGGGATTCTATTGTCTCAGCCCTCCTCTCCATTTCAACGAGTTACATAAGTGTTTAACTACAGATTATTAAATAGGTTTAACTTCTAAATTAGTACCTGCCTCCTATTTAAGGAATATTATTCGAATATTCGAATATTCGTTTTATTCGAATATTCGACGATTTTATTATTCGAATATGACTGGGTTCAATATTCGAATATTTCGAATAAAACGAATAATAAAAATATTTTATTTATTTTTCAAAAATATGTTAATAGTAGTAATAAACTTGTATATAAACCGGAAAAGTTTCGTTATTTAATACATTAATGTTATTATTTATTAATATTGTCGTCAATAATATCCAAAAACAGGTTTTACTACACTGTTTGTGAAAGAACACAAAACTGTTTTTAAATAAATAAATATTTATGGTGAATACTTCCTACAGGCCTCAGCGAAAGAAATCCATACTCAAACGCTTGTCAAAATAACCTTACCAAGAGCGTGTTAGGACGTTTCTAAGGAGGGTTCTGTTACTATAAAGCGTAATACGATTTTTAGTATCTTACTGTTCGATTTCATTCAAAATAACTTTCTTAAAGAGAATTTACCATGATCTACCAGCATGGAAAATTGTAAGTTCCTAATCTTCATAGTTCAGAAATGACAGAGGTGTGTGAAACCTATTTGGAGACCGATTACTTGGAATGGTTGACTTTGTAAAAGTCATGTACAAAACTTTTCCTTTATTTTAAAACATATAATATTCAACACACACTTCACATGTATGGAAAGCCAGGGGTTGCTTTCATACATGTGATGTGTACTTAACTTTATAATAAAATTATATTTTATATCAAACCAAAACCGATATCTAGACGCAATATAGCTAGAAGAGCAGATAGAAAGAAAGACAGGCGGAAGAACAGAGTGAAACGATAAAGGATACCTAGTTAAGTTGATTATTACAGTATTACACTGGCCTGCAAAACTTAAGTACAAATCGTTTAAAATTTCATACTTTTCAAAATATTATAACAAGATTTATCAGTTTTCTTTAAAATTAATAAATTATATATATCAGTATAAGTATTATTTTTATGTTTAAACAAAAATTAACAGTTTAATCTTAGTCTTAAAGACTAATTTTACATGTTATATAAAATTGCGGTTTAAATAACTCCTCTAGGCCTGACAACAGCTTGGAGGAGGTTTATCATACTGAAAACGAGGTTTTGGAGCCGAATTATGCAATGTTCTCTCCCATTCTTATATCAGGGCGTGTTTTAGTGCTGTGAGAGTACTAACTGTAGGTGACAATTTGCGGCTTCTGACTAGCTTTCTAAGCTCTTCTCAGGGTATACTTAATCGGGTGGAATTAAAGATAATCTTTAAGAATCTCTTGACCATATCTTTCTCCAGGTAGAGATCCAATTGTCATGGCCACATACTTAGTGCGGATTCCTGAAGGTATGCCAGCCCATTGTATATGTACTCTGCCTGAACATACTGAACTCTATATGAAAAGTAGGCTTGAAGATATCCTCTACCAGGTCACGTTTACTAAGCCCTCAGAAGTTTACTTTAACTTGTGAAGTTAAAGTGAGTAAATCCGCTCATCTGGGACCAAAATTCTGGACCATTCTCATTCATCTTTTTGTATGTGTTCAGGGACGTATCACAGTGTTGCTACTCGATACTAGGGCTCTCGAGTTTGGTCTCGAGGTTAGACCACTCGCCCTTCGCCTCGTTCTTTAGGGTTTCAGATTTACTTAAGCAAGTCTTCTTGACTGTGTTGTCAGTAACATAGTCCCTTCGGGCCTGAAGAAGCTGTTTCTGAACTTAACTGCATCTAAATGTGGATTTTCAACAAGTGGGAACAATTTAATAGTCTTGCCGAGCACTGAGTCTGCCATTAAAGTCTTGCACGGCCTTGTCAAATGTTTTTCAGTCTCTTTATACCGTCGCTTCATCTTCTGAACGGTTCGTAACATGACACACTCCGTTCTTGCAGTACAACGCCTGATGCCTACTTCTGCACTGATGCCTTCTGCCTAACCTAACCTAAGTAAAAAAATTGTTATAAACAAATTATAAATATTTTTTTAACTTTTATGGCACGATCTTGTTAAGTATATATGTAAGAAAGGCTCTACGAAGCGAAAATTTTTTACGACCATTATTTAAACATTTTTTTTCACTTACAATTAAGACGGTAGTTAGAGAAAATTTCGTTTGTTAACAATTGTTTAACTCGTTGAAAAATTAACTTTAAGTAAAATTTCCAACGGGAATAAATTTTATTTATAATGTTCAGAACACACCATAATTTTTTCAAATTAAAAAAAAATATATTATTAATTAATTAAATAAAACCTTAAATAAATTAATTAATGTGCCGTACTCGCTTTTGACGCCACGCGCGCATCCTAAAAATGTCACGCGCAGACCTATTTTCAGCGTTAAATTAAAATTATAAATAATGGAGATAGAGTTCCGGAAGTTAGGAGTTTTTTATTGGAAATTTCCTCCTCTTTCAGAATCTTTTTTTTTTAATTTCTTAAATATTAATAGTTTATTAAATATTGGCAAAAAACGAAATGCCATTTTTTTTTCATCTTTAATTGTTTATAACTTTTGCAATTTTTTATGTGCTAATACACGCTTTTGGCACATTTTTCTAGACGTCATTCCGGATCCAATGAGCTATCGCACATAATTTAAAGAGCATTATCTCTATTTTGTACCATTTTCAACTTGTCGCATAGACTACCTGTACCGATTAGGTCTGGAGCAGACCATTATGACAGCACGATACTCGTGTGTTTAGACTTTTCAGCTGCATTATATTAGAACTATTTTATTACACTATTTACAGTGCATTCCGATTTATGTGCAGTGTTCCAACTGCAAATATATTTCTCTCCAATCTTAAACAAACTGATATATAAATAATAAAAAAATATGTTCTGTAATATTAGTGTTCTTTAATGTACCTAATTAAATTATACTACCAAAAGCTTAATTTAATAAGTCAGACTGTAGGTCTGACTTTTTAAATCGATTGTCTGTGTTGAATCGATCAATAGCTTGACTCAATTAAAAACCAGAAAATACGAACCTCTAAAACAAACCCCAAAAAATCTCTCCCCTAGAGGATCTTTTCCTTAATTTTTGTCAGAAACCACTTAGTTGGCAACCAAATCCATGGTCTGCTCCAGACCTAAACTGTTCATGTGGTAATAGTTTTAAAAAGTTATTGCAATTTAGTATTTTAAGTTTGAAACTTAAAATAAGATTTTTTTTATTAAAAAAACGTTGATTTTTTAGAGTAATGTGTGAAACACTTCACATTTTAATATTATTAAATATGCAGATATATATAAACGCATTATATTACTTGTATTTAAAGTTTATTACCAATATTCGTATTATTCGAATTATTCGAATAGTAAAATTTGTCGAATAATAACATTCCCTACTCCTATTGTATAGTGAGTTATAACTCACTATACAATAGGAGGCAGGTACTAATTATGGATTAACGTACCTAGAAACTTCTAGAACATAGAGTAGATTAATAATAATAGATACTATACAAATGTTTAAGTTAAAAAGTTTTAAAAAATCTTTATTGTATTTGCCTAGTACCTAATTAAAAAGACAATGCTTACCTTGTACCTTTCTTAGTAGAACAAATAGGAAACGCACTAAGCAGGAAACATAGTTTGACGAATAGTTTTAATATACAAACACAAGTATTTAGTAAAGGAATTATTTGTCTGTCTGGAATGTCGTAAGTAGTAATGCGGCAGTTATTTGTATCATCTCTACCTATAGCTGTAATAAAATGTACAAGAGCTAGTCTCTAAGGCTACGCTCCCACGAGCGTTTTTGAGTGGTCGCGACAGAACAACAGTACTACAAATGGAACTGTGCGCTTATTACAATGGTGGTACAATAGAACTGAAAAGATGAGATGGAGATGGAGAGCCGCTTCGCTACGTTGAATGTAAGAGGAAGAATGGATGGTAAGAATGAAAGTGGACGAAGCGAAACAAGTGTGTAAGGATCGTAGCAAGTGGAAAGATGTGGTCTCTGCCTACCCCTACGGGAAAGAGGCCACTATGTATGTATGTATGTAGAACTGAAAATCGTGTAAAGTTGTCAAATCTGACTTTTGACACTTTTGCACTTCGATTTTCAGCTCTATTATAATAATTAGCGCAGACAGAGCAGTTTTCTCTATCGCGACCACGAAAAACTCTCGTGTGTACACGAAGGTTCATTTAGATCAGTCAGACCTTCAGAAATATACTTAAAGGTAGCAATTTTGACCTCTAATCTCTACTCATAGTACTTTTTTATTCGTCCATGCTCATAGGTATACACGACAGCAGAACAAAGCTTTGATTCAAGACTAAATATTATAGAGATGTTATTAGCTACTATACAGGCCCTCTAGTCAAGATGCATTCGATAATTTCGACGGCGAAGTTCGAAATGAAAAATGTATGGGATTTGACATAAGTCATCGCTAAGTGACATGTCGCTTGCTTAGATTATAGAAAGGTAGGTCGCTTGCGATACCTTATGTCAAATCCCATACATTTTGCTTTCGAACTTCGCCATCGGAATTATCGAGTGCATTTTGACTAGAGGCGCAGTACTTATCTCTGCAACTACAGGGCTACTATACAGCTACTATATAGCTACTACAGAGCTGCATCAAAGGTGGCCAAGAACTAGTCAAGTCAGACCCTTACGCTTCAACAGCCTTCATCAATATAATATTATTCTTAATATATTACAATATAAGATTTTAAGTTGTTATAAAATATTTCATGGTGTTGTAAATAAATTTCAGAACTAACCTGAACTTGGCAACCGTATGGATCTCAGGGCGCTAATATTAGCGCTATTAGTGCCCTTCACACGGCTACTTCCCGCGTTCCGAAATGTACTTACGTGTGGAGGGCGCTAATGGATAGAGGTCGAAGCTAGGTCGAAGTAGAGCCTTAGACAAGTGTCTTTCACACGACTAAAAATAATAGAGAAGTCGAATTCAAAGTTAAATATTTATTAAAACGCCTTACTCGTCCATCCTACAAATCCAGCACCGGTATAGTGCGATTCAAATGAGAATAGGATCGAGTCGGCGCCATATTGTGACGTCATAGCTGTCAATTTTACCCAATTGGGTACCTAATTAGGTAGGGTGGGCAAAAAAAGTTTTTTTCTTTTAATATAATTTATTTACAAAATTGAGTCAAAAAAATGTAATCTGAATCTAGCTCTTCAATTTCGCTCATCTCTGTATTACTGTCCGAGTAGTCATCGTCGACTATGTAACACAGCGCCTCGTTTACTCATTTCCGAGCAAAATGAGTAGGTATGACAATAACAAAAACAAATTTTCGCAAGTTGCCTTGCACCAACAATGAAAAACAAAATGTTAGTTTATGATTTTAAAAACGAATTATGAATACTTATGTATTATTATAATTAAATGTTTAGATAATTTAACGTTATTATTTAAATTCGATGTAAGACTATTATTCCTCTTCTTTTATTTATGGCAGTCGCGGTTGCAAAGGTTTTGCTCCATTCTGCTAGTGTCGAGTATATAAAGAACTAGCTTTTGCCCGCGACTTCGTCCGCGTGGAACAGTTACTTTGAGATATCGCTAAAAACCCGCGACTTCTTTTACGTAGAAGGAGAAGTGCTTCCCCTCACGACTGCCCGCCGCGCGGCGTTATTGCGCGCATGATTATTTTATTACTGCGATATCTTCTAAAATACTCATTGAAATCAAATGATGTAAACGGCAAATTTCTTCTAAATTAAATGCTTGTAATGAATAGCGTATTTACTTGGATAAGGATTAATATCATCTTTATAAAAACACCCTCACAAATAATGTTTAATTTTAGAACAAATTTGGTTAGTATAAAAAGCTTATTGTGAGCCAACCTTAAAAGATAGACATATACACCCTTATTAATAAAAATATTTACACCATGGATAAGCAAATCCAAATCGCTCTCTTTGTCTATCAAGTGACTGTTCCAAAGTATCTGACAGAGACAGCCATGTTGGATTAGCTAATCCGTGGTGTAAATAATTTTATTAATAAGACTGTTTCTGTCGCGGACTTTTTTTAGAACTTTTAAATTCTGTCATACATCATTTTAGCGAAACTTTAACCGTTTCCGCAGCGTACGCAGCGAAAGCTCTCAAAAGGGAAAAAAGCACCCCGATTTTGAAACATTATTGATTGTAGCTCCGCTCGTATTGAGCTTAGCATGCTATATAGCCTAAATGCTTCCTCGATAAATGGTCTATCCAATACAAAAATAATTTTTCAATTCGAACCAGTAGTTCCTGAGATAAGCGCGTTCAAACAAACAAACAAACTCTTCAGCTTTATAATATTAGTATAGATTATTTTGACTATTATTTGTTCCGTCTTCGATATCCGGAATCCATCTTGAGTCAAGCACCCGTCTTTCTGTCGATTTCCGGCTACTTACCTCCTTCCACGTACGGCAGATGGCGCTAGTGTCGCGGATTTGAGACGGTTGCGCGCCTAACTGACTTTCTTCATTATGGCGTCGTTTTTCATGTCGTGAATATCGGCAAAAATTTTTGTTACGTAAATTTTGCTAATTGCTACAATTTAATATCATTTAATTTGAAAGTAATGTTAAATAATAAAAAGTGTGAAATCATATTTAGTATTTAACAATAAATTTTCGCGATTAAAGATTTCTTTGCCGAACACGTGTTCGTAATTTTACTTCGCGATAAATGTAGCATCTCCTTCCACTGGAAGACGAAATCATGAGCGAGTCAAAGGATTCCACTCCGCGTAAGAGGAAGTCTTCCCGTTCGAGAGAATCTACGGACAATTCATCGTCATCGTCGTCTTTGGAGCATGGGGCCGATTCGGACCCACGCGGAAACAAACGTTTCCGCGCCGTAAGTAAACGTTCCCGCCATGTGAGTAATGAACAATTTGAACATTTATCGCAACAAGTTTCGTATTTGACTAACTTAATCGCGTGTAGTTATAGTGATACGCGAGTGCATGCGTCGGACATAAACGTTACGGGCGGTAGTTCGATAAATATTCCCGCTGCGGTTTCGAACAATACTCTCGAGATGCAGCCGCCGCAAAAGCCTGCGCAAGTGTTAAATTTGTCTGATCTATCCACTACAGTGAAAGATCCTTTGTTTCCAAAATCGAATGACGAACATTATAAGAGAATTTTTGATTTACAAAAATTTAAGAGTAGCGACTGGAATTGTATTCGTTTTTCGGACGCTCAAAAGAAATATGCTACTGTTCCGGGCTTTATCGAGATGAACGTTAACGACGAACTTAGGCGTTTCGCCCCATCGGCTACGGACGAAAGGTCATTGCGCCTCTATTTAACCGAACGTAGTTTTGCTTCGATTTCAAATGCCATTTTAAAGCAAAAGGACGAGTTACGTAGTAATTTACAGTCGTTGATAAATTGGGCTACGGATAATGATAAAAATTTAACTCCTACATCTTTGTTTGATAAAATTGAACAATTGTTTAATAAGGAATCCGGTTACACAAAAGTTTCGGACGATATTTTACAAATTGTATGCGGCCGACGGGCCGATTATATTAACGCGCGTAGAGAAGCAGTGTTGAGACAATACCTGAAGAATATCACAGCAGTGCGTTACAAAAAATTCCTCCAGATGGAGAATTTTTATTCGATAAAGACATTTTATCGTCGTACCTCCAAAAAATTGGGGGGGGGGGGGGGGGGGCGATAAGCTCGCTCCCATGGCAGGTCCGTCACAAAACCGTTACACGGGACGCGCTGCACCTGCCCATTATTCTGCTACTAGCTCTGCTAATCATAAGCAGTCCGACACGTTTTTTCGATCGTACAACAAATCAAAACCAAACAATCGAAAATCGGAACAACCATCTAATAAACGAGCTATATATGCATCAAACTATAAAAACAAGCGCGATAGCAGAAATAAACCGCGAACAAAAGCAAGTTCACCAAGTAACCGATATCACTAATGACTGGCCGAAATTTCGAGGAGGCTGTCTCGTGAAATATCAGCGTGTTTGGAAAAGGTTAGGAGCACCGGATCACAATTGTCAACTTTTGAAAGGGGTTTTAATACCGTTCATTCGAAAACCACCTTTAATTTATCCGGGAAAGACGGTTTAGAAAGCATACGAGACCAAAAAGAGCTTCGATATGTCACAACAAATTCAGAGCATGCTGAAACAAGGAATCTTAGAGAGGGCCGAGGTCACTCCCAGCTATATCTCGACCTTCTTTCTAGTGCCTAAACCAGACAACAGCTTTCGGCCGATTTTCAATCTGAAGACGCTCAACCAATTTCTGGAAATGAAGCCCTTTCAACTTTTCAACCACTTTAGAGTACCGAGTTTCTTGCAGAAAGGAGACTGGATGGCGAAGCTAGACCTAAGCCAAGCGTGCTTTCATCTGAGCATTTCCGAGAAGCACCGTCGGTTCCTGAGGATGAGCTACGAAGGCGAACTGCTCCAAATGACCTGCCTACCCTTTGGTCTGGCGTCAGCACCACGAACGGTTGCTACCTTAACCAATTGGGTCGCCGAATACCTCAGGTCTCACGGCATCAGGTGTGTGGTCTATCTGGACGACTTCCTCCTAGCCCATCAGTCCGTCGACCATTTGACCGAGCAAGTAGCTTTTACCATCGCCACGATGAAGCTACTCGGTTGGATGGTGAACTGGGAGAAAAGTGTGCTGGCTCCGACGCAACGCCTAGAATTTCTGGGCGTCACCTGGGACACCACTCACAACACGAGGTCCTTGTCGGAGCCCAAGTGCCTAACGCTACACAGGGCACTTCAGCACCAAATTTCGGTTGGCAGTTGGTCTCTCAGACAGGCCCAGTCCCTAATGGGAAGACTCAACTTCGCCACATTCGTCGTTCGCCGAGGTCGTCTACACTGTCGAACACTGCAGTACTACAGTCGACATCTGTCCACCAAACATCCATACCGAAAATCTTCTATACCTGACCCTGCGCTACAGGAGATGGTTTGGTGGATAAAGGAAGCAGACGGGACATGACCGATACACCCGAACCCGATAACTCACTTCCTAACGACCGACGCGTCCAACATCGGTTGGGGCGCGCAGCTTGGAGAAAAGAAGATGGCAGGAAGGTGGAAGCAGGAACAGAAAGATTGGCACGTAAACCTGAAAGAGCTGTACGCCGTTCACGCAGCGGTCGCCCAGGAGAGCCATCAACTACAGAATGCACAGGTATTATTACAGACGGACAATAGGGTATTTTCCAAGTTTTTTAAAAGGTATGTCAAATCGTTCCTAATACTAAAATACATTGGCAGTTTGAACCATTCTTCGTGAATTTCTTTCTTTTCCTTGCAAATTAGCCTAAAAGTTTAAATTAATATTATAGGCGCGAAAACGCTTTATTACTGTGTCATGACGTCACATTATTGTAACATTGTAACTGTCAAGTGTCAAGTGTCAAATTACACTGAAAATGCCAAATACCTACTGTTTACGTTTGTAAATAAATGTTTTAAGCCCTTTAAAAAATGCCTTATAAATGGTGCGTAGTGCCAAAATGCACTAATACGTCTATTAAAACACCGGGGAAAATCTCTGTAACCATACCAAAGAACACTGAAATGCGGAAAAAGTGGCTATTACTCGCTGACGCATGACGTTAATGATTCTGATGCTGGCTATTCTATATGGAAATCGGGAGGCCATTAAAAAAAAAAAAAAAAAGAAGAAGAAGTACAAGTATATGACGTCACATTCCAATCTCGTGCGTTTTTAGTCACGTGGTCAAACGTAAAAAATTCATAATTTTATTTTTGATATTTTATAAAAATCATACATATTTTTATATAAAAAGTTGGTTAAAGTGGTTTAAATTAAGGTTTAGCGATAAAATATCAACAATCTGATGTATATTTTCATCATAGGATAATACCCTATTGCACTGTAGTTGCCTACATTAACAAGGAAGGTGGTACGAAATCCAAAAAGTTACTGCAACTGACACAACAACTTCTTTCGCTACTGGACGAGTTTAATGTATCTTTGACAGCACAGTACTTCCCGGGAAGATTTAACGGAGACGTAGACGCGGTGTCTCGAGGGAAGAAATGCCCAGAATGGCATTTGACAGAAGCAGCGACTTCGATGCTCTTTCATATGTGGGGGATGCCACAAATCGATCTCTTTGCGTCCGCGACAGCCCACGTAGTTCCGAGCTATGCGACACTAGATCTACGGGACCCCCGAGCACAGTTCTACAATGCCTTGAGTCGCCAGTGGAGGTTCGATCTAGCGTGGCTGTTTCCACCACCAAACCTAATTCCGCAAGTATTAGCTCACTTGAACACGGCAATTGGTCGATACATTCTCATAGTACCCAAGTGGAACAAAGTTTTTTTTGGCGAAGTGACTTACAACGTCGAGCGTTACAGACACCACACTCAATCCCGAATCTACGCAATGTACTGATCGACACGGTCACAGGCAAGCGCCCTCCTGCAGTAGAATCAGTCAACCTGGAGGCCTGGCTGATCTCGGGTGGATTGATGTAATCCAATATTGATCAATGCGAGAAAGGCTTTTTCTTTCTTATTTTTAATTATTTTGGACCTAAGTAAAAATTTTGAATTGATGTAATTAAGTCTTATTAATATTAAATGATGTATTCAAATAACACATTATGGCATCATTTTCAAATTCTTTAAATTTGCAGTATGTGTACCAGGAGATAACAAACACATCACTCAAGATGGATTCCGGATATCGAAGACGGAACAAATAATAGAGAGTTTTACCTTACAATAAAACTTACCTATTATTTTTCCTGAGATATCCGGAATCCAGGTAATCCCTACCTGGTACATCTTGAGCTTCATAATGAAGAAAGTCAGTTAGGCGCGCAACCGTCTCAAATCCGCGACACTAGCGCCATCTGCCGTACGTGGAAGGAGGTAAGTAGCCGGAAATCGACAGAAAGACGGGTGCTTGACTCAAGATGGATTCCGGATATCTCAGGAAAAATAATAGGTAAGTTTTATTGTAAGGTAAAACTCTCTATTATTATTGGCAAATAAGTTTTTCTGCTAACCGTACTTTTCAAGTGACATTTGACAGATAAAGGTCATTGACGTTCCTATTCTCATTTGAATCGCGTTATACTAATAGCCGTCATAATTAGCGTCAATAATGTCAACCATTTTTTATGTTTTCCCTGCAAGTCGGCTTCAAGGCCGCAATATTGGATTTGCATTTGCAGGCTGGACGGTGAGTACGGCACTTTAGAATGATTTTTTTTTTACAAAAACAGCAATTTGACAGTTGGTCCAGCCACCAGTGGGGCTAGCACTTGGCTAGCATGAACAATTGACAAGTACGTAAGTATTCGTAACGTTAGCAAAAAATAATTGCAAGTATGAAAGTTATGACAGCGCCTTTTCACTTGAAATTCGATAACGTTACGAACATGTCAATTGACCCAGCACGGGTCTATATGATCCGAAATCCGGAAGACCGGGGAAATTTCAGAGCATTGAAAATAGAACTCTGTACTAATATAATATAATCGCGTAACATACACACAAAAAATTTAAAAAAAAAAACATACACACGAATAATTGTAAACCTTCTCCTGTGTTTTGGAAGTCGGTTGAAAACTAAAAATTTATCATGTGACTCGAGTTAAATGTCAATATCATAATATATGACAGCTCCACACTCGACACTTCGATTTTCAACTTTATTGTATTAGCGCAGAGTTCTATTAGTACTTAATAGTAAAACACAAATTATTAGTAAGGCACTTTAAGCATAGTAATATCTTTAATGTGCCTCTTTTAAATAATAGGTACATCTATGAGTAATATATAATATCTATTCTTTGCTATAGGCTCTAAATCTTTCCAATGCAATGGGCCATACTAATATGACATAAATGTGTTTCTAATAGGCCCTTTATAAGTAATAGAGCATAAACAATCCTGTAATAGGTTACCTAATGAATATTCATACTGTCTTTCGACCGATTACTGTCCCAAGTAATTAAATGTATTCAAACGATAAGATCATAATGCCAACGCAATGTCGTAATCGTTGTCTACCAAATACCAATGTAATATTAACTTTAATTATTAGGCTGGGGCCTGGGACTACGGAATTCGTAAGGCCGAGGAAAATTCAGAGCATTGAAAATAGAACTCTGCGCGAACAAAATAGAACTGAAAATCGAACACGCAAGTGTCGAGTCAAAATCTCAGTGTCATATATGACAGCTCGTTACTCAACTCTTCGATTTTCAACTGTATTGTATTAGCGCAGAGTTCTATTTTTAGTGCTCTGAATTTTCCCTGACCAGCTGGATTCCGGATCATATAGTCCCAGCCTTAAATTAATAAGCTGTATTAGTATTAGTACATAACATAATGCAAATAAGTAGGAAAATGTTATGCTAAGAGGGAACTGGGAAGCAGTGGCGAAGGCTGGTTCTTATTAATAGGGAAGCCCTAGCCTCTATAATAGGTAGGGATTTAGATGAGAGTCTTCAAAAGGCAAGTGGTCGATGAATCCCGAAGCCCATAGTAATGGAGTTATACGAACCCCACGCCACTGCTGGGAAGGCAGCATGAGAAATATTGCAAAATTATCATTAGGTTAGGTTACATTTTACATTTAGGTATTTTAAGTAGAGCAGTAGGTCTAGCGGTTGTTCTCATTAAATACCTACTCCAAAAGGAAAGTATTAGATCGAAAAACAATAACGGATTCCGACAATAGTTCACAATGGATAATTACCCTTTTACGAGGTTTGAACAACCTGCTAAACAGAGTGTAAAACCATTGTTACCACGCCACGCTTGCGCAATTAAAAACTACTTATTTTCAATACAAAACCGATTTGCATCTTCGCCGTCACTGGCATTTCACGGGCCTGTTATTTTAATCTACAGACAACGGACTGATCTGATATGATCTGATAGTATCAACATGGTTCAAACCCCGGAGTAGAGAATCAAGCAATTTAAAGTTCAACCGGTAAAGTACAAACGGAGCAAGTCTACGTAGGTACGTTGAGTTTTGGTACGCTTCCTGAAAGATTAGGTATATTATACTAGCTGATGCCCGCGGCTCCGCCCGCGTAAGTACAGTAATCCACGGGAACCGTAAATGTCCCGCGATAAAAAGTAGCCTATGTCCTTCCCTATCGTCTACTAAATATCTGTGCCAAATTTCATGATAATCGGTTTAGTAGTTCTTACATGAAACTGAAAATAAAGTATCCCACAGGAATAGACACAAAAGGACACAGGAGTCCTGTGTCACACACAGGATTTTGATGAAATTTGGCATAGATGTAGAGTAGACCACGGGGAAGGACATAGGCTACTTTTTATCGCGGAAAAATGCGAAATTTCTGCGAAATTAACTTTTGCTCGCACGAAGTCCCTGCAACATCTAGTCCCTAATAAATGATGAATGATGATTTGTACAATTTAATGAATTCTGTATGTAATTTGTATCCCAGTCAATCAGACATCATAAGCAATGATGGTAATAATGTCGTAAAAGTCTGAAATATCAATAAATTATGACAATCCATTATGTTATAATGATATGTACTTACCTACTCTATGTGATCCTTAGCTGTTGGCTGCAAGGGTTCCTTGGTTAATAATTTATGCACTTGCAGTAGGTAAATACGCCGGACCAGTTAAACCCATGATTGCCACGTGGTATTCTTAAATCGCCATAAAAACACTTGCCTTATCAATTAATTTGCCTAGAACTCTTTTTATTACGTAGCCTAGCCTAGCTGGTACTTGGCGTATTTTATTTCTCCTATATATAAAGCGTCGAAGTAGGTAACGAGTAACGTCCCATTTTAGTACTAAGTGTTAGGTAGTTTAGTACTGTTATGACGACCTCAGTGGTTCAGCGCGTTGGGACTCAAGCCGGGAGTCGCGGGTTTGAATCGCGCAGAAGGAACAAAAAGTATTTCCGTGTTCCTGTGTCATGGATATTTATTATATAATATGTGTATAATATAATAAAAATCTTAAATATAGTATAACCCCCTTACTAATAAACGCTGTATAAGCTTTGAATAGTTATACAGTGTTTTGTTCACGTCACACAAGTGACATTTTTAATTCGATAGAAGGAGACAAAACACTGTATAACTATTCAAAGCTTATACAGCGATTATTAGTAAGGGGGAATAAGTATTAAATTTACTTCCCGTTGTTTGGTACCTGTAACACAAGTTTTTCGGATACTTAGCACGGGGCCAGATTGACGTGGTGTGAAGCGTCTATTGATTTTATTAATAATATTAGTTATAGCTTTTACGCGCGGCTCCGCCCACGTAAATACATTATAACACTACTTTTCAGGATAAAAAAATTCCTATGTCCTTTCCCGGGACACAAAGTAGGTATGTCATATACCAAATTTCATAAAAATCGGTTCAGCGATTAAAGCGTGAAGAGGTAACAGACAGACAGACACTTTCGCATTTATAATATTAGTATAGAAGTAAAGATAGCTATTAATACTATACCGTCCGGTCCGTTCGTCCGTCTGTCTGTACCAGGCTATATCTCAATTCTCACGAACCGTGATAGCCCAGACAGTTGAAATTTGAACAGACGATGTATTTCTGTTGCCGATATCAAATCAAAATCAAATCAAAAAAGTTTTATTTCCATATGGTTACAAAGTAACGCTTAAAGAATTGTCCCTACTTGATGCCTACCACCGGTTCGGGAACTAACCCGGCGAGAACCGGCGTAAGAAACTCGCACGGGGCCATCTTTTAGCAAAAAGATGGAAAATTGTTCTTTTAAAAAAATTAAGATGTTTACAATGTAAAAACTTAATTCTATATAATATTGACACAAAAGTCAGATACATTTATTACATAGAAGCAGCCTTGCAGGTGGCCATCCTATTCCCAAGGTGTGCGATCGTCAATAAAATCCTTGCAAGGATTTTATTGACTATTATAAAAAAGGCTTTTGCACACAAACGTTCTTTAACTACTATAATATAACAACGAATACTTAAAACAGAATAAATAATAGTAGACCGTATAATTCCTCCATGATATTACATACAACAAACTAGATTTTTTGCAGTTTTCTACGGAACCTTTCGTGCGCGAGTCCGACTCGCAGTTGGCCGGTTTTTTAAATAATGTTGACAGTATAATTTCAGTTACAAGTACGAGCAACAGACTACGATATTCATTTACTTATTAGGAATTTCGCAGAAAATTGCAACGTAATTTCATTGCAACTAATGCAGCTATCAGAGACACTTGGAACTTTTTTCCTCAGATCCAGCATCCCTACAGCCTTATCGAGCCGCTATAATGGACACTAACGTTTTATCACCCATTGTACTCACGTGAAGTGTCGGCTAACTGTTATGCAAATCTAATCTTATTTGTATACGCACGTTTTCCGATTATTTTTCTTGCGCCTATAACTTTCGTCGGGTGTAAAAGTTTACAGGAAACTGGAAAGTAACAGATAGAGCTTCATTAGGCAGCATTAAAAATAATTAAATTTTTATATACCAATATAATAAAGAGGAAAAGTTTGTTTGCATCGAATAGGCATCGAAACTACTGGACCGATTTTGATGCAATTTGGCACAGATGTAGAGTAGACCACGGGGAAGGACATAGGCTACTTTTTATCGCGGAAAAATGTACGGTTGCTGCAAAATTAACACTTGCGCGCACGAAATCGCGGGCAACATTTATTATTATTATATAAGTGTTAGCTCACATCGACACGAGACGATACTGTCAAACTGTACCGTTTTGCATAGCGCAGCTGCGTATCTCCGCTCTTGCAATGAAACGTGTATCTTCTTGTACAGTTATTAAAGTTCAATTTTTAATCGCTATCTTAAAAATGCAGAGGCCCGTCGTGTATCGTCTCGCCGTGTGAACTGACGCTTAGTGTATTTAGTAGTACGGCAGTGAGTTGTCGCTGCTGGATGTGATTGGAGTGAACTAACTTATTTGTACAAAAAGTCTTGTACTTTATACAAGGTTCTCTAACCTTCAGTAAATCTACTGCTCATTTAGAGATTTTTAGGCAAAAAAATATTGTGATACTCGAAGTAGGTGTAAAATCATCTCGTAATGGGTGAATCTCTGCTCAACGCAAGTCGCAAACTCGCCCATAAATAAAGGAAGATTTCTTTTTCGAGTACAACAATTATTTTTCTGCCTAAACGTCTATACACGCAGTAGATCATATGCCCAAAATATCCGTAGTTGATTTTACCGAACCTTAGATATTATCTAAGGTATAATATAGCGTACTGTAGCGTATACTGTCTAGCGGTGATCTTACGAATTAAGGGCCACATTGACCATCCAGCCTGCAAGCCCAAGACCGCGGACTTGGAAGCAAAAATTACAAGTTATTGACACTAATGACGGCTATAATGTACCGGTGCTGGATTTGCTGAATGGGTCGTGAGTATGGCGCTTTACGACGCGTCGACAATAGACGGTTATTTACCGCATCAATGTTTCGCATCCAAAATATTCATTCGGTCTAATGACCAATGTGATCTCCAGAGCCTAGAGTAATTAACATTGTCAGTTATTTTATTTTCTTTTTCTTTTCGAATGGGTCTATGCTAATGACATTTAAGTCTCTTTAGCTTATTCGGATAAGTGACTGCCTTTTGGCTAGTCTTTATGGTAGGAGTGCGAAGAGGGGGTTTGCCCCCCTCCTACACCGTCCCCTAGGGGTGGTGTACATACCGGTATTAGTTATTTTCTGTCGGCAGGACAATGTACTCGTATCATTACGAGGCCGAGGTTAACGACTGCGGTCTGCGTGTCGTCACAACCGCATCATTACATTTACAGCGCTTCCCTGTCGCTAGTTTTACCGCAGGAGATTTGAGTTATAAATCTTTACTATCATTTTATAATGGATGCAATCTCATTTAATAACTATGCGTTGTAAGTTAACTTTTTTATATCTAGGTATATCTAAGTATACAAAGTAATTATTTTTAAAAGTTTTTTTATGGTGAATGGAAAAGTCGCTTGACAGACAAGGACAAAACATAGTATAGCTTATCCATTGTGTAAATATAATAATAACAATATCTATGAACGACTTCACACCACCCGTGGTAAGTTCTCGAAGAACTTGTGTTACAGGTACCAAAAAACGGCAACATATTTATTACTATAGGTACTTATATTTAAGATTTTTACTATAAAATACACATACATATTAAATACACATCCATGACCCAGGAACACAGAAAACTTTTTTGTTCCCTGGCGGGATTCGAACCTGCGACCTCCGGCTTGAGGGCAAACGCGCTCACCACAGACTACAGAGCCTCGTCAAATATGTTTATTGGCAAGGGGTTTACCAAGAAGCAAGAGGTTTATTAGTAAGGGGGTTTGCTAAGAGACGAGGTAAGAAGCGAGCCAAACAGATGAAGAACTCAGAACAAATCCTATTAAAATTCTAGGATCGTCGCCACTAAAACTAGCTGTATGAACTTTCAAGATAGTTCTAGAAAGTTATTAAACCTTAGTAAGTGAATTATATATTCCCCGTACCAACTACCAGCACGCAGCACGGCTCTTATCTTGTCATCTATATTGCAGGGTCCGCCATTACGGCCGGGGCCTACAAATTATATATCGTGTGTACTAACGGTTTTATTGTTGTTCATATTTGAATAGAGGTTACTTCTAACGCCATCTATGAGCTAGAATCCCGTGGTAAAACTTTAATTAGGGTAAATACGCCAAACGTCGGCCCCCCTCCAATCCTCGGCCGTCTGCACATTTTCAGCTTGCATTCATTCAAAAGGTAATTAAGTGGTAATTTTGCCACTGAAATTGCAAGCTTAGTTCATACTCTTTTAAGTGCAAACCGTTACTATCCGATTACGTTACTTGCTCTTCGCACACTGAGCGTCAGTAGCGATAGCGCCGTTGAAGCATTGAAGTTCGTAGTTAAAGCAGCTTACTTGCTGTGAATACCCACGATTCGGGGATTGATATTACAATGGCAAGACATTTCTTTTTTTGGTTTTTAGCTTTGCTATGACTAAAAAGGTATTTTTACTATATTTTGAGATAGTTTTTTCAACGTTTTGCGTATTGGTTTTAGGGAAAAATAGGGGGCCGTCATTAGAATACCAGTTTCGACTAAAAATCGGAATCTCGGCCGGGGCCGACTTAAGGTAAAAGCAGTATGTTTTATAAAGTCCAATACTACGAATTCCATTGTCTTAATAGTAAAATTTGTAACGCTTTTATGTTAATAAATATATTTTACGTTCAATCGCTAAATACCGGCCGGGGTGGTATTAGCTGAATCTCGAGAAATAAGCTATACGAAACAGGGGCCGACTTTGGAAATATTAAAGATCGTAATGTCGGCCAGCCTAAGAATCGAATGCTACTGTACAGGCTGATCATTTTTGTATTTTTCATTGTTTGTGTAGGTACTGGGTAGTCATTTTTTTATTTATTTATCAAACTTGCTGTCTCAAAATTGAATTATGTATTGTTATAATTTAATAATATCATAAGAGGTTACACGCTATGCCCGGCCGACATTTGGGAAAAACGCGACCGACCATTGGGCCGTAAACGGCCGACTTTAAGGTTTTTTCGTTTTCGACGCATTTAAACCTTAATACTTTTTCTGTTTAGTAGAAAAGTCAATCATATGCCTATAAATATAAAATAGATTTATCAACCTGTCTAAAACCGTATAACAAGCTATGCTTCAAACTGATGGATCCGGAGCTATCTAAAGTTAGAAAATCCGTAAGTGGCCGACATTTAGCGTATTTACCCTACCTACGTTAAGAATGACCCCATTATTTACGAAAGTAATCGTAAAGAGACGATCCTCTCCGAACATTAAAAAAACTTATCCATACAAAAACTGGACTCGATTACTATTTCTCGAGTCTCGTTCCCATAACACCTTCGGTCCCATTGGACACTCGTGGAGACACTTATATGCGTGAAAGACTTTATTATCCTTACGCTAATAATAAACTGTTTATAGGTACCTACCTACGTTTTTATAGGTATGAAATTGGCGTTTTGTCGTACTGGCCACTTTGATCTCAAATACATCTTCTTTGGTTAGGAATTCCAATTTCAAATTTATACCGCTATTTACTCATGCATTTGTGTTTCGAAAACTGCAATTCATTTGCTTTTTCCTCTTTTGGTTTTTTCTTGAAAATGGAAAACTTGAAATATCGTATTATTTTCGAGTAGGTACGAGTTCCACCGTGGCTGTGTTCCACCAGTGCTGCAGAAACGGCTCGAAGGATTAATTATGTGTATGGCGGCGTGGGCGGTGTCGCAAAAGAAAAATGCGTTTTTGGTTCCAACATTTTCTTTCTGGAAATTTCGACCTGCAGAACAAGCCCCGTAGACGGCCGGAGACCAAAGTTAATTGTAGATTGTAGATTAATGTAGAATTAAAGGCTATTGTGGAAGCGGATCGTGGTTTGCGATGGCGCAAACCACGTCCGAGTTAGTTGCAGGCTGTGGTGTTAGTGATAAAACAGTTTTAATCCACTTGAAGCAAATTGGGAAGGTGAAAGGGCTTGAAAGGTGGGTACCTCATGAATTGAGTGCAGCAAACCGACAAACGCGCGTCGACTGCTGCGTTACATTATTCAACCGGCACAATAATAAAGGGATTTTAAATCGAATCATTACCGGTGATGAAAAGTGGATCCTGTACGATAATCGGAAACGCTTATCGCAATGGCTGACCTAATAGATCTCATGCAAAGATGCTAAGCCAAATATGTTGACAGGTTTTTGTTTCCAAATAATAATTTAAAAAAACTTAGGCCTTTGCATCCGTTAATGTATTATTTATACAGTATTCTCCGAGCGAAGTAACCACTCATGAAATACTGTAGTGCCTGGGACAGTTGATTTTTAAATGTCGTATGGTTGCCCAAGCACATACGGCATTCTCACAACATAGTCAGCCTAGTCCAGAGGAATTAACTGGTCAATACGTCTGGGGCCAACTATGTGCGGGTTTCCTCACGATGTTTTCCTTCACCGTTAAGGCCCCCACAGACGAGAGGCCGATCGTTTCAGTTAGAACTGAGGTCAGTTCGGCCTGAACGGATTCGAGCACACACACGGAAAAAATCGCATCCAACCCAATTTACGTCAGTTCGGCCTGATCTGATTCGGGCCCACACACGGAACAGTCGCATCAGTCCATTCTGGTTTGCCGCGCGCTACGGTCGTGTTTATCAATTTTGTATTTAAACACCGTGAAAACTCATACAACGCTTGTACACGATACACGCCCGCGCGGCCGCGGCTCGGGCAAGAACTGAAGCGATTTGTCCACACACGGTCAGGACAGGCCGCGCGTTCAGGCCGATCGGTCAGGCCAGAATTAATGTTGCCAGCTTAGTTATTTTACAAAATTTTACTAAATTGAGTATTTTATTCCCTCCTTGGAAGAAATTTAGTTACTAGTAGTGTTTTAGTAGGAAAGAGCCAGACAGTAATCATATGCAAAATGGCCTAGGTTAAGCACAAAAAAAAATACATCTTATCATAAAAATACATTCGTCCGTAATTTTCTTAAAACTACCCGTTTAATTACTATATACGTAATATTTGCTAGTATATTTTAATTTAATGGTAAAATTTATAGTAAAATTCAATGAATGAAAAAAATTTAATATAACAATACCTAAAATGGTTTTTGGGGGACTTCAGGAATTCCTAAGTAGCATCTTTAGTAGTTTTTTAGTACTTTTTAATAGAATTCAATACGAGTTTAGTAGTTTCACAAAAACAGAGCTGGCAACACTGGAACGAATCGCATCAGTCCGTACGGCCGATCGCATCGATCTCGAAATTGCACACAGACGATACGATTTTGCATCCGTTCAGGCCGAACTGAAGGCAGACCGGACCATGTATGGGGCCCTTTGGAGCGTCCGTATAATGTAGTTGAGATCTGAAATGTCTCATTGGTACACGCCTCAACCTGGGATTCGAAGCTGCAAATTCCAAATAATAATTTACATTATATTATATATATGCAAATATTTAATTGACAGAACAATATACCGTATCTCAAATTGACATAAACACTTTACAATAATTATAATATGCAATCGCAAGCAAGCAATTTTAGTCCTTCAAAGTTTGCAGCGCAATTTTTTGCCAATTACATTTTTTATTATACAATATACATCCATAAATATTAAATACATAACTATTTATACAATACTCAATACGATAGCCCGTTTGAAATGTACAGTTTTATTATATGTAAATAGGTACCTAGCTAGTATGGAAGTTTTATAGAAATAAAAATTCATAATATCCTAAATAATAATAATAATTTATGAACACAATATTCTAAATTATTTGTTTTACTACTTGTGTATTTTTGCAACTTTATTACGTGGCTCAAAAAGTATCCGCTATTAAAAGCCCATATAATATTGCCTTGGCTACACAATATTAGATTGATTTCGAATACAGGTATAAAACTGCACGTTAAGTTGACCTCAAAATGGCGGTACAAGCGAGCGAGTTCTGCGCATCGTGCGATCGTGACTGTTTTGTCATGGAATTTACAAAATTAATGCATATTAGGAAGATGCAATTTTACGTTACAAATATATATTTCAGTTCACTTAATTTTAATATGTTGCAAAATAAATTGTTGCTGTCATATACAATTTTTCTCTGGCAACATGAAAGAGAAGAGAGCATTTTTCGAGCATCGTAATTATATTCAGAATAGTTTAATTATTCATAATATAGGGTGACACACCCAATTGCTAGCACTGTACCAAATTATCAACACGAACAAAAAGTAGAATTATAAGCTTCTCACTAATTTATTTTTTGTTTCCATTTAATAAAAACACTAAATTAATGTTTCTGGAATCTATTGCCAGCGACACCATACTTTGAACTATAAAGTATTTTCCGTTGTAATATTCGAAGTTATAATTGGACCATTTTTTAAAGTGCTGATAATTGGTACTCTCACCCTACATAAAAGCTCTTAGTTCTCATATATAAGGCCAACCCTTTGCCTACTTTTTTTTCTAACTCATTAGCGCCCTGCACAGGTAAAGTTCGGATCAAGGAGTGTTCGGTCAAGAATAAGTAAATCGTATTTTTGTCAGTCGAGGTTTCCGAACGCACAATCTCCCTTCCCAATCCCAATATATTTTCCTTGCGGTTAGAAGAAAGAAAAACATCAAACCAAGAAACGTCAAGTAGCGTCGGTTGTATAACTCTCTCTTGGCTTCGGCGCGCTAGTGGATACATCAGCGGCGTCCGGACTCCCAAATTCGCGTCGTCAAGTCTCAAGTCAGCCGGTTTACCGTACCCAATCAGCGGTATTGTGGGAACATTCACTTCTTTGCAAATCAGACAATCATCAAGGCGTTATGTGCGTAAATATAGTGATATAAGTGCAGTGGTATCCAGAAAGGTGGCCACGAGAACCTGTCACCGGATGCGAGCAAGGTAGCAAAAGAACCAGCCCAGATATCGAAGGTAAGCCCGCATTTCCCCACCTGCTCTTTTCCCTATACTTTTATGCAACAAGGAGAGATATGTGCGGTTTCGACTGCCGGCGTCATACACAATTTATAAACTGGCAAATACCCACACAACGACATTCCAGATCCGACTATCGCCTCACCTATCGTTTCTAAGCTTGAGATGGAAGTTGGAACGGCGCGTGCTGTCTCCCGCGGTTCGAACTTAAAGTGTGGTGGGCGCTAAATCGCTAATATATCTATTATTATCTATCTATTTGAATTTAACTACCATCTCACCAATGTCCCTGTAAGACGAAGTAATCAGACACTGATTACGACGTCACTTTATTTAGAATTTTATACAACTATTACAATGTTGACGAATTATAAATTAGAAGAAAAGCTATCTATGTTACAATAAAAATATAGCAGGATATATTTTTAATAAGTAATATAATTTATAAATAAGCTTGTCACGAGTGCCACTTAGGGGCCATCCAGGCATCCACATATTACGTCACGCAAAAGATCGACTTTTTGAACCCCCACCCCCCCTATGTCACGATTTTTAGTATCCCTGTACTGTCACATTTCCCTCCGCTGTGACGTAATATGAGGATGGACCCTTATTTACATAAAAAAAAAGAATACATAATATTTGACCGTTTTTTTTTACATTCATAAAAAAAACAAGAGCTCATATTCAATATACAGACTGAAATTGCATTGAAGCATTGGATAAAAGCGAAATATCAAATTCATAATAGTAACATAGACGTAAATATAAAAGTACCTCTTAATTGACTAGACATGCTTAATTCTATATGTGGTAGATACCAACGTGCTAATAGGAGTTCTCCATATATGGTCGCACCGCATCATAATTTTCTATCCCTTTCTTTTACTTAGAACTAGCATTAACTAGAGTGCGACAGAGTGAGAATGCGGCCGCACGCGGCGTATAGGGGCCGTCCATTAATCACGTGATGTTTTTAACAACTTTTTAGACCCCTCCCTCCCCCCTGGTGATACGTGGTGAGGTTTTATACTACCCCCCCTCCCCCACCTAAGATCACGTGTATTTTTTTTACATAGTAAGCAGGTCATGTTTTTTACAAAACTCTAACGTAAAACTTTAAAACTTTAACGTAAAAACAATTTAATCGAATAATTTAAGCAATTAAAAACTATACGAGTCATTTGTCTTGTAAGTATTTAAACAACACTACGAATCTACAACCGATAATAATTTCGGTATGCATAGACTAGATTCGAAAATTAATACACGTGATGTCTTCTTATACCCCCTCCTCCCCTTGGTGATACTTGGTGATATTTTTTCGGACCCCCCCTCCCCCTTTAGGCATCACGTGATTAATGGACGATCCCATACGACGAGGCGCTCAGGGTGGCCTAGCAGGAACATTTGATAGCGGCATAAACGTAACGTTTTTGAATAAAATTTGTATGGGCGCTGTCATATTATTGGAAATATTTTCATACAATTCTCATTTACGATGACGTTACGTATACGCTGTTTCCAAATGTTAGGTAGATCACGAACGATACACACATAATAGTGCGACGCGGCGCAACGACACAAAGATACGCCGTAATTTTGCCACACGTTGGCCGATGCTAGGAAAATCATCATTGCTAGATTTAAATATCTGCACCAGTCTTCATCTTCTTTATCTAATGTGTGAGAAATGCTAACTAGCGCACCTCTAAGGCTGGGGCTGAATGATCCGGAATTCGACAGGCTTGGGAAAATTTAAAGCACTAAAATAGAACTATGCGCTAATACAATAGAGTTGAAAATCAAACACACAACTGTGGAGTCTAATGTCAATGCCATATTATACAACAGCTAGCTGCTCGACACTTCGATTTTCAACTCTATTCGCAGAGTTCTATTTTTAGTCCCCATAATTTTCACGGGCCCGCCGCATACCGGATCATATACGAGTAGTCCCAGCCTAAGGATGCTGCCTCAAATTTCGCAGTGAGCGGCGCGGTGACGGGCAGTGACAGCAGAGGCGACGCGCGCAGACGGCCAGTGACAGCAGTAACGACGCGCGCAGACGGCCAGTGACAGCAGCGGCGACGCGCGCAGACGACCAGTGACAGCAGTAACGACGCGCGCAGACGACCAGTGACAGCAGTAACGACGCGCGCAGGCGAGCTCAGTGACAGCAGCGGCAACACGCATAGGCGGGCGTGACAGCAATGAAGATGCGCGCAGGTGGGCTCCATAGTCGCCGCCCGGGGGCTAAAACTCTCATACATGTACCACCGACAAAGTTCCCGCTCGACCAGTCTCTTAACATTTACCTTTGCACAAGGATGCCTCAAAATATTTAAACGCCAAGGAAGAAACCGCAACGACTGCAGACGAGATTGAACTACGTATTTACATATGAGTATGTTTGCGAGCCCACTATTTAACGGCGCTGTTGAGCTTTTTTCATTTTATGCCTGGTCGACCGGGAACTTGTTCGGTAGTACAATTTTACAGAGAACAGAGACATCTAAAAATGACTATCCCGTACTAACAGTTTGAATGTTTTCGGATAACCAAAACAGATGACACTAAGCGACTTCTACATCGCGCTATCGAAAACACCAGGCGTATGTATAAGAGCCACGCGAACATTTTATTTTGCAGTGACCATATCCCACAATTAAAGAGAGATTTGGTTATTGTATTATTGGTAATTGTCTTATGTCTTATGACTTTCGCTAAAACATAATTATGTCTATAATTCGGATCAATACAAATTATCAGGCGGTACTACTTCCACCGCTAGGCTTAATAGTAACTAAAACGGTACAACGCCATCTACATACGATGTTCCGAAACTTTTGCAAGACTTAGTTTACTTATATATATCTGTCTATGGTCGCCGCTCGACTGGAGTGCATTTCTGACAGTCGCCGCTGCTGTCCTGCCCGCCGCCACGTCGCTCATCGCAAAGTTCGAGGCAGCGGCATGTGCCAGCGCCATGGCGGTCCTTTACTCGTTGCTCAGTAGATGTGCTACTAGCGCCAGCTTGTAGCCTATTAGATGTTCTCCAGTGCCGCGCCGGCCACTAGGGCGTGTAGTACTGCCGTGCCACGTCCAGAAGCTCACGCCGCAGCTGCCATGCCTGCTGCTCGCGCGTGCGGATGGTGCGGTACTGCTCCTCACGCTCCTGCGTTAAGATGTTCTCCAGTGCCGCGCCGGCCGCTAGGGCGCGTAGTACTGCCGCGCCACGTCCAGCAGCTCGCGCCGCAGCTGCTGCTCGCGCGTGCGGATGGTGCGGTACTGCTCCTCACGCTCCTGCGTTAAGATGTTCTCCAGTACCGCGCCGGCCGCTAGGGCGCGTAGTACTGCCGCGCCAAGTCTAGCAGCTCGCGCCGCAGCTGCTGCGCCTGCGCCCGCAGCTGCTGCTCGCGCGTGCGGATGGTGCGGTACTGCTCCTCACGCTCCTGCGTTAAGATGTTCTCCAGTGCCGCGCCGGCCGCTAGGGCGCGTAGTACTGCCGCGCCACGTCCAGCAGCTCGCGCCGCAGCTGCTGCGCCTGCGCCCGCAGCTGCTGCTCGCGGGTACGGATGGTGCGGTACTGCTCCTCACGCTCTTCAGTATTTTGTTTTACCAGCCAGCGGAGATACAACTCTAAAGGTAAGAAATGTGGTGGTTTAGAGGTAACAATGACGTAAGTACATGAGTGCTGTTGCCACGCTATATTATGCGTCGCGACGCCACGGTTAAAGATTAGTATTTTAACTCTTTGTTGTATTAAAATAATTAATCATACGAAACACAAATTGTCACATCAACATATATCATACTAATACGTGAAGCGTCAACTTTAAGCAATGTTTTACGAGAGTTAAAGTTTATGCAGAAAGTTAATACTTGTTTTTTTTTAAATAAAGTTACACACACTACGTTACTTGCGTTTGTATAATAACAGGTGTTAGTTTGAAAAAATTGTTAAGGTAGGCTTCCCAAATAGGGTCGCGGTGCCACTGCTTAGTATGAATTTATATGGAGAAATAAACAAACCCCGCGACCTACGTCGCGCGACTAGTGAGCGTGGCCAGAGAACCTGATTCGTCGGCTTGCTGGTCGCGGTCGCGAGTCGCGGTCTTGTGTCGCGGTCGCATAGATCGGAAGGCTACATTATTTCTTTCCTTCACTTTCCATAGACAATATTGATATTTTTTATTGCCTATCTCAGAAGCAAAAGAACATCAAAAAATTTTAATATGAATTAGGGCCGATTCACACCGGAATGGCAGCGGCCGGCTGCAGCGCGACGGGCGCTTTCAGTGTGAAATAATTTTAAACTGTATCTGCATACTATAAGATTTAGTATCGTTTCAAAGATCGAAGCGACCGGGCGCCGTTCGGTCGCTTTAAACTCTTAAAAAGCTCGTAAGTCTTACGAGTATGTAGATAAAATTTAAATTACTTCACGGCGACTAGCCTGCCGCTGCCCTGCCAGCCTCGTCGCGCCGCTGCCAGCCGCTTCCGTTCCGGTGTGAAACGGCCTTTACGGTCGAATATCGAAGTGTTATATTTTGACAATCTAGCATAATCCTACTACTAATTTATAAATGTGAAAGTTAGTGAGGCTGGATGGATGAATGGATTCACGCAAAAACTATTTAACCGTATTCCACGAAATTTGTTATGGTAGTAGTTTATGCTCTGGATTAAAACATAGGATGCTTTTTATGCCAAAAAAGTACAGTGTTCCCGTGGGTTACTGTATTTACGCCGGCGGAGTCGCGGGCAACGGCTAGTAAAATAATATACTTGCCGACCTTCCCATATGACGTAGCTCATGGGCGCGACGGAGGGCCATATGACGTGCGGCGTGGGGTCGTACAGCGGGTTGATGTGGTTGGCGAGCTCGTCGGGCGCGTTCACCCACGACCACACGCTCGTCGTCTGCGTGTACACACCCCGGGAGGACCGCTCCTGCTCGCTGTCGCAGAGGAACGTGCCTGGAATGGTAGAAGAGTCCAGTTAATTTAGGTAAGCTATGTGACGGTTTATGACATAAGGTTGTTCAAAATCAAGATCAAAATAAAACGGATTTTTGAGGCATATGATCTACTGGTTATGTCACGACGTTTAGGCTGGAAAATAATAGTAAAAAAATATACTAAATAAAATTACATTACCCTCTTTACGGCGCTGTTAAGGTCATGTAACTCTCACAGCTGATGCTATTTAAGCAGTCTTTGCTCCCTCTTTAAATCAATTGTTTCTGGAGGTTAATGCCCTCAGCTTCTCAGAGAACACATGTAATCATTTCATTCAGTATTATATTCTTTTGTGTTTTTTTTTGTTTTAACTTTTTAACAAAAGCAGTAGATCATATGCCCAAATTAACAGTAATTGTTTTTGTACAACCTTATACATTATGAAGGGCTTTGGGCATAATGGTTTATTTAGTAAATAAATAACCACTAACCAAATTGACTCGCGTAGGCGTGTTCGAACAGCGTCACTAAGAACGACTGCCTGTACTCGAAGCTACACGGGAACTGCTCCAGGAACTGTCGCACGCAGTCCAGAAACAGCGGGAAGGTGGGCGCCGCTCGCGCGACACTGTTGTACGCGCCCGCTCGCAGCCGGGTGCCGAACGGGTGACCCGCTAGCAGCCATTCCCGTTCGATAAGAGCTTGCAGACTGTGGAATGGTAGTACTAGCATCAATTAAGTTTTTCTGCGATATTGTTTGACATCGTCGTTTCATCCTGGTCATCTGTCCACCTGGTGGGTTATTATGGGTACAACGTACGGTACTATTTATTTATTTATCATGATTCATACCAGATAAAAAAATACGATTTCAACTTACCCCCGTATTGTCCTACAATCTGGATTTAATATAATTTGTACTAGAGAGCAGACCAAGAGAGTGGCGTCTTCGCCTCGCGTGCCGTGTATAAGCACTGGTTCCGCTTTCTGTAAATAAGAAAACAAATACATTAGACTACAGTACCTAACTGTATTAGGCAATAGCACCCTCCGCTAGGTACAGTTTGGACCGCGCATCTGAGACTGCGTTCCAAACTGCGGGTGGATCTGTACGGTTGGCAGTAGCGGATGAAATTATCGTGCAACTTTTATTATATTAGCAACGATTAAAAATGCACCCACGGTTTGGACATATTTAGACGCACGTTCCAAACTATGTGTGTAAAAGGAAATATTTTGAGACGCTTCGATGTGTAGATCATATTTTATTCAACGTAAGGTAGGTAAACGAAATATAAACCCCCTTACTAATAAAAATATATATACAGTGCGTACAGTATGCATAAGCTATAAAATGTTTTGCCCTTGTGAGTCAAGCGACTTTTCCGACATATCAGACAAGGACAAAACATCGTATAGCTTTATTGTTCAAGGAGGACTTTTAAATTCGTGACATCTGACAGCTTTTGACACGACAAGGACCGTCGGGCTACCGAGCGCCGATTGGTGACAGAAAAAGAATCGAAAATTCCTATTGACCCTTTTTGATACCACTTACGCCACCAGATGACGCTTTGTGTGCGTTGGGTCTGCCCCCTAACGGCAGAAAAAATATCAAACACCCTCATCTTATATATAAAAATGTTATGTTGGTTTGTGTACGCTTCAAAAACTCAAAAAGTTCTGCACCGATCGAGCTGAAATTTTAGCATGATATATAATCCGCATCAAGGATTGTTTTTATCTACTTTTTATTGCGGGGAAGTGTACGGTTTCCGTGAGATACTTTATTTACAGTTTCACGTAAAAACTACTAAGCCGATTATCATGAAATTTGGCACAGATATAAAGTAGACCACGGGAAAGGACATAGGCTACTTTTTATCGCGGGACATATAAGGTTCTCGTGGGTTACTGTAATTACGCGGGCGGAGCCGCGGGCATCAGCTAGTTGCTTATAAATTTCCTTACATGGTGTATATGTTGGGCGATGATGCAGGCGGTGTGCAGCGAGTTCCTGACCGACTCCGGCCACCCGCACGACTCCAGTCGCGACACCCACTTGTCGCTCGATATGTCTTTGTCTACGCACGCTGAAATTCAATAAAAAGAACGAGTGAGTTTACAGGTATATGCCACAAAGGAGGAATATTGACGACCTCTGTGGTTCAGTGGTTAGCGCGTCGGCGCTTAAGGGACAAAAAGTTTATCTGTGGTTTCTGGGTCTTGGATCTTCTTTTATTCTTCTTCTTCTTTTTAAAATAGCTCGTTAGAGTCATTATATTTATTTTATTACTAGCGACCCGCCCCGGCTTCGCACGGGTACAATACTGATACTAATACTGATATAATAGTAATATGTATGTTAGTCTATAAGGTATTTATAATATGGGCCTAAGCAGCCCGAAATAAATGGTATTTAATTTAATACTACAGAATGTCGCCCACTTCGCAACCGGCCGTGCAGCAGAAATTGTAATATTTTAATTTCGCCATAACTTCAAAACCAAACGTCCAATTTTAATCATTCAAAGACCAAATATTATCTACATAAACTGTACTTAGTGATGAAATAATTTATTTTGATAAGGATTAATAGCATGAGTAAAATAAACGCGTTTAAATGTACTCAAAAAAAGTATTAAGATTTCTAAATAAAAAAATGGTTGTTGTGCCTCACTCAACATAGATAGGTATAGTGTGTCGCGGACTTTTTTGTAGATATTTATAGGATCTACAATTAATTAGAAGATTATATGGTTCTATCTTTTATAGTTTAGGCAGCGTACGCAAAATAAGTAACTTTTCTGGTTGATTTTTTACACCTTGTGTCCGAAAAACCCAAATAACTTACGGAACCCTATTTTTTTCAAAATAAAATTTAGCCTATGTTACTCGTGGATAATGTAGCTATCGAATGGTGAAAGAATTTTTAAAATCGGTCCAGTACTTTTTGAGCCTATTCATTACAAACAAACAAACAAACAGACATACAAACAAAGTTTTCCTCTTTATAATATTAGTGTAGATAATTACTAGCTGTCCTGACATACGTTGTTCTGTCTTACATATGAACTGGAATGAGTCAATGACTACACCTACAACCTTTTCCAATATTTCTCACTGTTTAAACCTTCCCTGTACTTTCGCAAATATTTCAAGACCAAAATGAGCCAACCTCGGAAATGGGATAAGAAGTATCCTTTGTCCTTCTCCTGGTTTTAAGAGACCTCCCCATCAATTTTCAGCTAAATCGATTCAGCCGTTCTTGAGTTATAAATAGTATAACTAACACGACTTTCTTTTATATAATATATAGATTATTGTTTAAAGTTTAGTAAGGATTCGTATTTGAAGTGTAAAAGTGATTCTAAATGTTGAAAAATGGATTGTGATAATTTCAGTTATCCTATGAATAAATGTAATGAAAATAACCGGAGTTTTAATCAAAATAAACAAGTTAAATGTCAAAAGGAAAGTTTGGTGTTGCCGAAGATAAGATGAATAACGTAGTTAAACCTGAGTCCCTCCAAAATATAAGTGTTAAATATATTTCCGTTGTCTGGTACCAGTGACACAAGTTATTCGGATACTTAGTACAAGACCAGATTGAAGTGGTGTGGAAGCAAAAAAAATCCGTAGAAACCAGTGGCAAAGCAGCCTTCTCCTTCATAGGGAAGCCGGAGCCTGTATAATACCTAGGTAGGTTTGCAAAAGGTAAGTGACAAGGGAAGCCGATAGGAATGGAGTTATGGGAACCCTACGCCACTGGTAGAAACCTAAATCGACGTCTAAAACAACGAGAAAGTACTTCCAAGCGCCTGTTTTCATTATGAAAGTAGCATGTGATGTGCAAAAATAATAAACAAAAAAAGTAATTATTATATTTAAGTAAAAAAGTAATTACTATTTTTTATAGATTTTTATATAAAACTAGCTGTTTCCCGCAGCTCCGCCCACATAAATATACTATCGAGTATCCCGCGGGAATACTGTACTTTTCCGGGATAAAAAGTCTATATTTTAATCCAGAGCCTAAACTACTACCACACCAAATTTTATCAAAATCCATTCAGTAGTTTTTGCGTGAAAGAGTAACAAACTTCCATCCATCCATCCACCTTCACAAATTTATCTTATTAGTAGGATTACCTTCTATTAATTTAGAAAAGCTTTCTAGAAGTTGTTGTTGGTTGTCAACTTCATCCATTGACCTATTGTATATCTTCCATTGTGAATAGTTTGACGCACTCTCTGTACCTCCACCTAAAACGAATTCATAGAAACATTGAAAAAGGAGACAAACATTAATAAGCGAAATAACAAAAGCAACGATGACCTGTAGAAGAGCCACGCTTCGGTACGAATGGCTCGACCGGATAAATGACACGACCTCACAGAAAACCGGCGTGAAATAACGCTTGCGTTGTGTTTCGCCGAGTGAGTGAGATTACCGGAGGCCCAAGGGGAAGATTAGGGTTTTTTAAGGACCAGGAACGCAAGTCGCAGCACCTGGTGTTGCGAGTGTCCATGGGCGGTGGTAAACGCTTGCCAACAAGCGATCCGTCTGCTCGTTTCCTGGTTCATTTCATAAAAAAGCACATGTATGGAGTCTTTTTTGTTTAGAACTAGGGGTCAGTTCACACCGAGACGAGACGCTGCATTTTTAAAGATAGCTATTCAAAATGAAACTTTATACTCTGCACAAAAAGATAGACGTTTCATTTTACACTGCACATTAGTGATGTAACGAATGTCTATTTTTTAGCATTCGCGAATGCGAATGCGAATGCGAATATCTGCTACCGACATTCGCGAATGCGAATGCGAATGCGAATATTCAGTTTTTGTTCATATTTGGCGCCAATTTGTCTATGGCTTGGCGGCAGTCGCGTTCGGGCAAGGTTCGTTATGGGTTCGTTACGTTCGTATCTTCCGAGTATTGCCGAGTTCATACGAACACATCTATGATCTAAATAAAGCGTCATTCATTCCGCTCCGCTCACTCAAACTTAAACTCAAAATTTTTATTTCCATGTAGGTTATGATATAACGCTTATAAAATTGTCCTAAATGATGCCTACCACCGGTTCGGAAACTAGCCCGGCAAGAAAACCGGCGTAAGAAACTCGCACATTTGCTTTTGTTTTCTGATATTCATATTCGCAAAACATTCGCAAAAATTTTGCGAATGCGAATGCGAATATACAAAAATGTGCGAATATTCGCGAATGCGAATGCGAATATTCGTTACATCACTACTGCACATGCGCTGTGCAGCGCGGTGTAACTTGACATTGGAACTCTTACAATGAAACATGTATCTTCTTATGTAATGAATAAAGTTCAATTTTGAATAGTTACCTTAATAACCTAACCATGAGTATGTCAGGACATGTCTAAGGAGGGTTCCGTAACTATAAACGCGTAATATGCTTTTTTTTTTAATTACTCCAAAAGTTACTGTCCGATTTAGTTCACAATAATTTTCCTAAAGAGTTTTTAGCATGATCTATCAGTATGGAAATTTGCAAGTTTCTATCTTCTATAGTTTAAAAATGCTAGGGGGGGGACCAACTTACAAACTACTTTGGAGGCCAATTACTCGAAAATGGTCAACTTTATAAAAAAGTAACGTATGAAACCTTGCCTTTATTTTAAAATACCTATTCTACGATATCCCACACGATGGGGTAAAGTGAAAAAATATTTTTCATCCCCACTTCACATGTATGGAGAGCCACCCCTAAAATAAAAAAATATTATTTTTTTATGATCCCGAAACCGTGATCTATACACAATCTATAACTGCAGCAAATTTCATGAATTTATATTCATAATTACAGGAGCTAGAGGCGCGGACAGACAGACAGACAGACAGACAGACGGACAGAGCGAAACTATAAGGGTTCCTTAAGTATTACGGAACCCTAAAAATGCGCCACGTCGCGTGTCGTTTCGGTGTAAATTGACCATAAAGGGTGAACTATCTCACAATGTATTTTACTAAAACAAAATAAAAAATCTATAGTTGACTTCTGAACACATACGAAAACTTAAAAAATACACCAGATGCTTATTAATTCTTTAACATTTTATGTTACATTCATAGACGTATATTAGACGAGGCATGATGATGCGAAAACTGTCCCCACTTAAACGGCCCCACTTTTGAGATTATTTGGGGCCATTTTGACATTTGACGTATGGTGGAATCAAGATGGCGTCACTTTTTCTTGTATGAAGGTTTGATCATTTTTGTTCTCTCAAAATATGTCATCCTTAGTTTTGAAATCATTGGTTAAGTTAATAACCTTATTAGCAGTATTATACCTATTTTAGGGTTCCGTAATACTTAGGGAACCCTTATAGTTTCGCTCTGTCCGTCTGTCTGTCTGTCCGCGCCTCTAGCTGTAATTATGAATATAAATTGATGAAATTTAGTGCAGTTATATATTGTGTATAGATCACGGTTTCGGGATCATAAAAAATAATAATTTTATATTTTAGGGGTGGCTCTCCATACATGTGAAGTGGAGATGAAAAATATTTTTTCACTCTACCCCATCGTGTGGGGTATCGTAGTATAGGTCTTTTAAAATAAAGGCATGGTTTCATACGTTACTTTTTTATAAGGTTGACCATTTTCGAGTAATCGGCCTCCAAAGTAGTTTGTAAGTTGGTCCCTCCCCCATAGCATTTTTAAACTATAGGAGATAGAAACTTGCAAATTTCCATGCTGATATATCCTGCTAAAAACTCTTTAGGAAAATTATTGTGAACCGAATCGGACAGTAAGTTTTGGAGTAATTAAAAAAAAGCATATTACGCGTTTATAGTTACGGAACCCTCCTTAGACATGTCCTGACATGCTCTTGGTTAGGTTATTTTATATTCTCTTTAATAAGACATTTACAAGTTTCTCACCCTTATTCAACTGCTGTGATATGGAGTTGGAGCTCCTCAGATCGTAAATAATGCCCTTCATGCCCGGGCTGACTATTGAGTTTAATATCGCCTCGTCTGGTCTGCAGCGTCGATGCTTCGGCCCATACAACGGTTGTCCAGCTCGTATTAATACTGCCTGAAAATATGTTTAAGTTCACATAGAAATGAATAAGGCTCGGCTACATGCATCCGGAAGATTGGAAAAAACCGCACCGAAAATAGAAGTCTACACTAAACAATAGAGCTTAGAATTATATTATTAGTCGTAACCTCTAATATCGTTAACGACCAATCGCTTACTTGTACCAGAAAAACAAAACAACACAATTTTGAAATTTAATACTAATTTTAAAGGAATATTATGTGACTTATCATTAGCTACACACTTTTTCCCACCTTATTCAAACCTCTTATGCCTTTCATTTTTCATTTTTCACAACTTATTTAGTGACTGTGTGAATGACAGGTTAAATTTAAATGGTAACAAGTTTATATGCCTTTTGTCTACCCATACTACATACTTACATCAATTTATATTGTTATATCAACTATCGGACATAACGTCCAAAGTTATATTAAAGTCTCTTTGATGTTGTTACATCTGTTTTCCACTGTATATGATTTCATGTAATAGATCTAATTAATTTCCATACAAATTATGAATTAACTTACACCATTGTTATGTCTATAAGACAGCACCGGGAACCTGCCTCCTTGTCGAAAAGTAGCTGCCATGGATAGGGTATCGTCATCTATGCTCTTAGGAACTACAACGCCTTTGGAGTAACTGGGACACACAGTATAGTGTTGGTTCACTCTGGATATCCGCCATTCCTCAGTTGCTAATACTTTGGTAAATTCACCCTCTATACTGAAATACATAAAATAACATGTTTAATACATTTTCTGGCAACGACACTACCAGCCGCACTACCAGTAGTGTCGTTGCCAAATGAACGACACTACCGCACCTATTTGGGATCAAATTGTACAGTCAACAACGACATTATGTCTTTCGTTAGTACTGAGACCAAAGAGATTAACTCAAAGTTCTAACTTATGATCAACCTCTTGGCTGATAATGTAGTGCTATATTCCTAAATCACGCTATCGAAGCTTTCACAATTCACCACCCGCTCGGTCGGAGATCTCCTTTTGTGGCCCTTCCATGTTTCCACTTTGGTGACCCTCGATAGAATACGCCTCCTGCTGGACATTTAATACTAAAATTTACTTCATTTAAGTGGCCGACCAGGCCGCGGTGCGTTGAGGCTGGTGGTCGAGATACCCGATGAGGCTGAAGCTGGCTGGCGTTGCACGGAGGGTCGGGCGCGGGAGATAATGTCCAGCAGGAGGCGTATTCTATCGAGGGTCACCAATGTGGAAACATGGAAGGGCCACAAAAGGAGATCTCCGACCGAGCGGGTGGTGAATTGTGAAAGCTTCAATAGCGTGATTTAGGAATAAAGAACTACTTTATCAGCCAAGAGGTTGATCATAAGTTAGAACTTTGAGTTAATCTTTTTGGTCTCAGTACTAACGAAAGACATAATGTCGTTGTTGACTGTACAATTTGATCCCAAATAGGTGCGGTAGTGTCGTTCATTTGGCAACGACACTACTGGTAGTGCGGCTGGTAGTGTCGTTGCCAGAAAATGGTTTAATATATGTTATTAAATAATATGTTTAATATCAAACTGCTTGCTACACCGGTTTTGTGGAAAACTTTTTAAATGTTGATAATAAAATAAATTAAAAAAAAAATACATAAAATTACAAATTTTACTTTGTTTTAAACTGTGAGAAGAGAGAGAAAATCAAAAAAATATATATATTCTAGTGATACATTTCAACCCTTTATTTTGTGTTACAATTTATAAATCTACAAACCAGGTGTTACAATAACATTTTGGGAACAATCATGGTACAATATAAGGTTCAGTAAAATCTATTACATAGATTTTGGGTATATGATCTACTGCTAATGTATAGGAGTTTAGGCAGTACTCGAAAAAATCTTTATATGGGGGAGTTTGCATTTAGCGGAGATTCACCCATTATGAGATGATTTTTTAACTTAGAGTATGACAGTAATTTTTTTGCCTAAACTACAACTTTATGTATTGTCCATCATATACCCAAAATATCCGTAGTCGATTTTACCAAACCTAAAAATTATATTTTAATATAATTCTTAATGACTAATTGACTAATTCAATGTTGCACAGATTTCCACTATTATTAATTATTATGCATGCATGGTAGAGATGCTGAATTGATATCACAAAACAATAATTTTATTTAAAATTTACAATGGTTAAATAAAAAATACCTGTACAATGTATGTCCATTTTCCATAATAGGGTGCATGTGTCTATAGAAGAAGGGATAGAAGAGACTGGGGTCTTGTATATTCGACAAGTTCTCTAGCGTCTGTGCGACGAGGTGCAGTTCAGTCCAACTACCGCTGATGTCCAACTGAATTGTTCTGAGGTCTTTACATTTTAGAAATAATGAACCACCCTGTACTATGCCTCCACTTAGTTTGTTTTCCTTCTTCTCAATGCTGTCTATGTTTTTGTGTAGTAACTGTAATTCATAAATGAACATTATTTTAAATAATAATTTTTCCAGTTATAGCATTTTAGGCATCTAAAACTGCCGCAGGGCTGGACAGGCAAATATTAATGACAATGTCTAAATCAGTGCCATAACATTATTAAACAAGAAGAAAATGGAAATGTAGTGCTTCATGAATCATAGGTTTGATTTAACTGTTACTGACTACTATAGCTATTCAACAGGGCAGTTCAAGATGCTGAAAATGCTATGACATAAGTCAATTTAATTTCTTTACGTAATAATGGTAGCAACAATGCATTAAATAGTTATTGTTTGAAATGGTATTTAAAAAATTTACAGATCAAAATATTACAAGTGAACAGATGTTATTTAGTGTAAAGAAAAATTATAAATACTCATTCCCCAAGTTATCAGTGGCGTGGGGTTCCTATAACTCTATTCCTACCGGCTTCACTTACCACTTTCCCTTTGAAGACCCACATCCAAATCCCTACCTAATATACAGACTATAGGGCTTCCCTGTGAAGGAGGACCAGCTTTTTGCCAATGCAAGGTATATGTGTCAATTCCATCAATATTATTGAGAAAGTTGTTTAGAATAATACGATTGGGGCGCACGATAAGGTTACAAAACGCCTAAAGAAAATGTTTCATTAATTTGTACAGAATAACAAAAGTTGTGTAGAGGAAGAAAATAGTAAATGATGTTAAATGAGATTTATTAAAGTGACACAAAGATACTTTTTAATTTATAAAATATAAATGAAGAAAATGTAAAAATTTCAGTAAACAAACCCATAGTTCCCGAACACCTTCTTTTCTGCAGCTCAAAATCAGATGATGTCCAGTTATACACACTGTCCCATCTATGTTATCGTGGTGAGGGTGTTTTAGAACGACTCCGTCTAGTTTATTTATTAAAATTAATTCTATAAACTCCATATTATTAGAATAAAATTAACTTTTCATTTCTAATAATTTAACACTTCTCACAATTTTTTATAAAAACAATTTGTAATTTTGTTGTAATTTGACAGAATTTGTATGAAAACTTGATGAAAGCTAGGGATGTAAAAAATAATCGATTATGGGAATAATCGATTAAAAATCGATTAAAAAAATGAGAAACCAGATTATAAAATAAATTTATCTATTTTTTAATCATTCAATCAATTTTATTGATTTATGTGTAAATTTATTATTTGATTGTTCTAAAACTATTTGTTGATTATTTATAATATAAGAACTTACTATTTCTGTTGCTTATTTCTGATTATTAAATCATTTTTTATTTATGGCGTTTTTTTAATTGACAAATTAGGAAAAAGCGATTAATAATAAAATCGATTATTTTCTTATGAAAAGTCGATTACTTATTAAATATAAATATTATGAATGGTCGATGGGTGACAAGGGTGACAAATTCAATATATTCAAAGTATAAAAAAGTAATATTAACATAATAACATGAAAAATCATCAAAAATGTTGAACACTGTGGTGATATAATTTCATAATTTCTAAATGAAGTTTAACAAATTCTTTTAAAAGTAGATATTTACTTCGTGCATACCAAAATATTATGATGACCACTGCCCATTAGAAAAATTACTGATAGAGAAAGTTTTAAAAGTAAGTAAGTTATTATAAATGTAGGTAGGTACTTAAAATGTTTGTTTGCTTGATTGTAATTTGCAACACATTCATATTTCATTCACATCATTAAATATTGGTACATAAAATTTCCAAATATCGATACTATGTTTATTTATTATATTGATAATTTATTCGACATCTCTAATGTCTGTGAGATGAAACGTGAAATTTGTACCTAGTACATTTTACAAAATACCATCTTTCACAAAAGTAATACTTAGCAACGACGATATAAATAATTATTAAATTAATGAATACCGAATTATTACATTTTATTATCTAAGTACAACATTTTAAAATGAATGTTACTTTATTAATGTAGCAACACTCAACACAACATTCATTCGAAATCTTCGAGATTTGCCAGATTTGCATGAAGCCAAGAACCGCTAGAGCAGGCAAGCAGATAAATTTCGTAAAAATTACATATGTAAGAAAGAGATAGATGGTCAGGTAAATACGTGACTCATGAGAGGCAGTTATTTGTAAGAAAGGGATAGTAATGTGCATTTGTGCAACTCCTGGCTCCATCTACATCACGGAAGAAAAAAATACGACGTACCTACCTACCTACGAAGTTGGTGCGACACAGCGACAGTTGTGTTATAGCAAATAGCAATGTGTGAATTCTTTTATTCGTTGTAATACTTTGGCCGTATCTATTAGATCGCTTACATTTATGGATAAACTATTGTTTGTGCTAATTAACTAACTCCTGAAGAAAAATTATACATTGTATAATATCTGAACAGCACCTCACGGCTAGGTAAGTTTATGTATGAATTTGTATGATTATATTGAAAGTAGGTAGATGTGCACTAGCTGGCTGGTTGTTTCAGCTATGGTAGCAGCCGGTTATTGAATTTCTATATTTTCTGTGACTATCTCATTCATAATTATAGATTAAATTTGGTATTCATGTAGTGTGTATGATGGTTAGTGTCTGAACTTATGTTGTTTTGTTTTAAGGTGATGGATGACAATTCAGAAGTGAACATGGATACAGACGTATCCTCCACCACAGCAGATGTACCAGAGATACAGGAGACTAGCAGGGAGAGTAGTAGCCAAGTGGAAACAGTAATTGTAGTAGAAGAACTGGATGAAGGAACTGAGAAGGAAATGTCTTCAGCTCTTGCCAAGGAAGCATCTCAGGCTGTGTCAGATAATGAGGTTGAGTCATGTTCTAGGAGCCCGCCCAATGACGAGGTTTCTACAAATGATACAGGCAATATTCCCGAGGAGAAAACTTCAGCAGAGCCTGTAGACTCAAATGATGTATCACCCATATCAGAGGAAGTAGAGCGGACCTCATCAGAGCCCAGAGATACCCAGCCACAAAATATTCAAGAGCAGGTGACCACTACTAAGTCTTCTCCTATAAAGACTATTGAATGTGCCACTAAGTCCTCACCAAAAACCACTATTGAATGCGAAAAAACAGTAGATTCATCTAATAATATTAGCCCTGTTGATTCTGTCTCAAAAGATGGTAAACCTGATGTACCTGAAATTACAATTGAGAAAAAGTCACCAATTAAAAAGTTAGAAATGGAAGAAATTCAGACTACATGTATTGAAATATCTAAAAAATGTAATGATTCCAGTTCCAAGAAGGAGGAATTGTCTGTTGATATTTGTGAGAGGTCAAATGATTCTCATGTTGATTCTGTGTCTGATGTGTCTGAAAAAGAACAGAATAAAAGCATTAGTAGGGAGCTCAAGTCTTTAATGAAGTCTGCTAAGGAATCAAAGATCATCAGCGAATGTACGCAGCTCACAACAAAGACAAGGAAATCCAGAGCAGGTCTGGACACCTCCTCTGCAAGTCCGAGTATTGATTCTGAGAAAGTACAGGGGCGACGTAACAGCACGAATTCCCAAATTAGTAACTCGAGTGAGCATTCCGAGAAGACACCAATGAAGCGGTCCATGAGATCACAGAATCCAGAATTTGTGCATAAGGTGAAACAATTCCTTAATTCTGTTACTGGAAAGCATCAAAGGAGTGAATCTGATGATGAAGATTGTGAAGAAATCAAGAAGAAGACTGAATTGTCAACGACACCAACACCTAAAAAGAAAAAACTAAATAATCAGGTTGAAGAAGTAAGTATTTATTGTTGGTAAAACAACTGACATAATGCTGAATTGTCAGTCATTAATATAGTCAGTTCTTACTTTTTAGTAAATGCCATGAGGTAGTAGTTATATTGTTAATATTATGCTTTAATTAATGTTATAGAAGTAATCATGTGTTTTGTTTTTCTGTCCACAAATGCCCTCTTTTGATTTGTTAATGCATTTGCATAAACAAATCAAAGGCACTTTTGAATACATAAACTACCAACAAATTCACTTCAGAAACTCTAATTGATTCACAATTATATGGCATGTAAGTTTCAAATCAAAGAAAAGAAAAATGTTGACATTAACTTGATAAAAAATGAGGTTATCATGTCATATCAAATAAATTCTTAATTTGAATATAAGAGATTAAAGAAATCATGTTATAATATTTCTTATGATATTCAATAATTTCTATATATTTTATTGACATCAAATAAATTCTCTTATCATATGTACAGACATTACAAACTACATTTTTAAGGTTTTGCCCCAGGTAAATGGCCGAAGGTTTGTATATTAGGTATATCATTTAATACTCCTATATATTATAATGTAAACATATATTTTAGCCTCAAGTCATGGACGGAAAGCTAAGGTCAGATTTGTATTGCTGGCGGTGTCATTGGCAAGTTGAGATGGCACCAAATGAGAAAGGTCATCCACCTATGCATTGTACAGTCTGTCCCCGTTCCTTCCACTACAAGTGCCTTACTGCGGCTGAGAGGAGCAAAATTGATCCAGACAAGAGTTGGGTGTGTCCGGAATGTATGATGATCCTACAAGCAGAGACTTCAGAGACCAGGTAATAATATGTATTGCCTGCTATTATTAGTTTTATATTAGGTGACGTACACACAAGAAGTTTACAGGGGGTCTAAAAAGGCCAATTTGGGTGTTTCATATTCTGTTTCATAAAATATTTTTTTCCATACGTAAAACATTTTGAATTTGCTATATATAATCATTTGATAATGTTGTTTTAAAAACGACTGAAGGACTTTGTATCCATGGGCAAACATAAGTAACAGAATAAAAAAGATTCTGCTAATGTATGATTTGTGTGTGATTCATCTAATGTTCTGCTAAGTGGTCTTTTAAGACCCCCAGCTAAAAATTACTGTTACTTAAGACACAGAAAAATTCTATATCTTATGCAATTTTATAATCATGGCATTTTCGCACGCATATTGTGTATTAAATACTATCTTTATGTGATAATATAGCTATTATGCCTTCCACTTAAATATAATATATAACCTAAAACTGTCTTTCTGTCTATAATAATACCAAAGTCAACAATTGTTTTATTTCATTGCGATTATATATATATGTTTAAGTATTTTATGGTTATATTCATATTTCAGGTCACCTGCAATGAAAAAAATTACAGTTGGTGAATTACGTGAACTGCTACAACATGCAGTGCAACGAATGACGGAGCTTAATGGGGTAATGTCTAACAAAAACCATACATGTTGCATATAAAATCATAGCACCTACAATATACTTGTACATTTTTAGTAGAAGCCATTTTAAAATATAGTGTTTTTTATATGTTATCAATGATTATGATGTTAAATTTTTGACTAACTAATGTTGACTGAAGGAACAAATAACCGACAACATTGGCACGGCGAGAAAATTTCGTCAAAAATAATATGTGAGACGCTATCAAACTGTATTAGCTTATTGTACCATATTTTGCAAATAAAAAATAATTACATTATTATTATATTGCTGAGTATAACAGGAAAGCTATGAATGAATGAAACATATTTTTACTGTAAAATATTTTTTTTATTCAAGTAAAATAAAACTAAATTATGATGTAACAAAGGTTAGGTTTTAAATAACCTAACTCATAAAGAAATGGCTCATGTAATGGCGGCTGACGATCTTGCTTAATTTGCGTCACTTTGAACAATTACAAATTTTATTCCTGCAAGGAAATAAGTTGTCCTAGTTCCTTGCAAACAAAGTTGCGTGGGCTAACTAGTTTTATTCTAGTATTGTATTCACTTGTTGGTAGGTATATAACAAGTGTAGATAAATCTATGATCTTATTCTCTAGATTTGAATAATTCTAGGTCACGACAAAATCAGCATTGTTTTTGTTGAAGATATCAAAATATTCATTATGATAGTTTGATACATGTGGGTTAGCTATAGTATAGATATAAGGAATGCGCCGCGTTGAATATTCGACGCGTCGCCCGTTTGAGTGAAATGACCTTGCTATTATCTACAGACCAGTTTGCTGTCTCGCTCCAACGTTACCTAATCGATATGTGAGCGTCTCGCTCTGTCTCGCTCTGTGCTAATAATAAACGCAGTGGTGGTACCACGCATGTTACGTTGTATATAGGTACTTACATGAATAGGTATATGCAATAGGATCTAATTTGATTGAAATACATATGTCGTGTTAACTTTAGTATCTATGTAAAATTATGTCCCTCAAAATATATTACATATTACAAAACATGAAAGATATTCCTTTTACGAAATTGTTTTTAGCCAAAAATAATTTCGCTATACATTTTGTTCTTAGAATATTTTTTCTTACACAAACAATAGGCAATCGGACAATTTTTTTTTATTGCATAAATGAATAGTACTCTTAAATATGAGTAACTTCTCAGAAGAAACCGTATATCAAAAGTCAATATTTTCAAAGGTACAGCGATTTGTATAAAAATATTCGCGAGCCTCCTAAAAACGCTCCATACTAAAGTCGACCTAAAAATGACGTCACTTGTATGACGTCATTAGTATGAAGTAGTATATGAAGTATATGGCCGCAGGAATATATTTGTAAATATCTCCGACATTTGTGCGTTTAAGTTCATACTTACCATAATGAATGTTTTTGTATATGATGTGAGTAAACTAATGATGTAGGTTTTGTTTACCAATGTCGCAAAAAAAAAAATTTTTTTTGGTATAAAGACTCGCGAAATTTTGTATACAAATCGCTGTACCTTTGAAAATATTGACTTTTGATATACGGTTTCTTCTGAGAAGTTACTCATATTTAAGAGTACTATTCATTAATGCAATAAAAAAAATCAGTCCGCTTGCCTATTGTTTCTTTCATCATTGTTATTGATTAATTAATGTAGGTATAAAAAATCCTTGCTAAGTAGATGCTATTAAGTACTCGGTTTAAAGTGGGTTTATAAAACGCATTCATAAGTCGAATTCATGTCATTTTAAATACATACATATCAGATTATAACTAGTTATTAACTAGGAAAATGCTAGGCGACAATCTATTTTCCGTAGTAATTGACTACGGAAAATTTGTTTGGATAAGCTGCGAATGGCGTGTGCATGCAGCTATGCATAAGAAAGTCATTATTAAATTCGTTTAAATTGGCTTTGTTCCGCGGAAAATAGCGCTTCTTAGCGCTTGCTAGCGTTAAAGAAAAAAAAAAACAGTTTATCAGCCGTTTTGCTTATTTAATGCCAGCGGTCGCCATTTTGCTTACGTTTTTTGTTAGCGCTATTTTCCGTGGAACACGGCCATTGTTTTTTTTCAAAGTTTCTAATGTTCTGTGATGTGTACCATCGCTGTCATTCGATCTTATTACTGTTGCAATACTGGATGCAAAAGTGGTACACCTGATCTATCGGCGACCGTACACGGTACTCATTATTCTATTCCCTTTATAGTTCAGTTAAATTGTATTTTTGCTAGGAAAGTTTTGGGGTAGTTCTGATTTTTTCATTCCATATGTGTTTTGGGGTGCTAAATCCGAATCTGAGGTTTGCGGACAAAATTTCGTGACGCAACATTAAAAAAACCAGAAAAAAAACGTTTTTTTTTTGCTTTTTTCCGGTTTTTTGCTTAAAACTCGAAAACTATTAACTTTTGACAAATGATCTGTTTACAGAAATTAAAGTACTTGAAATTCTCTACAAATAGCAGTATTCAGTTTTTTTTTCAGACGAATCGTTCGCTTTCTAGTGCGAGTTGAAAATTGTAAATTTTTAGCAGTTTATGCAAAACCCACTTTTTACATTTCAATATTTATTTTTTATGGATGCTGTCATTTGATAAATGTCACCTGGCTTTCCACACAAGTAATTAAAAAGAAAAAAGGCAAAAATTATGCAAATTCAGTAGGTATCAAAAAAAGGTAGAACTCGTAACAAAATAAAACTTAAAATCTCGTTACTTACGATCATATATTATTATGATTATAAATTATAATTTGCAAAATGTATATATATAAGAAAATAAATCTCGTTACTTACGATCATATATTATTATGATTATAAATTATAATATGCAAAATTTATGAGCCGTTGTCTTTTTACTTTTTACATTTACATTTCATGTAAATGTAAAAAGGGCTGTCAACGCAATTGTGGATGCAGGAAGACGGGACTCCATTGTTCCCCAATATGCACATCATGCGAAGGACTGTGTAAAATGTTGAGCCCCCAGAAGACAGCTCTGACATAGACGTAGAAGAAACTGAAGAAAGAGAGAGAGGTATGTTGGATCTCACAAGTTATTTTGTAGTCATTCATCTCTCCTTGATATATGATATGTGTCTCACCTCTTTTTATTTTCCAGGAGAACGACTCCCGACGCTGACGATGGAGCAATCAGACCCTGAGCCAGGACCCGATGCCATCGAAGAACCTCAGTACGTTGCGGAAGGTATGTTTAATCTCACAATCTATTTTGCAATCTTCATCTCTTCTTGATAAATGACTTAACGTTAAACTTTTATTTTCCAGAACAAGCAGAACCAGGACTCATCGTTATCGAAAAACCTCAGCCAGGGCCTTCCAAAAGACAACGGCTCATATAAATTTCGCATATTATAATTTATAATCATAATAATATATGATCGTAAGTAACGAGATTTTAAGTTTTATTTTGTTACGAGTTCTACCTTTTTTTGATACCTACTGAATTTGCATAATTTTTGCCTTTTTTCTTTTTAATTACTTGTGTGGAAAACCAGGTGACATTTATCAAATGACAGCATCCATAAAAATTAAATATTGAAATGTAAAAAGTGGGTTTTGCATAAACTGCTAAAAATTTACAATTTTCAACTCGCACTAGAAACCGAACGATTCGTCTGAAAAAAAAAACTGAATACTGCTATTTGTAGAGAATTTCAAGTACTTTAATTTCTGTAAACAGACCATTTACCAAAAGTTAATAGTTTTCGAGTTTTAAGCAAAAAACCGGAAAAAAGCAAAAAAAAAACGGTTTTTTTCTAGTTTTTTTAATGTTGCGTCACGAAATTTTGTCCGCAAACCTCAGACTCGGATTTAGCACCCCAAAACACATATGGAATGAAAAAATCAGAACTACCCCAAAACTTTCCTACTAGGGTCACTTTACAATACAAATTTACTGAATTATTAAGCAGTATTAAAGTCGAACAAACAAATTAACCTCATACCCCGTCCAGACTACTCGCGAAGTAGGCCGAATAAGACAGTGTTGGCACGCACTTCGCTTCGCCTTTTCATACTTCGGGTTACTTCGCAGAGCACTTCCTTGGCCTACTTCGCAAGCAGTCTGGACGGGGCATTATACTCCTTTTATTAAGTAACATTATCTAATGTCCGTTACACATCACAATGATAAAACTGCAGTCAGAGTCGACATAATATATAAATTTTTCAAAAATCAATTACGGATACTTCGGGCACATGATCCACTGCTTATGTAAAGGCGTTTAGGAAAAATAATTGTTATGATAATTATTATGATAAGCGTTTTATTTTTAGTATTCGGCCATCAGTGTGTTAATGTCTTATATACTGTTACATTAAACAGATGTTGCCCGCGACTTCGTGCGCGCAAAAGGAAATTCCGCGGAAACCGTACTGCAACAAAAAGTAGTCTAAATCCTTCCCCATGGTCTACTATATATCTGTGCCAAGTTTCATCAAAATCTGTTCAGAAATTTAGGAGCCTGTTCAATGCAAACAAACTTAAATATTAGTATATAGTATTTAAAGTTCGGTAAAATCAATTACAGATATTTTGGGCATATGATCTTCTGCTTATGTAAAGACGTATAAGCAGAAAAATAACTGTCATACACGAAAAATTTTTTTTCTTTATATGGGCGAGTTTGCGGTTTGCAGAGCGTCACCCATACACGAGATGATTTTTTACTTTGAGTATGAGAAATATTATTTTGCCTAAACGTCTTTACACAAGCAGTGAATCATGTGCGCGAAGTATCCGCAATTGATTTTCGGAGACGTTATATAATGTCATATCCTTTCAGGTGGAACCGTTCATGAGTCCAGTAGACCGTGCAGCGTTTCCCGACTACGATAAATACGTTGTCAATCCTATGGATCTCACGGTGATCAAAGACAATGTCACGGAAGGAGTCTACGGGAGCACAGAGGCGTTCGCCGCCGACGTGCAATGGATATTACACAATAGCATTATATTTAACACATGTAAGAGTGGTTTAAATACGTCATGTAAGATATTATATTTTATGTATTGTTATTGTTTGTTACTAATCTTAGTTTAGAGCTCTTCAGAATATGAATAACAATATTTTATATTTGTTATGGCTAAGTTTGCTTTCTGAAAACCAGCTCTGTTCACGTAATTTACTAAAATGTGTATTAATGTAAAAGTGTAGTTTTTACATTATAATACAATATATTTTTATTTGCATAAAACATGTTATAAATGGTGATACCATTTAAAGTAAATAGTAGTTTTGCTTTTTTATTGGCATGCAAATTAGTATAATTTTATTTAAGGTTATTTATTACTTTAGTCGTTACATCTAGATCTGGAAGATTAGTTATAATGTGCAGAATTCTATATACTTACGTTTAAATTTATCCCTTACTAGATGTTGCCCGCAACTTCGTGTGCGCAAAAGTTAAACTCACAGAAACCGTAAATTTTTCCGCGATAAAAAGCAGCCTATGTTATTCTCCGTAGTCTACTCTACATCTGTGCCAAATTTCATCAAAATCCAGTAGTTTCGGACCCTATTCAATGCAAACAAACTTTTCCTCTTTATAATATAAGTACATATAGAAGTATAGACATGGATTTAACGATGAAAAAATAACTTGAAACCTCAAATTCCAGTGCAATCGAAGCTTACAGCGGGCGCGCGGGCACTAGTGCGCACTTGCCGCGCGGAGATGGGCGAGATCGAGGCGTGCCCGGAGTGCTACGCCGGCGCGCACGCCCGCAAGCCCACGTGGTTCGTCGACGTCTGCTCCACGCCGCACATACTTCTGTGGGCCAAACTCAAAGGTACCTGACCAGCCATTCATAAATTCTGCTGTGGGTCGAGCTTAAAGGTACCTGACCAGCCATCCTTAAATTCTGCTGTGGGTTGAGCTCGAAATTCCAATACGATCCACAAACATTAAATATTATCCAGAAATTTAGATTTGCCACCACAGCATCTATTGACTAGACCACGCAAGTGGTTCACGTGCAAAATAACTTTTTTCAGCGCCATTTCCTCTCACATATTCTCGGTGCGAAACGTCAAACGAAAACTAAACACGCGACGGGGCGGCGCGTGGCGACGGCCTATGAATCGTTTACTCGGGGAGTTGTCATCACTAAATCGATTTTGTGACGTCACATAGGTTGAAAAATAATGGAACGCTTGGTTTCTATTACGGACTATATTCGTTTTTTTTTTCAGGATTTCCGTATTGGCCGGCGAAAGGTATGTCAGTCAACAATTCCGGTATGGTGGACGTACGTTTCTTCGGCGCCCACGACCGTGCCTGGGTACCCGCTAAAGACTGCTTCCTATACTCAGAGAAGGATCCCAACAGTTTTAAAGCAAAGCGTCAAGATATTATTGATAGTATGCAGGTATATAAGAGCTAGTACTACATATTATATAAAAATACATGAATGAAGGCTGTCTGTGAATATCAACTTTAAAACATGCCTCAAGTTTTCTATATTCATTTATAGTTTTAAAATATATGTTTCAGGAAGCAGAGGACCACATAAGAAATATCTCCCGCAAGTATGGCAAGTTTGTGTATCCACCGTTTAAAACGCCGTTTGAACCGAACACGCTCAATGAACATTTGAAGGCTATGGTTAGTATTTATGATTTGAAAAACTTTGGGACTTTTGTTCTATAATTTAGCATTGGGGTGGCGTTATGTGGAACATAAAGTAACATTAATTTATTTGAACTGAAATGTGTTCCTTGCTATTTCTAGATTTTTTACAAAAAAAGTATTTAATGTATGTTGTATTTCAGATACCGTCATTTGATGGCGAGATAAAAAACAATTTCAAAGAGAAAGCTAACACGAGCGTTACAATAACACCTAAGACTAAGAGAAGATCTGTATCAAAAAGTTCTAAGAGCTCTAATCATGACGGGTAAATAAATACTTACTTTAAAAATATTAGTAAAATGTTTTTTTTTTACAAAGTGTGTAATGCTCATAAATAATTATATTTGCAGTGACATGAGCGAAGGCGAGGACAATCAAACGATAAAATCGCGCAAAATGGCAGATGGAGCCGAAATAGCTAAAGACGAGGAATCTGCAGCGGAAAAGTAAGACATTTGTTTGTTACAATTAATTTCCAGAGAGAATGTTGCAGATTAGTAACTGTTTATTTTATTTTACAGTGATAATACGATGGAGGTTGACACATCTAAGAAAGAAGGGGACAGCAGAAAACGTCGAAGATCTGCTCTCGAAGAAGCCGTAATTACTGTAATGGAAAGTAGTTCGAGTAGCAAAAAGAGACGCGTGGAAAACGAAAGCCAAAAGGAAATTCAAAATGAAAGCCTAAACACACCAGTAAACAAAAGTAAAAATTATAGCAAGGACAGCAAAAAGGAGGCTAAAATAAAGAAACCAGAGACACCTTCAAGTAGCAAAGAAGTAAATGAACCTCAAAGTTCAACTGATGAAGTCGTTAAAGTAACTGAAAATAAAACGCCAGCTAAAACAGTGATTAAAATTAAAACGAGTAAAACGAGTACACCTAAAGAGAAGGCCGATAAACCAGCTACACCTAAACAAAAACATACAATAGAAAAGATTAATACACCAGACAGTGCTAAGGTTTTGAGAATAAGGATCGATAAAGACAAATCTAAACATTCTTCTCCCAGCAGTAGTCAAACAGGAGAAAAGAGAGTAGAAAGAAAAAGTAGTGAGAAGAAAGATAAAGATGCCACACAAACACAAAGTAAAAACAAAGAAACAGAACAAAATAAATTAAATAATGAAAAGACAAAAGAAAACGATTCGAAATCGACAAAAAAATCAAAGCGTATAGGTGAAATGACAGTTACGGCAGTGTCATCGAGTCCGAAAAATAATGGACTACCCACTATAAGTAGCGTTCGAAGTCTATCAACTGTTTCCCAGACATCGAATATTACAACTCCCACGACAACCAGCGCAAAAACTATAGAAATTTCAATAGAACCTAAATCGAATTCGAGTATATTCACGCCGACAAGCACAGACAGCGTGAAAAATATGAAGGAAGCTGTAAATAAGTTGGAACAACTGAGGAACGAGAAACAGCCGGGTTTCGGCAAAGTCGGCGTCCGGGCGTTCGCAAGAATGACGTCACCAGAGAAACCCAAAGACGTCGAAGTTGAAATCAAATCGGAGCCAATAGACTTCGATGACGCCGACCGACAAACTGAGAAGATGGATTTGATGAACGTCTTCCGATTGAGACCGGTGAATCAGTCTCAGAAGTTGAGGGAGGTTAGAATTAACAAAGCGACGGCACCAGTACCAGTCACTACGGCAAAAACAGTCGTAAAACCACCAGAACCGAAGCCCAAAGCGAGGAAGACTTTCCCCCAGCCTCGAAAACCCGACGAGAGTCGCTCTGAGTTGAATGGCAAGAATTCTATGGTGTATATCCCCATACAGCCGCCGGCAACGCAAGCGCCGGTCAGACAAGTGCGGCCCGTGACGGTGAACACTAGTGCGCCAGTTTTGCGGCCACCCATGCCGACTGCTACATCTAGTGGTAAGAAGTAAAAAAATAAACTAGTTGTATAAGGGTCCATCCACATATTACGTCACACCTGATGGGGGAGGGGGGGGGTCATACAAAGTGTGACAGTACATGTTAAATACAGGTAAAGGGATACTAAAAAGCGTGACATGGGGGGGGGGGGGGGGGGGTAGGGGTTCAAAAAGTCGAAATTTTGCGTGACGTAATATGTGGATGGCCCCTAAAAGTAAAATGTTTCATATACCAGTGGCGAAGGCTGGTTCTCCTATATAGGGAAGTCGTATAATAAGTAGGAATTTGGATAGGGTCTTCAAAAAATTAGCAGAAATAAGCGGTAAGGGAAGCCGATAGGAATGGAGTTATACCCCTCGCCACTGTCACATACATACTTTAACTCTTGTAATAATAAGTAAATAATAACGTGTGATAATGTATTTAAAATGTAAATTATTCTGCGTGTTTCCTAACCTCAAATTTACGCGTAGACTACTCACTTCTTCCTGTAACTTTACTTTTCTCTTTTCAGTTACAAACACGAACACACCTGTACCTCCAATGGTACCATTGGTGACGTCAACGTCTGCCAATCCCACGCCTAGTACAGTAGTGTCAAAGAATAACATGCCAGTGGGACAATTGCCCACGGTCCACACTGTTCCGTACATAACTTCAGTCAACGGACAATGCTACTTCAGTCTACAACCGATCATGTCGGTGGGCGGAGTCGATGTAAGTTATATTTTAATTCTTTCATGTAACTGATTTTGATTTTATCTTGAAGTAAATTGAACTCATACAATACATATATATAATTACACCTTTTTCCCGTAGAGGTAGGCTTCTTTCCACTTTCTACGATCCTTACATACTTGTTTCGCTTCGTCCACTTTCATTCATACCATCCATTCCTCCCCTTACATTCAACGTAGCGAAGCGGCTCTCCATACGCCACTTTTCGCGAGAACGAGACGTGATGGGTATCGAACCACATCGCCGCCATTTTAGATAATTAAATTATTTTCATGATTATCCATTGCGTTCCCACGGATTGGCGGAGAGGGAAGGAAGGGGAAGGATAGGTGGTGTGGAAAGGAAGATGGTAAGTTAGAGTGGGAAATAAGAAATGTAGGATATTACCGCCCAGGAGGGCAAGGGATAGGACAGTAATAGCTAGGGAAGCCGGGGTCGCGTACCCGTATACTATACCACAACTACAGGACAGGTAAGTTGGGATGAGTATCCCATGACCCAATAAATTGAACTCAGTTTAAATTAATATTATAGTCGTCGTCGAATGTCAAAAAGTTAGTGAATCATGCGTACGTATGTCAAACAGGAGTCATACGTTCATATTATATCAAAATGGCTTATTGGTTAATGTAAACACGGCTCAGCTATTCAAAATAGAACCTTGTTTACTACACAAGAAGACACATGCGAGGCGCTCCCTTGTAATGAAACATGTATCTACTTGAGTAGTGAACAAAGTTCAATTTTGAATCGCTATCTTTTCAATTCAGCACCGCGTCGCGGGACGCTATGCTACAGTCTCGGTGTAAGCTGATCATTAGCGTCACTGGTCAATTTTGACATTTGTACGCATGATTCATTGACTTATTATCGTAAATAGAATATAGATAGATTAAAATTTGACGAGGCTGTGATATTTCACGCGCAGTAGATGATAAAACCATAGACGTATTGTATTATAGACGAGGCATGTTGAGGCAAAAAGTGTCTCCAGTTTAATGGACACACTTTTGAGATGACCATTTTAACATTTGAAGTATGGTGAAAATAAGATGGCTGACATATGAAGCATGGTGAAAACCAAGATGGCGTAACTTTTTATTGTATGAAGATTTGTTTTGTCAAATGTATGTCATAGCCTATCTTTAGTTTTGAAATCTTTGGGTAGAACCGCCATTTTGAGGGTCATTTTGCGACCACAAGACACAGTCACATTTACCAACTATAATTACAGAATCCATCGGGTGCAATGGTGAGTGACGTGCCGGTGCCAAACGTGGCGCAGCCAATGCCGGTGCTGCAGGCGCCCGGCCTGCCCATCCTCAACGGCACTGTTGAGCCTGATAAAGTAAGAATCTAAATATTTACTACACTAGGGGCCGTCCATTAATCACGTGATGTTTTTAACAACTTTTTAGACCCCTCCCCTCCCCCTGGTGATACGTGGTGAGGTTTTATACTAACCCCCTCCCCCACCTAAGATCACGTGTATTTTTTTGTACATAGTAAGCAGGCTATGTTTGAAGAAAAAGTTTAACTTAAAAAACAACTTAATCGTATAATTAAAGCAATTAAAAACTATACGAGTCATTTGTCTTGTAAGTATTTAAACAACACTACGAATCTACAACCGATAAGAATTTCGGTATGCAAAGACTAGTTTCGAAAATTAATACACGTGATGTCTCCTTAAGCCCCCTCGTCCCCTTGTGATACTTGATGATTATTTTTTTGGACCCCCCTCCCCCTTTAGGCATCACGTGATTAATGGACGACCCCCTAGTAGTATGTAAATTAGTGTGATACTAATTACAAAGTAAATGGGTTCGATTTGTGCCCCCTTATGCAATAGGGAATATGCATAGAACAGAAAATTTACATTAAACATTATGATATGATACTACACTGAGAAATAAAAGAAATGGCGAAATAATCGCCAATTTCTGTTTAAAAATGAGAAAGACATGAGCTGTTAAAGTTTTTAATCTATCTCTTTCTAGCAAAATGAAATCTACTATCTATTATGAACTTTTTATGCAAGACGTCTATTGACTAGATAACGCAAGTCTCTACGTTTGTATAGAAACCAAGCGTGTCATTATTTTTCTATCTGCTGTGACGTCCCAAGTGCGATTTAATGATGATAACTCTCCGTACCTGATTAAATGATTCAAACGCCGTCGCCGCGCGCCACACCGTCTCGTTGTTTAGTTTTCGTTTGACGTTTGGCACCGAGAATATTCGAGAGGAAATGGCGCTGAAGGAAGTAATGTTTACTCTTTTACACGCGAAGTCCATACACTTGGGTGGTGTAGTCAATAGATGTCTGTGTGTAAAACATATGTTTTCTTTTAGTTACCAGAGCCACAGACGACGGAATTACCCCGCCTGCAGCAGCGGCCGGGGTACGTCAACCCGTTAGACGCCAACGCGCCGAAAACCGTACCCACGTCGTCACTCGCCGGACCGATTACGACCAAATTGAACCAGCATGCTGCTAAGGTTAGGCTCCATCATAGACTAATCAAATTACTATAGACTGACAGATCCCATACAATAAAACGTACACGCAAAAAAAGGTCCGGATTCTGGTTAGGTCTAGATGGCGTTAGTTACTAGCACGAAAATCAATAAATTGCACAAATTAGTGAAGTAAATCAATTATGTTCTCTTTTATACAAGAAAAAATATTTTTCTGTCTCTTTCCAGTGTGATTTTAAAGTTCAAAGGCTGATATTTGATAATTGTCTCTAAATCCTAAAAATTAAACTCAGTAGCTTGTTTTTAGACAATTATGGTAGATGGCGTAGTATTAGGGTACCAAATGTGATCACTAGATGGCGCGCAAAAGCATCGAATATTTCATAAAAGTAGGTACCTACTTATATAAACAGGTACAATACAATGTTGTTTAATGTAGATATTGATCATAATAATTATTGTAGCTAGGTGTTGTCCGCGACTTCGTTCGCGTGAATATGGGTTATCGCGGTTGGATAAAAAGACAACGTTAATTATTATGAAAACAAAACTAAATATGTACCTAGGTACCTACCTATCATAAAAAATAATACAACTCTTTAAAATACCAAGAAATCTTATTTTGCTTAAAATACCTACCTATTTAATAGAAAACTACACGAAATCAAAGTGTAACTTAATTAGAATATTGAATTAAACGATGAGTAACCGCAATGAAAATCAAAAATGTTTGAAATTACGGTTGACAAGTCATTTTGCAGTCGCGGACAGATCAGGTGAACTTTATTTTGAACCTTATTGCTGAGGTATAAGGTTGAAAATGATACACCGTATCTGTCCGCACGCTCTATGCTTTGGCATAAGAGCGTTTCAAATTTTTCTAAAGTTTTTCATCGTACTAGCAGCCTTAGCATACCGTGGCGACGCGAGCCGAAGAAATAAATTTAAAGAAGAAATATTCTATATACCTATAAAGACTGAAACTAATTGTCTAGGAGCGCCATGATGTGGAGTAGTTGACATTATTGTAAGACTAGATGTTGCACGCGACTTCGTACGCGCAAAAGGAAATCTCGCGGTAACCGTACATTTTGCCGCGATAAAAATTAGCCTATGTCCTTCCCCGTGGTCTAAATCTATATTTGCACCAAATTTCATCAAAATCGGTCCAGTAGTTTCGGAGCCTATTCAATGCAAAGAAACAAACATACAAACAAACAAACAAACAAACTTTTCCTCTTTATTATATTAGTATAGAGTATTTGACGTTAAATTAAGAAAAAGTTTCTACTTTAGCTGTCAAAAGAGGCCATTTTTTGAGCTCATGCTCGGGAAGAAAAGAAATATTTTTTCTCATAACGACGAAGCATCAACCTTGCTGCCTTACAATAAGACCTATTCTGAGTTCCGAATGGTATTAACGTTTCTTCGATCTCTCATTTTGTCGATTCTTCGGTATTTCTTGCAGGCTTAGCATGCACATCCAATGTGCATGCTAAGCCTGCTAGTCTGTGTAACAAAAGAGTTGAAAATTGTGATATACGCACTTGGTATACATTTTTACCAAGTTGTTTATGGAAAAAGCTTTCCGAATTTTTAAACAAATAGTCCGAATCGTAGGCACACAAAGTCCATAATACAAGCACAGGTCAACAATAAGGCGATTAATCGGAGTCCAGGAGGCAAAATAGGTAGGTAGGTCACAGGTAGTAGGCAGATTATCAGTTCCGGTGGGCAAGCGCAATATCGTATTTGAAAGAAATCTAAAAGCAATTGAGAAAAATACAACAACACAACGAGGAACGCAATCAAAACAATCCGAAATCCGAAGTACCCAGTAGCTGCTAACCTAAAATTTGCCGGCGGCGGCGCGCCGGGGGAAATTGGTCGGCGTGGCGGCGCCGCGCCGCGGCGTAGCTGTTTTTGTAAAAAAAACGCAATTTTTCGCGCTGGTTCGCACCGCTAAGTGCTAACTGGCTATCGTGCTATTGCTAGTTGCTAATGCTAAAATCCGATGCGAAATTTTGACTCGACGCGCGACGCGACCCGAGAGTTCACGATGCCGCGATGTTCCACGAATTAATACGAGCGAGTGAAAAGAGAAAATACTTTCAAATTCAGTCAAATTTCTGCAGTTTTTTTTTCTTCAAAATAAAGTTAATTGCATACGTTTAGGTTCCATTATTCAATAGTTGTTTTTCTACACTAATATTATAAAGGGGAAAACTTTGTATGTTTGTTTGTTTGTTTGTAATGAATAGGCTCAAAAAGTACTGGCCTGATTTCAAAAATTCCCTCACTATTCGAAAGCTACATTATCCACATAGGCTAAAATTTATTTTGGAAAAAAATAGGGTTCCGTAAGATATTTGGGTTTTTCGGACACAAGGTGTAAAAAATCAACCAGAAAAGTTACTTGTTTTGCGTGCGCTGCCTAAACTATAAAAAATAGTTTTAATTAATTGTAGATCTTATAAATATCTACAAAAAAGTCCGCGACACACTATACCTATCTATGTCGAGTGAGGCACAACAACCATTTTTTTATTTAGAAATCTTGATTTTTTTTTGGACTACATTTAAACGCGTTTATTTTACTCATGCTATTAATCCTTATCAAAATAAATTATTTCATAACTAAGTACAGTTTATGTAGATAATATTTGGTCTTTGAATGATTAAAATTGGATGTTTGGTTTTGAAGTTATGGCGAAATTAAAATATTACGATTTCTGCTGCACGGCCCGAGGCCCTGTTTAGATCTATGAGTAAATTTTTTGTTTTATGTTCGTTGTAACTATGATGGATAGATACTTGAATACCTATTTATTTAGTGATTGTTTTATTGTTAGTCCTGAAGAGTATAGGTATTTCATACGATAAAAGTATACCCACCTACTTATTTCATTGAGTTTTAGTAGGTACCTATATTAATTTGTTTCTGTTTGTTTTGACTAAATTTCGCCCGTTTTGTTAGAGGTTTAAATAGATTCTTTAGTATTTGTATAAGTATTGTACCCGTGCGAAGCCGGCGCGGGTCGCTAGTTATTAATATTTTCGTATTGTATGTTAATACTTAATGAGCGACGCGACGTAATGGAAAAACATTATCATTTCACAAAACACAGCTATTCATGATCATTAAAAATCGATTTTAGCAAATAGCATAGCAATAGCACGTAGCATGCTAAGACATGAAAATTAGCATGCTAATTAAATTAATGAAAAATAGCATTGATTTCCATTACTACACAGCACCCCGTGCCCCGCCCGTCCGCTCCCGGCGCCTAGCGCAAGGCGATTTTTTTGAGTCGACATCGATCGGCGCGAATTTTTGGATACTCGGCGGCGGCGGCGCCGCCTGCATGGCGGCGCGGCGCCCACCTCTAGTACAGAGTACGGACGGCGGACCGGCAGATCATAGTGTTGCCACTTTCCGTTTTATAAGTTTAACAAATAACTTTATTTTGAAACCTACAATTATTTTCTTTTGTTCTGAGAATTTTTTATTTAAATGAAATTAAGATGTTTTTTAAACTTTAATTCCAAGTTCAAAAATCGAGTTACAAGATTGTTGTTTAGGTTAAGGTATAAAGATAGAGGTGTTTCAAATTATTAAAACGCCGTAAATAAATACTGGTTATTACAGAACCAAAATAATATATTGTCAAATAATTGTACACTTTATATAAACACTAATAAACAAAGCATATTTGAATATTATAATTCCAGAATGTTGGGTATCTATTTTATATGCATGGCAACATTAATTCATCCTCACACGCGCACGTAGAGAAATTGACAAATTAAAGAAAATTGAAGAAATTAAATTAGGTCTTTATTAGCGGCTCAACCATAACTTGTTTAGCGCCACCTATTGACGTTTTTTTTAAATATAAGATAACTTATGACGTACTTCAAACATAGTCCTAGAGATGGCGTTTTTATTTTTAAATAAATATGGCTAATTTTGTAATTTGATACACTCAACGTCATCTAACGCACAGTGTTCTATTTGACTCAAAAAATTTCCCTATGCTGTTTATTGCATAAATCGATGAAGATATGCATTTTAAATGCAAGAGTAAAACACCCACGTGTCTATTTCAAATACTTTTTTTTATAAAAAATAATTTATGTTTCGTGACCTCGACGTAAAAAAAAGACTTAATAAATTCTGTAAGCGTGTCTGATCAATATATATATTTTTGATTAATATGGTTTAATGAAGGACCTTTAGGTGCATATTTGCCATGTTTTATTTTTTGAAGATCACTTCTGGTTACCGAGTTATTAATTTTTATTCGGTTTTTTGTTTTATTTTTTTTTCTCCCAAAAAACTCAAAAGTGCGACTTGTGACTGACACTGAAAGATTGACCTTTAATGCATCTATCATTGATAAAAAAATCAAATTGCACTATGGAAGCGTTTACGAGTAATCGAATTTCAAAATATTGTGTTAGGGGTGTCATTCAACTTGACCTTTAATTTTTGCTCAAATTAATGAATTTTTTTCTTTAACTACAAAATTGTATATGATTTACAATTATGACTATGGTAATAAATCTTTAGACATATTTTTTACAATCTCTTGAGTTATTTTACAATTTTATGGTGACATAATATACAAACCTTTGAAAATATTGACTTTTGATATACTATTTCTTCTGAGAAATTACTCATATTTAAGAGTACTATACGTTTATACAGTAAAAAAAAAGTCCGATCGCCTACTTTTTGACCTTAGTGATAACCCTAAAATGTACCATTTGACCTTTATTCTAACTCCCAAACGCTTCCATAGTGCAACTTGATTTTTTTATCAGTGATAGACGCATTAAAGGTCAATCTTTCAGTGTTAGTCACAAGTCGCACTTTTGAGTTATCTGGGAGAAAAAAAATAAAAACAAAAAACTGAATAAAAATTAATAACTCGGTAACCAGAAGTGATCTTCATAAAATAAAACATGGAAAATATGCGCCTAAAGGTCCTTCATTAAACCATATTAATCAAAAAAATATATATTGATCAGACACGCTTACAGAATTTATTAAGTCTTTTTTTTACGTCGAGGTCACGAAACATAAATTATTTTTTATAAAAAAAAGTATTTGAAATAGACACGTGGGTGTTTTACTCTTGCATTTAAAATGCATTTCTTCGTCGATTTATGCAATAAACAGCATAGGGAAATTTTTTGAGTCAAATAGAACACTGTGTAACGGTCAACAAGAAAATTAAAAAATGTCGTACGTTTTAATGTATGGGATCTGTCAGTCTATAGTAATTTGATTAGTCTATGGCTCCATACAAAAATCGGTTGTCTGTAAAGTCGGTTTACTGACGATAGTTGAACGTGACAACGTTATATGGAACGCCTCAAAGCGAGGTAACGCCGCATTAGTCATGTTTTCTCGTGCGTGCAGCCGGCTCCATCGAATTATAAGACGTTGTCACGTCAAAAATGATACCTAACTCTGACGTCACAATTGAATTTTATGAAATATGCCGCAGCAACATATTTGTAAATATCTCCGAAATTTGTGCATTTAATTTCATACTTACCATTATGAATGTTTTGTATATGATGCAAGTACACTAATGATGACTTTTTTACTAATTTAGCAAAATAAAAATTGATTTTTTTTGTATTTTTAAATGTATGTATATAATTACTAAACGACACAAAATATTATTTTTTTTACGTTTATCAAGTAATACCTCAATATTTCTGAGTATATAAATTAAACTAAATATTTTACATGTAGTCATCTCCCCAATGAGGGTTTTCAAATTCGTGACACCTGCTTTTTGACACGACAAGGACCGTCGGGCTACCGAGCGCCGCCTGGTGACAGAAAAAAAATCGACAATTCTTATTGACCGTTTTTGATACCACTTACGCCACCAGATGACGCTTTGGTTTTCCCCTTTAACGGCAGAAAAAATATCAAACACCGCCATTGTTCACAGATGACGAATTTCTTCCGAACGCTACTAGAGGATACGATAGAGAAGTGGGAAGACCCCAATGCTCAACTGACCGCGGCCAAGATGCAGCTCGAGACCGTCAAGTGGAAGACTCAGCAAGAGGTTAAAGAGATGAAGCATAACTTTGGTGAGTGTTTATTTATTAAAGTCTGCAAATGCATCTACATCTAATAAAAACATTTACCCCCTTACTAATAAAAGAAAATTAAACAGTGGATAAGAGTATTAGATAAAAGTCGCTTGACAGACAAGGACAAAACATTTTATTGCTTATCCATTGTGTAAATATTTTTATTAGTAATGAGGATTTTATGTATTGAACTTATTACAATATATATTTATGACTCCGCTCAACACAAACTAGCCCATTATTTTTTTCGAGTCATACAATTATTTTTCTGCCTAAAAAAATATACCACGCAGAATTATATCAGACGTACGATTAAGGTGAACACGCACTTATACGCGCCGCACAGGGCCGCCGTAAGCGGGCGTGCAAAGCGTGCACCGCACAAGGGCGGCACGCCCAGGGGGCGGCAAATCGAGCGACATCACCTTTTGTTTTTTGACAAAACTCATAATAATTAAGTAATCGTAGGGCGGCATAATCGGTATTGCACGCGGGCGACGAAATAGCTAGCGGTGGGCCTGGCGCCGCAGGAGCCGCACGCGCCGAAGTCATCGAATTTTATAAATCTTTGTATGAAATCATATGCAACACCGCTCACCTATCCGCGCCGCAAGAATCGATTCCTGCGGCGCAAAGATTTATAAAACTTCGGCGCGTGCGGCTCCTGCGGCGCGTATAGGTGCGCCTACACCTTTAACGTCTATACATAAGCTGTAGATCATATGCCGTAGTTGATTTTACCGAACCTAAATATAAAAAATGGATTGCAATTCCAATGTCTCGCTAATACTCTAGAACGGCTGGATCGATTTGGCTATTATTGAAATGATTGTCGCAGTTTAGGGAAGCTCTAAACGGTGGGAGATGTTGGAGCAATAGGGAATATGCATAAAATATAAAAATAGCTTAAAATATAATAATATGATACTAGACAGAAAAATAAAGAAAATGGCGAGAAAATTTTCAATATCTGTTGATAAATGAGCAAGATATGAGCGGTCAAAGTTTGTAATCTATCTCTTTCTAGCAAAACGAAATTTAGTATGAACTTTCTATGAAAGTCGTGTTATGTGACGTCACGATACACGTCGGATCTCTCTGTCTAATAGACCACTTTAAACGTTTATATCTTCGTTATTTTTAATGATATCAAAAAACTGATTTTACCATACGGTTTACCAAACAAGATAGATCTATATAAATAAATAAAAAAAAATCGTGCATATTCCCTATTGCGGAAAAATACAAAAGAAGATTTAATGCTGTCACGTTTCAGATCTAACAGTGGCGGAGATGCGCAGCGCGTTTGAGAAGGAGAAGGCGCGCGCGGTGGCGGACGCGTGGCGGTCGGCGCACGTCGAGATGGAGGCCGCAGTCAAGGCCGCCAAGTCTAAACAATGGTGAGACTTATTGAGTCGAAATCTTACTATCGTGCTCCGAAGACAATGAGGGACCAGACAAATTTCTTTATTTTAGGGGTCGTCCATTAATCACGTGATGACTAAAGGGGGAGGGAGGGTCCGAAAAAAAATCACCAAGTATCACAAGGGGGAGGAGGGGGTATAAGGAGACATCACGTGTATTTATTTTCAAATCTAGTCTATGCATACCGAAATTATTATCGGTTGTAGATTCGTAGTGTTGTTTAAATACTTACAAGACAAATGACTCGTGTAGTTTTAAATTGCTTAAATTATTCGACTAAATTGTTTTTTAAGTTAAAGTTTTTCTTCAAACATGACCTGCTTACTATGTAAATAAAATACACGTGATCTTAGGTGGGGGAGGGGGGGTAGTATAAAACCTCACCACGTATCACCAGGGGGAGGGAAGGGGTCTAAAAAGTTGTTAAAACATCACGTGATTAATGGACGGCCCCTTATTGAGTCGAATGCAATCGTGCTCCGAAGACAGTTAGTGATCAGACAAAAAATAATACCGACTAGTGGCGAAGGCTGGTTCTCCTTCATAGAGAAGCCCTAGCCTGTATAATGGGTAGAAATTCGGATGAGTGTCTTCAAAAGGTAAGCGGTAAGTGAAGCCGATAGGAATAGAGTTATAGGAACCCCATGCCACTGATACCGATCAAGTGCGAGTCGGAATCGCGCACGAAGGGTTACGTACAAAACAGCAAAAAATCACGTTTGTTGTATTGGAAATACAAAGAATATACTTTAGAATAAAATTGTTGTAAAACAACAAAGTCTAAATACAGCGGCATCAGAAATACATCGTCTGTGAAAAGAAGGGGCATTTTTGTATCCGTATAGGGGCCCGTCCCTACTACTGTAGCACTACATGACATAATATATCAAATGAAAGGGCTTGTAGTGCTACAAGGGTGGGGACGTTTCTTCTTCTTTCCTCCTTCTTCTTTCAATTGTTTAGCTCTCACGGTTAAGGAGATACAGTCTGTCTGACGGACGGACGGACAGACAGACAGGCAGCGAAGATTCTGTAATAGGGTCCAGTTTTTACCCTTTGGACAACCTAAAATGAAATATCTATTGGCTTACCTTCGCAGAGACATCGACTCGAATTCCGTTACTCCATGCGCTGCCGCTTTTTTCCCGACGGCTTTTTACCTAGGAGTGACACGACTCTCGGATCCTACTAATATTATAAATGTGAAAGTTGTGAGGATGTATGGATGTTTGTTACTCCTTCACGCAAAATCTACTGAACGGATTTTGATGAAATTTGGTATGGTAGTAGTTTAGGCTCTGGATTAAAACATTTCCCGAGTAAATACTGTATTTACGCGGGCGTAGCCGCGGGCAACGGTTAGTTGCTTTATATGTTCGACGACCACTCCGCAATTTGAGAACCGATTTTTTTATCTCTTTTTATTTTTTGCAGGTGCGCCAACTGCAGTCAGGAGGCGCAGTTCTACTGCTGCTGGAACACATCGTACTGCGACTACCCGTGCCAGCGGGCGCACTGGAGCCAGCACTTCACCACGTGCACGCAGGAGCGCAAGCAGGTGAGCCAGGGTAGAATATCCATGCTTCGGCACGGATGGGCTTGCTCGACCGGATGCCTTCTGCCAGAAAAATAAGATGTCATTTGGATGTCATCGATTTTTTGCGGCTAAGTCAATCGTGTTAATCCCACATTACATATAACTTCAATGTTCCAACTAAAATATATAAGGTTTAGTAAAATCAATTAGGGATATTTTGGGTATACAATCTACTGCTCATTATAAAGACGCTTAGGCAAAAAAAAAAAAATTATCAAACTCAAAGTAAAATAATCATCTTATGTATGGATGACTCTGCGCTCAATACAAACTCGCCCATATTACATATAAAGAAAGATTTTTTTCGAGTACAACAATTATTTTTCTGCCTAAGCGTCTATACACAAGCAGTAGATCATATGCCCAAAATAACCGTAGTTGATGTCACCAAATCTTATATATGGCAAAAATCAAAGTATTAACACTATTAACATTGAATATTTTCAGGATAACAACAACAGCAGTAACTCAAATACATTAGACAAAAGACTGCAGTCGGCGCCAGATAATGTACCGGTAAGTTTTATTTAAATTATTTTAGTTTTATTTAAACTAAAAACTTTTACCAATACAAAAACGAAATACGAAATAAATTAATTATGTATGTTAAAAAAAACTAACTTAGGCCTTTTCATCTGTTAATGGATGATTTATACAGTACTCTCCGAGCGAAGTAGCCACTCTTAAAATACTGTAGTGCCTGGGACAGTCGGTTTTTTAAATGTCGTATGGTTGCCCAAGCACATACGGCATTCTCACAACATAATCAGCCTAGTCCAGAGGAATGATTGGTCAATACGTCTGGGGCCAACCATGTGCAGGTTTCCTCACGATGTTTTCCTTCATCGTTAGAGCATCCGTATAATGCACCTGAGATCAGAAAGTCTCATTGGTACACACCACAACCTGGGAATCGAACTGCACGCTCTCGAGTGCGAATCAAACGGTCTACCCACTGAGCCACTGAGCTCTTTATGTATGTTAAAATATCCAATTATTATAATAATTATAATATTGCCGTTTGTTTTAACACCTTCATTTAACCGTGAATTTTTAATAAGAAGCTCAAAAGTGCCACAGTCAGTAAAACGTAGATTAACTGACAGTTTAACGTTTAGCTAGTAAACGTCAGGCATTTTGTTTTTCCTGTCAATATAATACGTTGTACCTAGTGGGGAGCATACATAGTTTTTTTTTGGCTTTCGAAAAGTATATAATAAGCCAGAAAATATTGTCTTTGCACCGGCATATAGTCTACGATCAACCGTCATCACAAAAGTGAAACGAAATACAGTCGTATACAAAGAAAGGTCATATATCAAAGTGAGTGATAGAGCATTAAAAACGATATAAACAAGAGATGATGCACGAGTGATAATGTATGAAGATGTACGAAGACGTCACTTTTGGTCGTTTTTTTAGTCCTGTAACTCTTTAATGTAGCAACTGGTTACTGTACTTTTTGCCTTTTTCGGTCGATGTTTATGTTGCCTTTCGTAAGAATTTTTCTGATTTAAAACAAATGCATGTTTCCTATTACTATTTAATGGCTTTAAATAATGAGGGTTTTTAAATTCTAATCGTCTGACAGCTTTTTGACGCGACAAGGACCGACAGGCTATCATGCGCCGCCTGGTGGCAGAAAAACAATGGAAAATTCTTATTCACCGTTTTCGATACCACTTACGCCACCAGATGCGCCACACAACAAAGCGTAGTTTGCCCCTTAACGGTAGAAAAAATATCAAACACCCTCATTACCTATTATTTGCAGACATTACAAAAGAGCAGTGCGGCGCCCACGCTCACGGTGGGCGGCAAGGTGGCGCAGGTGCGAGTCCAGGGCAAGGACCAGCCCGGCCCGTTGTCCGCCAAGTCTTCTATAATAGGTAGGTAAATACTCTTCATAACACCGACGAAAAATAGGGGTGCTATAAGTTTGACAACTAGATCATAATTGGTTCATTGACTTAATGAACTAATTTTGATCTAGTTTTATTTTTGTTTGAAAGCTGACGTGATCGTGGATGTTCTTACTTCTTAGCTATAATCCATCATCATCATCATGTCATTGCTTGTCAATTCGGGGGTTTGTTAAAATTTTTAATTGCTTTATTATGTGCGCATACAGAAGTGAAGCCTTAAAAATATGCCCCATAATCTCTCGCATGATTGATCTTATAAATTTTTGAAGTGAAAGCTCTTTAGCGGCGTTATGCACTTTTCTTGGGATAGGTAAAAAATGTTAAACTCGCGTCAGGACACGTGACCTGTACCCCAAGCAGGAACATTTTGCGGTATCGTTACGTGTACGTAAACGAGAAATATTGTATGAAAACCATGAAAGCGCCTCTAGCGGACGTAAAAGTAACTAAAATTTTCATACAATATTCCTCATATTTCACGTTTACGTACACGTAACGATACCACAAAATGTTCCTGCTTGGGGTACTGATCGAAAATTCGTAAGGTGCAACTTGCAACTGTTTGCTGTCCTTAGTTCCCTTACTTACTATTTTAGCTCGTATCTTTGACCTAGATGGCAGTTTTGTTTTCACTTCTACCGGCACTCCCGGAGTGCAACCCGTTGTTTTTTTTATCTCATTCCCACGCATTTTTAAACCAATAGATAATATTCTATTTCATTGTCTCACTTCAGACGTTAAATATAGTACGTATTTTTTATCTCATTCTCACGCATTTTTAAACCAATAGATAATATTCTATTTCAATGTCTCACGTCAGACGTTAAATGTAGTATGTAGTTTCAATCTTTTTAGTTGCCTCTTCTTCGTGGCATGTCACAACATGTTTGTAAACTTGCAGCACATTTTTTGTGGTTTATATTTTATACTATATTTTTATAACGAATAAACCAATATTAAACCAATATTTTGACGCCTCTTGATGTCGTGGGATAGATGACGTATTGGAAAAACAAAAATGTTGTTTTCAAGTCTGGTTAGGACAAAGCAGGCTGATCACCTGATTGTCTGACAAGAAAGATCGTCTTTCTTGTCAGACAATCAGGTGATCAGCATGCGTCGGATGGGCATGTAAAAAGTCAGACCTGCGCCTGATCTCTCGCCAGTCGTGTCGGACATTCGTCCCACTGGGTTACGAGAGTAAACGAAGTGTTCTTATATATTGCGCACACACTTGGGCACTAAAAAACTCCTGCGTCGGCCAACGTCACCGAAATAGGTATGGGGAGCTATTATTATTACACCATTATTGTCGTTTTTTCCAGTGAGCATGGTGGACGACAAGAGCGGCATGCAGACGGTGAAGTGTGTGGGCACGTACAAGGCGGGCGCGTCGCAGATGCCGCCGCTCATACTCAACAACCAGGTACTACTAATAATAACTAGCTTCTGCCTTCCACTCCGCCCGCGTTAAGATATTTTCCAACATATCAAACAACTACAAAACATTGTATAGCTTATCCACTTAGTAAATAGGTATTTTATTAGTAAGTACAAATTATATAAAAAATAAAAAATTCGGAGTTTTCTCGGGTTAACACCTAGATTTTAAACCTCCATTTTATTGAGGGCGGGTAAATTTCATGGATATTGTTAAAGCCCTTACCGAGATTTAGATTATAAACATACTTACTAGATGTTGCCCGCGACTTCGTGCGCGCAAAAGCTAATTTCGCAGAAACCTTACATTTTTCCGCGACAAAAAGTAGCCTATGTCCTTCCCCGTGGTCTACTCTACATCTGTGCCAAATTTCATCAAAATCGGTCCAGTAGTTTCGGAGCCTATTCAATACAAAAAACAAACTTTTCCTCTTTATTATATTAGTATAGATTATACAAGAATTGCTCGTTTAAAGTAATACCCCCTTACTAATAAAAATATTTATCCAGTAGGTAAGCAATACAATGTTTTGTTCTCGTCTGTCAAGCGACTTTTCCAACGCATAAGACAAGGACAAAACATTGTATTGCTTATCTACTGGATAAATATTTTTATTAGTAAGGGGGTCTATGTATAACATCATAATTATTATTTACAGTTCGAGTAGTGTAGAGAATGTTGCGTTTATTTGAATTGTGTCACAAGGCACGAGCTGGTTGAAATGTGTTTTATGCGTTGTATACAATAGGCAAGCGGACTGATTTTTTTTTATTGCATAAATGAATAGTACTCTTAAATATGAGTAACTTCTCAGAAGAAACTGATATCAAAAATATCAAAAGTCAATATTTTCAAAGGTACGGCGATTTGTATACAAAATTTCGCAAGTCTCGTAAAAACGTTCCATACTAAACTTAACCTACAAGTGACGTCATTTGTAGGTTATGGTGTATGAAGTATACGGCCGCAGGAACATATTTGTAAATATCTCCGATATTTGTGTGTTTAGGTTCATACTTACCATAATGAATGTTTTTGTATATGATATACTAACTAATGATGTAGGTTTTGTTTACCAAAAATTTCTTTGGTACTTTTTAAATGTATTTAATTAGTAAATTACACATAAAATATTATATTTTTTTACATTTACCGAGTAGCCTCAATATTTCTGATTATATTAATGAAACTAAATATTTCAAATGTAGTCTGATCCCCTATTGCTCACCTTTTATTTAACACTTTCCCAGATAAATACCGAGGAAGGTAACCAGAAGAAAGTGATGACGTCCGGTGGCTACCTCATAGTGGGTTCCGGCAACAACACCCCCCTGGTCACGCCGAGGCGCACACAAACTATACAGTACTTCCAATAGCCAGCGCTGGTCATCGCCAAGACTGAACCAAAAACACAACCAGAGTGATCTGTGAATGTGTGTGACTAAATGGACTTCAATAAGCAAAATAAGTGTTGCAGATTGTACCTAGCGCATACTGATTATGGTAGATTGTATGAAACTTTTGTTGCAATGGAATGGGCCAGAAAACGTGCAGTGGATCGCATGATGGTAAGCGATGGCCACCCATGGACACTCGCAACATCAGATTTGTTGCACTTGTAACTCCTCTGGTAATCTCAATCACTCGACGAAACAATGTAAGCGTTATTTCACGCCGGTTTTCTGTAGGACGTGGTATCTATCCGGTCGAGCCCGCCCATTCGTGCCGAACATGGCTCTCCCGCGTTTGTTTCTGTTGTAGTTGATGATTGCGCGTGCGCATTTCCGTTCTGTGACACAAAAAATTATTGAAAAAAAACATCATTGTTCAGAATATCACCCACATTACATATTACGTTATGTGCTTATACTATAAAATACGAGATCGCGCATAAAATATAGTTAGATATATTGTGTCTTTTACTGTTCCTAAAATATCTTCAGTATATTTAATTTTTTTCAGATTGATTTTGAAAGTGTGTCTCGAAATGCTAAGATTGACTTATTAAGTTTATTATTCAGTATTACTATTAAAATTGTGTATTTACGTAAAAATTACGTAAGCTATCTTTTATTTTTTTAATTGGATATAAGAAATTACATACTTTTAATGTGTCTTCCATCTCGTCAAACTTTTGAAGAACACAAATGAGCAATAATAATAATTATAAATGCATAGTGTACAGTCTTAATAATTTCAAGCAACGTCTGTCATAAATAAAATAATTGTTTGTATAAGTTTTGGTAATACAAATAATATACAGTGGGTGTCGTTTCTAAGTTTAAGGAGATTTTAGCACCACATATTATAGAGCCTCGCTTATTCGGATAGGGAAATACAGGATCCATTCCGAATTATCGGTATGATTATAGTATGCAATATGCATTTCAATAGGAATAAAACACATTTTTGTACCATGGTGCCATTTTGTCAGCGATGAGCGAACACCCGTTAAATTAACTAACACTGCAGGGTGATAAATAAAAAAGACTTTCTACTTTCGAATGACGACAAATGAACGATGAATCTTCCCCCGCGAGATTCCCCCGCGTGTTCTGGCCTGTCCGGATTTATCAAGTGTATATAGTGTAATTAAAAAATTTCTTCCTGAAAATTAGTAAGTATTGAAAAATAGTTATAATTAACCTTGTTAAAAATATTCTGCTCATTTTTAATTTTTTCAGAAATTAATATTTTCCTCTCGTTAAAAAGTATAATTGAAATGAAGTGTCCTACCGGAATGGTAGCTTTTGATTCATTCGACTAATAGTCAAAAGAAAAATTGTAACAATTAACAATGATAGCACATTATTTTCTTAACAGGAATGAGAAGGATAGTTGATAGTTTTCTAAATAAAAACATTATTTACATGCTAAGATCATTTACTCAAATGTTACTTTAAGACTGTTATTATTAAGTTGTAAATAAAGTTAGTCCTTGTGATAAAATTTTTGTTCGTAACTAAGCAAGCATAATCTTTGTATTTAGGCGTATGCTACAATCGTACGACGAATAAAAATTATTTACGCTTAAAGTACCTACATATTAGTATGCCTCGATTTCGCGGTGAACGGCGCGGCGAGATTACAATATGCATACCACGAAGTATAGAATACCAGGAGTCCGAACGGTATATATAGGCTTTTACATAGTATTTATGTACACAATAATAAACCTAGATCTTATTTCTCTTTTCTGCCACCGGCTGCACTAGAATTTTGGACGTACCGATGCTATTGTGGCGGACCAATCAGCGCACGGTCCTGAATCGCGCTTCGTACTTCTCGAACAATGGCGCTCTCTACCGGCAAAAATCTGTCCCCTAAATTGAGACCATTATTTTAACATTACGTTCGGACTCCTGATATCTATACTTCGTGATGCAATCAAATGGATCGACTCTCGCAGCGGCGCGGCAGCAGCCGACAAGCGGTGAGCGGCGCCTGGTATATGGTGTTGTTCAATTTATTTGTGACCTTTTTCGATTTATTAGTAACATTTAATTTATAAAACTATACATTTCGTTCAGGAACAAAACAAATCTGTCGCGCGAGTAGCTGCGAGAACGGGTCGGTGTGAACGGCTGCCGATGCCGCGCCGCTTATAGAAACACACATTATATCTAACAAAATTATGACAACAGATTGTTTGTAGATGTTATAGGAAATCGGAATGTACGAATCTAAAAATAAAATATAATTGTGTTTGTAGTTGTATTTTTTATGTTTAATTTTTAACCTGCGCATGCTGTTTTTTACTTGCACATGTTAAAAATCGTGCGAGTGCGACAGCAATTAAACTGTTTTAATTAAGATGATTTTATCCCAGATCAGGTTATCTGCTTTTATTAAAATTTTAAACCCTTTAATAATATGTAATATAAAAACTACTCAGCACTGTGTTAGAATGCAGATTTCATGCTCATTATTTTATGTTTTTCTACTTTATAACTGATGCGGATTGGCTTGTTGAAATATGCTGTTTTTAATTTGTTTCTATGTCCATTATGTATGTGATTTATGTCTAACAGTATGTGACCAAACTGGATCATATTTTCGCGAATTCTTATTTTAGGCTCATTAAATTACGAGATGTTTCATATGAAAAATGTAAATATACCGCTGTATCTTGATGTAGCATACAAAAATTATTTGTATCAAGTGATATTGTTGTATGAAGATTAAAAGAGTAGTGTAAGTTGTATATAGTTTTATATTTTAAGTATTAAGTAAGTACGAAAAACGAAAATTGTATGTTGATTAAATAGCTAAGAGAATCCACAGTGATCATAATGAACTGGCAAGAATAAGAACTCAATTGTGCCTTTAGATATCAAAAGGCACATCTCTTATTCTGTAATAAGGTTTGTGATTATTGTAAAAATATCTGCTTAGCTTATAAACATTGTCATAATATAGAAAGCCTCCATTGAGTAAATAAAGCAATATTTTAAATGACTTAATTTTTGTGAAATAAATGCTGTTTATTCATAAGATCAAGTTACGTAATTCAACGACATACAAAAGTGTTTTTATTTTCTAGCGTAAAGGGAATGAAAAGTTTTAAGTTTCCAATATAATAACAGTGTCTCGATTTTTGTTTTTCTTGTTAGTTTTCCTAGAACTTTTCCTATACCATTTAAATTAATAATATCTATGGACGTTTCCACGTCAATCTGGTCCCGTGGTAAGCTCTCGAAGAACTTGTTTTACGGGTACCAGGCAACGGATATATCTATACCAGTGGTCCCCAACCTTTTATTTACGCGGGCCACAAACCCGTTGTACTCCTGGTGTCGCGAGCCGCAACCAAAATTTTTTAGGGGCAAAAAAATATGTTGTTTAAAAGAGATGTTTGATTTTGGGCCAGCTCTATGTACACCACATAGGTAAATAGGAAAAATATAAGGGAATTTTATAAAAATACAAAAAAAGTAATTTGAAGAAGGGTACGTGCATACCAAAATGATTATTTGAAGAGTTTTTTAATGCGAGAACCCTATTTTAGGGCGGCATTGACAGTTGTTTTGACTTGACTTTTGACGTAGTTGATAGTTTTAGGAAGAGACATCTTGAGTGTCATACGTCTTTCTTTGTGAAAAGTCATGTCATTGTCAAAATGATACAGTCTGACAAGGATCTTTTGGCACGTGGACAAAATCAGAACAAACATCGCCGTCTTGTAAAATGTCACTTTTAATGTAATGTATTGTTTTGTAGTTGCGACACTTACCTTTTGGCACGTGGATAAAATCAGTACTAACATCGCCGTCTTGTAAAATTTCACTTTTTGTAATAAGTATTGTTCTTATTTGCGACACTCACGCAAGTGCCAAAAGATCCTTGTACGACTGTATTCTTTGGTTAATTCTGATCTAATCCGCCATGTTTTATTTTACGTTGTGTTGCTCTCCTTGACGAATTTATTTTAAATGTGCATTGAAACGAAGTGAAATAAAATAAAGGATAGGAAACAGTTACTATATTATGTAGCTATATTTACATATAGTGTACATAGGGCTGGCCCACGCCTCATACATTTCTAGAACATCTCTTTTAACGATTTATTAATAGAATAACACAAGGTAGTTAAAAGAGTGAAACTAAACATTTAAGATGAGCTAACGACACAAACTAAAATAAAATAACAAATATGTATTATAATAATTATGTTCACTCAGTGAGATTTTTGGAATTGTGAACGCTTTTTCACAACTATCTAACGGTTACAGATTTCACGCGGGCCGCGTGACGCTTCATAGACGCTTCCCTTGGAAAGTAAATTTTAAGATAGCCTTTCAAAGCGAGCGTCTATAGCGATAGTGCGACAGATCAATGTATACTGAATGTATAGGACGGATTTCGAGGGCTGCAGCCACAGAACACTTAATACTCGCGGAGAAGAAGGTCGACTTCATACAAAAAAATTGGGACCAAATAGCGCCTCTAGTGAGCTGCCCCCTCAAACTTTTAACCGCCTTCCAACAAAGGAGGTATATATATTTGATTATATGAATATGGCGGGAAATTGAAGATACGTAATAAAAGTTTAAGTTAACGTTAAATTTCTCTTTCGAGTTAAATTTTACATTCCAACAAAACCGAGCAACCACCTCCACGAACAAATCATAACTACTACGTTACAAAAAGTAAGTGAGCCCTTATATACATACGTCTAATGTTTTCGATAGCGTGATCTAGAAGCGGCATAGTGTCATCTGTTGTGGTTTTTAAGTAACTTTTATGTAATATTAACCATGTAAGACAGAGAGCGATATATTGAAATCACGAAGTATAGATAACAAGGAGTCCGAACGTAATGTTAAAATAATGGTCTCAATTACGGGGACAGATTTTTGCCGGTAGAGCGCGCGACGGTCCCACATGCACTCGTTTGAAATTACGCGGGAAGTTTAAAGTTGCTATTGACAGCTCTGGAAAGATTGAAATCTTATTATATAAAAGTTTTAGGAAATTCTTAGAAACTGTTCTCGAAAAATAGATACCGTAGAACACGGTAATTGCCTAACCGTAATTTAAAAATAATTGTAATAAATAATAGTATTGGCAACACTCGGTATAATAGTATTGGCAACACTCGGTACTCGTCGGTCTCGCACGCCTAGCGGCAGAAAAGAGAACTAAGATCTGGTCCTATTATTGTGTACATAATTATTATTAAAAAGCCTATACCGTTCGGACTCCTGGTATCTATGCTTCATGATTGAAATATAACCATTCTTGTCGCACCGAACTGCCCCCTTTTTGGTCCAAGGTCATTCATACAAAGTCGACCACCCCTGGCTGCAGCAGTGTCGCGACTGCACGACACTTTAAATTAACGTGTGTGATAATATTTATCACTACCCTCAAATATTTATACCTATCTGTAGTCTCTCCTGCAATACATAAATGATTGTGTGCTTCAGCACGAGCTGGTCGGCTCGATACTACGCTCTACGGTAAACCGGCGTGAAATAACGATATAGCTTTGCGTTTCACTCAGTTACTTTTAACTACTGAGTGAGAGTACTGGGGAGATCAGGTTGGAATTTTTTTAAGACCAAGGGACTTGTAAACTGCTCTGGAGTTAAAAGGTATCCACGGGTGGCGGTAATAAGGCAGCATCAGGTGAAATGTCGCGTTTCTTGATCTATTCCATAAAACATATAGAATATGCTCACGCGGCACGCCTATTTCCCAGAGAAAATCTAGTTCTCACTTCACTTCTCACTCAAGCACCGCTAATGAGACTGGTGGCGAACCACGTCGCCGTTAATAATGGAGTGTATTCTAATTCAAACTCACTCTGTTTCCACAAGCTTAACTGATCTGCCTCAAGATAACAGCTGAGCCTGAATAAGCTAATAGCTAAAGTGCCTAATAAAGTGAGCAGTGATATGTGCACCCCAACACCCTCTTGATAAAGTGGGTCATGGGGTCCACACATCACTATGTCAACATCCATCCATAAAACATTCTTGAATTAAAATAAAACCTCATAGTAATGAGTCAATACATATAATGATTTAGTACGAAGCCTAAACAGTATTGATCATAATATATTATATTATCACATCATCATCACATCAGTTATAAAATCACATCATCATCACATCAATATAATTATCCTCAGTTTCCTCTTCATAATTTTAGTTTATGTAAATTTAATAAAAAAAGACCAAATATTAGTAGTTTCTTCAGCAATTAAATAGATTACCATTAAAAAAAAAACAATTGTGGGTTTAATTAGTAGTAAACCTGTAGAGGTTCAATAGTTATATGACTACATAAGTTTAAATTAGACTTTAACAATACTATAATTTTTTGAGAAAACTTGATTTGTTTACAGTCCTTTTACAGATTTTATATCGATTTGATGATTGAGGGGCACATTTAAACATTGTATTTCTCAGCACCTGCTTTTGCCAATTGGTCAGCCATCTCATTGCCATGAATGCCCTGATGAGCTTCTACATAATTCCATTTAATCTCTAACTTATTTTGTAAGCTATCTAGTTCTTTGAAATCAACTTCATTTTTAACAGGCTCTCCGGATTTCAGTTTCCAACCCTTTCTTTTCCATCCTGCAATAAAGTAAATTACAAATTAAAATATGTATTTGAAATTATAAAATAGCTTTTGCCCGCGACTTCGTCCGCGTGGAGTTCGGTTTCCATACAAAATTTTAACCCCTTTTTCACCCCCTTAAGGGGCGAATTTTCAAAAATCCTTTCAAAGCAGATGCCTACGTCATTACAACTATCTGTATGCCAAATTTTAGCAAAATTGGTTCAGTAGTTTCGGCTGTGCATTGATAAATAAGTCAGTCAGGTTTGTCTTTTATATGTTTAGAAAACTTAAACAAATATAGAACATTAAATATAAACTGTCCGTTACCTGTCATCCATTTTGTTACTGAATTAATTAAAAATTTTGAATCAGTGTTAATAGACAGCTTTGTGACTCCGTTATCGAGGGCAGTCTTTATAGCCTGTGTGGCTGCTTGTATCTCTCCGCAGTTGTTCGTAGCTCGGCCTGACACAGGGGCGCTCAAGTTTAGTGGATGCCCCTCGCCCCAGTACACTCCGAGACCAGCTCGAGCCCCGTGTCGACCGTTAGATGAACACGCCCCATCTGTATATACCTGAACATACCCATTGTGATCCATTTGAAATGAGCTTGAGCTTGTATTGTCATGTAACATGACTGTTTTCTTATTTTTCACACTTTGTTTATATATTTTGTCCACTCCCTTTTGAAAACCGTTTAACCTTTTTTCTATGTCATCCATCTGTTTCGTGATGATGGAACTCAAATCTTCCGAGTCATCCGAGTCAGGCCACTCATTGTTTTTTGTGTCGGTACTTTTACGTGGCTTTTTAATTGTTTTCTTTTGGACGTTCTCATTTTTTTTATTATTGGCAGCTGTAGAAAAGGACCTTTTTAAACTTGGATAACTGTTTTTGTCGCCAGCAGTACTCGGTTTGGAATTATTTTGCGCTATAGTACCGCCGTTAGTGGTGATAAAATCTTGAGCAGCAACCACACTATCAAACTTTTTATACCTGGCTCCAGGAAAACCCTTCACTTGTGCTTCACAATCAGGCCAAGTCATGTATATACCGGCCATTCGGCCTTTCGCGACAGCATAAAAGGGCATGACCGAAACTGTTTTAGACAAACTCAATAAATTGAAAGCTTGTCGTATGTTCAATAATTTCCATATCATTAGACGCAAGGTGGGGTATTTGGGGTTTCGTTACCTACCTAGATTATCATACATTTATTTATTTTGAATGCATGTAAAAAAACTAATGGACTGGCATGTCTGTCTGTTGTTCAAAATATGTCAATTGTCAAGCGTCAGCTGATAATGACAGTTACTGTCATCAGTTGATTTTTTAAATTTATATATAGCATCGGCTTATAACCATTTGCCAGTGTCAAGTGTATAAAAGGCGGGTAATAGAATATATTCGTTCAAATTTTCGTCACCGTATTTCTAAATCGTCAAGTCCAAAGTCTAGTCAAAGTCCAAATAAATAGTCAGAGTAGTCAATCAGTCAAGTCAGTCGATTCAGTAAAGTGGTAGACGCTTTACTGAAACTTCCTAGGGAGTTTTGGCGGGAAACCCAATTTAGCACGCATTTTGTAGTTGCTATATCACTCCTCCACATTAGTGCACGTCACGAGTAACTAATGGTTAATATTCCACCAATATTACACATTAAAAACCGCAATAACACGAATTTAGAAAAATAACACAGAAACACAACATTGCTGATTGACATTCCCGGCAAAACCATCTTGATTTTTTTAAGCTATGGCATTCATGGACCTAGGTATCTCTACTTCGTGGACCCAGGTATCTCTACTTCGTGGACCTAGGAATAATAACATTACGGCCATTGGCCAGTGTCAAGTTAAAAAAGCGAGGAATAGAATTTTCGTATTGCGGTGAGCAGATTCCCTAGCGGAAAGTCGCACAACTATCGTATGACTGATAAAAGTACGGTTAGACGTACGATTTTAAATTCGACGTACGATTTAAAAAATCGATTCGCCACCTACTTCGAGAGTATGAGGTGAATGTCGCCTTGCTGAGCGAGACCCTCTTGTCCCCAAAGGACCGCTTCAGTGCCCCTGGGTACCATGTGTACCGCCAGGATTACCTGGGGGGAGAGCATGTGTGCCGATGCCTCGCCGTTATGGTCCGCAGGAGGCTCTTGCACTAACTCCTCCCAGACCCCCTCCCCGTTTCTTCTCTCTATGCCCTCGGTATAGAGCTTCTCTTAGCTGCCTCTCGCACCCACCTTTTAGATATCTCCGACATCCACAAGCTCCTATCAGAGAAGCCGACTGTGATTGCCGGAGATCTAAACTGCAAACATCCCGGGTAGGGCTCACGTACGCCTTATGCGGACGGAAACCGCCTGTTCGAGGACGCCGAGAGAGCCGGTTATTCAGAGGTGGGCACGTATGCCCCCACCCACTACTCAGAAAACCCTTTCCACGCACCCGACGTGTGGCCATAACCCACAACCTCCCGGGTAACCTACACTAGGCCCGCGGCACCTTGACGAGGCCCACGGTTCGGACCACCTCCGGTGCTGGCTATCATTCGAGCCACTCCTGCGAGCGTACCCCCCCCCTCACCCTGTCCGAGATTGGGAAGCTTTTTTCCTGCAGCTGCACGAGCACACACAATTTTCCGGTAGATTCTGTGGAGGCCGTCGAAGAGATGACCCGGCAGATTACCGAAGCGATCTCCGCAGCGTTGGAGGCGGCCACCCACCCGCCGCCACTACAAAAGGCCTACACTTCCACCTTCCGTAGCCAATGATCCCGAATCCGGATTCCGGCGGGGCCGAGAAGACTGTGTGTGTCACTGACACCAGGACTGCGCTAATACGAGTCGAAAACGGGTTCTATTTTCAGTACTCTGAATTTTCTCCGGCGTTCCGGATTCCGGAGCTACTCCCAGCCTTAGTAGGTATATAGTAAGTTTACAAAATCATAATAATTATCATGGACATTTTCAAAATCGGAATGTTTAACAAGGAGTAGGTCAGAAGAGGACAGAGGAGGACTTGAGCACATAATAAAACAAGTTATTTTGAGTGTACTTTATTGAGATAGGTACTTAACTAGTACTGTCACCCTTCTCGTAATCATAATAACACAACAAAACTATGCACGCACCACGCTCACTAATAAAACAATTCTCATTCTAAATTCATTACAAATATTCACTGGTAGTAGACATTATAAAAATTACATTCATAAACACATCAATTGTAATACATATATTTTAAATAATATAATAATAATTATTGGTTATTTCATTAAATTTTATCTAGGTAGGTACAATATTTTAAACAAATTAAATACTCCTTTTAAGAAGTTTTATTATTAATCCTTTTAAGAAGTTTAGAAAGGTACAATACCAGAGAAAAGAGGTTAAAAGTATAGGTAAAATCTAAAATACGAAAATAAGTCGCGATGCATTCGCTGAAAGTTGCGCGACTAGTTTTTGAGAAAAACGCAACAGTCAGCGTATGTAACGCAACCCATTTTATGAGTAAGCGTCCACATTGCCGCATCGACGTATCCTATCAAATGGATTCTAGTATTTTTACCCGACTACGGCGAAACCAGAAGGAGTGCTAATGATTTTGGCAGTCTATGTATGTTTGTTATGTTATGGCAGTCCATAGCGCCTAAACTACTAATCCGATTTTAATAAACACGGTGTCAATAGATTCTTAATAATTGCCCGGTCACATAGGCTGTATAATTTGCGTTGTCGGGTTATAGTTTTTAATTTTTAATTATTTATAGTTTGTGTGTAATTCATTCAGTACATAATACAAGAGCATATTACGTCATACACCGTATTTATAACTCACCACGTCTTGTTTATGTAACCACTAACTCATTGCCAACGACATTAAGTGGACGCTTATGTACCTTCAGAACAAACTTACAAAAATTGATATTATACAGAGTGTTTCAAGTAGTCTACGTCTAGCGCGTTATAAATCAGTGAAAGGTATATTAATTATACTTAGTAATTTATTTATTAGCTGTGAATTTTATGTTAACCTAAAAATGTTTCTATGGAATCAAATGATTATTTAGACGTTATTTGATAATTTCTGTTGAAAACTTAGGTATTAAAAGTACATGGGATTAATGAATAATTCGCTTAAACAGTTATCAAATGCAGTCCCTAATTAATGTAATTTAATACTTTAATAACCTTCACATTAATTATAACTCGCCCTTTAAATAATATACATAATATTAAAGAGTTATTACCACAGTTAATAAAAGTTTTCTAACTTTTACAACTTTATCTATAATAAAAATAAGTAGATAATAAAATGGCACTATTTTATTTTCGTGGAAGTAACGAGAAATCTGCAACAAAAAAAAAACACAACATACTAGGTAATCGCAGGTGCATTACTGGGTTTTTAAAAACTCGTATCAACCTATTTTACAAATTTTCAGTTACCATTTTTCTTAAAAGTATAATAATATATTAAGTGTATAGAACGCATATTATTAATTGTATATTTCAACAAAAAGATCAGTCAGTATTGTTACTATTGTTTTTGAATTAGGCAAAACTAGTTCATATGTATCTAGTTAGGCGTGTTAGGCTTTGACGACAATTTAATTTTTTTTAAAGTAAGTTTCAAATCTCAATATACAATAATGTTATTTTTAATAATATTAAAACTACTACCTTAGTTAAGTTCTGCAAAGTTTCTAAGGCAGCTTTAAAGTACCTACATAGTATTAGTTTGTGGTATACTTAATTTAAATGATTTAACAAATCTATGAACTAAATTAACTGAGTTACAATCGTAATCATAATAACTATTAAAACATCGTATAATATTAGCTTAAAACAATTTAAGGGACACAACATTTTATATAAAATTTATAAAAATGGGAACAATAATGTTTTGGTTAATAATTGGTAAACGTGATGTTTTTGTTAAATTTAATTAAATAAAATACCTAATGACTAAATTAATACAAAAAAGTATTTACGTTATACTTCGGGGAATAAATTTAAATGTAAACCTTGATGTGGATTCTTCTAGGCATTGTTTCTATTTCGTAAATAAAATGATGTGAAAGAGCCACTTTTGATGATGTGGCTCAAGAATCCTTTAAAACTTGCGAATATAAATACATAATTATTATATCAATCAATTTAATATTACGATCTTTTTTGCAATTCACACTTATTGCATTAAAAAAAACTGCACGCGCGCTTTGTAGCACCCTGTAGACTAGAGAAGTGAAAGATAAGTATGTATTTACTAAAATTTTCTAGAAGCTTTATGTACAGCTATATAGCTGTTCACGCTACACGTATATTGGAATAAGTTTACTACCTATTTAAAAGATAAATTACAATAATATAATATTGCTGAAAAACATAAAATCTGAACCTTTATAGTTCGTAAAAAAAATCCAATGGTCGAATGCATAACCTCCTCCTTTTCGAAAGTCGGTTAAATAAAGCAACACTTCTAAATCAATGAACTATCACTAAAAATATTCCAGTTGCCATAAAGGATTACCTGTTAAAACATTTGATAATAATTATTTGAATACATATTTAAAAATTCTACTACGACTTCGAGACTCCTAAATTTCAGTGGTAGCGTGCTACGGATTTTATTACAAAACACTACAGGATTTTACAAAAATAGGTACTTTCTCGTCCATGATTATATATCTGTGCGTGGTTACCTTTACTTAATGACTCTATATCTAAAGCGGCTGGCTGTGTTTCGTTAAGGCTTTTAGGCGATATTTGATTTAAAATAGCATCTGCATGGATGGCGCAATGATATGATCTAAATATTTATACATCTTGCGTATACGAGGACTTTCCTGAATCTTTAGTTGCCAACCACTACCTATTTGGTCGGAAGCGCAACCACTGTCTATTTGGTGGGAGGCGCAACCACTGCCTATTTGGTCGGAGGCGCAACCACTGCCTATTTGGTCAGAGGCGCAACCACTGCCTATTTGGTTGGAGGCGCAACCAGTGTCGTAGTGTGTGTTAGACCCCTTACTCTCTCTGGACTGGTGCAGTGATTCGGATCTATGGCTGGTACTAGATGCTCTGGAATCCGAAACGCCGGTGAAAATTCAGAGCACTAAAATATAATTTTAAGCTAATACTTTAAAGTTGAAAATGGAAGTTTCGAGCGTCGAGCTGTCTATGACATTGACATTTGACTCGACACTTAAGCGTTCGATTTTCAACTCTATTGTATTAGTGCAGAGTTCTAAATAGAATAAAAATTTATTGCTCAGAATTTTCTACGGTCTTCCAGATTCCGGACCATAATTATAGTCCCCCAACCAAGGGCATATAACGGACTGCATGATAACAGCATCGTTAAGACTGTCCCTCGTATACGTAAGCTCTAAGACGGATTTTAGTCAAAAAGAGTAGGTAAATGTAAAACTGACTAATTTTATAAGGCCTTTTCAAACTTTATCTAAAGAGAATTGCCAAGAAAACCTAAACATATTTGTTTTCTTTAATATTTTAAAACAATATTTCATTGTGTAAAAGTTTTACATTTACCGAGATTGATTAAAAATAGGCAATGATATTTTATAATTGATCTATTAATCATATCCATACTTACAATTACTTAGATTATTCAAAATATTAAATAACTTTTACGCATGTACGCTACCTTAAATATTATGTACTTTGTAGATATTTTCATACCATTTTTAGATGTAGTACCTATTGACAGAGAAATATATTCAGGGCCTCTGGTCAAGGTGCATTCGACAATTTTGACGGCGAAGTTCGAAAACAAAATGTATGGGATTTGACACAGGCATCGCAAGTGACATGTCAAATCCCATACATGTTGTTTTCGAGTTTCGCCGTCAAAATTGTCGAATGCAATTTGACTAATCCCTCTGATCTTGAAATACTTAGGTATATTTGATTAAAAAATCAATGGTCTACTTTTCTTTACATAAAGTTCCAAGTGCCCCATATTTTGACAACTTTTCACAAAATTAGTAGTAGTTATCAAGTTTTCCAGCTCTAAATTATATCTGTTTATGGTAACAGAATATTATTAATCCAGGATCAAAATCCAATTAAAATGCCAAATATTGATATGCGTACAAAGAAATATAGGTTGTATTTTTAAGTTAGTAAAGTCTAAAATAGGTAAAAACGGTAAACTTATAGGCCTTCACGTATTCGGTTCATACATCCAAATGTATGTTAAACTACTTTTTGGCTGACTAATGAGGAAGACATTTTATTAGCTTGGGTAATATTTTATGCTGTACGAGCACATTGTGTATTTGAATGTATGAATCGACAGAATAATATTGATATGCACAATACTGAAGAGTAAAATATAAACAAATACTTGTTAGAAACGTCAATAATACTAGAAAATGCTGTAACTAGCTACGACGATGTTAAAACACACCGCTCCTTTAACGTTAAATCTACGACTAATCTACGTCAAAACGTGGAAAGTCTACACTAAATTCACAAGGCACGTATCGAATGTGGGATACGTTGAAAAAAATTGTTCAATCAACCTTATTAGAGTAAAATCAATCACCATATTGATAAGATAGTTCGATCACCGAACAGTTCTTTAGTTCATTATTCACTTATCTGTCACTATTAGTTCACTCAAGATGGCGTCCTCTGTAACGGGCACTGGCAGAGTTTAAGCCAAGTCTAAATGGAGCACTCGTCGCTGTCTCGCGCGTAGTCATCATCATCATCGTTCCTCGGCCCCGTCTTCTTCACCTTACCCGATACTATCCCAGTGTTGACCTTACTGAATAAACTACTACGATTGAGCCTCGTCTCTCGCTGCGGACTCAATCTTTCGGCTATGGCTTTCTCGTAATTGTCAGAGATTTTGCTCACGCCATTAACTGGACTGGTTATTGGAGATTTTGCTTTGGTAGGGGACGTTACTTTCTTATCTTTATCGTACATTCCACTAGTTGCTGCTGTATAGGAAGGAGGGTCTTTGGCCCGCGCACCGCCTGCCCCAGAATTCAGCAAATGCGAGTATAAGAAACTATTATTGCTCAAACCAATCCTGTTATCCATTCTCCCGTTAAGCATCATCAAGCTCACGGGCTTCTCTGGTGGGATCGGTTTCTCGATTTTTCTCTCAGGCGTAGGTTCCTTTTGGTTCCATCGGTCGTTGTTTCCGATTGCATAAATAGAGTTGAGGTTTATATATGACGAAGGATTTGCCGGTTTGGGCCCAGTCGTTATAGGCTCTCTAACTCGACTGGCTACAGGTGTTACTTCACTGATCGTGGAGTCCTCGACACTGGAGTCTTCTATTGGTTCTGTATTCGTTACTTCCTCCATGTTAGGTGACAGACAATCATCGTCCGTCTCATCGTACGAGCTGCAATGTTTACAAACGATTAATGGTGGTAATTTATTTTTGTGGTCAGATATGTACTGAATGCAATCGCAAATTCAGATTAGGTTAGTCGCATCATGCCTGAAATGATATTTATTTACAAACAAAAGCTTGAGTGTGTGTGGGGTTGTATTTACAGGGACGTGTTTCATCAGCAAGGCAGACGATATCTTTAGACGAGTCACATTTTTAGATCTTTTCAAGTTTACGGTGTGATATTTTAGCACTTTTATTAATTTGGTGCTACTTATTTCACGCATTAGAATTCATCAAGCGTGCTTTTATTAAATTCAAAATAAATTGTTTTAATATTTTTCATTTAGGACATGTTAGTGTTACGGTGCAAAAAAATTGTTTAAAATTACTTCCGAAATCATGAATCATGAATTTTCATCATATTTCGATAAATTTTAAGCGAAATGAAAATCGAATGTTTTATAGATTACAATATTAATGCGGCAAAAGTACACATCCAATACAATTCAATTCATCAACACAACCTTACCCTAGCATAGCCACTTCTATCTTCCTCCCTGATGAAAGAAATTAAAATAAATAATGAACAAGGAAAATGAAATAAAATGAATGTAAAATACATAAATATTCATAAACATAATAAACATAATACATGAAAGTAACAAGATACAACTATTAACTATTTAAAGGCAGTGGAAGTCAGAACGAAGATGATGCTTGCAATTTTCGTTTTAATTATAATATAATGTCTTCAAAAATCAATTACGAATACTTCGGGCACATGATCCACTGCTTATGTAAAGACATTTAGGCAAAAAAAAAAATATCTCACTCGAAGTGAAAAATCATCTCGTGGAGGTGCCTCTCCGGAAGACGTAAACTCACCCATATAAAGAAAAAAAATTCTAGTATGACAATTATTTTTCTGCTTAAACGTATTTACATAATCAATAGATCATAATATTATGCTCCAAATATCCGTAATTGATTTTACCGAACCTTATATAAAATATGAAATAGGCTGAATAAAATATGATTCTACGTTAGTTAGTTAAGATATTTTAATATAAAGATTAAGGAAGATAAAAACCTAACTGTTATACAGTACGAAAAAATTAAAACCACCAGCTGCATCTCTTTTATCTGACATTCTCATCCAATATTTTGTATTCGCGATCCACCTAATATCTCAATTGAATTTGCATTCAGAACATATTTCGTTGGTTAATTCGGTCGTGAAACATTTACGTGCAGGTCTAACAGTTCACTAGAGCACGGTGCGTACAAGATGCTCAAATGCTTGTAGGTCCAGTGCAGTACTCAATATAATTTACTTTACCGAGTCACTTTTTGTACAACTTTAATCCATCTATTCCTTTACTCCTGCACAACTCATAGAATCGTTTTATACACTTCTTTTTCATTGAGTCTTTAACTATTTTATACAATTGCCTGTATTTGAAGAAATTCGTTAGCAATATTGAATATTTTAATGTTTGATGCTTTAAGAGAAATTACGTCTTACATTTGATCCTGTGCGTCGCTTCCACCCTCTTCGGCTACAAGTAATTCGTACTCTTCAGCTGCAAACCTATCCCATTCAGACATCTGAAAATTGTTTTCATTAATTAGGTCAAAACTTTATTATTTTTAATGTTTAAAATGTTTAACATTACGTTGTACTGGATCGTTATTATGAAGTGAGTTCTCTTCAACTTAAATATTTTTATTATCAAGCTCCATGATTAGAATCTTTTTTAAAGTAGGTTTGATTTGTAGATAGTTTTAATTATCTTTGTTTATTTTACCGTTTCTTACATCATATAATTTTAAAAATATAATCTTACCTCGCAATCGGAATCTCGCTGGGTCGCAAATGGATCGCGCTGCTCGTGATCCAGATATTTCTCCAGGTTGAAGAACGTGTCGAAGAATATTGGCGTCATTTTACATTTTTTCAGATCTGTCAGCGTGACTTTCCCTTCTGTAGCTGGATGGACCATATCTAACATCTAGAAAAATATTAAATTGAATATTACATTGAGTATTTCTGATGTTGAAATTACTTCAATTGGTGGCTTTTAATCTAACACTGGAAATTCATTCTTATTCTTTTTGGCTTACATTCAACATATTAAACAAAAATAACTAATTGTGATGTTGGGTCTTGAAATGACTTACAATTAACCCAATTAGTTGATCCTTATTCTTTTTGACTAACATTAAAAGTATTAAACCGAATTATTTTTGATATTGAAATTATTTCAATTGCTGGCTTTCAATCTAACCCTTGAAATTCATGCTTAGTCTTTTTGACTAACATTCTCTATTTATATTATACTATTCCAATTACCATGAATTCATATCTACTAGAAAGTTGCTTAATCTAAAGTACTTCTACCTACCTGACATAAGCAGTCATTAAACGGCAAAGTCTCAATTCCGATGGCCTCCATCCTCTGCATCTGCTCCTCGTAGAAGTACTCCAGCTCGTACATCGAGATGAAGCCGTCGCCATCCAAGTCCATGCATCTGTAAAAGTCATAGTATATGTCACCGTAAAATTGTAAAAACCGTTAGATTGTAATATTACAAGAGATATTATAAAATGTGGACAGATTGTCAAATAAAAATTTCTTCTTACAATTTTACACGTTATTTTTCGTTATAATTATTATTATGAAAAAGCAAACAAATATGGCGGCGCGGGGCACTTGCCGTGGACGATAAAATATATTACAATATAACGAAAAATAACGTGTAAATTTTTTTATTTTACAATCTGTCGACATTTTGGGGCCATCCACATATTACGTCACGCAAAATTCGACTTTTTGAACCCCCACCCCCCATGTCACACTTTTTAGTATCCCTGTACCTGTATTTAACATGTACACATTTAGCATGACCCCCCCTCCCCTCCCCCATCCGCTGTGACGTAATATGTGGATGGACCCTTTATAATATCTCTAGTAATATTACAATCTAACGCTTTTTACAATTTTACGGTGACATATATAAGACGAGGCATGTTGGTACAAATGCTTTCGGAGCCGCGGAGCGCGGCTGCCAGCGGTGCCGCTGACAGCCACGCGACCTTTTCGCAACTTTTTAAACGATATTAAGTCTTTTATGAATATTAATAAAGTTTAAAATTATTTCACGGCAACGCGAACCTACCGCGGCCGTCACGTCGCTGCCGGCCGCTGCCATTTCGGTGCGATCGGTCCTAAAGTTGTTTAACTAACCTGAACCAATATTCAATGGCCGTAGGATGAGTCTTGTCCTCCTCGGCGAGCAGGAACCAGACGAACTCGGTGTAGGACATCCGCGGCTCGCCGTCCGGCGTGAGGCGGTTCTGGTTGCCGCGTGTCACGCAGCCGGACAGCACTCGCTCGATCATGCGACTCGATAGGGCTGGAAAAAAATGAGTTAGAAAATTATTAATAATAATAACTGCCACGCCGATTTCGGTGATGGGGGCCGATTTCATTGAAACCGGGGCCTACAGGCCCAAGATGATTCGATAATTGCGACGGCGAAGTTCGAAATCAAAAATGTATGGGATTTGACATAACGCATCGCAAGCGACATGTAACATAACGATGCCTTATGTCAAATCCCATACATTTTATTTTCGAACTTCGCCGTCAAAATTATCGATTGCATATTGATTAAAGGCCCTGGGCCTGACGATGATCGTTAGATTATAAATATATATTTAACTAGCTGACCCGGCAAACATTGTTTTGCCTTATAAATTAAAATATGTATGGAAAATAGATAGTAGCCGATTCTCAGACCTACTGAATACGCATATAAAATTTGGTAAAAATCGGTAAAGCCGTTTCGGAGGAATACGGTAACTAACATTGTGACATGGAAATTTTATATATTAGATTAATCTTTCGACATATTTTTACAATCTAGTTAGTTATTTTACAATCTAACAGTTTTTACAATTTTACGGTGACGGTTCCCTATTTTTTCGCATAAAATCATATGTCATAATTTTATTTGGCATAATTTTATTTTACCTAATAGTAGTTTCGCATAATATTCATTTGGCGTAACTTTCTTAGCATAATTTTTTTTCGCATAATTACTAAAAGCATAATAATTGTTAGGCATACTTATTGTAAGGCATACATATTTTTACGCATAATATTAATTAAGAATAATATTAAAAAGCATAATATTAAAAAGCATAAATATATAAATTACGCATAATGCTATTTAAGCATACTATCACAGCGTAATAAAAAGATACAGTGGGCCAACGCGTTTGAAGTCGCGCGAAATGCCGCTTTTGTGTAGGTATTCGTCATTGCTGCAGAGTTGTCACAATAATGTGTTTTATTATAATCTGTTCTACATTTTGTGTATTCGTAGTATGTGTATGTAGAGTACTAGGAATAAAACAAAAAAATATATATAGAAGTATTAATGAAGAGTTTTATTATAAACTAGCTGATGCCCGCAACTTTGTTTGCATAGAACTAACGAAAACGGAACCCTATTTTTTTAAACGGAACCTTAAAATAAAAGTATGTTAGACCTTATAACATCAGCTATCTGCCAGTGAAAGTCCCGTGAAAATCGGTTCAGCCGTTTCGGAGATTATCCGGAACAAACAGACAGACCGACAGACGGACAGACAAAAATTTTAAAAATTGGTATTTTATTGTGAGTACCGAATATACTTTCATGCATGTTAGCATACTGATGTATACGCCATAATGACTGGTAGAAGACGCGTATCACAGAAACATAAAAGTCTATAAGACAGCCACGTCAGTTCTTTACTGTCTCCAAGCACACTTAAGTCCGAGTCACTATGCAAAAGAAGTCCAAATTACAATGCAAAATCCGTTAAAAGTAAGGAAACAACAAAATGATGCACATCAATAGCGTAACGTACTTGTAACTAATAAACAAACTCATGGATAGAACAAACAAAAGACGTGCTAGGCGTCACCTATTCTCTCACTCTAATGAGTCTAACTCGTTAAATGATATTATTAATGTGTTCTCCTTCTTTGCATTTCTCCTTTCAGTTTAAAAAAAATCCTTGTATTCTGTTTAGTTTCTAAGTTTAGTAAGCATCTTACACTTCAACGTACAATTTTTAAGTAAACATCTGGGTGACTTCAATGTAACGAGTGTTTTTGTTCGAAATTCTAACTAAAGAAAAACATTCAAAATGTGTTCTCTGTGCACCTATAATAGCAAAAAATTTTTTTGACTTAGCTTAATAGCAACATTTTTACTATTTCGAAAACTACTTACATAAAATGAGCAACTTTTTAAAGTAACAACCCAGGTTAGTGTGGTATATTTTTTGTTCAGTATGGATAGTGAAAGTTAGGAGAAAAAGTTTTTGAAATCACGATTAGGGAAAAGTTTTCTTTTTTTCTACAAAGTTCAAACTCTATTAGCTTTGTTTATAACCGTGATCAATAGCAGAACTGGTCAGGATTCCGTAATACCAATTTGTATCCCACAATACGGGAAACTGTAGTTGCGGCAGCCTAAACACTGACATGAGGTGTAATTTTTAAGAATTTATTAAAAGTGCCAATATCTCGAAAACTAAAGATTTTTTACTAAGGTCATATTACGATATTCTGGTGTGTCATAAGGTGGTCTATCAGCCTTCGAAGGGACGACGTCGACTTCTGGGACATCATATATAATATATATCAATAATTGATATTTATGCTTGATATATTATATCAAAATTGATATTTATATTTAAAAATGTAAAATAATGTTTTAAATGTAAAAAATCTTACATCAAGTCACAGTCTAAATACACAGGTCTTATATTCCGAGAGTTTCACAAGCCTAGGTCATCAAAAACTTGCTATTTGGCACGAAATCATAGCCGTCGACGCGGCTTGTAACTTAGGCTTATGACACCCACGTGACCCCCTGTTTTTCGGAAGAAAATTCCTTGTTTGTTATTATACTATTGTTATACCATTTATACCATGTGTCAAATTAATTCGACTGATAAAATTAATATACTTTTTTTTTCTTCTGGTTATAAACAAAAGTCATTTAATGGATTTAAGAATTAAATTGATACTCAAAAGTATCTATCGTTGATTTTTAATTTATTTGAAAACTTTGAATATCAATAATAAATAAATGAGTTTAATTTTACTTCCCTATCTTCAAATTATCAGACATACAAATTTTCAACTATTACGAAAAAACATATCAGAATATGAAATTTGTATGTAATTTTGAAAATATCAAAAATATCGGATATATTATATCAAAAATATTTTGATATTTATATTATACTGATATTTTAATATTTATTATAAATATCGGAAATTCTTATTAATACGAGATGATGACATGCAGTCTCTCACAGCACATGTAGTATGAACCATTGTAAATAAGTACCTACATACAACTCAAACGAAACACTGTCGCAAACCACGTAAACAATCAAATTAAAAAGGGTCAACCACGGCTGACGTGTCCCAAGCGGTGTTCTGTGCCCAAGCGAGTGTATAGCAGCTTGGGCTCGCTACCGCCTCTCTCTCACCCCGCACGCCCCGCACGATTGCTCTGTCTAGACGTGTCCGTTGGACGACTGTAAGTTCTATAGGCTGTGATACTATTATATTTACGCATACTTCTTTGTAGCATTTTTTTCCACATACTTATGAATGATTAATTCTACTGGATGTGCGAGCTAAGACGAAATAACAATTATAATTGTAATTTTCGACTGATTACGAAATTAAACTCGGACAAATAACACCACCACCAAGCCATAACCACGAGCCGAATGCACTTAAGGATAAAGTAAGTTCTTAAGGATAAATTTTAAGCATGTTAGCGGCTTACGGGTGGCCCAAGGGCCACCCTGCCGCAACTTAACCTACTGTAACACATGTTACACAAGGTATAATGAGTGTAATACCTGCTTTTAATGTTTCATAAATATGCGTTTAATTACCTTAGCCGTGTTTCATTATGTCCGTCCATTTTATGCATATTTGTTTGTGCCTTGTCACTTGTGACAGAATTACTTAAATTTATTATGACAAAAAATATGCCTGACGAGTTTATGCCGAAAAACAATTATGCCAAAGTACTATTATGACAAGAAAAATTATGCCTTACGAGTTATGCCTCATTAAATTAGGACAAAAAATATTAGTCTAAATGAAATTTATGCCTAATGATGTAGTATGCCAAGAAACCATTATGTCAAAGTAATAGTATGCGTAATAAAATTATGCCAAGTGAGGTATGCCAAATGAAATTATGACAAATAAAATTATGCGAAAAGAAGGGATCCCTACGGTGACATATACCACACACCGTGACAGCTCGCCTTACAGATCGTTATATGTGTGTGCGTGAAACTGTTTTATTACAAGTTATTACACAGCGAGGCTTAGTTTAGACGTTCCTCTATACGTATAGTTCTCTCTCTCTCTCTGTCTGTCTTCACTTTTACTTCATCTGGAGATATTTTATAAATAACTTACCGTGGTCGTTATGCCTCGCTAGATCGTGTTTGTCGATGAAGAGGTCGTGGTCCTTATCCAACTCCCAGAATTTGCAGTAAATCACGTAGAAGTGCTCGTAACTAGAAAATATACAAATACATTTATATTTTGGAATATGGGCTAGTCATTGGAAGCGTTTATTCCTAACCTTGTTCATCAAAGGCTTTTGATAGGAGAGCATTTCTCCACTTGAAATGGGTGACAGGTTTGAGGTATTTTGAGGTGGTATACGAGGAAGATAACTGCAAGTATAATAACCCACAGACTTAGTATCTATACAATTCGATAAGAGCATGAAGGTTAACCACATTTTCGTTATAGGTAACAAATAAAAGAAATTAACATATTGTAGGTATCTTTTTCTTTCTTAGGGTTCTTCTATCTATATAAGTTATAATAAAAGGAGATGTCCCCACTAACTGACTCACTGACATAATATAGGCTGGGGCCTGGGATTATAACATGTACCGGAATCCGGCGGACATGGGAAATTCCAGAGCATTCATTCAGAGCTAATATTTCGTATTATATTTTGTGATATCAACCTGAAGTATTGTGTGACTTGATTGATGTCCTCTTCGTCTTCCAGCAGTTGTATGACCTGGAGCAGGTTCGCTCTTCTCAGCTCCGGTATCGATATCTTACCGGACCAAGACCTGTTCACGCAGTAGAATATCCTGGCTATCACCTGGAAATTATGACATTACTGGGATGAGTTATTGAGGATTTTTAAATTCGTGACATCTGACAGCTTTTTGACACGGGAACGTCGTCGGTCGTGCTACCAAGCGCCGCCTGGTGACAGGAAAAGAATCGAAAATTTTTAAAATTCTTATTGACCATTTTTGATACCACTTACGCCACCAGATGACGCTGTGAGCGTTGGGTTTGCCCCCTAACGGCAGAAAAAACACCCTCATTGTAAATAATTGATACAAATGTTATTATTACAAAATATCTATCTTGAAAGTGTCTTTATTTGATGGTAATAAAGATTTTAAAGTCGTACCAAGGTCTCACAACCTTCTAGCTTAACTATTATTATCCAGTTAGGCCCCGTATCATAAATAGTTTCGGGGCCCCTTGCCTGAGTGGTGAGTAAATAGTTGCCGGGGACCCCATATAATTGATACGGTCAAAGACTTCTACTTACAGTATGAACGTATCTGGAGTGGAACTCCGTAGCCTCTTTTAGGAACGACAACCCTGGGTGCGTGTCCACTACATCTTGGACTAGTGGTACGAAGTCTTCGGGAGCCAGCGTGTTGCTCTTCCCCCGGGTGAGGATGTACACGAACCGGGATGCTTGGTCATGACACTGTGAAGTCAGCCTGGAAAGAAAAAAAAATAACGGCGTTATAACAAGCTGGGAAGTATCCTGTAAATGCTATCTAATCAAAGAGATCAATTCCTTTAAACGAATTTTTGACGGACATTTGTGTTTGAATCACGTAAAGATGAAATCACGTGTGACAAGTAAACAGCACACACCGTTTCAACCATCACTCCGAAACGAACAAGTAAATGCGATAACAGACCGATCTGGTATGTCGATGTGAGCGCATTTTGCACAGTTTTTCCTATTATGTATGACGCCGACAGTTCAAACTGTGGACGTATTTTGAGGTGTAATTAGCACGACAGTTCGATCCACAGAGCAATCCGATGCATGGTCCAAAGTCTCCGAACTTCAGGTACGTGCATTTTCTAGATCAACACTACCAAGTTATAGCTAACAATAATACAGTAACTCACTCTCTCCAGAAGTCGATGAACTTGTGTCCGTCGACAGCGGCGTGCAGGTTCTGCTGCGTGGCCAGGAACAGCAGCGTCTTCCAGCTCAACAGTACCAAGATATAACCAACTATAACACAGTAACTCACTCTCTCCAGAAGTCGATGAACTTGTGTCCGTCGACAGCGGCGTGCAGATTCTGCTGCGTGGCCAGGAACAGCGGCGTCTTCCAGCTCAACAGTACCAAGCTATAACTAACTTTAACACAGTAACTCACTCTCTCCAGAAGTCGATGAACTTGTGTCCGTCGACAGCGGCGTGCAGGTTCTGCTGCGTGGCCAGGAACAGCGGCATCTTCCAGTACAGCGGGCACTCGCATGCCTTCACGATGTGCTTGAAGTTCTCCCGTGTCACCTGCAATGGAGTAAGTGCAGAAGTTAGCTGAGTAGACAAACCAAAGGACGGACAGAGTGAAACTGTAGGGACTAGGGGCGTTTGTTTTCCGGAACTTTTATTTTTTTTTTACTTTTTTTAACGTATGGTGTGTATTTAAAGTAATACGGGCATTTAAATAAAAAATCTTAGGCCGGCTGGGCGGTAAAATTAGTAGTAGTAGACTGTAGAGTGTAGACCCCTCTGCATGTCGCGGCGCCGCTCTAGCAATGAAACGTGATCTTCTTTTGTATATTACATAAAGAAAGCTTTATGTAATCTACAAGTCTACAATTATTCCGGAAATTAGACATTATTGTTTTCTAATTTTCTAAAGTCTAAATCCGATACGGTTAGGACTACCCACCCACATTTGACCTTTTTAAATTTATTTTCACAAATTGTTATCCAATTATGAATTACCTGTTACTTTTATTTAAAAATCAGTTTTATTACGAGGAGATAAACTTCAGAATGGAATGTGACGTGTGGGTGGGCCACTTCCTCTATTATGGAATATGGGGCAGCACGTGCCGAGTACAGCCGCCGATGTCTTAGAATGTTTAACTCGTCAGTTTGACGACTTAAACCTCAATCTACATTTTTAGCCATTTGCCAAGTGCCAATATTAATCTTGTAGTAAAGCTAACTTCGCGCTTCGCTTGGCTTGTCATCGTATATTATACCTAATCACTATTATAGCCTCGAATGCATCTTAAATTCTTTAAAATTGATCCCTTAATGAAGATACCTAAAGTTGTTTCCATGAAGAATTAAATAAAAATGAAAATGTTACAACACTGGATAACTGCAGGATTAAAAAATTAAATTGCAAGTCTAGACATTTGTGGGTCATTATGTTGCGTACTTTATAATTGCGAAAGCTTTGATATACTAGGGTTGCCAACCCCAAATTTAAAAAGCTAGGATTAGAAGTTGGAAAAACCAGAACCTCAATTCTCGTATTTAAATTAAACAATTTAAACAGTCAACTTCACTTTGTTTGGATTGAAAGTGTAGCGTCATGTTACCGTGAACGGATTTTATGCCGCTTCGACCAATCAGAGCGCGTTTCACGTTGGTTTAACGTTCATAAAACACCTTTTGAGAGTGTAAGCATGTCGGGACTTGATTGTAATTGTATTAATGCAGGTTTTATTTAGCAGAATTGCCCCCCAGGACCATTCGGTTTAAAAACAGGACGCAGTAAAAGAGTAGGAACAGTTAAATTAATATGTAGTGAAAATGAATTAGATAAAATACTTACATGTAGTGCATGTAGTATAATCATATTTTTTCATAAATATACTTGAATAAAATTAAATTATTGGAAATAAAAATTGTAAAAGTAGTGCGCAAATTTTAAAATACGATATGACATTATCAGGGCTCTATAAAAACCCAAGACACTGATTTAAAACTATCCAGGACACTCCAGGACACTGCAAAAACTAGGTCATGTCCTGGGAAAACGGGACGGTTGACAGCCCTATGATATACTTACCTACGTATTTACGTAAACAAAAGACGGTACGAAGGACAGCAACGAACAGAAGTGACTGAACCTTTAAGAATATGTTATAAATAAGCTAATGATAATAAGGTAAACCAGCTGTAATAACTAAAACCAGACTTAACTTTATGTTTACGTAAGCCTTATTTAGAAAAATCTTTATAGTAATGTAGGAACAGATAATGCGATTTATTATTATTTTATATTGCTCTCACATAACAACATATTATTAATTTAAACATTTATTTCTTTGTCTATTCAACTCCAACAAACAAAGAAATATAATATCTTTAACCTAATTTTCACACACTTTCTGCATAACATATTTATCATTAATATAACAATAATAGAATATTTTCACGACGTTTTCCAATACTTTTCCGGCTTCCGCATACAAAAACACCCTGTTTCTGTCTCTGTCATATTCGCGTGTCTCCTTCTTGTTCCCTAAAGGCCCAGAAGGGGTCATCGACCCGCGTTAAGTAGGTCACGAGTGGTCCTATTTATAGATAGGCCATCGTTTGACAGACAGCCCGCGGCCTTTGTTACGCTAACGCCGCGGAAGTCATCCATTACATTCAAGAAATATCGTGTACTAATAGGTAACTAGGTACTTACTACTTAGGTAGTGTCCTGTCTAGTCTAGTTTATGTCTGGACTTTGGACTTTACTATACTAATATTATAAAGCTGAAGAGTTTGTTTGAACGCGTTAATCTCAGGAGCAACTGGTTCGAATTGAAAAATTATTTTTGTATTGGATAGTCCATTTATTGAGGAAGGCTTTAGGCTATATAACATCACGCTGCGACCAAAAAGAGCGAAAAATCATGGAAAATGTGGAAAAAACGGGGAAAATTATTTATCTTTGAGGGCTTCCGTTATTTGTTTGAACGCGGCATCTCAGGAAATGCTAAATCGAATTGAAAAATTATTTTTGTGTTGAATAGTCCAAGTCCATTTGTCGAGGAAGGCTTTAAGATATATATACGCTGCGACTAATAGGAGCGAAGCATCAGTGAAAAATGTTGCAAAAACGGGGAAAATTATTCATCTTTGAGGGCTTCCGTTGCGTCCGTAGGGACGATTCTGAATAGACGCGTGGGTCCTGTAAATTATACTTATACGTAGTATCCATATGTAGTTTGTGACTTATACTTTATATGACATCTTTTGGACGTCTAGTCTCTAAATCCTGAATTTTGTTCTGTGTGAGAAATGACAATTTTGTCTTTCTGTTGGTTAGTTTGTCCTACAAATAGGTATTTTTGATAAAAAATGTTATTTACAAGTTTTTTCATGTTTATCCTTTACGTATTATAAAATGAAGTGGCTTCCATTCCTTCGCTAATATCTTATAAACCACTCAACGGATTTTAATGCAGTTTTCAGCAGGAGATAGAGTGATCCAAGGGGGAGGTCTTTTATGTATAATACGTTACACCCGTGCCAAGCTAGGGCTAGTTCCCAATATTATAATGTTACCTATTGCGCATTTGGGTACACTGTAACAGCTAATCTCCAATTTAGCACTGCTGCTGGCTTTAGTGTCGTTGCCAAATACATTAAATAGGGAATATACTAGCGCACAATTTCTAGTATTATATTAGTAAATTGAATAATATACAGAATGTCTTCAAAACAAAAATAGTTGTTCAAGGATCGTAATCAGTCAATATTGATTACGATTCTTGAATAGCTATTTTTTTTTTGAGAACGTAACGTTTGTAACGAGAATCAAATGATTCTCGTTCCAAAAATATATAACGTGTGTGTGTGTGTGTGTGACCTTAAATTTTTACCAGATTATCCTACACTGTAAAAAATTTCTTTGGTAATTTTACTAAAAATGAGTTGGAAGTTTTTACGCAAAACAATTTAGTAAATTTGCTAAACAGAATACCTCAACTCAATTTGACAGAATTACAATATATTTTTGGAAATTTACCAAGCAGTTACAGAAAATTTGATTAGTAATTTTACCATAGTTTTGTAATTTTACTCGATTATTGATCATAAAAATGATTAGTAAATTTAATATGCAGTTTTGTAACTATACCACCCAATTCTGTTGAATTGGGTTTGATAAAATTACAAAATATTTTTGGAAATTTACCAAGCGGTTACAGAGAATTTGATTAGTATTTTTACTATAATTTTGTAATTTTATTCAATAATTGATCATAAAAATGATTAGTAAATTTACTATGCAGTTTTGTAACTATACCACCCAATTCTGTTGAATTGGGTTTGATAAAATTACAAAATATTTTTGGAAATTTACCAAGCGGTTACAGAGAATTTGATTAGTAATTTTACTATAATTTTGTAAATTTATTCAATAATTGATCATAAAAATGATTAGTAAATTTACTATGCAGTTTTGTAACTATACCACCCAATTCTGTTGAATTGGGTTTGATAAAATTACAAAATATTTTTGGAAATTTACCAAGCGATTACAGAAAATTTGATTAGTAATTTTACTATTGTTTTGTAATTGTATTCAATAATTGATTATAAAAATGATTAGTAAATTTAGTATGCAGTTTTGTAACTATACCACCTAATTCAATCTAATTGGGTTTGATAAAATTACAAAATATTCAAATTATCTGAATTTGATTAGTAATTTTACTATAGTTTTGTAATTTTATGCAATGATTGATCATAAAAATGTTTAGTAATTTTACTACGCAATTTTTTTCTATACTGATGTACAAAAATTAGAGAATTAGAGATGTATGATGTTATTTCACCAATGATTTTCCAAAAATCTATTTGGTATAATTGTATACTGAACAAATTTTGTAGATAAATCATTCTGAAAAGTATTTCGCAGTTTGAAATTTCTTGTTACGTTGAATGTAAGAGGAGGAATGGATGGTAAGAATGAAAGTGGACGTAGCGAAAGAAGTATGTAAGGATCATAGCAAGTGGAAAGAAGTGGTCTCTGCCTACCCCTACGGGAAAGAGGCGGTCCTGCCTACCCCTACGGGAATAAAGGCGTGATTATATGTATGTAAATTTCTTAAATTATACATATAATATGATAATTTTTAATTAAAATTAAGCCAATTTTTTCGCCAAATATCTGCAACGGAAACTATTAATCAACATCATTAATTATTTTAGATAGTTCCAGATAATCTGTTAGTCGTTAATTTAAATAATTTAAACGTTAAAAATAAGACTTGATTGATTAATTTCAAATTAAAATATAAATAAATATTATTACACATTGTTTACGTTAATAAAACCATTTATTGAGTAAAATAGTATAGTAACACGAGTAACAGCATAAAATAATATTAATATTTCACAAAGTATCATAAACAATTCACACCAAAATGACAAAAATAAGCTGTACGATATAGTTATAAATAATAATAACGGAATAATATAAACTAATCTTATTTTGGAATAAACATATCCTATATCGTATAATTAAAAAGTATCTTCATGGATACTAGTCATCAGATTCATCAGCAAGGTAGGAGTAAATATCTTTAGTCAGTTTAGTAACTTTGGGATGGATTATCGTGGCCTTCCTCTTACCACCTCTCTTTGTTCCCTTGGGAGGACAAATTTGTAAGAACAATCTGAAACCAAAATTAAATCTTAAATAAATTTTAACAAGTAAAAAAAAGAAAATAGTACAAATTTTAATTATTATTCGAGGAATGGGAGTTAAGAAAACTTAAATCAAAGAGGAAGTTGAACTTCTTCTGAGAGATCATCTGAGGACTATCGAGGATTGAATTTGAAACTTTTTATTTCTGTAAAACGTTTGTGTAATTTTAGATCTTAACAACTGTACACAAGTGATAATATTACAGAAAAATTAAGATGTGTCAAAATATAATATTGATTTTTAACGAACTTTTCAAATTTATGTATAGAGAAAAAAAAAAATTTACAAAAAAGTTTTTAGAATACATTTTTTATTAGGTACTCACCTCTGAATTGCTTCGAGTGTTCCCTCGATTTCTTGAGGATAAACAATACCAAACACATAGTAAGATAAAAATGTTGTTAGAAGCCCACTAGAAAACGATTCAGCTTGTATTATAATGCGCTTGTTAATTACTACATTATATAAATTTTCTGAATGATGCAAATCTTGACCTGAAACAAACAACATAATTGTACTTAAAAATTCGTTTCAATTTATTCAAACGATTAATATTATATGATTACAATTATTCAACTGCAGATAATTAACATAAGTTACGTAAAAGAGTAGCATGCAAACGATTTGAACATTAATCAAATTATTATTTTTTTTTGTAGAAAAAAAAATTTCATGAATTTAATAAAAATATACAATATCTCTATACCTCTGATTATTGAAACAGGATTAACAACAGGAACGTGTCTCAGTAATTCCACATCTTCAATCTCTTCCTGCAAATCAAATTAATAAAATTAAATTTCGTATTATTGCTTAATATTTTTCGTATCATTGCGTATTATTGCTAATCTTTGATTAAGAATAATAAAAATATTTACAACTTACATCAATTAGATTGTAGAGAAATGTTAAATTCTATTTCATGAATTTCACGATAAATTCAAACACAACCGTGTGAAATGGTTCATCGTTTTTTCTTATTTCACTGTATTTCGTAGCGAGTTTTAGCCGATCACGAACGAATTTTCGTTCATCGTCAACCATATTTTTTTTACTCTTATATTTTACTTCTTGAGCGACTTCTAAATTTTTGGCCCAGCGGTTGATGGGTTTTGATAAATTTTTCAATGACGTTTTCCATATATACATATTGAAAAATTACTGCAAGATCTTTTCCAGTATGTATTTCTTTTCTTTGCAAAAAATAGCATTCATGCATTAGAGTTAATATTTCATCAGTAATTTGCTTATCTGGTGCATCATATACATCTATTAATTTTGATTTTTAAACAAAAATTATTACACATTTAACTCTAATTCCTCAGAGGACGGTGATGCTGGTAAATAAGCTACACATCCATACTCATCCTGCATCTTTGGCTTTTCAACAAGCTCATCATTGTCATGCAACGAATCAGTTATTTTACTGCTATCTCCAGCTTGATTTTTTTTTTGATAGCGTACTGCGCTGTATGCGGCTTGTTGTAGTGATTGAATCTCGCCATCAGTACTGCCTATTTTTGATGTAAAGCTTTCTTGATATTTTGATATAAGTTGATTGCTGATGGTCCCTGCAATACCTAGGCTCAAATCTCTCAAATCATAAATGATGTAGTCTCGAACTGTGTGAACAACGAGCGTTCTCTCTCTTGGTTTTAAATGATCTCCTTTACGTAAAGCAGTCTGTATATTTGTCGGAAATTTATAATAAATTTTAGACAAGTGATCTGCTGGCTGTAAGGATTATACTGATTGTGACGAACTGTTATCTGCCGCTGCTTGAGGTACAATGGGAGGTCTTGTAGGAACATTTTCAGGAAGTATTTCTGAAATTAAAAAAATATACATAATTAATTATTTCATCGGTTAGCATATATAATTTAAAATTAATTAATTTTGAAAACAAGACATTTTTGTTTAGATTTAAAAACCATTGATAAAAATTACCATTTGTTTGAGCCAGACTATATTGTTGGGCACTTTTTGGATTCCAATCAACCTCATTAGGAACAATGGTAAGAGACAGTTGCTGCCCATGAGTTTCTTTAGCTTTAGCCAAATCCATCAAAATATCATCTTCATCTATTTCAAAAAAATAGTCTGTGTAAACCTGTTTGAATAAAAAAAATTATAAATTTCACTTAGGAAAATAATTTTATAAAAAAAAAATCTTGTTCTTGATTGAAGTTAATATTTTTTCAAACAATTTTATAGTTCAGTTAAATTGTATTTTTGCTAGGAAAGTTTTGGGGTAGTTCTGATTTTTTCATTCCATAACTGTTTTGGGGTGCTAAATCCGAATCTGAGGTTTGCGGACAAAATTTCGTGACGCAACATTAAAAAAAAAACAGAAAAAACCGTTTTTTTTTTGCTTTTTTCCGGTTTTTTGCTTAAAACTCGAAAACTATTAACTTTTGGTAAATGGTCTGTTTACAGAAATTAAAGTACTTGAGAGTTTTGCCGGGAAAGTCAATCAGCAATGTTGTGTTTCTGTATTATTTTTCTAAATTCGTGTTAATTCGGTTTTTAATGTGTTATAGTGGTGGAATATTAACCATTAATTATTCGTTGAGGTGCATTAGTGTGGAAAAGTGATACATTCTACAAAATGCGTGCTAAATTGGGTTTCCCGCCAAAACTCCCTAGGAAGTTTCAGTAAAGCGTCTACCACTTTACTGAATCGACTGACTTGACTGATTGACTACCGTGACTATTTATTTGGACTTTGACTAGACTTTGGACTTGACGATTTAGAAATACAGTACCTACGTTGATGAAAATAATATACTTGACATTGGCAAATGGTGATAAGCCGACGCCATAAATAAAAAATAAAAAAAAAAAAAAAAAAAAGTACTTGAAATTCTCTACAAATAGCAGTACCTATTTAGTTTTTTTTTTCAGACGAATCGTTCGGTTTCTAGTGCGAGTTGAAAATTGTAAATTTTTAGCAGTTTATGCAAAACCCACTTTTTACATTTCAATATTTAATTTTTATGGATGCTGTCATTTGATAAATGTCACCTGGTTTTCCACACAAGTAATTAAAAAGAAAAAAGGAAAAAAATTATGCTAATTCAGTAGGTATCAAAAAAAGGCAGAACTCGTAACAAAATAAAACTTAAAATCTCGTTACTTATGATCATATATTATTATGATTATAAATTATAATACGCAAAATTTATATGAGCCGTTGTCTTTTGGAAGGCCCTGGCTGAGGTTCTTCGATAACGATGAGTCCTGGTTCTGCTTGTTCTGGAAAATAAAAGTTTAAAGTTAAGTCATTTATCAAGAAGAGATGAAGATTGCAAAATAGATTGTGAGATTAAACATACCTTCCGCATCGTACTGAGGTTCTTCGATGGCATCGGGTCCTGGCTCAGGGTCTGACTGCTCCATCGTTAGCGTCGGGAGTCGTTCTCCTGGAAAATAAAAAGAGGTGAGACACATATCATATATCAAGGAGAGATGAATGACTACAAAATAACTTGTGAGATCCAACATACCTCTCTCTCTTTCTTCAGTTTCTTCTACGTCTATGTCAGAGCTGATTTTTACTGATTTAAACTTTTACTTTCCAGAAACAGCAGAACCAGGACTCATCGTTATCGAAGAACCTCAGCCAGGGCCTTCCAAAAGACAACGGCTCATATAAATTTTGCATATTATAATTTATAATCATAATAATATGATCATAAATAACGAGATTTTAAGTTTTATTTTGTTACGAGTTCTGCCTTTTTTTGATACCTACTGAATTTGCATAATTTTTTTCCTTTTTTCTTTTTAATTACTTGTGTGGAAAACCAGGTGACATTTATCAAATGACAGCATCCATAAAAATTAAATATTGAAATGTAAAAAGTGGGTTTTGCATAAACTGCTAAAAATTTACAATTTTCAACTCGCACTAGAAACCGAACGATTCGTCTGAAAAAAAAAACTAAATACTGCTATTTGTAGAGAATTTCAAGTACTTTAATTTCTGTAAACAGACCATTCATTAAAAGTTAATAGTTTTCGAGTTTTAAGCAAAAAACCGGAAAAAAGCAAAAAAAAAACTGTTTTTTTCTGGTATTTTTATGTTTTTATAACACATATGGAATGAAGAAATCAGAACTACCCCAAAACTTTCCTACTAGGGTCACTTTACAGTACAAATTTACTGAATTATTAGTAAAAATGAAAAAACAATAAATTCTAGAAAATTAACATTTTTCTAAAATCTAGCTAAAATATTTTTTAAATGAATCATTTCATTTTGAATGTAACCAGGCTTCATAATTTACATATATTATTAATTAAGTATGATAATAATTATTAATTATGCAAAAAATTTGAGTTAGTAATATTTTCTTTAATACCTACTAAAAATTAAAAGCATACGTAAGTTTCAGTGGTATTTATATGAAAAGAAAAAAGTACACGTAAGGGTAACAACTAACAATTAAAATACCTGGTATTGACATTCTCCAAGTTTTAATTTAGTCTTTACTCCAGCAATAAGTGTATCAATTGATGCAGCTTTTACAATCTTGCGCTCTTCCGGCTTGTTGTATGAAGAAACTTTGAACAATGCCGCCATGACTCCGATGCTGTTGTCAATCAGTTTTAAAATTTTATAAATAAATTTTGAATTTTCATTAATATTTAAAGTATGCTATATAAATTCTTTATTTCTCAAAATTATTAAAGTTGAAAGGAGCCCTAATTTTTAATTATTTATTCATTACTGAATTATTGCTTTTTGTTATGATGAAAAACTACATGACATAATAATAATGAATTCTATTCTTTTTCCTTAATCGTTATTTTATTTATATCATAGAAATCTAAAAGCAGAGTGGAAATACTGATATCGACATAAAAAAAATATTTTCTATTCTGAATTAATAAATTACTTACTTAATAAATAGTTTATGAGAAACTATTTGTTGAAAAAAAATGTGGATTGAAATTTTTTAATTTTACATTTTAAATAATTTATTTTTCTGTTTGATTCTAACCAATAACGTAAAATCATAAAAGGAGATTTGTTGTTACATAAGAAGTCAATGAATAAAACAAATTTTTATGTGAAGGCCGATTTACACACGTTAAGTTGTTACCTACTTATCAAAGTAGGTAACTAAATTTTAACTGAATTTTAAGTGATAAATTGCATGTAAATACAAAATTTAGTAGTAAGTTGCAAGTTAAAATTTAGTTAACAACTAAACTAAATAATTAGAATTGTGTCTATTTTTCGGTTAAGTTGGTGGGCGGGGCTTGCTACTTGATACGTACAAAATTAGTTAAGTGCATAAGTGTAGTCGCGTTCAAGGATTAAACAAGTAATTAAAGTAGTCTTGTGTCATCCGTAGCGCATTAAAATATTATAATATCAAATAAATTGACACTTGCGCCATACTGATCTCTTCTATTTATCCAATTTCTCACCCACAGTCTTTTGGATATAGTTATAGTTATTTCCCTAATAATTTCATCTTTGACTTCGTCCAAAACCTCACTAAATTCTGTACCTATCTAAATTTGTTATTAGTGAGGTTTTGGACGAAGTCAAAGATGAAATTATTAGGGAAATAACTATAACTATACCCAAAAGACTGTGGGTGAGAAATTGGATAAATAGAAGAGATCAGTATGGCGCAAGTGTCACTTTATTTGATATTATAATATTTTAATGCGCTACGGATGACAGAAGACTCCTTTAATTACTTGTTTAATCCGAGAGCGCCACTACACTTATGCACTTACTAAGGCTGGCCTCACACAGCCGGAATGTCTCTCTGGATTCATAATCGGAAATTCATAATCTAAATTTCGGCACCTTGCCTCACACATATCTTAAAAATTCAGATTGATCAGTAGTCTCGTGATTCCCGGCACATATAAACGTCTTTATAGAAGAAGAATTAATACTAATCGCATTGCTTTTGGCTCTATATAATAAAAAAAAATGAAATGCAAACGCAAATACTGGGTTCATCCTATAAATGTGAACAGAATAAAGGAATACGTGCGTTATGAAATCATAATCTTTAATATTCCGATCCGGAATTCAGAACGCTCGTCAGTATCATTCTTACAGATCGATCTGAGAAATTCATAATCTGAAAAGATCAGAATGTGTGTGGAGCATACTGATATTGTGTGGTATTCCGGTCTTTCTGAATTAATAATATGAATTCAGATTATTAATTCAGAGTAACGTTCCGTCTGTGTGAGGCCAGCCTAATTTTGTGCATGTCCAAACGTGTCAAGTAGCAAGCCCCGCCCACCAACTTAATCGAAAAATAGAAAAAATTTTAATTATTTAGTTTAGTTGTTAACTAAATTTTAACTTGCAACTTACTACTTTTTGTGTTCACATGCAATTAATCACTTAAAATTAAGTTAAAATTTAGTTACCTACTTATCAACTTAACGTGTGTATCAGCCTTGAGGTTGAGACGTATAGAAAAACATTAATATAAATAGGTATCATTAACAATATTTTACTTACCGAAAATTTATCAACCTCTATCCGTAGCACACAATTACCCTTTTAGATGCGTAATACCAAATTTATTTTGTATGTACACACTTACATTTTAATAATATTAATAATAATAAATAAATACCTATTAATTATTGTTTAATGATAACTTGATTTATCACAAATTATTAATCCACACGGATAGATAACCTTATAACTTTTTAATTATACGGCGTTACAACTTTTGGGTACCACACGCAACAGTCTTGATAAGTACTAAACAAATGTCTGAATATGGTCTGAATAATAAATTTTCCATAAACGCCATAAACATACAAGTGCGTCTAGCGTCTAGAACTCTAGAAAAGTCTAGCGTCGTCGGCCGCGGGCCGGCGAACTCAGCCGAGACCACCAAAACAAAAGATCATGCCGATACATATAGATATATTAAACACTAGTAAATTACTAATACACAATGATGTACATATATACACATGCTTCAAAACACGATAATGACTGTTCAAGTTTAGTTTTAAATGCACTCCGCGCGTAAAATTAAACACTCGACATTTCACTGCCGCGTATAGGTCGCGCAAGCGGGCTCGGGCGGGGAGGTGTGGATTCGCCGAACGCATGCCGAACGTGGCTGCCGACACGCTATTGGTACGTTAGTAATATATATTCTTTGCTATTGGTCACATGCGCGAACGACCCCCTCCACTTTCACTGAGCGCTCATAAACCGTTGCGCGACCTGTATGTACCTACTGTTTGTATGATCTGTCCTTGAATCCTAGCAATTACGCGCGCTCATAGCGATTTTATCAATCTATTTATACTGTAAAACTTGGATTTTCTGATTACTTAATAGTGTAATCATCTATATTTAAACATAATATTTTAATAGCAATTACAAGTTACAACCATTATATCAATTTTTTGATCGAATTATAAGTAAATTACGGCACCCGACGTATGGAATTTTACTCGCTATAAAAGTTATATAGGTAAGTACTTTTTTCTAACTTTTTTCGATAACTTCTGTTAAAATATTTTATTAACTAATGATGTACATGTATACACATACACATGTTTAGTTTTCAATGTGCTTAGGTACTTTTCTATTGGTACATAATATAACGTACTAGTGATGTGCCGGATCGTTAAAAATGTATATCCGCGGATACGGATCTGAATACGGATATTTGGTGTCAAGATCCGTGGATACGGATACGGATACGGATACGGATTTTAACTTTCTTACGCAGTCGGTGTCGGTGCGCGCGACCTTCACACATGTTTCGACTTACATTGCATGGTGGTTCTTTCTTTTGTTTTGTTTATAGTTTTGTGTGACACTGGACAGCATAAATAACGCTTGTTTGGTATTGGTACATGAGTTTGAAAAAAATGACTACAAAAAAGTTTAGTAATGTAATTTGGAATTATTTTGTGTTAGTAAATGACGAATGTACAAAGTGTAAAATTTGTGATGGAAAGTATTCCCGTAAGGGTAAAGGCACAACTCTTTAAAAAATCATTTACAAAGAAAACATCCTCAAGAATATTATCTGTATCGAATTTAATAGTTTTTATTCCTAGTCGCTACCTTAATCAGTAATCACTAATTTAAATAATTCATCTATAATTTTAATATTAATAAGGTAAATAGATCCGTAAAAGATCCGCCAAATAGTAACGGATACGGACACGGATACGGATCTTTCTTCTGCCTCGGACATCCGCGGATACGGATACGGATATCCGGCACATCACTATAACGTACGCACTTTCTTTACACAACATTATTTTTACAAAATAACTGCGTATTTATAAAAGTGATTATTAATTGAATTAATCATAGCAACAACAATCATAACGACAATTATTATTATTGTTCATAATACTACTAGAGCTCCGTGGCCTAGTGGGTAGACCGTTTGGTTCGCACTCGAGAGAGTGCAGGTTCGAATCCCAGGTCGTGGCGTGTACCAATGAGACTTTTTCAGATCTCAAGTACATTATACGGACGCTCTAACGGTGAAGGAAAACATCGTGAGGAAACCCGCACATAGTTGGCACCAGACGTATTGACCAGTCATTCCCCTGGACAAGGCTGACTATGTAGTGAGAATGCTGTATGTGCTTGGGCAACCATACGACATTTAAAAACTAACTGTCCCAGGCGCTACAGTATTTCAAGAGTGGTTACTTCGCTCGGAGATTTTTTTCATATGACTATTATTAAATCTATAAAGTTTAATACTATAGACGCTGGTTACGTTGAAGATTGATCAACTATCTGGTGTGGCCTTCGTATACTTATATTAATCACATTTATTTTCTTTTCGAGGAACACAGTGTAGTGTCGTCAAGTATATCTGTATACTAACAATAAAGACACTCAAATCAAGAAAGAGCATTTTTCGAGACCGATTGAACGAGTTTATGTTTCTTGGTATTAGATTAAATGATTATTTACTTTAGTAGGTATATTACATACATTTTTTTTTAGTTTAAAACATAAAATAGTTTATAAATAAAATAAAAATGTACAGAAAATTAAAATCATCAATTTAAAAAAAAATCAAGTAATAATTCGAAATAAAATAGAAATAAAAAAAATCTTTAATTTTGTATAGGATTCGAACCTAGCTTTCCCCGACGCTAGACAAAAGGAATAAACTCATGCTACCGACTACTAGTGAAAGTCAAGTAAATCACGTCTCAAGAAAAACCTTGCTTGAGAAAAACACTGTATAATTTTACAGTCAAAATAATAAAATTAATGAAAAGATTATTGAATTTCCGATGAATTGATTAGAATTCGAATTTAAATATTTTTTCATAATTAGACGAGACGAGAGATTAAATTAAAATATGCACAATGTTTGTAAATTTACGAAGCTTGGAAACGAAAGTCGACAACGTGTTTAGTAAAATTACACAAGGTTAAAAAAAAATACTATTTTTTTGTGATTTTACAATATATTGTGTAATTTTACAATAAGAATAGTAAAAATACAAAAAAAAAATTGAATTTTCAATACATTGAATATCTTTTAAATTATAATATTTTTTTTGTAAATTTACAACAAAATTAGTAATTTAAAACACAAACAATGTTAGTAAATTTAAGGAGCTTGGTATCGAAAATTCATAACCTGTATAGTAAAATTACAGATGGCTGTAATTTTACAATGTACTGTGTAATTTTACAGTTCAAATTGTAAAATTAATAAAAAAAATTGTAAATTTCTAAACACTTCACAGTAATTCGAATTATAAAATATTTGGTAATTTTACAAAAAAATATAGTAACTCAAATTACTAAAAATTTTAGTAAATCTTCAAAGTTTGTTATTAAAATTTAATAAACAGTTCCGTAAAATTACAATACAAGTAAGATTTATACTCTAAGGTTGTAAAATTACACCACATCTTAGCAAATTTTCTGATATGTCTTGGAAAATTACTCAAAATGTATTGAAATTTGATTCCATACATACTGATTAGTAAATTTAGCCATATCATGTTGAGTAAAAAAATGGTAATTTTACAAAAAATTTTTACAGTGTATAAAATGCGTAATTCGCGCGGCCTAATCAGCGTGGCGTGAGTGTGACTTTAAAAGCCGGCGCGTTGCACGGCAGTAGATACTAGGGTGTCCATGCGTAGTTAAAGGTGTCAGGAAATGTTAATAATTTAATTTTTTATTCATCATATCATTACTTACGTAATTATATTGTAGAATGTAGAGCCTAATGAGTTTAATATTTCATTCAGATAAAAATACATTCTGTATAATGCGACTTGGCCTCTGGGACTGCATTTCGTTTAGTTTCACTATTACATTGACTATTAAAACAGCGTGGAATTCCTCACTAATGGTGTAAGGTTAAATTGCACAAATTCTACGTCTAGTAGTAATGGAATTTTCATATTATAACTAACTGCAAACATTTCTTATTATATATTTGTTAACCTGTATAATCAGACGTGGCCTCTAGGACCTCATTTCGTTTAGTTTCACTATTAACTTGACTATTAAAACAGCGTGGTGTAAGGTTAAATTGCACAAATTCAATGTCTAGTAGTACCTAATTGAATTTTAATATTATAACTAACTGCAAACATTTCTTATTATATCTTTGTTAACTGTTTTTTGTCAACTTTCTCAGCGTTTTGCTTATCAATTTAAAATTATTGAGTAAACATTTTATAGTTTATGAAATTCATCCTCTACAGGGGTGAAATGGGGGTCCAAAGTTTGTAGTGAAATGTCAAAAACTGGGGGGATGGCGTTGAATCTTGGCACGCTGATAGTTATTATGACGTAGACATTTATTAAAAAAGGACTTTTCATCCCCCACGGGGGGCAATGAGTCAATGACCTCGCTGTTTAATAATAATAATAACTCCCCACACCGATTTCGGTGACGGTGGCCGGTTTCATTGAAACCAGGCCAGTTACGCAGGAGTAATTTTATAGTGCCCAAGTGTGTGCGCAGTACACAAGAGCACTCTCTCTTCCTTTTACTCTCGTAATCCAGTGGGACGGCTAACCGACACGACTGGTGAAAGATCAGGCGCAGGTCCGACTTTTTACATGCCCATCCGACGCATGGATCATCTTTCTTGTCAGACAATCAGGTGATCAGCCTGCATTGTCCTAACCAAACTTGGGAGCAACATTTTTTGTTGTTCCAATGCGGGAATCGAACCCACGACCTCCAAGTCGAGAGCCAATGCTCTAACTACTAGACCACGGAGGCTGTTACAATACTACTAACATTGGCTATGTTCTGCGAAAAACAGCGCTAGCAAAAAAACGTACTAAGCAGAATGGCGACCGCTGGCGTTAAATAAGCAAAATGGCGGATTATGTTAGGAGTATTGAAGTTAGCAAATCTGTTTTTTTTTTCATAAGCGCTAGCAAGCGCTAAGTGATTATTGTAAGACTTTTGAGAAATAAACAATCTTTAAACCTAAAAAACCTAAACCTAGATATTCGCGGTGTCCACGGAATCTCGTTATTCTGGGTGCGGCTGGTATGAGGTATCTCGATCGACAAACTGTCGTACTCAGTACTGGCCCCGTTTCGCTGCTCTATCATCTAAACTTAAACCCTAAGGGTGTGGGACATTCAGCCATATTTGCCTTGGTTTTTGCAAGTTGGTAGTTATGCAAAAAGAAATTTTTATTAACCAAAGATTGAGCTGCGGCATGCGAGCACAGATTAAAGAAAGGAACACATAAACTATACTAGTTAGCTTTCAAATTTGACTTTAGCACTATGTACTACATGCACAATATCTACGGTGTGTCCACGACTGTGTGGAAAAATTGTAAGCCGTTGAAGGGATCGTCAAAATTCCTTATATGAAAGCTGTTTCTCTTTATGTAAGTATATAATATTATTTTTACTCTGTGTTGCGAGTCTTGTGCAAAACCTACTTTTAAAAGTTCCAGTTCTTTCACCTTCATTCGTCATTTATTTTACAGGTTTCACAATGTTTAGTGAATTTGAGTGTTTACCTATTTAGTACTAAATTACTAAGGGTGTAACTGACTGGTAATACGTGACGCTACGCGACGCTGCATTTTTAAGAAGCTATTCAAAATTGAACTTTATTGTATACACAAAAAAATACACGTTTCATATGACATCAGTAATGTGTGTGAGTGCAGACTATGCAGTCTGTACTCTGCATATAAGCGCTGTGCAGCGCTGTACATCATTACATTCGAACTTTTACTATGAAACGTGTATCTTCTTATGATAGGAATAAAGTGCAATTTTGAATAGTTATCTTAAAAATGCAGCGCTAAGTCGCATATCGTTTCGTTTCGGTGTGAATTGACCCTTACTGGCAAGTGTCTTATGCCCCATGCAAACTGCTCGCGAAGTAGGCCGAGGAAGTGCTCCGCGAAGTAACCCGAAGTATGAAAACGCGAAACGAAGTGCGTGCCCACACTGTCTTAGGGGCCATCCATAAATAACGTCACACGTTAAGGGGGAGGGAGGGGGTCGACGAAGTGTGACATTGTGTGACAAGGGGGTGGGAGGGGTCCTAAATATTGTGACGTCACATTTCAAAATCTATTATAATAACTAAGTGTTAAAATACGAACTATAAACTTACTTTACGAAAACCTCAAAAACATAATATAAGCCAGTTATAAATAATTTAAAGGAGTGGGTTCAAAGTCCATGTATTGAAGATTATTAAGTTTGTATCTTTAATTTAAAGATAATTCTATTAATATTATTTTTTGTTTTGTTAATTTCTTTAATTAATATAGTCAATCGTTTTTTGTTTTGTTAATTTCTTTAGTTAACATAGTAGAGAGTTTTACCTTACAATAAAACTTACCTATTATTTTTCCTGAGATATCCGGAATCCATCTTGAGTCAAGCACCCGTCTTTCTGTCGATTTCCGGCTACTTACCTCCTTCCACGTACGGCAGATGGCGCTAGTGTCGCGGATTTGAGACGGTTGCGCGCCTAACTGACTTTCTTCATTATGAAGCTCGAGATGTACCAGGTAGGGATTACCTGGATTCCGGATATCTCAGGAAAAATAATAGGTAAGTTTTATTGTAAGGTAAAACTCTCTATTATTTGTTCCGTCTTCGATATCCGGAATCCATCTTGAGTGATGTGTTTGTTATCTCCTGGTATACATACTGCAAATTTAAAGAATTTGAAGATGATGCCATAATGTGTTATTTGAATACATCATTTAATATTAATTAGACTTAATTACATCAATTCAAAATTTTTACTTAGGTCCAAAATAATTAAAAATAAGAAAGAAAAAGCCTTTCTCACATTGATCAATATTGGATTACATCAATCCACCCGAGATCAGCCAGGCCTCCAGGTTGATTGATTCTACTGCAGGAGGGCGCTTGCCTGTGACCGTGTCGATCAGTACATTGCGTAGATTCGGGATTGAGTGTGGTATCTGTAACGCTCGACGTTGTAAGTCGCCTCACCAAAAAACTTTGTTCCACTTGGGTACTATGAGAATGTATCGACCAATTTGCGTGTTCAAATGAGCTAATACTTGCGGAATTAGGTTTGGTGGTGGAAACAGCCACGCTAGATCGAACCTCCACTGGCGACTCAAGGCACTGTAGAACTGTGCTCGGGGGTCCCGTAGATTTAGTGTCGCATAGCTCGGAACTACGTGGGCTGTCGCGGACGCAAAGAGATCGATTTGTGGCATCCCCCACATATGAAAGAGCATCGAAGTCGCTGCTTCTGTCAAATGCCATTCTGGGCATTTCTTCCCTCGAGACACCGCGTCTACGTCTCCGTTAAATCTTCCCGGGAAGTACTGTGCTGTCAAAGATACATTAAACTCGTCCAGTAGCGAAAGAAGTTGTTGTGTCAGTTGCAGTAACTTTTTGGATTTCGTACCACCTTCCTTGTTAATGTAGGCAACTACAGTGCAATAGGGTATTATCCTATGATGAAAATATACATCAGATTGTTGATATTTTATCGCTAAACATTAATTTGAACCACTTTAACCAACTTTTTACATAAAAATATGTATGATTTTTATAAAATATCAATAAAATTATGAATTTTTCACGTTTGACCACGTGACTAAAAACGCACGAGATTGGAATGTGACGTCATATTCTTGTACTTCTTCTTTTTTTTTTTTTTTTTTTTTCTTAATGGCTTCCCGATTTCCATATAGAATGGCCAGCATCAGAATCATTAACGTCATGCGTCAGCGAGTAATAGCCACTTTTTCCCATTTCAGTGTTCTTTGGTATGGTTACAGAGATTTTCCCCGGTGTTTTAATAGACGTATTAGTGCACTTTGGCACTGCGCACCATTTATAAGGCATTTTTAAAGGGCTTAAAACATTTATTTACAACGTAAACAGTAGGTATTTGGCATTTTCAGTGTAATTTGACACTTGACACTTGACAGTTACAATGTTACAAGAATGTGATGTCATGACACAGTAATAAAGCGTTTTCGCGCCTATAATATTAATTTAAACTTTTAGGCTAATTTGCAAGGAAAAGAAAGAAATTCACGAAGAATGGTTCAAACTGCCAATGTATTTTAGTATTAGGAACGATTTGACATACCTTTTAAAAACTTGGAAAATACCCTATTGTCCGTCTGTAATAATACCTGTGCATTCTGTAGTTGATGGCTCTCCTGGGCGACCGCTGCGTGAACGGCGTACAGCTCTTTCAGGTTTACGTGCCAATATTTTTGTTCCTGCTTCCACCTTCCTGCCATCTTCTTTTCTCCAAGCTGCGCACCCCAACCGATGTTGGACGCGTCGGTCGTTAGGAAGTGAGTTATCGGGTTCGGGTGTATCGGCAATGTCCCGTCTGCTTCCTTTATCCACCAAACCATCTCCTGTAGCGCAGGGTCAGGTATAGAAGATTTTCGGTATGGATGTTTGGTGGACAGATGTCGACTGTAGTACTGCAGTGTTCGACAGTGTAGACGACCTCGGCGAACGACGAATGTGGCGAAGTTGAGTCTTCCCATTAGGGACTGGGCCTGTCTGAGAGACCAACTGCCAACCGAAATTTGGTGCTGAAGTGCCCTGCGTAGCGTTAGGCACTTGGGCTCCGACAAGGACCTCGTGTTGTGAGTGGTGTCCCAGGTGACGCCCAGAAATTCTAGGCGTTGCGTCGGAGCCAGCACACTTTTCTCCCAGTTCACCATCCAACCGAGTAGCTTCATCGTGGCGATGGTAAAAGCTACTTGCTCGGTCAAATGGTCGACGGACTAATGGGCTAGGAGGAAGTCGTCCAGATAGACCACACACCTGATGCCGTGAGACCTGAGGTATTCGGCGACCCAATTGGTTAAGGTAGCAAACGTTCGTGGTGCTGACGCCAGACCAAAGGGTAGGCAGGTCATTTGGAGCAGTTCGCCTTCGTAGCTCATCCTCAGGAACCGACGGTGCTTCTCGGAAATGCTCAGATGAAAGTACGCTTGGCTTAGGTCTAGCTTCGCCATCCAGTCTCCTTTCTGCAAGAAACTCGGTACTCTAAAGTGGTTGAAAAGTTGAAAGGGCTTTATTTCCAGAAATTGGTTGAGCGTCTTCAGATTGAAAATCGGCCGAAAGCTGTTGTCTGGTTTAGGCAATAGAAAGAAGGTCGAGATATAGCTGGGAGTGACCTCGGCCCTCTCTAAGATTCCTTGTTTCAGCATGCTCTGAATTTGTTGTGACATATCGAAGCTCTTTTTGGTCTCGTATGCTTTCAAAACCGTCTTTCCCGGATAAATTAAAGGTGGTTTTCGAATGAACGGTATTAAAACCCCTTTCAAAAGTTGACAAATGTGATCCGGTACTCCTAACCTTTTCCAAACACGCTGATATTTCACGAGACAGCCTCCTCGAAATTTCGGCCAGTCATTAGTGATATCGGTTACTTGGTGAACTTGCTTTTGTTCGCGGTTTATTTCTGCTATCGCGCTTGTTTTTATAGTTTGATGCATATATAGCTCGTTTATTAGATGGTTGTTCCGATTTTCGATTGTTTGGTTTTGATTTGTTGTACGATCGAAAAAACGTGTCGGACTGCTTATGATTAGCAGAGCTAGTAGCAGAATAATGGGCAGGTGCAGCGCGTCCCGTGTAACGGTTTTGTGTGGACGGACCTGCCATGGGAGCGAGCTTATCGGCCCCCCCAATTTTTTGGAGGTACGACGATAAAATGTCTTTATCGAATAAAAATTCTCCATCTGGAGGAATTTTTTGTAACGCACTGCTGTGATATTCTTCAGGTATTGTCTCAACACTGCTTCTCTACGCGCGTTAATATAATCGGCCCGTCGGCCGCATACAATTTGTAAAATATCGTAAATTACTCGTAAATAACTTTTGTGTAACCGGATTCCTTATTAAACAATTGTTCAATTTTATCAAACAAAGATGTAGGAGTTAAATTTTTATCATTATCCGTAGCCCAATTTATCAACGACTGTAAATTACTACGTAACTCGTCCTTTTGCTTTAAAATAGCATTTGAAATCGAAGCAAAACTACGTTCGGTTAAATAGAGGCGCAATGACCTTTCGTCCGTAGCCGATGGGGCGAAACGCCTAAGTTCGTCGTTAACATTCATCTCGATAAAGCCCGGAACAGTAGCATATTTCTTTTGAGCGTCCGAAAAACGAATACAATTCCAGTCGCTACTCTTAAATTTTTGTAAATCAAAAATTCTCTTATAATGTTCGTCATTCGATTTTGGAAACAAAGGATCTTTCACTGTAGTGGATAGACAAATTTAACACTTGCGCAGGCTTTTGCGGCGGCTGCAACTCGAGAGTATTGTTCGAAACCGCGGCGGGAATATTTATCGAACTACCGCCCGTAACGTTTATGTCCGACGCATGCACTCGCGTATCACTATAACTACACGCGATTAAGTTAGTCAAATACGAAACTTGTTGCGATAAATGTTCAATTGTTCATTACTCACATGGCGGGAACGTTTACTTACGGTGCGGAAACGTTTGTTTCCGCGTGGGTCCGAATCGACCCCATGCTCCAAAGACGACGATGACGATGAATTGTCCGTAGATTCTCTCGAACGGGAAGACTTCCTCTTACGCGGAGTGGAATCCTTTGACTCGCTCATGATTTCGTCTTCCAGTGGAAGGAGATGCTACATTTATCGCGAAGTAAAATTACGAACACGTGTTCGGCAAAGAAAATCTTTAATCGCGAAAATTTATTGTTAAATACTAAATATGATTTCACTTTTTATTATTTAACATTACTTTCAAATTAAATGATATTAAATTGTAGCAATTAGCAAAATTTACGTAACAAAAATTTTTTTTTTTTGCCGATATTCACGACATGAAAAACGACGCCATAATGAAGAAAGTCAGTTAGGCGCGCAACCGTCTCAAATCCGCGACACTAGCGCCATCTGCCGTACGTGGAAGGAGGTAAGTAGCCGGAAATCGACAGAAAGACGGGTGCTTGACTCAAGATGGATTCCGGATATCGAAGACGGAACAAATAATCAATCATTATTTGTTTCGTTAATTTCTTTAATTAATATAATTAATCGTTTTTTGTTTTGTTAATTGTTTCATTTGATGTTAATTTTAATAAAAATAAATTAAATGGAAATAAAACTGGTTTCGGAACCAATATTTTTATTCAATAATTTCTAAATGTAAATTTGCAAAATATGTGACGTCACACTAGGGAGGGGGGGTCTCACAAATGTGACCAACTGTGACAAGGACGGTAGGGGTAAAAAATCGTGAAATTCGTGTGACCTTATTTATGGATGGCCCCTTATTCGGCCAACCTCGGCCTACTTCGCGAGTAGTCTGGACGAGGTGATAGACTAACATGTTGCACGATTATAAAATCAGTGTTAGTTTGCAGATTAATAATAAATTTTTATAAATATGTACTGTATATAAAATGTTTGAAAATTCAAGACATTTTTCTAGAAAGCATCGGAATTCGGTTATGAAAATGTGGCGTCATAAGCATAATAACAGATATCCTCTGTGGACATCTTTATTGGCTTCCCGCGCAGCGAATAATACTCTGTGATTTATCGACAGATACTCCGATAATATTTGTGTTCAAACTTCGACGAGTAATAAATGCAGTGTTAGCTGACCTTTAACATAACTTTGTTTTAAATCTATACTTGTATAGTAATATTTTAAAGAGGAAAAGTTTATTTGTTTGTATTAATAGGCTACGAAACTACTGGACCGACTTTGATAAGAATTGGCACAAAATATTAGCCCCCTTACTAATAAACGCTGTATAAGCTTTGAATAGTTATACAGTGTTTTGTTCACGTCACACAAGTGACATTTTTAATTTGATAGAAGGAGACAAAACACTGTATAACTGTATAACTATTCAAAGCTTATACAACGATTATTAGTAAGGGGGATAGAGTAGACTATGCGGAAGGACATAGGTTAATTTTTATTGCGGAAAATGTACGGTTTCCGCGAGATTAACTTTTACGCGCACAAAGTCACGGGCGACATCTAGTACAATATAATGTTAGGTAAAAAACCAAAGACTTCAAAACTCAAGATCTTTAAAAAATGCGGCCATGTAACTGGAGACACTTTTTGCCTCAACATGCCTCGTCTATACTCTATACCTAATACATATTATATATATCTAATACCTAATACATATTGTATACATCTCTGTAAATAACGATCACTAAATCGGTAATATGACTTGTATCTTAACTCGTAAATAATAATAATTGGTAAAGTACCTAATTACCTAGTAGGTATTAGATAATCTGAGCTTATAGTCTGTTTCCGCTCAAAGTCATGAAGATGAAACAACATTTTCTCTACGTAAGAATTTTTGCAACGTAGTTTTTCCACGTCAATTTTCCAACTAATAAATATCAAAATTTGCATTTTTCCTCGTACCTGAAGCGGTGGAGAAAGAAATTAATCAAAATTTAATCGTCCATGCTAAAGGCAAAGTTCACCTGCTCTCAATTCAGCGTTTAAATTTTTGATGCATGCAGATCGGATAGTCTCATTCATATTTTATAAATTTACACTGAAACGACCTAGAACTGAAGAGCGCTTTAAAGTAATCGATATTACGTTGAAAGGTTATAAAAATAAAGCTGTTGGAAATTCAATTTTATTGGGAAAATATCAATATACAATACCTAGGCGTTTAAATAAGTCTTTCTACGATAATACTGGCTGGTCTCTTTTCTTAAACTCATGAGCGACCTATATATGGATACAGAGGAATGAGGTCGTATAGACGCTTATGTAGGTTTCAAAACAAGAATGTATCTTCAAGTCGTGACGAGACGACTCGCGACACGATTTCAGTACGAAGTTTCTAAAATTGATTCTAAATTTTAATACATTTTGCTGCGATAAAAAGTAGCCTATGTGCTATGTGTTAATACAGGGCCTAAGCTACTAAATACCATACAAAATTTCATCAACATTCGTTTAGTAGTTATTGCGTGAAGCGTATAACAAACATAAATACAAACTTTCGCGTTTATCATATTATTACTAATAGTAATAAATAAATTAAGTTAAGCATAATTCAGTATTCTTTACAAGCATAATTCAGTAATTTCAGTAATTTTCAGTCTCTGATTTGATTTTAACACATTGAATTTAGTTATTGGTGCTGGGTAGTGTCTTTTAATTGCTAAATATCACACCACAATAATTAACTCTACTTTAGTTTCTTCAGTTTTAGTGGTTTTTATTTTTTTTTTAATTCATTATAATTTTGATTTTCAGATTTTCTGATCCGACTGATCACTATGATAGATATCATAGTGATCAGTTTTCCGACTAATCGAATGGTGTAAGGCCAGCTTAAGCCTTAAAACCTACTAAAAAGCGACAAAGACTGTGACAGCTGAGTAATGGATGCTGTAGGAGTCTCCCTAATTAATTCGTCTTTTGTTAATCCTTTCTCAAGCCTTAAAGAGCCGCTATCATTTACAAAGTCTTTTGTAACACATTTTAAAGTTGGCACATAATACAAATTATTTTGAATATAGAATGTTTTATTTTTTTAATTTTCCTTTTGGAAGTTGTGAGTTTGTAGTAGGTAGTCTCTCTAGTCTCTTGACTCTTCTATGTGTATCGCTGTGGTGCGGGCGTATCGAAGGGTTTTGTTACTGGTTTATGGTTAGCTAGCTGTTGCCCGCGGCTCCGCCCGCAAAAATATAGTATCTCTTGTGAACACTGTACTTTTTCGGGATAAAAAGTAGCCTATGTTTTTATCCAGAGCCTAAACTACTACCATACCAAATTTCATCGAAATCGGTTCATTAGTTTTTGTGTGAAAGAGTAACAAACATCCATCTATACGTCCATCCATCCTCACAAACTTTCACGTTTATAATATAAAGTAGGATTTTAACAAGGATTTAATGTTCGTACTCTACGACCTTTAAACTTTAGCTAGGTAAACATTTACTGGAATAAATAAGACGTAATTTCATAAGTCCACTGCAGATTTAAGAAGTTGTTTGTTCGTAGCACAAGGTTAAGATGACATAATATTTAATTAGTTGAGCCGTTGATTTTATGTTAGTTTATTCAGTACCTACTACTTACTCTAGGTACTTATTTTAATTTTCTATATCGCGACAACAAAAGAGGACGCATTTTTACGGAGAATAAAATTGAAGTTTAAAGTATGTATATTATCCTAAAAAGGTAGGTAGATACTGTAGCGGATAACTGTGGCTGGGCCTTTGGTGGGTCGAGACTCGAGGCACAAAATCTTTAAATGTTTAAATTGATAATTTTATGTGTCTTCCGCTACGTCAGAAAATAAAATAGAGCGCGTAGGGTGAAGTTGTTATAGTTCCTGTCTGTATAATTATATATGAATAAAGACGTGCTTATCAACGTGTCACAATCACGTGATGCCTAAAGGGGGTGAGGAGGGGGGGGTCCGAAAAAATCACCAAGTATCACCAAGGGGAGGGGGTATAAGGATTAAGAAGACATCACGTGTATTAATTTTGGAATCTAGTCTATGCCACAGAATAAATAATAGTACCTAGAGGTCTATGCATACCAAAATTACTATCGGTTGTATATTCGTAGTGTTGTTTAAATACTTACAAGACAAAATATGACTCGTATAGTTTTTAATTGCTTAAATTATTCGAAAAATTGTTTTTTTTGTTAAAGTTTTTCTTCAAACATGACCTGCTTACTATGTAAAAAAAATACACGTGATCTTAGGTGGGGGAGGGGGGGTAGTATAAAACCTCACCACGTATCACCAGGGGGAGGGGAGGAGTCTAAAAAGTTGTTAAAACATCACGTGATTAATGGACGACCCTTATGTGTTTAAATTGGTAGACCTAGCTACCATCTGAGCGACTGGCGAAATACGCCACAGTACCGTCACTACCGACTATCTTTTGAAACTCGTCACACCGAATCAGGTAATAACATAGACTCACGTACCTATATAAGGTCTCCGAAAATCAATTACGGATACTTCGGGCACATGATCCACTGTTTATGTAAAGACGTTTAGGCAAAAAAATAATTGTCATACTCAAAGTAAAAAATCATCTCTTGTATGGGTGACACTCCGCAAAACGCAAGCTCGCCCATATAAAGAATTTTTTTTTCTAGTATGACAATTATTTTTCTGCTTAAACGTCTTTACATAAGCAGAAGATCATATGCCCGAAGTATCCGTAATTGATTTTACCAAACATATTATTAGACGAGGCATGTTGAGGCAAAATCTTTCTCTACTTAACTTCTCCCTTTTGGAGTTTTTGGGACCATTTTGATATTTGAAGTAGATACGGTGAAATCAAGATGGCTGACATTAGAGATATGGTGAAAACTGAAAACTGCAAACCACGATGGCGTAACTTTTTCTGGTATGAAGATATTTTGTTCTATCAAATGTACGCCATAGTTCTCTTTATTTTTGAAATAATATACTAATTTTTTTACTGTGCACAGTTAAAACAAACCGCATTTAGTTTGTCAGATTAATGCTATCTACAGACACACGAATTTGGTACGGAGCGTACAGCGAACCATATCCGGAGACCAAATTCGGTGTCGCTACACACGCACGAATTTGGTACGGTGCAGTGAAGCGAAACGCTCGACACTCGTGTGTTCGATTTTATGCTCTATTACATTAGCACAAAGTTCTATTTACAGTGCGGTTTTTAAACGACGACGATGATTCCCACAATTCATTGATTACGGGCAGTGATACCAACACTTTAAAAAATATTTCTCCCCAAATTTTACCCCTGATTACTTATACCATTGACAGGTCTAAGAGATAATAAGCTAGAAAGAAAGGTTATGTGTTTAACATAAAGACTTACGCGTGAATAACATAAGACTAACTTGTCTTAATCTAATTTCACTCCCAATACATTTTCATATCCCTGGCTATATACACACATTAAAATATTTTTTATTATTACATACAAATTGATTCATAAGGAGTAAAATCTAAACATCCTGTCCCCTAGTAAACCCCCGTAGATATTTTCCCTAATTTTGGGTGGTACATCCCTAAGTTGGGAACACTGATACCGTTGTACGGCCTAACCGCCGGACTGCTCTACACACGCACGGATATGGTACGGAGCGGACCAGATCCGATGCGGACAACGGTGAACTCTTCGCCTTCTTCTTATGTTCGCCGGACTGCCCTACACACGCTCGGATCTGGTACGGAGCGTACCAGATCCGCTGTACGCTCCGTACCAAATTCGTGTGTCTGTAGACACCATTAAACACATTGTAAAGTCGATAACATTTTATTGTTTTTTTTTACACTTAACTGAAGATGTGTGTGAGAAAATTCGCACGGATTATTATTTTATTGTGATAATAAAATAACATCATTGTAATTTGTTTTATTATTGTTCCTACCTCCGGTTGATAAAACTGCTATAACTATGGACACAGGTCTCATATCCCAACATTATCACCTCGAGTGGGACTAATGACTATATGTTATGATCCGGAATCCTTAAGGCCGGGAGAATTTTGAGCATTGAAAATAGAACTCTGCGCTATTGAATTAAGACTGAAAATCGAACACACGTGTCAATGTCAAATCTGTCAACTCGATACTGATGTTGTACAATTTTCACCTTTAATATTCTCCAGGTAAGTGTTCTCTTTTCACTACTCTGTTTTTACCCGGCCTTTACGATTTCCGGAAAATATGGTCCCAGTCTTAAGCTCGGACTACATAGACCATAGTGCATGCATCCGGAATCTCTTCAATCGAAAAAAGGGCAGCGCTGAAAATAGAACTCTGCGTTGACACAATAGAGTTGTAAATCAAACACAGTGTAACGAACACACATAACTGTCCGATTTTCAGCTCTGTTTCTTTTGGCCGGAGAATTTCCGGATTCATGTACTGAGTTTCTACCTCCTACCTGTATCTACCCTCACTCTTGTACATATGATTATTAACTTAAAGTATTGGGTGAAAGAGTAAGAAACATCCATACATAGACGAGAGATCGCCATAACCGGCAGTTGAGTAACTTTATTTTGTCTTAAACGACTACAATATTTGAATTTTGAACCCGAGTTCACGTGGACTCGTGATTTGGACTAACTGGGCTAGAACTAATTTAATTAGCTAACGAATTCAGCTTCCAAACTTACCTTCCACGTTTAAAATAAATGTCAAGTATTTTAACTTATTTGAAGATTCGAAGCAAAATATAAGTTTAATGAGGGTTGGAACGGCTTTATCAGTCTGTAGGTCGATACTGCTAATTAAATCTTACAATATTACAGTTTGGATGCATTTTGGATGCAATTTCGATAATATTATGTTAAAAAACAGCAAAATAAAATTCTTATAAACTCAAACTGACATCAAACGCGTTTCGATTGGTCGAAATTTAAAAACTTAACTAAGAGCATGTCAGGTCATGTCTCAGGAGGGTTCCGTAACTATAAAAGCGTAATAGGTCAAATTAGGTACCTACTTCAAAAAAGTTACTGTCCGATTTCGTTCAAAATAATTTTTCTAAAGAGTAATTAGCATAATCTATAAGCATGAAAAATTTCAATTTTCTAAGTCTCATACTTTAAAATGTCAGGGGGGGGGGGACCAACTTATTAACGATGATTTCACCGAATCTTATATTATATTCTTTGGTAGTAGTAGGATTGACAGTAAACTGAAAGTCTAAGTTAATATATACGAGAATTGGAGTTCTGAGTAAGTTATGATAATTTAATTAATTTTGATCTAGCATGATTTTGAATTAGTTACTTTAAGCTGATTCTATCTGCTTAATTATTTTTAATATGGTAGAGTATTTGAATGTTGCATTTCTTTTTATTGATTTGTAACTAGGTAGGTACATAGGTACTGCCACTTGTCAGTAAATATTTCAGTAAGATCTGGACTAAAACTATCGTGATACTTTGTAAATTGTATTAGTATTTGGTAACAAAGTTACAACTTACAAGTATCGACGAAGTTATAACTTCGGTCACAATGGAATACGTTAACTTGTAGAGCCCGTGTTCCGAATACACCGCCCGCTTGGTGCATACGTGCAATATTATTGACAGAATAAATTTGTCAATACTAGTCAACACACAAAAAAATGGCTATATCAAATATGGCCCGCACACATAGAATATTATTGTCAATATGAGCATTCTTGCCAATAATATGGTGTGTGCGGCTAGCCATTAGATTGTATTATGACAATCTGTAGGTATTAGATACCTACCCAGTTAGAGTTACCTACCTACCTAAGATTTTCATCAAAAAGGCATCACAGAAAAAGGCGAAGATACTGACTGTAAAATATCTGGATGTATTTTATATTAAAAAACCTGAAAATTGACAAATTATTGTTTCTTTGTCTTTGCTCAAACAGAAAAAAAGCAAAACAAATTCCTAAAGAGAACTTAATAATTATTATTATATTCACGTTTCCACGTATCCCAATTCAAACAATTTATCGCAAAAACCTCATAGTCCTCATTCATCTTGGTGACAAACATCCTAATTTTACAAGACATTTTTAGTAAGCATCTTGACTTCAAAGCATAGCCTACTTGCAATCAACATAAAAAAAATACAAAGGCGAAATCGCGTCCTTGTTTTGAGGAGACACTGAGACACTGCTCTTGTTCTGACGAGGCAAAATTGAAGCTTGCTTTGAAGGCCCCGTTTTATATGCTAAGTAGAGAGATGTTTATTATGTTGGGCCTGTTGCTTTTTATGCAGATATAGTTTTTAGGGTTCCTTAATTTTTAAGGAACGCAGAACGCTTATAGTTTCGCTCTGTCCGTCTGTCTGTCAGTGCTTGTAGCTACAGTCATTATGAATAGAAATTGATGTTATTTAGTAGTCATAGATTGTGTAAGATATCAGTTTTGACATCATAAAATAATAATAATTTTATATTTTAGGGGTGGCTCTCCATACATGTGAAGTGGGGATGAAAATTATTTTTTCACTCTATCCTATCGTATGGGGTATAGTTGAATAGGTATTTTAAAATAATGGTAAGGTTTCATACATGACTTTTTTACAAAGTTGACCATATTCGAGTAATTAGCCTCTAAAGTGGTTTGTAAGTAGGCCCTCCCTAGCATTTCCAAAGTATAGGAGATGGAATGTTTCCATGCTAATAGATCGCATGCTAAAAATTCTAAAGGAAACTTATTTTGAACGAAATCGGACACTAACTTTTGAAGTAATTGGAAAAATCCTATTTCGCGCTATTAATTACGGAACCGTCCTTAACATTTCCTGACAAGCTCTTGGTTAGGTTATTTAGTTTCAGTATAATATTATGATAAAAATCCTCCTTCTAGACCGAAGCTAATATACCTACCTAGATAATTCTGTCAACAAAATGTAGGTACTATTGATAAATGTTGTTACATCTGTAATTTCAATATTATCATCGCACTCTACCTGCTAATGAATTTTGTGTGTGAGCCGAGATGTTTATTGATATTATCTCAATATATTTTAACTTTACTACTTACAGATATAAAGTGTGCACTCATAGCACTTGATAGATGTTGAATAAAAAGACAGACACGCGAACAAAATGTTTTAAATATTTGTAATTCTAGGTAATCGATCGAAGAAACGAAAATTGATCATCTTAGCTGTTGTGGATATATTTTACAGTCTATTAATATTATCGAGAAAATGTAATGCTTAACATAATATTGAATTACCTACATCTACCTACTACGCAAACAAATTAATTTTAATAGGAACTAAATATTTTGGCGATCAAACAAACGTTTTCTGCGGACTGCGACTGTATAAGAATAGATAACGTAGAGGTAGGTATTTATCTAATTGTATTTGATCATCCTACACAAGACACACCTGTAGCTTTACCATAATAATATGGCAGGATACGAATACGAACAGATTTAAGATTTTAAATTGGGCGATTCTAACTTTATAATAACAGTTATAGGTAATAGGCTGGAATGTAGTTGGCACCTTAATTTGATACCTACGTTCATTATTTTGATGCCGGATCTAAAATTCATATGGTATAGGAAATATCTTTGCAATAACATATCTACGATCAACCGTTGATTAAATACAGTCATCACGAAAGTGGGAGCGTTGACTAAACTAACGTTGAGTATCTTGAAAATAAACGATTTATTTATTTACTTATTTATTTATTTATTAAAACGCTCTATACAAAAAAAATATGCATGACAGATGACGTCACTTGTCACAACCGCAGTTGAAAATATATGGGGATCTGGGGGCACGGCAGTGCCCCCTCCAAGTCGAGCGCGAAGCAAACACTGCCGTACCATCCTTTACTGGAACCATTTCGCCGCATTTTCAGGCCCCTATTTGAGAACCTCTGGATAAGACCAGAACGCAGAAATTTTCGTCATCCAATAAGCTATAATCACGTACTTAAAATACAAAATTTCAAGTCTGTAGGTCATTTAGTTCCGAAGTTAAGCGAAAGCAAAGTTTCGCATTTTCGACACTCACTCACTCACTCACTCATGATCATCAAAATAGAACTAGTTCTTCCCATAAACTTAGAGAGCTGAAATTTGGTACAGAGTTGGGGTTTAATGGCCACATAAAGGGAAAACTATAAAAACTAGGATAATCGATCTGGGGGCACGGCAGTGCCCCTGCCAAGTCGAGCGCGAAGCAAACACTGCCGTACCATTCTTTACTGGAACCATTTCGCCGCATTTTCAGGCCCCTATTTGAGAACCTCTAGATAAGACCAGAAGGTCGATCTGGGGGCACGGCAGTGCCCCCGCTAAGTCGAGCGCGAAGCAAACACTGCCGTACCATTCTTTACTGAACCATTTCGCCGCATTTTCAGGCCCCTATTTGAGAACCTCTAGATAAGACCAGAACGTCGATCTGGGGGCACGGCAGTGCCCCCGCCAAGTCGAGCGCGAAGCAAACACTGCCGTACCATTCTTTACTAGAACCATTTTGCCGCATTTTCAGGCCCCTTATTCTACTTATTCTACCTTATTCTACTCGAACTTTATTCTACTCGAACATTACACAAATTAAATAAATAAATTACACTAAAATCTAGGAAAATAAATCAATATGCCCACGTTTCTACAAAAAGAAGTGAAATCCCACCAAAAACATTCTGTAAAAAACTAGCCATGTCTCGATGGAGCTGCTTGTTTATCTCTAAAAAGTAATGAAATCCAAGTCTAAGGTTCCTTACTGCGGTTTCTTTATTATTATAGTTAATGTTGTGTGACTTGGCCGTTGAAGGGCACGCAAGGGTACAAAAGGGGCTCCATGACACCATTGCTCCAATACGTGTGTTGTACAATCAACAACAGCCTAAAATGAGACACTAGCGTCCAATTACCAATACCAGTATGGGCTATTATCTCGCTTGACAAACATAGGTAGTTACAAATGTAAACAAAATTGACTTGTACCCACTAAAGTATAAAGAATGTTCAACGGCCAAGTCACTCAACATTAACTATAATAATAAAGAAACCGCAGTAAGGAACCTTAGACTTGGATTTCATTACTTTTTAGAGATAAACAAGCAGCTCCATCGAGACTTGGCTAGTTTTTTACAGAATGTTTTTGGTGGGATTAATATTACGGAATATTTAAAAACACAATGTGTTGTAATGTGTAAAACAAATCCGTGATTAATACAAAATAGATTTTCTAAACTTGACTAAGTATGATTGTTTAAAGAAAACCCTAATAATAATAATATAGGTAATCATTTTAACGGTAATTTTCGTTTTTTGATATCAAGCAAAATAAAATATCGTCTGTCCTCCTTCAGTCAGTTTAGTCCTATAACTTTTTGATTTAACAACTCATTACTGTACTTTTTGCACTTTTCGGTCAAAATATACGACTTTTGCTAATTTAAAATAAATGCATAGGTATTCCCATATTTTTTGCAAACAACCAAAACTATCGGCTGATGGTAAGCGGTGCCAGCTTTCGACCTCTATTCTTTCTCTTTGCCTTCTGGTATTTTAGACGAAATGCTGCTTTGAAACCATTTTGAACCGCTTCTACTCTAGTCGAGCCAGCCCTGTCGTGCCGAAAATATTGTCATTTTGTCACCAGAACTTCCAACATATCTGTACGCCTTAAACTAAATTAATGCATTAATAAATCAGCAGTGGGTTACATAAATAGTCTCCTTTCATCCTTTATCGTGTTTTAAAGCAGCGCAGGAATAGCAGGAGTCGCTTGGAGTTCTGCCAAGACTTCGGTCTGATGCTCGGTCAGATCGATGCATAATTTCAATTTATTGAACTTCGTAATAATATCCGTCATGAACTACTCGGCTTACGGTTATGATCTGTTTTAAACAACGGACAAAGTTTAGTAATAAAGCTTCGGCAGAGAATTAAATGGGAATAAAGAGTCTGTTAAAATAAAATTAAAATAGAAAAGTTTTATTCACTACAATGCGGTAGTGTCTACAAAATGTCTTGCTGCAGATTGTATCAAACATCAAGTGTTTTGTAAACATATTGATTTTGAGATTACATCAACGTTCTGCGGACGATTGCGGCCTTTCAAGAGTTATCGAATTTTAATAAGATCTTATAAAACGCATTGCGGTATCGATGCTGAAAAAACGGGAGAAGTAAATCCATTACAAATTACTTACTATATTGCAGTTGTCACCTAACCGTCAATATTAAAATTTTAAGCTAGTAATTATTAACATCCTTACCTACTTGTAATAATGTATGGATGGATATTTGCTACTCTTGTAACTAACTACTGAAAGGATTTGAATGAAACTTAACAATAATATAATTATGTATAATATATTATTTTACATCAGAATATCACGTCATACTATTATAAAAATATTGTACTGTGTTTTGTAAACTGTCCAAAATATAACAATAAATGTGTCAAGTTCAGGGCCGGATCGTGGATTTGTGGGGCCCTGGGCTGTAACTACTTAGGGGCCCTATCTAAATAGGTACTCAACTAATAGCCATGTCAAAAAACTGTTTCTATAATGATATTATTCCATATTCTTTATCGCACAAAAAACATAAATATTACTGAAATCTACGCAAGTGATAGTTGTACAAAAGGCGACCTTATTGTTGTGGTAGCAATCTCTTCCAGGTAACCTTTGGGTGAGAGAGAAACCGAAATAGTGATTTAAATAAGAATATACAAAAACAATAAAATAATAATATTTATTTATTTATTATGAATTAGTAAAAGAATTGACAGGTTATGTGTGTGACGGTTATGTTATATTACTATTGTGGCGGACCAATCAGCGCACAGTCCTGAATCGCGCTATCGAAGTTTTCTAAGATCGGCGACATATATACGACATCTGAAAACCACTACAGTGGGCTTCGGCCTGACCGAGCATAGCACTTCGCTCGGTCGGAGATTTCCCTTTGGGGCTTGCCACATATCCCACATTGGTGACCCTCGACAGAACACGCCTACTTCTGGACATCATCATCATCACTCCTCACCCCTCCGCACCACGCCAGCCAGCTTCAGCGGTCAGCCTCTTCGGGTACCTCGACCACCAGTCGCAACGCAGCGCGGCCTGGTCGAACCCTCATCGGCTTCAACGGGCAGTCCACTACACGGACCGGTCAGCAAGCAGAGCATGAAGCACCTCTCCTGGTCAGCACACGTAGCTACACGATCAGCAACAGAGTACGCGGCACCTCTCCTGGTCGTCACACGTAGCTACAACGATCGGTTAGCAAGCAGAGCACACCTCTCCTGGTCAGCACGTAATATCGGCCCCGCACGGCAGCACTCCGACTCACTGGAGTTCGTGCAGCAGCAGCACAGTTCCGACTCACTGGAACTCTCTGGCACTGGCGACTCAAGCAGAAGACTCAAAAATTCGACCTCCGGTCTTAGGGGGGAGTGATGTGGCGGACCAATCAGCGCACAGTCCTGAATCGCGCTATCGAAGTTTTCTAAGATCGGCGACATATATACGACATCTGAAAACCACTACAGTGGGCTTCGGCCTGACCGAGCATAGCACTTCGCTCGGTCGGAGATCTCCCTTTGGGGCTTGCCACCCCTATTCCCACACTATTAAAATATAATCGGAATGAAAATATAATACGAGAAAAGATGATTTCAGCGAAACCTAAACGTATAAACGATATTTAAGGCTTGGGTTTTTCTATAAATATAAAAATATTGGGTATTTAGGGCCATCAAGCAAACGATGCTTGCGTGCGAAACAAGGGCTCGAACATAGCTTCATAATAATAAATCACCAAGAGATGACGAAATAACCACAGAGCTGCTCAAGGCAGAAGGAACACCTGTCTTGACTGAGCCCCTTAATTCCGTCATTCTGCCTGGCGGAAGTATGGAGCAGGAACATGGTGGTTTCATTTTTAAAATAGGCGATAACACGCGACTTGAAACTACCGTCCCATTCCGCTCCTGAGCCACGTTTATTAGCTATTATCGTAGGTTATCTCGAAACATTCTTCCCAGAAGTTCAACGACTTTCAGCCAGTGGAGCAGACCGGGAACCACATACATACATCGAAAAGTATAATCAGCCTCTCTGCTTATCGTATGTGGACTATGAGAAAGCCTTCGATACCGTCAAGACCTGAAGGACAATTCTGCTAAATAAAACCTGCATTAATACAATTACAATCAAGTCTGAATACGCTAATCTCAAACGGTGTTTTTATATACGTTAAACCAACGTAAAACGCGCTCTGATTGGTCGAAACGTCATAAAGTAAAATTAAATTCTACTTTAAATACGAGAATTGAGGTACTGGTCTGTGCTGGAATTCATGCAGAAATTCCTCGTTAACTGCCGATAATATTTCGAGTTGTTAAGATGTCTGTTCAAGGCCGCAACGATTACTGTCCAAGTAAAAGAATAGACCATAAAACGGATCCAACTTCGTCAAGGAGTGAGACAGGTAGATGTTATCTCATCGAGCTGTTTACTAACGCGTCGTACGACGTTTTCAAGTCGCTTGATTGGAACGGCCTGAGACTGAACATAAACGACCAATACATCTCACACTTGCAGTTTGCGGATGAAATAATCATTATGTCAGAATATCTGCAGTACCTAGAAGAGATGCTGAACAGCCTAAACGATTGTTCAAGACGGGTGCGTCTCGGGATGAACCTTGACAAAACCAAAATTATGCATATTGAATATATTCTCCAGAAACCTGTCGTCGTAAATGATGCTAGTCTTGAAGTTAAGAAACAAGAATACGTATATCTTGGGCAAACTCTTATTCAATTAGGGCGGCATAACTTTGAGAACGAGGCAAATAGAAGAATAAGCTGTGTTACATTCGGGAAGCTCCGGAACAACTACTACGAATTAAAGCACTGACATTGCTCATAGAATTAGCACGCTGAACTGGAAGTGAGCCGGCCATGTTTGCAGACGGACAGATGGTTGATGGCGCAGACAAGTGGAGACCACGCTTAGGCAAACGTAGTGTAGAACGACCTGCGGCACAATGGACTGACGATTTAAAGTTGGCTGGCAGCAGATGGATGAGGGCGAGATCGGGATGGTTGGCGCTCGGCCTACGTTAAGCAGTGGGCTATTCATATGTCTGTAGGCTGATGATGATGAAATTTCCCCGTCGATAATAATTAATATTGACCTCTGATATTGAAAGGCTTGTTTAAATAGCATTTTCTTTTCCTGCATAATAAACATTATTTTGATAGGAAGACGCCACGGTAACTTATGTACCTTTTTTATGTACACGGAAAATACAGAAAAATATAAGGTATCTAACTTTATTACGCACAAAATAAAAGTTTTTTCAGTGTCCTCTATTCTAATTTACCTTTAATTTTAAAAGTGAAATTAATAAACTAGCATATTCCAAAATTAGTCACCAAAAATAAATTTTACATTAGAAATAAATAACCTATTTTAAAAATAGTTTCGTTTAATTTTTAATGCTTTAGTAAAAAAAACACAAAGCTAAATAAGCCAATTAAATTTAAAAAATTTTGGAAAAAAGTGACATCTTTTTTAATGATTAATTAACAAAGGTTCTAATTAATTAAACTCATATTTTTAAAAGGCTTGCACTTACTTACTATTATAGTCAAAAAACAAAAAATGGCCTATTCTCCAATTACATTTTAGGCGTTTACCAAAAATCAAGAATTTGGGATTAAGCCACTTCAATTCTGAAGGTGCGATATGTATAAAATAATCAATATTCATTTTTATTAAATAATATTCATTTTAATACCTTAAAAAAATTAATGAAAATCAGCATGAAAACATCCTTTCACACGTATTTTCCGCCTTAACTCAATTCATAGAAGTATGCATTTTTTTTACAATGTTTTCTTATGACAATATCACGTAAAAATATCGCCCGTAAACCGACCTTACAGACAACCATTTTTTAAATTCAACTTATCGCCTATTGTTTTTAGCGGGGTTTGGGGGCCTCTTGTAACCTCGGGGCCCTGGGCTGCAGCCCAAGTAGCCCTTAGGTAGATCCGGCCCTGGTCAAGTTAAAATTCCCAATGTCCCTTCAAACGAAACCCCGTCTTTTGTGGCTGAATATTTCAACCAACAAAATATATCACACCGTTTTTATTCCTTGCGTACCTGAGCTCCTGAACTTGGTTTATTATTCAACGAGGACTTAGGTGCCAGGGTTAGATACTTGGTGCTTGAATACATTAAGCTAGCGAAGTTCTCAATCTTTTCGAAATCAGTTAACAAATCTGCGAACTTATCTGCGAAGAAAAATCTTTAATAATCGTTGTGCAATAAATGGTGTTATTATGACAAAACTTTCTTCTATCTCCTACAAAAAGAATTTCCTGTTCTGAAATTGTACCTAGTAAATAATAATCTCTTCCTTTATCTACAGCAGGTAAAAACCATACGCAGCCGCAAACCAAATTCAGTATTTTGGCAACATCGTGATCGTTCGAAACAAATCCAATTTGATTACGTTTCAATCTCTTTTATTACATGGTTTACTGAGTTCGCCATCTTATACAGGATTAATACTCAGCCTCCATATTAAGTGGGTACAGTCGGTGTCAGACAGTATGCAAATATCACACCCCAAATATAACCATATTTTGTGGTCGTCACCCGACAATAAGGTCTACCGTACACTACCTATTCCGAATGACATTCCCTTTCGAAAATTTAACAATAAGAGTGACAACGTGTATCAGGTGTGACGTAATATGTGGATGGACCAGGGTCCATGGGATGGGGTACTTACTCAGGAGTAAGTCGTAATTATAGATAACTAGATGTTGCACGAGACTTCGCGAGCGCAAAAGGAAATTCCGCGGTAACCGTACATTTTACGGAGATAAAAAGTATCATATGTCCTTTCCCGTGGTCTAATCTATATCTGCACCAAATTTCATCAAAATCAGTCCAGTAGTTTCGGAGCCTATTTAATGCAAACAAACAAACAAACTTTTCCTCTTTATTACAGTGGCGAAGGTTGGTTTTCCTTCATAGGGAAGCCCGAGCCTGTACAATAGGTAAGTATAGGATGAGGGTCTTCAAAAGGTAAGTGGAGAGTAAAGCTGATAGGAATGGAGTTATAGAAACCCTTCGCCCCTGCTTTATTATTATATGTATTAGTATTAAGTATAGATGTAAGTATGAATTAATATATTGGTTTATAATAGGTCTGTCTTGTTAGCAAATGAATATGACAGTATAGGTACACTATACATACCTGACTATTAGGGAAGGTGGCGAAGGCGGACTGGACTTTATGGACCGCGTGGTCCTGCTGATGGCCTGGTGGGGGTCGGCCTTTGGGGAAGTAGAACCGGGGTATGACTCGCGAGGGCGCCGCCCGCACCGACCGCTGGAGAGTTGTGTGTGGCGGCGCTGATTGTGGCTTGGACGGCGTACCCGCTGCATAGTTCTGGAAATAAAAAGTAAGCTGGTAAATGTGCTGAACAAGATTATACTTTCGAAATAAAAAGATTACAGTATCCTTAAAGATTAACTACTTTCAATAATTGACCTTTTTTATGGGATTGGACAACTTTTCTCATTACAAGTATAGCAAATCTATCGCAAATACAGTATTTTGATATTATTTTATTTTGAAATTCGAATCCGTTTTCCGTACGGATAAGTTTGTGCCCGGCCTTATCAAATAGCACGCGTCTATAAAAATCATTGAATTGTGAACTGTACCGAAACATCTTGTTATTCGGTATATATATACGAACTGTCAATGTTTAGACAACCTTGTGAGGTTCGAGGTTGTTAAATTACAAACAGCAGGGTTTTAACGTCTTCGTATTAACCGGAGTCTACATCAGTAGCCTTGTTAGAATGTAACAATTGTTTTAAAACATTTTATTTGTCACTATCTATAAATATACCTATATAATAAAGAGGAAAGGTTTATTTGTTTGTTTTGCCATTTTTTTAAGGAAGTCTTCGTGCGGTAGTCCGACTCGCACTTGGCCCGTTTTTGAACTTGATCACTTTCGAAAACTCGCTACCAATAATGGGATATTCTAATCTGCATATTGTAGGCGCGAGAGTTGGCATTGCATGACGTATTCCGGGCCAAAATATGGTTTGTTTGACATTATTGCTTATTTGATGGTATAGGTTTATCTGGATAATCGGTCGTGACTCGTGTGTTCATTCATCCTCTGTGGCTCAGTGCTTAGCGGGTTCGAACATATTCGCAAATTCTCTAAATTCAGTACTCAAACAATTTCAAAGTTCAATCATCATTATAGGGGGAGTGTATTCGCCCAGGGCGCTGGCACTGCTTGCTAAATCCGGCACTGTTACGAACAAAGACCGGACTTTTTAACAGAAAACAGGATTTTTTAATACTTGCAAACGGCTTTTCGATTCACCCCTGGTAACCCTACACTAGAGGCGTTGTTTCGATGCCATACAAATTGGCGAGTGGTGATAAAAACTCGCATTCAGCACAGGCAAAGAATATATATTACTAACGTATATTAGGTATGTTAGTAATATGTATATGTCACCGTAAAATTTTAAAAACTGTTAGATTGTAAAATAACTAACGAGATTGTAAAAATATGTCGAAAGATTCAAAACTATGATCTAACGAAAAATAATGTGTTAAATTACCTATAGGTAGCATATTCGCGTCGGAAGTCTAACATTTTACAATTTCACTATTACAATCTAACGGTTTTTACAATTTTACGGTGACATATATATTCTTTGGCAGTTGGCACAGGCGTCGAACCCCAACGCACTTGTAAGCCACCTAATGTCAAACATAAATATTATATTTGGAGATGTATAAACGAAGCCATGAGCATCTTTATAAAATAAACCAAGTAATTAGGAATAATAACTCTACTTATCCATTGTTACAATGTGTTTCTAAATTCTCACGGTAAAACCAAATTGTAGTAATTTTTGATATTTAAATACAGGAAATACGAATATCTGTGGAATAGTTTTACAAAAGTCAAAACATGAGAGAGATGATTTATAGACTAATAGATCATTTTCATATTCTTTATATCCAAGAGAACGAAGAGAGATATTTCATAATCTCGAAATAACATGTTTAAGTACCCAAAATTTTTATAGAAATTTGAATCTGACTACGTAAATTATATAGCCTATGTTACCCGGGCTATAATAGGGGATCGGACTACATTTGAAATATTTAGTTTTATTGATATATTCAGAAATATTGAGGCATTACTAGCTGGTAAATGTAAAAAAATATATTATTTTATGTATAGTTTACTAATTAAAAACATTTCAAAAGTACCAAAAAAATTTTTTTTGCGAAATTGGTAAACTAAACCTACTTAGGTACATCATTAATTTACTTACATCATATACAAAAACATTCATTATGGTAAGTATGAACTTAAACGTACAAATATCGGAGATATTTATAAATATATTCCGGCGGCCATATACTTCATACCTACACCATAACCTACAAGTGACGTCATTTGTAGGTAGACTTTAGTATGGAGCGTTTTTACGAGACTTGCGAAATTTTGTACCTTTGAAAATATTAACTTTTGATATACGGTTTCTTCTGAGAAGTTTCTCATATACATGAGTACTATTCATTTATGCAATAAAAAAATCAGTCCACTTGCCTATAACGAATCTATAGACACCTCATTTATTGAAATCGAACTAGTAGTTGAGGTGCTACGGTGCAGTGGAACAAAAATACAACATAGACTGCCAAAATCATTCCCTTTGACTTCGCCGTAGTCAGGGGCGGATCGTGGATTTGTGGGGCCCTGGGCTGTAACTTCTTAGGGGCCCTATCTAAGTAGGCACTCAACTAATAGCCATGTCAAAAAACTGTTTCTATATATTATTACATATTCTTTATCGCACAAAAAACATAAATATTACTGAAATCTAGGCAAGTAATAGTTGTAGAAAAGGCGACCTTATTGTTGTGGTAGCAATCTCTTCCAGGTAACCTTTGGGTGAGAGAGAAACCGAAATAGTGATTTAAATAAGAATATACAAAAACGATAAAATAATTTTATTTATTTATTATGAATTAGTAAAAGAATTGACAGGTTATGTGTGTGACGGTTATGTTACATTACTATTAAAATATAATCGGAATGAAAATACAATACGAGAAAAGATGATTTCAGCGAAACCTTAACGTATAAAAGATATTTAAGGCTTGGGTTTTTCTATAAATATAAAAAATTGGGTATTTAGGGCCATCAAGCAAACGATGCTTGCGTGCGAAACAAGGGCTCGAAGATAGCTTCATAATAATAAATCACCAAGAGATGACGAAATAACCACAGAGCTGCTCAAGGCAGGAGGAACACCTGTCTTGACTGAGCTCATTAATTCCGTCATTCTCCCTGGCACTACCCCGGAAGTATGGAGCAGGAACATGGTGGTTTCATTTTTAAAATAGGCGATAACACGCGACTTGAAACTACCGTCCCATTCCGCTCCTGAGCCACGTTTATTAGCTATTATCGTAGGTTATCTCAACCAATCAACCTTCCCAGAAGTTCAACGACTTTCAGCCAGTGGAGCAGACCACATACATACATCGAAAAGTATAATTAGCCTCTTTGCTTATCGTATGTGGACTATGAGAAAGCCTTCGATACCGTCAAGACCTGAAGGGCAATTCTGCTAAATAAAACCTGCATTAATACAATTACAATCAAGTTTGAATACGCTAATCTCAAACGGTGTTTTTATATACGTTAAACCAACGTGAAACGCGCTCTGATTGGTCGAAACGTCATAAAGTAAAATTAAATTCTACTTTAAATATGAGAATTGAGGTACTGGTCTGTGCTGGAATTCATGCAGAAATTCCTCGTTAACTGCCGATAATATTTCGAGTTGTTAAGATGTCTGTTCAAGGCCGCAACGATTACCGTCCAAGTAAAAGAATAGACCATAAAACGGATCCAACTTCGTCAAGGAGTGAGACAGGTAGATGTTATCTCATCGAACTGTTTACTAACGCGTCGTAGGACGTTTTCAAGTCGCTTGATTGGAACGGCCTGAGACTGAACATAAACGGCCAATACATCTCACACTTGCAGTTTGCGGATGAAATAATCATTATGTCAGAATATCTGCAGTACCTAGAAGAGATGCTGAACAGCCTAAACGATTGTTCAAGACGGGTGCGTCTCGGGATGAACCTTGACAAAACCAAAATTATGCATATTGAACATATTCTCCAGAAACCTGTCGTCGTAAATGATGCTAGTCTTGAAGTTAAGAAACAAGAATACGTATATCTTGGGCAAACTCTTATTCAACTAGGGCGGCATAACTTTGAGAACGAGGCAAATAGAAGAATAAGCATGGGCTATGTTACATTCGGGAAGCTCCGGAACAAATACTACGAATTACAGCACTGACATTGCTCATAGAATTAGCACGCTGAACTGGAAGTGAGCCGGCCATGTTTGCAGATGGACAGATGATTGATGGCGCAGACAAGTGGAGACCACGCTTAGGCAAACGTAGTGTAGAACGACCTGCGGCACAATGGACTGACGATTTAAAGTTGGCTGGCAGCAGATGGATGAGGGCGAGATTTGGATGGTTGGCGCTCGGCCTACGTTAAGCAGTGGGCTATTCATATGTCTGTAGGCTGATGATGATGAAATTTCCCCGTCGATAATAATTAATATTGACCTCTGATATTGAAAGGCTTGTTTAAATAGCATTTCCTTTTCCTGCATAATAAACATTATTTTGATAGGAAGACGCCACGGTAACTTATGTACCTTTTTTTTATGTACACGGAAAATACAGAAAAACATAAGGTATCTAATATATACAAATTAGGTATAAGTTTAACTTTATTACGCACAAAATAAAAGTTTTTTCAGTGTTCTCTATTCTAATTTACCTTTAATTTTAAAAGTGAAATTAATAAACTAGCATATTCCAAAATTAGTTACCAAAAATAAATTTTACATTAGAAATAAATAACGTATTTTAAAAATAGTTTCGTTTTATTTTTGAATGCTTTAGTAAAAAAAAACACAAAGCTAAATAAGCCAATTAAATTTAAAAATTTTTGGAAAAAGTGACATCTTTTTTTAATGATTAATTAACAAAGGTTCTAATTAATTAAATTCATATTTTTAAAAGGCTTGCACTTACTATTATAGTCAAAAAACAAAAAATGGCCTATTCTCCAATTACATTTTAGGCGTTTACCAAAAATCAAGAATTTTGGATTAAGCCACTTCAATTCTGAAGGTGCGATATGTATAAAATAACAGATATTCATTTTTAATAAATAATATTCATTTTAATACCTTAAAAAAATTAATGAAAATCAGCATGAAAACATCCTTTCACACGTATTTTCCGCCTTAACTCAATTTATAGAAGTATGCAGTTTTTTTACAATGTTTTCTTATGACAATATCACGTAAAAATATCGACCGTAAACCGACTTTACAGACAACCATTTTTTAAATTCAACTTATCGGCTATTGTTTTCAGCGGGGTTTAGGGGCCCCTTGTCACCTCGGGGCCCTGGGCTGCAGCCCAAGTAGCCCTTAGGTAGATCCGGCCCTGGCCGTAGTTGGTTTTCGGTGGAAGTTTGTATGGTAATGTGCATCATATTGTTTTGTTTTTTAGTTTTATTATTCTCTTATTTTAGAAGTTACAGGGATGTACCCCACATTTTATCATTTTGGAAGTGTCTCTCGCGCAAAGTATTCAGTTTAGAAAAAAAATGATATTAGAAACCTCAATATCATTTTTGAAGACCTATCCATAGATACCCCACAGTCCACACGTATGGGTTTGATGAAAAAAAAAATTAGTTTCAGTTCTAAAATTTATTGTTTTTTTTTCTATTTTTGCGTGAAACATCTACGTATCAAGTTTCAACAGTATAGTTCTTATATTTTCGGAAAAAAGTGACTGTGACATACGGACGCCAGACAGACAGACATGACAAATCCATAAGGGTTCCGTTTTTTGCCATTTGGCTACGGAACCCTAAAAACGGTGTCAATATTTTGTTAAGCGCCTCTCGCCGTTCAGCCTGCAACTTCCAAGGCCACGGCCTTGAAGTGAACTTGTAGGCAAACATTTAAATGTTTGACATTTATCACTTAAGATGGCCATTAGTAATTTACTTTGAGTATCCAACCATAGTAATTTAGTAGGTACCGGTGTTGGATTTGCAGGCTATAGACGCCGGTGACTATGGTACTTTATTTGACAGAGAGAGTTGACGTAAAATATAATTCGAATTACAAAACGTGAATTAAACTGTACCAGCAAATAATTGAGTACAGGATGGCAGAAGGCGGATATCTATTCTGAAAACTCACCGAGTGAAGAAGATAACTTTCGAATTTCTTTTTCAGGACTTGTCACTTTTATCTCTGTATTCCATCTTTTTGTATGAATACAAGGGATACAGTCCGTTAAAGTGTTTTATGTTTTTAATTAAATATTCATACGTTATGAAAAATTTTAGGTAATTTCTTAAACGTGTACTTTACTAGTCATATATCATGCAAAAACATTTTTTTATACTGGTCATTTAGAACTTTAAAAGTTACTTCCTCCCAAAATTATAATATTACTAGCTTGTCCGACACGCGTTGTTTTATCTTATGTTCAATCGTCATTTATTTTCCTTGTAGTACATATTTTCCTTGTAATTTTACTAATATTTCTCACCGTTTAAAGCTTCCCTGAATTTACATAATTATTTCAAGATCCAAAATAGCCAAAGCGGTTCTGCCGTTCTTGAGTTTTAGCAAGAAAGGTTTTGCAATTAATTTTTTTATATATACTAGTTGTCCCGACATGTGTTGTTCTGTCTTAACTCTTAACTATCAAATGGAATAAATAAATGACTACGACTACACCTCCAATATTTCTCACCGTTTAAACCTTCCCTGAACTTCCACAATCATATAACTATCAAGACCAAAATTATACAAATCGGTCCTGTCGGTCTCAAGTTTTAGCGAGATACTAGAATTGCAATTCATTTTCATACATCAGAAGATAAGAGTACATTATAAATTACTCGAATTCACCTCATCTAGTTCTAATATTTTATTGGATGGGAATAGACGTCGAAATAATATGTAATTTGTGAATGTCAGCTCCACATGTCAGTTTAATTTCACCGACACCACTTCAGTTCTTACTAAACTCAATTATCTCTATGAGAACAGCCTCTATTTATATTGTCTATTATAAAACCAGTGGCGTAGTATGCCACATTGGCTCTATATATTGCCGCCGGGCTTGTTAGCGTTTTCGCTAAAAGTATGAGCCATATAAAATTATATTTATTTTATTTTGGGTTTGGATATTTTTTTTAATTCGATTTTTGCTCAGGAAGTGAGTCTCGGTTATACACTGTCAGTTGTGCCTTTACAAATTGCATACAATTAAAGAGCTGTTTTCTTGTAGTAGGTACGGGGCTAATATTAGATACAAGGGTGTAGCTACGCCCCAGTTTTCACCGAATATACCCTAAATAATACAACCGTTCCAGTGTGGTAAATGTGTTCAAAACTAGTTTCTGTACATTTGTGATTGCTTAAAAACTGTGGGGCAGGCTAAAGTTCGCAACTATACCTACTTTTGAACCAACTTGATAGGGCTTTTTAGTTTTTCTCAGAATGTTAGGTTTTTATAACAAAAATTTTAATCTATGTCTACATCATTTTATGCAAAAATGTTATAGCGTATCAGGTTCCTATTAATAACTCCCACACCGATCTCGGTGACGGTGGCCGGTTTCATTGAAACCAGGAGTAATTTTTATAGTGCCCAAGTGTGTGCGCAGTACACGAGAGCACTCTCTCTTCCTTTATTCTCATAACCCAGTGGGACGGATTTAAACCGACACGACTGACGAGAGATCAGGCGCAGGTCCGACTTTTTACATGCCCATCCGACGCATGGATCATCTTTCTTGTCAGACAATCAGGTGATCAGCCTATATTGTCCTAACCAAACTTGGAAACAACATTTTTTGGTATATTCAGGTTCCTCTTATTCTGCTTTAACCTATCCTTAGTCCTTACTAATATTGTATGTCAAAGTGAGTTTGTTTGGTTGTTACTCTTTCACGTAAAAACTACTTATGCGACCATTATGATTTTGGCACAGATATAAAGTAAACCCACGGGGAACGACGTAGGCTACTTACAATCCCGAAACAGTTAAGTGTCCGCGTGAAATACCGTGTAATTTACGCGAGCGGAGCCACGGGCAACATCTAGTACTTGATAAGTAAAACAAACGCACGCATTTAAAATTTACGAGATTATTATAACACGTTTAAAACTATCGGACTTCTAATAATGGTAAAAACAAAATTTTTGCCACCCAAAAAAAATTTAAACGTAGATACAATCTATGACAATTTTTAACGCTTATTTTATATTATTATCATACACCTTTCTGACTCTAGCGCCGTTCTGGAAAATTTTGGAAACAAACTCGTCGGGCACTTTTTAAGTTTTCTGCCTTAGACAGGTGGTAGTCCTTTACTGTAGCCACCACGCCCTAGGCTTTAAGATTATAACTCAGGAATAACTATAAAAAGGTAACAACAACATACAACATGTAACAACAATAACGTACAACATGTTCCTCTAGTCTTTCTTATTTTCTTATCGCGATGCGAAGTTTCATGAAAATCGTTCTCTATTTCACGCTTGGTAAAGGAACAAGCTCGTATTTTCGTCCCTTTATAACTCTTACAATGCTTCATAGCATTAGTGGGATTATAATTGGACATGTAGAAGGAAACACCTTGAAATTACACACAATTTTAGCATTCAACACTGAACTGGTTATAATTTATAAACGACATTCAACTATTTATTGTAATAATTCTCTATGGACTATGCTGCTATAAATAATAATATGACTTATGAATAGGTTTTTAAGTACCCACTAACATACTTACATTGTTATTAATATTACGTGAGTCAGAAGTTTCGATGATCTAGATTCTAGTAGAAGATTCTTTGCACCGAAGAAGTACTCGTAATATGAGTCTAATGTAGGGTTGCCAACACCAAATTTAAAAAACTGGGTTTTGTAAGTTGGAAAAACCAGGAAAATTCAGTTTCACAACAAAACGCAGTAGTAGAGTTGCATCAATTAAATTAATATTTAATGAAAATAGGTTAAATGATATAAATGTAATTTTAATATTTCATCATAGAAGTAATTGAATAAAAGTACAGTAGAAAGAAAAAATATTATAAAGTACATACATGAACTTTTCAGGGCGTTTTATAAACCTAGAAGTGCCCAGAACGCAGCTTTAAAACTATCCAGGGCACTCAAGGACACTGCAAAAATTAGGACATGTTTGGTAAACAGGACAGGTTGGCAACCCTAATATATTGGACTATAGTTGTCAACCGTCTACTATTATATTATAATGTGTATGAGAAGAAATGGAAGAGAGTGAGAAAGAGATAGAGAGCGCTACGTTTGAAAGAAAAACAATCTACCCAACGTACCTAATACCTATGTCATGACAAAAAGTTACTTTACAGTTTTATCAGACTATGTATGACTGTTCCACCGCAGCGCCTAAACTTCTCCTTTCACGTATGGCAGAACTCTAGTCACTGATAAAGTTGGCTATATTCTAAGGAAAGCTTCTATAGAAACATATTTCAAGCCGCCCAAAAAGATAAGTCAATTTTTACCACCAGTGAAATGCAACATTCCGCTTCAAGATGCAGTAGTCTACAAGCTCGACTGTGACTGTAGTCTATCTTATATAGGGCAAACAAAAAGATCAATTAAAACCCGCGTTAAGGAACACATCGCAGATGTTAAACATCGCCGCAACAACAAATCTGCAATTTGCGAACACACACTGGATCAACCTCGCCATTACATACGATTTGATAAGCCACATTCCACTAGTACTGGCAAAGGAACATTTATCGCCCTAGAATGATACGCGAGGCTATAGAAATTAAAAAGTATCCTAATTTTAACCGAGAAGATGGCTGGGTGCTGCCATCTAGTTGGGATCCAGTGATAAATAAAATAAAATTCAGGTCAAAAACACCGCGGCTTCAAGATACTGTTAGTATGTTTTGCGTGGATCGGAACACAAATAATAATTGAAGAATCTTCGGGTAGTTTGGAACTTCGGGAAAAAGAAAAGTGCACCGCGACAAAATCCGTAAGTGTTTAAAATACTGATCCGATTTTAATAAATGAGGTGTCAATAGATTCGTAATAATATCCTGGGTAACATAGGCTACATTATTTAAGTAGTCGTGTTGTAGCTTTTTATAAAAATTGTAGTTATCCATGCCAGTGCTGATTTTACGAGACATCTGAATGAAAAGCAGCGGCGCCAAAACTCAAATTTACAAACTACTAGTCTAGTCCATGTGAGTCAGATTCGCATCATGGCATTTGCGATGGATTCCCTCGCGCTATAACTGTGCCGGGCGGTGGGGCGCGCGTAAAAATAGTCGCGCGCACGCGCATGACGGCGCGCGCACCAAATTGGGATATAGAAGCTGAAGGGAATAAATCCTGTAGTTTCTTACTTTACGCTTTAATGTCTACAAACAATTTATACAGTAGTTAATAGGATTTTGCAGATCAGATCGCCTAGTTGAAATAATAAAGACAGAAGTTATGTATCCATGATTTGTACCGGTTTTAGAGTTTGACTTTTTCCAGTAGAATTCTTATGCTTTTGTAATAATTTTATTTGGACGTTTATTTTACCTAAAACTTTCTGTACGTGCCTTTAAATTCTTAATTTTCTGGCTGTACTTGTACTACAATATTATTTAGGGAAAAATAATTTTCTAGTTGTACTTGTACTACATACAATATTATATAGGGAAAAATCGCACAACTTTGCTGTAGTACATTGGTCCATCGACTCTTTACTACAATTTGATTCACTTACTCTTTATCAAAGAAAAGAGAAGTCGAATTCTGGTGCCAATGTCAGATTTTTATACTAGAAATACTCAATATTAGGTCAGCTATGACGTCAAACGTTTATGGGCTACGGTTATCGTTGAAACGAATTAGGACGCCGGGCAGAGCAATTAAATTGGTTAAACTGAAGCTGTTTTATTAATGAGATGCAGATAATGTGGCTAGTCGATTACTGGGATTAAAATCTTCTTCAAAGAGCAGAAACCTAGAGTTGAAGTTTACAACTTTGAAAACCCAATTTGTTTCTTACGAGTTTTGCTTTTTAACCAAAAAGCAAAGCACGATAATGTAAGGTAAATAGTAGACGTTTCCTACCTTAAGCCACAAAATAAATAAAAAATATTCAAAGTTGGTATTTTTATACACTTACCACTGGTTCGAGAACTAGCCCGATGAGAAGAACCAGCGTAAGAAACTCGCTTGGGCCATATTTTATCTAAAATATGGAAAATTGTTCTTTTAAAATAGAAAAGATATTTATTATAACAATGTTATGACATACTACATAACAAGAGTACAACAATATATAGTTGCCATGCAGGGGACCACCTCATTCCTAAGATGTATGTACTATCACACTAGACAATACTAGCCCCTCTAGTCAAGATACATTCGATAATTTCGACGGCGAACTTCGAAAACGAATTATTTATTATCGAATGCATCTTGACTAGAGGCCCAGACCCGACAAAAGTGCGTTTAAACTTATATTTTTACGTGGTAGAGCCATGCTTCGGCACGAATGGGCCGGCTCGACCGGAGAAATACCACGGGCTCACAGAAAACCGGCGTGAAACAGCGTTTGCGCTGTGTTTCGCCGAGTGAGTGAGTTTATCGGAGGCCCAATCCCCTACCCTATTTCCTTCCCTACCCTCCCCTATTACCCTATTCCCTCTTAAAAGGCCGGCAACGCACTTGCAGCTCTTCTGATGCTGCGAGTGTCCATGGGCGACGGAAGTTGCTTTCCATCAGGTGACCCGTTTGCTCGTTTGCCCCCCTTATTTCATAAAAAAAAAAAAAAATTGGTAGAGAAAGCGCGCGTACCGTAGAGTGCGTAGCAAACTCTATCACACATTTTGAGAACAAAGACTAGCAACGCACTTATAACTTCTCTGGTGTTGCGGCTATTGGAAATCGCTTTCCATCAGGTGATTCTCTGTTTACTCTAGAGATACCTCGGTAAAGGACTGAAATCTGAGGAATGAGCTAATTGCGTGGACAAAGTTGCGGCCATTCCGAGCTGTTGGTTAAGTGTTGTGGTTATTCTCATTAGGCTAATTAAATGCCTAACCATAAAGCCTTGGAGTGAATTCTTAGAAAATACCGCACGTGTTGGTTCTAGCAATATATTACTACTAATTTTATATATGCAAAAGTTGATGAGAATTTGTGTTTGTAAATATTTACAATTAAACTTGCAATTTTATAGGTTTAGGTAATAACAATTTGTTACAGGAGTAACTCTAGGTATCTTTTTATATCCAAAAATATAGTTTTTCTCTGGGAATGACAGATTTACTTTTTGCACGAACGAAGGGAAACGCCTTGGTATAAACAAAAGTAGGTACGCAAAAATTAACTACCAATCAAATCAAATCAATTTATTCATACACACATAAAAATGAATAATTTGATTTGATTTGATTGGCACTTAATTTTTGCGTACTCTTATTTTTTATACCAAGTTAAGTTTTATACCAAGACGTTTCCCTTCAGATTGATATTATTATAGTCGCAATTAATGATATATTTTATTGGTGCACGACGAAAGGAAAAACATATATAACTTAAAAATGCGCAGTTTCCCAGGGAAAAGACCAGCTAGATCGATTTTTTTCCCCCAAAACTCACTGCATACTAAATTTCATGTAAATAGGAATGAACACGCACTGAATTTGTATCCCAATAAAGTCCACCAATAAAGATTTTTTGTTTGACAATGAAGATGATGACGATGATAGAAGTGATGGATTACACAAAATAGCTGTTCGATACATAAAATGTCCCGAAAGACAAATCTCCCACAATATTTTGTCACAAAAAGCTCGCATTGAAAGCGGTGACATGACCAATATTCGAAATCTATCTTCGCTCTGTCTGCTGTCGCCTCTGTGTAAATCTCTTTTAATAAATAATGGTTTTTATTCTTCTAAGAATAAAATTAATCTATGAGCTTAAAACAAAAAAAAAAATATATAGGCCTTATGAGACTAACCAATAAACCAATATGTCTACTGTCACCGAACTGTGCTGTTTTATCGTTGTGCATGAGCATGCCGCATGGGCAAATTGGGCATAAAACTCCGCTGTCCATCTGTCTCCAGAGGGACAATTCTGCTAAATAAAACCTGCAATCAAGTCCCGCTACTCTAAAACTCTCAAACGGTGTTTTTATAAACGTTAAACCAACGTGAAACGCGCTCTGATTGGTCGAAACGTCATAAAATCCGTTCATGGTAACAAGTCGCTACACTTTCAATCCAAACAAAGTAATTGAGGTTCAGGTTGTATCTTAGGAACCGAGAGCCAGACAGGTAACATTTTCACAGATGATGTATTCCTATTGCCCGTTTAACAACAAATACTAAAAACAGCATGAAATAAATAATTAAGTAGGGCTTCCACACAACACAGCAACTTTTTTTTGTTTTGTACAGAGCCCAGCGTGCGCGATGCCGACTGGCACTGGCACAGTTTTTGCTGATTGTACTCACATTACTCAGTCAACTGTATGTATAAACAAGAGGTCAGTAACCGAGATCAACTACATCGCCATCGAAGGATAGTCAGCTTATCCAAGTCATAAACAATTAGAACTTACAATATGAAAGATTACAATAAATCGATTGAAGTCTAGATAAGAGATTAGTTGAAGATGGAAACGCAAAATATGTTTAGTTCTCGACGAAAAAATTGTGTTTGTGTGTCCATCGTTGCTTCCAAATTTTGATTTAGTATTTTTTGTTTATTTAATTACATTTATAGCCAAAACATTAACACGTTTAGTGACTTGTGAAAGAAATCGCAACAAAACTTGCTGCTAGAAATTCACTGAAGAACAACGTTAATTTTTCCTCGCTTTAACATTTGTGACAACTCCTACTGTGCTCCTACTTTGAGAATTCAAAGCAAAACATTAAAAAGTAAAAAAATGAACGATTGTGGAATAAAGCTTTAAATTGCTCGTATAATCCGTCACACTCTAGCACATAATAATCAGTAATCTCTACATTCGTCGTCTCTGTCGTGCACATAATATTTCAGGCTGCGGTGTTATGGTTTCGTCGCCTATTTCAGGATTTGCGCCAGCTGAGCGGTCCCAACGCGTTGCCATGGTGACCATTGATTGGACGCCATCTTGGATACAGATGTAGTCTGCATGTATTGACAGCTGAAATGTGCCTGGTCTGTATTAAAGTTTCAAATTCCATTTAGATAATAGATATTCTCTAAACGTAGTAGATAAAGCGACGAAATACTAGTATGTCCATCTCTTTTTGGAGATAATGGGATAATTACCCGACAGCGGCGAAGCCAAAAGAAAGGGTAATGATTTTTGCTGACTATGTATCTATGTTTGTTCCACCGTAGCGCCTAAACTATTGGTCCGATTTTATTAAATGAGGTGTCGACAGATTCGTAACAATAGCCCGGGTAACATAGGCTAAATAATTTATTTAGTCGGGTTATAGTTTTTTATAAAAATTGTAGTTCTTTTCAATAAGGTTGACATAAGATGTACCTTTAACTACCTAGAGGATCTAAGAACAATCTGACATATTTTCAAGTTATTTTAAGATATATGCTCTATAAAATAGAGAGTAACCCCCTTACTAATAAAAATATTTACACAGTGGATAAGCAATACAATGATTGTCAAGCGACCCACTTGTCAGACAAGGATAAAACATATTTTTATTAGTAAGGGGGTTTATATTTAGTTATAAGTTATGTAGTAATTAGTATTACAGACGCAAAGAAGCGAGCAAGGGCAGAAACGTTTCTTGGCACGAACTAATTACAAAATTAATAATAATCGTGTTTAATGTTTAGGTAATTATATAGTTTAAATTAACATGATAGTCAATTATCTAACAAATCGTGAACATGATATCACTAACAAGACAGTAGGTATAATGAAAAAAAAATTACATCACAATCTGCCCATGTCGGGACAGGCAAAATGGAAGTCAAGACTTTCATATTTGATAGATATGCCAGGCGACCTGTCGTTTTCATTTCACTTTCTAATAACTCAGAAGTCAGAGCCAATCTATCGTAAGTTATGGCGATAAGTCATTTAACATTTAATTAGAAATATCATTAGCCGTGTTATTTAATACAATAAAGTTATAAAACATAATTAAAATCATGGAAATGGAATAAGACTGCCACGTGGCATACTTTAAAAGCGTTCTGTGCTTTTGAATTTTTAAACACATTCTCGAAGTCTTGAGCTGTTTAAAATTGGAATCTGCCATTACCTGTCATTACCCGGCAAAAACAAATAGACACCGGCCTCTATCGGAATTGTAATCAACCATGTATCGTCCTATATTTGGCGCATACTTCGGACTATTTACAGAAGCGGTCATTGTCTGACTTCGGTTTGGAATGGGAAAATATTTAGCAGCTATATCATTGATCGTCGAACGTTTGGCACGCTTCAAATACATTGCAATTTTCATGCAGTTTCTTATAATAGGTTAGAGTTGCATAAAAGTTAAATAATACCGAAAAGAGTTTATTGATGTTTAAACGAAAGAAAATGTAGTTTTATGACATAAATTAAGTAACAGTAATTGAAAACGTAGTGAAATCTGTAGCTACAATATTATACGAGAATTTATTTGACTTTCGTAATTTCGAATTTTCGATAGTGACTTGGCGATAGTTTTTAATTTTCTATAGAGCGTCGCGCATTTTACCAACTGAGCTGAAAACTTGTTCGTACCTACTTTGAATTTCTTTTTTAAAATTCCAAAGTGTTCGCAGGTACTTACCTAGGTATACTTAATATAATAACTATATTTTTTATTAGATTTATCAGGTGTAATTTTATTGGGTTCAATTAAGAGCAGAATTGCTAGTTTGGGAAAGGAAGAACTAAATACATAATAAGTTTTTCAGAGTATTTCCACCAAATTGCTATTGTTGTCTCGTTCACAGAATTAAGATGGCGATGACTTCCATTAAGGAAAAAATTAAATTCCTGAATAAACGAAACAAAGCTCTATTGTCTATTGTCTTAGGGTAAGCTCACACAGACACGCGACGAGACGAATTCGAAATTGAACTTTATTCACTACCAGATGTTGCCAGATTGTTGTTGAAAGTTAATTTAGCAGAAACCGTACATTTTTTCGCAATAAAAAGTAGCCTATGTCCCTCCCCGTGGTCTACTCTACGTCTGTGCCAAATTTCAACAAAATTGGTTCAGTAGTTTCGGAGCCTATTCAATGCAAACAAACAAAGTTGCGATCACGCCTAGTGAAACCCTGGTTTCACCAGGCGTGATGCATGATCGCAACTTTGTCGCCCTTGTCGACAAGAGACAGAAACGACATGTAGGTCCCTCACCGACCACTACCAGTTTCTCTTGTCGGCTCTGTGGTAGGCTATGCTGTTCTCGTATCGGCTTGCACAGCCACGAGAAAAGCTGTTCCACAGTCCGTAATAATAAAACAACACGCCATAAATCATCTGCAATATACGATAAGGCCAATATATATGTCACCGTAAAATTGTAAAAACCGTTAGATTGTAATATAACTAGTGAAATTGTAAAATGTTGATAGACTTCGAACGCGAATACGCAGCCTATAATTCAGCACATTATTTTTCGTTAAATTATTAATATATAGTTATGAATCTGTCGATATATTTTTACGATCTCGTTAGTTATTTTACAATCTAACGGTTTTTACAATTTTACGGTGACATATTATATATAGTACCTATAGACTAGCATTAAATGTCCGTGGCTTCGCCTGCGTGAAATTAGGTTTTAAACTTTCATCCCCTATTTTACCCACATAGGAGCTGAATTTTAGAAAGCGCTGAAACACGTACGACGTAATAATATTATTTGTATGAGATATTCTTTGTAATAAATATTCTTTGTATGAGATATAACGCATGCGGTAGCGGAACTACGCCACGCGGCACTCCATTGCGGTATTACTAGAAGAGAGTGGACGCGTCGCACTCGTGTCTTGTCACTTGTCCCTCGCCTGGTGCTGCTTACCTCTGTGCGATTTACTATGAGCAACTTAGATAATAGATATTAGAAATTACAGTTACAAAGAGTGCTGCAATTTGATAGCAGCAAGATGTGAAAGGATGTTTAGTCCGTAGATTGCTGGGCCACCTTCCCAGTAGAGTCGGACATATCCTTATGGGCCGAATCCATGGTCAATCCCTGGTCGAATCCATGAGGCTTCTCCCACCCTCCCGGAGAGAAAAAATCTATGAACAACTTTAGCTGATTCGATGCAAGCCAAAATTATGATAATGATCTTGTGTAAGTATTTGTAGCGATTTTATCGAACTGAAAGATATGACTACAATATAAAATATCTAAATATATTGTATGGGAACAAGTCTCGATAGTTATCTATGTACTAAAATAACTCCTTTAAAGCATATCTAGTGTATTGCTATTCTGTAGACGGTCAATGTGTTTGTAGTCGCCGCCAGCCTTATAAGGCAGAACAAGATAATGGCATCCGCAAGATATGGTCTTAAGCGGTTATTGAAGCTTTTTGTTTGGATTAGATAGGGATGGAACATGTAGGAATATAAAAAAAACAATTGCGAGTCAGATTCACGCACAAAGGGTTCCGTACCATTACACAATTTTTTTACTAACTTCGTTAGCTTTATTATTAGTACAAATATAATATAACTATAAGATAAGCCGTTGTAGTTTTCCTTCAAAGCGCATCACATGAACTATCATCATACTTTTTTTTCTTCATACTTTTTTAGATTTTTTACAAGGGAATGACAAAAATATGCGCTTAAAAGTTGAATACTAAGCAAACGGATAACTAAATCTAAAAATCGTCTTAGCAACCTTTGAATGTTTTGTGTTATATACGCATACAAATACATAAATTATATAACTTTCGTGATATATGCAACTATATATGCAACAAAAACCTTATTTTCGCTCTTAAACTCGTGGGCGCAAAATCACTATGCGGCAAATAGAATCGGGTCCCTATCCCTAATGCCAGCGAGAGATGAATTTTCAATGACGGTTTTTGATATTTTATCTGCCGTTAGCTGACCCAACTCACACAAAGCGTCACCTGGTGGCGTAAGTGGTATCCAAAATGCTTAATAAGAATGTTCATAATTTTTCTGTCACCAGGCGGCGCTTGGTAGCCCGATGGTCCTTTTTGTGTCAAAAAGCTGTCAGATGTCACGAATTTAAAAACCCTCATTGAAAATGAAGGAATTTTCCAGATGGAGTGACTAAATGTCTTTGTTAATGCCAACGTGACGATGCAGGGCATTGCTCTAGCTGCTATCGGTCGTGTGTGCCTTATCGCCGTGAAACAACACGAGACCATTTAATTAGCTAATTCGTTACGTTATTATGACGTAACTTATGTTGACTGTTTTGTTTTCTTATTTTTATAAGCAAAAAAGAAAATTACAAATTAAAAATAAAATTACTTTAATATATATTTTATTTTCTGCAAACTATTACTACTACATACTGTCGCTATATTAAATAAATACAGCGTGAAACTTGGAAGCAAGTTTTCATTATCGAGGGTTTATTACAAAGCGGCAAAAGAATCTCGTTTGTTGTATTGGAGCCCCCTTAATTAAATACTTATTTTGTTCTGTTTTAGTATTTGTTATTGCCGCTATGGCACCATCTGTGAAAATTTCAACTGTCTAGCTATCACGTTTATGATACAGCCTGGTGACGGACGGACAGACGGACGGATAGCAAAGTCTTCAGTCATAGGGTCCCGTTTTTTACCATTTGGGTACGGCTCCTAAAAAAGCAGACCGTCAACTTCAACATTATGAAATTTTCTCATTGCACCTTACTTTATAAAAAATCTGCAAACGTTTTTAAACCAAAACTTTCAAACTACTTTAATAGGGAAATTTGCTTCCAGTCTTAGCTTAACCAAAACTAGTTAAGATTTAAATTATATTATCGGTAACAAACCACTAGAACTTTTTGTTTCTATGTATCGATATGTATGCGAAAGATCACAATTTTCAAACCAGTAACCTACTCATTTTACAATCATGGAATATTGCCATACAACCAACTATTAAATCAGAAATTACGAAAGTTATCAATTGTGAAAGAAATTTGTTAACAATACATGATTGTTTACTGACGAAAATAAGTTCCAACAAGTAGTTTATATTAAAGGAGGATTTACATTTAAACGACTCGTTCGCGATGGCCTGCCCACCAAAGTGGACTATATTTTATTTCATAATTTATCTTGTTCTACAGGTGAGTTCTAAAAATCTTTTAGTGAGATAGGTCTGATTATCGATTACATAAATATTATCAAAATCGATAACCTCATTTTTGCAATTTCCTCTTATCGGAATACCTAGCTTCCTATCTTCATTCGTAGCAATGTTGCCACTTTTATCGCAATTATTTTAATTATGAAATGCTTTAGAAAATATTTGTATTTTGGCTACAACTGTATTTAGATTATTTTATTGCAAACATATTTAGTATTTTGTTTAAAATTTACCTGACAATATTGTTTTCCTTAGTCATAACTCATTTTTGATAATTAACACATTTACATTTGATAATTTTTTTTTCAGAATAATGATGTTAATTGCCAATATAGTTCTGAAGGGTGTGGACCGTCTTCTGGTGACTTGTTAAGTACATTAATAAAAGAGCTTGGCGAGAAGGAAAGAAATCTGCTGTTAAATGCACTTCTAACTATTGCCACCAACAATGGAATTCTACCGGACCTATCGCCACTTATTCCGTCCCGTCCAACTACCAATAATGTAGCTCAAACTAATTCAGTCCCACAAATTTTAAATATCGGATCCTTGGCTGCTAACATTGCTGCTGATTTTGAGACTTCATCATTTTCCGAACCATCACATATTGAATTCCAAAACCAATATGGTGATTTGGTGATTCCGAATCAACCAACTCTGAATGATATTATATTCACCACATACCCCGTATATGGAGTACCAGACTCTCCCTATATTATTTCCCCATCACCGTCTCCTTCGGTGACGTCATTGCCATCCCAGTCATTTTCACCATCGTATCCTTCTTTCCCATTACAATCATCTTCCTCGTCACAATCATCTTCCTCGTCACAATTAAGTTCCTCGTCACAATCAGCTCCCTCGTCACAATCAACTTCCTCGTCACAATCAACTTCCGCGTCACAATCAACTTCCTCGTCCCAATCAACTCCCTTATCACAACTATCATCTTCATCAAGTTCGTCATCTTCAGCACAATCGTCTGTTTCACAACCGTTATCATCATATTCACCTGCGTCACAATCATCTGTATTACAATCAGACTCTTCAGCAAAAACATCTGCCCTATCACAATCGTTTATACCATCAAAACAAAGTTCAAATACATTGCCATCGTCTTCAACTTCTTCTCAGCCTTCTTCAATAAAACCAAAACCATCATCCACCCCTGTGACTGGTTCACCATCGTTACAACCAGCACACAATTCACCTGCGTCTTCGGCAAAGCTATCTGACAAACCGGTCCCATCACAGACGACTAGAAGTAAGCCAATAGAAGGTACTGAAATAACTACAAACGCAGGACATCCAACAAACTCATGTCAATATTATGATGAATTCCCTATGAACTTAGAAATAAATGTGCCGCCACCGAATATACCAGAGCCTAGGATAACAATTATTACAGCTCCAGCTCCAATCGAAAAAAAGTCCTCCTCATTAAAGCAAATGTTGCCTTTAATTTTAATAGCGATGCTCTGCAACGAAAGAAACAACGCATGTCCGTGTATTTGTAACAGTCCTAGCATTGTTCCTATCCCTTATCCTATACCGATACCATTCCTGTCCTGTAGAAATTATAAAGACGATGATGATGATGATGACGATGACGACGACACACCAAAGAAAACAAATCGGCAGAGACGCGAAGATTATGACTTCTGGGAACAAACATTAATTGAAGCTAGAAGATAGTTAAATTTTCGAATAAATAAAAATAGTTTTAATATTGTCATTCTGTTATTTATAAATAAGAAGTAAAATCTGGTAAAAAGAATTAATCCAAAGGTTTTGACGTTTTATTTATTTTTAGTATTTATAGTTTATGGTAATCTAATCTAACAATTAAGATGAATTCTATATATATATATATATATATATATATATATATATATATATATATATATATATATATATATATATATATAATAAATATAGTTTTTTCAAACTATATTTATTATATATATAATAAATATAGTTAGAAAAAACTAAAAAACACGCTTTTAACCCTTTAACTGCCAGGCCAGGCAAGGCAAAATACCATGGTTTGTCAGGCACATGTGACTGACATGACAGTTAACGGGTTAGAGCACATCAAAGTTAAAAAAAATAATTAAAAAGCTTAAAACAATAATTAAAGAATAATTCACGACTGGACCAATTCCGCTGATTTTCATTAGTTCAGGAAAGGTTTAAACGGTGAGAAATTTTGGAAAAATTGCGGAGGGAAATATGAACACTATATTTATAGGTGCGACAGAATAACGTGTGTCGGGACAGCTATTATTAAAATATAAATATAACTTATGTACTGACCAGAACACTGTTTACTAGAAAATACCTCCTTCAGCAAGGAAGTTGTAGTTATAGCGACCTCGCATTTTGAATCATACTTTTTGCTAGTTTTATCATGATTACACAAGTGGTGTGAAAATATTTTAATAATCAAGATAAAAATTATGCAGACAAAATACACATTGAGCACGTGTATCCCAACGAGTGTTTGGTAATTGTTAAGATTAGATACGATATGATGCAACACCACAGATATAACTTGATTCTAAAGCATACGATATTTATACATTTTGCGTACTCGAGCTATGAATCATAATTTAAAATGAATACGTTTTATTTTATCATGGTTGTGGTGTGTGTGTTCAATTTGCAGGTACAGTTTTGTGAGTTGCTAGTAAAGTTAAATTGAAGGTAGAGCAAACGGATCTACATATGTAAATTTGTAATAGCTTCTCGAAGGGCCTCTAAAGTGCGCGCCAGATAAGTCTGCGCACAGTCAAAATCTCCGGGCCGCACTACCAAATTTTATGTATACTCGTAGTGTGCGCCAGATAAGTCTGTGCATAGTCAAAATCAGATACTAATTTTTCCTATTAGAATTTAGAGCTTAGAACAAAAGAAAGTACTGTAATAAGCAAAGAAAACACCCCAGTCACGCGCAGAGTTATCTGACACGCACTCTAGTCTCGGAGGAGAACCTTTTACTTTGGTTATTACATTCCATTACTAAGTATAGATTTCTACCATTTCGAATATCAACAAAAATATAATTTCAATTCTATTTAGGTTGGCGTCATCGGTCAATTAATTGGTCAAGCAACTTATGGAAGTTCGCCAGCTCCAGTGGAAAATGATGATGATGAAACTAGCGTTCTCCTAGCGCTGTTACTTTTAGCTACAAAAAGCAAGAATTCATGCAACTGCTGTCAAAGTGTTCAACCAAAATATATTCCAGTACCATTTCCGGTACCATTTCCAGTATCTGCTGGTAATGGAAATGCCTCCAAAGAAGACGACACTACCAGTGACAGTGCTAAAGTATGCAATTGTAATTGAAATACTACATTTTGTGAATACATTTAATATTTATTTTTATCTACCTGGTGCAACTTCGTTTGTGTAGGCCGTGGGACTATTAATGGAAACGGAACCCTAGTTTTCTTTAAAACGCTAAGATAAAAATAGCCTAAGTTACTCGTTATAACATCAGCTATCTGCCAGTGACGGTCAAAGTCGTTTCGGACGTTTCAGAGATTAGCCGGAACAAATAGACAGACATACAGACGGAAATTTAAAAAAAAAATGGTGTAGGTATCATATATATACGTAGTCAATTACGTACATAATATGGATTTAGTGCAAAGCTGTTCATTTGAAATTACAAATATTGTCTTCAATTTTATTTATTTGTAGGTATGTAGTTATAGAGATTTAAGCAAATTTTATTAAATATATAATTTTCTTTTTTTGCTTTGAATTTTTTAATGTCTCATCAACTTTTGCAATGCACCCAAAAAATTCACACTATTGATTAATTATATATATGTACGAACGTCGAACACATTTAACACCTACCTGCAAACACTTTTAACAAATTTAACATTCCATTGGTTATTAATAACGACGAGGATTTTGTATGGTCCAAGATTGGGGGAATCATAATATTAAAATTTACATGTATTTCTTCTAAATAACATTTTAATTTATAATTTACGACTTCTGATAAACAGATTAAGATATTGTAACTGCATTTTTATTAAATATCGTCTAAAATAATCTAAATAATGTTATCAAATACAAATTTTAGTAAATTCGTAAGTGTCAGATAATTATTCACCTGCGCTTCAAACGATAAACATACGTGATTAATCATTTATGTGATATAACATAATCAAGATTTTCGTAACAATTATAAATAAGATAATGTCTTTTATATTTAAGTATTCAAAATGAATGATTGTTATTTAGTTTGATATGGCTTTCATTGAGATAATCATAGCTGTTGCATATTTTTTGCAAGTAAGTATAATATATTTTTGATACACATAGTTATTAGATACGTTATTTTGTAATATATTGATTCTGGCAAAATATGCATTAATATTATCATTTATATTCTTGGTTGTGTTTCAGGTGTGTTTTGCACAGGTTAACAGTGGACAAACATTTAACCCGAATTTAAAGCTCAACACTTTTGGAGGTTCGGAGAAAAGCCTTCAAAGTGTAACAGATAATGCAAACTTTCGAGGAAATTATATAAATTTTGCAGCAAATCATTTATCTCAGGGCAAATTATCACAGAATCGGGTATCCGATTTCTTTAACCAGAAGGCAGCAGCACCATTAGAAAATTACCAGAATACCATATTTCCTCCCAATTCTAATCAACAACAGCTTTCAAATCTACGACAACAGATTAATGTAGAAACACAAGACTTGTCTACTCCTTCGGCTTTTTGGAATACTCGTCAAGACCCAAATCTAGGTAACAACATAAATCTTACTCCTTCGAATGAATTACCATTGACTTCTAATATTTTACCTGCACCTAACATCGCGGGTAATAGTTTTCTGGTATCGAACATTCCTAATACTCAGTCAATTATTCCTAATACTCAGCCAATTATTCCTCCCTCTTTGACGATATCAACATCATTACCTACATTTATACCGAAGATTTTTCCAAACTCTTATTATAATAAATTACAGCCAATAAATCAAGTGTCTCACGATACAAATCCAAACAAAGTATTTGTAGCTTTAGCAGAACCTAATACCAATTCGGGTAATTATTACTATGCGTCACCAAAACCTGGTACTGATGCAAATAGTCAAAAGTCTTTAAATATGAAGTCGTTACTGCCTTTAATATTGAAGCTACTGTATGACAAAAATGAAGATTGCCCATGTTGCCACCGTTGTAACAATAAGCACAATCTAGCAGAAATACCTCTTATCGACACTGGATACTCCAAACAGAAAACTTATGGATCTCCATCTGAAGAGAGCTATGAAGATAGCGAATCTGAAGAAGACAGTAACAACGTGGAAAAGATAAATGCAAAATTTGATAAACACCGAAATAGGAAACGCAAATACCAAAGGCATAATATTTCTGATGAAGACAAGGCAAGCCAATCTGCCGAAGATTAATTGACCTATATGTCAAGTAATGATCTGCTAAATATATGCTGAATAGTATCACAATTATTATGTTACAATTAGGTACGCGAAAAATGTGTTGATTAGTATTAAAAATAAATCCGAAGTACTTTTTGCCCTTGTTTAATTTACCTTTATATATAAAATATAAATAAATATTTTGTGTGTGTGTAAATAAATATTTTGTAATTGAAGTCCTTCTTAACGGATGGACCGATTTTGAAGAAATTTTTTGTGTGTTTAAGTTGATTCGTGAATGGCTTAGATTAACAAACTAGTCCACTGGATAATGTTTTATTACTTTTTTTTTAATTAAAAATGTACAAGTAAAAATACGCCCAATGAAGTGGACACGGGACAGCTAATATCTAATAATATGTTAAAACAATTTTCTTACAAAATGTATGGAAAGTATGATTGAGAAATGTATGATTCAGAATTCACATACAACTTTACACCTATGGATTTTATTTAGCTACAGATAATAATATTAAAACCTCAAGAGGTTCAAATCGTAAATTTTTGTCTTTTTCGTTTATTCAAAAAACTTTTTCATGAAGATAAATAAAGTATTATAAATTGCCGAATAAAAATAAAACATGTGCATATTATGAATAATGAATAAGCAATGATGATTAAGCAGAGTGTATATTTTATAACAAAGGAGCTTGAGATAAAATGTACGTATATAATATATATTGAATCCTGTTTCATAATCAAACAAAACTATGAATTCATTCACATTAGCTATATCATTTGTCGTCTTCGTAATTTTAAATGTGAGTTAAAAAGATTTTTTGCGTTCATTCTCACAGTCATGGTCATAGAATTCTACATTTAGATTTAAGATCATAGATTAAATAATTTGCTGGATAATAACATTTATTTTAAGGATTCATTGTAATTGAGCAATATACATTTCAGCTTTGGTGGAGGCTACTCAAGTGGATGAGGCTGGACATTTTGGTCAGACAAAATTTAACATTGTCACACTCTTGCGACAAGGAAATTAATTTTATGGAAATTAACGAAACAAACGAACGAATGAAGAAATAACCATGACATTGGTTTCTTGGATGTTCCAACTACGTACGAGTACTTTGCATTATGAAATAGCAAAAAAATCAGAATAATTAAAAATTAAAGCAATTTTAGTTACAAGGTAGTTTTATATTTGTAAATAATCTTAACATAAATATGATGAGCAACTTGCTAAGTTGTATTTAAATATTTAAATAACTGGGCAAGGGATTAGTCTGTGGATTAGAAATCGTACGATTGGTAACAAAAAGTTAAATCATTGCCAATGTTTTTTCGTCATGCATATTATAATTATGAACTAAGACTATATTTTTATAAACTTCAACGCCTCAGCAGACGTATGCTGGTATTCATTATGTAGTGGTTGATATTTCAAGGCCTGCGTTGACGACAGTGAAATTTTAACTACTATTATTAATTATATTCCATTATTTTATATTGAATCACGCTTATTTTTATATTAGTTATTTTGAAATAAATAAATTATTTCTAGCGTTCAGTAGTCCACGTCTCGGAGTCCTTATGGTTTCGTCATGTCTAACTATTGTTTCGTCAAAGACGAAACTTTGCACGGATACTTACCACGCCAACAAAGTGCGAAAATAAAATCAAGAAAATTATTATCTTCTCGCCAAAAGTAACTAATGATAATCAACTTGCGAATTACAAATTTGCATGATAATGCATCGTAATATGGCATCAATCCTTATAGAATACAAAGCTGCAGATATTATAAAACATTGGTTATAAACCTATCAAAGAATAAAATGTAGCTGTGCACTGAATTCAATGACACAATTTGGAAATAAGATGTAGGTAATTATGTATGTCTTATTACAAAATCAGATACATAAGGTAATAAATTAATTTATTTAAACTGAAAAGTATTTGATATTTATTTACTTAATTCATTATAAAATGTGGTTTTGGTGATTTTGGAGTTTTACAATATTGTCGTGTACAACCCTACCTATACCTATTTGCATAAGATATTTTAATCTGTATTCAACAGTGATAAATAATAATAATTTAAGTTTCACAATCGCAGAACTAGAAATTTCTTAAAACAATTCAATCTGTAAAAATTTTCAGATCATTGAAGGACAAACGTAGTGTTGTGTTCCAATTTCCAAATGTAAACAAATCAGAAAAGCAACATAACGCCCGCGCCCTTATAATTGACGACGATGATTACGATGATTATGTCTTGAATGACATGTTACCCATCCTACTCCTGTTGATGCGCAATAAAGGAAACAGGAATGGAAGTAGTGCCTGCGGAGGAAACGGTGGAAATGTCATCCACGTACCATTTCCCATCCTTGTTCCAGTAGCATCTTAGAAAATAAATTGTATTAATTTATCTACAGGTACTTGTTTTATTCATATTACTTTATTATTATTTATTATATATTATTCGTAAAAAGTGGACTTATGTGAGAATTCAAATGTCTTCTCTTCTAATTTCAACTTATTGTAACAGCCTACGTGGTCCAGTGGTTTACAGCTTGGCTCTCGACTCGAAGGGCACAGGTTCGATTCCCGCATTGGAACAGCAAAATACTTCCAAGTTTTGTTAGGATAATGCAGGCTGATCGCCTGATTGTCTGTCAAGAAAGATGATTCATGCGTCGGATGGGCATGTAAAAAGTCGGACCTGCGCCTGATCTCTCGCCAGTCGTGTCGGTTTATCCGTCACACTGTGTTTCGAGAGTAAAGGAAGAGAGAGTGCTCTTGTGTAATGCGCACACACTTAGGCACCGAAAAAATAATTCCTGCGTAGCTGGCCGTATTTTAATGAAACCGGCTACTGTCACCGAAATCGGTGTGGGGAGCTATTATTGTAAAGTTGGACCCGATTATGAAATTTTACGTTGATACTAGTAAAATGGACCGTTATTTAGTATGGGAAATTATTAGCACACTATGACAATTATCTTGCAGACAGTAATCGAGTCATTGGAATTATAACTTAAGATAAATACCTCACACTTGAAATATGAGATAGTTAAGTAGTTAATTTTATTCCGACAAGGTTAGTAGGTAATTAATAATTAACGATTAAACGTACGTAGGTAGGTTATACGTGCTATTTATAGCGAAGTTTTTTAGCATTTCAAAATGAAATGCTGACGAAAAACTGAAAAAAAAAACTGCTGGTTCATAGTTTAAGTTGGAAATTTTTAATTTGGATACATACCATTTTAATAATTATTTATTTTTTATTCTGTGTTTTTTATGTTACGTAAAATCATTTTTAATAAACTTGAAATGAGAAATATGACGAATACCTTTTAAGTATTGTAAAAGAAATTAAAACTGTAATTCATCATGAAATACTATGAATTAAAGTTTTATTGATTTTAAATTCACCGATCATCTAAAATCAATAAAACGTTGGAATTAACGTAGATTTTAAACATGTAATTTTTTTTTCACCTTTATTATATCTATAAATATAATATGTCCATAAATAAATTTCTTTTATTATTAATTTTAGATTTCATTTAATTTTTAGAAAACTAATTTCCGAAGGTTAAGAACCCCATTACTCACTTTCAGTCACGTTAAATATTTTCTATTTCTCAATTTAAAATGCAGCATACGTGCCCAAATTACACATACCAAAATATTTCATCATTTTCATCATGGAGTTCAAACAATAACCTATATTTCTTTTGAAATATTTTACATATAAATGAAGTGTAATACACGGCTTAGTCAATAAACGCCAAAATGGTATATGGGTCACTGAGTTTAATTTCATTTCTCTTATTTCTCAAGGTTTGAAATATTGGAATTTCTTAAAAATCGTTGTGTAAATCGTTTCGTGTGAAGTTGTTATCAAGGTTTTTATGATTTATTACAACTTTTCTTTTCAGAGCTATGGAGTTGTGGCTCAGTGCCCTGGGTGTTTGGAGTTGATGCCTCCGGGAAGTAACATACCGTCGACGGCATACATCCAACCCGTAGGACAAGTCTGCTTCCCTGCTGTGATACAGATTCCAGACAACACACCCCAGAACATTCCCGCGCAACCCACTCCATCACGGGATGAGGACGACGATTACCTGAATTTGATATACCTATTAATATCAGCACTAACCGGTTCTAACAAGTGCAATTCCAATTCAAACTCCAACTTTAATTCCAACAACAATGGACGGAACTCGTACAGCCAGAATAATGGTCCTAGCCCAATTTACAATCCACTTTCCACATTGATACCAAACAGCGGTAACAATAATCCCGGGCCAAGCTCTGGATACATCGACATTACTTCCTTGAGCAATGGTCCCTATTCCTACCCTAGTCCTAACCCTAGCCCTATCCCTAGCTCTAACATTAATCCTAACCCTATCACTATATCTATTGATACAAGTGGTGCTAGCACCGGTTGCATCTGTGAAGCATGTAACTCAAACAATCCTTTTGCAAATCTCAACCTTTTCCCTGGATTCGCTCCCGGACTAGGCTATGGACCAAGCTCTATACAAAACAATAATAACGCACAAAGCTCTACTTATATCCCTGATAGCTTCAATGCCGGCAATGGATGTATTTATGTACCTTACCCTGTCCCCGTGCCATATAATGTGCCGGGATACAATTTTGACGATATTTGTTATCCCGAAAATGAATATGGGCCCCAAGAAATCAAGTTAATTATAAATACACAATGTGATTAGATATCACTCGTATGTTCTGTATTTTTTTTTTTGTATTTTTCGACATTAAATAGTGTACTAAACAGTAAAATGTGTTTGATTTTGTTTTCTCTCAGTTCCTTATAGTAATTTCTCATGCGCTACTTTAGCATTACAAAAATTATGCAATCGTTTGTTTTCATACAAAATGGTCACAATATAAGCCAAAACGCATTCAAAACTGGGTCATACGAATATTGTAACAGGACTATAAACATGATTCGAAAAGTGCTCACTCTTGCAACATTTTTATTATTAGAGGTAAATTTTTGTATTTTATATTTAGGTACTATAAAGATATTTTTGTTCGACTTATTTAAATACTGAATACTCGGTTCTTTGATTCAGCTACGGACCACTTCATGATAATACAACTAATAATATAAAATATGTTCCTAAACTGGTGTACTCACTCTACACTAGTTTAGAAACATATACGTCGTATGATTAATTTAAATTAAAATATTAACAATAGAAATCCTTATTAAAATACCATCAAACAGATTAGGGAACGTACTTACACTACGTGACCACTTTTTACCCATCTTTTCCCTCTCTTTCCTTCACAGTGACTATCCATAGTAATAAATATATGCCGAAGTAATAAAGGCAGTCGCGCAAGATTTTCCTAGAAGTTGTCTACGTGACGGAAAAAACCACACGGTGACCGAGCATACTACGTTTATCATATATTAATAGTATATTATACTATTAATCTTTTGATTGTTTTTTTTATCATTTGCATTTTTTCAGAGCCCTCTAGTAATTTGTCAGTGGTACGGAGGCTATGACTGTGGACAATACAGTCCGCAGTACATCGTCGTGAATCCTTATGGATATGACGATGTCTACTCACAATTTACCTATCCGTACAACGATCAGCAACTTTACGGCGGCTACTCGCAAACCTATTCCCAGTATCCACCGCAGCAACCCATCGTTGTAGTCGTCAACAATGATCGTTCAGATTGTGACATGGACGATATTCTGTCCCTGATATTCCCTGTAGAAGATAAGAGGAAAGAACCTGTGTATGTACCGATGCCTATAGTAGTGGAGACCCGCGATGGCTGTGAATGTACTTGCAAGTGTGAGTGCAGGTGTGAGTGTCCAAGGTCCGACTACTGCCCACATTGTGATTCACCGAAAAATAGATGTAAATGCAAAGAAGATTGCCAATGTAAGAAAAAAGAGAAAAATCAAAAACCAAAATGTAAATGCAATGAATGTCAAAAACACGACTCTGGCTGTGGATGTGGAGGAAGCATATTTCACAAAATGTTCTGATGATTGTTGAAATAAGTACATAATATCTTGCAATATATTGAAATAATTATTATAAAAAATCTAATTCTTGTATTTTTTTTCTAAATAAAGTAATCTGAAAAAATTACGTTTTTATTTCAACAAAATAAACACAATCACACACACACACACATAATAATAACTTGCGTTGAGGTTCAAAAGACGAAACCAAAATTAATGTTATATTGAACACAAATATTAGCTGTGTAAGCTTTAGTATTCATGGGTTATATTACGACAAAAAATATAATTTTGACAGAAATAGGCGATAACAAATAGAAAAAAAGATGAGAGGATCGTATTAGACTGTAAAAACTAATAAGTTATACGATCCTCTTATCTTTTTCATAACCTACAAAATAAACCAACCTTTTATAACAAGCTTTTTAAGTCTTTAATTTTAGTTACCTTTTTAATATCATAATATATTATATAATATTAGCATTTAATATATCCAAAATCCTAATTAAGTAGTTTGATATTACAAAAGCACTTAGCTAAGATGCAATTTTGCAATTATAATAATTTGGTTATCCATACTTAATATTATAAATGCGAAAGTGTGTCTGTCTGTCTGTCTGTCTGTCTGTCTGTCTGTCTGTTACCTCTTCACGCCCAAACCGCTGAACCGATTTTGATGAAATTTGGTATAGGGATACTTTGAGACCCGAGAAAGGACATAGGATACTTTTTATCCCGGAAAAATGTACGTTCCGCCGCGATAAACGAATTTTGGCGCAACGGAGTTGCGGGCGTCATCTAGTATATTATATTTCTACTGGAACATCAACTTCAAGTGGAGTTATTATCATTAACATTATAACTCCACTTGAAGTTGATCTTATATTAATTTTTTTATTTTTTATTTTATTTTGAAGTGGTATGGTTTCGACCATTCGAATTCCCTCAAAAAATGGAAAAAAATATATATCACGAAAGAAATAAGATATCACAAATAAGACATAAATAACGTAATCGCTTTTGTAATAGAGGACTAAAATATTTAGTTTAATTAATATAGGTACTCAGAAATATTGAGGCATTACTACTTGGTAAATGTACCTAAAAAAGATATTATTTTAAGTGTAGTTTAGTAACTAAATAGATACATCCAAAAGAACTGGGGTCGGAAGCTCTCCGTCATTCGCCCTACTCACCAGACATGAATTTTGGAAGAAGTATATCTTATACCGTATACCTCGTACGGTTTTAGTATGGGGCGTTTTTACGAGACTTGCGAAATTTTGTATGTCACCGTAAAATTGTAATAACCGTTAGATTGTAAAATGTTGATAGACATCGGACGCGAATATTCTGCCTATAATTTAACATTATAAATATATAGTAATGAATCTTTCAACATATTTTTACAATATCGTTAGTTATTTTACAATCTAACGGTTTTTACAATTTTACGGTGACATATACAAATCGATGTATCTTTGAAAACATTGACTTTTGATATAAGTACTGTTTCTTCTGAGAAGTTACTCACATTTAAGAGTACTATTCATTTATGCAATTTAAAAAAAATGTCCGATCCCCTATTGCCTGCAAATTATTTCAATTCGAATTAGAATGCAGAAGATAGAAGACATAAGTCATTACATAATTTTTATTTGTGTTATCAATGTTCCTTGATTAAGGTTACAATAGGGGATCGGACTACATCTGAAATATTTAGTTTCATTAATATATTCAGAAATATTGAGGCGTTACTACTTGGTAAATGTAAAAAAATATATTATTTTATGTGTAGTTTACTAATTAAATACATTTAATTATGTACAAAATTTTTTTTTTTGCGAAATTGGTAAACAAAACCTACATCATTAGTTTACTTACATCATATACAAAAACATTAATTATGGTAAGTATGAACTTAAACGCACAAATATCGGAGATATTTACAAATATATTCCTTCGGCCGTATACTTCTTACACCTAACCCTAACAAGTGACGTCACTTGTAGGTCGTTTTTAGGAGACTCGCGAAATTTTTGTATACAAATCGCTGTACCTTTGAAAATATTGACTTTTGATATACATTTTCTTCTGAGAAGTTACTCATATTTAAGAGTACTATTTATTTATGCAATAAAAAAAATTAGTCCGATTGCCTATTAACTGAACCGAACAATTAATTATAATTGTATTTTTTATTAAATGTTATTTTCACAAACTACCTACTGTTGAGTGTTGAGTTGTTGACTATATCAAGACTATATCTTATTTTGTATAAAATAACATACAACAATGGAAAATAAAGCATGAAAGAACCCAATATAATAAATCTTAATGGTTTGAACGCTTGAAGTCTCCCCACAAGGTTAACTTTAGTTCCTTTGTGGTGAGAGTACCAACGCATCTTCTACCGACCTTTGAGGCGGGGGAATTCTGGCCGACGGACGTGGTCTACTTACTGGTACTACCTTCAGGTTTAGGGGGAGGCTCCTTAATAAAGCGCGCATCTTACGTGATAAACATGTGTGTTAGTGAGTGTGAGTGTAGATTATAGTTTTAGAATAGTATATGTATAGTAGTAGATTTAATATAAATAAATTATACACCCGATATATCTAGTAGTATATTTAAAGTAGTAGTTGTAATATAAAATATACACCCTATATAATATCCAGTACTCGTAACACAAGTTAAACTTAGCACGGGATTAGATAGTCGCGGTGTCCGGTTTAAATTTATTTATTTAATTTAAAACATAAAGATATATTCAATTCTGTGATCGTTACACGACTCATATTAATTTGTTAATTAATGCTAGTTATGTGCGACGTGCCAGGAATTCCTTGCAACACTTTACATGTCTCTTACAAAAATTCATGCTCACTAGAAAATATCCTAAATAAAACGTGCCCTTTAACACACTGTCACAATTACAAAACGTAGTAGTATGCTGTAAATAGATTTACCTATATATAGCACCAGCCTAAAAATATTTGTTAAGACCTAATTATGGATTTCAAAGAGGTCATATGGATTTTGGTGATTTACTACTGTTTTGCGGTAAGATTTTTCATAAATCCGAGGCCTAAACAGGAATTTTGGCACTGACAAAATTTGCACAATGCCATCCACGTGGGTTCACATAGTAAAGATAGTGGGAAAATTCGTGTTAAGGCCTCTATCTAGAATCTAGAGTAATAAAACAATTACAAGAAAAATGTTGAAGTGTTGCGCTAGTTTATGATGTATTAAGGTTTATCACAAACTTTAAACGTGTTACAACTATCGTTAGATACGATTGCACATTACATTCCGATTATTTCATTACAATCTTTGATATATTTCATAAAAAAATATTATATTTATAGGCCTATAATTTCAATGCACTATTTTGTTCAACAAACAATTTAAATGATTATAATTATTATATTTTTAACACTGGTGAGTATACTTATTAATAAACTAATCTTATAACAGTAGAGATATTTTGGCGTATATTTAATTTTTTATTGTTTTCTTAGTTATTAGTATTTTTTTGGCTATGAATTTTATATGAAATATTATATTCTACAATGTAATTTTTTATTTAAAATGTATGTTTCAATAGATGGTAGTTATTGTGCAATAATATTATATTCTTGCTCTAGATTATTATAAAATGTGTTTATCCATTTTGGTTAAAAAATTAACATATTTACTTTCAGTGTGTTGTCAGTAACGAGACCATACAACTGGTACCACGATGCAAGGCTTCGATATCAAAAACAAACTTGATCAATTCTGGAGAGGGCTTGGAAGCAAACGGGTATAAAGTTTTGCATGATTTTAATTTCCCAGATGTCACGTATCCAACAACAACTCTGGAGTCATGCCAACCTTTCTATTTTAATTCCAATGGCTTAGATGCTATTGTAGGACCATTTTCTAGTGATGTTCAATCGAATTATAGGTCTTTATTGTCGCCTAATGAAAATAAGATTAAAGACGTTGCAACAAAGAAATCTATTGTACGTGATAATATTAAACATCAAACGTCGTTTTCAAATATTACTATCGATAATAATAAAAATGAGTCAGACAATGCCGATGTACTGGATGTTGTACGTAAACTTTTTGAAAAATATATAACGAAAAACCATATTGATTCCGAGCTAAAAGAAATTTTATCAGTACTTTTTGGTGCCAATGTAAAAGAAAGTAAATCTTCTGAAATAAATGAAATCGGCTCTGTGATTGAAGAATCAGTACCACTTTTGGATGAAATCATAGGTAGCAATTTAACAACAAATAAATCAAATGAAGAAAATATGACTGAATCTATTGAACAGTTCATCGAGCGACTTTCTGAACCAAATGTAATGAACTCCATGATCGAAGAGTTAAAACAACTTTTGGATAAAAACTTAGATATTAATTTAATGGCAAATAAATCAAATGAAGGGAATAAAATTGAAACTGTTAAAGAATATCCTAATTCCATTAATAGCGATAATATTATAACAATGCAACCATTAAGTAATAAAACTACTAATTCCCATGTAAGTTCTGATATCCAACTAGAATTAGAGCTTACAAAAGAAGATATTGAATACTTATTATTAAATAGCACTACTTATGATGTAGACGATTCACACAACAGCATTGATGACTTTAAATATATCAATACCTCAATTTCCAAAAATATTGAAATGAAGCATGTAAAAAATATTGATGACATAGTTTTAATTCCGGAGTTAACCTCACTTACAGAAATCGAATTGAATAGTAAAAATTTTAATTATTCTGTTTCGAACGAAGAATTGAATATAACTCAGCCGGAAAATGACCAATTTACTAGCAATCAAAGTGTAGTCTATGAAGTTGTAAATGAAAAATATATTTTAAATAATATAACAGAGGCTGAAAATATACGTGACTCTATTAATACAGATGAAATTAATTTGCATATCCCAAAAGAGCCAGTTGTTTTTGATGTCGTCTACAGGGATGCATATAATTTAGAGAAACCTGTATTAGATATCGTTCCATCAAGCATTCCGGTGAGACTGAAAATAAATATTGAAATTGTTAAACACGATTCTAATGAAATAGATGATTTTTACAAAACAGATATATACAATGAACAATTTGCACCAATAATATATGAAAAAAATATGGTTTTAGAAAATGTAAGCAATATTATCGACAATACTGAAGAGGATCTAGCGCCGGAAGACCAAATTACTGTACTAGATGAAATTAACGAGTCTGACTTTATTAATGCATTATCAATACTTTTACTAGATTCATTGAACAACAATCCATTAGAAATAATACCACCAGAGTTTATTAATGCTGAAAATAATTCATGCAATCTCTTGATGGAACATTCGTCAGAGTCACAGAATAATAATTTGTTGATGAACAACATTAATTTAACAAATAGCATTCGTAACGAACAGATTCAACCAGTTACAGTACCAGAAGTTACCCTACCCATAGATAATAACAAGGAACAAGGGGCATTGGAAATGCACTCAAACATTGTAAAATATAACACTAGCCCGCTTATCGAAGTACTTAGATCTGCAATCACTGCTGATCAATTAGAAGATGATCAAAAGAATAACATTACGGAGATTTTAATAATAGAAAATTTCAAACCTAATAATAACAAAAATGAGACTCTTGATAAACTGGATAATATAAACATAGAAAACATAAATACGACCGCAACTCATGATTTTTTCTCAATAAATAAAGCATGTGGCTTTGAAAATTTTAAAGAAGAAGAAAATAGCACCTCACAATTTAATACAACTAATACAGACACAACGTGGCCTTTAGTAGACATATTTCAATTAAAAATTTGCCCCACAGAAGTTGATTCAAGCGACAAATTCAAAAATTTCGTTTAATGAAAAGATGTGAAAAATATTTTCTACACAAACTATTTTATAGCTTTGACTGTTATTATAAGTTATGTAAATAAGTATTTAAGGGCTTCTATTAAAGATAAAAATATATAATCCAAAATTAACAGTTTGTTTTTTATGTCTGTCACCGTTGATCGTAAGGGCGAATTTGCAATTATGTGTGGGATAATTGCAAATTCGCATTGCATTTGCTATATTATATACTAGAAGCCCATATACGAGCTAGCAGATATTTACGATGCGATGTGAATTCGCAATTACGTGTGGGAGCCCTAATAGCTATAGGTAGTAAGTAGTATTTAGTATGGACTGAGATCCTAGCCCGCACACTCCCCTTATATTCTTACTGATAAAATATATTTCATATTATAGTATAAGTGTGTACAAAGTACAAGCACAAGGCCCTAAAGTTGCGAAAAAAAAATGTAATCACTTAGTTTCTGATAAAGTGTCAACCTTTTTTTGGATTCAGAATAACGTAAATTACAATAAATATTAAACTCATCTTTCTCTAAACTTAGTGTGAAAGATACAAAGGTTAGAAGTTTAATTATTTTTATTTATTCGTGGATGATTTTTCATTTTTTTGAATGAAAACTACAACTTAATAATCAGCAATCCGTGTGCATTTCACTTTATAATATTCAAATATTATAAAGTGAAATGTACACGGATGGAAATAATATATTCTCCTAAAACCTTTTCAAACGCTGTAAGAAACGTTATTATAACGTCAATTATTTTGCACCTTTGGTGCCTTGTACCTGAGAATTGGCCCACTGCACCGCGCCGCACAATCTGACGGGTATAATAAAATTACAAACGTTCATTGTACACAACTAATACTACAATATGACATTATCAGTAAGAATATAAGGGAGTTTGGCGGGGCTGAGACCTGAGTAATAGCTATGCTACTACTAATAGCCAACTCAGCGCCTGGCAGTAAGTAATAATTAGGTACGTATATAATAAAGTATTAAAAAATTTAAACAGGCGTTTAATCATTTAAATATAATATGCTTTGTAATTGAAGCATAAATAACTTAACCATAATATGATTGGTTAGAACAGGCTTGATTTAATATTTTTTTTACATTAATTTATTCAAATTTGAAAACCGAATTAAATAGAAGATTTATTAGTTTTGTAATTCACTATTTACACTTAAGAGAACTAGATTTAGTAAGATAATAATTGTTGATTCCAAAGTCAAGCTGACATAATCTATGTGATGAAAAGTCTTTAATAAATATTTAAAAATATATATTTTAGGCACCTACTTCAATAATTTATCTACTAATATCAGTTAGTTTTAATAAAAATTAAAAAATAGATGACTAGCCTACATGGCACATGCATGTTACAATACATTCGACGGTAGTGCTGTCCTTCTCTTTGATCAACGAAGATGTGTTTCCGGAGTCCATTTATCTTAAATATGTAGAGTACCTATTCATAAAAGTCACTTAAAATAATTGCTGTCAGACAATATAATCTATTGTTATGTAAATATTATTCAGTTGTGATTGCGTGATGATAAGCAAATGGAGAAATTTAGGTAAGAGTTATCGCGTCAGAGCATGTTGCTTAAAAAGGAAGTTATATAATACGATGCTAAATTATAAAAGCGTTTCAAAATGCATCATGGGGCTGCGAGACAAAGTGGCGTTAGTACGTACTGCGTTATGTATTCTATTTGTAAGTACCTTTAACTTTATATTCATTATCATGCTCATTGTGCCATGCTGTCCAGTAATTTAAGCGATTTCCTGTTTCGGTTTCAGATCTCGCAAGCGTTTTGTATGCCAAAAACAAAGAAAAACATAAAAATAATAAACAAATATTGCAACGCGCAGAATCGAATAAAACAAGAGAAGTCAAAAATAGAAAATAATATTGAGGCGTTGTATAAAAAATACAATTTCCCTGAAACAGAATTCGCTACGGGTTTCAAACCGAGCCCCTGTTATGATTTTGTTGATTTCAACCAAAATACATTGAATGAAGCTGTAAATAACAAAAATGTGTTCCAGAAGTTCAAAAACAAAAATGCGAGAAAGATTGCAAATAAAGCTAGAAAAGCACACCAGAATCTTCACAGTAAACTTGACAGTACTTTAGATGTTACGCCGCGATTTTCATCATTCTCAAATTTCGGAAATTATCCCAATTTCCCGGAGGTTGAATATCCCATGACAGCTACAGACATATGGAAACCGAATTACTGGAGCGATTTCTTTCAACCAGCTGAAAACATCCAGAACAATGGTTTCGAAATTTGTAAGCCGTGCAAAATAGAGAAAAATAAATATAAAAATAGCATTAAAAATATCAAGGTTCCAGCGAAAGCGAAAACTACACGACTATTGCAAAACAACACGAATGATGAAATATGTCCAAATAGCATATACTCCCATACAACAAAAACACCATACTTTAATAATTTAATCATGAAAGAGTCTTCTGCGGTAACAAAACCTATGGATGAAGGCGCAACGTCTAAAACAACTTCAATGCCAATTTACAACAAGAGCATGGAAAACAACGACTCAGATGAGCACAATTATAACGATCTATCAATTGTAAATACAGAAACTTCTCATAACGACACATGTGATTCAGAACCAGTAAAATATATTTGTTTTGAAAATGCCAATAACACATCAACACTCGAAGAAAAATCAGCACAGGATAGTTCTCAAAGTAAAGAATCGGACATTGAACTTGATGAAGAATTCACTACAGACGAGCCAGAATACGCATATGCCCTAAGCACACCACTGCCTTTTAGCACAATTGAAACTTGGAAGGAGACTCAAGTTATTGATCCATATAAGTCCTTGTCATATCCTGATGAATTAGACGACTATTTCATTGCTGTTAAGGGTTGAGGTTCATTGCACATGATGTTACGCTTTATGAAAAAGAGCGTTTTATATAAATTTCGTACCCCAGAGTTTTAATAATACGTACTTGTAGGTACGAGTAGAGTTACTATTTTGTAAATTAGTTCCACTTACCCATACTGCCAAGCGTTTAGCTGTACAATATCATTGAAAACAGCGTGTAAAATCGGGTAAACGGGCGTGAAAACTTGTAACGTGACCGATATTATATTAAAGAGTTGTATAAGAGACATATGAATGCGTGCACCTACAAAAACCGTATTTCAAAAGCGTGAAAATGCATACCGATGGTGCAAAATGGGATTTGGCGGCACGCGGAAGATCCGCGGAAGTTACTGATCCAAGGTAAAGAAAGGTGTTAATCTCCAAACAGTAGAAAACTAGAGCAGATTGAAAGAGTAAATATTTTATTGTTTAAATGTAGTATAAGGTAATGTTATTAATTTATTAACTGTACATATTATAGAGTAATATAATATAAACGCATTTTATTTTTAACACTACTGTGTGCAACAACATAATTAGTATTTATAGTAATTTTAATAAAAAAAGAGTTTTAAACAGAGATAATTTTCTGTTTCAATTTAATAAGGTGACTTATCGACGAGAAACTTATATTTATAACAAGTGACCGTAATCCTCATAGATCATAGTTGAAGCGTTCTACTTCTTGTATTAAGTATTCAGAACGCGGCGAGTATGGTTTCTCTGTTCGCATATCTTATTCACAGAAAACAAAGAAAGCGCTTATTTCTAAAAGAATTATTTTCTTTTATATTCAACGTTTATTTAGTCGCTTTTAAACATCACAATCATCTATACACATAATTACCGGAGTATCGATTGGACACCCAGACAACATACGAGTACCTACTTTGGTTATTTATTGATTGATTATATACTTAATTAATTTCAATATTTTTTTTGTTTTATTATTAAATATATTTTTACGCATCCTATTTCCACTTCATTAAGATTTATGAAGTTCAAAGATTCATACAGTTAGAATACTTTATGGCGAACTTACTTGTCTATGACGACCTTCTAAAAATCTTCTTTATAATGTTCACCTTCGAGTAGAATCACGTGAGATTGACGTTAGAATTTACCTGAAACAAATATAAGTAAATTATGATTAATCTTTTATATATTAATACCATACATAATCATACAAAAGTACATAAAAATGAAAGTAATATAAACAATGACATAAACAAGACTTAAAATTTTAATGAATTAAAACGGAAACCTGTTCCATACAATAATAAACTGCTATAAAAGTCGGTGAACAAAATTAAATGGTACTACGCAAAATCTGAGTACAGTCGCATTCATAATACTCCTATACAAAAATAATATTACGTATAAAATATTTTAATACGAAAATGTGGTTTAAAGTAGGTACATTAAAAATTTATAAACCATCCCCGAGCTTTCTTAATAATGAACCAGCTTATTGTTTTGATAAATACGATAGGCTTTTAGATTTAAATAGATTAATAAAGCACTAATCTAAATACGGCAACAAATCAAGTCACTTTGCATCATCGTCAAACTTGAATATAATATATTCAATTTCAATAAGTGACACACCAACGACAAAAAGAGGTCAATTACAATTCGAACATACAAATAACATTGTTTCTTAATTCTTCATAAACTTGCACCTACATTCAACTTTACCAAGACGTAAAACAGCAAAGAGAAAAGACGACAATTCGAATTTCAACTATACAAACAGTATTTCAACTTTAGCAGGACATAATAAAAGAAACCGTAGAACATAAGACATAGAGAACAAACAAACAGATGCACAACGTGGGTGATTGTACTCTGGCAAACCGGTTGCAGTGACACTACGCGGCGACCTTGCGCGTGCGCGGCGCGGGCGCGGCGGTTACGTCACATGCGCGCGCGCGATGATCGATTGTTTCGGATCTGTGGATGTTCATTGTTCATATTATGGGTATTATTCAATTGGAACCCTTTAGATAGGTCTTAAAAAGAATTGTTTCGGATCTTTGGATGTTCATAATATGGGTATTATTCAATTAGAACCCTTTAGATAGGTCTTAAAAAAAATGGTTTTGGATCTTTGGATGTTCATAATTCATATTATGGGTATTATTCAATTGGAACCCTTTAGATAGGTCTTAAAAATAATTGTTTCGGATTTTTGGATGTTAATATTATGGGTATTATTCAATTGGAACCCTTTAGATAGGTCTTAAAAAGAATTGTTTCGGATCTTTGGATGTTCATATTAAGGGTATTATTCAATTGGAACCCTTTAGATAGGTCTTAAAAAGAAATCTTTCGGATCGGGCTGTGGGCATACTTTTTTATTCAATTTGGACTCTTTAGTACTTGTGGTGAGACTGGAAAAATAAACAACCTATTTTGAACATAAAAATGAATAAAATTATGTATCTGGAAGTTCTCAAACCCGATTCATCTGTAATAAAAAGAAATTACGTAAGTAATATAAATAAAATAACCAACAACAAATACTTTGTAACGATTGCACGAGTTAAACGACTTATTGACAATTCACTATGACTGATTGGTGATATATTACAAGTTTAATTAAGTAAACCATTAACTGAACCGGTTCTATAACTTATTCATTCGACGTTAAGTAACTACTAATCTTAACAAGTGGATATCAACTTTCCATTTCATGAGTATCAATTTTATTTAAGCGTTTTTGTGCATGTGTGTATACATAATAATAACTAATAAGTAAGAAGTTTAGAAGAAAATTTGTTTCTTATCAGTGTGTGTTATTTAAACAGCAATTTTGAACTTAACCTATACTAGGTTTCTTATTATTTTCTGTCGATACAACCCTAGATAGGCAAGTCTTGTATAAATTATATTATTTTTTATATTTAATTGTATTATTTCTAACCATGTTAACTATCTATCCACGCTTACTTCGCCCACATAAAGTCATTGAAATTATACTTGGAAATGCTATTTTACAGTCTTTACTTTCAACATCTTGCTTCTTTCTGCTTATTTGTAGGTGTTTTGTCACTATTTTGCCATTTTATATGTCCATGATATTGGGTTTTGTTTAGCTATTTCGAATTTATTATGATTATCATAATATAACAGAATATTAATATATATAGCTACCGTATTTCTAGACGAGTAAGTCTCACTCATAAGCACTGTAATAAATTTTTCACATCAACTTTAATAGCCTATCTAAGAATAGAATAGAGCGGCCGGAAGTAATTCAATTGATTTCAGCGTCGCTTCATTGACTTCCTAAACAAAAATGGCCGTGTCTTCCTGTAAACATCTTTATTGCTTGTTTCCTTTTAAATCACAATGATCTACAAGCTTTACTGTATCAATAAACTGATTAAATGTGGCCTTCGTGCTGGCTTTTTTCCCGAATAATCTAAACTCTAAGAAAAGAGATGCTCTACTAACATAATTACATTACATAATGCAAAAAAAAACCTTAAAAAAAAAGTTTACTTAAAAATAACAAGCTATAATATGATATGATGACATTTTATATTATATCTATACTTCTATATTAAAGAGAAAAAGTTTGTTTGTTTGTTAGCATTAAATAGGCTCCGAAATTACAGGACCGATTTTGATGAAATTCGGCACAGATATTGAGTAGACCACGGGGAAGGACATAGGCTATTTTTTATCGCGGAAAAATGTCCAGTTCTGCGAAATTTACTTTTGCGCGCACGAAGTCGTGGGTAACATGTAGTTGGTAATACATTAAATACAATTTTACGTTTAACGTCAGGCCAGAGTCCGGGCTCCAAATCCTTGATTTCACAATTACCCAAATACAGCCCTAAATAAAAGTTAATCAAGCTGACGAGTCCCGTCTAATATTTGGTTACTCATTATTAAAGTAGTCACCAGCTCGTAACAACAATTTAACCAAAGTTAGAGCGGTTAACCCTCGTTAAAATTAGAATGACGCTTGACAGTTCTGAACTAAGCCTACCTTAATAGCCCTCATTTCAATTAATGATCCTTCATTGTTGTTAAATTTTACTCAAAACGTCAGCTTTCAGAAAATATATAACGCATTTAGACTATCCGTTTAAATTTAAATTTGCACATTTTTTTCTCCCCTTTCTTTCCTAAGATATAATAATTTTGCCATAAAATATTTTATCTCTTTATAGTTTTTTTTTGTTTTGTGATATTTGAATAATTGTTTATTTATTGTTTTTTTTTATTAACATATACTCTCTACATAGAGACAATATCTGACACAAAATTAATGGATTTGGTTTATAGCCTACATTGACTACCTATCTCGTGCATAATGGTCTCAATTGTCATCAATAGTCCCATTATCCTGGCGGCCTTCACCGCTTATAAATCTCTATTAACCGACGCGTGGCCCTTAATACTATATTTTACGAGTGCGTTCGTCCATCAGACATTATTCCACGTCGTAAACTTGGCTTTATTAAAAGCCAAAGTTACAGACTATAATACTCTAAATATTTACGCTTAGGGTTCTAGTATAAGTACCTAGTACATAGTTTATAGTTATAACCTTATAACTTATAGTACAGCTAAGAAATGTCGCCATGATTAAGTAATTTAATAATAATTTGCATAGACGACGTAAAATGTTATGATAGAAATCAGTAAATTTCTATTCATAATTATATGAAAAGATATTCTTACAAATTGCATGTATTGTTGAGACCAAAGTCAACCAAAACCAAAATTTGCTCTTGATTTTAATGAATTCATTTAAAACAATTTGCAATTTTTGGTCGGATTGAAAATGAAATAAGCGATTTGTTACGAAATCAGCTCGAAATAAACATTGTTTTTGGTCCAGACTCCAGTGCTCCAAGTTTTATCCATTGCGTTTGACATTCTCTATCGAGCGTGAATAAAATAGTTGTTCGCGCCCCGCCAACGTTTATGAAAATACGAACTTTGCCAATTTATTTTCCTCTGACAACTGCTGGAAATAAAAAACAATTTAGAGGCTGTCAATTTGATGTTTTCTCTCCTACAAAAACAATCGTGCAATTACAATAGATTATGTGAAACTTTAGAGTAAGAGATTTATTCTAAACAAACTTTGACTACTAATTTATGAAGTATATCTACGCTTTTTTTAATTGATAACTAAAATTTTTACTAGATACTGATTTTAGTAAATCATCAAAGAGCAATGAATGTATTTGCACGTAATTCAAGCACTCGCTAACTTGATATTTTAATTGTCATCATTGTTACAAGGTCATGCACAACCCTTGGCTAAATACTAGCAGACTATAGTTTTAATAGTTACTTAATGTAACTGAAGTTAAAAGTAATTGGGTTAGAACGATCAATTAAAAAATGAATTGACCTCTTGATGCCATCTTGCGCAACACATGAAGACGAAGTAAAAAGCCCTTCATTGGGATCATTAGTGGCGTATTTAACGCGTTGACGGCTGTGGGCACAATTGTGGACGTGGGCTGAGGATTTTAGGTCAAACGATCGTTCTAGAGATGCTTCTCGCCCGCGCTACCGGAATTTAAGGAAATTGTGTAACTTACTTGTGGCACATTCTTAAAAATAAACGAAGTTCATCCGGAATAAATTTTGAATTTGACAGAGAAACTGTCATATAAAAAACAATAAAGAATCCAAAATTTAATTTTAGTTTGTTTCAGTTTTGATAATATTAGGTATGTACACTGTACAGTGTGACACACAATTTTTTTATTGATATTGAAACTTGTAAGTTGTACGTTGTACTTTCAGAGAATCTAATATATGAATAATTTGTATTGTATTTTAATGACGGCATGCAGTCACAATACAATGAGGGTTTTCAAATTCGTGACATCTGACAGCCTTTTGACACTACAAGGACTGTCAGGCTACCAAGCGCCGTCTGATGACAGAAAAAAAATCGACAATTCTTATTGACCGTTTTTGATACCACTTACGCCACCAGATGACGCTTTGTGTGCATTGGGTCTGGGTGTCTTCTAACGGTAGAAAAATATTAAACACCCTCATGAAAGATACATATTGTATATGTTCGATCATAGATGTTCGCAAAAATATTGCGAAGGGTAACCAACCCCTGCCCAAAGGAATACTTAACTAACATGTTCATGGCGCCCAAAATGGTTATGTTTAACATCCACAAAAACCTTAAGCTATTGTGATTTGTGCTTCAAGTATAGCATATTTTGCTGACGGTAAATTATTTATGAAGTATGACGTCACAACTCCCAGCGCGGTATTTGGCGAACGGAGCGCGTGGCGTGTGGGTGTGAGCGCTTGCACAATGCAAGCACATACTTTGCCATGCGTACCTACTACCTCCATAGCACATATGTATAATGTAGCTGTTTGTCTGTTCCTGGTGTGTACCCAAAATTTACTACAGTACCTACGAGTTACGACCACGACCGCAATGTCTTTTTCATCGTCGTCGTTTTTCATACAACGACGACTGCCGAGATCCATTAGCTACATGGTTTTACAAGGCGTACAGACCAGTGGCGAAGGCTGCTTCTCCTTCATAGGGAAGCCGGAGCCTGTATAATAGGTAAGGATTTCTATTTTCTATGAAGGTTTGCAAAAGGTAAGTGACAAGGGAAGCCGATAGGAATGGAGTTATAGGAACCCTTCGCCACTGGTACAGACGCATTTCAAGTTACTTGTATTTGAATTGTAAAATATTTGAGACTAAAGTGGCCAGTACGACAAAACGCCAATTTCATATGTGAGGACCTGGTCTACACAGCGAAGTGGTTCTTAAGCAAGTAGGCACACCGCACAACGCGAGATAGGCAAATAGTGCGTAAGCCTACAGTGCAATTTTTTCTGTCGCGACCATAAAAATACTCTCGTAGTATAGGTGCGAGCTCTAAAGGTTTGTAGAGCATCAAAGTATTGTAGAGATCTACGTTCCGCGTGGGCGGCGTGCATTCTTATTGGCCGGGTACAGCACTGAATCTGAACCCCAATTCTCTTATTTAACTTACACTTTCAGTGAATTATAAATCAATCGTCTTGAATTGATTTTTGGAGTTTGTGCCAATCAAAATACGCTTGTGGTAACGTTCATGAGAATACCATTTTACATTTAACATATTATCAAGACTTCATCGTAACTTATTATTGTAATATTTAATTAGCAGAATCGACTAACTGTTTTTGCAAAATAATCCTATCCTATCCTACAACTAGTACTACTATTATAAATGCTAAAGTTTGATAGAATGTATGGATGGATGTTTGACTCCTTCACGCAAAAACTACTGAACGGATTTTGATGAAATTGTGTACAGTAGTTATAGACTCTGGATAACAATATGGGCTACTTTTTATCGAGATTTTCTTCTTCTGCGTGCATTAAGTACCGAGCAACTTCTTGTAAGTCATCCCTGAGTTGACATAAAGAGAACATTATACGATTGGGATGCTTACGCTGGCCTTTACCGAGTACCGAGTACCGACACACCTAAACCATTGAGGCGAAAAGCTTTGCCGATAGTTTTCGAAATCGTAGGTAATTCCTGAGTAAGCCTCATTTGCCTTTATAATTTGGCGTGAGGTCGTAAAGCCTCCAAGCCATTCACTAAGTACAAATACAAGTTTCGTAAATAAGTTCATATAATTTCGTACTTTATCTAATACTAGCTTTTGCCCGCGACTTCGTCCGCGTGGAGTTCGGTTTCCATACAAAGTTTTAACCCCTTTTTCACCCCCTTAGGGCGAGAATTTTCAAAAATCCTTTCTAAGCGGATGTCTACGTCATTACAACTATATTTATGCTAAATTTCAGCAAAATCCATTCAGTAGTTTCGGCTGTGTGTTGATAAATGAGTCAGTCAGGTTAGCATTTTATATATTTAGACTACATATTACCCGCTACTTCGTTCGCACGTAAGAATATCTTGAGGGAACCGTACATTTTACCGCAGTAAAAAGTAGCCTGTAAAAAAATTCATCAAAATCGGTCCAGTAGTTTCGGAGCCTACTTTTTAAAATACCTATTCAACGATACCCCACACGTTAGGGTAGGATTTTTCATTCCCACTTCACATGTAGGTATAACCAAGATCTTATTATACACAATATCCACTATACCAAATTTCATCCAATTATATTCATAATTACAGAAGCTAGAGGCGCGGACAGACAGACAGACGGACGGATAGAGCGAAAATATAAGGGTTCCTTATGTAGTAAACGTTGATTCCGTTTGTATTACGGAACCCTTAAAACGGATTGCAATTTCAATGTGTCGCTTAAACAAGAGAATAGCTGAACCGATTTTGCTAATTTCGTCTACACTATAATATATAATATTATAAAGAGGAAAACTTTGTTTGTATGTTTGTTTGTTTGTTTGTAATGAATAGGCTCAAAAAGTACTGGACCGATTTCAAAAATTCTTTCACCATTCGAAAGCTACATTATCCACGAGTAACATAGGCTAAATTTTATTTTGGAAAAAAATAGGGTTCCGTAAGATATTTGGGTTTTTCGGACACAAGGTGTAAAAAATCAACCAGAAAAGTTACTTATTTTGCGTACGCTGCCTAAACTATAAAAGATAGAACCATATAATGTTCTAATTAATTGTAGATCTTATAAATATCTACAAAAAAGTCCGCGACACAGTATACCTTTCTATGTCGAGTGAGGCACAACAACCATTTTTTATTTAGAAATCTTGTTTTTTTTTTTGGACTACATTTAAATGCGTTTATTTTACTCATGCTATTAATCCTTATCAAAATAAATTATTTCATCACTAAGTACAGTTTACGTAGATAATATTTGGTCTTTGAATGATTAAAATTGGACGTTTGGTTTTGAAGTTACGCCATAACTTCAAAACCAAACGTCCAATTTTAAAACCAAACGTTTAATTAAAATATTACGATTTCTGCTGCACGGCCCGTTGCGAAGTGGGTGACATTCTGTGGTATTAGTATCAGTATTGCGTATGTATGTGTATGCGAAGCCGGGGCGGGTCGCTAGTATGAAATAATTGTCGAAGTTCAGGTAAGGCTTAAATGGAAAGAAAGAAATATTGGAGGTGTAGGTGTAGTTATTTAGTTATTCCAGTCCATAATTAAGGCAGAACAACACATGTCGGGACAGCTAGTCACCAATATTCTCAATTATTATAGTGATAGGATGGTGTTTCCTAAAACTAACTTTTGTTACAATTTTAATTTCACTCTACAAAATATTTAAATGCGCCAACTAAAATATTATTACTTGAGTACGAAGTTAGGTACTTATATTATGAACTGCTTACTGCTTAATTTTTTACCAAAGGGGTCGTCCATTAATCACGTGATGCCTAAAGGGGGAGGGGGGGGTCCGAAAAAACATCACCAAGTATCACGAAGGGGGGGAGGGGGTATAAGGAGACATCACGTGTATTAATTTTCGAATCTAGTCTTAAGTCTATGCATACCGAAATTATTATTGGTTGTAGATTCGTAGTATTGTTAAATACTTACAAGACAAATGACTCGTATACTTTTTAATTGCTTAAATTATTCGATTAAATTGTTTTTTAAGTTAAGTTTTTCTTCAAACATGACCTGCTTACTGTGTAAAAAAAATACACGTGATGTTAGGTGGGGGAGGAGGGGTAGTATAAAACCTCACCACGTATCACCAGGGGGAGGGGAGGGAGCTAAAAAGTTGTTAAAAACATCACGTGATTAATGGACGGTCCCAAAGAGTTATTAACCACTTATAACCTGCACTCGTAGTATAACCACGTAGAAACGGTTTCTTTCTACGTAAGAAATCTAAGAATAGACTAAATGACAGACTGACAAAGGAAAGCTGCTAAATTGTCCATATTATCGATCAGTAGGTATGTCTATACACGAGAAAACAAAACGATTTTTATGGTGGTCACTGGTCATGCGTGCTGGAGACGGGAAAATTCTCGTAATTTTCATCGGTTAAATCTCATTTTGGTTTTCAAGCCGCGAGTATTATGTGTATGTTTCAGGCTATCCTGCTCGCGCGCTCACGTTTGATGCATATGCGAATAAGTCAGTGCGTGGACCGAACCGAGATTATATTGAAAATAGTTACGAGAATTAGGCTTCTTCTCGACTCTCCCGTTATATCTTTAGTATCTTCTGTCTACATACAAGAAATAACCTAAGCTGTTTAATTTCAGAACCTCGATTACGTATTTAAAGTAGACTTTCATTTTACTTTGATTGTATTATAACTTATAAGTGAAACGACATGTTATTATAAACTGTTTTTGTGAAGTTTGGATCAAACATAACGCGTTTCACATTGGTATAACGTTTACGAGAATATCATTTGGCAGTTTTAGCGTATCTGGAATTGATTGTAATTGTATTAATGCAGGTTTTATTTAGCAGAATTGACCTGCAGTACTGAGGGCACGCAACACGGCACCCTTTAAACGTTTATTAAGCAATTACTAACATTAAATTAAGTGGTTAATTTGTAACCAAATTTATCTAAACTGCAGCAACATTATTTCCTTATTCGCTTCAATCACGTGCAGTAACGTGTGAAGTGTGTGAGTTTGACAGCCGATAACAATGTGGCTCGCTCTATTAACATCGATGCATCCGGCTTTTTACGCGTAAGGGTGAATTCACACCGAAACGCTATCAAAAGTACGCGCCGCGTCGCGTCTCAGTGTGAGCTGATCCTTAGGTGCAATTTAAGGGATAAAACTTATGCGTTTTCATCCGATAATGAATGATTTATACAGTATTCTCCGAGCGAAGTAACCACTCTTGAAATACTGTATAGTGCCTGGGACAGTTGGTTTTTAAATGTCGTATGGTTGCCCGAGCACATACGGCATTCTCATAACACAGCATAATCCAGAGGAATAACTGGTCAATACGTCTGGGGCCAATCATGTGCGGGTTTCCTCACGATGTTTTCCTTCACCGTTAGAGCGTCCGTATGATGTACTTGAGATCTGAAAAAGTCTCATTGGCACACGCTTCAACCTGGGATTCGAGCCTGCACTCTCTCGAGTGTAAACAAAACGGTCTACCCACGGCATAGCAGCATATTATACAGCTTAGATATCTAATATTATAAAGGCGAAAGTTTGTATGTATGGAATTGGATGTATGGATGTTTGTTACTCTAAACTCTTACACGCAATGACTACTGAACACCTTTAGATGAATGATATGGTAGTAGTTTAGGCGCTGGATTAACACAGGCTTTTTATCACAACAAAATGTACGATTACGGTTAAAAGAAATCGCGCATATTTCTTATTGCGCGTACGAAGTCGCGGGGCAACATCTAGTTTTAACATAAATTTAAATAGTAATTATAATTACGAGTATCATAAATATTTAATTTGGTGAATGCATATTATAATATTTTGTACACTTGTTAACATATTAGTGCATGATACAATCTCAAACGAATTGCGCAATGCGAAATGCCGCAGTAGAGTCAAAATGTCGAAATGGAGCAGATATCTCGGGCCTAATTCATAATAGGCTAACTGCCTGTCTATTCTGTAAGAACATTTTCAAATCTCGACAGCTGAATCCACGGTGAGTGTCAAAAGAGACATTTGATTTTGGGCCAGTTCTATGTACACTACATAGGTAAATAGAAAAAAAATATGGGAATATCGTAAAAATACAAAAAAAATAATTTGAAGAAGGGTGCATGCGTACAAAAATGATTATTTGAAGAGTTTTTTTATTGCGAGAACACTATTTTTAGGGCGGCCATGACAGTTGTTTTGACTTGACTTTTGACGTAGTAGACAGTTTTACGAAGAGACGTCGTCTTGAATGTCATACGTCTTTCTTTATCAAAAGTCATGTCATTGACAAAATGACATTCTTTAGTTAATTCTGATTTGATCCGCCATGTTTTATTTTACTTTGTGTTGCTCTCCTTGACGAAGTTAATTTAAATATACATGGAAACGAAGTGAAATTAAACAAAATAAAGAATAGGAAACGGTTACTATATTACGTAGCTATATTTACATATACTGTACATAGGGCTGGCCCAGGCCTCATACATTTCTTGAACCATCTCTTTTGTATAAGATATTTGACACTCACCGCGGATTCAGCTGTGGAGATATAATATATAAAAATGTTCTTAGAGAATAGCACTGCTGAGCCTCTAGTGAAGATGCATTCGATAATTTCGACGGCGAACTTCGAAATCAAAAATGTATGGGGTTTGACACTTAAGTAACATGTCGCTTACGATGCGTTATGTCAAATCCCCATGTTTTCGAACTTCGCCGTCGAAATTATCGAATGCATCTTAATTCTTGACTAGAGGCCCTGATTAATTGTTTGCATTTAAAAACTGAACTACAATATTATTAAAAGTCACATAACATTTTAACTGAAGCATTAATTAAGCACCTTGTACTAGGTTTATTTGCCAAATGAAATTGTAATTTTTAAAATAAAAGTTTTAAAATTGTAATAGAAATTAATAGTAACTGCAAATAGACAAAAGAAAGTCGTACATTCCATATTTATTTTATTTGTTTCCAATAATAAATAATTAAATATAAAATTAAAAAAAAAAAAAAAAAATAAAAAAAAAATAGGTAGGTACGTAATGTGTATATTGTGTTTCAGGTCTGTACTCAGATTTTTCTATCTCAATTTTTTGTGATTTCAAAGAAAAAAGTTGTTTTTGTTATAAATTACTAGACGTTCTCCACGACTTCGTGTGCGCACAAATAAATCATAGCGGAACCGTACATTTTGCCGCGATATAAAGTAGATTATATCCATCCCCGTGGATATAAACTACTTTATATCTGTGCCAAATTTCATCAATATCGGTCCTGTAATTTCGGATCGTATTCAATACAAACAAACAAACTTTTCCACATAATAATATTAGTATAGAACTATAGATGATATAAAGCATTATACGTTTTCAACAACCATATTTAAAGCGTAAATAAAGTGACCCACTTGAATACTGTATTTTTAGGGATAAAAAGTAGCCTATGTTTTAATCCAGAGCCCAAACTAATACCATACCAAATTTCATCAAAATCTGTTCAGCATTTTTGCGTGAAAGAATAACAAACATCCATTCATCCATACAATATGCATACATCCAACTTCACAAACTTTCACATTAAATTTATAATAGTAGTAAGATACTTCAAAAACTAAAGCTCCTACAAAAAAAAATACTTTTGAAATCAGCAACGCAAAAACGTATTATAGTCAGATTCACAAGATCCCTGTCAGTGAATTTCTGTCCAAGCACCGAAAATGATGATCTAGGGCGTATTCAATATATTTTATTTTTCTCTATTTTCACCTCTAAATTAAAATTATAAATATTGGTCATAGAGTTCCGGGAGTTGGAACTTTTTTTAGGAAATTTCAAAATAAAAAAATCGGATATCTTTAATAGTTTCCGCGATATTTTCAAAAAACCATACCCCCTTTTTGTTTTTTATTAAATTGTTTGTAACTTTTGCAATTTTTCGAGCCCCTTGTAAAATTTTTAAAAAGTTTCTAGAGGTCATTCCGAATCGAAATTCACTGACAGGGATCTTGTGAACCAGACTATTATACTTAGGTACATAACTAAGGTACTATCAGTCGTAATCTTTCATGCAACAAAAATGGTATTCCCTTGTGTTATTAACAGAAACGTAGAGTTCATTTAATCAAAATAACTATGTCAAAACTATTAACTATCCAAATATCATTCATAATTATCATTATTGTTTTAACGCCTATGTAGTCGAAATACGGTTTTATAATGATCGACAATGATTAATCAAACCACTAACAAGCAATAAAATACGTTATTTGTTACGAGTTACGACTGATACGATACAACAGAACGATTGAATATTAAATAATCTGTATTATATATCTCTACTTAACATAGAGCTAAAATCCAACAAAGTAATATTTTATAGAGGATTTTTTTTTGCATTGACTTGACTCCGAAACTACGTGACCGATTTTTATGAACTTTGGCACAAATATAGAGTAGACCACAAAGAAGGGCATGGGCTACTTTTTACCGCGCCACAATGTACGGCTTATGCGTGATTTGTTTATGCGCGTACGAAGTCGAGGGCAAGGTCTAGGATCCTTGTATTACAATAAAGCTATAAACTTTGATAAAACATACATCATATTGGGTCGGGTTAATAAAGTCAAAAGTGATTTGTACAGTCCAGGAAATTAATATTTAGCAGATCTAGATTCTATTTCCCTACGGTAAGCGACTAGAACGACAACACATACGAAAGTTAGGAAGACGAAAGCTAAACATCAGTTTTCCCCGCCTATACATAGTACGGCTGGCTGTACAGCAGGAAAACTAATTTACTACGCATGAATGAACCGCGGCGTGGGGTTTATGGTCAAATGACCATCGCATGCCTCCGCAAATGGCGCGCGGCCGTACATGGCGGTTCGCGGAACATCTTACCCACGCATTAGGTAAGAGTAGTAACGGCCGCGGCGCTACTGTGTTCTTTATCACACAATCACACATATGCTATGTGTTATGTAATGTAACACGAGGCATGTCGAGGCAAAAAGTGTCCACAATTAAACTGCCCCAAACAACACCAAAAGTAGGGTAGTAGGGTTGTCTGGGGCAAGCTATGTGTTATGTAATGTAACACGAGGCATGTCGAGGCAAAAAGTGTCCACTATTAAACTGCCCCAAACAACACCAAAAGTAGGGTAGTAGGGTTGTCTGGGGCAAGCTATGTGTTATGTAATGTAACACGAGGCATGTCGAGGCAAAAAGTGACCACAATTAAACTGCCCCAAACAACACCAAAAGTAGGGTAGTAGGGTTGTCTGGGGCAAGCTATGTGTTATGTAATGTAACACGAGGCATGTCGAGGCAAAAAGTGTCCACTATTAAACTGCCCCAAACAACCCCAAAAGTTGTCTGTAGGGTTTGGGTTGTCTGGTGCAATCGAGGTTTAACTTTTGACATTTTCTTTCTACAGTAGGTTCAGTTGACATACCTAATCTTCTAGTATCAAAATGGCGTAACTTTTTATCGTATGAATATTTTTTCTGTCAAATGTAGGTACGTCATGTTTCATAGCCCATCCTCTCCCATCCTAATAGTAATTAACACACGTAATATTTGGTCTGGAGGCTGGAAGCAGACTACGGATTTGGTTGCCAAATGCCAACTTAGGAGTTTCTTCCTAAAATTTGGGAAAATATCATCGCGGGGGAGGATTTTATAGGGTTATTTAGAGGTTTGTATTTTCTTGTTTTTAATAATTAAGCTATTGAACTGTTTTAATTATTAACAAGCGATTTGAAAAGTCACCTGTACAAAATAAACTTTTGGAAATATATTTTAATGCAAAAAGGAAAAAATCATATTACAGAACATATTTTTTTATTATTTATTTGTCAGTTTATTTTAGTTTGGGGGAGAAATATTTTTGAAAGTTGGAACAATGCACAAAAATCGGAATGCACTTTAAATAGTATCTAATACAATAGAACTGAAAATCAAACAGGAGTCTCATGCAGTCGTGATAGATAGATAGATTTATTTGCATATATGTATTTGCGTGCTATCATAAACTCATAATAGTCCGCTCCGGACCAATTCTGTACGTGTGTAAGCAACACTAGGTATAACGAAAATCTGTCCTCTAGTGACTTAAAAAATTCTTAAAAATGGAATTTAATGTATTTACATAGACTGTAGACTGTGCTGTAAGTAGGGTTGCCATTTTTTTTTACGATAAATGAAGTATATTTATTATTTAGGTCTGAGATGAATATTAAACAGTATTTTAGAAAAATGAATAGTATTTTATTTATTGAATGTTTTAAATATTGAATGTTTTAAATTTACAGCCTGTTTCAAAAACTTCATATGCCTCGCCACAATCTTATATCAAAATTAAAATAAATGAGCTCATTTTTTATTAAATTAATAGTTGCTATATTTCTTACCTCTCGCCACTTTGCATTCATTAGGTACTGAAAAAACTCTTTCAATAAATTCTACCTCAGCTGGGAATAGAAAGTAGCTATATGAGACATTTTTAGTAATATTTTTAAATTCTTCTGAGGTGTTTAATAATGAATGGCTCCACAGTTGGTCACTCATTTCAAGAAAATCTTTGTCTTCTGATATTTGATGCTGAAAACAGTATTTTGTGTACTTTATTTTTGTTTTTCAGTAAAAAGTATAATGTAGTGAAAAACAGTTTTTAACAGTATAATTGGTAACCCTAGCTGTAAGTACCCGATTTGGCATTTGCATTGCGTTTATGGTACGATTATTGTTTTCCATAGGCTGCCGATAGATGTCGCTCGACAGGCCCTAGATCGCGCTATCGGTAGCGCTTAAGCATGTTATCATTACTTGATTATAAAACTACTGCGTATGAGATAGAAACTTATTACGTAAGCTTCTAATAGTAATTATGAATATAAATAGATGAATTTTTGCTAGAGTTAGCAGTCGTATGACTGAACCTCTTAATTTTGGCTATAGGAATTTAGGAAATAAGAATTAAGAAGAAAAAGAGAAAAATGTGAAATAATTCATGTTAGAGTTTAGACCATATTGTGATGAGAATTAGGTAAACTATAACGGCTCATATTCCTTTTTTAGGGTTCCGTAATACTTAAGGAACCCTTATAGTTTCGCTCTGTCCGTCTGTCTGTCTGTCTGTCTGTCTGTCCGCGCCTCTAGCTCCTGTAATTATGAATATAAATTGATGAAATTTGGTGCAGTTATAGATTGTGTATAGATCACGGTTTCGGGATCATAAAAAAATAATAATTTTATATTTTAGGGGTGGCTCTCCATACATGTGAAGTGGGGATGAAAAATATTTTTTCACTCTACCCCATCGTGTGGGGTATCATAGAATAGGTCTTTTAAAATAAAGGCAAGGTTTCATACGTCACTTTTTTATAAAGTTGACCATTTTCGAGTGATCGGCCTCCAAAGTAGTTTGTAAGCTGGTCCCCCCCCTAGCATTTTTAAACTATAGGAGATAGAAACTTGCAAATTTTCATGCTGATAGATCATGCTAAAAACTCTTTAGGAAAACTATTGTGAACCAAATCGGACAGTAACTTTTGGAGTAATTAAAAAAAAAAGCATATTACGCGTTTATAGTTACGGAACCCTCCTTAGACATGTCCTGACATGCTCTTGGTTAGGTTATTTAGCTTGTGAATTGCGCTTACCGGAAAACTTTGTGCATATTATAACGAAATTATAAACTGTAAACGTTTAAAATACTAGATGTTGCCCGCGACTTCGTGCGCGCAAAAGCTAATTTCGCAGAAACCGTACATTTTTCCGCGATAATGTAGCCTATGTCCTTCCCCGTGGTCTACTCTACATCTGTGTCAAAATTCATCAAAATCGGTCCAGTAGTTTCTGAGCCTATTCAATGCAAACAAACAAACAAACTTTTCTTCTTTATTATATTATAGTATAGTTTGGTATAATGGTACGTAGCCCTGAGTGCGCGAATCAGACTCGCACTTGGCCGGGTTTACGCTTGTATTACCCACCTCGATTACGTATTACTATTTTGTATAAAAGTAATTTTTCACTCATCCCAATTCCCAACATCGCTTCCACGAAAGGTCCATTCTATAACTACAAAATAGAAGTTTGATTTTGGGCCAGCTCTATGTACACTACATGGGTAAATAGGCAAAAATATGGGAATTTCATAAAAATACAGAAAAATTAATTTGAAGAAGGGTACACATGCGTACAAAAATGATTATTTGAAGAGTTTTTTATTGCGAAAACCCTATTTTTAGAGTGGCCATGACAGTACTGTTGTTTTGTCTTGACTTTTGACGTAGTTGACAGTTTTAGGAAGAGACATCTTCTTGAATGTCATACGTCTTTGGATAATTCTGATTGATCCGCCATGTTTTATTTTACGTTGTGTTGCTCTCCTTGACGAAGTTATTTTAAATGTACATAGAAACGAAGTAAAATTAAATAAAATAAAGAATAGGAAACAGTTACTATATTATGTAGCTATATTTACATATAGTGTACAAAGTGCTGGCCCACGCTTTTACATTTCTAGAACATCTCTAGAATATTTTGATTTATAAGCCAAAAATAAAATCGATATAATCGTTTCGCAATATTTTAAAATGGCGTCAATTTCTCTTAAAAAGTCATTTGTTTTACCTTGACTCGATTGAATGGGCGTGGGCTCTCGATCGTAACGGAAAGGTTGTGAAGGTTTCCAAAGATATTCTGATGAATTAACATTTAAAATATTGAATCCTACCGAGATACTATCTTTTAATATATGATCAGCGCCTAAGGACAGTATGACAGATCTTAAAATTAATCTCTGCTTGTCATTAATAACCTTTTAATAACCCAGTGAATTGCGGCTTCCTTTTTGAAGAACCCGATTTCTTTCATGAATTCGATAAGAAAGTATACAAGTTCATTAAGAAAATGACATAGTCTATACTAATATAATAAAGAGGAAAAGTTTGTTTTGTTTGCATTGAATAGAATCCGAAACTTTTATTTTAATGAATTTTGGCACAGATGTAGAGTAGACTACGGAGAAGGACATGGGCTACTTTTACATACATACATACATATAATCACGCCTTTTTCCCGTAGGGGTAGGCAGGACCGCCTCTTTCCCGTAGGGGTAGGCAGAGACCACTTCTTTCCACTTGCTACGATCCTTACTTACTTCTTTCGCTTCGTCCACTTTCATTCTTACCATCCATTCCTCCTCTTACATTCAACGTAGCCAAGCGTCTCTCCATGGTCCGCTTTTCGCCTCCGCGAGAAACGAGACGTGATGGGTGGCGAACCACATCGCTGCCATTTTGGATAATTTAATTATTTTTGATTATCCATTGCGTTTCCACGGATTGGTGGAGAGGGTAGGAATAGGGAAAGGGAAGGATAGGTGGTGAGGAAAGGAAGATTGGTAAGTTAGAGTGGGAAATAGGAAATGTAGGATATTACCGCCCAGGAGGGCAAGGGATAGGACAGTAATAGCTAGGGACCGGGGTCGCGTACCCGTATACTATACCACAACTACCGGACAGGTAAGTTGGGAAGAGTACCCCATGACATACATGACATGGCTACTTTTTATCGCGGAAAAATGTAAATTTCTGCGAAATTAACTTTTGCGCGCACGAAGTCACGGGCAACATCTAGTTAAAAATAATTAGATATTACCAAGACTAAGACATGATTTTAAACAACACTAGGACACAATCATGGAGGGTTCCATCACTTCCATGGACACAATATTATTTTCTCGTTCTTAAACTTTGTAATGATTGTTCATAACGGATAATTCATAATCCACGGAATATAAAAGAATAAATTCCGTCGAACAATCCCAGTATCAAAATTTGCGATCGATAAATTTCTATACATCTTTCTAATCGAAGAAAGATTAAAAATGAGTGAGATAAGGTTACATAAAAACTAACCAGCTTGACCTTTTAAAATGTCAATATGCATCAGCCAGTGATGGAGATAACTGAAAAGATATTGGGGGCTTTGTTCAGCTTACATTTAGTAAACATCGAGTTTCTTACGCGCCGGTTCTTCTCGCTGGGTTAGTTCCCGAACCGGTGAAAGGCATCATGTAGGGACAATTCCATAAGCGTTGCTTTGTAACATATATGGAAATAAAACATTTATGATTTTGATCAAGATACAAGACGGATAAAATATATTATGTACTTAATATGTATAAGGTGGTTCAAAATCAATAATGAATATTTTGGCCATAATATCTACTGCTTACATAATTATATATATCAAGACGTTTAGGCTGAAAATTTTAAAAATATATTATATACCTAGATACTAAATAAAATTTACAATACGCTCTTTACGGTGCTGTCGCACAGCTGATTGATGTATTTAGGCAAAGTCTTTACTTCCTCTTTAAATCTGTTTTTGTGACCTCAGTGCCTTAGAGAGCGCAATGTAAATTTTAATTATTTTTCTGCCTAAACGTCTTTACATAATACAAGCAGTAGACCATATTATGCCCAAAATATCCATATTCCGTAATTGATTTTCAACAACCTTATTTATTCGTTTTTATTATTTTTTGATAATTATTCTATTTTTGGTACTGAATGAATAGGAAACATTCACCCATAGATATATAATATTAAAAAGAGGCATTCACCATTATTTCATAGTAAGGCAAGATATTCCATAAAATATGACAACGGCGAAAGAAAATGGCCGCGAGCGGATATATACATATTGTAATATGCAATATTCATAGAAATAGCTTAAACGGAAGCATGTTAATTTAAATATTAGCTAGCTAACATACTTGATGAGTGGTTACGCAACGTGCACCAAGCAATAACTGCGGACATCACAGTGAATAGTTCGAATACGTAACGTTATGTTATTTCCAAAAATTTGCACATTCTAGCCGAGTTCCGGGTTAAATTTTATACTGGGCAGTTAAAATTGATGTAGCGTAATAGTCATTATAGGTGGAGAGAGTGAGGAATGAATAACGAAGATTTCAACTCGTCAGCATTGTCAGACTGATTTCGGTGTATTTTATGTTGACGACGAGGCAGAATCATCGCCCACTATCTTTTCTACTAGTGCAGTGAACGCGTTATTTATTACCATTTCCTGTCTTCTTAACGCGAATAGACTATAGACTGCACATGACGTGAGCCTACTTTACTATGTAGTTACAACTTACAACCTACACCTGCAACAACAACCTTGCTGTTGCTGCACCTACCAACCAACTGGGGCCGCTCGGACGATTTTTTTAAATAAACCAAAGGAAAAGTGGGTAAAGGTTATATTTTTACTCTGTGGGTAAACTGAACGCATCTATAAATTATTTGACAGTCAAGTAACAAATTGAACACAAACAAATACAACTATACAGTCATATAACAAATTGTAAAACTATACAGTCCGTCCTTCTGTCTATCACCAAGCAGTATTCAAAATTCAACCCCTAAAGGGGTAGAATAGGTGATATTAAAAGTATGTTTGACACTTTTTATTCCTTGGACATAATATTTACATGATATTTCGTATAAATTGATATTTACTATTTCAACGTTTTTTTAAAATTCACCCCCTAGGTGGGATGACATCGATATTGATTAAAACCCAATTTCACGCGGGCAAAGCCGCGGGCTAATGCTATAACAAATATAATAACAGAATAAAATAAATATTTAGTGGGGCTCCCATACAACAGTGTTATTTTGTCGATCTGTAAGGAATCCTTCTTGCTCGAATCTGACTCGCACTTGGCCAGTTTTATATAATAAGATGATTAGTAATTATTTTTACTATAAATTCTTCCATTCAATTATGTTTCTGCTACATTTACTTTCTGTGGTCAAGGTTTGTCGTTACTCGTTCCATTGTTGTAGATCTCTTTTGGCCGTAGTTCATAAAGAACTTCTCACGTTCCCGTCGCAAAAGAAAGCTGTGAACATGCAAGTGTGTTCTAAAATAATCATAATGGCGCTTTGTCTAAAATGTGGATCGCACGTTGACAGATTCCACGTGTTTTCCTGCTTAATACATTATACATTGGAGTAGGTATGCGATTTTAATCTGAACACCATTTCTCGTATTTAACTCCTCAACTTCACCAACGCATTTAAACGACATTTAACGCTGGGCTACAGTTTTGGATCTGCCTGTCCCGTTCTAACATTGAATGAGAGAGACATCGAATCTGGGTTTAGCGTTGAGCGGGTTTGGGAAATTTGGTGAAATCGGGTTTGGACTTTCAATTTATCTGTACTTTCAATGAATTATAAATGAATCGTCTTGATATCATAAGCTTATTTTTGAGTTTGGAGCGATCACATTGGACCAGTCAAAACGCGTTTAAGTTGGTTTGACGTTTATAAGAATGCCATTTTGCTGTTTTATCAATATCTATACTCGAGACTGCATCGAAACTGTAGGTATAATTATGTAAGATTTAATCAGCAGAATCAACCTACTGATTATAATATACTGTGGCAGTAGCCACATGGTCTAATCAGTAGCTTAAGCTACCATGGAATAGTAATTAGTATGTATTAACAATAGGCAAGCGGACTGATTTTTTTTATTGCATAAATGAATAGTACTCTTAAATATGAGTAACTTCTCAGAAGAAACCGTATATCAAAAGTCAATATTTTCAAAGGTACAGCGATTTGTATACAAAATTTCGCTAGTCTTTATACCAAAAAAAAAAATTTTTTTTTTTGTGAAATTGGTAAACAAAACCTACATCATTAGTTTACTCACATCATATACAAAAACATTCATTATGGCACAGAATAGATATTAGTTACCAATTATGGTAAGTATGAACTTAAACGCACAAATATCGGAGATATTTACAAATATATTCCTGCGGCCATATACTTCATAACCTACAAGTGACGTCATTTGTAGGTCGACTTTAGTATGGAGCGTTTTTAGGAGGCTCGCGAATTTTTTTATACAAATCGCTGTACCTTTGAAAATATTGACTTTTGATATACGGTTTCTTCTGAGAAGTTACTCATATTTAAGAGTACTATTCATTTATGCAATAAAAAAAAATTGTCCGATTGCCTATTATTAGGAGGTGATCATTCTTCACTTTTCACTCACATGTTTAACGAGGTGTTTTCCGTCGTAATTTCACGCGTTTCCACTACCCGTGACCGTCTAAAAATATACCAAAGATCAAGAATCTTCGGCTGTTTGTTTTCACTTTTTTTTGGCGCCACAATTATCGTTGTCAATAATGTATTGGCATTACGTATTTCCTATTATTTGCGTAGGTTGCATACAATGCATTCGCTAAACAAGACACTAGTTTATAATTAGTTGTGGTTTGTTAAGTAAATAATAGCACAACTCTTATTTAGTTGGCTGGAAATTATACAATAAGTGAAGCAAAAAGTTTGTACACCTCTTAACAAATGTTATGCGAACAAAGGAGTATGAAATTTGGCACAGATAAAATTTATAGGAGGAGTTAACTGCGCCAATCCTTTTTTTTTTGTAAACCATAAAACCTGCATGAAACAATTAACACTACCTCAGATTAATAACTCGCACTAGTCACTACCTATAGTGCGATATGTAAGCGGTTTTAGCTATTATATGTTTTGAAATTGCCCCTGAACCTAAAGTTGTAAAAACTTCTGGTTAGTTTTGTCAGTTTTATTCAAAAGTTTGAAATTATTTTAAAATAAATGATAAGTGAAAAATTAGAATACAATATTTTCTAGTGTTTTTTTACATGTAAAAATGAGAATAACCAGTTTTTGTTAGATATAGACGCATTTGAAAAGTAGCGTTTTTCGTGAAATCTGAGTCTCGCGCCGATCAATGCTCTTAAGATAGTTACAATTATGTTTAGTTAATTGATTACTATTTAACGTTTTGATTGAAATTTGATGCAAGAATATTAATATTTATATGCACATAAGTTTTTCTGAAAATCGCACTTTTGAAGTGATATTTGACAGAAAAAGGTCATTGACGTTCCTATTCTCATTTGAAACGCGTTATACCATGCTATACAATTTGTCACATCGTCGTTGACGTTTATCAATCTGTCTTTCACATCTTCTTCTTAGCTTCTTCTTCTTATATCTTCTCTCATATAAAAATGAATTGCTGTTCGTTAGTCTCGCTAAAACTCGAGAACAGCTGGACCGATTTGGCTAATTTTGATCTTAAAATAATTTTATCAGTTCGGGGAAGGTTTAAACGGTGAGAAATTTTAGTTCATAGTTAAGACAGAATAACATTTGTCGGGATAGCTAGTAACTTTATATTTTAGTACCTATTTTACTTCATATATATTATATTTAACACTATTACACGAATTATATAACTCTTATAAAGTTGAAACTTAATGAAAACCGACTTCCAAAGTAAAATGCATAAATAAATCTTACCTATTTTTTGTTTGTTTTCTGCATCGAGAAGGCTACGAAACTAGTCGACCGACTTTGATGAAATTTGGCACAAATGTAGAGTAGACCACGAGGAAGGACATAGGCTACTTTTTATTACGGATAAAGTTCCGCAAGTACTTTTGCGCGCACGAAGTCGCGGACAACATCTAGTCTTTAAATAATCCTTCATTTTCTATGTGAGACTCCTACATTGCGCCCACTACGTTTTAATAAGCGTGAATTAATCCGATGATGAAGGAAATCACACAGGCTGTTAATTAAGGCATATGACGCAAACGTTGCTAAACTCATTTACGAGCCGACCTGTACATAAGATTGATTGCCTTACAGGTAACATACACCTTACAATCAAACTTAATTGACTTGTTTGTACCATTTTTTATGGTAATGTCCTTTTCGGGCTAGCATAATTTTTCTTTGTAGTCGTGCAAATTGATTTATATTTCTTTGTATGTATGGGCTCGGCGACTTCCGAAATAATTAATAGTAGGTCCTACATTAGAGCACCTACTTCGTTAACGCTGTTAATACCGAAAAAAGACAAAGGGAGTTTCGCCGGAAATGTCAATCAGCAATGTTATTTTTGTGTTATTTTTCTAAATTCGTGTTATTGCGGTTTTTAATGTGTAATATCGGTGGAATATTAACCATTAGTTATTCGTTGACGTGCACTGGTGTGGAAGAGTGATATAGCAACTACAAAATGCGTGCTAATATGGGTTTCCCGCCAAAAGTCCCTAGGAAGTTTCAGTAAAGCGTCTACCACTTTACTGAATCGGCTGACTTGACTGATTGACCACCTTGACTATTTATTGGGACTTTGACTACACTTTGGACTTGACGATCTAGAAATAAGACAAATAAGAAATAAAACGATAGAAGAGGCAGTATAGTCTAAGACCTTAGCCTGTTCCATTTCGGGACGAATTAAAAAAAAAGCTGTTAATACTATGTCACGTAGAAGAATTTTAAACTTTAGCGACAAGCGATATGTCACATGATGATTCTTTAATTATTAAGTATATTGATGATGAAAAAGCTCATTCTTTTTTGGGAAAAAGCGCGGGAACTTAAAAAAGGCGGTCGCGGTATTTCTTTAAAAAATTTTAAAATTAATATTTGTATGTAAATAGTTAATTAAATAGTTTAGTTGTAGTTATATTTTTCCTTTTTCTCAGTGTATATAATTTTTATTTCGGTAAGTTTAGTTTTTAATTGTACTTATATAGAAGACCATGGAGGAGCTAGACCCGGGGGGACCTGGTCCCCCCGTTGGTCATTATGTTACTATATCTAATGACTCGAGCATGGACACAGATGCCTCATGCACAATTACTAGTCGCAAACGTCCAGCACTTCCTAGGAAACGTTGTAAGAAATGCCAGAAAAAAATTAAAAGAGACCCAAAAAAGGCTAAACCAGATATTAACTGTATGTGTCTTAGCGATACCGAAAACAATGTTGTCGTTAAACAGGATATAATAGCGGAAACACAACAATTATCTAACGCTAGCGAAAAAAACCAAGGCTTAGATTTACGGGTTGGTAGAATACTGTACAAAGATACAGATTCTTCTCCTTACATTATCCACGTTCAAAAGGTAATAAAATCACCTAATGACAACATCAATTTTCACCCTATAGTTTTCGGCCACTATTTAAAGAAAAACAATATTCAGAATCTTGTTAATGGTAGCATTAAAAAAATAGGTAGAAACAGGTTATCAATAGCTTTTTCTGTATATAGCGACGCTAACAATTTTATAAATAATCCACAATTTAACTCGGATCAATTCAAATCTTTCATCCCATCCTTCCAAGTGAGCAGAATAGGATTAGTAAGAGGTATACCAGCTGACTGGTCTGATGATGACATAATTAATAACATTACTGTACCATTTGGTTGTGGGGAGATTTTAAAAATTAGGAGACTAAAGAAAAAAATAATTGTAAATGGAACAGCACAGTTTAATAATACAGAGTCTGTAGTGATAACATTTGACGGTCAAACACTGCCAAAGAGAGTGTACATGTGTTACAATGCGCTTCCTGTAGATTTATATATATTTCCTACCATACAATGTTATAAGTGCTGTAGATATGGACATGTAAAAAATCAATGTCGATCCACTCCTAGATGTTTTAGGTGTGGCCAGGGGCATGCCGGAGATAGTTGTTCAGTTGAGGAGGAGTCAATTTTCTGTTGTATCTGCCAAGGTTCACACATAGCAACTGACAAAAAGTGCCCAGAATTTCAACGCCAAAAATCCATTAAAGAGTCAATGGCCAATAATTGTCTGTCTTATTCAGAAGCTTCTAAACTTCACCCCACTATTTCCAAATTGTATTCAGACGTTTTAATGTCTTCAAATTTTTCGTCATCACCTGTAAATATGCAAAAATCAAATTTTTTTAACAATAATAATATTAAAAATAGTGTTAACTCAGTACAAAGGTCATACAAGAAAACTGTGTTTAAACAACCTAAATCTCCACGGAGACAAGAGAATGGATATGATAGACAAGCTCATAGTAATTTAATAAAAGATTATAATCCTCCAATAGGTAATAATGGGTCAGCTTATCCAGTACCTAATCTTGATGTTAGTTCTATTCAAGAAACAATTTTAGCGTTAAATAATTTGATAGCAACATTATCTAGTTTATCACCGTCCAACGTAGCCTTATATAATAATGAATCTAATATAAAAACCTCATCCAATAATGGACAACATAATCCAATGGAATTGCCGCAGTGTAATAAGTAAAAAACATGAAATTATATACCTAATTAATAAATTTAAACCTACTATTCTTGCCTTACAAGAGACATGGCTTAAGCCGGAATCTCTTTTTAGAATTTCAGGTTATACATGTCTTAGGGAAGATAGATCTGATGGGTATGGTGGTACAGCCTTGCTCATCAAACATCATCAATCATTTCATCATTTTCCTCTTCCTTCTCATCATTCTGATTTTTCAATCATAGCTGCATCTGTAAATAATATTTGTTTTGTTTCACTGTATATACCTCATCCTTCATATAGTATTTTCTCTGAAATTAAAGTTATTATTAGTCAATTACCTCAACCAATGGTAATACTAGGCGATTTCAACGCACAGCATCAGTCATGGGGAAGTTACAAAGACAATCAATGGGGTTATGAATTATTAGACTTAATAGATTATCACAAATTGTGCATTCTGAATTCTGGTCATCCTACACGTCGCACCGCTCCTCATGAAGGTTGTAGTGCACCAGACATATCAATATGTTCACCAAATCTCTCACCTATTTTTCACTGGTATGCTTTAGAGTCAACTTATGGAAGCGATCATTTTCCTATTATCTTATCATTTCCAGGGAAAAATAGAAATGGATTACATAATCAATTGCCATCGATGAAATATCGCCTTAACAATAATTCAGATTGGGATAATTTTAAAAATTCACTTACAAATCAACTGTCATTTCTTCCCAATATAACATCTGAAAACCCATCTGTATGTGCAGATGCATTAGCTTCTATATTTATAAAAGCAGCTGATGAAACTTTTCCAAAAAAAATATATTCCTCTCATACTCCATCTCCACCTTGGTGGGATCAAGAATGCACAGTTGCTATAAGGACTAGAAAGAAATGTGAACGACAATATAATACAAATCCAAATATAGCCAATTACCAACTATATCTTGATTGCGTTAAAGATACCAAGAAATTATTTAGGAGAAAAAAATTATTAAGTTGGAGAAATTTCTGTTTATCTTTAAGTCCGGATGTCCACCCTACTGTAGTGTGGAAGAACATTAGACGATATAGATCTGCATTTAAAGCTCCTTTCCATCCTATACCTGACTCTTTGGCCTGCAAATTTCTTGATAATTTAGCTCCACCCACAATTTCCCATAAACCCCCTTCTTCAGTACAAAATGTTAGCTTTCAAGACTTAAATTCGCTTTTTACTATAGAAGAATTAAAAGGGGTAGTAGCAAACTTAAAAGATTCTTCACCCGGACTAGATAGCATTCCATATTCTTTCTTTCAACATGCTAATGATGATATTTTGATGTACTACCTTAGCATAATTAACCAAATTTTAATAACAGGTAATATACCTAGTTCATGGAGATTACAAAAAGTTATTCCTATATTAAAACCCAACAAGCCCCCATCTTTAGTTTCATCTTATCGTCCAATAATATTATCTTCCGTATTAATAAAAATTGCTGAACATTTAGCTAAAAACAGGTTGGAATGGTTTGTTGAAAAACATAACCTCCTATCAAATACACAATTTGGGTTTCGCAAAGGCAGAGGGACCATAGACAACATTGCCATATTAACCACAGATATACGAATAGCTTTTACAGAAAATAAATCTATTGTTGCTTCTTTTTTGGACATAAATTCTGCATATGATAATGTTATTATAAGTATTTTAGAAGAAAAGTTAATTCATTTAGGAGTGCCGTTAATTTTAGTAAATTTTATTATTAATATATTATTAGAAAGAATTATAGTTTTACTTTTAGACAAATCTACGGAAACTAGAGTTATTCGAAGAGGCATACCTCAGGGATCTGTTTTAAGTCCCCTGCTTTACGATATATACACAGCTGATTTAGAAAAATGTTTAGACTTAAATTTGATAAATATATTACAATACGCCGATGACCTGGTCCTTTATATAAGTAATAATTCTATAAATAACGCATGTAGAGATCTGACCAATTCATTAGAAAAATTAAAATCTTGGATGGACAAGAATGGCTTGGATCTGTCGGTCAATAAAAGCACCATCGTTTTATTTACCAGAATGCGTATGCCTTCTCCTGTTCGAGTTTTTTATGATGGAATACTTATTCCTGCAAAAGAGAACGTGAAATTTTTAGGGCTATATTTGGATTCAAAATTAAATGGCAATGCTCACACCGATTACGTTTCTTCAAAATGTGAGCGACTTTTAAACATGATAAGAAGTCTATCTGGCGTTTGGTGGGGATCACACCCATTTACAATGAAATTAATTTATAATGCCATTATAAGAAGTGTAATAGATTATGGGACTTTTCTTTTAGATCCGTGTAACTTAAGTGGTTTACAGAAGTTAGATAAAATACAAGCTAAAGCTTTGCGTATAATTTGCGGAGCAATGAGATCATCTCCGATAAATGCACTTCAGCTGGAATGTTGTGAACCACCTCTTCTACTCCGTCGACAATATTTGGCAGATAAATTTTTTGTACGCTGCTACCAATCCCAAAATCATCCGTTAATTCCAAAACTTAAAATTTTATTTCATCTTTGTTATAGTAACAATAAATATTGGCACCATAAATCTAATCCCTCTCTTATAACTAGTTACCGTAAATTCTTAACACTAGATGCTCCCATTTTCCGTTCTCCATCTTTCCCACTATTTGATTCCTCTTATGAAGCGTTAACACTTGTACCAGATATTCGATATGACATTGGCGTAAAGAAAACTGATAAGCATTTTGCAAATAATATATTTAAATATATTACAAATAATAATTGGGTGGGATGGCACCATATATATACAGATGCGTCTAAGAACACTACAGACAGTTGTGTGGGAGTAGGCATCTTCCACTTACAATATAATATTGTGCAAAAAGTGAAATTTCCTCCTGAAACATCCGTGTTTACGGGAGAATGTTATGGCCTTTTTAAGGCTGTTGAGTATATTCTACTCGGTAGGCTTGAGAAGGCATTAATATTTTCAGATTCTTTAAGCGCTCTACAATCTCTTAGTAAATTTCCGTTCAAATCTAAAAATTGTTTCCCAGTCACTATTCAGGTCAGAAATCTTCTGTATAAATGTAAATTAAAGGGTTGTTCTGTAACATTTATTTGGATCCCTAGCCATTGTGGCATTGTTGGCAATGAGTTGGCCGACAAATTGGCGAAGGATGCAGTTTTCAGTAGCGATGTGTTCCCCTATAATAATTTCGCGCATGATTTGGCTGCTCTTGCCCGGAGCTCGCTTCTGAAATCATGGAATGAGTCATGGACCTTGAGCAGTCAAACTAAAGGATTACAGTATCCAGTATCCAGTATAGATAAAAATTCAACCAGTGATTCCAACTAAGCCTTGGTTTTCAAAAATTTTACTTTCCAAAAACGTAACAACTTCATTAATTAGAATGAGACTGGGTCATCTGTGCATTCCAACGCATCTTATGAGAATTGGAATACGAAGCGACGTTTTATGCGATTGTGGAGAAGTTGGCGATTTAGACCACATTATTTTGTCTTGCCCCCTCCATGATCATTCCCATCTATCATAACCTATCATTAATTCCTATTCCATTTCCTACTTCTGTAAATATTCTACTTAGCTCAAATAATAAATTTGTATATAATTGTTTATCGAATTACTTAACTATAAATAATATCCATATTTAATTTTTCCTTTCCTCCTACATTTTAAGATGTATATAATAATTAATTTTATTTTATGTAGAATTTTATTTCTTATCAAACTATTCTAATTAACTTTTTTCCAAATTCCGTACATTTATATCTTTTAAATCCTTCCGCCGATTCCTAACCTTTTTACTTGTCTGTGGCACAACATACGCATCCCTTGTGTCAAGCTGCCAAAAAGGAAGAAAAAAAAAAAAGTATATTGATATTATATTAATGACATAATGGTAAGAAAAGTAACTTGTCTAACTAGATTGCTATGGCATTACAGCCAGACACCTTTGCCTCAAGCTACAGACGGAGCACTAAATAAAAAAATTCTCATGTCACGCTGTGACATGGCGCGAATTAACTTACGAAAGGCGACTAACTACGATGTGAAAGTGAAAGCGCTTCTGGCAGTACATAAGCTCTAAACTCACTATGATCAAACTGAGATAAGGAACAGTAGAAAAACGCATGAATACATGCATTATGTTTTCAAATTATGTAAATATCATTTGGAAACTAGATTTTGATTAACAAACTTAACAAATGAAAACGGTTTCACCAATTTCAATTTCAGAACCATTCCAATTCACCCAGAATTCCTATTTACCCACCGTTTTTCCTAATTCCTGCCTAAGAAGTGGGATATTCTTAGGAATACCTAAGAATATCCCACTTCTAAGGAAACGGCCCATAAAACTATGGCCTCGCCAGTACATTTATTACAAATGGTTGAAAGCATAGACGTATAATTATATATTATAGACGAGGCGTGTTGAGGCAAAAAGTGTATCCAGTAAATGGTCCCACTTTTGAGATTTTTAGGGCATATGAGACTAGGAAGCTTCTTCCTTCGATTTCAGTTACAACTTATTATTATTGTATGTCGTTTTACTCTTACTTAATAGTGTGTAAGGTGAATTTGTCGGTAGTTTATTTAATCATTAGCGCTACTGTTTTTATACCTTGTTTCTCAACAAAAAAGTGATAATATACAAACTAAGTTACACATAACTGACCAATGTGGTTCGTATAATTCCATAACTCGTAATTGATATAGCTACTGAAAGATGGCGCGGATATAAAAAGGAATGAAAAACCTTAACAGAAAAAGAAGCCTTTCTTAGTATAAAGCCGCATTTCACTCTACTGATTTTTTTTACTAGTTTCATATCCAAATTATAGCAAAACAAATTTTGTTCTCCAATTTAAAACATATTCATTACCACTAGCTGATAATTATTTTAAAGTTCAGAAACTCTGCGCCATATAAACTTAGTTTTTCCACATTTTATGTAGAATTTATATAAAATCTTAAGAAACCGGGCATTCTGTACGCCTACATCCTTAAAGACACACACAAAAATATATAACTATTGCTAACGTCTGCGAAAATAAAATTGGAAAGTTGTCTAAATACGTATTGCAGCAATTACCTGTCTTTTATGGGTATGTAGGTAAATCGCCTATTGGCTGTTAACCTTCCTAATCTTGAGCAATTTGCGATTATATGCATAACAATGTCTGGTATAGAAATTTCACAGAATAGATACAACTTGTCCTATTTGACCGCTTTCGGAGACTGAGTTCAGAGATAAAATAAAAAAGAAAGATATATTATTTTAGCCGTCGAAAGTATATTTAATAATTTGTGGCCATAGATATATAATATTTGTGGCATTTCGCAAAATTATGTCATCGTAAATCGTACATTACTAATAAGTATTCCCTATTAAAAAGTTAAAGAATTTAATTTTATGTTCTCTGCCAAAGATTTCAAACAAAATTCAAAGCTAAGGACATGATATGAGTTATGACAGGATGAAGTCTATTGCGTACATTTTACAGAACAGATCTTCATGTAACATTTCTTTCTTTCTTTCTTTCTAACAAGAAAAGTTCCGCCATCTTGATTTCACCATAGGTACCTCAAATGTCAAAATAGCTGCAAACAACCCCTTTTTCATCATTTTTAATTTTATTCATTTTAAAATTTAAGTTCCCCACTTAACACAATGTTTTTACTTCGACATGCTATGGAATAGATACCATATTTGTAGGAAACAGCGATTTTTTTAATGTAAGAAAGTTGATTCCATAGAAAAAGTTTTCATTCATTCGCTCTTGAAAGTTTGACCACTGACTGTAAATACATCCTTTATACGTATAATTATGTTCTCGGTCTGTTATTAGTTGGTAAGATTACCGATATTTTCGTCATCACATTTAAGAGTTCTCATACAGTCTGTCCTAACTCCTACTCCACAACTTCGTACTCTGTTTCAAGATTTTTTTTTTTTTTTTTTTTTCTTTGGTTTTGGCACTGACACGTCTTGGGGTTAGTGTACTTTGCCATATACAAGGTAGGGAATAGGCAGCGGAAATATATACAATTTCGGAATTTTGGATTTCGGGTCAAGTTAGGAAGTTTTACTAGGATATATATATATTAAAGTTTGATTGAATTTTTACATAAATATTGAGATAATAATGAATATACTAATTTATTACATGAATTTAATAACACTTGAATAGAAGTGGGGAATGGGATAGAAATAGAGGAGAGGCTATAATAAAGATGGGAATGATCATAAAGAGGACAGGAAAGAATAATATGATTTAAATCACCCACGTCTAAACCGCAATCGCAAACGTCGTCGTTTCGGATGTGAATTTTTTTTAAATGAGCAGGTGTACAGACGTGTCCCAATCTCATTCTGATTATAGATGAGGTTGCACTTTTTGATAAATTTATTTTAAAAAACCAAGGCTTAAACTGTATTTCTGGTTGTATATATTTGTATTGAACTCCTTTTATTTGACTACTCACTGCCCAGTCCTTACTCCAATCTCGTTGGAGAAAGTTCTTAGCAAGAGAAGGTAAGTCATGACAGTAATTAATATAGGGAAAAACATCCCCACTAGAAACTGCATCTTTAGCCAGTCTATCCGCTTGTTCGTTTCCTAAAATTCCGCAATGACTTGGAATCCAAACAAATGTAACAGAAAAGTTATTGTGATTACATTTTTGCAAAAGATTTCTAATTTGTATGATTATGGGGAAACATTTTGATCTAAATGTAAATCTGTTTAATGATTGAAGGGCGCTCAAAGAGTCAGTAAAAATTACAGTCCTCTTAAGTTTCGCTAGCAGAATGTAGTCAATTGCTTTATATATACCATAACATTCCCCTGTGAATACGGAGGTTTGTGGAGGAAATTTTACTTTTTGAATAATATTGTACTGAAGATGGAAAATACCAACTCCTACATTACCTATCGACATTTTTGAGGCATCTGTGTATATATGATGCCAACCTTCCCAATTATTATTTGTTAAATAGTTAAAAAATGGTTTTGCATAATACTTGTCCGATTTTTTTATACCAATGTCATAACGAATATCTGGGTCTAAAATAAGGGATTCAAAGGAAGAGTTAAATAGGGGAAATACAGGTAATCTATACGTAGGGGCATCAAGGGATAAATATCGAACATAACTATTTACTAGGCAAGGCCGAGATTTGTGTAACCAAAACTTGTTATTGTTTACTAAATTTAAAAGTTTTTTGAGTTTAGGAATAAGAGGATGGTTTGAAAATTGCAGACAACGAATGAAAAATTTGTCAGCCAGATATTGACGCCTTAGATAGAGGGGCGGTTCACCACATTCTACCTGTAATTCGCATTAATCGGCGATGATGCCATAGCACCACAAATAATTCTCAAAGCTTTTGCCTGTATCTTATCTAATTGTTTAAAACCAGCCACGTTACAAGGTTCTAGAAGGAATGTTCCATAATCTAAAACACTTCTTATTAATGCGTTATACATCAATTTTAAGTTAAAGGGATGTGATCCCCACCATACACCTGATAAACACCTTATTATATTTAGAGTGCGTTCACACTTTGCCGCAATATATTCATTATGTGCATTACCATTTAGTTTGGAATCTAAAATTACCCCTAAAAATTTGGCCTGATTGTTGACTGGAATCGGTAAATCATCATATTTAAGCACTACGGGAGGAGGAAAACGCATTCGAGTAAATAAAACTGTGGTACTTTTACTAACTGAAAGATCCAATCCATTTGCATCTAACCAAACCTTTAACCGCGCTAATGAGCGTGATAAACGAGAAGCAGCTGTATCGATAGATTGGTCCATTGTATAAAATACTAAATCGTCGGCATATTGTAAAAAACTTATTTCACTGTCCACAGTTATCATATGTGATTCCAAATCTGCTGTATAAATATTATACAGAGACGGACTTATCACTGAGCCTTGAGGCAAGCCTTTATAAACAACCCGCAACTCCGTTGCATTTTGCAAGGGCAAAGCGACAAATCTTTCTAGTAAAACATTTATAATAAAATTACATAATATAATAGGAACATTTAATTTATGCAGCTTTCTTTCTAGTATATCTATCCTAACGTTATCGTAGGCCGCGTTTATATCTAAAAAGGCAGCAAGAATAGATTTGTTTTCCGTAAAAGCGATGCGAATATCTGTGGTAAACAGTGCAATATTGTCTATGGTGCTTTTGCCTTTACGGAATCCAAATTGACTGTTTGATAAGAGGTTATTATTTTCAATAAACCATTCTAAACGGTTTTTTACAAGATGTTCTGCAATTTTTAGTAAAACGGACGATAACACTATGGGGCGATATGAAGAAGCAGAAGAGGGAAGTTTACCAGGTTTTAAAATGGGAATAACTTTTTGGGTTTTCCAAGTATTGGGAATATTGCCTGTCAGTAACATTGAATTAACCAAGTCCAAATAATAAGATAGAATATTGTCACTAGCGTGCTTAAAAAAAGAATATGGAATCCCGTCCATGCCGGGAGCTGAGTCCTTTAAACTTATGACAATACCTTTTAACTCTTGAAGTGAGAAAAGTGAGTTAAGATCTTTAAGACTAACTTTACTTATAGGTGATGGACAGAGGGAAGTAACAGAAGGAGGTGCTAATCTATTTAGAAAATCATTGCCTAAATAATCAGGCATAGGATGAAATGGTGGTTTATATGCAGACCTGTATCTTCTAATATTATTCCAAACTATAGAAGCATGTATGTCTGGACTGATTGACTGACAAAACTTTTTCCAACTTGCAGACTTTTTTTTCCTAAATAGCTTTTTTGTTTGGTTAACAGATTTACAATACAAATCGTAGTTTTCGGTTGTAGCATTATTATTATATTCTTTTTCAGCCTTTTTTCTTTCCTTTATAGCAATTGAACAGTCGTTATCCCACCAAGGTGGTGACGGAATGTATTGTTTAGGTCTTGTCTTAATCGGAAGAGTTTCATCTGCTGACTCAATGAAAGCAGATGCAAGAGCATCAGCACAAAGTGTTTCACTTCCTGGTGATACACTAGGGAGGCGAGATAATTTATTTTTTAATGCATGATGAAACTTTTCCCAGTCTGCATTTTTCAGGTTATATTTTAATGAAGATGAGTGAATATTATGATTTTGTTTTTTATTGTTACAAGGAAGGGATAATAGAATTGGAAAGTGATCACTACCGTGGCTAGACGGTAAAACTGACCACTGTAGAAGTGAAGAAAGATTTGAGGTGCAAATGGACAAATCAGGAGCACTGTAATTCTCATTAGGAGCAGTATGCCGTGTTGGAAGCCCTGTGTTAAGGATACATAACTTATAGTAATCCAATAAATCTAATGTTTCAAAACCCCACTGATTATTATTACTACTTCCCCAAGACTGGTGTTGTGCATTAAAATCACCAAGTATTACAAATGGTTTTGGTAACTGGCTAATTAAATTTTTAATTTCTAAAAATATTAAATATGATGGATGAGGTATATACAATGAGACAAAACAAATGTTATTTACAGATGCTGCTATTATAGAAAAATTTGAATTATGTGAAGGAAGTGAAATGTGTACAAATGAATGATGATGATTGATGAGTAAGGCAGTGCCGCCATACCCATCAGATCTGTCTTCTCTCAGACATGCATAGCCAGGGATGTTAAAAAGAGAACCTGGCTTAAGCCATGTTTCTTGAAGAGCAAAGACAAAAGGATTATATTTATTTATTAAATATATTATTTCATTTTTTTTGCTCACTGCACTGTGACAGTTCCATTGGATCAGATAATCCATAATGTGAGTTGGTTTGAGGTTTATTACTGTTAATAAAGGCTACGTTGGACGGTGCAACTGATGCTGATAAAATATTTGACTGTGTTAAATAATTAATTATGGCTGTTATTAATTCTTGTACTGAAATGTTGTTGTCAATATTTACTGGAAATGCTGATCCATTTGATCCAGATGGTGGATTATACTCTTTGGTTAGGTTAAAATGAGCATTTTTATCATACCCAATAACTGGCTTTGGTGGAGTTCTAGGTTGCCTAAATACTGTTTTTTTATATGACTCGGTGATTGTTTTATTTGCAGAATTTTTGCTAACTGAATTTTGTTTTTGTAGATTTACAAAAGAAGGGGAAGAATTAGATGATGTTAAGACGTGAGAGTATAGTTTAGAAACAGGAGGGTGGAGTTTTGAAGCTTCCGCATATGATAAACTTTTGTGAGCCATGGATTCTTTTATTAATTTTTGTCGTTGGAATTCGGGACAATTCTTACTGGTGGCTATATGAGAAGAATGGCATAAGCAACAGAATATAGAATCTTCATCTACAGAACATGTATCACCAGAATGCCCTTGACCACAACGGAAACATCTAGGGGATGATCTGCACTGTGACTTAACATGGCCATACCTACAACAGTTATAGCACTGTATGGTTGGGTAAATATATAAGTCTACAGGCAATGAATTATAACACATGAATACTCTTTTAGGTAATGTTTGGCCGTCAAATGTAAAAACCACAGATTCTGTATTATTAAATTGTACAGTATTATTTACAATGTTTTTTTTCTTTATTCGTCTTGTTTTTAATATGTTCCCACAACCATATGGTAAAGTAATATTAGATAAAATGTCTTCCTCAGTCCACTCTGCTGGAATTCCTCTCACCAAGCCTACCCGGCAAACTTGGAAAGACGGAATAAAAACTTTATAATTTTGTTTTATTAAATTTTCATTATTAATAAAATTGTTGGCATCAGAGTAAACTGAAAAAGATAAAGCTAATCTATTTCTTCCGATTCTTTTAAGGCTGCCGTTGTCTACATTTTTAATGTTATTATTTTTGAGGAAGCGACCGAATTCAACTGGATGTAAGCTGCTGTTACTATTAGGAGATGATAATTCTTTTTGTATATGTAAGACATAGGGTGAGGAGTCTGTGCTAGTGTACAACAACCGACTAATACGTGGGTTATTTAAGCCTTGATTTTTCTGTGATTGATTATCAAGTGTATGTGTTTCCTGAATATTATTTAAACTTTCTTTGGATTCTGTATCACTCAAACACATACAGTTGACGTCAGGTTTTGCTTTGTTGGGATCTTTCTTTATTTTTTTATTACACTTCCTACAAACACGCCTCGTTGCTGCGGGGCGTTTGCGGTTGGGAATAGTATTTTGTGTAGATGTATCTGTATCCATACTGGATTCATTTACAATTTCAGTTGTTGATACAGTGATAAAATGACCAACAGGGGGGCACTCAGGCCCCCCCGGGTCCACATCCATATTTACAATATATATAAAAAGACTTACCTAAAAATTTCACTAAATAAAATAAAACTAAGAGAAAATAAATACAAGTTATAGAAAACTAACTAACTATTTACAATAAAACGACCAAAATTAAAATTTTCAAAAGAAACACGACCGCCTTTTACAAAGATTCCCGCGCTTTTTTCCAAGTTTTTTTTTTTTTTATAATATCTAGAATTTTCGACTTTATCAAAAAAATATTTTCGATACAATATATTGTGAGTGGCCAGTATTTAGTGTCAAAAGGCGCTCTAGAAAGCTGGTATCCGGTACAAAACTTAGCAATTAGCCAAGGCAGAGTTATAGTGGTATTGTTCGAAGTTCCCTCGCTAGTAGATAAATCACTATCATCAGCTCGCTATCTGCGATTAATACGATGTTCACACGCTATGAAATTGCCTACTAGTTGGATCGATACAAAATATTAATGTGGCAGATACAGTAAAGGCGTAGATTATAGGTATATACAGTGATAACTAAGGATACGTTATACCCTTACAAAACTGACAAAATTTCTGTGCCACGACACACATTGACATAGGACGCGTGTCAATGTGTCAACGTCGCATAGTAACACAAAACACGCTATTACTCGCGGTTGCACACTAACCAAAATTGACCCGACTCGGACCAATTTGAGTCTTCATTTTTACGCGTTTATAACATATCTACCTCTTTTTAATATTATATATCTATGGGTATATAGAATGAATTATGTATGTGAAGGAGTAAAAGGTATTGAAATGTAAATTTTCTTAATTTTACATTGAAATATATCCAGAAAACACCCTCCCCTCTACATTAAATAACGTTTATTATACAAATTTAATGTATTACGCTTTATTTCTAGGTCAAATGTCGTAGCTACAAATAAAACTGAAAATGTTATAGACGGTCGTTAAACTTTATATTAGGTATATACAGTTTTTAGCGATTTGAGTAAAATCAATACGTAATAAAATACTTTCAACCCTAAGGGGCCCCATACATGGTCCGGTCTACCTTCAGTTCGGCCTGAACGGATGCAAAATCGTATCGTGTGTGTGCAATTTCGAGATCGCATCAGGCGGCCGTACGGACTGAAGCGATTCGTTCCAGTGTTGCCAGCTCTTTTTTTTGTGAAACTACTAAACTCGTATCGATTTCTACTAAAACTACTAAAAAACTACTAAAGAGGCTACTTAACTTAGGAATTCCTGAAGCCCCCCAAAAACCACTGCATTTTAGGTTTTATTATATTAAATTTTTTTCATTAATTGAATTTGATTATAAATTTTATCATTAAATTAAAATATACTAGGAAATATTACGTATTTAGTAGCTATTTTGCATATCATTACTGTCTGGCTCTTTCCTACTTAAACACTACTTATAACTAAATTTCTACCAAGGAGGGAATAAAATACTCAATTTAGTAAAATTTTGTAAAATAACTAAGTTGGCAACATTAATTCTGGCCTGACCGATCGGCCTGAACGCGCGGCCTGTCCTGACCGTGTGTGGACAAATCGCTTCAGTTCTTGCCCGAGCCGCGGCCGTGCGGGCGTGTATCTTGTACAAGCGTTGTATGAGTTTTCGCGGTGTTTAAATACAAAATTGATAAACACGACCGTAGCGCGCGGCAGACCAGAATGGACTGATGCGACTGTTCCGTGTGTGGGCACGAATCAGATCAGGCCGAACTGACGTAAATTGGATTGGATGCGATTTTTTCCGTGTGTGTGCTCGAATCCGTTCAGGCCGAACTGACGTCAGTTCCAGCTGAAACGATCGGCCTCTCGTCTGTGGGGGCCTTAACGTTCCCGCTGACTGTGCGAGGACATGCAACACACGCGTTGACCTTCGGTCTTCGGACCAATTTAAATTTGATACTTACATGACCGCTATTTTGTAGATATATACCTACTTAAAAGAAAAACAGCAGATATCCAAAAAGGTATAACAATGAAGGATCTGAATTAATGGTAAAAAAAAAAACATAAGAAATTCTCATTGAAACACTATCACGATTCCATATTTGAATAATTTGCCGCCATTTCGACCATACCAAATCGTAGTGGCATTGGCATAACCTCGATACCATGTATGGGCATGCTAATTATAAATTTCATTGCTAGCTGGAAAGGTTTTCGCTGTTCCTGCTGACAGTTCCATATCCGATTTGATTCTACCGAAAGAAAAACAATTTCTGAGCTATTAGCTGGTATCTGAAGTCATTTTACTTATAATAAAAGGTGTAAATTATTTAATTTGCAATAAAACTGACGATTATGATGATGAATTTATTGAAGTTGGCCTCATAAAAGATGTATCTTAGTGTAGGTACTTTTATAGGTATGACTACTAAATATGACGCATATGATGCAAATACTGACAGATTAAGGTCAAGGCAATTGGAGAAGGAATGAGGGTATACGAATTCTTTTTCTGTCGCTAAGAGGCAGATCCGACTCACCCAAAGCACCGCCTAGTATTGGTATCAAAAACTGTCAATAAGAATTTTCGACACATTTTCTGCCACCAGGCGGCGCGTCGTATAAGTCAGGTCCATGCCGTGTCAAACAGCTGTCAAATGCGAACTTTACAAACCCTCATTGACACAAGATCAGAATACAATCCTTCAGAGGATTCAATTTAACTGGAGGCTAATCCGTTTACTCTTACCCCTAGAAGCCCAATATACGTCGTTACGACGTACCCTCCGACGAAAAGATTATTATATCTTTCTAATACACGATCGGATCACCGCGCATTTCCGGGCCAACTCTATTGCCACCGAGATGTATTGGAAGGTATCTGTCTCGCCTTGAAAGTATCAGTTTGTAATATCAGCAATGTTGTGCGACTTGTACGCCTACGCCTGGTTGGGTTTTGTGTGAATTTTGCGATTTGTTTATACGATTTAATTTTTTTTTAAAGGTATGAAGATTAATTAGAAACAAACATACAATGCAGTCTTCTTGACATTTAAATGTAGATAAAAATAGCCTCAGTTTTGGAATATGAAGGCGAGTGGTTTACACTGGGTACTGGTGCTGACCATGACCATTTTGACACAAAAAACGATATCAAAGGTGACTTTAAAAATGGGGTGGTAGATTGTTTATAAAATGCAATATTACAGAAGGGGGATGAAAAAAATAAGGCTCAAATGCAAAAAAGCAGTTTTCCAAAAAACGATTTGATATTCGCCAAGACTATGTAAAAAAGTTAATTTTTTAGATTTAGGTATCTATTTAATATTGAAAACACTTTATTTATTTGTGAAAACAAAATTTTAAATGATTTATTTAATTACAAGAAAATAGGGCTCAAATAAAGCCCTCACAAGGATCAGACAAAGAAAAACAATTCAGACTCAAAAGCAAATCTTACTAAAATCCAAAAAACAAGTTTTGCGGTCCTCAAAGAGAAAATTGGTAGGCACTAGACGCGTTAAGCGACAAAGGCAACCAAATTTCGATAAAGCTTTGTCCGGTCTGTCTGGATTTTAGGATTTGGACTTAATCAATTGGGAATCGGAAACGCAGTCATGTAGAAAATAAAAGGCATTCAAATCTGCATCTAACCTTATGTACCCTTTCCATATTTTCCTTTTAAATATTTACTAAGGTCTATAAGGACTTTAGGTTGATAAAGGCTTTGTTCAATACCCATGATTCAATCAATACCCATGATTTCAAAACTAAGTATGGGCTATAGACTAATCATTGGTCTCGCTAGGCGCTCTACCATAGCGAGACCAATCAAATATCTTTGGTATGTGCTAACTAACTTTTAACATTTGACGGAAAAAGATCATACGAGGAAAAGTTACGCCATCTAGATATTAGAAGATTTTACCAATTAAATGCGAACTGATTAACCTTTGATTAAACTGTAGAAAAAATGAGAAACCTCAAACCTAGACTGCCCCAAACAACCCCAAAAGAGGGCAGTTTAAGTGTGGACACTTTTTCCCTTTAACATCCCTCGTCTATACCTAATTAATAATATAAAATTTATCATATGTCAAAACAATATTAATAATGTTGACTCAGTTTTTTTCACGAAATCAAAATATTAATGTAGATTATAATTATTATGAAGTCGTTGACAGATAACACACATTCCACGAATAAAACAGATTATCGCGCACGGTCTTCACAATCAGAACGATACTCGTATTTCTGTCACAGTTCTTGTGGATTTCCGCTGCTTCTTTCAAAATTTTGATTATTATTAATATTCACTTTGAAGATCTTAGACAGGAAGAGGGCTCCAGATTAAATTTTTGTGTCTTTGTAAAATGTAAATCTACAAAAATTCTTCTAATGCCGGGCAGGATTTTTTATATATTTCCCCTGACGATTTCATCATAACGACATCGAAAAAGCTTATTATGATAGTTAAAGATTATGTAAAGCTGTACAAACAGTGTTTATCCGTCAATTGTTCTACCAAAAGCAAGACTTCCGTTCGAGTTACGACTTGTGACGGTTACGATGCCCTTCCTGTGTTTTATTACGTTTTTGTACAATCTAAGCAATCTAAGTATAGAAGACGTAATAAAGTCCACCTGGCCATGTTCTATAGTGTTGCCGAGACCTTTGGTAATACTGTTATACCACTTCTAAGAAACTATATGAATTAAAGTTATCTCTTTAATTCATATAGTTTCTTAGAAGTGGTATAACTAATATATATTTGGGTTGTTGTTTTCATTAGTCTAAGATTCTTCATGAGATGTCTGTTTCTTTGTACTGCCTTATTTTTTCGTTATTTTATAATTTCACATTAGATGTATTAGATGCTTCTCCGTTATAATATGCAACCGCTTGTCATTCGTTTCTAATCAGCGCCGCTGGACTCGAGCCAACGTTCCCGCGTTTGTGTTCAGTTTAAAATTAGAACACCTATTTTTTTTCTTTACATTTAGAGACACGCCGGCCGAGGTGAACAATCTCTTTCAGCCGATGTGCAGTTCAAAATTTCGTTCATACAAGCCATGCACTCACGTAAACGTTCAGCAAATTGGTGGCCGTTTAGATTGTATAAATAACTTTGCGATAGTAGATAATAAATACGAGTATAACCCACTTTATGTTAATTGTTACATGAATGAGTATTAACAAATATACAATAAACTTACGACAAATGCAACTGTTTTTGAAAATGTTGTAGTAAGACTAAGTAGTAAAGTAAAGTAAGTATTTTTCTATATTCAACGCTTTATTCTATTTGCAACGTATTAATATGCACAACTTTATCTCAGCTTAATGCAGTCGTAGGTGGAGACCTGAGACGTGACCTTAAATTACGCCTTGCGTCTTACCTATACTTTCCTAAGAGTGTTTAACAATGCAACTCAATCCGTGACACGAATATTTCAAATTCATATCCTGCTCACACTGTTTACAATTCCACGCACACCGACTACTGTTACATGAAAATATATGTCAACGGCCGCTCCATGAAATTTCTATTTTAAAATCATTTTAGGTTCCTCATAATTAACTTAAAATCTAAGATTACCTGGCCCCGATTAGTATCGGGCGTTTTCAGCAAGAAAATACTTTTGGCCAGTGAGCAAGATTATGAAGCTTCTCTCGTCTTTTTTTCTGGCTGGCTGAATAATGTGCCACGTAAAAAAAAAAACAATTTAAAATCACGAACCAAGCAAAATGTTTATGAAGTTAAGTAACCCATTAACGTTACCTCGTACAAAGGTGACATTTTAATTTGGTCCTTCGAGACTTGAGTCGTAAATGTATTCTTTGCATGTTTCTCCAGAAGGTCGCTTTTTCGTTATTATTTTTCGCTTGGACGATTTTAATGAACAATATGATTCATAAATCATCCTTTACGCTTCATAACACAGCAAAACATTGCAAGCTCGTACTATCCGAAGTAACTTCTATTCTTAGCAGTGACGTTTCACTTCGTCTGACTGGTTTCTTAGTAAACTGCAATACATTATGATTTACTTCACCCAATAATTGTGTTAAAATAGGTTCCAAACCACAAACTGTCGTTAGATATATAGTATTGATATAATTTATAAAACTGTGTGTTAATAGGCACAATAATGAATCATGCGTATATTTTCCTTGTCATCATAAACTGAATTTACTCCAAAATATGACGTATTTGTAAATTGTTCGTAATATAGTTATACAATAACGCTACCTTAATAATTAAAAACATAATATATTATTATTAATTTAATTTATATGTAAATTTATTCACACTATTTTAGCCTTTACGAATGTTATATATAATTTTATTATCATATACAAAAATTATTATTAGTTCAGTTTATTGTTTAAGCTGTACTTTGTTATACAATAGTTAAGGGCCTAGTTTTTGCCTGTATTACAGCCTACAGGATATCCTAGTTCAGACATTACTGTTAATTTTATGTAGATTAACTATCTATGTGTAAATTACTTACCATGTTCTTTACTTTTTTTAGCTCCGTGGCCTAGTGGGTAGACCTTTTGGCTCGCACTCGAGAGAGCGCAGGTTCGAATCCCAGGTTGTGTACCAATGAGACTTTTTCAGATCTTAAGTAGGGTAGACCGGGGACAATTGAAACGCGCTATGATTGAAACAACGCGTTTTTCTAGTAAACTAATGTACTTACGGCGTTAAACTGACACTTTTTCGACGCACCGAACATGTCCGAACTTGCTCCAGTACCGTCCGCGACATCGCGTGAAGCAGTCGTGAACAAATGAGGTTTATTGATTTTTGTCACCTACCGTGAGTATTTTCAACGTTTTTGATTATTTAATATTTTCGTTATTATGGTAATTTTTGCTGTTTGATTTATTTTAGTGGTTTCTTTGGTTAGTTGGGTTTCTTTTTATATAATCGGAACCACTTTAAATTCAGTATTTATGTCGATAAAATACCTTCAAATGCAAAGTCTCGTATGGGGACATTTGTTACAACAGTATAGGGGACGATTGAAACGTTTCAATCGTCCACGTGTTTCAAACATCCCCATCGTTCATATTATTATATTGTATGCACTTTTATTAAAATAATACTATAACTGGCTTTTCTGACAGACATTGCTCAGTGAGTGCACTTTATTCAAGCTACCTACCATCTACTTACGTAAACCTTTCAGTTACTCTATAATATCGATTGATAATTTTAATTCGAATGAAGAAAACATAAGTAATTATTATCTTATTAATTTTTAGATGCCACGAAAACGTATACCTACTTTCAACGAACAGAAGTTCAAAGGACCTATTTGCCTATCAATACGAAGAGGTTTTGGCAAGTAGAAAATTAAGAAAAGCTGCGGATATATTTAATGTGGAACATAAGTCTCTAAGTACTTAGGTACAAGTAAAAAAGAGAATCTATACGAGAAGACACGCTAATCGCTGAAATTAAAATGGGGTAGGTATATATCAGCAAAAAGTTTTCAAGAAGCGAAATAGCAAAATATGCCATAAAAAGTGCCAATATATATTTTGGACTATCGACCAGAGGTTTGAGGAAGTTAGAGTTTTTGTTGTTGAAGAAGGCGCTGTTCAATTAGAATGAATAGAAGATATTATTTGTAATTTTTGAATACAAATTTTATATTATTTTAATGAATAGCAAAATAACCATATCGTTATGATTGAAACATAGTCATGATTGAAACTTACCATTTTGTATGAAACTATTTTTATATTATTTTAGCCATAGTTGTAGGTTCTATTATTAACATTCGGTTACCTTTTAATTATTTATGTTAAATGAAAGCTTTGTATCTAAAAAATACTATTGTAGCTTGAATAATTTCCAAGTTATTTAAAATCTTAAAAGCAGTTTGTTTTTTGTTGAAGCATATTGGTAAATGTGGTCCAAATTTGCCCGTATTTATATGATATAGTTGAAAACTAATTCTATAACATGTTCTAATATATAACAAATGAATTCTTTTTTTTGTTAATTTTTTTATTTAAGTGTTTTAATTGACCCCACCTATTGTTGCAATTGACCCCCTAGTGGGGTAAATTGAAACATTATTTTTCCACTTGGTTTTTTTAAATTTGTCGTTTACCTGATACAATTTTACTATTGCAGGATACTACATTTGATAGCCAGATATATTATCTACAAATATAATTAGTTTCAATTGCATAAATTAATGTAGTATGATCAATACATACATTTAAAGTAAAAGTGTTTCAATTGTCCCCGGTCTACCCTACATTACACGGACGCTCTAACGGTGAAGGAAAACATCGTGAGGAAACCTGCACATGGTTGGCCCCAGACGTATTGATCAGTCATTCCTCTGGACTAGGCTGAGTGTGTTGTAAGAACGCCGTAGGTATGTGCTTGGAAAACCATACGACATTTAAAAACCAACTGTCCCAGGCATTACAATACAATACAATACAAAAACACTTTATTGCACACCAAGAACATACAAAATAAACAACAATATTGCTAATACTAATATAATATGATGTACAAAAGGCGAACTTATTGCTACTAAGCAATCTCTACCAGTTAACCTTTTGTTGATGAGATGGACAATAGGAATTGAAGATTATCTTGTAGGTGTACAAACTAAGAAAACTGTATAAAAAGTTAGGAACTTAAACAAAAATAAATAAAAAAATATATACTAACAATAATAGTAATCAAAGATTTGACGACTAAAGACAAAATAAGTAATAATAACTATTGCAATAACGACAAATACAAATTTAAACCGTATCAGAAATGTCCGCGGACTTATTAAGGAAATACAATTTTATCTTGTGTTTAAAGGAATTTATTGATTCCGCACGGCGAATTTCTAAAGGCAGTGAGTTCCACAGAGTTGCAGCACGAACAGAAAAAGATTTGGAATATAAGGAAGAAGAATGCAAGGGGATCTCAAGGGCAAGATTGCTGGAGGAGCGTAACGTTAATTGGTGGGTATCATGTAGAAATTTAAAACGATTTTTGAGATAGGAAGGAGAGGATGGGAGAAACAAGATGTTGTATAGGAGTGACAGGATGTGAGTATCACGACGGGACCGGATCGGTAGCCAGCGAAGTTTCTTTCGGAATTCTGATACGTGGTCAAATTTCCGCAGTCCGTAGATAAATCTGATGCAAATGTTTTGTAATCTCTCTAGTTTATTTAGTAGCTCTTCCGAAATATCAATGTAACAAACATCAGCGTAATCTAATATTGGCAAAAGAATTATAGTATTTACTCGGATAATACTGTATAAATCATGCATTAACGGATGAAAAAGCCTAAGTTTTTTTTTATATATATTTCTAAGTCCGTTTACTAAATTTAAGCATCATCTATGCCTGTAGTAAGTTGAGGGTAAACCAACCTCAACGGAGATCTTACGTAAATTATACGGTGGTAAACAATTTACTAGGCGGCCAACAATTGTGTTCTGGATTGTCTGGGCAACACGCGATGTAAATTGAACCCAATCACAAAGCTATTTTGAAAACCGAATTTAGAGATCTATTTAAGGTTGCTATATTTTCATAGACGATTATATACAGACAGACTGATAGATATTCTAATCGAGGTTGTAGAAAATTAAAGTTGTATAGACCTAAGTACCTACCTACCTGAGAGTGTAAAATACTTAGACTCACAGGAATGCAAAAAGTACTTTGAATTTACCAAAACATTAAATTTAGTATAGGTAACAATGACCAAAGAACCTACATACATTTTTAAGATGTTTTTTAAAATTCAGATAGAATCTTAAAGCTACACGATGAACTTACATTTTATTATTTTCGAAATATTCCACCTGTAGTGACTCGTGAAACATTTTACGCGAATGAGTAAAATGTCAGTTTTTATCAATTTGGTGAGCCAAGTAAATACAGCTAACAGCAGCAAACGCTAAGTAGATAGTCCTTGTATGTCGTGTTATCTATTTGTAAGAACCTAATACAATAATTCAAAAGCTCTTAATAAGAATAAATTACATACAGGCAATATGTTTATACAGCTTTTAAGTTATCTAGTCTCTAGACACCGTAAAATATTAATGATCAATAAGCGGTAAGCACTTCGTTACTACTTACTACCTTACCTCCTACCTCCTCAGTCATCACTACTTACCTCGTTACAGCCTTGGTACGATAGTAAAATACTCGTATAACTAAATATTTCGGTTCAATTACGAAACTATAATCAAATTTCGTCTTAAACTTCGACAAGGTTAAATTTACTGAGACAGAGAAACTTGTTTAAATAAAAAAAGGTAAAGTGATTTTACGTTAAATTTAACAAATTCCGTAGATGAGTTTTAGAAGATAATGACAAATTAAAACAAAGCAAGAAAGCCTTTTAAGAATTAGTAATTCATCAGATTTGATAGACCTTATATTGGGTTACATTTATAAGCTCTTAAAAATTAACAATCCTAAGATGTTAATATTTATTGCCGGTTCGAGATAAGGAGTGGCTGTACCATGGCTGTAATCACAGCGGGGTTAACGCCATTAAAGAGATAAATTCCCCACATAATATACAAATTCTGGCTTCAATGGATGCTACAAGAAATTGGCGTTTTGTCAAATAGCACACAGACCGCTGTGTTACTTGACCTATAACACACATTTAATAGCACGAACAAAGCCTGTCTCTGTATTTCATTTTTAAAATCTCTGGACCGGACATATGTATGGGCTTGCCAAGTTTTTATATCGAGTTTCGGGAACCAATTGGAACGTAATATCAGAATGTGAACGAATGAACATGACACCGATGGTACTAGAGATATTTGTATGGCTTGGACACTTGATCGACGAAAGCTTTTGGTAATTCTTTAATCGCTGTCTAATTTGTTTTTTTTTTTAATAATATACTTAAAGATATTTTTTGAGCATAACAATTAAGGTAGGGATGAAAGAAGACAATTTATCTGGAGAGAGGTTATAAAATTTAAGCAAGAAAAAGATTTAGTTTCGGAACAGCATTTTTTTCTGTACAATATTTAACATACATAACATCGTTAAGAGTTTTTGTTACATGTTAGAAATCACTTTCTTACGTAAACCAACTTTCCAACTAACCAATGAAGATGACTAATATAAGATCAGACGAAGAAGAATAACAAACACTTAGGTATCAATAATTTCTTCTACAAGATCATTCTTAATAACTGCTAATACCGATCTTAATATCGCAAAAAGCGTACATAACGTTAGAGCAGTAGGTAAGTGTGCTTACCATATTAAGATCTACTAATCTTTGGCTACAGTTTTGGCATTTATTCCAATTTATTATAAAGTTTAACTCTTTAACTACTTAGGTATTATGATTGTAAAGATTGTAACTTCAAGTAAATACCTAAATAGTAGGTGTAGGATATTCATATATTTATTGTAATATTATTTTAAATAGCTTTGAAAAGTAAAACCAACTGTTGAAACAGATCATTTAAATATTTACTTTATTACTAACGCAGTTACTGTGAATGAATAAATACTTGTTCTTTGAAACAATTGGCACCAGAAAACTCAAAACCATTTGTTCCATCGTCGTATCGCCTCCGCAACATATTAAATATGACATTGATCGAAGTATTTTTTATTGCTGACATCATCTAGATTCAACCACAGATTACACTGCAGTCCAATCCGACTCCAGATTACATAATACCTACTCATTATTCACACTTCCATGACCACCTACTTGTCCCTGAGCGACAACACGCCAAACAATTCAATCACGAGTTTGTTTGTAATGTAAACATGCGATGAATTCACACAATCTGAATCCTACCTGTGCTCTGTTAATGACGTCGTGCGGTCCGCGCCATGAAACCGCTGCTGGAGATTTTCTTTTCGCTAATTCGAGGGTCGCTTCGCTGGGACATCGCTCGAACATAAGCACTCTTTCTGCGACGGACCCTCGACTTAGGAAGGGCCTGACGGGCGTAGCTCCAGACGATGAGGTCTCGCCGACGGTGCCGGCGCTGGACGCCCTCCGGGCCCGAGCCTCAAATTTAGATCTAGCCTCGGTAACATGCGAACCAAAGGACGACCGCCTTTCGCCGCTAGCACCGGTCGCCGGCTTTCTCGCTCCGGTATCTAGTTTATCTTGATACCGGCTTTTGGCGTAATCGACTAAAGATAAAGGCGGTACGACATCTGGTCTATCAGCCGGACGTTCCGCTACGACGCCGCCCGTTCTAAGAGCACGCAGAAGACGTTCCTCTTCTCTAGCTACTTCCAGACGCATAGCGGCCGAGTCCAAACGCCGAGCGTTTACACCAGTGCCGGTTCCATTTCGCTCGGGAACTAGATCCGGCGGCAAGGATACCTCAACGATATCGTTATCGGGCTCGAGTCTCACATCCCGCCTCGGCTCGGTTCTCTGTTCCCGTCGCGGCTCGGGGCGCTCCCGTATTTCGGGACGATCTCTGCGAAACTCGGGCCGTTGTTTTATTTCTGGCTTCGGCTCCGGTTTAGGTTTAGTTCGTAAACTCTCGGTTAGTTTGAGGCCGGGCGTGGGCCTGCACGACAAAATCTCCGTAGGTGCAAGGCCACGCGCTTTCCAAGTCTGATATATCGCTTCTGCATGATCCGAAATCTGTTTCGCAATGGCGGCGATGTCCTCCTCGCCCGTGTCGATCTCGCGGCGGGCCGTGGCCGCCATGGCTGGGCGCAGGTTCAGCGCTGCTCAGGGGGCGCGAGCTCCATAAACACCGTAAGAACGATCGCACATCGAATCACACTTCCTTATCACAGAAAAAGCACTGGGGCACGTCGGGAGTAAACACTGGGAACAGCTGTTCGAGCTGTGGGCGCGCGTGGGGAGTAAACAAAGGCGATCGCGAGTCGAAAGTATCGGTTCCGCGGTGGACAGCGCGCGGTGGCAGCGGAGTACAACAAGCCGGCGGCGGCACCTCGCGCGGACTGCGGCGCTCGCCGGGAGGACACGCGACCCCCGCCGCCGCGCCGCGCCCCCGCGCCACACTCCCGACATGTCCTCCTTGCTCACTCATTTAGCACCTGATAAAATTACTACTGCACTACTACAAGTCTAGACGAGTGCGGGCCGCGGGGTGATCCATCGCTCATTACAGACGCGAAGTGAACATTTACATTTTGTCTTGATCAAAATAAAGCTTAAAAGTTCACGTTACGAAAATGTAAAATTATGACAAAAGGAAGAGTAAAATTCGTTACATATTCATGAAAGAAACTCGTGAAATTAAATTTTAAATGTATCGCAATCAATTTTCTGAAAAAGAAAATGAGGATGCTGAAAAGCAATAGTGTAGCTAAGCTTTTGTATGTATAGTACTAACTACTACTGTATACAAAAGCTTAGTTCCTGGAGTGTATGCTACACTGGAATGCCGGTAATAGAAAATACTTTGGAGTGTACTGCGTATTTCTGAATATGAACAGACACTACTCAACAGCTATATCATAATCTACATTCAGAATCGTATCACAACTTTCAGAAAGCTATTGTTACTAAGTACACATTGTTTTGGAAAACTTTTAGTTTTTATATGACAATGACAATTTATCTATTTATTTATAAACGAATAAATTATAAGATTATTCCTGTGGGGTATCGTTGAATAGGTCTTTTAAAATAAAGGCAAGGTTTCATACATAACTTTTTTATAATGACAACCATTTTCGAGTAATCGGCCTCCAGTAATGTATAAGTTGCCCCCCCCCCCCCCCCCCCCGGATTTCTAAACTATAAGACTAAGAAACTTGCAATTTTCTATGCTGATAGATCATACTAAAATCTCTTGAGGAAAATTCTTTGAACCAAATCGGACAGTAACTTTGGAAGTAATTTGAAAAATCATATTAGGTACGTGTTTATAGTTACGGAACCCTCCTTAAACATGTTTAGACATGCTCTTGGTTAGGTTTTGTTAAAAGTTTTTATTTAACTTGCTATGTATGGAATTTTGCAACTCAATTTTGAAGCAGATATCTTCTACCGATTGAGCTGAAATTTTGTATACACGTTTAGTTTGGATGATAATGCGTGGTTATATGACGACATTCTAAATCCAACATGGCGGGACACCTAAGATGGCCGACAAGTCATTTTTAATGCACTCCTACAATATGGGTATCAAATGAAAGTATGGTGTGTTGTGATTTGTTGAGGTCCTGAGTAGAGTAAAATCACTAGAAGGCCTCCTTATTGAAGAGCTTGACTGTAATAAATTAACCGGCAAACGAACTTGCAACAATGATGCGTTAAATGAAATGTGTTGACTGAGAAACCTCTAGCGATAACTAAAAAGTAAAAAATAAATTAAAACTAAAAAACTTTTTTAAAACAAGCTTTGATGTGAATGCGCTAAAAAGAATAAAATAATATTTTCTTTAAAACTTTTAGTATCACTTATAACGTCATTACACAATTTATATTAATAAATGATATAAAAGCTTGTCAAGAATCAAACAAATTAAACTAGTAAATTAAGTAACCTCATCTGATAGATTTATGAAACAATTTGTTTGATTCTCGACAAGCTTTTATATCATATTAGATGTTGCTCACGACTTCGTACGCGCAAAAGTTATTTTCTCAGAAACCGTATATTTTTCCGCGATAAAAATTGTCCTTCCCCGTGGTCTACTCTAAATCTGTGCCAGATTTCATCAAAATCGGTCCAAAACAAACAAACTTTTCCTCTTTATTATTAATATAGATAAATTGTGTAATGGCTTTATAAGTTAATAGTAAAAATTCTTTTTAGCGCATTCAAATAAAATCTTGTTTTTAATTATTTTTTAAAAGCTTGTTTTTAAAAAAGTTTTTTTACTTTGTTTACCCAAACAATTTCCTAAAAATAATAACACAGAATATTCGCTCAATCAACTGTAATTTCTTAAGTTTACAGGCATTTCTTCAACGTCTTCCCTGTGAATGCGATCTGATTATACTAACAGAATGTTGGCTGACCTGTTCCAGCAATTTAAACATACCACTTCTTAATAATTATTCTGTATTTAAAACAACTAATCACATAAACCAAAGTGATGGCGTTGTCGTTTACGCTAAATCATCACTTTCCGCTAAATGCAAACTACTTGACTTTGACGGGACAGCTTCTGGGATTGCTGTCAATATCAATGGAGATACTGGAATAATATGCATTTATCGTTCCCCTTCGAAAGAAAATATAGCAGACTTCCTTATATCTCTCAGCAATATACTCGGAAACTTCACTAATTTTAAATCCGTAATTGTAACTGGCGATCTGAACATAGACATTAAACCTAATACACTAGACTCACGAGCTGACGAATATCTGAACACTCTTGCCTCTTATGGGTTTCTTCCCGCTCACACCCTTCCTACGAGAGAAAATAATTGTATAGATCACACTATTATAAAAACTAAGTCCCCATCAATTACATTTATTTTTGAGTCCACAGTTACAGATCATTACACAACATTATTTTGTCTTAGCTATCGTGCCGCCAGAATCTCCTCCACCAATCTTACCTGTAAAATTAATTACGTATCACTTGATTATGCAGTATCACAAATAAATTTTGACCCTTATTTTCTCATCACCGACCCTAACATCCTAGCACACACCATTATAGAATTATTATCAAGTACAATTAAAGATAATACCACAAGTAAAAAAGAATCCAAAAATAAAAAAAATCTAAAACCGTGGATTACTCCTGGCCTCCTGCGGTGTATAAAACATCGGGATACCCTTCATAAAAAATGTAAACGTTCACCGATGAACGAAATACTAATAAATTCTTATAAGCGATACAGAAAATTTTGCTCGAGAATTTTACAAAAATGCAAGAGGAACTATGACGCTATACAAATCACCAAAGCAAGTGATAACCCAAAATTACTATGGGAAACTATCAGACAAGTTACTAACACTCCTAAACCCAGAAACCCTTCTCTACAATTACTTGAAGCGTCTTCCTCAATCACTCAAACCTGTAATGACGTAAATGGCTTTTTTGTTAAAATTGGAAAAGAGCTCGCCGATAACATTCCCGTCAACTCGCAGTCACATAACAATATTCAATTATCCTCCCCTGCATCTACTATCTCTTCCTTTACCCTTGAACACACAGAACCAGACGAAATTATAACTACTATAAATTCATTACGAACCAATGCAGCTGCTGGATGGGATGGCATTCCTTGTTTGTTCCTTAAAAGATATTCTGTCTTCCTGGCACCTATTCTTAGCTACCTGTTTAACCTTTGCTTTGACGCTGGTGTCTTTCCCACAGTTTTTAAAAAGGCCATTATTTATCCCATTTTCAAGGGTGGAGACGAGACCCAGCCAAACAATTATCGCCCTATCGCCGTTTTGACTGCTCTATCCAAAGTCCTTGAAAGCCTTGTTAACAAGCGGTTGGTCAACTACCTAGAACGCTTTGAACTTTTATCGCCACAACAATTTGGATTCCGGCACAAAAAATCTACTTCCGACGCTATTCACGAACTGATTGACTTTGTGGTTGGTAACTTAAACATAAATAAGAAGGTGCTAACGATATTTATAGACCTCACAAAAGCATTCGATACCGTTCCTATAGCTTCACTTCTATATAAACTCGAATGAATTGGTGTTAGAGGCAGTCAACTTACATTTTTTAAAAGTTACCTAACCGATCGCTCGCAGTTGGTTAGTATTGGCGGACACAAGGGAGATGAATTGCCAATACTCTATGGTGTACCTCAGGGCAGCATATTGGGCCCTACGCTATTCCTTGTATTTGTAAACGAGTTGTGTAACCTCAAAATCCCAAACGCAAAGGTTATCTGTTACGCAGACGATACTGCACTCACCTTTGTTGCAGATTCATGGAACGATCTGGAGCGAATAGCACAGTGTGGTTTCACAATGACCTCAACTTGGCTTCAAAATAACACCCTAACACTAAATACAGCCAAGACCAAATTCATCACTTATTCTGTTAGCTCCAATTCCCAACCAATATTACCGCTCACTTTGAAATCACACTGTTGCATATCTCGATCCAGCCCAACCAAACCATCATGCAACTGTCCAAAACTTATGTCTGCTAACCATATCAAATACTTAGGAGTAAATATTGACCAGTTCCTCAACTACAGAACACACATAAATTCCCTGGTAGCTCGCGTGCGTAAATTAATATATATATTTAAAACTTTACGGCATGTGGCGAACCAAGGTGTAATACGTAAAGTATATTTTGCCTTATGCTTACCTGTTATCACATATTGCATCTCCTGTTGGGGTGGTTCAGCAAAAAATATTTTAAAGCCTCTAGAAATTGCCCATAGAGCTATCTTAAAAGTAGCAACCTTTCGACCATTGCGCTTCTCAACTACTTTATTGTATGAGAAATGCAATGTGCTAAATATTCGCCAGTTGTTCATCTCTCATGCAGTCCTCCTTCAACACAAGAACACTCCGTTTGTCACAATAAGCAAGCGACGTAAAGATAGAATATGTTTGATTCCGAAACCGAGGGTCTCATTCACAAAACGATTCTTTTACTACTTAGGTCCCTATCTATACAACAAAATTAATTTAAGCCTACCAATATATGGACTGAACTATTTCTCCTGCAAAAAGCTTATCCGTGACTATCTACATAACATGAACTACGAAGAAACGGAAAATATTATGCCTTAACAGACTTATCGAAATACTGACATACACACACGCACACGCACATGCACACACACACACGCACATGCACACACACACACGCACATGCACACACACACACACACACACACACACACACACACACACACACACACACACGCACACTTAAATAAAACATGAAACTAATAACTAACAAACAATTAGTTTGTAAGTAATAAGAGTGTCAAATCAATTATACTTAAGCAGTACTCAAAAACTGATTCAAATTTATTATGTTTTATAGCTTTATAATAATATCCAGGGGGTAAGAAACTGCTAACCCTTACCACAGGTTGTATTAACCTATTTAGGGTAGCAGACACTTCACCTCGCTAGATTGTTAAACATAAAACACTGTATTTAATTGTTTAGAAACATAATTACTGTACAACAATCCTCTAATTGTTACAAATAAAGTTTTTATTATTATTATTATTATTACTTTTCTTTCCCTTTTTGGCAGCTTGACACTTTTTTACTTTTAATTTATTTAAACTTTAAATCTTTTTTTTTTTATTTGGGCTTAGCAACCCTAACATAGTATTGTAATATCTGTGTGTATTTGAGCTGTGTATAAATCTCATCCGGCGCCATGCGGCGTCTACGTACTAACAGCTAGCTGCAAGAGTAATTGCGTGCTTTAAGTAGTTTTACTTTTTACACGCTCCCATAATCATCGCCATAGCGGCAACGTCTCGTTCCTTCACTTCCGACTCAAGTGTGTACACTGCACGTACATTGTAATTTGTACGTACAGTTAAACCATTTTGCTAATGGCCCTCGGCAATCGTCGTTTTTCTATGGATGACAGACGATGTATGAAAAACGATGACTCCCGAAAGCCATTGAGATCGTGGTCAACCTATATAGTGGAAATGTTCTGTTCTGTTTGTTTAGGTACTAAAATAACAATAATAGCACCCCGATAAAAGATTAAGGGCTACACAATCACCATATCGACTTAAGTTTTGACCAGTTTATCCAATGAAATACTTAAATTCTATTCATAAAATCGCGGCCTATACTATACAGTACGGCAGGCGCGAAACCCTCAAAGCCGGCGTGTTGTTAGAGTTAATTGTGTGTGTTAGTAAAACTTTCGCTAAAATTTTCGAGCACATTGTATATTATAATCAGTTATATTCAACGATCAATTATTGGTTTGTTCCCGAGCAATTACGTGGATTCTTTAAATCACGGTCTACTACCTCAAATTTAATTCTTGCCTATGACTATGTTAGCTCACATATGGATTTTGGTGCTCAGGTTGACGTGTTGTTAACTGATTTCTCAAAAGCCTTTGATCGTATAGATCACTCTATCCTACTACAGAAGCTACTTTGCGCGGGAATACACGGAATATTTCGATGGTTTACGTCTTATATTAGCAATAGGTCGCAGGCTGTCGCCATCAATGGATTTACGTCGAGGTGGACTTCAGTACCCTCAGGCGTTTCTCAAGGCTCGCAGTTGGGACCTTTATTATTCGCGATATTTCTGAATGATGTCAATTCTTGTTTCTACTATTCCAAATGTCTATACCGCGTATAGCTATACCAAATACCAAAAATACCGTGATACCAAAATAATGAAAAATGTTTCTTCACTTCATGAACTGTCATCTTTTACAAGAAGACTTGGACAGGTTTAGTGACTACTGTATCGTACATAAATTCGATCTTAATGTAACTAAGTGTTATGCGGTAACCTGTAGCCGTAAGTCCAATTTGATAAGATTAAATTATAAGATTGAAAATAATGGAGATAGTCTATAAGGATACAATGAAGGATCTTGGAATAATAATGGATTATAAATTTGTGATGATAAAGCAGGCTGTGCGTGTATGAGTATTTCGGTGCATACGAGAGCAATATAATATTATACCCGACTTTTTCTGGTCGATGATGTGGTACTTAGTATTTACTTAGTCTTAAATTAAATTTAAATTTATAACATGTTATTATTTCTTTTTTTTTTTTACTTTTTGTTACTATCTGTACAACACCTTATGGTTAAAACTTGAGACACAACTGTATATACTTAATCTCTTACCTATCTGTGAAAACTTTTAATTGGCTTTATGGTGTCTATGAATGTATCATCATTGTAATTGTCTCTAAGCTGTAAGTTTTCCGAATACAATAAATTAAAAAGAAATAAAATAATATTTTCTATAAATTACGTACCTGAGTAGTGACGGTTCACGGTATTACCGTCACTACTCAGGTACATACGTAATATTGTAGTTTAATATCAGGTTAAATAATTAATTCAGATAAAAATACACCCACAATAGGGTGGTTCTTATTTTTCGACATTTTAAATTTATCCGCGTCAACACGTCATTCGCTTCTATCGTCCGAGAAACGAACTAGTTATTTTTTATTATTTTTTTAGATACATTTTAGGGGTCGCTACCGCGTGTCAAAGTTTTAAAAAATGTACATAACATAGTTTACATCTCAGGGCGCAAGTAACAGTTTGTTTCATTATTAAAATTCGAAAAAACATACTTTGTAATTGGTCGTCGTATGATCTATGCGCGTGACACGCACATTTTCTCCTCCTGCCCTTGCCCCGCAACCCTACTGACGGGCCGGCGAAGCGCCCGCCACCCGCTGTAAGAACAAGTCGTGCACTTGTTCTTACAGCGGGCGGCGGTTCGTGTTGTTTTGCCGCGTATCGTGTTTTGTCATTTGTGACATCGTGGCATCGTCCTCCAATTCATTATTATTGACCAGGAACTTATTGACAATTAGAGCAAAAGATGGAAAAATATGTACTTTGGTTAGCCTGTAGTCACTATGTAATGGAAATAATGTTAGAAGCAGTTGTAGTTTAAGCATTAGGTCCATCAAGTGGGACAGAAGTATTGCTTTTTAAATTTTTTAGGACTGCTTGGCCTAATATTGATCAGAATAAGTTCTGTACAGTTTTATCAGACCCTGAAGCCTTTAAATGCGTGGAAAATGTCGCAAGTAGCATGATTTTATTCGCTGAACAACATATGAATGATTATCAACCTCGCGACGATTACAAGGAAATGTTAAACCTTACAATAATATTTCTGGGAGGTGTGCCTAATAAAGGGATTTCGTTCAGAGCTCCAGCGGGTCTCCATCGTGCGCGGTGGTTGGCAAAAGCAATTTGTTGCCTTAAGCTTTTTCTGTATAAAGATCAGTTTCAATCGACAAAAAGGGAATTGAAATATGCGTTTTTGTTATTACAATCTATGTCAGATGCTGGTTTCAAGCTCCTGTGGCAACTTCAGCACCGAGGAACGACTTATGGTTGTTAAAAAATCTGAAGTTTTGAGAACACAAACAAAGTTATGGCTAAGAAAGCCCTAACAAAGTTCCTAGGACATCTGTGGTACCTATCTGAAGAAATTGTTGATTGTTGTTGCTTTTTCTTGAAAAAAAAAGATAATTGCACTGAATGGCGAAGGGCCAGATTATGCTCCCAAGCATATTATCTTGGATATTAATCACATTAACGAAAAAAATTGAGGATTTTGTGTCTAGCAACACCTTAAGATTTTTTAGAATTCTTGGAATTTCGCCCGCTTTTTTGCAAAAAGAGCCTGGGCCTCTAGTCAAGATGCATTCGATAATTTCGACGGCGAACTTCGAAATCAAAAATGTATGGGATTTGACATAAGCCATCGTTAAGTGACATGTCACTTTTGATGCCTTATGTCAAATCCCATACATTTTGTTATCGAACTTCGCTGTCGAAATTATCGAATGCATCTTGACTAGAGGCCCTGGTCTTTGGATAGAAGACGAAGATTACAAAGCCTAAAGAAAAATTGTACGTTCAATAAGGGTGTGGTAAATGATATAGTGGAGCGATGCGTAGCATTGATGGAGGAGTTATAATAAACTAATTACCACCAACGAAGAACAGAAACAATTTCTACTTTTGGTGGTTAAAAATTTTAGAGAAAAGTATGCAAATGCAAATAACGGCACATTGTTAGCTCGAAATATTTTTTCTTCTAATAATTGTTATAATACATGTAACATAAGTTCAGTAACGAAATACAAAAAAAGAATAAAAATACATATTTTTATTATTTTTCATTTGCTGGTAGCGACCCTTAAATATTATTTGAAAAATCTAAAAAAAATAACTTAATGTTTTTAGGGTTCCGTAATACTTAAGGAACCCTTATAGTTTCGCTCTGTCTGTCTGTCTGTCTGTCTGTCTGTCTGTCTGTCTGTCCGCGCCTCTAGCTCCTGTAATTATGAATATAAATTGATGAAATTTGGTGCAGTTATAGATTGTGTATAGATCACGGTTTTGAAGTCATAAAAAAATAATAATTTTATATTTTAGGGGTGGCTCTCCATACATGTGAAGTGGGGATGAAAAATATTTTTTCACTCTACCCCATCGTGTGGGGTATCGTAGAATAGGTCTTTTAAAATAAAGGCAAGGTTTCATACGTTACTTTTTTATAAAGTTGACCATTTTCGAGTAATCGGCCTCCAAAGTAGTTTGTAAGTTGGTCCCCCCCCCTAGCATTTTTAAACTATAGGAGATAGAAACTTGCAAATTTCCATGCTGATAGACCATGCTAAAAACTCTTTAGGAAAATTATTGTGAACCAATTCGGACAGTAACTTTTGGAGTAAATAAAAAAAAAGCATATTATGCGTTTATAGTTACGGAACCCTCCTTAGACATGGTCCTGACATGCTCTTGGTTAGGTTATTTATGTCTTAGAACAGAATGAAAGGGTGACACACAATAAATTTGGAAAAAAAAATTTTTGAGTCAAATAAGAAGCACCCTAACCCACATTATATCTACTTTAGTAGAGGATAACAGCCTCCGTGGTCTAGTGGTTCGGGCATTAGCTCTCGACTCGAAGGTCGTGGCTTCGATAATAATTAATCGATTCCCGCATTGGAACAACAAAAAAAAATGTCGTTTTCAAGTTTGGTTAGGACAATGCAGGCTGATCACCCGATTGTCTGACAAGAAAGATGATCCATGCGTCGGATGGGCATGTAAATGGTCGGTCTTATGGATTATGAGAATAAATTAAATTATGAGAATAAATTATCCGTACTACTGGATTATGAGAATAAAGGAAGAGAGAGTCATCTTGTGTACTACGCACTTGGGCACTAAAAAATTAACCGTCACCGAAATCGGTGTGGGGAGTTACTATTTAGTACAAGATCTTAATTCCTAATAAAAAGTACATAATATTAATGCTAAACATAATTAATTCACTAGACATTTTTTGGCAAAGGCACCTTATTGATAATTATAGTTTCATCTATGTAAGGTAAAGCAGGATGTAGTCATTCGATCATTCATTCATCATTGATCATTTCTCTTATTTAGATAATTCGTCATTTCACTTGCTTTCATTTCGCCATATTAAGGAGATTTTATCAGTTATCTCCATGAAAGTAATATTTACAGTCCGTTTTAAGATTTGAAAACAGTTTTTTTTTCCATTAAAATGCCTTTAAGTTTTAGCATATCCTTCGTTATATCTAACGAGGAATTGGTATTTGGTTAGTAATAATAATAGACTTTCGAAACATAAATTAGGCCAAGCAAATAAATTGTCCAAGTTTTCAGAACATAATAGTAGTTAGACTTGCTCGACGACTAAGCCTTAGGACCCTTAGGGGTTGAGTGTTGTGATTATGTGTTGTTGAGCCTCAAGAGTACCAATTACACAAAATATAAAATTAACAAAAATATTTTATATAACTGATTGTGTGCACTGTTACTGTTAGAGTTAATTGAAACCGGTCGTGTTTATATAACTAGATGTAGTGTGTGCGCGCAAAAATAAATTTCGCAGAAACCTCCATGGTCTACTCTACATCTGTGCCAAATTACATCAAAATCGGTCCAGTAGCTTCGGAGCCTATTCAATGCAAACAAACTTTTCCTCTTTATTATATTAGCATAGATAATTGTAAAAATCTAAATAAAGTGGAATAGTGTATAAAAAAGTTGTGTGATATTATTATAAAAATATTTTATACTTCTTTACTATTATAAATCCTATTAATATTATAAATGTAAAAGTTTGTGAGGATTGATGGATTTGTTACTCTTTCACGCAAAAACTACTGAACGGATTTTTATGAAACTTGGTATGGGAGTAGTTTAGGCTCTGCATAAAAACACGGGCTACATTTTATACCGAAAAAGTATAGTGCTCTCGCTCACGCGGGCGGAGCCGCGGGCAATAGCTAGTTAAATATAAAGGTGATTCCGCCGCGTGTGGTTTCGAAAACCAACATTTATTAAAAAAATACTTTATTTCCTGACTTTTTGAATGGACAATACATTCTCATTGATAAAATGTATTATAGTATTAGTAGAAGAAATCTTAAAACGCCTGTATACACGGTGTGAAATTGTTTTATTAGTAAGGGGGATTGTGTGTACCTACAATGAACGTGTGCATACCCGCCGGCCGCCAGATTACAGCGGTGCAGTGGTACAGGGCGCTAAAGTAACTAAAAAATTGTACTCACTTTACGTAGACTCTGATAGAGTATTTAAATCTCATTTTTTTAGATTCAGAGTAACATAAGGAACAAAACTTACTCAAGCCACTTTTCTTTAAACTTAGTATGAACAGAGATATAAAGGTTAGGTTAGTTTTTATTTCTGCCTGGATGATTTTTCATTTTTTTTATTTTATGGAAACTACTTACAACAGTAAATTTCACTATAATATTCAAATGCCACTACATAACTTGACTGAGTTGAAGAGTTTGTGAAGTTAGGCTTTTGGAGTTAAAACGTGTAGAGCTAGAGTTTGGTAGAGTCAGAAGCTTGGTTTTACATGAGATCATATGATATTGTATGGCATATGGTATCATATGGCATCACTTTACATAAAAATTTTTTGGTATAATTTCACTTCTTTTTTAAAGTTATGACATTTTTTTTATTTTATTGTTATGACACCCCTCCCTACAACATTTTTCAGACCTTTTTTAGGGAATATGCATGTATTTTTTTTATTTATTAAATTTTACTGGTTATAACATTACCAAAAATATATATAACACATCCAAAATATTATCCATTAAGCTGGAAAAAATGTTTAAAAATCACTATAATTTTTGCGCGGTTTAAACACGCCATTTTCGCGGGCTTAGGTTGTGACGTCATCGTACACGAAAAAGACAGTTGACAATTAAAATCATAGATGAGTCAAAGCTAAAATTCAATGAAACGTCAGTCATGTCATTGTCATGAAAGACAGAGTCGTGTAGTGTGACGTCACACACGCGCGTCACCATTGGTCGCGAGTCGCGACCAATGGTGACGCGTTTCGCAATTTTAAATATCCCGGGCTGATTTTGCATTATTTATATATTTTTTTTCGGTTTAAATTAGAACTAAATTTTAAAAAATCCTTTTAGTTATAATGTGACGACAATAAAGAACAGGGAAAAAATATTTCAGGCAAATTAAATTTTCATGCATATTCCCTATTATAAGTTCTCTTACAAAAAAGGAGAGCTCCGTGGCCTAGTGGGTAGACCGTTTGGTTCGCACTCGAGAGAGTGCAGGTTCGAATCCCAGGTTGTGGCGTGTACCAATGAGACTTTTTCAGATCTCAAGTACATCAATGTACGGACGCTCTTACGGTGAAGGAAAACATCGTGAGGAAACCCGCACATAGTTGGCCCCAGACGTATTGACTAGTTCATTCCTCTGGACTAGGCTGACTATGTTGTGAGAATGCCGTATGTGCAGTGGCGTAGCTATCGTAGGGCTAGGTGGTGCAGTGCACCAGGGCCCCGGAGCTCAAGGGGCCCTCTAGCCTCAGCTTTGAAAAGAGAGGAGCATATAAGAAAAAAGGAAAAAAAATCTTGTGAGCAGGCACGAGACTCGAGGCTCGATTTTTTTTTAAATGTTGTTAAATGAACACCAACAATAGGGTATTATCCTATGATAAAAATATACATCAGATTGTTGATATTTTATCGCTAAACATTAATTTAAACCAATTTAACCAACTTCTTACACAAAAATATGTATGATTTTTATAAAATATCAAAAATAAAATTATGAATTTTTCACGTTTGACCACGTGACTAAAAACGCACGAGATTGGAATGTGACGTCATATTCTTGTACTTCTTCTTCTTTTATTCTTCGTCTTCCCGATTTCCATAAAGAATAGCCAGCGTCGAATCATTAACGTCATGCGTCAGCGATTAATAACCACTTTTTCCGCATTTCAGTGTTCTTTGGTATGTTCACAAAGATTTTCCCCGGTGTTTTAATCGACGTATTAGTGCATTTTGGCACTACGCACCATTTATAAGGCATTTTTAATAGGCTTAAAACATTTATGTAAAAACGTAAATAGTAGTTATTCTGGGATTTGGCATTTTCAGTGTAATTTGACACTTGACACTTGACAGTTACAATGTTACAAGAATGTGACGTCATGACAACTCATTAAAGCGTTTTCGCGCCTATAATATTAATTTAAACTTTTAGGCTAATTTGCAAGGAAAAGAAAGAAATTCACAAAGAATGGTTCAAACTGCTAATGTATTTTGGTATTAGGAACAATTTGACATACTTTTCAAAAACTTGGAAAATACCCTATTACAAGACTTCTGATTTAAGATTTTCAACACATGCGCTAAGCGTCCTCGATGAACATGTGCTGTTTGTTATCGTTATTTCAGTTATTTGGTATTTGATAGTTAGGATGAGTACGCCTGTAGCACATTAGATCAGCGATAAGCTCACGTGCTTGACGGTCGTGAGATCAATTCGACAATTCCATACTCCACCCATAATAACTTTTTCGTAAACTTTTCATTCCCTCTTGCCTTGCATCAGTTCTCATTTATGACATTCATTGCGATGTTTTCAACTTTCTGGGGTCTGGATGCACTATAATAGTTGACGCTAGGTCGGCTAGGTGTGTCACTGACCGTTGCAATCCGTTTTCCCTACTACCAGCACCAGCCTTATTTCATCTTTCATCAAGTATCGCCACTAATACAAATGCTACTATTTCTATTCCGCACATTCATCCATCTGGCACCATATTCTGCTAGAACTCATTTTCGCTAAAAAAAGGTCCGATGACAAAACATTTATGATACAGGATACAGGTTGCAGCACAACGGTATTCGTATAATCTGTTTGTAATGTCAAATTAACAGCTTATCACTTGATGCATATGAAAGTATATTCGATACTAACAATAAAATATCAATTTTTAAAATTTTTGTCTGTCCGTCTGTCTGTCTGTCTGTTTGTTCCGGCTAATCTCTGAAACGGCTGGACCGATTTTCACGGGACTTTCACTGGCAGATAGCTGATGTTATAAGGTCTAACATAGGCTACTTTTATTTTAGGGTTCCGTATAAAAAATAGGGATCCGTTTTCGTTAGTTGCGGGTAACGAAGTTATGCAAACGAAGTTGCGGGCATCAGCTAGTCTATAATAACTCTCAAACTTTTAACTTGATCGACAACGAAAAATAAAAAACGGTTTTCTAAACTCAAGTTCAAATTGAAGAATGAGCTACTATCTCAGACCAAATAAAAAGTATAGACGGACTTCTACGAACAACAAAGTGACGCCGGTTTTTTATGCATTGTGTGCGTGAGCCGGTGTTGCCATACTAATTTTCATTTCCCTAGATATGTTGGCTAAGCTTTAGAATAATATCGCACATTTGTACTATTAATTGGTTTATGGTAATTTTACCGCTTAAAGTTCTTTTATTGTCGCAGTAATTTCGCAAGTTTTCAGAATTATAAGATCCGTAGTTTTTGAGATAAAAATATAATAAAATTTCGAAAATTGTATAGGAATTCGGCCATGTTAACGTTTCTGTGACATTTAAGTTTCGTTTTCCATAGCTTTATGTCAAAAAACTTTGCAGAGCTCTATTTTACGTAAAAGTTGTAACACGGCCTCACAAAAACCTGGCGCAAAATAACGTTATCACAACTCTCCCCAACTATGGAATTCTAAAAATGGGTTACATTTTATTGCGTTCAAAACGTCTTTAAATATGAAAACAAAAAGTGATAATTCTGTTCAGCTACTGTTTCATACAATTCCTGTTACTTCCGCAGCCGCAGAAAATATCTTTCAGTAAACTGAAGATTATAAAAAATTATATAAGAAACAGCATTGGATAAGATCGCCTCCGGCATTTATCGTTAATTGCAATAAAAAATAAGGCGGCATCAAACTTGGATTTGAGTGAAAAATAGACGAATTCGCAAAAATTAAAGCGCGCAAGAGATTGTGAATTGGACAGGGAATTCTATTAAAAATCGCTTTTTCCCTTTATTGATCTCATCTGTATAATAAATATTCTATATCGTCATGTATATGCGTCGTTTTAACCTACTAGGGATAAGTTTAATTCACTGTTTCCTATTCTTATTCCTATGACTAATTTTAAAGGTCAATATAAGTTCAAGCTACGCGGAAAGAGGTGATGAGGGGCATGAGGGCCCGATTCTTCCCTTATGCACCGGGGCCCTTGTCCACCAAGCTACGCCACTGCGTATGTGCTTGGGCAATCATACGACATTTAAAAACCAACTGTCCCAGGCACTGCAGTATTTCAAGAGTGGTTACTTCGCTCGGAGAATACTGTATAAATCATCCATTAACGGATGTATTTAGGCCTAAGTTTTTTAGTTACAAAAAAGAAGAAGGGGCATTTTTGTATGGAGCCCGTCCCCACTACTGTAGCACTACAAGACATATATCAAATGAAAGGGCTTAAAAAGTGTGTAATTTTATTGTACGTATGCCGAAAAATCTCTAAACCATGGGAGAAAAAAGTTAATGAGGGTTAAAGGTTAAAAAAAAGTAAAAAAAATCATTCTGTATATTGCACCATTTCATAGTGTTGCTAACTCAGATCAAATAAAAACCAAGATAGCGCGTGGCGTTTGTTTGAAGTGAAGCCTAAAAAACTACGCTACTTCAATTTTACACACGCGCTCACGCACACACAAGCAAAAAAGTACGCTACTTTTCGACAGTATCGAATGAGTCGTCGCGACGACTAATCTATACTGAAAAAAAGTAAAGTAATTTTTTGATTGTGTGTGCGTCTCACGCACACACAATCAAAAAAGTACTTTACTTTTTGTGTGTAAAATTGAAGTAGCGTAGTTACTAGTTACGCTACTTCAATTTTACACGCGTGTGTAAAATTGAAGTAGCGTAGTTTTTTAGGCTTCACTTCAAACAAACGCCATGCGCTATCTTGGTTTTTTATTTGATCTGAGGTTGCTAATAAGGAACAATTTTTGGGAAGTACTACAGCAAACTTCAGGAAAGTGGTATATTTTGATAAACTGCCTCATATTTTGAAGAAATGTATGGAATAATAATAAAATGCTAAAAATAAGCCCTTTCCTCAATTTTTTCGTGCATAAATCCTTACCCTACGATACGAAATCGCAAAAATTATGGGTGGGGACTGGGGAGGCTGGGAGTCCTTAGTCGGAAAGAAGCAAGACTCGCATATTTTGAACTTATAATAGGAACATTAGAACAACCTTAGTCTTAGCAATAAAATTCAATTACATACATTTTAATAACATTATAAGTAATGTTATTAAAATGTATGTACCTAATTGAATTTTATTGCTAAGACTAAGGTTGTTCTAATGTTCCTATTATAAGCCTTTGACCTATATAAAATATGAAATTTAAAGCATTTTGTTGTAATATTTCAGGAATTTACCTTTGACCTCTACAGATTGTAAAATTCTTGATAATTTTAACATTTTGTCGTGAGTCGTAACATTTAATAAATGAATTTTTGTGCCACGTCAACTTGGTCATGGGGTGCGGCGACCGTTGACCTCAAATGCGCATCGATACCCCTTGATAACTATCTTTAAATCATGGTTATTGTGGAATAGATAGGGAAGCTAATGCCCCTATACTATTATCGGGACGTTTACGCAATTGTTACTTAACCCCAAGCAGATGTTATAAATCGCTTACGATTTGTCAAGAGGTTGAAGAACTTTAATGGGAGTTCCTGTAACCATTAATCATTATATAACGCACCCACATATATTTTGGTAATACAGGTAATTGATTCAGGCCTAAATATTCCTGTATCCATACAATAACGCCGAATACTAAATCACCAAATAAGGGCCAGTTCATACCGCGACAATACGCGACATGTCGCTGCACTTATAAGATAGCTACTCAAAATTGATCTTTATTCATTACACAAAAAGATTCACGTTTCATATAACAGTGCACAAACACTGTGCAGTGTATTGTGCTAACAGCTCTATAAGGCCCAGGTTCGGTATCAAATGGATCTTCATGTGGTCTTCATGGTCTTCTTCTAGATCGCATCCAACGGAAGATCGCATCCAACGGAGGGTGACTGGAATTGTCAACTACCAAGGTGTTACAAGTCGGCTCGACTCCTTGACACTACGCAGAGATGTAGCCTAGCTCTGCATCTTCTATCGATTATACATATGTTGGAGAATGCACCGACGTTTATTCGGATCTGTATAGATAGAGGATGGAAATGGGAGGGAAAATAGCTGCAGGTATCTGCAGCTACTTTCCCTCCCATTCCCATCCTCATCACCTAGATGAGTGGCAGTCCACCGTATGCCTATAAAACGATTTTTCCGGACCGCTACGATACGCTCAAAAGCGTTTTTTTTACTCTTACGTGAACTCTTTGGTATCCATGGACGACGGTAATAATTTTCCAGGCGGTCCGTAGCTCGTTTGCCACCATTTAAAAAAAAACGAGGCTCTCATGCCCAAGGAATTTGTAAATATTTAAACAACACTTACAAATTCCTTGCTCAATCCACAACACATTTAAGCATGCAAATTCTGTGCCCGATGTAACATTATAAGGAAGTATCGAATTGATAATATTAAAATTTAAAATGTTATAATATCAACTTCACAATATCCACTGGAAGTATCCATTTCAGGCTGATGAGCTTAAAAAGTAGAGCGTATTAAAGCCACTTAGCTGCCATACAATATAGGTCAAAGTTTTAATACTTCTAGTTTAATTATAGACTATCAGTTCCCGGTGTGAATTTCACTTCTATTTATTCTCAATAAAGTTTCATGGAAATTGGATTCTAGGTTTTATGAAGGGAGTTAAGCTGAAGCTTACTATCCTACTACTGTTATAAATGTGAAAGTTTGTAAGAATGAATGAAGAGATGGATGGATGGATGGATGTTTGTTACTCTTTCACGCAAAAACTACCGAACAATTTTCATGAAATTCGGTATGGTTACTACTTACTACCATAAACTAACCACTGTTTAGGCTCTGCATTGAAATATAGGCTACTTTGTATCCCGAAAAAGTACAGTGTTTCCATGGGATACTTTAACTACGCAAGCGGAGCCGGGGGAAAAAGCTAGTTACAAATAAAATTCACGTCAATGATACTAACATATACTATTTGTGTCTATTATTTATAATAATAATATCCATCCCTTGCTTGTATGATTTTTTTACGGCCACAGGTAAAAACTCAATAAAAGTATTTCATAGCTTTAAATAATTTTTCGTTCTTAAATAGAACTAGTTTATAATTTGTAATATAATTAAACTACATAAAAGTAAAATACCCATATTGCATGTCGGTTTGTCGCAACCATCGAACACAGATTGTTCTCTGTATTTTTTCCGCCTTTTCAAAAGAATGTATACACATTTGTTACTGAGATATTTCATTTGTTCGTCTGTAAAACTTTCTAGCCTTGAAGCTGGTATCATCTGCATTACCTAAAAGAACAAAATAATATTTTTTGAAAATCTGGTACCGTAGAGTCCTGGGCCTCTAGTCAAGGTGCATTCGATAATTTCGACGGCGAAGTTCGAAATCAATAATGTATGGGATTTGACATAAGTTATCGCGAGAGCGACATATTCGCAATCGAAATTATCGAATGCATCTTGACCAGAGGCCCTGAATCGTAGTCTCTATCACGAAATATATTTAATATTATGGGTTATTCGTGTTATAAGTTACTATCTATACTACATTTAGCACAAACCTGATAATTTGATTTACCAAACAGACACTCCAATTTTATTTATTTGTATGTATACATAGATATATAATATTATCACTGTATGTATAGATTAATTCTTGCAGAGGTCGTTTGTTATTAGAATGATAAATCTTATAATGCCCTGTAAATAATGTTCTTGCCTTAAGGAATCAGAGATAAAAAATACCTCGTAAATTCCTTTTTCGATTAAAAGTTTCGCCGCCATTCCCTTATGCCATTCCTTCACATTTATAAATTAGGATCGTGATCAGTTAATGTCTCTCTCTCTCTATTACAAAAAGGCATAAAAATTTCAGAAAAGTGAAAAGTCCTTAATTGTATTTTTTTTTTGGAAGCATTTAAGTTATCTTAGGATGGGACTATATGATCCGGAATCCGGCGGTCCCGGGAAATGAAATTGAAATTGAACTCTGCGTAAGAATACAATAGAACTGAAAATCGAAGACACAAGTGTGGGGTCAAATACATTATGGCATGTCAATGTCAAATATATGACAGCTCGATACTCGACACTTCGATTTTTAACTCTATTGTACTAGCGAATGTTCTATTTTCAGTGCTCTGAATTTTCCCGGACCCGCCGGATTCCGGATCAAATAGTCCCAGCCTACAGACTACAGATTATTATTTTGTAGGTAGTACCTACTATGTGTTTGTAATTTGGTATATAAGGTTCGGTAAAATCAATTACGGATATTTTACCCATTTTTTTTTTCTTGTATGTCCATTATTTTTCTGCTATCTATAGCAGAAAAATAATTGACATACAAGAAAAAAAAATCCTTTATAAAGTCGAGTTTGCGTTTTGCGGAGTCACCCATACATGAGATGATTTTTTACTTCGAGTACTAACGACAATTCTTTTTTTGCCTTAACGTCTTTACATAAGCAGTGGATCATGTGCCCGAAGTATCCGTAATTGATTTTAGAGACATTATTTAAGCAGCCGAAAAAAGTCGTAGCTTTTGGCGAGTTTGTGATTTACAGTCTAGAAATATACCTGAGGTGATACACCAGCCATGGCTTCAGGCCTGATGGCTGCTAGTTGAGGCCCCTCCACTTCCGATAGCAATAACCCAAGTCTGGACACATCTTGCGCGTTCCACCCGAAAGATTTTCCAAGCGCCTGTATTAAACATTGAGCAAAGACATTTCTACTTATTGCTAGTACTTTTCCAACAAAGTCAACGAACAAAGTACTTTAAATTACTACATTGCTAGCAATTTGTTTTACAATTTTATAAGGTATACAACTTCAGAAAACTTTTAGCTAAGTACGTGGCCTTGTTTTACAAGAGTGAAGCGAGGTTATCAGAACTGTAACATCGACATATTTTTATCTTCTATGTCCAAGTGCTTTGGTTCGTAAAATACTTTTTCATACATTTTACGCACAGAGTAGCTACCATAAAACTACGAGCTTTATGACAAAACTATTTACTCAAACTCAATTTGTTTTATTTGTGTAATAAATAAAGTTCAATTTTGAATAGCTATCTTATGCAGCGCATTGTCGCGTATCGTTTTGGTTTGAATAGACCTATACTCTTAGCTTTCGAACAGTACCGCCAGATATCATTAACCGTAAACTACCTATGCGTATTTTCAAATGGGGCAGGATATTCTATGGGCAAATGGCCAGTGTCTTACAAAATATAGGTACCTATGTGCTATGTGCCTCTTGAATGCTGACCGAAAAATAATATAAAGTATGCCACTCTTGTCTCATCTAGCCACCTATATTAATATTTAGCTGGCACCCGCCACTTCGTTTGCATAGACCTAACGGAAGCGGAACCCTAAGATGTAGTAGCCTAAGTTTTACCTTATAACATCAGCTAGGTATCTGCCAGTAAAAGTCCCGTGAAAATCGGCCCAGCCGTTTCAAAAAATCTCCGGAAGAAACAAAAAGACAGACAGAAAAAAAAATTGATTTTTTATTGTAAGAACCTTATTTACTTTCATGTGTATTAAGTGAAAATCTGGTAATTTAAAATTACAAACGGACACTTCAATTTTATTAATTTGTATAGAAATTGTGTAACAAACCAGCGCTTTCGTCATTTTGGTCAGGTAAAATGTCCGCTGCACGTGGTCACAGGCTCTGATGTGATAGAACACCTGTAAGAGAACTCACCCTTTAGCCAAGATGCCATCGCTAATTACGATGACGAAATTGAAATCAAAAATGTATGTATTGTTATTGTCAAAAGCAAAGAATATATTATATTACTTATTAGTTTATTACTGATGTAAAGAACAGTCATTCGATAGACTTACATGAAAGACAAATCGCAGCTATGTGTGCGTGGCTAGACGTATGCGAAGGGTGCGCGCGGCCAGCGGGCCATGAGTTTTTTCAAGCCAGAACTTTCATTCACGGGGCTAGCCGCTGGATATTTCGTGCTTTGACACATTTATGACAGATTTTACTTTTGTTTGTGACAGTGAAAAGGAAGGCATTATTTTTTTGGCCTGCCCCGCTATTTTTGTGGGCAAAAAAAAAAGTATTTAGACAAATACGTATAAGTATTGTTATAACAGTATATATTATAGACGGCATGTCGAGACCAAAACTGTCCGCACTTGTGGGCACGGTGCTTTGTGGGGCCATTTTGACATTTGAGATATGGTGAAATCAAGATGGCGTAACTTTTTCTTGTATGAAGGTTTATTCTGTCAAATGTACGTCATCTTTAGTTTTCTCTTTCATTTCATCTTTCGTTGTAAGGTTTTTGAAGGCATACCTGATGGGCCAGTGTAAAGTAGCTGTCGTGAGTCGCATGCCGCACCAAGGAGATGGGAATACCGCAGAGCAGATTGTTCAGCTTGTTCAGGAAATTTTCCTTCCCCCAGTTTTTGTTGATCTTCATGTATTTGCTCGCTATTACACCGACCTAAATTGTACCAAGATTAGTACAGACCTACATACCTCTAGCTCTTAAAGAGACATGTTAGGCTAGCCTTGATCTAGCCTAAGTTAGGCTAGATCAAGGCTAGCCTAACATGTCTCTTTAAGAGCTAGTCCTAACCAAACTACTTGAGATTGTTTGGGGCTTTGAGGTTTGGGGCCAGTCGAGGTTTGACATTTGACATCTTGGCATTTTGACATTTGCTTTCCGCAGTTTAGGGCTGACGCAAACGCTCGATTTCCTGATTAGGTTTCCTGATCAGGAATTTAGATCCGGAATTCCGAAAGCCTAGCGCGAACCATTCGTTATTACCAATCGTTATTAAAGGCGGCCACATACATCAGTTTTCCTGATTCGGAAACCGTATCATGAAAAATTCCATACAACTACCACACACGTTAGATTTTTTCCGTTCGGAATACCTAAATTAGTCTTGGAGTAGCTTCAGTGGAGTGCACACGTTTGGAAGAAACATGGATTTCGACGAATTTCCTCTTTGCAATCGCATTTTTAATTTCTCAGAAAAAGAAAAAGCGTCGTCGTTACTGGGTACATCCGCTAAACACACAAAGATTAATATAATTTATATATTATATATAACGAAAGAATAATAGGTAATAATAACGATTGATCAATGTAAATATTTTATAATACGGATTAAGTAATAAATATAAAAAGTTGTAATAATAATTAGTGGGTATAGAAATTAAAAATATAAATAGAAAAGTAACTTTTAAGAGTTTAATTTCTGTGTGGCATCTAATGTCTCCCAGTCAGTGTAGATTTCCTTACAAATTTGTCGCCAGGCAAGATCTTTCATATCCCTGTTATGATAATCTTCGTTATTTAGATCCCACAGGCATGGGAACCCTTCTACAGTAATGATTATATGTTCAATATCACTCATCGTCAATAGTCGTATTCGTGGGTGTCCCAGCAATGACTACGCTACGCGTCCGCTCAGCTTGATCGCGCTGGGCTGATTGAGCGTTCCGTTCGGAATTTTCGAATGTATGTGGCGGGCTCTACAAAATGTATGTAGGCTTTGCATCCGTTTCGTTTTTTTCCTTCAGGAATTCCGGATGCACGGGCTTGCATTCAGAAAGAACGGACGGAAAAAAACCGTACGGAAGATTATCGAATGTGTGTGACATGCAATTACTTTTGTATGAATTTACTGCGTTCGGATGCCCGGTTTCGGAAAACGGATCAGGAAATCGAATCAGGAAAACTGATGTATGTGACCGCCTTAAAACCAGGATTTGACAGCGTTTGCCTGGGGCCCCTGGCAACACTCGGTTTCCTGATTATGTTTCCTGATTAAAGGCGGCCACATACATCAGTTTTCCTGATTCGGAAACCGTATCATGAAAAATTCTGTACAACTACCACACACATTAAATTTTTTCCGTTCGGAATACCTCGATTAGTCTTGGAGTAGCTTCAGTGGAGTTTGGAAGAAACATGGATTTCGACGACGATTTCCTCCTTGCAATCGCATATTTAATTTCTCAGAAAAAGAAAAAGCGTTGTCGTTACTGGGTACATCCACTAAACACACAAAGATTAATAATATAATTTATATATTATATATAACGAAAGAATAATAGGTAATAATAACGATTGCTAAATGTAAATATTTTATAATACGTAATTAACTAATAAATATTAAAAGTTGTAATAACAACTACTTACGTGAGTTTAATTTCTGTGTGACATCTAATGTCTCCCAGTCAGTGTAGATTTCCTTACAAATTTGTTGCCAGGCAAGATCTTTCATATCCCTGTTATGATAATCTTCGTTATTTAGATCCCACAGGCATGGGAACCCTTCTATAGTAATGATTAAATGTTCAATATCACTCATCGTCAATAGTCATATTCGTGGGTGTCCCAGCAATGACTACGCTACGCGTCCGCTCAGCTTGATCGCGCTGCGCTGATTGAGCGTTCCGTTCGGAATTTTCGAATGTGTGTGGCGGACTCTACAAAATGTATGTAGGCTTTGTATCCGTTTCCTTTTTTTCCTTCAGGAATTCCGGATGCATGGGCTTGCATTCAGAAAGAACGGACGGAAAAAAAACCGTACAGAAAGTTATCGAATGTGTGTGACATGCAATTACTTTTGTATAAATTTACTGCGTTCGGAGGCCCGGTTTCGGAAAACGGATCAGGAAAACTGATGTATGTGGCCGCCTTAAGAATTCAGATCCGGAAACCTGAATGCTCCATTTACACACAAAATGTTAAACAAGGCGCACACGTCCTTACTATTCCCGAACGGAAAAAAAATCCCGACGTTCGTTTTAGAATTCATTCCGTGTGAAATGATTTTTGTATGAAGGTTTTTGTCTGCCGAATTACGTCTTTTAGTTTTGATATCTGTATATTATTTGTTTGATAATATTAAATGTAAATGTGCTGAAAAAATTAAATGTGTTGAAAAAAATTACCACCTGATGACGATTGAGATCGGGATGAGTTCCAATGAACCGCAATATTTTGTCGTCGGAGAGATCCAACTGGGCTATTTCGTGGCCAGAGAGATACTTGAACAGGGGCCTGTACAGTTCTAGGGTTTCGTGAGGTATATGCTTGGGACTTCTATACTGTCTTTTCACCACTTTCCACGTCGCTGCTAGCTTCTCCCTTTCGATTTTCATCATGGATATAGTGCGAGACTAAAAATAAATACACGTTATAAACTGAGGGCTTTACATCCGTTAATGGATGATTTATACAGTATTCGCCGAGCGAAGTAACCACTCTTGAAATACTGTAGTGCCTGGGACAGTTGGTTTTTAAATGTCGTATGGTTGCCCAAGCACATACGGCATTCTCACATCATAGTCAGCCTAGTCCAGAGGAATGACTGGTCAATACGTCTGGGGCCAACTATGTGCGGGTTTCCTCACGATGTTTTCCTTCACCGTTAGAGCGTCCGTATAATGTACTTGAGATCTGAAAAAGTCTCATTGGTACACACCACGGGATTTGAACCTGCACACTCTCGAGTGCGAACTAAACGGTCTACCCACTAGGCCACGGAGCTCCCAATACACTTTATAATCAGACTTTAATTGCGCAAGACTATTTTTTATGAATTATTATATCTTTTATTATATTATCTAACTAGCTGTACCCAACAAACGCGGTGAACTAGAATGAATAAATAACCACCGACACATACCTACATTTTCTTTCTTACCTACTCCTACACCTACTACCTACTCCTAGATATACTACCTACATTTACAACTACCTACACCAATTTACACCTACAACCTACACTCAGGTGATGCATGAAAGAGTTATCCATCACTATCGACCACAGCTGAGGATTGAAGATTATTATTTATTGCAGTACCAATTAAGTTGGTGTTATGTAAGGTATTAGAAGACTAAAAAAATATTTAAAAAAATATAAAAACCGACTTCCAAAGTATAAGCAATAACATTCTTAAAATCACTAAAAAGTATAAAATAATTCTTAATGTCGAAATAGTTCCATTTTAAATTCTGCTAAAATTTTACAATTTTTCTACTCAATCTTCTTATTTTTGAAGTCGGTACCAGCCAATTTGAACGTGAGTTCTTTAAAATATTATTTGTACTTATATACATTTATGGACGTAGTTGTGTTAAAATTAATGATCTGTTTTATTGAAGGATTTATACAATTATTTGGGCTGGTACCGACTTAAAAAATAAGAAGATTGAGTAGAAAAATTGTAAAATTTTAGCAGAATTTAAAATGGAACTATTTCGACATTAAGAATTATTTTATACTTCTTAGTGATTTTAAGAATGTTATTGCTTATACTTTGGAAGTCGGTTTTTATATTTTTTTAAATATTTTTTATTTTTTTCTTTTCAGTGATATTATAATATTATTAACTAGTACCTGGGAGACCGAGCTTTGTTCGGAGTTTTCGTAGGACGATGAAATATTTAAAAATAAATAAAATTGAGAAAAGAAATAAAAAGGATCACAAAAATTTTTATTGACCGGGTTTCGAACTCGAGGCCAATTCGTAAACAACGTATAAATTACCATTCTACCATCCAGCTGAAGCTACATTTTATGGCGGCAAAATGTACGGTTCCCGCAAGATTTCCTTTTGCGCGCACGAAGTAGCGAGTAACGTCTACACTATAGTTTAAATTATGTGTTTTCAATGTCAATTTTAAGCACTTATGCATATAACATCTCCATGAAGTTGTAGTGACACCCTCGCGGGGGTAGTCAGGGAAGCTTCCTGTGACCTCAGAACGTCGAGATCTGATGAGAGTTAGATTTTTGCAAAACGGGGTAAAACCAGTACCTATCTTCCCGATTTTTTGAAAATCTTAGATTTTCTTAGCGGGAAGTTAAAAATAATCCCCTTTTGTCTTGTTCATTCATTGCATGAACTACTAGACAAATTTTCATAAATCTTGTGTATTGTATTGACAGAAAAAGTTGCGGGGAAATTAAAAAAATGTTTAGAAAATCATAAGCATTGCTTTTAAGAGTTTCCTTGATTCCTCTTGGATCCCATAGTTATCATTATCCTTATTATCATTATCCAAATGTAACACTTTTAGTAGGAAGGTATATAAGCTTTGCACAACATTTTACTTTTGAGTAGGTCTGAATCTGAATGTTCAAACAAATCGATATCACTTTAAAATACTATGAGAAATACCTATATCAACATAATATCATGATGTATGGTGTGATGATGGTTGTGGAGATGATGATTATTTAATAGTGACATTTGCTTGCAGTTCTTTTAACAATACGGAAATTTCCAAACGTGTACCTTTAAGGACTGAGGAGTGCTGTTGGGCCTTTTTGGATCCAGGATATACCTTGGCACAATATTTTACTTTTTGGTAGCTATGAATGTTCAAAGGAATTGACATCGGTGTAAAATACTATAAAAATACCTATATCGTCATAATGTTTTCATTTTGTATGCTATGATGATGATGATGGTGGTGGTGGTGGTGGTGATGATGATTATTATTTAAAAGTGGCATATGCTTGCAGTTCTTTAAACAACGTTGAAATTACCAAACGTGTATCTTTAAAGACTGAGAAATGCCGTTCAGTGGTTTTTTATCCAGGGTATACCTTGGCACAATATTTCACTTTTGGTAGCTGTGAATGTTCAAAGAAATCGATTTCGGTGTAAAAAAAACTATGAGAAACACCTAGATATTAATAAAATATCAAGGTGTATGGTGTGATGATGGTGGTGGTGATGATGATTATTTAATAGTGACATTTGCTTGCAGTTTTATAAACAATACTTAAATTTTCAAACGTGTATATTTAAAGACTGAGGAGTGCTGTTCAGCCCTTTTGGATCCCTGGGTATGGTATACCTGGATACCTTGGTATAACATTTCAATTGTTGGTAGCTGTGAATGTTCAAAGAAATCGATATCGGTGTAAATTACTATGAAAAATACCTATATCATCATAATTTATCATGATGTATGGTGTGATTATGATGGTTGTGGTGATGATAATTATTATTTAATACTGAAATTTGCTTGCAGTTTTATAAACATTGCTGAAATTTTCAAACGTATATCTTAAAAGACTGAGAAATGCCGTTCAGTGATTTTGGATCCAGGGTATACCTTGGCACAACATTTCACTTTTTGGTAGCATTTGCTCTAGTTACTTCAAAAAAAGTCAAAATCACTATCGGTGTCCCTATAAATTTTGAGAATTTCTCTCAATTCCTCATGGATCCCACCACCAGATCTACCATTTGATGACAATGGGACCAATCCAGGAGTCAATCCTTTACAACAAAAAAAGAATTTTGAAAATCCATCCACAAACGGCGGAGTAATCGTGTAACATACACACAAAAAAAAAAAAACATACACACGAATTGTAAACCTCCTCTGGAAGTCGGTTGAAAATTAAGGGTTAGATGAAAATGTATTTTCAATACCAAATCATAAAAAAATCTAAAATGTGAAAAAAATCGGGTGGGCAAGCCTTACCACACTTTGGGGTATGAAAATAACTAAGACCTATTCTCATAACAACAATCTATTTATAACTTAAAGAAATTATCAATACGACATTTTTGTTTTCTTCTTTTAAAAGCGAATCAAACTCACGGATCTCAGAACATAATCAGCCGGCAGACGCTCGATGTCCTCCGCGTTGCAGTACAACAATATGGCGAAGGCGTTCACAGCCGTCTGCATATAGTCTTGAGTTACGTTCAGCAGACAGTAGCCCTTGTGTATGAACTCAGGCATTATCAGATGAACAGCACTTCTGCCGTTGTATAATTCCCCTCTGAAAAGTTTAAAATTGTGTTAGGATGGGACTCTATGATCCGGAATTCGGGGGCCCGGGAAAATTCAGAGCATTGAAAATAGAACTCGACGCTAACATATTAGAGTTGAAAATCAAACAATTGAGTGTCGAGTTAAACGTCAATGGCATATATGACGCACCGCCCGCTGTCGTCCAGGCCGCGGCCTTAGGCTGGGAGTCTATGATTCGGAATTCAGCGGGCCCGGGAAAATTCAGAGCACTGAAAATAGAACTCTGCGCTACTGAATACTGATACAAGAGAGCTGAAAATCGAACACACAATTACACCCATATCATTAGTTGTTACCTCGAGATTTCCTCCACTCGACTCAACCTCAATCCACGAAAGTTGTATCATTAGTTCAACAAAATTCCCTCGACTTGAGGAATTTCCTTACGCGAGTCGAGGAATCAACTGTCAAACTTAAGGTACCTCAGTATGTACCTTAAGGCTCCCTCGAGCGTCTATTTCCGACATTTATATCAATTCTTTTTACATACAGAGTGGAATTAGAGGGATACCTACTTATTTAAAGAGAACCATGGAGGTTTTTGGAGTTTCTGGATGACCTTAACGAAAATCCGTATATTTAATTATACAGCGCATAGATAGTTGCTAACACGACAATACAAGATAAACAAAGGGTTATAACATCATTCTGTCAAATTCGGATCGAGTTTTAATGGTTACTATTGGTAATAACATAAAAAAATATATGTTTCTATGATTATTTATGACGTCATACCTCCACTCAACCTTACTGGAGGAGGTAGAAATTATGTTTAAGAATACCAAACTCGAGGAACTTCTTAAGGATACTTCAGATGAGGTTGAGTCGAGGCGGATCTGAGGAAACAACTAATGATACGGGTGTGAGTGTCGAGTCAAATGTCAATGTCATAAATAACAGCTCGACATTCTCCAGTAAAATTTTCAACTCTATTATAGATATAGCTCAGGGTTCTATTTTCAGTGCTCTGAATTTTCTCGGGCCCGCCAGATTCCGAGCCCGCCAGGGATGATATTATAGTCCCAAGCCTTACCTTTATGTTGTTGCCGGGCTGTCTCTGTTTTTTTTTTTTATGAAATAAAGAGCGAACGTCCTACTCGTAGGTTCACCAACACCAAGTCCGATGTGATATTAACCTTCCGCATACGAGGTGGGGTATCACAGACCCCAGCTTAAAACAATTAGTGATAACTTTTTAAATAATTGCGTCCGAAAGTTATAACCTTGAGTAGAGCTGCGTTTGCGACGTTTCCACGATTACGACCGACTTCGGTCAGTTCTGTGCACCCGCGTTTGGGAGATAAACGTGTTCCCGGCGTCTCAGACCCCACGTTGTATGGGACGTCGTCAAAAACGTAAGTACTGTTTACTTGATTTTTGATCGTATTTGTAGGTTTTTTACAACGATTCTAATTTAAAAAATATTCTTTTTTAGTGGAAATGCCACAATTACTCCAGTATTCAGAAATTGAAAAGTATTTATTGGAAAAATGATTTTGATTCGAAGGACCATTGTAGTATCGCATCTGAATGTCTTACTGAAGTAGATGCAGAAGAAGATAAGGAATATCGTTTTCTAACAACAAGAGGTACTTCTAGGAGTCATTTTCAAACCATCAGGGGTGTGTTGTGTTTGGAACACAGTATTTATATAAGCGAAGATTGTGCTGATTTACTTAAAAATGCATAAATTTGATTTATTTTTATTTTTCATTATTCCTTTTTTTAATTGATGTTATAAATATGTCTGATCTCATTAAAATACGTGATTCTTATGTTTCAATGTTTTTTTTATTGCCAGAGAAGGGTAAGTTTTGTTGTATGATTACAAATAATAATTATATGAATACCTTATCAAAATTTTTTTTGTATACATAGTGTATATCCCCTGAATTACAAAAAATAAATAATAAATACAAAATTATCAAAAAATACCTTAAAATATTAAATTAAGAAGTGGCAATTTTGACCCCACCTTGGCGTTTGAATTTTTCACCTGGTATGCGGAGGGTTAAGAGCTATATAATGCGATAGAGCTCATTTCCCAAAAAAATATGCGAAATAACCGTAAATTTAACTCCCCAATCCCCATCCTCCAACATCCCATTTATTGTCCTCGACGTGAGTATTTGTCCGTACTCCACCACCGTGACTAGTCCATTGTGAGTTACGGTATGAAAAAATTAACAAAAATACTATTATCTCAGATAGTGAATAGGCTATTCTCCAATTTTTTCAAATATGTTTTAAAATGATCGTATCGATTCGATAGTCAACTAGTATTTTTATTTTCTGGAAATAACATCTCTTTATGCATAAAAAAAAAGATTAAAATTATGCGATAAATGTTTGCGCCAAAACGACAGCCACCATTATCGTGACGTCATAAGAACAGAAACAAATTAATGTATTATGTGAGTGCGTAGTGCAGGGGCGGATCGTGAATTTGTGGGGCCCTGGGCTGTAACTACTTAGGGGCCTATCTAAGTAGGTACTCAACTAATAGCCATGTCAAAAACTGTTTCTATAATGATACTATTACATATTTTTTATCGCACAAAAAAGCATAAATATTACTTAAATCTACGCAAGTAATAGTTGTACAAAAGGCGACCTTATTGCTGTGGTAGCAATTTCTTCCAACCTTTGGGTGAGAGAGAAACCGAAATAGTGATAGGTATATAAGAATATAAAAAAACAATAAAATAATTTTATTTATTTATTATGCATTAGTAAAAGAATGGACAGGTTGTGTGTGTGATAATTATGTTATATTACTATTAAAATATAATCGGAATGAAAATACAATACGAGAAAAGATGATTTCAGCAAAACCGAAACGTTTAAAAGATATTTAAGGCTTGGGTTTTTCTATAAATATAAAAATATTGGGTATTTAGGGCCATCAAGCAAACTATGCTTGCGTGCGAAACAAGGGCTCGAAGGTATTTGCTAAACTCAATGACTCATGTTGTCATTTTTGACAAAACGCAGCCGCAACTTCCAAGACACTATTGTCACCAGGAAATCGGAGATTCTCGATGAAGTCGAAATGGGGAACAGTACACCTAAACACGAGCCCACCCCAAACCCGTCTTGCAGATGATTCACGAGCCAGACTTATCCGCCACCTTACAGATTAGATTCCTGATATTGACATGGGTGAGATTAGAATAGCTCTCAGGCAGCTTCATAATAATAAAGCACCAAGAGATGGTGCTTTATTATTATGAAGCTGCCTGAGAGCTATTCTAATCTCACCCATGATCGAAATAACCACAGAGCTGCTCAAGGCAGGAGGAACACCTGTCTTGACTAAGCTCCTTCATTCCGTCATTCACACTGGCACTACCCCGGAACAATGGAGCAGGAACATGGTGGTTTCATTTTTTAAATAGGCGATAACACGCGAGTTGAAACTACCGTCCCATTCCGCTCCTGAGCCACGTTTATTAGCTATTATCGAAGGTTATCTCGAATCATCCTTCCCAGAAGTTCAACGACTTTCAGCCAGTGGAGCAGACCGGAAGCCACATACATACATCGAGAAATATAATCAGCCTCTCTGCTTAGCGTATGTGGACTATGAGAAAGCTTTCGATACCGTTAAGACCTGAGGGACAATTCTGCTAAATAAAATCTGCATTAATACAATTACAATCAAGTCTCAATACGCTAATCTCAAACGGTGTTTTAGTAAACGTTAAACCAACGTGAAACGCGCTCTGATTGGTCGAAACGTCATAAAGTAAAATTAAATTCTACTTTAAATGCGAGAATTGAGGTTCTGATCTTTGCTGGAATTCATGCAGAAATGCCGCGTTGACTTTCGAGTTGTTAAGATGTCTGTTCAAGGCCGTAACGATTAGCGACCAAGTAAAAGAACAGATCATAAAACGGATCCAACTTCGTCAAGTGAGACAGGTGGATGTTATCTCTCCGAAACTGTTTACTAACGCGTCGTAGGACGTTTTCAATTCGCTTGATTGGAACGGCCTGAGACTAAACATAAACGGCCAATACATCTCACACTTGCAGTTTGCGGATGAAATAATCATTATGTCAATATCTGCAGGACCTGAAAGAGATGCTGAACAGCCTAAGCGATTGTTCAAGATGGGTGCGTCTCGGGATGAACCTTAACAAAACCAAAATTATGCATATTGAACATTCTCCAGGGACCTGTCGTCGTAAATGGTACTAGTCTTGAAGTTAAGAAGCAAGAATACGTATATCTTGGGCAAACTCTCATTCAACTAGGGCGGCATAACTTTGAGAACGAGGCAAATAGAAGAATAAGCTTGGGCTGGGTTGTATTCGGGAAGCTCCGGGACAACTACTACGAATTAAAACACTGACATTGCTCATAGAATTAGCACGCTGAACTGGAAGTGAGACGGCCATGTTTGCAGACGGACAGACGGTTGATAGCGCAGACAAGCATTAGAGTGGAGACCACGCTTAGGCAAACGTAGTGTAGGACGACCTGCGGCACAATGGACCGACGATTTAAAGTTGGCTGGCAGCAGATGGATGAGGGTGAGATCGGAATGGTTGACGCTCATTAGTGGAGGCCTACGTTAAGCCAAGGAGGCCGCGCTGAGATTGAAAAGGAAACCTGACTACGATCTGTGCCCTGTTTCATTCGTCAAGCGTATCTTAAGAGAGGATACGATTGAGGAATGGGACAGGAGATACGAAGTGGGAGGGACGGCCGGAGTTACGAAGCTCTTTTTCCCAAGCGCTGCTGCTGCATACAAGATAGTAAATAAGATAGACATCACGCATCACACCACACAGATTCTGACCGGACACGGTGGATTCGCCTTCTACTTGACAAGATTCAAGCTGAAGGAGGATCCGTCGTGTCTGTGTCAGCCGGGAGTTGAGGAGACGGTTCCTCACCTGTTACTGGAATGCCCAATTTTTGCTAGCAATAGATATGATATTGAGCAGAAATTGGGCACATCCATGACGGGTGAGAATCTGCCTTCCATCCTGGGGGGCAAGAAGAGAGAGGTGTTCCTCTCATATTGTAAATATGTGGTAGAAACCGTAAACAAGAGGCACTGATGAACTGTGATAGTAGGGTTAAATATTGTGATAGTAGGTTAGTTTAAATGTTGTGCCGTTGTTTTAAATTGATTTTTAGTGACAATGTATTAATTAATTTGGTATTTTATTGAAAATTTTAATTTTGACATTTTAATCTTTAATTGACACATTTTATTTGTAAAAATATTGTATTTTAATCTGGCATTTCACCTTGACATATTGTATAGTATACAATAAAATTGTATTTTAAACATAAATAAGAAAATAACAAGCCCTGACCATGTTAGGGGGACGGATTATTATTAAAAAAAAAAAAGCAGTGGGCTATCCATATATCCGTAGGCTGATATTGTAGAAATAGCCAATTTCAATTTTAAAATTTGTAAAAAGTGACACCTTTTTTTAATGATTAATTAACAAAGGTTCTAATTAATTAAACTCATATTTTTAAAAGGCTTACACTTACTATTATAGTCAAAAAACCAAAAAATTGCCTTCAATTTTAAGCGTTTAACAAAAATCAAGAATTTTACATAAAGCCGCTTCAATTCTGAAGGTGCGATATGTATAAAATAACCTAATAGTTTCAATAAATAATATTCATTTTTAATATCTTAAAAAAAATTATGAAAATCAGCATGAAAACATCCTTTCACACGTATTTTCCGCCTTAACTCAATTCATAGAAGTATGCCATTTTTTTACAATATTTTCTTATGACACTATCACGTAAAAATATTGCCCGCAAACCGACTTTACAGACAACCATTTTTTAAATTCAAATTATCGCCTATTGTTTTAGCCGGGTTTGGGGGCCCCTTGTAATCTCGGGGCCCTGGGCTGCAGCCCAAGTAGCCCTTAGGTAGATCCGGCCCTGGCGTAGTGCATGAACTTTAGATTTAAAATTCGCTGTTCTTTATTCGATTTGATTATGTTCTTATGACGTCACTTACAAGCACAATATGGAGGCAGGCGTTTTCGGTCACGTGACATACAGACATTAAAAGTACAATTTTATTTTGGAAATTACTTATTTATCGCATATTTATATAACAAAATAGTGTTGTATTCGTATTTATTATGATAGAAATTATATAAATAACAAATTTATATCGTTTGATTTTGATTTATGAAACTAGCCTATTTTTGTTACCTCATAGCGTTCCCCATGACGTACTGCATAAGCTGTTGTTTATCATGCTTTGTTCGTAACTTGTGAGACCACTCTTCACCATCTGCAAAAATATATTTCGTATTTCATACAAAACGTGTCTACGTAAACTTAACAGCCGATTACAACAACACTAAATAATAAATCATCATCATCATAATATTATGACAATATGATATGAGAGAAGATGACAAAATTGTACAATACTATTAAAAGAATTTCAACATCGATCAACAGATGGCCCGAAGGCTGTGGTGTATATTGTCAAATTGCCCCAGGCTAAGTTAATAGAAATAGTGTTTCTCAAAGTGGTGTTCGCCATTCGCTGGTTGGGGGCTCACGACAAAATTTACGTACTGGCAGCTTGATGACTGGCAGACATGCTTCATAGACTATTGGGCAGCTAGACAAAAAGAGTATCCCGAACTCTCACCACTCACCAAAAAACAGTGAATTTTCTTTTACCTTCGATCAATAATACAACGTAAAGTGTAAAAATATTTTAAGGGGTTCGTTGTCATCACAAAACTTGAACAGGGGTTTGTGGAGCCAAAAGTTTGAGAAGCCCTGCTGTAGAAGCACAACTCTAAATAAACGACTATAATCTGAAGTTATTTAAAGTACTCTATATAATTCCTAACCCACAAATAAAGTACTTATTTGTGAGATTGCAAAAACTAAAGTAACATAAAAAACTAGAATTTCAATTCCGTGTGAGAAATATTGTTAGAATGGCAACAGTAATTACCGCTTCTAACATTAAATTGGTTTTATTTTATCATAATACATTTTTCTACACTAGCTGTCTCGACACACGTTATTCTGTCTAAACTATGAACTGAAATAAATAAATAGCTGCACCTACACCAACAACCTACACCAGCATCTACACCTACAACCTACGCACACATCTACAACTAAAACCTACACCCAGCACGCTTAGCATGCGCATAGAAGAAACACCGAAGAATAGAAAATATGACAGATTGAAGAAACATTAATACCATTCGAAGCAAAATAGGTCTTATTATAAGGTAGCAAGGTCGATGTATCGTCGTTATGAGAAATAACATTTCTTTTCTTCCCGAGCATGAGCTCACAAAATGGCCTTTTTTGACAGCTAAAGTAGAAACGTTTTCTTAATTTAATGTCAAAAAGTCCCACAATAATGTCAACCACTCCACATCGTGGCGGTCCTAGACAAAAAGTTTCTTTACGTTGAGTCATATACTTGATTATTTGTTCGTTTTTGACAGAAGATTTCCCGGCAACCATTTTAAAAACATGGCCGCTTAGAAATGTTGACTTCTATTGACGACCTTGTTATAATGGATTTAGAACTATTTTGCAACGAACTGTTTTGGATAGAATATTTCTTCTTTAAATGTATTTCTATAGATCGCCATGCTAAGCCTGCAGGTCGTAACAATTCTCGAGTTTTAGCGAGACATTGGAATTGCAATCCATTTTTAACCCACTTCCAAAAAAGCAGGCGGTTATACGTTCGTCTGCATATATTTTTTGTATGTTCATTATTAAGAAGAAGATAAAAGTAATACTCACCATCATCCTCTTTCCCAAATAGAAATCTATTTAGATCTTCTTCTAGCACCTCATAGGGATCTATATAATCAAAACACTAACCTTAATGGTCAAAAGTTACTATTCTTTGTTTTCTAAACAATAGGTAGCTGGTATGCTGTAGTTTTTAATTTTCTTTATGTACAGTTAAGCTCGCGGGTTATTAGACAGGGTGGCCCCCCAGAGAGTGCGAGGGGGGGGGACATTATAGACGGTGAACGGGGAACGTACATAATGTGTTCACTAAACTTATGTTTCCCGGGGCACGTTACACATCGGAACCTCAATTCTCGTATTTAAAGTAGACTTTCATTTTACTTTGATTGTATTATAAGTGAAACGATTTGTTATCATGAACTTTTCGACCAATCAGGAGGAGTTAGACGCTGCTTTAACGTTTACGAGAATACCGGTTTGACAGTTTTAGCGTATCGATATTGATTGTAATCGTATTAAATATTGGTTTTATTTAGCAGAATAGGCAAGCGGACTCATTTTTTTTTATTGCTTAAGTGAGTAGTACTCTTAAATATGAGTAATTTCTCAGATGAAACCGTATATCAAAAGTCAATATTTTCAAAGGTACAGCGATTTGTATACAAAATTTCGCAAGTCGCATAAAAACGCTCCATCCTAAAGTCGACCTACAAGTGACGTCACTTGTAGGTTAAGGCATAGATTATACAGATATATACTAGTAAGGGTTAAGGTTAAGGGTTAAGGTGTATGAAGTATATGGCCGCATGAACATATTTGTAAATATCTCCGATGTTTGTGCGTTTAAGTTCATACTTACGATAATGAATGTTTTTGTATATGATGTAAGTAAACTGATGTAGGTTTTGTTTACCAATTTGGTTTTTTTTTTTGTACTTTTTAAATGTATTTAATTAGTAAACTACATATAAAATAATATATTTTTTTACATTTACCAAGTACCTAGTAATGCCTCAATATTTCTGAATATATATAAATATTTCAGATGTAGTCCGATCCCCTATTGACCATCTGCTATTTAGTCCTTAAATGAACTAATTTTTTTTCATAACATAGATAACTTTTTCATAATACTTATAGGAAATTTCATATACTGACAAATATAATTATGCCCTAAAGAAGTTCTAGGAAAAACTTCCGCAAGTTTCAAACAGGCTTGACTCCTTAGAGCTACGTAGAGATGTAGCATCGCTCTGCATCCTCTATCGGTTATATTACGGGGAATGCTCCGAGGAATTGTTCGGACTTATACCAGCTGCAACTTTTCGCCACCGTTCCATGCGACAAAATATTTATCATCCTCATCACCTTGATGAGTGGCAGTCCTCCACCGTGCGCTTTACCCGAAGTTTTCTGCCGCGCACTGTAAAACTCTGGAATGAACTGTCGCCAGCAGTATTTCCGGACCACTACGACCTGCAAACCTTCAAGAAGGGAGCGTATTCCCTCCTAAAAGGCCGGCAACGTACTTGCAACTTCTCTGATGTTGCGGGTGTCCATGGGCGACGGTAAACGCTTTCCATCAGGTGATCCGTTGCTCGTTTGCCCCCTTATTTTATAAAAAAAAAAAAGAACTCTACCATAATGATAGAGAAGCTTGCAACCACTAAAGGTCAGTTCCCACCGCGATGATACGTAATGCTACGCGGCGCTGTATTTTATGATAGCTATTGAAAATTTGACTTTATTCACTACACAAAACACACGTTTCTGATCTGACCCTTAGACTTTACCTTCCACAACGTCCTCCATTTCTCTTATTACGTCGTTGGTAGTCGTTCTATTAATATCGCTATAGTCTCTACATGCTGTTACTGAAAAGCGGAATAAATTAACTTATTTACAAATTGTCTTGAAAGTTATCAAGTCAACTACTATAGTTTATTCAAAATCAAATGCAAATGCAAAATATTTATTTCCATGTTAAAATATATTATTGACTTGTACGACTTGGACCAAGACGCGATGGCAATAATATGAAAAACCAACAAAAATAGAATTGAAAAAGCTATAAAAACGAAGATGGTATAAAATATTAAAGGCACTATAAATACTAATATAGGGTACTCACCCGATTTTCTAAGGCTCTGCGTTGTGGCGACTGTAAATAAGTTGTTCGAATAGGCTACAAGCCCCGAAAGACGAATTATCAATAGGAAATACACAATAAACATTCCTGATTCCTGTAATATTGTTTGATACTATTGAAGCAAAGATCTGCATGGCTATGAAAGGATGATGGGCAAAAATTTATGAACACTCGTCTACCTACTCAATACCAACAATCCAAAGTAATAATAATTGGAAAGGGCATAATATTTTGTACATTATTTCCTTCATAGACCAAAAATATATGTTAACTGTAGGGTTTTTTGGACGCCAAAACAAACAAAAAAATCATATATACCTAAATTTATAACAGTATTTATTAAGTATAAATATTTATCTACACTAATATTAGGGGTCGTCCATTAATCACGTGATGCCTAAAGGGGGAGGGGGGGGTCCGAAAAAAAATCACCAAGTATCACCAGGGGGGGGGGGGGGGGGATAAGGAGACATCACGTGTATTAATTTTCGAATCTAGTCTATGCATACCGAAATTATTATTGGTTGTAGATTCGTAGTATTGTTTAAATACTTACAAAACAAATGACTCGTATAGTTTTAATTGCTTAAATTAGTCGATTAAATTGTTTTTTAAGTTTAAAGTTTTTCTTCAAACATGACCTGCTTACTTTATAAAAAAATACACGTGATCTTAGGTGGGGGAGGGGGGGTAGTATAAAACCTCACCACGTATCACCAGGGGGGGGAGGGGTCTAGAAAGTTGTTAAAAAACATCACGTGATTAATGGACGGTCCCTAATATAAAGAGGAAAACTTTGTTTGTATGTTTGTTTGTTTGTTTGTTTGTAATGAATAGGCTCAAAAAGTACTGGACCGATTTCAAAAATTCTTTCACCATTCGAAAGCTACATTATCCACGAGTAACATAGGCTAAACTTTATTTTGGAAAAAAATAGGGTTCCGTAAGATATTTGGGTTTTTCGGACACAAGGTGTAAAAAATCAACCAGAAAAGTAACTTATTTTGCGTACGCTGCCTAAACTATAAAAGATAGAACCATATAATTAATTGTAGATCTTATAAATATCTACAAAAAAGTCCGCGACACACTATACCTATCTATGTCGAGTGAGGCACAACAACCATTTATTTATTTAGAAATCTTGAATTTTTTTTGGACTACATTTAAACGCGTTTAATTTACTCATGCTATTAATCCTTATCGAAATAAATTATTTCATCACTAAGAACAGTTTATGTAGATAATATTTGGCCTTTGAATTATTAAAATTGGACGTTTGGTTTTGAAGTTATGGCGAAATTAAAATATTACGATTTCTGCTGCACGGCCCGTTGCGAAGTGGGCGACATTCTATAGTATTAGTATCAGTATTGTACCCGTGCGAAGCCGGGGCGGGTCGCTATTAAGTATAAATTTATAACATGAGCATTGAGCAATGTTTTTTAAAACTAAAAGTTTCTGATCTAGTAAAAGTAACTATGATGCCAAGACCCAAATTCTAATTTAGGATAAAGACATTCTGTAAAAAAACTAGCCAAGTCTCGATGGAGCTGCTTGTTTATCTCTAAAAAGTAATGAAATCTAGACAAAGTCATGACAAGTCTAAGGTTCCTTACTGCGATTTCTTTTTTATTATAGTTAATGTTATGTGACTTGACCGTTGAACATTCTTTATACGTTAGTGGGTACAAGTCAATTTTGTTTTCCAAGTGTCAATTTTCCATCGTCAATGGGTAGGCGGTTCTGGCGACAGATTGGTGCAATGGTGTCATGGAACACCTGCTTTTGTACCCTTGTGTACCCTTCAACGGTCAAGTCACACAACATTAACTATAATAATAAAGATATCGCAGTAAGGAACCGTAGACTTGGCACGACTTTGTCTAGATTTCATTACTTTTTAGAGATAAACAAGCAGCTCCATCGAGACGGCTAGTTTTTTTACAGAATGTTTTTGGTGGGATTTCACTTCTTTTTGTAGAAACGCGGGCATATTGATTTATTTTATTAGATTTTAGTGTAATTTGTTTATTTAATTTGTATAGTGTTCGAGTAGAATAAAGTTAATCGTTCGACTATTTCTTCTTGTAAACTTGTAAGTATAAGTATAAAAGCCAGTCTAGTCTTATCCAGAGTTTTCCTTTTATTTTATTTATATACGTATTAAAAGCAGAAGGGGAGGCATTCGCCCAGCAGTGGGATGCTATAGGCTAGATTAAATTAGAAGATGTGTCCCACTACGTTGGATTTTTGCAATGACAGTCGATTTTTTTATGTACCAAAAGTAGAAGGGGGCATTACCATATCTCTAATCAGCTGAGACCAGCTGAGGGTTCTTCATCAGATACTTCAGACCTTCGATTTTTGACAATAAATGAAGTGGCCCAACAAGTTGAATATTTTTTGTAAAGGCGGTATGTCGATCTCTAATAGTTTGGTTGGGCTCTTGTGTTTTCTAATCAGGGTCACCGGGTACTCCAGATCTTCGATTATCCTAGTTTTTATAGTTTTCCCTTTATGTGGTCATTAAACCCTAACTCTGTACCAAATTTCAGTTTTCTAAGTTTATGGGAAGTACTAGTTCTATTATGATGATCATGAGTGAGTGAGTGAGTGAGTGAGTGTCATAAATGCGAAACTTTGCTTTCGCTTAACTTCGGAACTAAATGACCTACAGACTTGAAATTTTGGATTTTAAGTATGTGATTATAGCTTACTGGATGACGAAAATTTCTGCGTTCTGGTCTTATCCAGAGGTTATCAAACAGGGGCCTGAAAATGCGGCGAAATGGTTCCTGTAAAGGATGGTACGGCAGTGTCTGCTTCGCGCTCGACTTGGCGGGGGCACTGCCGTGCCCCCAGATACAAATTATTCTCTGGCTACATACATTTCTTTAAAACAATAAGAAATTTATTAAATATATGTTATCCTTATGTTTTCTACTTGTCGATACAAGTGGTGTAATAAAATAGTGTGTGTATTCTTTCAAAATTAGTCGGTCTTATCACTCCGGTGATACTTTTCCGATATGCTGGCCTATTTGTACTAAAAGATGATCCTCCCACGATGAAAAACAACTATTTCAAGCTCCCCAGTATGCATTACGTCAAGCACACTCAAACAAAAGAAAAGAAAAACTAAAGGTCTACCAGAATCTGATGGCATTTTAAAAAAAATAAAAAATGCGATTTTCATATGGCAATGTCAAGTATGACCCGTCAAATCAAAGTACGTGATCTGTCAACCGCTGCTAAAATTTTGTGATTATGTTGTTGGAATTTGTTGTTTTTGTGAAAATATCCAAAAAGGCAATTCGATCTCAAGCGAGAAATATTGTTTTCTATGTCTATAGTAAAATACAGGAAGATGAAGGTGTAAATCGAACTCAATCTTATAATTTAAAGCTCGTGGTAGAGTTGACCGGTAAGTTAGAGTGAGTTGTTTTGATACTTTTAGTTTTTTTATATTTTCTTAGGTAATTATTGTGACTTCTTTAAATGTGTTTCCAGTACTACTATAAGGTGAATCGTAGCTGATGGCACATCGAATGATGGTTTGTTTTCCATGCCTGGTAAAAGGAGGAGAGGAGGAAAAAAGAAAATCAACATAAGACAGTTTCGATTTATAGTTGATTAGGAATAAAGTAAACGAGTTATATACAGTTCGGAAGGAAATTCCAACATTAAATAAACTGTGGCCAATTTAATTGTATGTTATTCGTAATAAATAAGTTTATAAAGTAATTCACGATTGATTTATTTTTCATGAAATATCATTATCATTACATAGTATAAAACTAAGTCCCTTTTTTGTCTGTCCCCTATGTATGCTTAAATCTTTAAAACTACGCAACGGATTTTGATGCCGGTTTTTTAACAGATAGAGTGATTTAACGGGAAGGTTTTTAGGTATATAACATGCATAACATAGTAGAGGTACACAAATAATTTTAGAGGTTTCTAAAGTCCTAAAAAATCACATATTTTGCGCTTACATTGATTATGCTGGCTGAACGCTACGAGATAGATCAAAATTATGTACTACAGTTGTATTCATCTTTAAAAAGCCTACAAAAAAGTCCGCGATGGCATATGTCTATCTCTTAGGGATAACCCACAATAACCATTTTTTTATCCTTTACTTTGATTTTAATTAAATAGGTAGGTCATTTACAAAGCGATTTTAAGCAATACAGTATTAATCCTTATCCAATTAACTACCTTAAATACATTGTGCATTTAAGATAGATCAATACTGCCCTTTACGGCATGTAATTTAAATGAATATTTTCGAAGATATTACAGATTTAAAATAATAATAATAATAATAATATCTATGGACGCTTCACACCACGTCAATCTGGCCCCGTGCTAAGTATCGGAAGAACTTGTGTTACAGGTACCAGACAACGGAAATATATTTAATACTTTTATACTATACACATATTTAAGATTTTTATTATATTATACACATATTTAATACACATCCATGACCCAGGAACACAGAAAAACTTTTTGTTCCTTCGGCGGGATTGCCGAAAAATGCAGGGATATAGTGTTGCTGCGTGGCGCGGGCTCTCGCGTTTCTACATCGCACTATCGAAAACGCGGGACGTATACAGTATAAAGAGGTTCACGAATATTTTGAACTGCAGCACAGAATACATAATAGTAACTGCAGTTCTTAATTCTTATGGAATATCCAGAGGTGGTTTGTCAGTTTTGTTGGAATGTCAAATAACTTTACTTACTACATAGTACATAGTATAAAACAAATCGCTTTATCTGTCTGTCCCTATGTGGGTATAGTATATTGTATGCTTAATCTTGTATGCTTAGATTTTGATGCGAGTTTTTAAAATAATAGTCTTTAAGTATTTAGTCTTTAAGATTATGGTAAAACTTATATTCAAGTGCAATAAATATAATATTATGTAAGTATATTATCAAGTGGTCGCGCATGTCGTGTCGAGGTGATAGGGTCCCATTTTTAACAATTTGCATTGGGCAAACCTAAAAACATTTTCAATATTGTATCAGAAGTATATTGCTGTAGGTAGGTAGGTAGAGAGTTATTCGCCGAACTAGTTTTTTCTACAAGAACACTATTCCACGCGGGCGAAGCCGCGGGCAAAAGCTAGTTTTCTATATTATACACCGAACATTCTTCACACAGTCTTAATATAATTCATGTTCAATAATACTAAAGACATAATTAAAAATTAACCAGTATCAAGATCGTTTAATCCAATTTCCCCAGTATTGCACACTACAAAATTTTATTTCCCTATTTGCCATGAGATTCTGGTACACCTATAGTTAATTTTTTTATTTTTGGCGTCCACGCAAGAAACCACATTAGTAAGAACTAAGACGTCTATGTCTATGGCCATAAAAAATAAAATTTAAAAAGACCTTTCAAATGACTTTAAAGCTTGTGTGTATTGAGTAGGCAGTAGGCAGACAAAAATGCCCATCCTCCTTTAGTTGACATTTAAAAGGTTGGTTTTATCAAAATCGTACAGGCGTAGCCACTTAATATTAATGTCCCTCAATTTAAGGTCAGATTAAGCAATGGAAAATTCTGTGATTGATGTTTCTGTAAAAATCTAAATGTTTAAAACGAAAAACATATTTTCTTCTAAAAACCTGAATAAATTTAAAACTAAACAATAGCAAACAGCAATGAGAAATGTCGGAAAACTAGGTACTACCGGAGTTTCGTACCCAGGTGTCGTTTGGTAAAAATTGTAACAACAATATGAGTATATCTGTTCATAATTTCAACGCCGAGTTTAATTGGAAAGGCTGAATAATGAAAATGCTATCAGAACTGTTTACTAACTCCAGTGCTCGCCGTAACCCATGTAATGTACTCGTATACTCGTTATAATAATTATATGTTTGTTTCATCGCCTTGTTTACTTACGAAGCTTATGTTCAAATGATTCTATTAGATTTGCAATTTTTTAAAATATTATCTAGCTTATTCTAGTCGCATTATAACCAGTCAAAGTCATTGTTATTTAGTCACACATACAACTAATTATTATAATAATACAAGGAACACAATCTTTCAGTTTTACGTAAATCGTGCAACGTAGGAATATGATAATTGGCACAGTTAAAGTTTATGTAGAGTAGGGTTGCCAACCGTCCTGTTTTCCCGGGACATATCCTGGTTTTTACAGTGTTCCGGGCTGTCCTGGATAGTTTCAAAGCAGCGTCCTGTCACTCCTTAGTTTTTAAAGCGCCCTAATAAAGTCATGTATTCTAAAATTCACGCGCTGCCTTTACCATTTTTCTTTGTTATTTAATTTTGTTTTGTTTTGTTGGCAACTCTGACGTAGAGGAAGGTGCGCAGAAAGTTATTTATTTAAATACTTAGAAGTACATAAAATAATATATAAATAACAACAACACACATTATACCTCAGATTAAAACAACCATGGCAAAATAGTCCTTATAAAGTTCAAACTTGAAAATTATAATATGAAATTTATTGTGTGAATTTTGACCACAGGGCCACCTCTAGTACCTAATACTAATACTTAATAAACTTTTCGCAGAAAAAACATTTGTTCTCAGAGATAAATCAAAATTATGGTAATTTCTTACGCTTATAAATCGTTTGATTTATTTTATGTGATTTATACCGATATTATTAAGTAATATTTTATTTACGAACAGTCACTAAATCATTGTGATCAATGTGTTCTATATACAGATTTTTTCTGTTAAAATATTTATACGAGACATCTTTATTATTTTAAATGGTTGCAAATTGTTTTAAAACAATATATTATGAGTACAACAATCCATAAAGACGTAAGTCGTAACTAATGATGACAGAAAAAGCATGTAAGTAGTAAAACAAAAAACAACGCTTATTAACAAATTTATTTATTTACAAACTGTATAAAACTAACACTAGAATTTCACCTAATTTGGTACTCCGTATGACGTAGCTGGTTTCGTTTGAGGTAGGAACCCGAAACCTGAGTCGATGTCACCCGATATGGTGTTCGAGTATGAACTATCAGAGGAACCAGTCAAAGGTGATTTCTGTTGGAAGGATAGAATTTCTAGACTGGGCTTAGCGTTCTCGAGAGATACTCCGGATACCAGAGACAAATATCCTCTTTCTTTCGCCGAGGAATGTTCGTTGTCTTTGATTATGTCTTGAACGCGGTTGACGACGACATCGTCGAGAGCTTCTTTGTGGGTTTGAGCTTGTTCTGCAGTATTATACTGGTGGGAGTCAGCTTGGTAGCTGGATATGTCACTAGCTGATAGTTGGTTTTGGAGTGGCAGTTGTTGTACCTGAGCTTGAGGTTGTTGGTAGGAATAGCCTTGAGACGTTTGCTGCTGACTTTGCTGTTGTTGTGATTGTTGTTGGTGCTGGACCGGTGCTTGAGGTTGTATTTGGGGCTGAGGCGCTATAATTGCGGGGAGAGGACGAATGGGGCTAGGAGCAGATGCTGGAATGCCGTACGAAGGACTAGGTGGCTGTGGCTGCGGTTGAGGCTGTGGTTGATAAGTTATTGGTGGTTGCTGTTGGATCGGTTGAGGTTGCGGCTGTGGCAAAGGTTGAGGTTGCGGTTGGGGTGGTGCATAATATTGAGGTTGTGGCGGGGCAGGTTGTGGTTGATGTTGATGATGATGTATTGGTTGAGGTTGTGGTTGGGGTTGTGTTGGCGTGTAATATTGCTGTTGTGGTGGGGCAGGTTGCGGTTGATAATGCTGAGGTGGTGCCGGCGCGAATACTGGCTGTTGCACGTAATGTTGTTGGGGAGGTTGAACAAAGGCGGGACTTGGTTGCTGGTAATGATAGCCCTGTTGTGTATATTGAGGGTATTGCGGTCTCGGTTGTGGTTGAGGAGCTGGGGCGAATATTGGTGGGTATTGGGCTGGGAATGCCGGTGGCGGCGGTTGTGGTGGAGCTGGGGCAAACACTGGTGGGGCTGGGGCAAATACTGGGGGTTGGGGTGCAAACACTGGGGCTTGTGGGACAAATACGGGTGGTTGTGGTGGAGGTGGAGGCGGCGGTAGTGCTGGTGCAGATGGGGCTGATGGGTAGTTCAAAGCTGGCTGGTTCGGACCCGGCCGAGGCAAGTGATAGGGCGCCTCAGTCAATACAGCTGCCACAACTGACAATATTATGATCTGAAAGAAATAATTAATCAATTAGTGTTTCACGATCCAAATATTTTATACGACCTAGTTTTTAAGACTGTAACAACCATTGTGATCGTAAAAACACTTAATTTTTACTAACAATGCAAATAAATAATTAAACTGTATGTTGAAAACAACATGATTTAATAACATGAATAATAACAATTAATCATTGCTATCACAAGATAAAACAACTAAAGAATAAAATGATATTGCAGTTGTGTTTTGTATTTGCAGAAAGTTAAATAAACTTGCTTCCATAATTACTTAAGCTAATGAGTTGTCACCAATCAGGAATCACAAACAAGGAGAAAGCTACTCACCGCGGTCCTCATGGTTGTGTATTTTGGGGGCCACTGGCGGCGCAAACAGTGGCGTCTGTGTTATATACCACCACCTCTCGTCTTCAGGATTGATAAACAATGTTTGAGTGACTCGTTAGCTTTCATTATCAGGTTATGACAGGTTCTGTTTCCCGTGATTGCGTAGTCTTGCTCGAGGCGGAATGCTAGGTAGCAGGTACTTAGTGTTTTTTTATCAACAGAAACAATTTTTATTAGCCTTAGAACTTTTTCCTAAGCTTTCATTTATTTTCGAGGCCATTTAATTTCGGAGTTGTTCCGGATTTTGTTTTTGTGTAATTTTTTAGGTTGCAATTGTTTTATATACTAATTTTAGTTATAATATTATTTTTATTTGTCTGCTAAAAGTGTAAAATATTTAACTATTTCAGTTCTATATTTTTTTATTTATTTTCAAACCTTAGCTACAAAATATATCAATAATTCAATATTGGCTAAGTAACGAAGAAAGAAAAATTACGAAAATTTTTCAAGTAAACAAAGAAGACCGTCATTAGGTACTTAAATACGTATGATGTGTTAATAGTTTAGCATTAGCAGTTTCATTTTAGGTAATTTGTAAGCCTCTTTAATATGCTGACGATAGTTATTGCATGTTGACTCATTAAATAATAGTAAAACGCTATGATAGTTTTGTTTAGTTTTTTTGGAAACTTAAAATGTATGGTCTTATAAAATTTAATATGTTCTTCGGAGTTAATTTAGTATTTTTCCTCAACATTTTTAGGTTTAACTAGGATATATTAGTTTAACCTAAGATTGGATCCATACAGGAATAGTGAATAAATTTTTAAACTTTACAGTTTGTTTAATGCCTTCACTGCATACGGTTTGTTTTAATGCCTTTCTACAAATTGAAATTTAAGGTGAGTTAGACCTTAGTCTTTTGTTTGTCTATCACATCGCTTGTGACACATATAGCGGTAAATTATGAGATTGACCTCTGCGGCTTGCTTAATCCGAATATGGGCATTTTCGGCAAATATTTGACAAGATCTAGTGTTGGAGTACCGAGACAGAGGTCAAACAATGAGGTAAGAGAGAAAACCGCACGGTCACAATTTACACCTCGTATTGAATAAACATTGTGTATATTGTTATATAATATTTAGTAGATCATTGTACTCGGTTAATGAAAAACCATATTTGTTTGCTAAGTGTTTATTTTTTGCGTATTACATTAATAAACAATTTAAGAACTAGTTAAAATATATAAATCATAAATAACTTATTATCTCAATAGATAATGAATAAAAAAGGGGCTATAATAATATATAAAAAACTGTATCTTGGTCGAAGACTGCGGATAGAGTACCTAAGAGGCTGGCAGTATTACCTCGCTGTATGGCCAAACTGATTCGTAGACTGAGGTAAGCTCCAACGTTAGGGTCATTATTCATTATTTCATTCAATATATTATGTACCTACTAATAATTTCTCTATTACTAAGGCTGAAAATATAAGATCTGAAAAAAGGTCGGGGAAAATTCAGACCATTGAAAATAGAAATCTGCGCTTATTATGCGTCTTATACCTAACCTAACCTACTTTTTAAACTGCTGTATATATATACTTTAATCTTATGCCAGTACTGTGGTCTATCGGTCAATTTACTGGGTATACTGCATTAGAAACTCATTAGAAGTTACAAGTGCTATGCAAACCGGCTTGAGAGCAGTTTACCGCACAATAATGTATTGTTTGACATGTTCATTCATATTTCTTAATCTAAAGTGCTTCGTCATGTCTTCATTACTTAGGCCGGTACCTCGAATATCGCAGTGGGCTGCAGCTAACTATTTTACTATTAATGCTTTCCAATTTGACTAGAATAGACTATATTTTTTATTATTCTGATTATTTACCACTTCATTTAGTTATTGAATATAGTAAAAGTTTGGTAGATTGAGATATCCCTATCATAGTCAACACTCGTGCGAAACCTGCGTTAATTCGAATCTCTCTGTAAATCAAAGTTAGCATTAGTTCCCTAAAAAAATCTCTTTTATATTATTTTTTTGCACTTGTTAATTCAAACGATCAAAACGACGCGTTAATTCGAACTCATCGGCGTCGAACACTCGACAATTCAAAGTTGCAGAGAGAAAGAGAGATAAGGATTACAAAACTTGCAGAAGTACATAAGTAGGTACATTTGAGACAAGTCCTAAGCCTAACTCGTATAATCGTGCACGAGCTTTTGTTTTTTGTAATGATAAGTTTGACACACTTAGTTAAGTTTCAAATCTTTTTTTTTTTTCGTTTTGGAACCATTTGAAATTTCGAACTGTCGATATATAATTCGTGATATTTTAAGAGATCGCCAAGTTTCGAATTAACGAGAGTCGACTGTATATTTTATTTTTATTTTCTAATTGGATAATTCCGGGCCGGTTCCGGAGGGAGTCTGCCCTTAGCACCCTTGAGCTCAGCCTCCCGAGCCTTCCTCTTGGCTACAATACGCTCGTGTGTTCGTTTCATCTCCAATATTTCCTTCATTTCTTCTTTGTCTTCGTCCTGTGAATAACAATATTTTGCTTTATGACTAAAATGATTAGTGACAATAGAGCAGGGGTTCCCAAACGTATTCAGTCTAACGCCCACTATGATAATCAGTCCTTTTGTAGCCCCCCCATCTTTTTTCACGTTTTGCTTCATCCACTTTCATTATTCCCTTCATACATGCTCTTCGGTTTAGGGTACTCTTGACCTGGCCTTTTTTCAAGACGTCCCCGATTTGGTCTTGGAACGTCCGCCTAGGTCTACCCCTTCCAACACTTCCATTCACACTCGCATTATACACTTTTTTCGTCAATCGTTCTTCATTCATTCTCTCAACATGGCCAAACCATCTCAGCATACCTTTCTCAATTTTTGTCACTACATCTTCTTTCAGACCACAACGTTTCCTTATCTCACTATTTCTTATCCTGTCACCCAGTTTAACTCCTATCATGCTTCTTAATGCTCTCATCTCAACTGCATTTATTCTGCTTTCATGTTTCTTCTGCCATACCCAACTTTCACTTCCGTACATGAGTGTCGGAACCAACACCCCCGCATGCACAGCCAAACGAGCCTTGTTAGACACCTTCCGACTGTTCATAAAGGAGTGCAAAGCTCCATTCACCATGTTTCATTCACTCTTCTTTCAATGTCACTCTCACACTTTCCATCTCTTGTAAACTTTGAACCCAGATACACAAAATCATTCACCTGTTCAATTTGTTCATCTCCAATCACGATATTGCAGTCTGTCACTGCCTCATCTCTTTCAAACACCATCACTTTCGTCTTCATTACATTCATCTTCATTCCCTTTCTAGTAAAAGCTCTACTCATCATCGTTACCATCTCCTGCAACTCCTCGGCCGAAGACGCAAGTAATACTTGGTCATCAGCATAGAGAAAACATTTGACGAGTAACTCATTCATTCTCAACCCACTTTCATTCTCTTTTAAATCTGTCAAGCAATTGTCCATGAACAGATTGAACAACCACGGTGACGCTACACATCCCTGTCGAACACCTTTTTCGATATTGAACCATTCAGTGTATGCCCCGTTTATCCTTACACAAGCACTAGAATCCCTATAAAGAGATTGTAATGCTCGTATGAGGATACTGCTCACTCCGTTCACGGACAAAGCTGACCACAAATCATTCCTCACCACTCTATCATAGGCCTTTTCTAGATCCACGAACGCGCAGTTGACCTTCTTGTTTTTAGCCAAACACTTTTCGGCTATGCACCGCAAGGAAAAGACCTGATCCGTACATCCCATTCCCTTTCTGAATCCCGCTTGTGCATCCCATACTTTTTCATCTGTTTCATTCACAACTCTTTCAATCAACACTTTCGCATATAATTTTCCGACGACGCTGAGAAGGCTTATACCGCGGTAATTTATGCAGTCCTGCCGCGACCCTTTTCCCTTATACAATGGCACGATTACGGCTTTACACCAGTCTCCTGGTACTTGCCCATTTCGCCAGCATAAATTAAAAAGGCGGTGCAGCTGGCTAGCCGCTATGCCCTGTCCAGCCTTCAGCATCTCGACGGTAATCCTGTCATATCCTGCAGCCTTACCTAATCTCATACTTTTCACTGCTTTCACTATTTCATTCATGCTTATCTCACTTTCATCACCATTTATATTATTTTCCATGGAAGGTGCCGGATGTTGTACCTGCACTTCCTCTCTTTCCAACAAACTTTCAAAATACTCTTTCTTTCTCTTTAACACACATTCTTCTCCTTTTATAATGCTTCCATCTTGACTCCTGATTGTACTCAGCTCCGAGGTAGAAGATTTTCCTCTGACTGTTTTAATAGATTTCCAGAAAAACTTGATGTTTGACTGGAAATCTTCAGTGAGTCTCCTATCAAAATCATCCTTTCGTTCTTCTTTCTTTCTAGACACAACTTCTTTCGCTGCTGATTTCAATCTTTTATACTTCGATCTTGCTTCCTTTATCTCATCATCCGTTGCCTTTTGGACTTTTTGGTTAGCCTTTGTTGCTAACCAATCCAACCACGCTTTCTTCTTTTCTTGCACAGCCCTTTGTTCATCCTTATCCATCCACACATTATAGTTATTTCTTCCTTTCCTTCTTTTAGCCACCCCGCATACCTCAATAGCAACATTCACTATTCCTTTTTTAAATTTCTCCCACAACTCTTCAATCACACCTATCTCTTCTATGCCTTTAAATCTTTCTTTCAGTTTCTCTACATACTCGTCCCTCTTTTCTTTTTCCTGTAGGCATTCCACATTCACTCTGTCCAAAACACTCGTAGGCTCGGCCCGTCGGTGTCGCCACCGTTTAAAGATGCCACGCATTCGGGCTATGACCAGAAAGTGGTCTGTGTCGAGTCCTACACCGCGGTAAGCCCGAGTGTTTAGCACTTTCTTCCTCAGTCTTTCATCCACAATTATAAAATCAATCATACTTCTAGAATCACCCTCATCTCTTGTATACAAATGGATCTTTTTGTGGTCAAACATTGTGTTGGCCACGCACAGATTCCATTCCAAGCATACTTCAAGCAGACTTCTCCCATTGTCATTCACTCTCTCGTCCCCAAACGTACCCAGAACTCCTTCATACCCATCACGCTTTACTCCAACCCACCCATTAAAGTCCCCTAACATCACGATTCGTTCATTTTCTCCGCATTTATGCAAGACCTCTCTCATGCTATCCCAAAACTCCTCTCTCTCTTGTTGGGCTTTTATTGACCCACCTCCGCGCAGATCCGTCGGTGCATAGACCCCAAGGATGAACAGGCGAGTGAGTCCGACTTTTAACCTAACCCAGAGGAGTCTTGGGCTTACACATTCATGCTCCATCACACATTCAACTATCCGAGACGATAGAATCACACCAACTCCCTGACAGCCTCGGCTGGTTTGGGGAACTCCCGACCAGTATGCCGTGTAGGGACCATGAACCGTGGTGTCACATCCTTTCCTCTTGGTTTCATTCACGCACAGAATATCTATACATCGTTCATCCATCATCTGACATACTTCATCTATCTTACCATCCATTCCTCCTCTTACATTCAACGTAGCGAAGCGGCTCTCCATGGGCCGCTTTTCGCCCCCGCGAGAAACGAGACGTGATGGGTGGCGAACCACATCGCCGCCATTTTGGTCAATCAAATTATTTTTGTGATTATCCATTGCGTTCCCACGAGTAGCGAGGGAAGAGTTTGTCCACCCCAGCAGAGCCCCGCATGCCAGGGTAAGGCTAGCCTAATTCTGGGTGTGCCCGGTCCCAGGGCAGTGTTGCACGCTAACGACTAGAGCTTGCCCCTAGCCATGCATCCATCCGCGCGGCAGACGTTGGATTGGCGGAGAGGGTAGGAATAGGGAAAGGGAAGGATAGGTGGTATGAAAAGGAAGATTGGTAATTTAGAGTGGGAAATAGGAAATGTAGGATATTACCGCCCAGGAGGGCAAGGGATAGGACAGTAATAGCTAGGGAAGCCGGGGTCGCATACCCGTATACTATACCACAACTACCGGACAGGTAAGTTGGGATGAGTACCCCATGACATGATACCATAAAACATCAATAACATATTAGTCTCGCCTGGAGAGTATTTTTTATCTCTTCAAAATTAACCAATAATAATCAACATTAAGCAATAATAATACTGCTTACATCAACGCCCCCTCAATTTTTTCTGGGCCCCTTACCCCTCTAGGCTTCCAGCACCCAATAATAAAGTATTAATTTTCGAATCTAGTCTATGCATACCGAAATTATTATTATCGGTTGTAGATTCGTAGTGTTGTAGATTCGTAGGGGTCTAAAAAGTTGTTCAAAAATCACGTGATTAATGGACGACCCCTAGCGTTCTGAGTTCCGAACCTCAATTCTCGTATTTAAAGTAGACTTTCATTTTACTTTAATTGCATTGTAAGTGCAGCGACATGTTATCATGAACTAATTTTATAAAGTTCCGACCAATCAGAGCGCGTTTCACGTTAATTTAACGTTTACGAGAATACCGTTTGACAGTTTTAGCGTGTCGGAACTTGATTGTAATTATATTAATGTAGGTTTTATTTAGCAGAATTGACCCTCTGACATTGTACTACTTCTCTATCTTCTCTCACCTTTTGGTTGATTCTCAGCACCAAAGCCCTCTGTCCATTCGCCATGGGCTGGCTGTATGCCATCAGCTGCTTCAGCCTCTGCGCCGGTGGCACCCCCCTCTCAACTACCAGCACGATCCTCGCCCACTGCCTCTGCCACTCGTTCCTCGTCTCCGCTATCTTCTGGTACGTGTTGCCCATCATGGCAATCAGCATGTTCACCAGGAGGATCGCTACTATTATCATATAGATCACGAATAGTAGCTGTGAAGGATATTTTTAACACCTGTTAGTTTTACTACAGATTACTTTTAAAAAAATAATATATCTATGGATGCTTCACACCACGTCAATCTGGTCCCGTGGTAAGTTCTTGAAGAACTTGTGTTACGGGTACCAGCAGGCTTAGCATGCGCATAGAAGAAACACCAAAGAAAAGAAAAAATGACAGATTGAAGAAACATTAATACCAATCGGAGCAAAATAGGTCTTATTATAAGGTAGCAAGGTCGATGTATCATCGTTATGAGAAATAACATTTCTTTTTTTCCCGAGCATGAACTCACAAAATGGCCTCTTTTAGATAGAAGATAAAGAGAGGATAGAAGATTTCCCGGCAACCATTTTAAAAATATGGCGGTTTAGAAATGTTGACTTCTATTGACGACCTTGTTATCATGGATTAAGAACTATTTTGCAACGAACTGTTTTGGATAGAATATTTCTTCATTAAATGTATTTCTATGGATCGCCATGCTAAGCCTGCTGACAACAGAAATTATATTTAATACTTTTATATTACACACATATTTAATACACATCCATGACCCAGGAATACAGAAAAACTTTTTGTTCCGTCGGCGGGATTAGAACCCGCGACCCCCGGCTTGAGCACCAACACGCTCAACCACTGAGCCACAGAGGTCTTACTAAATATAAACTACGTAGTTTTACGCTAAGAATGAACCAAATGACTTACATTGATTCATTGCATTTATGATTATCTATCTTTTGCCCGCGTAAATAATGTATCCTACGGTAATACTACAATTTCATTTCATCCATCCATCCATACATCCATCCTCACAACCTTTCACATTTATTAAATACCCCTAACCCAGAACCCTAAAATTATTTTTTTTGTAGAAAGACAATTCTTCAAATGCCAAAACTCTATCCCCCTTACTAATAAACGCTGTATAAGCTTTGAATACAGTGTTTTGTCTCCTTCTATCGAATTAAAAATGTCACTTGTGTGACGGGAACAAAACACTGTATAACTATTCAAAGCTTATACAGCGTTTATTAGTAAGGGAGATTTACCTTAGCCTCAATCTCATGGTCGGTCCTCTCGAAGGCGCTGTAGTAGTCGGAGAAGGACGTGAGCGACATGAGAAACATCGCCATGACGCTCTCCATCGGCGACGGCATGGGGTTCGACACCGAGTCGTCCACGCCTTCTGGTGTGTTCGGGTTGTCGAACGACAGGAATATGACGTAGTAGGCTAGAAGACAAATAGGTGATGATGATTCAAAATAGGGATCAAACTAGCTTTTGTCCGCGGCTCAGCCCGAGTAACGACAATATTCCACGGGAACCAAAGATTTCAACTCAAGAGAGGCTATCACGTACATTTAGCAGAAAAAAAATTCATACAAGAAAAGTTATGCCATGTTGTTTTTCATCGTAACTCAAATGTCAGCCATCTTGTTTTCATCATAATTCTAATTTCAAATTGGAAACAAATGGCCCCAAAAATTTAAAAATTGGGGCCATTTTACTGCAGACACTTTTTGCCTCAACATGCCTCGTCTATAATATACGTCTATGACGGGAACACTGTACTTTTTCAAGATACAAAGTAGCGTATGTATTAATCCAGAGCTTAAACTACTACCATACCAAATTTCATCAAAATTCCGTTCAGTAGTTTTTGCGTGAAAGAGTAACAAATATCCAAACATCCAAACATCCATCCATCCTCACAAACTTTCACATAGGTAGTAGTAGGATATAATAGGTGCATTTGTGACCTGCTAACCAATAAAATATCTGGGGGCACGGCAGTGCCCCCGCCAAGTCGAGCGCGAAGCAAACACTGCCGTACCATTCTTTACTGGAACCATTTCGCCGCATTTTCAGGCCCCTTTTTGAGAACCTCTGGATAAGACCAGAACGCAGAAATTTTCGTCATCTAGTAAGCTATAATCACATACTTAAAATCCAAAATTTCAAGTCTGTATGTCATTTAGTTCCGAAGTTAAGCGAAAGCAAAGTTTCGCATTTATGACACTCACTCACTCACTCACTCATAATCATCAAAATAGAACTAGTACTTCCCATAGACTCAGAGAGCTGAAATTTGGTACAGAGTTAGGGTTTAATGGCCACATAAAGGGAAAACTATAAAAACTAGGATAATCGAAGATCTGGAGTACCTGGTGACCCTGATTAGAAAACACAAGAGGCCAACCAAACTATTAGAGATCGACATACCGCCTTTACAAAAAATATTCAACTTGGTGGGCCACTTCATTTGATGTCAAAAATCGAAGGTCTGAAGTATCTGATGAAGAACCCTCAGCTGGTCTCAACTGATTTAGAGTTAATATGGTAATGCCCCCTTCTACTATCGGTACATAAAAAAATCAACTGTCATTGCAAAAATCCAGCGAAGTGGGACACATCTTCTAATTTAATCTAGCCCGTAGCGTCCCACTACTGGGCGAATGCCTCCCCTTCTGCTTTTAATACGCATAAAAATAAAATTAAAGGAAAACTCTGGATAAGACTAGACTGGCTTTTATACTTATACTTACAAGTTTACAAGAAGAAATAGTCGAACGATTAACTTTATTCTACTCGAACATTAAATAAACAAATTACACTAAAATCTAGTAAAATAAATCAATAAGCCCACGTTTCTACAAAAGAAGTAAAATCCCACCAAAAACATAATTCTGTAAAAAACTAGCCAAGTCTCGATGGAGCTGCTTGTTTATCTCTAAAAAGTAATGAAATCTAGACAAAGTCGTGCCAAGTCTAAGGTTCCTTACTGCGATTTCTTTATTATTATAGTTAATGTTGTGTGACTTGGCCGTTGAAGGGTACAAAAGGGGCTCCATGACACCATTGCTCCAATACATGTGTTGTACAATCAACAACAGCCTAAAACGAGACACTAGCGTCCAATTACCAATACCAGTATGGGCTATTATCTCGCATAACAAACATAAGTAGTTACAACAGATATAACATTACGTGTAAACAAAATTGACTTGTACCCACTAACGCAGTGGTCCCCAACCTTTTTTTTACGCGGGCCACAAACCCGTTGTACTCCTGGTGTCGCGGGCCGCAACCAAAATTTTTAGGGGCAAAAAAATTTGTTGTTTAAAAGAGATGTTTGATTTTAGGCCAGCTCTATGTACACCACATAGGTAAATAGGAAAAATATAAGGAAATTTCATAAAAATACAAAAAAAGTAATTTGAAGATAGGTACGTGCGTACATAAATTATTATTTGAAGAGTTTTTAATGCGAGAATCCTATTTTAGGGCGGCATTGACAGTTGTTTTGACTTGACTTTTGATGTAGTTGATAGTTTTAGGACGAGACATCTTCTTGAGTGTCATACGTCTTTCTTTGTGAAAAGTCATGTCATTGTCAAAATGATATTCTTTGGTTAATTCTGATCTAATCCGCCATGTTTTATTTTACGTTGTGTTGCTCTCCTTGACGAATTTATTTTAAATATGCATTGAAACGAAGTGAAATAAAATAAAATAAAGGATAGGATACAGTTAGTATATTATGTAGCTATATTTACATATAGTGTACATAGGGCTGAGATAGAGGCCCACGCCTCATATATTTCTAGAACATCTTTTTTAACGATTTAATAATAGAATAACACAAGGTAGTTAAAAGAGTGAAACTAAACATTTAAGATGAGCTAAAGACACAAACTAAAATAAAATAACAAATATGTATTATAGTATTATAATAATTATGTTCACTCAGTGAGATTTTTGGAATTGTGAACGCTTTTTTACAACTTTATCTAACGGTTACAGATTTCACGCGGGCCGCAGATAAAGGCCCGGCGGGCCGCATGCGGCCCGCGGGCCGCGGGTTGGGGATAGCGGCACTAACGTATAAATAATGTTCAACGGCCAAGTCACTCAATATTAACTATAATAATAAAGAAATCGCAGTAAGGAACCTTAGACTTGGCACGACTTTGTCTAGATTTCATTACTTTTTAGAGATAAACAAGCAGCTCCATCGAGACTTGGCTAGTTTTTTACAGAATGTTTTTGGTGGGATATAAGTTTTCAAATTAGAGATCATTGTCAATTGGGTCAATTCACACCGAAACCAAACGATACGCGACACGGCGCTGCATTTTATGTTAGCTATTCAAAATTGAACTCTATTAATTACACAAGAAGATACACGTTTCATTATCTGGGCCTCTAGTCAAGATGCATTCGATAATTTCGACGGCAAAGTTCGAAAATTAAATGTATGGGATTTGACATAACGCATCGCAAGCGACATGTCACATAACGATGACTTATGTCAAATCTCATACATCTTTGATTTCGAAGTTCGCCGTCGAAATTATCGAATACATCTTGACTAGAGGCCCAGAGTTCGTATGACGAGTTGCACCGCGCTGCACAGCGCATATGCAGTGTATGACTGATGTCATACGAAACGTGTATCTTATTGTGTAGTGAATAAAGTTCAATTTTGAAATCTTAAAAAATAAATATAGTTAAAAAAAAACTAAAAAAACACGCTTTTAAAAAATGTCGAACTAAAAAGTTGAAAATAATTTTAAAAATTTTAAAAATAAACTTAAAACAGTAGTATATAAAAAATACTAGTATAATTGAGGGAAAAGCGCGGGTCGCTCGATATACGAAAATTATGGCACAAAACGCCCCACGCTTTTCCCTCAATTACATACATACATATAATCACGCCTTTTTCCCGTAGGGGTAGGCAGGACCGCCTCTTTCCCGTAGGGGTAGGCAGAGACCACTTCTTTCCACTTGCTACGATCCTTGCATACTTCTTTCGCTTCGTCCACTTTCATTCTTACCATCCATTCCTCCTCTTACATTCAACGTAGCCAAGCGTCTCTCCATGGTTCCCTCAATTATACTAATATTTTACTACAGTGCCGCGTCGTCGCGGTGTGAAGTGACCTTTACAAAAGCAATTAATGCATTTAAAGCGTTTAATCATCATCCACATTAGTAAAAACCTACTTTATAGTCTCCAGTCTCCACCACGCTTGACTAATGTTGAATATAGCAAAAAGTAAAAGTCTCTTTCAAGATTAATGTTAGACTTATCTAATTAGGTAAGAGTTAAGACGTTAGGAGTGTATTGTTAGGATATAAAGGAAAAATTGGCAACAAAATACTTTAAATGTCAAATGATTAATGCGTGTGTTGCGATATCAAAACTCATTATTAATTGTCAGGCATTTGTAAAGTTTCTGGTTGGGAAACAGTACCTTGAGAGAACCCCATGACGAACACGAGGTAGATGCAGGCGAACCGCAGAAGGTCGCCCATCACCATGCGGTAAATCATGACCACGAACGGACCGACTGTTTTGAAACCTCTGGAATGATTGGTGATATAGCTGTCATGTTTTTTAAATATTATATGTATTACTATCAATGTTACTTATAGACTGCAGGAAATCCATGCTTCGTCATGAATATGCCGGCTATTGAAAACCATGAGCTCACTGAAATCCGTCTCGAAATAATGCTTGCCATAGTGGCATATTGCGGAATTTACACGGGTGACTAAAGCCGCGCGACTTTTGCCGCACGGTAAAAATCGACCGTCTAAATGGTATGTAATTCAGGGGCGTAGCAAGAAACTTAAGCAGTGCGCGCACGTGCAACAAAATTGACTTCATCCTCCACCATTCCGATTATCGACTTTTCCTATAAGTGCGCTAAGCATGAGGTCTCGAATTTTGTGGGCAGCGGCGCGGCGGCTCTTGCGGCGCAGGCAACGCAGACCCGTTCTCGAAACCAGCAGGCAGATCGCACGGCACTGTAGCGGCGTTGTTGTGTTCGTGGTTGTGTCGTCGAGATATTTGTTTTTATTCACGAACGAAATGTCTGAATAACGGCGACAACATCTTTTTGATTCGAATTTATACTTAACGCTCGATAATCGAGCCTCGATTTATTGTTGGCAAAAGAAGAACCTTGAATCCATAATTCCTTACTATAGGGCAAGGAAAATAAAAGGCGAGTTTTATCGAAATTATGAATTGAAATACAAAAATAAATTGCACAACACTAAAATGCAGACGCAGTCGCCGCTCGACTGGAGTGCACCGCTCTTTGCCCGCGCACGCGCCGCTGCCGCACCGCTGTTTTCGAGAACCGGTCCATTTGATTATACGGATATGATCCTGCCGCACCCGCGCTGCCACCGCTGCCGCCACGCTGCCCGCAAAATTCGAGGCAGAGGCCTTATAATCGGAATGGAAATGGTGGATGACCACAACAGAGACATTTTTTTATTGCCAGTGAACGCATGCACTAAATTGCCATTTAGACCGCGGTCTATTTTCGCCGTGTGGCAAAAATCGTGCGGCTTTATTCAACCCTGTAAATGCTTATGCCGGTCCGTCATGGCTCTCGAAGGTGAGGCCCACCCCCTTCAAAAGACTGACATCACACTTCATAACTACTCTGGAGTCTTTATTTCATAATATAAGACTCCACAGTAGTTAACATGTAAGTATATCATAATAACCAGTAGGTATAACTGAAAAACTGAAATCTCACTTATATTTGCATGTAGGTATGTCACGTGGTTGGTCTGCATTATGGAACAGTGTATCTTCTATAGGGGAGACCGAGGGGTTTTGACACAAAGGTGATTTGAAACAGTACCGATTTCATGGAACTTAAAACTGTTAGCGAGTTCGCAACGTTGCATTTCAACTACTCCCCTCCACCCGCTGACTTGTCAATACGTGTCGGTGACATGAGTCGCGCGGTTATGGAGTTCTGCGTGCCATGTTACAAAAATCGTGAAAAGTAAGCTATTTAGGTTTTTTTACCATGCCTATATTTTGATAAGGGTATTGTATTTTAGTTTGATTTATACTGGTTTTGAAAGCTCATTATCTAGAGATTTAATGTATAAATTTGGTGCAATTGATTTATGTGTATTTGATTCTTGATTGCAGGTTAAATTAATATTGAGAGGTTTTTTCTTACTGAGGAGATTTGAAACAGGTTGTTTCAAATCTCCTCGTTTTCAATATTGTATCAGAATATTTACGCATTAAAAAGCATTAACGTAGTGTCAATTAAATAAATGCTTTTTAATTTATTTATTTTGTTTCAGCATGCCTACTGATCATAAAATAAAGACTGATAGAGGTATGACAAGTCGCAAAATATATGATTTTGCAGCAGAAGATAAAGTATCAAGTAACTTTGCCACATTTTTGCTAGATTGACATTTTTTTGTTTTCTATTTACATTTTTGATATTTGTGAGATTATTGTTACATAAATATTTGAAGTAATCATTATCAAAACTGATTGTAATTCTAAAGAAGCGACTGAAAGTTAATTATTTATTGAAAATCAATATTTTATTTTAAAGATTTTCAATGAATGTAAAACATTTTGTTTATCTGACTGTTAATTTAATTAATATTACGAATAATGACGTTATGATACTTTTAACTACTTTAGGAGTTGATCATATTGTGTATCAGAACTGTAGTTATCTTTTTATGCGATATATCAGTACAAAACGTAAAACAACAAAGTACGTACTTGAAAAGATATATTTTAATACATGCCTTTAAATTATATCACAATTTTTATTTAACAGCCCTTAATATTTCACAGAAATCATATGTTTTAACTCTCCTCGGCCCCTGTTTCATCTTACCTCGGTATGATGGGAATTGAAACAAGATGACTTGTTGCGGTTAAGTCGATTTTTTTTAACCGACTTCCAAAAAAAGGAGGCGGTTATACGTTCGGCTGTATATATGTTTTTTTTTTTGTATGTTCGCGGATAACTCCGCCGTCTGTTGGCCGATTTTCAAAATTATTTTTTTGATGTAAAAGGTAAAATCCGAAGTTGGTCCCATTTTCAGAAAATTGGTGATCTGATGATGGGATCCATGAGGAAACGAGGGAACTCTTTAAAATTTATATCGACACATATGGTGATTTCGACTTTTTCTAAAGTAGTCCAAGCATATACTACCATAAAGTAAGATTTTGCTCCAAGGTATACCCTGGATCCAAAAGTATGTTTGGGGATTTTGGCGTTGTTTAAAGAACTGCAAGCATATGCCACTTTGTCAATTAGAGTAATGATCATCATCACCACCACTATCACAGCATACATCATCACATTATGATGATAAAGAAGGTACTTCTCATAGTATTTTACACTAACACGGAGATCTTTGAACATTACTCTGCCGTTTATGGACCTATTTGCAAAATTATTTTGTTGTTGTAAAGGGTTTAATTCGAAATTGGTCCTTTAGTCACTAAAGTGGAAACGTGATGATGCGATCCATGAGGAATCGAGGGAACTCCTCGAAATTTATATCGACACATATAGTGATTTTGACTTTAACTGAAGTAACACAAGCATATGCTACCAAAGAATAAGACGTCGTACCAAGGTATAGCCTGAATGCAAAAGCACTGAACAGAACTCCTCAGTCTTTAAAGATATGCGTTAGGAAATTTCGGAATTGTTTAAAGAACTGCAAGCATATGCCACTTTGTAACTTACAGTAATCATCATCATCATCTTAATAACAATACCTAATGGAAGCTTGGCGCGTATTCAGTTGTACATTCAATCGTTTATTTTAGACGTTTTTAAGACGTATTAATAATAACTTAACAAGATATATCACTAAAAAGGGTGAAATTATTATTTTTAAACAAAAAATTAAACCGACTTCCAAAGTAAAAATACACAAAAAAGTATGAAATAATACTTACTTTATAAATAATTCCCCTTTTAAATTTGTCTATTCCTCTACTTAATCTTCTTAATTTTGACGTCGGTACCAGCAAATATGAACGTGAGTTCTATAAAATATTGTAAGATATCGTTTGGGCTGGTAGCGATTTCAAAATTGAGAAGATTAAGAAGAGAAATAGACAAATTTTAAAGGGGAATTATTTATAAAATAAGTTTTATTTCATACTTTTTTGTGTATTTTTACTTTGGAAGTCGGTTTAATTTTTTGTTTAAAAACAATTTACCATAATATTTAACACTTACAATTTCTTTATGTTAGTCATTTGCAAGTGTAAAGAATGACCTAACATTTGGTACTAATATATAATAATATAATATAATATCTATGGACGCTTCACACCACGTCAGTCTGGCCCCGCTGTAAGTATCCGAAGAACTTGTGTTACGGGTACCAGACAACGGATATATATTTAATACTTTTATACTATACTTATATTTAAGATTTTTATTATATTATACACATATTTAATACACATCCATGACCCAGGAACACAGAAAACTTTTTTGTTCCCTGGCAGGATTCGAACCCGCGACCTCCGGCTAAAACGCCACTGCGCTCACCACTGAGCCACGGAGGTCGTCAAATATCGTACCATTTCTGGCAATAGTGTTTGGTATATGAGACAAAATGTAAAAATTGTGTCAACACCCCTCGGTCTCCCCTAATGTACGTGACATGCAAATGCAAAGGCTTAAACTTCACCTTCAGGCTTCAACCAACACACTACATATTCATCAGACATATCACGCAGATGCATAGTGCAGACCCATACGTAAGTGTGTCACCTACATTGCTTCAACCTACTTACAATGAAAAGAGAATATTTCACTAACCTTCCTACTTTTCCTATCCCATTTTTGTGACTAACTGCTCCTAAGATTTGGCTTGTTCTTTGGGCATTATTACCATGCGTCCTACATGGAATCACCACACTTACCCACAGTAAGTGTGGTGATTCCACTTGAACTTACTATACAGTATAGATGTATACATCTACCGCCGTACATTTTTCCGCGATAAAAAGTAGTCCATGTCATTCCCCGTGTTCTACTGATTATAACTTGTTATATTATATGTTTATGTTTTTGGAAAACTGATTTTTTATTTGTGGTACCACCAAAAATGTTGGTTTCCTAGATGTACATTGAAACCAAAAAGTGTGCGGAACACTGGTCTATTCTATATCTTTTCCAAACTTCGTCAAGTTTGAGTTTCGGACCCTATTCAATGCAAACAAATACTAATATTTCCTCTTTATAATGTTAGAAGGCATAGATTTACCACGGCGGGCTTACCTGCAAAAGAACAGGAAATACGGTGCGGTGGTCAACATGATGATGACGGCAAGATGGTCCTCTTCCTCATCAGCGCACGCCAGACGTAACGTCGGCAGAGCCACCATGAGTAGACACGAGAATAGAAACATAACCCTGGAACAAATTCAGGAAATATTCGTCGTTTATTATCACATAGGGCCGAATACTGGAAACGATAGTTGAACTAAGTGACACTGTCCTTGTCATTTCGGCTAGCAGAGACAGCGACAGCCTGGGAATAGGAGGGCTTTAAATTTTGATTAGCGTTACAGTACCTATTCAGCGAAAAAAAAAACATACAAAAAAATGGCGATATAGCCCCGCACACAAGGAATATTATTATCAATATGAGCATTATTGCCAAATATTATGGTGTGTGTGCTCACTGCGCGGCTAGCCTATGACCCGGGACGCCTAATCGACTCTATCCCGCTTATTGCGCAAGATTGTACTGTTGATAGGCCATCTGCCCGTTTGCACCCTATATTCTAAAATCTCAAAACAAACAGTACGTCTTACGGACGCTTTTAATGTAAGTTTAAATATAACATCGAATTCATTAGCACAAGAACAGAAGGAGTTAATTTTAATCAATAACAAAACGAGGACAAGCGTGATAAATAACTGCGCCTGTACATAACAGGCGTTTGGCATCACAAGCGAACAATGTACAGATATTCTCTAAAGGAAATAGCGCTATAAAAATGTTTTATACTAAACTTCCACCAATATAAAGTATAAATTGTCGCTAATATATTATACTAGCTGATGCCCGCGCCCGCGTAAATACAGTAACCCACGGGAACCATATATGTCCCGCGAAAAAAGTAGCCTATGTCCTTCCCCATGGTCTACTTTATGTCTGTGCCAAATTTCATGATAATCGGTTTAGTAGTTTTTACGTGACACTGTAAATAAAGTATCCCACGGGAACCGTACATTTCCCCACGATAAAAAGTAGGCTGTCCTTTTTCAGGCTCTAGACTATCTGTGTATCAAATTTCATTTAAATCGGTTCAGTAGTTTTGGCGTGAAAGACGGACAAACATACACACTTTCCCATTTATAATATTAGTATGGATAATAACTAGATGAATTTACATTTGTATTTTGGAAGCTAAAGCATTATCATAAATCGGTTAAAAGCTAGTTCACCCGCGACTTACATTAAAATTAGGACTCCCGTTTAAACTTAAAGGTTAGTAAAAAACCCGTAAGTTTAAACGGGTGTAGGTACTACACGGGTGCTACGCGCGGTTACTGACGGGATCCGCGCGTAGACATCCGCTACGATTGATTTTGGAAAAAATTCGTAGCAGAATATGTCTCTATGTCTTAATTACTATAGTAGTTAAGTGGCTTGCAATAATTTTGGGTATGTTATCTACTGCTTATGTAAAATCGTTTTGGCAGGAATATAAGAAAAAATATTGAAGATAAAAAAAATATAGGTACTGAACATAATTATTAATTACATTGCACTCTCAAAGGCTTTGAGGACAACCTCAAAGCAACAGCTGGTTGAAAGTGAAAGCAAACACTTCGCCTAAATAACATTAATACAATCAGATGTATGAGGTCAATGACCTTAACCGCGCCGTAAAGAGCGTACTTTAATTTTATTTAGTACTAGCGACCCACCCCAGGTTCGCACGGGTACAATACTGATACTAATACTAAAGAATGTCTTTGAACCTCTAACAAAACTGGCGAAATCTAGTCAAAACAAACAGAAACAAATTAATATAGGTACCTACTAAAACTCAATGAAATAAGTAGGTGGGTATACTTTTATCGTATGAAATACCATAGATCTAAACTCCCCCCGCACGCGCACCCCCGCATTGGTGACGCCAACTTCGCAACGGGCCGTGCAGCAAAAATCGTAATATTTTAATTTCGCCATAACTTCAAAACCACACGTCCAATTTCAATCATTCAAAGACCAAATATTATCTACATAAACTGTACTTAGTGATGAAAACAGTTATTTTGATAAAGATTAATAGCATGAGTAAAATAAACGCGTTTAAATGTAGTCCAAAAAAAATCAAGATTTCTAAATAAAAAAATGGTTGTTGTGCCTCACTGGACATAGATAGGTATAGTGTGTCGCGGACTTTTTAGTAGATATTTATAAGATCTACAATTAATTAGAACATTTTATGGTTCTATCTTTTATAGTTTAGGCAGCGTACGCAAAATAAGTAACTTTTCTGGTTGATTTTTTACACCTTGTGTCCGAAAAACCCAAATATTTCACGGAACCCTATTTTTTTCCAAAATAAAATATAGCCTATGTTACTCGTGGATAATGTAGCTGTCGAATGGTGAAAGAATTTTTGAAATCGGTCCAGTACTTTTTGAGCCTATTCATTACAAACAAACAAACAAACATACAAACAAAGTTTTCCTCTTTATAATATTAGTGTAGATTTTTCGAAATTTATAATTACTTTTCTGCCATAACGTCTTTATATAAGCAGTAAATCATAGCCCAAAATACCCGTAATTGATATTGGAAAAACCTTATCCCACCAAAAACATTCTGTAAAAAACTAGCCAAGTCTCGATGGAGCTGCTTGTTTTTCTCTAAAAAGTAATGAAATCTAGACAAAATCGTGCCAAGTCTAAGGTTCCTTACTGCGGTTTCTTTATTATTATAGTTAATGTTGAGTGACTTGGCCGTTGAACATTCTTTATACTTTAGTGGGTACAAGTCAATTTTGTTTACATTTGTAACTACCTATGTTTTTTAAGCGAGATAATAGCCCATACTGGTATTGGTAATTGGACGCTAGTGTCTCATTTTAGGCTGTTGTTGATTGTACAACACACGTATTGGAGCAATGGTGTCATGGAGCCCCATTGTACCCTTGTGTGCCCTTCAACGGCCAAGTCACACAACATTAACTATAATAATAAAGAAACCGCAGTAAGGAACCTTAGACTTGGCACGATTTTGTCTAGATTTCATTACTTTTTAGAGAAAAACAAGCAGCTCCATCGAGACTTGGCTAGTTTTTTACAGAATGTTTTTGGTGGGATTTCACTTCTTTTTGTAGAAACGTGGGCATATTGATTTATTTTCCTAGATTTTAGTGTAATTTGTTTATTTAATTTGTGTAATGTTCGAGTAGAATAAAGGGGTCTGAAAATGCGGCAAAATGGTTCTAGTAAAGAATGGTACGGCAGTGTTTGCTTCGCGCTCGACTTGGCGGGGGCACTGCCGTGCCCCCAGATCGACGTTCTGGTCTTATCTAGAGGTTCTCAAATAGGGGCCTGAAAATGCGGCGAAATGGTTCCAGTAAAGAATGGTACGGCAGTGTTTGCTTCGCGCTCGACTTGGCAGGGGCACTGCCGTGCCCCCAGATCGATTATCCTAGTTTTTATAGTTTTTCCTTTATGTGGCCATTAAACCCCAACTCTGTACCAAATTTCAGCTCTCTAAGTTTATGGGAAGTACTAGTTCTATTTTGATGATCATGAGTGAGTGAGTGAGTGAGTGAGTGTCGAAAATGCGAAACTTTGCTTTCGCTTAACTTCGGAACTAAATGACCTACAGACTTGAAATTTTGGATTTTAAGTACGTGATTATAGCTTATTGGATGACGAAAATTTCTGCGTTCTGGTCTTATCCAGAGGTTCTCAAATAGGGGCCTGAAAATGCGGCGAAATGGTTCCAGTAAAGGATGGTACGGCAGTGTTTGCTTCGCGCTCGACTTGGCGGGGGCACTGCCGTGCCCCCAGATATAATTTTTAACCGACTTCCCAAAAAAGGAGGCGGTTATACGTTCGGCTGTATATATTTTTTATTTTTTTTATTTTTTTTTGTATGTTCAACGATTACTCCGCCGCCTGTGGACCGATTTTCAAATTTTTTTCTGTGATGTATAGGGTGTAATCCCAAATTGGTCCTTTTGATATCAAAGTGGTGACCTGATGATGGGATCCATGAGGAATCAAGGGAACTCCTCGAAATTTACATGGACACATATGGTGATTTTGACTTTTTCTGAAGTAGTTCAAGTACATGCTACCAAAAAGTAAGATTTTGCTCCAAGGTATACTCTGGATCCAAAAGTACAGAACAGAACTCCTGGCTCCTTATAGATACATGTTTGGGGATTTCGGCGTTGTTTAAAGAACTGCAAGCATATGCCACCCTGTCAGTTAGAGTAATCATCATCATCATCACCACTATCTCACCATACATCATCAGATTATGATGATATAAAAGGTATTTCTCATAGTATTTTACACTAACATTACTCTGCCGTTTATGGACCTATTTGCAAAATTCTTTTGTTGTTGTAAAGGGTTTAGTTCGAAATTGGTCCTTTAGTCACTAAAGTGGAAACCTGATGATGCGATCCATGAGGAATCGAGGGAACTCCTCGAAATTTATATCCACACATATAGTGATTTTGACTTTTACTGAAGTAACACAAACATATGCTACCAAAAAATAAGATATTGTACCAAGGTATACCCTGGATCCTAAAGCACTGTACAGAACTCCTCAGTCTTTAAAGATATGCGTTTGGAACTTTCAGCATTGTTTAATGAACTGCAAGTATATGCCAATTTATAACTTACAGTAATCATCATCATCATCTTAATAGCAATACCTTATGGAAGCTTGGCCTCTTATTCAATTATACATTCGATCGTTTAGTTTAGACGTTCTTAAGACGTATTAATAATAACTTAAGAAAATATATCTCTAAAAAGGGTGAAATTATTATTTTTAAACAAAAAATTAAAGCGACTTCCAAAGTAAAAATACACAAAAAAGTATGAAATAAAACTTAATCTCTAAATAATTCTCCTTTCAAATTCAGCTAAATTTTTTACTATTTCTCTACTCAATCTTATTAATATTGAAGTCGGTACCAGCAAATATGAACGTAAGTTCTATAAAATATTGTAGAATATTGTTTGGGCTGGTACCGATTTCAAAATTAAGAAGATTGAGTAGAGAAATAGTAAAAATTTTAGCCGAATTTGAAAGGGGAATTATTTAGAGATTAAGTTTTATTTCATACTTTTTTGTGTATTTTTACTTTGGAAGTCGGTTTAATTTTTTGTTTAAAAATAATTAATATGAAAGACTCAATGGTCAGCACTCAGCATAGCAGTGGAAGAACAAGTTTATTTTTATTTCAAACAAGATAACGGGCTTAAAAAGATGAGTCTGACGTAAAGAAGGTACTAGACAATCTGAAGCCGTAACGTGGGGCTACTTGTGTCGAGTCAGCACTTGCCGCGTCAAAGAGATCTTAATGATTTTATTTGAATACTATATTTAGCAGAGGGGTTTTGTATTTAAAAATTTAACTCTAGAATATTGCAGAGTTAATATAAAAATTGATATCGAATAATTTGTGAAAAACCTACCTTGATGGTACAGTGCTTAAATTTTCAAAAAACATCTTCAATCCCAAAAATCTAGCCTCACGTAGAGCCAGTCCAATGTAAGCTAGAGCTCCGACCCACAGAATTAGCTCAGTGCATATTCGTAGCTGAAAAGTCAGTCAGTGGAAAAAAAATACTTGAATATATTTACAAATGTAGGTACTGATTAATAAAAGAATTGAGGTTTTCTTTGTTGTTAATCAATGTGAATATCATACTACTGATATAAATATGAGAGTTTGTGAAGATGGATGGATGTATGGAATATGGATGGATGTCTGTTGTTACTCTTTCACGCAAAAACTGCAGAACGGATTTTGATGAAACAATGATGAAAGATGAAAAAAAAAATTGATTGGTAGTCGTTTCAGAACCTCAATTCTCGTATTTAAAGTAGACTTAATTTTACTTTGTTTAGATTAAAAGTGTAGCAACATGTAAGCATGAACGGATTTTATGACGTTTCGACCAATCAGAGCGCGTTTCACGTTGATTTAATGTTCATAAAAACACCGTTTGAGAGTGTAAGCGTGTCGGGACTTGATTACAATTAATGCAGGTTTTATTACTCAGAATTGCCCCTTGGCTTTGAAATAACAGTGTACCCGTGGGATATTAAGAAGGCCGTATATTTTCAAGCCTTCCATAAGACAAATTAACCAGTTATTCATGCCCACATTCCAAACTTGTACCCTACCTTTAAGCTTTTTATTAGGAAATTATTAAGAAAAATTGTCAGGAAACAATCTTGTAGACATCAGAACGTACTTTAGCTTCCCAAGTATCCACGTTCATAAGCCTGCACTCTTCAGTCAAATCCTCCCACCAGCCTTCCATGTCGTTCTCTTTTGGCGGTTCCGTTGCTGTAAGAAAATGGATTCTCATTAAAAAACTCCTATCTTTTCAGGGTTCTGCATAGTACTACAAGGAACCCTTAAAGTTTCTCTCTGTCGTCCTCATACATGTAACGTACTGGGTTATTTTTTTCTCATAAAAATATCTTTTTAAATAAAGGACAGGTTTCATACGATTTTTATACGGTGAACCATTTTCGAGTAACCGACATTCAAATTGGTTCACAAGTTGGTCCCCCGTGGAATTTCTAAACTATAAAAGATAGAAACTTGTAATTTTTTATAGTAGTACTTGTAATATATTATGCTAAATACTCTTTAGGAAAATTAAAAATTATGAGCGCAATCGGATAATAACTTTTGAAGAAATTAGAAAAAAAATATTGCGCAACGATATAATACTGAACTCTCCTTAGACATGTCCTGACCTGATGAATATTACCATCAATGCTTAAAAATTAGGTACTTACGTTTATCCTTCTCTTTGGGATGACTTTTAAAATGTGCACAATGTGTGCCGCCGGTTTTTGAACCATTGAGCACCTCAGCGGCAGGATCCAGCTCAACGCCAACACGTAAAGTGCAATTTTCTACAAAATCATTAAGGGCCTGTCAAATACCGTTATTTTTCACCAAACATTTATTTTTGGATTGAGCGTAAAGGTATATATTAGTTCTTATAATTTCTAATGTTTTTCACAAAATTCCCGTGCGTGATGTTTTTTACAGATCTCCTACGAAACGGCTCGACTAATTTTATGAAATTTTGCAGCTCTGCAAAATTTGCAGCAGGTAGGTATAAGAATAATCTTCACCCTTCTAAAGGACCCCACTCACTAACAGTGCGCCTACAGTCTCTGGTCCTATCCGGCGGCCTGCCGCCCTAGGTCAATAGCGCCAAGCCGCCAACACATTAAAGCGATTTTTGCCTGTCGGCAATGCCCTGCTGCCACTTTTAAGGCTACACACTAGCAGCAGACGGGAGTCGGCAGTTTTACCCGCTATAGACTTTCCGGCGGACATCTGTCGGCGCAGATCGGAATCGTCAAGCGGCCACACACTATCAGTTCGTATTAGTCATCAATACAAAACCTTAAACGGAACTGTTACTGTGTGGGCTATTGCGATTAACTGACGATTTATATCGTCCGGCAAAGTCCGCTTTCATATACTGTAACAATCTTCAACCCTCGTCCCTCAATTATTGTCGATAGCTCCTTCAAACATCACATCTTAGGTACCTAGTAGTGGATATAGTGTAGGGGTGGGTACAGCTAGTGTATCGATAAAAATTCTCAATATACTCACCAATATCGACATCAGTATCATTGACCACCGTCGCTGTAGTCGTATTGACCATCGTCGTGTTAAGCGATCGGTCGTGCGGCCCGGGTCTGAGAGTGAAGCACACTAGCGACACCAGGAAGTAGCAGGCGAACAGTATGAACTGACGGTAAAAACGAAACTTCACGAACGTATTCCATTTCGTCTTCAGCAAGTCGATGAGCATCCCTTCTAGAAGTTCTAAGTGCTCGTCTTTTTCCTAGAAGAAAAATTGCCTTTTAAAATACCACCTTTGTCATATGCCACTTAAAAATCATCATATTTGTATTTTTTGTCTATTACAGATCAGATGATTGATATAGGGTGCATTTATTGCTTTAGATATTATGTCTGTTTACTTATTAATTCACTTACTTTGCTTAGGCAATGCGTCCTACTATTTATTTCTTAAAAAGGAACTTCCTTTTTTGTTTAAAGTTTATTTTAATACTAGATGTTTCCCGCGACTTCCTTCACGCAACCCGAAGGACGCATATACTACGTGTAACCAATAGGGTATATATCAATCCGAAACCCAGTGATAATAGGTACTCATGAGACTGAACAACTTTTCAACACAACAAGGAACATAGGTCGTGTTTCTCTTTGACTTCAAAAATATAAACTAAATAACAATAGAATTTCTAATTTGTATTATGAATGCCATGGTATCTTACCCCAAAGACAACCAAATTGAGCGCTGAATCCTTGCTAATCAGGCCAGTTTTGGTATCAATAGTATCCACTAGATCCAGGGGGTAAGCTGCACAGGTGGTGGCTCCTATCTGCCAGTAGATCTCCCTTTCGATGTTGAGGATGTGGAAGAACAACTCTGTCCTGGCCAGTTTGGCGGCCAGTGTAAGAGGTGTGAGGTTCAAAACGTTGCGAATCTTGAGGGACGCACCGACTTCGTACGCCATGTCGAATGTGTTCTGTTAAATCATGGACGTAGAAAAAAAGGCGAACGGAAGGTGAGCTAAGCATTGAGTGAAGCACAACAATGGCGGCGACTTACGTTTGTGTGAGATTACGGATAATTGTCATTGACGTACTGGCGGCCGATCGTCTTACTTTGCTGTGAATATGTGCGTGCGACACGTCACACTCACACGTGTCGCTAGTCGCTACGATACGGCCGGCTTACTTTGATTGCTTCATTATTTATATTACTGAAGTGGTGTCTGCCTTTTTTTTCTACGTCTATGTGTTAAATTTAATTATTTTAGTATCTCCTTTTATTTGGACTGATCGATCAACACTGTCGCCAACAGTTTTCTGGACCACTGCGATGTTTTAACACACAAACTTAATTGACACTCGCAGCACCAGAGGAGTTAGTTACACTTGTAACTGCACTTGCACTGCTCTGGTGCTGCGCTTTTGTGTTCCCGGTACTTAAAACCCTTCTTGGGCCTCCAATACCTATAGGGCCTCCATTACCTCCTTTTTGCAATTTCTCCTTTGAAATTGCGATGATTTCCAATGGGAAAACATCGCAATTTCACATCGCATCGCACCGCGAGCAGACAAACCATCTAATGAGATGGTTTGTCTGCTCGTTCGTCTTGTTATAATGCACAGCTTAAATCTCTAAATGCAATGCCCTTTTTACGTAAGTTTAGTAAGTTACTACTAAAACAGAAATTCTTTACTATTTTTATTTTATAAACTTGGTTCCTAAAGCTTTAGCCTAAGCACGCCGAGCCGCGGAAAAAGCTCATCCAAGGTAACTTTAATTATAGTTAACGATGTTTCCCGCGACTTCGTGCGCGCTAAAAGAAATCTGGCGGGAACCGTACATTTTGCCGCAATTAAAAGTAACCTATGTCATTTTCCGTGGTTTTCTCTATATCTGTGCCAAATATTAAAATCGGTCCAGTAGTTTCATAGCCTATTCGATGCAAACAAGCAATCAAACCTTTCCTCTTTATCTTATTCTTATATCTACGAGCAATTCTTGTATTCTCGGAAACGGCTTCAACGATTTTCATGAAATTTAGTATAGGTACAGGGGGTTTCGGGGGCCATAAATCGGTCTAGGTACTTAGGTAGGTTTTACCCCTGGGAAACTGCCAATTTTTAAGTTAGGTATATTCGAACCCTGGTGAAATATTTTTGTAATACTTTTTTATCTACAACAGCTCCGAGCAAAGCTCGGTTACCCAGGTACTTATATTAGTATAGACAACAAGGTAACTTAATTTGACTCACAATCTTATTGTATATAATAAGCATATGCAGCACCGTGTTGCCGTTAGTGTCCTGCTTGTCGGGGTCCGCGCCGCGCGCCAGGATCAGCCGGTAGCTCTCCTCCTGGCCGAGACACGCCGCGAAACTGAGGGGATACTCGCCCCAGTATACGTAGCTGGAGAACATTTCACAATAAACTACATGTTTCTAGCGACTTTGTACGCGTAAAAGAAAATCCCGCGAGAACTGTACAGTGTAAACTTTCCTACGATAAAAGTAGTCATCTTTCCCCGTGGTCTACAATATATTTATCCAAAATCAAACAGAAATTACTACGTATACTATATTTAACCCACTATTGTGTATACGATGTATTGTGTATATAACGACTGTGCATCTATATTCTATTGCTTCGATTTTAGATTAAACTATGTCGCTACTGATGGTCACCTGCTCCACTATAATTCGCCACGAAAACATAGTCCGCAGATAAAGTAATTATTGTCGTTGACGGTGTGCGCCTTATCGATGAACATTCTCTACAATAGTGGATTACTATAACTCCATTCCTATCGGCTTCACTTACCACTTACCTTTTGAATACCCTCAGCCAAATCCCTACCATAATACAGGCTATCTATAGGGTTCCTATAACTCCATTCATATCGTCTTCACTTACCACTTACCTTAATCTATAGACCGTCATCCAAATTCCTACCTAGGCTAGGGCTTTCCTATGAATAAGAACCAGCCATTGCCGCTGCTCTACAATATTTTTATCTATATTTTAGTTTCCCTCTTCACTTTCAAATCTACTAACCCGTCGTAATTAGTATCAGGTTGCACGTTAACCCACTCGTGCTCCAGGGAGTCAGACCTCGACGCCTTCTGGTCTTCCGGACACATAAAATTGCCGAAGCACCGCTCGTGATAATCCGCTCCGGAGTCCAGGAGGAACTTCACCATGGTGAGGTCTTCGTTGACTATGGTCATGTGTAGCACACTTTCTCCTGAGAAGTAAATAGCTATTTTCTTACAAAGCACAATCATGGCTGTGTTCCGCTGAAAATAGCGCTTGTTAGCGCTTGCTAGCGCTAACGAAAAAAAATTTTGGGCCAGGACACGTTTGCTACTTCAATACTGCTAACATATCCCGCTATTTTGCTTATTTAACGCCAGCGGTCGCCATTTTGCTTACGTTTTTTTGTTAGCGCTATTTTCCGCGGAACACAGCCAATATCAACATCATCATGTGAGGCGGACTGGGTATTCCATCACGCCATCATCATCAATGTCAAGTGGCGAGCTGTCATATATGACATTGACATTTGACTCGACACGTGTGTTCGATTTTCAACTCTATTGTATTAGCGCAGAGTTCTATTTTCAGTGCTCTGAATTTTACCGGGCCTACCGTATTCCGGATCATGTCCCAGGCTTAAATGCCCACTGTTGTAAAATTTTATTATTACTCTGCTTATTCATATGATTTTGTAAGAAGTGCTGAAGAAAAATTATCCATTTGAAATAAGTAATAACAAATTATCGTCAAAAAATGGAAAAGTAAAGAATTGTTCATTTAGTATGATAAAACCACAAAATGTAAACAATACAAGACAAACGTACTGGATCATATTATGCATTTTAGCGTCAAAACAACAGATCCGTCAGTATTGTGATGTTTTGACAGTATGCTAATGTGGACGTACAAAATGCTCTCATACATATTTCATCCGAGCTAACGACTGGAGACATTTCGCATAATGTTAACCACAGTCAGTTTTATAGAGTTAAGTAAACACTTAACTAGAGCTCCGTGGCCTAGTAGTTTAGTTCGCACTCGAGAGAGTACAGTAGTGTTATTCTCTAAGAACGTTTTCAAATATCTCGACAGCTGAATCCGCGCTGAGTGTCAAATATCATATACAAATTTGACACTCATCGCGGATTCAGCTGTCGAGATTTGAAAATGTTCTTAGAGAATAGACAGGCTGGTTCAAATCCCAGGTTGTGGCGTGTACCAATTAGACTTTTTCAGATCTCAAGTACATTATACGGACGCTCTAACGGTGAAGGAAAACATCGTGAGGAAACCCGCACATAGTTGGCCCCAGACGTATTGACCAGTTCATTCCTCTGGACTAGGCTGACTATGTTGTGAGAATGCCGTATGTGCTTGGGCAACCATACGACATTTAAAAAACCAACTGTCCCAGGCACTAAAATATTTCAAGAGTGGTTACTTCGCTCGGAGTATACTGTATAAGTCATCCATTAACGGATGTGAAGGCCTGAGTTTAAGTAAACAGTAAACACTGTGAGAGCCATGGTTCAGCACGAAAAAGCCGGCTTGCCTGGATAAATGTGACGGTCTGTTAGAGAATCGGCGTCAATTACCGCTTGTGTTTAGCTGTGTAGATACTTTTCCGGGAAATCAAGTGGTTAGGAATTAAAATTAAAATATGTACCGACCATAGAGGTAACCGACAGCCCACTTGTCATCGGTGTGTGAACGTCTATGTGCTGCCGTAATCAGAGACTTTAGCCATTGATATATAGGTATATTATGGGTATGTTTCGATATGCACTGCGAGCACTGCATAGTGCACAGTGCTATCACTGTAGAAAAATTCGTTCCGTTATGGTCTATGGACTGCCAGTATAGGCAGTATACTGCCGCAGTACCCTATGACGTCATAAATCGCCGCCATATTCTACTGTGAGCACCGCTTTGAGAGCGTGATTAAAAAGTTCAACTTAACCGTCAAAATGAAGACCATTCCTAGTTGTCAGTTGAAGTTCATAAAATTAGGTAATAGGGCAGCAGTATAACTGGCTATAAAGGAACGGCTTCACAGTATACTGAATTGACGTCACACAGTACAGTGGTCGCAACTCGCAGTGCATATCGGAACATACCCTATGTATAATTTATACTATATTATATAATTTTGCGATACTTATGTCAAATCCCATACTTTGATGTTTTGGAACTTCGTTGTTATAATCAAAGATTTCAAAACTCAATATAGGCTATGACGTAGTGTACATTTGACAGAACAAATCTTCATACAATAAGAAGTTACGCCAACCTGGGTTTCACCATACTTCCAATGTCAGGCATCTTGTTTTCACCATACTTCAAATGTCAAAATGGCCCAAAAATATCAAAAGTGGGGCCATTTAACTGGAGACACTTTTTGCCTCAACATGCCTCGTCTTACGTCTATAATAAGCATATACGGCCATAATAAGCAAATGAAACTTGTCTAAAGGCTCTGTTACAATCAAGCGATTGCTTGTTCGCAGCGATTGCTGGTCGTTATTCCGTAAATAACTTTGTCTAGGCCACCGCAATATTTTAAGTAATTACTGCACATATCTAATATCCTCTTTTAATATCGATGAAGTGTTATCGACCACTCTATCAAAGTAATATCAATTTGCTCGAGCGAGGCTGAAAAGTCCGCAAAACGGTTTATAAAATAAGACGTGACCTACTTCCAATATATAATAATATTTCTTAGTGTATATACCTACTTTACATGCAAACAAGTTATTACAATTGTTTTTTTCCGTTCTTTTATGAATAATTCAATATCGCGGATCGCCATAAATCTGTTACCCCACGACTCACGAGTAAACAAATGGTTCTTATACTTTATTATGTTGCTTTTCCGTAACTTCTATTGGGGATGTCCACGAATAAGGACGACTGCCAAAGAACTGTGACAGATGGTCACTCTGCACAATATCAATCTTTTACTTCGATAGCTCCAGAGTGCAGGGTTATTCGAGGTGCGGGCATTCCTAGCACTATAAAATAAGAATATGGCCTAAGATATTATTAGGAAGAACGACCTATTTGGGTTCAGATTGAAGTCAAAATATTTTCATAACTATTAGGTCCTTACATATTATGAAATTGGCGATTTGTCGCACTGGCCACTTTGATCTCAAAATATATATTCTTTGGTTAGGAATTCCAAATTCAAATTTATACCGCTATTTACTCATGCATTTGTGTTTCGAAAACCGTAATTGATTTGTTTTTTCCTCTTTTCTTTTTGAACTGCGCATCATAAAAAATAAGACTTTATTTTAATTATAGTTTATAACATAATCAGTAATCACCATAGTATTCGTCGCTCATGTAAACGTCATTGATGAGTTTAGGATAGAACCGCAACAATCTCTTAGCCAAGTCAGCCAGGAGGGATGTGGCTGATAGAAAACACAAGTGAAGAATAGTCTCGCCCACAGCACCGCGCTCCTGAAAAGGATTTACGAATTGATAATAAAAGTTAAGGGTGCGTTAACAATTTTGACAATAAATCGGCTGTTTTTCGGTACATTTAGGTAGCTACCAAATGAAACCAAATCCTACAAAACTAACAATTGTCACAAATAGTTGTACTTCCTAATCTAAAAATCGGTTAAAATATAGCAAAAACAATTTTCCAGAATATCTTCTATTAGGTCTATCTAGGTCGTATTAAGGTTATTTTTTTTGCTCTTATGTAGTTTATTTGGTTCGTTTGAAAATAAGCAAAGGCTATATTTGTTTATTTTCACTAATATAATCACCTACAAATTGGTTAAAAAATAATCCAACAATATTAAGAAGTAAAAACTGATTTGGAAAAAGCATAAAAAGATTATCTCTAAAATTATTTACGTATTTTTCTAAATAAATCAATGTCATAAATCTTAATGCATGACCAAAGTTCTTGACAATAAGTTTTATTTCAATCCAGACAGTAACCATCCATCCAATCATTTATTAAGATAAAGAATAGGTAAAGCATAATTATAATAGTAACCTTCAAATCCCAACAAAGTTCCCTATATGCTGAAGGATTTGCATCATACTCCTGCTGAGTTACTAATGGCCAGTCTTTGTCTATGTCAAATTCTTCGTCAGGATTCTCCATTCCTCGTAAAGGTGGCAACTGTGAAAAAAATAGTATGCGAAGATAAATCAAGATATTATGCAAAAGCAAACCCAGAACATTTTATGTACATTTTGCCATAAAATGTATATTACACACACAACAATATGCTTTAAAATTCTGAAAGGTTTGCAATTTCAGGTGCTCAGATTTCTGAAAGATATTTATTTGAGAAATATAGGAATAGTCATAGACTAAGTGATGATGGTTAGAATTTAGGTCTAGTTGGCAAGTTGCCGGATTACAAAATATTCAATTTGCCCGAAGCTCGGTGATGCAATTACGTTCAAAATCCACGTGCATATCTATACAGTTGAATTTTGGCGCTCAAAGAGAGATATCTGATAATAATATAGGTCAAGATCATGTTCCAAAATGTTCGTTATGTAACCAATTATAGTATCTGCATACTGGAGATTATATTATCAGCCCTATTAGTCAAGAATTCAAGATTGAGGAACAACTGAGGAAAAACAAAAAAAACAGTCCCCGCGAACTAAACTATCGAACAAAAGAATGTATGCACTATGCACGAAGTCTTCTATAATAATATAATAGTGACAGTGTATTTAAAGTATGAGGATTTTTGTTTTTCTATAAAATAAATAGAAAGCATTTTTCATGCTAAACGAAAATTAATATGATGAAGAAAGTTGAGAACTTGTAAACTTTTTTGTGGAAAGTGGAAACAAAAAACTTTCTTTGAAACTACGGTATATTCTTTTAATAAACTTGTGTTAGCCAAAATAATAAAAGCACAAGGAGAAGTTTTCTCGCTAAAACTTAGAGAACATTATGAACGTAATTCTCTGCAGAGTGCCAAGGTCTATAGCGGCAAGTTGAGTTAGCATGTAACATGTTTAGTTTAGGATTTAGTCAGTACTACTAGTACCTACTACTAAGTAATACTGATCATTGACATTAATTTATATTTTGCCTAATTATTAATAGATAAAAGATATTAATAGCGTTGTTCTAAAACTGCCCTGGGGCAGGACAGTTAGTTATTCAACTGTCCTGGACGGACATAGTCGAACGAAACCGACCTTTTTTCGGGCCTCGTTACTACTATTATTTGGTATATGTACTAACTACTAATTAAACGCTTAAATGCTTAAAAATCATTACCTAGAAATTGCGTGTCGACCCTAAGTTTTGTAAACTCTATATTATTATATTTAATTTTATATTTTACATATATGTTAAATTTTAGTGAACTATTTATCAAATTTATATATCTATTATCATTATTATGTGTATTTTCTGCACTACACCCATTTTCCAGAACATTGTACTTTCCAACATTATAAGGTTGTCTGGAAGAAATTACTACTTACTTAGTAATAAGGCCGCCTTTGTGTGCATGTCTGAATTTTGTAATGATTTTGTTTTTGTATTTTGTCACTGTTTTTTGTTATATGTGCACAATAAAGAATATTTGATTTGATTTGATTAAACAAAAACCCCACAAGTACCAGACCAACTTATACTGAAGTATCTTCTTATTCACTGGCAGCACCACGTGTAATAGCGACCTCTACTGATATTGAATAGAGATCTCCACGTTGGTTTTGATGACATGATCTATTTCCGCGTACTACTTGTTCTGGACTGCTCGCTTCGTCATATCCACTAGCATCAGCTACCCTACAATGTAAAGTCCTTACCAGCTTATATCTGGGTCTTCCTCATTCCTCAGTAACACCACGTGTGATATCGGTATATAGCGCCCCTTGCCGTTATTGTACATAAACGGGTCCACCTTGGTCTTGATGGCGTGATCTATCTCCGCGTACAGCTTGTTCTAGACTGCTCGCTTCATCATGTCCACTAGCATCAGCTATCCTACAATGTAAAGTCCATACAAGCTTATGTCTGGGTCTTTCCTTATTCCTCAGTAACACCACGTGTGATATCGGTATATAGCGCCCCTTGCCGTTATTGTACAAAAACGGCTCCACCTTGGTCTTGATGGCGTGATCTATTTCTGCGTACTGCTTGTTCTGGACTGCTCACTTCATTATGTCCCCTAGTATCAGCTATCCTACAGTGTAAAGTCCTTACCAGCTTATGTCTGGCTCTTTCCTTATTCCTCGGTAACACCACGTGTGATATCGGTATGTAGCGCCCCTTGCCGTTGTTGTACAGAAACGGCTCCACCTTGGTCTTGATGGCGTGATCTATTTCTGCGTACTGCTTGTTCTGGACTGCTCACTTCATTATGTCCCCTAGTATCAGCTATCCTACAATGTAAAGTCCTCACCAGCTTATGTCTGGGTCTTTCCTTATTCCTCAGTAACACCACGTGTGATATCGGTATATAGCGCCCCTTGCCGTTAATGTACAAAAACGGGTCCACCTTGGTCTTGATGGCGTGATCTATTTCTGCGTACTGCTTGTTCTAGACTGCTCGCTTTATCATGTCTACTAGCATCAGATACCCTACAATGTAAAGTCCTTACCAGCTTATGTCTGGGTCTTTCCTTATTCCTCAGTAACACCACGTGTGATATCGGTATGTAGCGCCCCTTGCCGTTGTTGTACAGAAACGGCTCCACCTTGGTTTTGATGGCGTGATCTATCTCCGCGTACTGCTTGTTCTGGACTGCTCGCTTCATCATGTCCACTAGCAGTCCACTACCTTTAATACAAATAGTAATTCATTTATAACGTACGTTACAAAGAAAGCCTTATAGGTAGAGACAAGAGATAAATATTCTACAATTTATTTTGCATAAAGATTTTGTTCAGTACACTATCAGGAGCATTCTCGATGATGATGTAAATAAATCTGTGCTGTATGGAGCCAAAGATATTATGAAACTGCTTAAAAAAAGATTTACTCAATATGAAAATGTAATTACGAAACTTTCAGGCACATCATTTACTGCTTAATATGTAAAGATATTATTTAGATTTATGTCTTAGCTCTTACTTAATTTGGTTAAATCTGAGCCAATTTTACGCATGTCTAATTTCAGAGACTCAAAGATGTTTAACAATTTCTTATGGGTCTTTTAATTACATCTCAAAAGCATCACAAACAATAATTAAAATTTTATTACTAAATATTTTTACTTTAACCAAGTAAAAATATTTAGTAATAAAACCATAATAACTAATCTACCTATACTACCTATCTGTTTCTATTTACTTACCTTTGACATCAATAAGTTTGTACAGCTTCTGCGTGCAGGTGCCCGCCTGTTTCTTGACACCACTAGTAACATTGCTCTCCGTATTACCCATTACCGCAGCTCGTATGTTAGATCAAAACAAACGTATGAGGGAAGGCCAGGAAAGAGGATCAAACAATATCGACTAAACTATGTTGCTAGGGTTGGCACGCGCATAAATTTATTTATTTAATGAAACAAATTTTAAGATTAGCTTTTAGTTTCTTTCAACTAATATTTTTCTGTGTTTACTTTTAAAAATGCATTTAATTATATCATTTACAATCTACTTATTATTTATTATTATTCACAGAGATTCCTTGCAAAATATTTGAAGCGAAATATCGATAAAACTTTGTTGCTATGATAGTTTCGTGCGGGCAATATGCCTATGGTTATACTATGTTATACTAATGAATCAAAATTGCTCGAGATATCTAATAATTATAAGAATATTTTATAAGGATGGAAAGAACAGAATTGTAACTAAGTGATATCAATATGAACGGACGAAACTCTCATGAATTTCATGAAGTGAGTGATAATGATGATGATGGCACTGTAGTCTCATTATGTGTTATCTACTAATATGTGCAGATAAAAGATATACTATCGTGAGAAGCGAAGATATCACTATCTCGTAAACTACAAAGTGATACAGTCGAACGCCAAACATAATTGAAATAAGTTGTAAGGTTGTAAGACGACTATTGGGTCCAACGTTACGAAAAGACTTTGAAGAGAAGAGTGTTCATTTAGAATGTGAATAATTGTTGTTAATTTTTAACCGTCTTAAAAAAAGAGGCGGTTATATATTCGGCTGTACATATTTTTTGCAGTGTATCGTTGTGTAAATTAGCACAAGATGAAATTATGGTAAGTACTCAAAGTTAATGATTAATTCTACTACTGTTAAAATGTGAAAAATTGTAAGGAAGGATGGATTGGTACAAAAACTACTGAACTGGTTTTATGAAATCTGCTATGGTAGTAATTTAAGCTCTGGATTAACACATGCTACTTTTTATCCTGTTTAAAAGTACAGTGTTCCCGTGGGATAGTAGTATTTGCGCGAGCGGAGCTGCAGGCATAAGCTATTAATTGAAATATAATACTTATATACCTATTATGAAAAGAAGATACATACTTGGACATGTGGTAGGCTAAATAAGAATAAAAATATTCGATGAAAAATTGCAGAGTAATATGTTTTGATTGGTGTAAGATTCTTATAGAATCAAGAGGTACAAAAACACTTTAACGTTATCTATTATATTTATTTTGTTTTAAACTGGTAAGCTTCTTTACTAATACATGAGAACGCTTGTTTATCTTTCACGCAAAAAATACTGAGCGGATTTTGATGACATTAGTATTATAGTATCTTCTGTATCTATTCGTTTAGGCTTTGGATTAACACATAGGCTACTTTTTATTGCAGCAAAATGTTTTTTTACGCCCGTGCGAAGTCGCCGGCAACATCTAGTTTAAAATAAATATCCTTACATCTAAAAATACATTTTTAACTAATAACTAATTTAATTTCTACATACTTTTTAAACATAAAATTTTAAAATAAATACATACCTACTGTAAAATAAATTGTAACAGCCAAAGTTTCCTTCGATTCTCTAACCCTTATACGAGAGAGTGTTTTAAGATTCTTCAATCATATTAATATCTAAAAAATTACATTTTATTCATTAAATTAAAAATGTCCATATTATAGTATTTCTAGTTACATTCTATACAGATATTATGTCTTTATTTATAATCTTTACATAAACACATTTTTAGGGTTCCGTAATACTTAAGGAACCCTTATAGTTTCGCTCTGTCCGTCTGTCTGTCTGTCTGTCTGTCTGTCTGTCTGTCCGCGCCTCTAGCTCCTGTAATTATGAATATAAATTGATGAAATTTGGTGCAGTTATAGATTGTGTATAGATCACGGTTTTGAGATCATAAAAAAATAATAATTTTATATTTTAGGGGTGGCTCTCCATACATGTGAAGTGGGGTTGAAAAATATTTTTTCACTCTACCCCATCGTGTGGGGTATCGTAGAATAGGTCTTTTAAAATAAAGGCAAGGTTCCATACGTTACTTTTTTATAAAGTTGACCATTTTCGAGTAATCGGCCTCCAAAGTAGTTTGCAAGTTGGTCCCCCCCCCTAGCATTTTTAAACTATAGGAGATAGAAACTTGCAAATTTCCATGCTGATAGATCATGCTAAAAACTCTTTAGGAAAACTATTTTGAACGAAATCGCATCATAATTTCTATTTCTAGAGCAATTATAGAAAAACAAATTAACATAAATAAAATCTGAATAATTATACATAAGGTGAAATGATTATTTAAAATAATGTTTAAAAATT